>OZ023274.1:91683207-93133418 GCA_964007475.1 Hybos culiciformis | reverse complement strand
GTATTTTTGTGTATACAGAACTCTTAATTAATAACAAATTTAGTTTACATATACAATAATCTACTATTAATGTGCGTGTCTTCGGTAAGTTGTATTTACATTCGCAAATTTAGCTCGATAAATGGTCCATTACATGCATCAATACACATGCAATTATAGGGAAATATAAATTGTATTTACATATCCCTGTGATGTAAATTGTATTTACATTTCCCTATATTGTATTTACTTACTTCATTTTGAACTGCGTAATACTATAAACAAAAATAATATCTCTCACACTCACAATATTTCCCTTTTTTCCTTTTATCTCTAAAAGAAAGAGAAATTAAAGGATAATTAACATGGAAAATTTCACTTTTTTTCTTTTATCTCTAAAAGAAAGAGAAATTAAAGTTTTCCCTTTTTTTCTTTTATCTTTATTTTTTATTATAAATTATCTCTATATTCTCTCTTTGCAACTCCCTCTCACATGCACATTAAAGCGGTATACAATACATGTTAAACAAATTTGTTATACAGCTCGTTGTGTATACAAACAAACACATAGACACTCGTCAATATTATAATTCGACCTTCGGTCTCGTGATATAAATATGACTCGTGTCTATGTGTTTGTGTGTATACACAACACGCAATTAATAACAAAGTTTCATAACATGTATTATAATCTACTATTATTTGGCCTATATTAAAAGTATTTTTAATATATGAACACTTAGTAACGATTTTAGATAGTGTTCTTTCACAATATCTCGTCCATCCCTGTTTAAATATCCTCAGAAGATTTTACTCTTAATGTTTCCCCAAATATTTAAGTAAATTTATGTAACTAAGTGTATATACTTGAAAAAAGGTAAAATAAATTTCTATGTACACCTCCTCTATACCTATAAAATAGTTCAAAAAATATTTTTAAATAAAAAATTATATTTCACATTTTTTACAACATAGTTATTTCCTTCCCAAAAATATAACTGGATACTTTGTAAAAAATAACATTAAAAAAAACCTAATTTTTTATTTATGTTTTTTCCAAAGCGTAAATTTTTAAATAAAAAATTTTTCCTCCAGCCACTTATAAACTTTTTATGATTGTGCTTAATCTTTTTTTTTCAGAAGCTTTCATTGCATGCATTTATCGCTAAAAAAAAAAAAAATTCATAACTTTTTGTTTTTAAAGGAAATAAAATTTTATCAACTCCCCAAAAGGCTTCAAAAAAATTCTATATTGTTTTGCAAACTAAAACCAAAGCTGTAGAAAAAAAAGCATTACCTTAAATGGGATATATTTTTTGTATAAGCATTATATATTTTGTATGAAGTGTATTTTACATTGCAGCTTTCTATTCTGTCTTTTACAGTATCATAACAACATCATTTACGAAGACATTATTATTTACTTGATCTTATATTCAAAGGCAACTATAATGTTAAATAGCATAAAATCAATAGTCCGATATAGAAAATTTTTAAAAATATGAATGCCTGATTTAAAGGGCCACGACTTAAATAAAATGTAAATTAATATCGCCGAAATATTTCATAATTTTTCAATTAAATTACTATAAATTTTAAATAATTTAATAAATTATAATTTTAATCATCTTCTTAAAATAATAATTCTTTTATAATTCTTCAAAAAATGTAACACAACGCACAAAATATAAGTTTTAACCTATAATAGTGATCAAATTTTAAATTTTTATCATATAGTCATTAGCTTTCAGCCACAGTGATCATATTTTTAATTTATTATTTAATATTTAATAATTTTTTTTAAAGTCGTGTGAAAACTACAAATGGAAAAACATGATTATTATTCTTGAGAAATGAATTATAATTCTACATTATTTCTATGAAGGAAATATTTACGAATCTACATAATATTGTCCATTAGTAATATTTACTCCTTTTACTACATTTTCTTTTTTTATTGATCATTTTCTTTTATATTGAACTTTTTTGTACTGTAATTTCATACAAATTTATTCAAAACTATAATTTTTAAATTCATTGAATGGTCTTGTAATCATAAATAAATGGTTTTTTGTTTTTTTTTTTTAATTCCATTGACACGTAATTTTTTATTATTTCTATCCATAGACAATTTCCAAAATTGATTTTGAAAAAAAAAAATGCGATTTACTTACATTTTTTTTTTTTAAACTGCAATGAATTTAATTTTTAATCCGTTTCATTTTATTTTTTCTTTAGCCTTTCATCTTTACTCAAATAGCACAGAACGTGAAGAAGATGAAATTTTAACAGTGAAATATGAAGATGGTAAATGGTCAAAACCATATTATGATTGTGGTGGTGGTAACATTTGGATGTTAACATATACCGTACCATTTTTTGGATTTGACAAAGATAATGGAACTTATTTTTTCAAGTAAGAAGTATTTAAATAATTTTAAAAAGATATAATTAACTAAGTAAGTAAGTTAATAATAACTAAGAATATATACACACAACTTAAGATATAGAGTACACTACTAGCGGTATCTAATTGAAAATACAGATAAATTTAATATTCATGGAAGGAATAATTTAATTTGCATTGAAGTACGATAATGCGTTAGGTACACCAAAAAAAAAATTCGTTGGAAAATTTTAGCTATAAGAACCAGCTATAGTTATGACCATAAAGGAAGTATAAATAGAGAAACTAGTCCCATACAAAAAATGCAAATACAAATAGTGAAACAAAAAATCCATATCACAACCCCATGAGCTTTTTTTTTGTATTTTTTGAGAATTCCACTCTCACAAAAGCTTTTAAAACTTTCAAAATAACAACAGTTCTATACAATTTTTAAAGTTTTAAAAGCTTTTGTGAGTGGAATTCTCAAAAAATACAAAAAAAAAAGCTCATGGGGTTGTGATATGGATTTTTTGTTTCACTATTTGTATTTGCATTTTTTGTATGGGACTAGTTTCTCTATTTATACTTCCTTTATGTTATGACTTAAACTGCAATATTTTCTGGCAGTATTTATACTGAAAATCTTGTATTTATTATTATATACCCGTTCTAAAATAAAATGAATTGTAGCAAAATTTGCAACTCAGAAATTATAACTATTAGTATTTTTTCTAGCAAAAAATAAATAACAAAAATTATTTTTTAAAACAATTTCTAAAAGTTTTATGACAAATATTGCTATAATCATATGAACCGATATATTAAAAAGTAAAACTATATTAGCTATTTTTCCTTTCTATGAAAAAATTGCAAGTTTTGATAACGTCATTCACTAGTTCTGTTTAAACTACATATCGTCTGCTCAGAAATGAAACAACGTATGACATTTATACGTCATTATTTGACAATAGCACCATTCGATTCCTCGTACTCGATTTTATAAGTACAACTACTTTGCAATATTCTTATAGTTGATTAAAATGTGTTTTTTAGATGAAAATTGTACGCCACTTGATATTTTTTCATACGTTTTTTTTAATTTTCAATTCTTTAAATTGAAATTACTCGAAACTATACTTTTCATTATACGTTGTTTCATTTCTGAGCAGGCGATATATACATTTTAGAAAAATATACAGAAAATATATCGTCCGCAGCTATCTGTTTTTTCAGTGTAAATAATTCTAACTAAATTCACATTCTTATATATATTCCATATTTTAAATATTTCGTATATTTTAAAACATCAATTTGATTAAAAAAAAAAAAAGTATTTATCAGTCATTAAACGACCAGAAAAGTAATATACATATATATTTTCTACAAACTGCTTACAGTGATTTTTTTTTTTTAATTTTAAAATAGATTCATGTGAAAAAGTTATTAATGTATACATTTCTTTTTTACCATAACGTTTTAATTAAATTCCATATTGCTATATACAATTTTTGTGCTATTGTATGATTTGGGTACTTAGTTATTGAATTCAAATCTCTGCATTGAATGTATTCTAATATGTTGGTTTATGGTTGAACTTTTGATTACACGAGATATATAAAACATATATTTTCATTATATACTATGAGTATGAGTTTGTTGCAAGAAAAATTTTATTATTTTTGGGATTAATGTAGAATTTAACCTAAACATTTTTGAAGTGAAACTTCTTTAGAGGCATTGTGATTGAGAGTGAAAAAAATGTAAGTGTCAAAAACCGAACGATTATTGTCAAAAAAAAAGGCAAAATCCGAACGGCTATTGTCAAAATCCGAACGATTATTGTCAAAAAAAAAGGCAAAAAAAAAAAACAATAATAAAAAAATTTTGTGAAATAAAGACGAAAGAACAAAAAAACAATATGAATTTCCGGGAACCAACAAGTTTTTTTTTTGGCACAAACCTTTTTTATTTTCAAATATTTTTCCAATTATATTTTTATTTTTTAACCACAATTTTCTATTTTTCGTTCACAATTTTGTGCACTTAGCACTAATTTTTTTTTTTCATATCCGCGAAAAGAAAAATTATACAATTTTTTATTTAATGCAAAAAAAAAATAATTTTTTTCCAAATAGATGTGAAAAAAAATTAAAAATTTTCATTTAAATTTATTATGTTTCATTATTTTCATAAAATTAATTTAAAAAAAAACCACTTCAAAAACTTTTCATGGCATTTCTGCTGTCATGAAAATAAAAAGAAAAGAATAAAATAAACAATGATAATTTATATTGTGTTCTCTTTCTAATTGTATTGAATTAACAGATGTCCCTCTAGTGGATGGTTTTTATAACTAGATTATTCGATTCAATTTTTGATGAAACTGAACCCTAACCAAGTGGTTAGATGAAATGAGAAAAAAATTTTTCTTAATGTAATTTGTAGTTTGTTAGTGTAATTTATTTTTGACATTAAATTACACTAATAAAATGCAGGAGGAATATGTTTATTACAATTCCATTTCAGAAGAAGTACTAATAAACATGAAATTTTTCAGGCATATTTGAAAAAGTTATTTTAGGTTAAACTTTTCGGGCAACAAAAAGAAAATATGATTTAAGCCACGCTGCTGTTTTTTCATACATTATTGTCGCTAATAACCGGAATTGTGTTTACAGCTTAAAATATAGTAGAAATCATCTGCAATCAGTGTTGCCATAAATCTAGCCATTTTGAAATAATTTTATGCCACTAAACTTTTTGAGCTTAAAAAGTATTTTAGGATTTTTAAATGCTTTTATCTCTAATATGGTCTTCGCATTAGTGGAATATGCTGTTTTCCGGAATATTTCAGGAAAATGAACTGGATTTTTCATATAAAAATATATTCCGGAATATGTATATTCCACTTTCATATTCTAGTTTGTCAGGGTTAAAATTCTATATTTATAGTTACTTTCACTCACTTTTTGAAATTTAATTATAGTTGGCAACAATTTTTTTTGTCAAATTCGAGTAAAATGAAAAAAAAAAAACCAAATAAAATTGATAAAAAGTGAGATAAAAAGTCAAAATTTTCAACAACAAAAATTTTTTCTCTTTCTAAATTTTCTCATCAAATTTTGTAATGCGAACGGTAATTTGTTTTCCGGAATTTAATTGGAATTTAAATTAGAATGCGAACAAGGTACAAGCAGTCGCTGGGTTTTAATTTTTTCTAAGCCGCCGAATTCCCCAAAACAAGTAATTTTAAGTCGACTGGCCGCAGCATTCGAAGGGCAAAAATCAACTAGTCGCCGTCGAAAAAATCGATCGGCGTCATATCTTATATGCACTTGGCCATTTTAAATATTTATTTAGCCTTCCCAGAAAATACTACTTGCCATGAATAGGCTCAGACGCCGTGGATTTTTTCACGACGACGACTTATCGCGACTGAGCTGTGAAAAACGTGACGACCGCGCGGCGACGGCCCAGTCAGTCGACTCGAATTTTTCCCCAAAAAAAATTTTTTTTTCCTAAAAAAAAATTTTATTCCGAAAAAAAATTTTTATCGGTAAAAAATTCAAACCAAAAAAAGAAAAAAAAATTTTTTTTTTCCTGATTTTTGAAGCAAATTCTTACAGCGCAACTGATTTTTGAAGTAAATTCTTACGGCGCAAATCCACGACCAGCCGCGTAAAATTCAACGACGACGACTAATCGAAAAAAGACGCGGCGCGACGACGGGTCGGCTTATTTTTTTGACGGCGTCTGAGCCTGGCCATGAAGTTTCACTTCTTCCGTGTGTCCCGAGACTCACATATGTTTTTTATTTTTACAGTAAGGCTGAGGATAATTTCCAATATAATTTAGTTTTTCTTTAAAGTAACAAAAAAAAATATTGGTGATACTTGAGGAATAGACTTTAAATTAATCTCAGTCTCACTACACAAGAGGTACATTTTGCTGGATACTATTAACTTATTGTATTATGATATAAAAACAATTTAACGAGAAAATGTCAAAATAAGTCCAATAAAGAAATTTGTAATTTGTAAACCTAAAACGTACTAATTATAATCACTTTCGTTTGAATGTTGACGATATTGTCGATAGAGCAAATCAACTTCAATAAAAATACAATTTACATTTCATTTAAAATAAAAAAAATTTTCATTAAAAGGATAACTTTTTTTTACAAAAACTTGGAGTATCTTTTCTAGCAAATAACTAATCTTATAATTTGATAGTAAAAAATTAAGAAATTTTAATTAAATAAGTAAAAATGGTTACATATTCTCTTGGTTTCGTATTTGTTTTTGATTTAAATTTAAATGCTCAAGTATTATTAATTTAAAATATTTATCAACGTTTGTATACTGAATTATTTGCTATTAAAAACAAAAAAAAGTAAAAAAACAAAAGAAATTTAGAAATTTTTACTTAGTTGATAGAGAAATTTCTTCAACTTCAAATTAAATATACAAGCCTAAAATACAGAATAAGAAATTAAAATCCTTATTTTTTAACATAGTACTTCATAAATGCATAAAGCCCAAATACTTTTGTTCACAAAAGATTAGATACCCTAAATTTACATACATACATGAAACATTATTTGTACTTGGCAAAAAAAATAATACCTGTTCCAATTTAGAATTCCTGAAATTTTTTTTTTAATTTTTTTACGGTAGGAAAGTTCGTTTTTATTAAGGTACATTTTATTTTATGATTTTTAATTTTTAATATTCAGTTTGCAAAGGTCACCCTTTGACTGCATATTAAACAATACAAACTATAAAAATTCAGTATAAAATACATCCAGGTTAAGTAAAAAAATATTTTATTTCAAAATTTTTTGCCCACTATATAAAGAGAATGTATTCTACATATAAAAATATATTAAAGTATCTACACTGAATAAAAATTCTTTAAATTGTATAATTAAAGAACAAAAACAGTATATTTTAAGAAGAACACACAATCTAAATAATTTTTTTTTTCCATAATATTTATACAAAGATTTATATACAAAGTGTACACAAATTTAAGTGTTTTATAAGATATAAAATTTGAAAGTTTTTTAAATACCTTATACAATGTGTGTTCAATGTATACACAATACAAATACATACACATAATATGAAAAATATCCTTTTTTATTTATTTACTTGTACAATCATTTTGTATATAAGTAGTTTATTGATAAAATTTTAGATATGGTGTTTTATCAAGTTTTTTCATACTTTGTTTGTTCCACATTTAAGTGTGCACGCAGGATATAATTGAATAAAATATAAATTATGCAAACATGTTAATTGTTTTGCTTGCATATAATCAAATTCAAATATGTATCTTTACCTAATGTTTTGAAAAGAACACGCAAAAAGAGATAAAGCACGAAATTTACTAATTTTCTTTAACTAATGAAAGAATAAATTCATACAATTGTGTATAAAATTAATTTTATTTTATTTAATATGATAATATGCTTGAAAGATTCCTTTGGTTGGTATAATTTTGAATGTTTACCTACTATAAAAGTTATTCCTTTGCAAATACATAAATCAATCAATATTAAAGTAATAAAAATTTTTTTAAAAAGGCCATTTAAATTGAAAATTTGTTAAAACCTGCGATTTATTAGAATGTTTTTAGGTAAGAGAATAAAAATCTTAACAATATGATTTTTAAAATCGTCACGAAATTCCTATTAGCATAAAAGACTTTAATTTTTAAAATCTTCTATTTTGTTACCACACTATGTAACCGCTTCATGACATAATTTATATTTTCATTTAAACTCTTCCTTTTATAGTAATCTTCTGCATAGGTGGAAAATTATTTTTTCCAGAAACTTATTATTCAACCTTAATAAATTTTAGATTATATTACTTACACTTTCACAATATGAAAATTTTTTCTTTTCTTTTGTACATACATATATAGTTAATTTTTATTCAGGCCTTTTTTTATTTAAATGCAAATTATTAAATCATATAAATGTTTCCTTTTTATTAAGATTTTTATTTTTTTTTACAGAGGAACATCTGGTATAGATATAGATTTAAGACGAGTAGATATAGATCAGTGTCCGCAAAAAAATATTCCTGGCACAACATTACCATTAAATATTTTTGCAAGAACAGATAAATGTAAACAACGTACAACAATGGTATGAATAAAATTTTTATTAAATTAAATACATAATTTAATAATGTTGAAGAACAAAAAAAAAAAATAAAATTAATTTAAATATTTTATTATGGACAGAAAAAAAAAATCTGTTGGATCTTATTTATATTGAATAAATAAAATAAAAAAAAAATCCTATTTTTATTTTTTACTCTTGTTCTCGATGCATAATCAATTTAAGTGAATACGTGCTACATTCTATTTAACAAAAAAAAATAAATTGTTAAATGAAAATTCAATATTATGGAAAACATATGCAAGCTTAAAGTATATTTTCTATTTTCTGTTGTAGACATTTTAAAATCCATATGATGGTACAACTGTGCATTTAATATAAAATAAATATTTTTTTTAAATGCAAGAAATGATAATAATTTCTAATTTTGTATTTGTTATGTATAAAAATATAAAAATAGTAAAATTGTTAGCATGATTAGATCAAATCGATAACTACAAAATTATAAAATATAAAATTGATATGCATCATAATTAAAATTAACTAGTTTTCTTTATCCATATAATTGGAAACCTTTATTTTCAATTATTTACAATTAAATTAAACGAAAAATAAACAATTTCCACTCTAGTATATGCCTCACATAATGTGTATAATCTACAATTTTTTATTCAACTATTTCACAGTGTGAACCAATGCCAGGTTTAGGATTCAGACGTGGATCTTATAAGTGTTTATGCCGCAAAGGATTTTATTTTCCAGATACACAATCATCACAAAAATATTTTAATGGCAGTATTCTTGAAGAAGAATACGAGAAGCTTATGAAGGTAAAATTTTTTTTTATTTTCTTATAAGAATTTTACCATATAAATTTTATTCTCTTAGCATATTATCGTCAGTGCGGAAATTTATTAAAATCAAAATATTTTCACAATTGAAATAAAATTTCAAATCAACGTTAAAATTTTATTAAAAGTGCACAAAAAACGAATGGAATTTATAAAAACTTTTTTTGATCATTTCGATACTTAACTGAACAAAAAAAAACGAATTCCTCGAATTTTAAAGTTAATAGTTAAATTCTTTTAAATTTTATCTGTGAAATTCTAAACATTTTTATTTTCAATTTTTTTTTTTGTTAAAGTGGAAGATCTTGTCAAATATTTGCATGTTTAATATCGATTTAGTAAAATTTTAAGTTTCGAAATTTATTAAGGACATTTTTAACCATCTTAGATAATGAAAACACATTTGACTACCTGTACATTATAAATGTACTATACTTTCATTGAATAAGTTAAATGTCCCCATATAAAATATATTTTTTATAGTTTAATTATAGTTATTTTATAAAAACGAAAGAGATAAAAACGAAGAACACTATAGTTAAAAAAAAGGTTAACAAATTTTTTTTTCTTCTTAATATATTAAACAGAATATTATATAAAGAATGCTTATATATATTTTAAGTAAAGTGTATGCACTACACAAACATTTTATTTTCTTTAATAATAAATAAATATAATTAATTTTAAGGATGAAAATTCAACTTATAATAGACCATTAGCATATGAATGTTTACCTTGTGCAGAAGGATGTGATTCATGTGAAGATGCTTCACCTTGTGTAGCAGCATTAAATTGGCCAATGAGAACAAGTATACTCGTATTAGCATGTGCTGTTATTGGTTTTTTACCTCCGGCTGCTTGGTTCACATTTAGATACCAACAAGTTAAGGTATTTAAAAAAAATATAAAAAAATGTAACAACTTTTTTTTAATTATAATATAATATTATCTCGGTTAGATACAGCACAAAAACGTGGACCATTTTCTGATAAATTCACTGTTTAAATCATTATTTCGATAGCAATATCATGTAAAAATGTAATATTAATTTTAAATGAAAAAACTTCACTTCAACATGGCATCAATTACGACAAAAACTCAATTTGTTTCAAGAATGAAAAATCAAATCATCTTAAACGATTATTTAACTTTGTTTTTTTTTTTTCAATAAATTATTAAAAGTTTTCATAATAAACATTATTATTAAAATATAATTAAAAAACTTATAGAATCATTAACCCTAAAATATCAAAAATAAAATTAAAAAAAAAATTTATTAATTATGATTAAAAAATAAACAATAACAGTAAAATAATGTGAAAATTTTTAATTCTGGAAAATTTATAGCTTTTCCAGATGTGATAATCTTTTATCGAACCAGTGAAATAATTTTTTTTTTAAATAACAAACCTTTAGCTAGATATGTATATGCATTTACGATATACTGAACAAAAGTATGTACATGATCCCCAGGAGAATTATTATTACTTATTTTTGTTTTTTTTTTGTTCAAACATCATTATAGTTAGTAGTGTCTTCATTAAAAATAATTTATTTAAATATATATAGAGATATATAGAGTATATAGAGATCCACAGATGTCCTTGTCATTTAAAAGTAAATTTCAATTTTTGGAAAATATAATATGAACCAATTAATTTTCCCTCAAGGAAGAAATTATTTTTCCAAAAATAAATTTTGAATATTAAATCCCTTAAATCCTTTATTACTGTCAAAACAAAGTTTAGTTAAATGAATATTTTGGTTTTAATTACACTTTTTTTTTTGGTTTTTTTTTTAGAATCTCTCATTAATTAAAGAATTCAGTCGTGGCATTACGACAAACTTTGATAAAATTAATAAACAAAAGCACAAAAAAAAGAAAAAAAAAATAATTACAAAACATGATATCTTATACCGATATCAATCATAGTTATATGTACAAAATGTTTTTTGTGTTACATAACAACTTCTAATTATGGTACCGAATATTTTTTTGGTTTAATATTACGGTTGAAAAAAATTAATAAATATACTCGTATGTATACATTTTTTTGTTTGTTATATCGATTACCAAAACTAATATGTGGGAAAACTAATGTACTTCATGAACTATGAACTTTGGGAAAAACGACTCGCAAACGAAAATCTTGTAGTTTTAAACTAACTACCTAGACTTTCGTCAAGTTGTTAATTAGAAGGTATAACTTAAATTTTTTCCATATAACAATATAGTGTATAAGTTTGAGAATTAAAAAATTTAATATATTATGTATATCTAAATTTAGTTTTGAAAAATAATTTTACTTTACTGTATTTATAGGTTGTAAGAGCGGCAAGTCCTGCATTATTACGAGTGATTGCCCTAGGTGCATTTTTTATCTATTGCACAGTAAGTATATAATTTATTAATATAAATATTTTACAATTGTATACATATATGATAATAATTATTATATTTACATATTCAAAATAAATTTAAATTTGCATACATATGTTTTTTTTTGTTATAACATCGAAAGATAAATTGAAAAACAAATTTTCCTCTCTTCTCCAGGATGTAAATAAAAAATCATTATTATTTTCTTTTATATAAAAACAATATTTTTTTTTTTTTTCAAATTCATTTATTAATCTGTTTGGTAAAAAGTTTTTTAATTTCAAAACTTTTTTTATTAAAATAAATTTCTGTTATATTGAAATTAAGTACATACATAATTTGAAATTTGTTTATTACATACAGACTATTGTGATGTACCCAAATCCTACATTGTATACATGCACGGCAAGAATATGGCTACGAGAAATTGGTTTTTCATTAACTTACGGTGCTTTAATGTTAAAAACTTGGAGGTAAATAATAAATTTTTTTTTTAACCATTTATTTATAGAATTTAGATAAATATATACTTTTCATTATAAAAGTTTAGAACAAAATTTATGTATAATATAAAATTTTGAAAACCAATTTTATAATTTTTATTGTCGAAACTTTTAAAATGGCTAAAGTTTTGAAATGTCAACTTTTATAAAATTTTAATATCAAAATTAAAAATTTCGAATACATATTTAATAGCTTGAACAGTTCAAGTTTTTCCTTTAAAATAAGGAAAATGTTAAAATATGGAAAATGTTGCAATGCAATGACAATGTTGGTCGTTACAACTAAAATAAAAATTACAAACTATATAGTCTACATATATAATTTATAAAGCAATGTTAAAAAAGAGTTTATACGTCGATGTCGAAATTTTTCAAACTATTTTGAATAAATAATAAATTTGGTAAAAATTTTCAACGCCCCATGCTCTCATTTCTTATAATTTTTTTGAATACAATGATGTTATGTTTCTAAATCAAAACACTATATACTTTGTTTTGTTTACAACTCATATTATATTTCTTACAAATAACTAGTATTAATAAATTCCTAAAATGAAAACAGTAAAAATAAATAAAAATATAATAATAATAAAAGAATTATCATGCTGTGTTAACATCATTAGGGGGTGTTTGAAAACACAAAATATATATACCCATATTTATTTTGCATAATTGTAAGTATAATTTTTTTACGTAAATTTTCAACATAAAACAGTAAAATAAATAAAAAATCAAAAAAAAATAAAATCTATGTTACTGAGACAATATTCTGTCCATAGTAGTGTCAACTTGAAAAATATTTTTCAAGTAATAAAATTTCTAATATATTTAGCCAAAATGTCTACCATGTTGTTGTATTACAATAATAATTATATATTGAGAGATTAATATTAATAAAAAATTTTCCTTGCGCAAAAAAAACTGCATATTAATTCCTTTGACGCGCAGTTAATATTGAATTTTCATATTTTATTTTCAGAATTTCAGTTATATTTCGAGTGCGTTCAGCAAAAGCAGTTAAAATTACAGATGCAGCTTTATTGAAAAGATTAGGAATTATTTGTGGTGTAATAGGTGCCTGTCTACTAGTTAGAACAATAGTTTCGCCACCTGAAATGGTGGTGGGACGAACAGCTGATGACTTAAAGGCATTTTTATGTAAGACTGATTGGTGGGATTACACATTTACTTCAAGTGAGTATATAATGATATTTATTTTTAATCATCATTTTGTTGGCATTAATTTTATTATACATCATAATCATAATCTAATTTTATTTTTACTGAATATAATAATATATAAAATAAATACAGTGATGACATTTTTTTTTAGATTGAAATTTTTTTCCAATATTTTTTGTGGATTTTATAATTAAAAAATACATAATAATAATAAACATATATTCTATACTATATTGTAATAGAAGCTTATAGAAAAAAAAATTATATAGAATTTGTGTTAATTTTAATTAAAATTAAATTATACGCATATATGAGCCGTTTATTTTGAAAGTGGTTTAAGTCCATTTTTCGAAAAAAAATAGTTAATGATAGCAATAAGCACAATAGTATCTATTCTTTTTATTTATAAACAATTTTAGTCTAGTATCATTAAAACCGCTTTGATTTTGACACTTGAAAATTAGCTTATGGAAATATTAATATATATTTTTAAATCAATTCAAACACAAAACCTTAAATATCTCAATACAAGAACAAATGGACTAAACCACTTTCAAAATAAACGGCTCATATATTAATATATTATATATAGGTATGCAATATGGATACTTGGTTAACTCTTATTAAAAATATAGAATAAATGTAGCCCCTTTTCAAAATTTCAATTTAAAATAATTTCCGATTTTTTTGAAGTTTATATTGAAGTTTATACTTCTTTAGGCGCGGTGTATGATATAAATGAGTAATTCTGTAGGGGGTAAAAATTTTTTTACTCATTCGAATTTGAGTTAAAAAAAAAAACGACATGCTGTACCGTTTGAATACTCAAAAAAAATGAGTCAACTCAATAATCATTTGTTATTTATAAAAACAAAATAATTTGGCGCGAAAAATTTAAATTCAAATTATTTTTAAAAATCTTTCGTTTACAAATTTTTTAAGATTTAAATTTTTTTTCAAATTAGGTAGTTCAATAATCATTTGTCATTTATAAAAACAAAATAATTTGGGGCGGAAAATTTAAATTCAAATTATTTTTTAAAAATCTTTCGTTTACAAATTATTTAACAACTAAAATTTATTTTTCAAAATAGGTAGGTCCGGTGAAATAAAGATTACCTGCCGAAAATTTTTTGAGCAGGGACCTACGGTTAGGTCGTGCCGGCTCAAATTATGTTAAAAAAAATTTTTTCCTCCGCTGAAATAATTACATTACCTGACCAAAAATTTTGGATACGGAGCTACAGTTAGAGTCTTCCCGCCTCAAAATATACCAAAATAATTTTTTTTTTCAAAATAGGTAGCTCGGGTGAGAAATAAAGATTACCTGCCCAAAAAAAAGGAAGGAAGTGAGGGCGGCAGTAAGGGCTGAAGAGAGGTCGGAAGGGAGGGCGCAAGGGAGGGCGGAAGGGAGGGCGGAAGGGAGGGCGGAAGGGAGGGCGGAAGAGAGGGCGGAAGGGAGGGCGGAAGGGAGGGCGGAAGGGAGGGCGGAAGGGAGGGCGGAACGGAGGACAAAGTTAGGGCGGAAGTTAGGGCGGAAGTTAGGGCGGAAGTTAGGGCGGAAGTGAGGGCGGAAGTGAGGGCGGAAGTGAGGGCGGAAGTGAGGGCGGAAGTGAGGGCGGAAGTGAGGGCGGAAGTGAGGGTGGAAGTGAGGGCTGAAGTGAGGGCGGAAGTGAGGGCGGAAGTGAGGGCGGAAGTGAGGGTGGAAATGAGGGCAGAAGTGAGGGCGGAAGTGAGGGCGGAAGTGAGGGCGGAAGTGAGGGCGGAAGTGAGGACGGAAGTGAGGACGGAAGTGAGGGCGGAAGTGAGGGCGGCAGTAAGGGCTGAAGAGAGGTCGGAAGTGAGGGCGGCAGTAAGGGCTGAAGAGAGGTCGGAAGGGAGGGCGCAAGGGAGGGCGGAAGGGAGGGCGGAAGGGAGGGCGGAACGGAGGACAGAAGTTAGGGCGGAAGTTAGGGCGGAAGTTAGGGCGGAAGTTAGGGAGGAAGTGAGGGAGGAAGTGAGGGCGGAAGTGAGGGCGGAAGTGAGGGCGGAAGTGAGGGCGGAAGTGAGGGCGGAAGTGAGGGCGGAAGTGAGGGCGGAAGTGAGGGCGGAAGTGAGGGCGGAAGTGAGGGCGGAAGTGAGGGCGGAAGTGAGGGCGGAAGTGAGGGCGGAAGTGAGGGCGGAAGTGAGGGCGGAAGTGAGGGCGGAAGTGAGGGCGGAAGTGAGGGCGGAAGTGAGGGCGGAAGTGAGGGCGGAAGTGAGGGCGGAAGTGAGGGCGGAAGTGAGGGCGGAAGTGAGGGCGGAAGTGAGGGCGGAAGTCAGGGCGGAAGTGAGGGCGGAAGTGAGGGCGGAAGTGAGGTTGGAAGTGAGGGCGGAAGTGAGAGCGGAAGTGAGGGCGTAAGTGAAGGCGGAAGTGAGTGCGGAAGTGAGGGCGGAAGAGAAAGTGGATGTGAGGGCGGAAGTGAGGGCGGGATTGAGGGCGGAAGTGAGAGTGGAAGTGAGGGCTAAAGTGAGGGCGGAAGTGAGGGCGGAAGTGAGGGCGGAAGTGAGGGCGGAAGTGAGGGCGGAAGTGAGGGCGGAAGTGAGGGCGGAAGTGAGGGCGGAAGTGAGGGCGGAAGTGAGGGCGGAAGTGAGGGCGGAAGTGAGGGCGGAAGTGAGGGCGGAAGTGAGGGCGGAAGTGAGGGCGGAAGTGAGGGCGGAAGTGAGGGCGGAAGTGAGGGCGGAAGTGAGGGCGGAAGTGAGGGCGGAAGTGAGGGCGGAAGTGAGGGCGGAAGTGAGGGCGGAAGTGAGGGCGGAAGTGAGGGCGGAAGTGAGGGCGGAAGTGAGGGCGGAAGTGAGGGCGGAAGTGAGGGCGGAAGTGAGGGCGGAAGTGAGGGCGGAAGTGAGGGAGGAAGTGAGGGCGGTAGTGAGGGCGGAAGTGAGGGCGGAAGTGAGGGCGGAAGTGAGGGCGGAAGTGAGGGCGGAAGTGAGGGCGGAAGCGAGGGTGGTAGTGAGGGCGGAAATCAGGACGGAAGTGAGGGCGGAAGAGAGGTTGGTAGTTAGGGCAGAAGTGAGGGCGGAAGTAAGGGCGGAAGTGAGGGCGGAAGTGAGGGCGGAAGTGAAGGCGGAAGTGAGGGCGGAAGTGAGGGCGGAAGTGAGGACGGAAGTGTGGAAGGAAGTGAGGGCGGAAGTGAGGTTGGAAGTGAGGTTGGAAGTGAGGGCGGAAGTGAGGGCGGAAGTGAGTGCGTAAGTGAGGGCGGAAGTGAGAGTGGAAGTGAGGGCGGATGTGAGGGCGGAAGTGAGGGCGGGATTGAGGGCGGAAGTGAGAGTGGAAGTGAGGGCGGAAGTGAGGGCGGAAGTGAGGGCGGAAGTGAGGGCGGAAGTGAGGGCGGAAGTGAGGGCGGAAGTGAGGGCGGAAGTGAGGGCGGAAGTGAGGGCGGAAGAGAGGTTGGTAGTTAGGGCAGAAGTGAGGGCGGAAGTGAGCGGAATTAGCTGACCAAAAATTTTGGAGAGGGAGCTATGGTTAGGGTCTTCCCTGCTTAAAATATGCAAAAAAAAATGTTTTATAAATAGGTAGCGCCGGTGAAATAAAGATTACATGCCCAAAAGTTTTGGGTAGCTAGCTACTTTTAGAGTCGTCCTGGCTCAAAATATAAAAAAAAAAACACACGAAGCAGTCATAGAACTGCCTACAGAAGTTTATACTTAAAAAATTTAAACTATGAAATAACAGTGGCTACAAATGATAGTCTGCTGAGTACAAAATGTAAATTAAAATAAAAATATTTTTTTTTACATTTTGTACTGCATTTGTAGCCACTGTTATTTCATAGTTTAAATTTTTTAAGTATAAACTTCTGTAGGCAGTTCTATGACTGCTTCGTGTGTTTTTTTTAATTTTTATACTTCGAAACCAGTCCTAGCACATTTACTTTTTTTTTGATAAAACGTCAGATAAATATTTAGGAAATATCATAATTTAGAAATGTTCAAGAAAATGAAAATCTTTTCTATGAAAATTCCAATTGATACAAAAACTACACACAATCATATAGAAATCCATTTCTAAATTTATTGACATAGTTTATTTTAAACTAATTTCGTTACTTCGCTAGTAAACATAATGTACATTTTCATAATGTAAATATTGAATTATAAATATATTCAAATTTTTCGAAAATTAATTCATAATGCCTCAATGTTAATCGTAAAATTTTGTTTTTTAAATTTTACATAATTTTTATCTTTAATATCATCAAATTTGAAAATCATTACATTTTAACCGTCTTATATGCGAAGGTTTTCTTTGTTATTTATAACTATGTATTTATATAAAAATGAGTAGATGAAAATATTGAACACTTTCCACATTCTGTTATACATATTGACATTTATTAATTTATTATGAATGCACTGCTGTTTACCAATTTGAAATAATTTTCTGGTTCTGTACACCCAATATAATAAAAATTTGTTTACAAAAAAATTAAATCGAGAACGAAATTATTAAATTAAGTGTGTGTGTATATTTTATATTTAATTTATCGATTTCATATTATCCAATATTATAATATATTTGTAGAAGAAAAGCAAATTTATTATATATTTTATAATTAAATGTAAGGAAATAGAATATACACACGGTATGCACAGAAAATTAAAGTGATTGATTAAAATGGGAATCAATATGTCAAAAGGAAAGCAGAATGTCAAAATTAATATAGTCAAAATGCTAATACGCTAACAAAATAAAATTAACAAGCATCGAGAATCGAGATGATAATATGCGTACTTCTTTGATATTGAATAAAATCTATCTTAACTTGAGAAATTACACAGCGGAACAGTTTCAATCGATTTGGAAGGCATACAAAAAAAACATTCTGAATTTTTTTTACTGATTTTTCATTTTTCCTTATTCATTCATAATAAATAAATTTATAATATATATTTAGAAGGAATTTAAAAAAAAAAAAAATTGAGTATGTATATAAAATTAAAAAATAATTATAATTTTTTTTTGTATTTTATTATTACAGTGGAAGTTCTGTTTTTGGCATGGGGTGTCAGATTGTGTATAATGGTGCGAAAAGCACCTTCAGAATTCAATGAAAGTAGATTTATATCAATGGCAATTTATAATGAATTTCTTTTAACTTGTTTTCTCAATGTATCGATGTAAGTGAAAAAAAAATTATTTATTAATTATTCGAAATAAAAAATAAACCTTTTAAATTACAAAATTGTTGGTTATAAACGCGTTTATATTTAACTTGTTACACACAATTGACCGTTACCCTAGTATTTGAATACTTAGTTAGTTTTCTTCGCGACGGATAGCATTAATAATTAAATTCAAAAATAGAGGCATTGCTAAATAACTACATTTGTGCGGTTTTTATCAAAAATACTGTATTTACAGATTCCACAATTCAATGCTGAATTTATATAATTTTTGACAAACGTGGACTTATATATCTTGTTACTGCCATCAATGAGTTATTTTTTTAATGCTTAGTATTTTTTATTTATTTTCAGGTTGTTCCTGCAATCGCCTGCCAATCCAGATTTATTATTTATTATTTTCTTTTGTCACACACAATTGACCGTTACCCTACTATTGGGTTTAATATTTGGTAGTAAGGTAAGTTGATAATATATACTTTTTGTTTTTGGTAAATTTTTCTTTCATACCTTCATAATTGTTTTATAAATTGAACAAGAACATATTTTTTATTAAAGATATTGCAAAATAAATTAATACCTAACTTCATTATATTTTTTTTGTACTCCCTATTTTTTTGTTATTTTCAAAGGTTTACATTGTTTTAAGAAGTGGAAAATCACAAGATCCAATTCAAATGGGGACAAAACAGTCTGGTGCTAAATTTAATTTTCGTCCACAGATTAGAACCTTTGCTAATCCCAGTACATCAACATCGACAGCACAAATGCATACTGCAGGTAAGCAATCCTTGTTATCATCTATTCTACTGATAATAATATTGATAATAATATTACTGAATGATAAGCTCACTTATTTCGATACATATAAATTTATGTTTGTAGAAAAAATGAATTGAGAAATTTATATTATTAAAATCTCGTTATCAAAATGAACAAAACGACTTCTTCGAAAAAATTAACATAATTTTTTATTTGTTTGAAGAGGATGAACAAGATTTTATCGTTAGCAGCAATGATGAATAAGATTGTGGTGATGATCTGTTACGTTAAATTGAATAAATTCGGTGAGAAAATGAATCGTATAATCATTTTCAACGTATATCGTATTATAGAAAATTAATTTGTATATGTTTTTTTATCATTATACGTTTTCTTTTTCTTCCCCCTTAAAATCCTTAGTTTTTTTAGAATTTTTCGTAAGACTAGAAATATGTAAAATTTAAACGAGTCATTTTTTGATTTATCGTGAATTGACTGTTCGTCGTCTCTTATTATTATAGTTCTAGATATGTATTACAATGTATATTTTTTAAGTGGCTATAGAGATTTTGTGCAGTAGTTAGACAATAAAATTTTTGATTTATATAGTTGCGTTGATATTTTGCACACATTCCCTCATTTCAAGACCTTTTCAAAGATTTTTTTGAAAATTGTGTACATTCCTAATATTGTATGTAAATAAATATAAACTATGTCATAAATAATTTCACAAAAAATAATTTTTTTTATTTATGTGTTTTACCGCAAGAATGATGAAATTTTCCAAAGTAATTATTTTTTTTATTCAGGACATTTTCATATTACATAAATATGTACATATATAGTAGGGTAGTGACTTTTTTGTGGTTTCATGTTCCTGTATCTTAAATCTATGAACTTTCGTTTGAATATTAAGAATATACTATTACTTTACCCAAATTTGTGAAAAAAGATTACCCCACCCAAAACTAAAATTCGGTTAACCGTACAGGACTTTTATATTACATGATATAAAAAAAACTAAAATTTTTTAATTTATTGTTTCATAAAAATTTAGAACATTAAATTTAAATTTTTGTTTGAAGAAAATAAAACCAGTTTTCGTTATTGTGGCGAATATTTCATCGTTTTATATACAAGAAATCAGAAATTTCAACAAAAGTCATAACCTTAAAATGTTAACATCCTTTGATATAGTATATATTTCATTTCCTTATAGTTTAAATTATTTACCCTCTGTAATTTCTCATCTCTTACAGACACCAAATTATCTGATCAAGAAGCTTTGGAAGAAATACGTCAGTTAAGTATTCAATTGCAACGTATTCAAGAATCAGCACCTCCAAAGGGTGTAGCAGTTATGACAATATCATCATTATTAGATAGTTTGAAAACAGCACATCTTCAACCTAGTAGTACTACATTACAATTGCCATCATCAAATAATATCGGACCTTATACTGTAAGTAATGAATTACAAAAAAATTCAGCACTTAGTCATCAATCATTCAATGGTATTAAAACTAATAATAATAAAAAAATAGAAAAATCAATAAATACATCTCTAAGTGGAGATGAATTTTTGAATGAAATAAAAATTTGTAGTAATTGTAAAAATAAAACTTTATCAACACCAACATCATGCCAACAACAACAACAACAACAACAACAAGAAGTTGGTGTTAGCTTTTCTAATTTAGATTTAGATTGTATGTGTTCAGATGAACATATTCTATCATCGGATTGTGATGAAAATAAAAAACCATCATTAGATGATAATAATAGTGGTGGTAAAAATAATTTAAAAAATAAAATAACACCTAAAAAAATAAAAAAATATAGTTGTAATAATAAGAAGAAACGCAAAAAAAATCCAACAGAACAAATGAAATTTCATAGTTCATCTAATTTACAACAAATGAATAAAGAATTAGAAAAATTATATTTAAATTCATCATTTTGTAAGTCATCAATATCTGATGATTGTAATTCAAATCGATTATTAATGAAATCAAAATATATGTGTGAAAATAATAAAAGTAATGAACATTTTTTAATTTGTGATAAATGTAATGTATTAAATAGTTATAGAAAGAAATTAAATAGTACTAGCATTAGTGATAAATTAAAAATATCATCATCAAATCCGGATGACGCTATTAATGAATACGATATTATGTTTCATTCAACGGACGATGATGATGATGATAATGAGGATGATGAAACCAAATGTTGTTGTGATAATATTGATAAAAATAATAAAAATTCTAGTAATAATAGTAATATAGTACCAATTAATGATAGTATTAATAGTTGTTGTGGAGTTGTTGGCAGCAGTATTGATGATCCAACAAGTTTCTCAAATATTCAAGAGGGCGGTGATAGTTTAGTTAGTGGTAGTCATGAGTGTAGTAGTGGAAATTGTAGTAATAATGATGAAGACGGTGGTGGTGGTGATGGTGGTTGTGATGTCACAACAATAAAAACAAAAAAGAAACGTAATAATAATAAATTAGTTTTAGATTTAAGTGATCGTTCAAAATATACAAAAGAAGTGTCAGTATGAAAATGAAAGAAAATTCTCACTAGGTTGATTAAATATTTTTTTTAATTTATTTTTGTATAAATAAATATAATTGGGTGCTAAAAACTCCTTAAAAAATAAAGTGAACGATTATTATAATTAAATAAGCTAAGCGAATAAAAATGAAATAAATTACATACATTATACATAATAAAAATCGTATTTCATTTTGTCAGTGCTAGGAATCAAAACTCACAGCCGAGCAGAAACATTGGGTACACAATTTCTAATATTATTTTTATATTAATTTAATTCTTTGAAACCGTCTAAAGAGATTGAAATTACTATCACGGAGTTCTAAATAGAACAATAAAAATATACTAAATGCCAATAGGATACTAATGGCTCAAAATTTTTGTGCCTGGAAAATTCGGGAAAAAAAGAAGATATAAGATAAGAACATATTTAAAAAAATTGTTTCATGTTTTTATTATTCGCGCATTTAATCTTCTTTTCAATTACAACAATTCTAATTATGTTAATATTTATTTATTTTTGATAATTGATGGAATTAAAATTTCGACTTAATTTGAATTATTCAAATCATAATTTTAATTTTGCACATGAATTAACGGCGACGACATCTAAAAATAATTAAAAAAAATTTTAAATGTTTTCTACATATTTTTTGTGCCTATATGTATGTAACTCAAGTATTGTGTATAATGCCCAAATAAAATGACCTGAAATGAGAACTTTATTTTAATAGAAAACCTTCCTAATGTCTATAATATGGAATTTTGAATAAATTTTGTTTTAAACTATAAATATTCTTAAAGGGAATTTAATACTTTGACATTGACAACAGCAGTGGATTATGTATGTAGGAGTTACTCGGGGTTTAACCCTTCCATAATAGTTTGTGGAAAATTATTTAAGTAATAAGTACTTAGTAAAGTATGATTATTTATTAATATCAGAAAAATTTAATACATACAATTGTCCAGCTGCAGATTTATTTCTAATTCAGTTATCGATTAATTTATTTTATTCAACACAAAATTGAGTTCTATTTGCTCCACACAGTAAAAATTCTTTCAATTCTTGTTTTGTTTGTTATTTCTGATAAATTTTTTTATAAAAATTTTCTTATTTTACTAAATTATTTTTAGCTTTAAAAATAAATTTATAAGAATAAAATAATAAGCAAAATGTTCTCGAAAACATGCGATCTTTTATATATAATTTTCTTATTTCTTTTCTTTGAGTCTTAAAAAAAAAAACAAAGGTCTTTTTAAAGGACAAAAATTGATTTTATTTTCTAAGTCCTTGAAACATTTTGTTTCGTTTTAATTTTGTCATCTATTGGTCACAGATTAAAAGTTTCAAATGACAAATATAAAGGAAATTTATAAAAATCAAGTATATATTTTTTATATACATATATATCAATATCATCAACCTTCAACCTAGACCTTTTTATTTTTGTTTAAAAATTTTTCATTTGATTAAAATGATGTTTTTAAGTTGAAATCTTAATTCAAATATAATAATGTTTATTTTTATGTTTACAAATCTACAGGGGATTTAGTTTGTAAATGAAATAAAAATAATGATTTGAAAATTTCTATATAAATAAAGATTCTTTAAACATTTTCTTGTATTTAGATTTGCGATAACTTTGATGTCGTTGGATGATATGAAATGAAATATCTGAAATTTCCAAAATATCTTAATTTTCTCAAAAACAGCTTTCGTGATATAAAAAACGTTTAACCTAATTTAGAAAAAATGCAACCAATTCAGCTTTTATATTTTCATTTCATATCGCAAGTTCACACTATAAAGGACACCATATAATTTTTGTTTTCATCATAAATACAATACAACCAATTAATAAAATTAAAGTAAAAGTAATAAATACAAACTGGAGTGGCACAATAAAATTATATAAATCATATTTTTCATACTTTTTTTTTTGTATACTTTCTTACATAATGAATTGATTGATATTCCTTAAATAAATATTATATTTTGGCCTAATTTTTGTTGGATAATTATTTTCAACAGACGGCACAAGTATCATGGTTCAATATCATAAATTTTCTTTTCAAAAATTTTATTCAAATATGTAATATACATTAATTAATTTTCACTTCAGCCTACTGAATATACTGTAAAATAAATTATTTAACATAAAAATAACATATACATACATATAAAATGTTCTATTGTTATAACATAACAAAAAATAAAAAAAGAAAAAAAAAAAGATCTAAACAAAATATCTGTATAAAAGTAATAAATAGAAAATAATTATAATAAATTATGTAGGATGTTTCAAAAATAAAAAATTATAAACTTTTATTAATTTTTCTTTTGTTGCTAGAAATTAAATAGAATTTGTAAGTGTAGTAAAAAAAATCCAATCGATTTCCAAATATAGAATTTTATTTTGGAAAATAGATTTTTATACCTAATAATCAATCAATTTTTCTATTATTATTATTTACAATCTAAAAATTATTGATAAAAAAAAAATCAATATTTATTATCATAAAAATGTTTAATTATGTATAATTATTTCCTTGTTTGATAAAATTACTATATAGACATAGTATTAACGTGGTTCGCTGGAATTCTGAAATTTATATTGAAATTCGAGCACAATATTTTATCATTAAATTATTTCTTACATGCAACAGAATTTTGGTTTTTGTACTTGATTCTAATTTATGAATACTTTCATTCTCTCTTTTACTTTCTTAACCTTAAGTGATAATTTATATAAATCTGGAAATTAAATTGAATTTTCTTTGAATTTGCTTTAACTATTTTATGCTTGCTAGAAAAGTCTTGAATTTTGTTTCCCCTCTGTACATGTTCAAACATTACACATAATCCACTTAAGCTAAGTTTGTATATATTTATTTAACTCCAATAGTTATTAATTAAACAATACATATCTATATTTATTTATGTTAATAAAATGTACATAGATATTTATATTTATGTATAATAAATAATAATATTGAATCATCTTAACTAATTTTTTTTAACAAAAATTTGGTTTAAATAAATTTCACAAAGCATTTCCTTCCACTAATTTTTCAACTAATTATTATTCATAACTTATTATTTATATTTTTAATAATAATATTATTCTTATTTATTTATTTTGAAGGATAAATAACGAGCCCCTAGTTTTCCTTCAAATGGTAAGAAAAAAAAAACATTTTTTTTTCTCACAAATTGGTGGAATGAAAATCTTGTTTTCTTTTATTAATAAAATTAAATAAAATATATGTAGTGTATATTTATTTATATATATAAAATAAACAAGATGATATTTTATAATAAATAATAGATATAAAATATAAAACTAGGATAAATTAATACTTATTATTTTTTATTATATTGTTATTTTATTATTTATTTTGTTATTATTATTATTATTATAATTATTATTAATATAATAATTACGTATTTGTATATAGTTACATAATTATATTTATAGTATAATTAAAATTTTCAAAAAATCCCACAAAAGAGAAAAAATAATAATAATATATATTATATAATAAAATTTAATTTTTTGTAAATTAAAAATAATTAATAATAAATTATAATTCATATATAAGCTAAATTTTTCAAAGTTGAAACAAAAAAGTAAAAAACTTAAAAAAAATTTAAAGAAAAAAAAAGTTTTTCTCATCGAAATTCAATCCAAAAAACATATCTTCCTTTAAAATAAAATTTCTTTTCAAAAAAATATAATAAATTAATAATTTTATATTATTGAAAATAAGAATAATTTTTATAGAATTATGTAAATAAGACAATTTTGCAAACAAAAATAAATAATTAATGAAATTTTTTCCTACATTTTTCTTTCCTCTAACAAACTGACGCATTGAGTATATATTTGACAAAATTTAATGGAATGTCCAAAACAAAAGAACAAAATTTACTATACTTGAATACATATTAATTAATATGCATTAAATATAGGATTTTTTTTATTACATATTTATTGTAATAGGACTGATTATAATTTATTTTATCAAAACAAAAATACGAAATGATAATGTAAAAGTAAATCAAATTTTCTAAATTCTTATTAAGAGAAAAACATCTGTACATCCTTAATAGTTACATAAAATATCAGCATCAGATAAGCAAATCAAGCATCAGATCAAATTAAAAAACTATTGTCTACATTGTTCTACACTATGGTGGTTAGCCTAATTTCTTTTTCAATTTAAAAAAACCATCATTTTAGCAAAAATTCTTTCGATTAAACAATTATAACATAGATATAATAATATTTTCATATATACCTAGTTTCATAGCTTAGAAAAATTTTTAATCAACACTCACTTTTGGTCATGAAATAATTTTTTGTTATGAAAATTTAGCACATCATAGAAATATAAAAACGAAAGCTTCCTTTTGATTAAAAAAAAAAAAAATTATATATAGGTATTGAAAAAAAATGTTAAATTTTGTTATTAAATATAATTTTGTTAAAAAAAGGTAAGTAGTGAGAAATGAAGGTTTTTTTTTTTTTTTTCCATACATTTATACATGATGTAGATATGTATATTGATTTATTAAATTGTTGGAAACAAATTTAATTATGTTCATAATATATCTGCTACATACATTATTTTTAAATGTCAAAAAAAAAAAATTGTAATAGTAAATTAATTATATAAATTATTGTTAAATATATATACCTACCTATTTATTTATTTACAATTGAAAAATAAATACTATAATTAAAATAAAATAAAAATTTTTTATATATAATTTCTGTATAGATATACAGAATTTAACAGCAAAAAAAAAATGTTAGGATTAATTTTAAAAATACATGATATTATGTATTAAAGAGTTGAAAATAAAAAATTTAATAAATTCATTAAAATCCAGAGTAATTGTTTTTTTTTTTCTTCTTCAAATAATAAAATAGGTTTCATTAGAAGCAATTAACCAAGTAACGATTTTGG
Source organism: Hybos culiciformis (assembly GCA_964007475.1). Taxonomy (NCBI): domain Eukaryota; kingdom Metazoa; phylum Arthropoda; class Insecta; order Diptera; family Hybotidae; genus Hybos; species Hybos culiciformis. The sequence continues at coordinate 93,106,561 of OZ023274.1, read as the reverse complement.
CTAATGATTCGTTTGAATCATGAATCTATTGTGGAGTTATGGTACCGACGAAATGATATGCGAAAGTTAAATAAGAAAAATCTAATTAAATTTTTTTTTTAGAATTCAACTATGCTAAAAATATGAACTTATTAGTTAAGTATGCAAAAAGTCCAAAAAGAAATTAAAGCCATTCTCTTACTTTGGAATTAACCGAAAATTAAGCAAAAATCAACATTGTATCATTTTTCAGCTTTAAAAAAAAACACCATAAAAAAGTAATAATTTGATTTTCCATTTCTACATAAATTAATCACCTCATTATTTTAATTAAATTTTTTAATTACATTTATTTTTTGTTACAATTAACAGTGTGGGTTGTAATAAATTAAAGCGAATCATATCAATTCATTTTATGGTGTTTTTTTTTTCAGTATTGAAACAAGGCTTATGTGATCTGATATTTTATTCATAAAACCTAAAAACCATTATTACCCATCTCAAAAAAAACTATATGTTAAATATATATTCCGTCAGAAAGTTTATTAAAAAAAAAATTATTAAATAAAATATTGACTTTATAAATAGTTCATTTAAAAGAGGAAATTAAAAATGTATATTATTAATATTAAAATCACTTCGGTTTTGTTAAAGTAATCAATATGCGAACATGATGCATTTGGATGTATTTGATTGCGCTTGAGAGGATTTTTTTATACACATATTTACACAATATAATATCGTATACAAAATAATGAGTAAATAATTTCACAAATTTTACAAATTTTAAAACATTTAGTTAAAATGAATTACAAATAATAATTAATTGCTATCCTTTTTAGATTCAAAAATTAGTTGACCCGTGCTAAACTGTGAATTTAATAAAATTACTCAACCGTGTATACTTAATATTAAATATTAATACTGCCTCTATTTAACTGGCATTATAAATCAGTTTCGAATATAAATTTCTGATGTTTCAATATAAAAAGTTTTGATATGAAATTAAAATAAGTGGTTGTATAGTACAAAAAATATTGGTATACCACTTTGGTTTTTGATTATATTTTTAAACAGAAAAATTCGATAAAAATATTTTGATGCTGAAATATTTGAAATATTAGACACAATTTTTAGATGAATTATATTCAATTTTGCTATGATGCTATATGATGTTATCTTGCATGATAACAAATTTTCAACATATTTGAGTTTTGAATATATTTAATGAAAGGAAAATAATATACAAAAAACATATAAGTACTTATAATATAATTTCCTGAATACAGAGTCAACATTTGGAAAATCGTTAAAGAAACCACATTGATGCCTTTTTTTTGTCATATGGAACTTAAATGCTTTGCGAACAAACCTGATAGAGAAACAAAAACATTCCCTAACTTACCTGCTGTTGCAAGCAGTTTTGCACCTTTTAATTACTAACCTCAACTTTTGTTAGTTTGCAACTAATATTCTATAGATTTTAGATTTTTTTTATATTAATAATTTCAATACCGATATAAAGGCTTCAATGCTTTCCAACAAATTGTGTTTATATTATTCCATAAAAAATACTAAAATAACTATGTAAATAAAGCCAAACCCTTTTTGGTATTTTGAGTTCTGTGTTCGATTTACATATTTATTATTCCAATATTGTGTATTAAAAATTGGATATAGGAATTCGTTAGAGGAATAATTTATTCTATAAACTATAAAAACATTAAAAAAAAATTGTTCCTATTTTCTATTTTAACTGTTTTATATTTTTATGTGCATAACTATGTGCATAACTATGAGGCCAATAAAATTATTCAAATTACATATGAAAAACCAATATCAGATATTAAACTTCCTTTATAAATAAAAAATTTCTGTAATTAAATTCTTAAGAAAAATTTGAATTAATATCTAAAAGAAATTTTCGTAGAATTAATTAAATACTTAAATCAGATTTTTCTTTATGGTTACCTGTACATTAAAGTTTAAAGTTTTTATTTTACTAATTTAATTATGAGTTATTTCTTATATTGTTGGTTAAAAACTACAATTGTTATATTTGAACTTTCTCATGATAGTAATACTAGTAAGTATAAATGTAAATGTCAGTTTTTGAATGTTTGTAACATGTGGTAAAACTAACTTAAAACTATTTTTAAGGCAAATAAATAAGTATGTAATTTCAAATACATTGTTATATTTATAATAGATACAATACAAGTTGAATTAAGAAAATTATTAAAAACTTTCAAATTATAAATGCTTTTTTGTTATTTATGCATTCATATTATTAAATTCATATTATTAAATTCATATTATTAAATTTAAAATACAACTATTCTGTTATAATAATTATGAATTGAGTCTTCTTCTGAAGATCTGAATAGAGAATTTTCAAATTTTATAGCATGATATGTAAAGTTCATGACACCCTGATTCCATGTCAGAGAAGATATTATAAAATATAGTACTATGTAAATACAAATAATATGAAGAAGAGACATAATTTGTATTATATTATTAAGTTTAATACAATTTTATATCGCAACAACAGAAATACAACGGTTTAACATTACTACATCCTGATTATCCTCAATATAATATTTTAGAAACTTGTACGTATATATATTTTTTCTAAAACTTTTATAAAATCAGCACTGTGCGTGTGCATTAACTATATTTTTCTTCGGTAGAATTTAAATTTTTTATTAAATTTAAATGTCAAATATAATATAATATAATATTTTAAATGACCTATAGTTCTTCTTATAAATTATTAAGCAGGGCATAAGAATTAAAATTAAATAAATAAATAGTTAATTATAAAATGAAAATCAGTAACAGTTTTATGATGATAATAATATGTGCATATTAAAATTCAAATTTAGGGTTCTCATTTAATTATTCAATGAAGAATTTATATGATATCCTTCTTTTTTTTTGTTTTATTAAAAAAAATTATATGACTTATATCTTATACAAAATTTAAAATTCCTACATTTAATATTTATCATTTTCTTCTTGATACTGACTTTTAGAACATTTATATAATAAATATTTTATGCAAATGTAAAATAAATTACTTGTCTTTTTCATTTGCCGAACATTTTATTACATACGCATGCAAAATATTGTATAAAATAAAATTTGGAAGTGCTTAAAGTGTTGTGTTTTAATTCTAATATTTATTTCTTACCCCTTAGTGACTATATAAAGTAACATAACTCGCGTAAATTTTTTTTTTATGATGCAATCAACCATTTAGTTCCATATAGTTCCACATATACTGGAATAAGATAAACTTGAAAGAAAATCTTACCATTAAATCAAAAATACAAAAATTCAGATACATTTCAAATAAAAGAGAAATTCTATAATTGTTTTATTCATCTTCTGAAATTTGAATCAATTTTTTTTATATTGTTTTATTTTCAATTACAAGATAATTAACTAACAACAATTGAATTGATGTTGGTGTGAATTAAAAAAGAATATGTAATTAAATATAGCTTTAATCTTGTAAAAAAAAAATCTATACAGAACGTGCAATGCATATCAATAAAATGTACCACAAAATTAAAAAATCAATACATTGAAAACATAAATAAATATGCTTTAAAATTTACTAAAAAGTTTTGGTTTAATAATACAGATCAGGATTGAAAATAGTTTCACATTATATATAAAAAAAATAAAAATAATCTGGATTTAACATATTTCCAGAATATTTTTACATTTTTTCAAAATATCGCTCTCTGTTCATGTTCCAACCGAAAGAAGTATATAGATCCGTTGTCCGAACTCCGAGAATCTCACGCTTTGGCTTGGCTGAAGTGAACAATATTGTTCATATATTGGCATTTAAAAGATCGAAATCGGACAAGTTGCTATATTTAACTATAAGCATTGAAGTCCGCGACAGACAGACGGAGGGACGGTCCAATAGAAATTGAAAGCATAATGTCCGTTTTTTCCATTTTTGATGGAAAAATGACTAAAAAACATTTATAAACATTTATAAATATATAAAGGTGGATATTAAGAATAATAATTTCTCAAAATAATAACAAAAAATTGTGGCAAATGCAGGGCAATTCGGTTAAAACCATGGACAATTCGGTTAAACCGATAGACTCAAATAAAATATTTGTTAAAACATTAAAATTATAACGTTTATAGTTTACTCTGTATATGTGTTATATAGAAATTCGTCTATTCTATTATTTAACCGAGATGAAAAACATATATTTTACTGTTTTCCACCTTCTATTAAATTTACGGCTTTTATCTTTAAATTGGATTTTAATTATACGTAAAAGTTATTATTATTTTTTTTTTTTTTTTTAGAATATTCATTAATTTAATTAATTTTCATTTTTGTTTACAATCTTAAATTTTCATAAATGTATTGTTTTTAAATTTACATTATATGAACTGTGTAAATTTTTTTTTATTTAGAAATAATATGGCTTTTGATTACTTTACAAAAAAAAAAATGTAATTTTTTTCAAAATTAGGTTTGTTTATTTTTCTCATAACGTAGGCGCCAGCATAATAACCACATATTACATATGATAAAAAAATTTATATTTCATGTTACCTAAAAATAGATCCTTTTTTACCACACACATAATTTAAAGTAATTTATTTATGAACAAAAAAATATATATTCTACAAAGAAGAGAAAACAAAATTAAAAGAAAATCAAATTTTTGTTTCTACATAATTTTGTGAATGAAGAACATTTTACTGAATAATGGAATCTTATTATTTTCAAACACTTTATTTGGTAAAAGGTAAAATTTTTTCAAGAATAACATAATAGAAAGTAACAACCAAAACTTTTCATTTGTGGAAAAATTTCCTGTTTACTCTTTTGTAGAAAGAAACAACACAAAACTTTTCAAATTAGGAGTTATTTTAAACGTCAACATTTTGTTAACGACAAATGCCATCGAAACAACTTTCAATCCTAATAAGAGTAATAAGAGAGAAAAAAAAAGTTTAAGGAAATCAAATTTTGTATCTATACATATAGATATTGAATAATGGAGTCTACTCTCACGTAAAAAACTTTATTATTTGGTTAGCCTAAAATTTGGTCCATTTTCTAGTTAAAAACTTCCAGAAAACTTAAGGAAAATTTCAAAAATTTCATTGAGAAAGTTTAGATAATTTCACTCCACTTATTTGCAGAAAAGTTCATGTATCCTTTTTGCTCCTTATTAGGTTTCCAATAAAGTTAAGTTTTTCCGTGTCTATTTTTTTTTTAAATTAATTTTTAAGGAAGATATCAACAATAATGCAATAAAAAAAATCTACTTAGTCCTTAATTTAAATACTTATTTTATATTTATTTTTTTTTATCTCTATTTACATTTTATGTATATAAATTTGAAAAATTTATATACAATTCCCAATGAAATTGTCAACGATATACATAAGTTCAATTTTCCCAAAGAAATATAAGAAATATAAAATAACATAAATAAATGTATATTAGTACATAATCATACATAACCCAAGTATATTTATATAGATAAAAATAAATTTTAAATTAAATTATATTCTGAAATATTAAAAAGAATCGTATATAGTTTACGGTCTTTTCCATTATTAAATGAATTCATAAGAAATAAAATTCTTCACCCAGGAGACAAGAAAAAATACTTGAAATAAAATATAATAACAATAAATGTATTATATGTACATATATAATAATGTTTTAATAATAATATTTTTGCTATTGCATTGCCACATAATATATGTAGTTTATGTGTTTTATGTTTATAAATGCAAAGAAGATATGAAAAAAAAACATTTAACAATTTATTTTATTTTTTTAAAGCACACATTTTTTTTGATTAATTTTTGATGATTATAGATAGATATGTGAATTATTTAATTACTTCAAACAAGGAACAAAATATATATCTAATATTTTTTAGAAAGGATTGAGCAGAGCTAACAAAAACTTGATAAAAACCCAATTAAATAGTTTTATTTAACATTTTCTTCATAACAAATAGGAAGTATAAAAAAATATATGTACATACATTTAATAAATTGTTTTATTGGGATTGTTACTCATAAAGTCGTAAGTTTTTTAGACAGTACATATATGTAAATTAAAAAGTTTTTTTTACTACGAAATAAAACGTGATAATAAAAACTAACTAAAAAATCAGGAAAAAAAAATTTGTGCCAATAAAACGACAATAAAAAAAACTAGCAAATTTAAAATATTTGTGTTTAACAAAAAAAAAAATAAACACAAATTTCGTTTCCATAAAAAAAAAAAACGAATAACTATCCAATTAATTAAGAAAAGTATAAATGAAATCTGAAGTATGTACATGGATGCACTGATAATACATAGTTATGTTTACAATTTGAATTAATTAACATTTTTTATTGGACTAAAATAATTGCATAGAAACCAAACCATATGAAACGTATTAATGAAAGTTAATAAATGTTCTAAATCCAAAAATAAACGAATAAACGTATCAATTTAATTGGAATCAATGTTTACGTAAATATTGATGAAACAGGCGAACAATTTCCATAAAATAATTTTAAACTTTTCTATTTTCTACTGAGGCGATCTCACCTTCAATTGCAAATTTAAAGTATAGGTTTGATCGAAATTTATCTGACCTCCCTGGTTTTCTCTGAATATTTATTTATATTCTGATGCGAAATTTGACACAAATATCATAAATTACACCTTTTTCGATTTGGTTAAAAAAATTGTTTTTAAGGATTTTAAGGTTAAAAAAAAAAATATATTGAATAGGATTTAAATTATTTTGGAAGAAAATTAATATTTTTATTGAAATTGTATGGGCCTTGAATTTTTTTTCTTTGAATATTTTCAAGAAAAATATATTGAAATTTAGTAAAATTAATGACTGAGTAATAAATTATTTTCAGTTATATTGAAAAAAGGTTTTAAATTTAAAAATTACATAAAATAGACCATTAATATAATTAAAGTAAAATATTAATTAATTATATATTTCAATTTCATCAAAAGTTTAATTTATTAGTTCTCGAACTTTTTTTAGTTGATAAGAATTTTTTTTTTCTCAAAATATTTTCAATTTTCGAAAATTTCGAATCATGACTTTAATCTCTATTTTTTTTTGGAAGGAATTAGCAAGCAAGTTGATAACTTATTTTGCAATTAATTCTTTAAATGTTTAAACTTTAACTTTGTTTTAATAATATCATAATAAGGATGGGAGATATTTACCGCCCTTATTTGAAGAATTTATTGTTTTTTTTTTAGTGTTATGTTTGAAAAAACATGTAACAAAAATAAATTTAAATCAAAATTTTTATGCTAAATATCAAAAAAAAGTATAAGAAAAACAAAAAAAAAAAATTGTTTTCAATATCTTTTTTTTTTCTTTCCCGGTCCTTTTGATAGAAAAAGATTATTTTTTCCCATTATATGGAAGTTTTTTTTTTTTTCTTGAATTTATCTTGTTATTTATTTTAAAAAGAGAAGTAAATCTTTTATGCAAAAATATCTTCATGATTAGCATATGAAACAAAAGCATGAAAATAGCATAAAAAATATGAAAATTTATTAGATTAAAGGAAAATAAAATATAGTGATTCAGAGTAAAATTTATATTTTTTGGAAAAAAAAAAACAACCCCCTTAAAGATAAGATATAAATTATAATTTTCATATAAAATTATGATAATAATGTTACAATTTCATTTACAAACAAAAATTTTTTAATAATAATATTATTTATTATATATATGCATATTTTATTTATATATGTTAAGATTCAAAAATGTTATTCTGTTAAGAATTATTGTTATACCTGTATTAATGTGATCCTGAAGGTGCTCATTTTATAACTACAATTTTGAAATAAAATTTTTAAAACAAAAAAATCAGCGGAGCATTGAAAGTTAATAGTAGTTATAATTAATCGAAACACAATCTTCTTTAATATTAAGTTAATAGAATGTGATCTCTGCGTAAAAAAGTGGTAAGGTAACAAAATAAAATATATATATTATATCTATATATATACAACTGATTTGGCTTTGACTTTAGTTACCCATTCATTGTAAGTATAAATATTGTATTCATTTTCAATATTGATTTCAACATATTTTTGTAACGTTATTTTCTTTGGAAAAAGATGATTGTAATGACTGGCATTGAATACTATACATATATAATTTAAGGAAAAATATATTTATACTAATATTTTTGTAATATTAAACAATAAGTTTTTTGGGAAAAGTTGAAAAGTTATTTAACTTTTATAAGGATTAAAATTTATTTTCTGGGTTATATAATATAAATTAAAACGCTTTTCAAAAACTTATCGAAATATTTTCTAGAAAATTTTATTAGAATATATATAAGAAGAATTTATTAAGCATAAAAAGTTTACATAATTTGTTCATAACTTTTAATCAAAATCCCCTTTTGTTCTTAGATTTCATATGAAACAAATAAAAATTATTATTTTTAGAATTAATAATTTTATTTTATTTTCAAAATCAAATTATAAGATAGAATTATTTTTACAAAGAAATTTTTCATTTATGTATAACAAGCGAGTCACCCTGTGGCTTAAAAGGAGTTTTCGAGTTCACCTTTGTTGTGGCTGCCTTCTGGCTTTTTGTATACAAAAAAGAAGAAAAAAAAATGTTACATTGATTTAGGCATTGATTTTTTTAATTTTATGAAAGTGTTATTGAAAACGAAGAAAAAGCTATTAACATATACAAAAAAGTTTATTTTATATTATACATTTTTAAAATTCTGTTTTTTTAAAGACCTTTTTTTCAAGAACTTCTTTTTAAAATTTTTTTTTAGAATAAGCTCAAAATTTTCTACTGCCAATTATATTTAAGTATTCAAACTTAAATAAAAATATATAATATTCACTTTTATCATATACCTTAGTAATAAGCTACATTGTCTTTTACAACTACTTAAATCTTAATAAATATTTTCTTGAAATGTATTCAGATAAAAATTATTAAAAGAAAAACTTACATTTATCTAAAGTCAGTAATATGAAATTATTAATGAAATAAGAAATATAAAAATAAAAATAAAAAAAAAACTTTGAATGGATTATCCCAAATCAATCCATTTTGTTTGAAAACTTTGGACAAATAAGATGTGAAAAGTTTTACTTCCCTTTTAGAACGAAAATCGAATAAGTTTTTACTTAATGACTTTTCTCACATCATTTATTTCAATTGTGTATATGAATATCTATCTAAATTTATAAACGACTTTTGTTCCACAAAGATTTCTCTCTATATATATAACAATTTTTTTTTTTTTTTCAACAAAATGGGGATAAATAATAACTTTATAACATAATATTATTTTTATAAATTTAACCAACTTTAAATATTAAAATAAAATAATATAAAATTTTCACACTTCGTCGTATATTTTCAAAATAAATTTTTTTTTTTAATAAATTAATAGTAGATTATTGTATATGTTAACTAAATTTGTTATTAATTACGAGTTCTGTACACACAAAAACACATTGACACGAGTCAATACTTATATCACGAGACCGTTATAAATTGACAAGTGTCTATGTGTTTTTGTGTAAATACAGAACGAGTTATATAACAAATTTTGTTAACATATCCAGTATACTGTTTTAATGTGCATGTGTAAGGTAGTTGCAGTCTATACATTTACAATAAAAAAAAAACAACAAAAGTTGATATACACTTTTTTTTTTTCATTTTTTGTTGGTATTTGTCTGTATTGAAATATTGTGAGAACATCTAAATGATTTCAATATTTACGCTGATGCATCTAAATGATTTCATTATTCACGCAGATACATCTAAATGATTTCATTATTCACGCTGATGCATCTAAATGATTGCATGGGTATTGACGTATATAATATTCCATTTAGCGATCTAAATTCTATACTTCTAAATACAACATACCGACCACATGCCCATTAAAATAATTTAGGTATATATATATAGATTTTTCCTTTGATGGATATATTTTGCACAGTAAAGCATTGCATCTTAATTATTATTGTAACTAACGTTTGTTCCATTGAATAATTAATATTTATAAAAATTCTCAGAAATAAGTAGTTTATAGCTTGAAATGATTAGAAACATAGAAAAAATAACAACAATATATATTTCACTTTTGTGGTGAGAAATTTAAAAACTGTTGTATATAGTGGATTGATTAATTAATAAAACTGCTGCCACTTAAATTAATGATTTTTCGTTTTCATCCACAGATGATGTGCTATCACACCATTTTTGTATTATGGCTTTATTTAATTTATTGAATAATAGTTGTTTGTAATTAATTCAATGTGTACAGAACAAGTTTATTTCCAAAAACTTTAATTCGCTATCCAGACTTGTTCTCGCCATTAAAAAATTTTGCAGTCTATTTTGGTTGTATAAAAACTTGAAATAACTTTTTTTTGAATAGCCCAACTTTAGTTCTTTATTATTATAGAAGTTAGTTTTTTACAATAATATATTATATTGGAAATAAAAACATTTTTCGCCAAACTAAAAATGGGAGAAGGTAGAATTGAAGTTACAATTTCCAAAAGAATTATTAAAATTCGTAGAGCTGAGGAATATCAATAATATATAAAATAAATTATTCAAGTAAAATAAATGAATCTGTCGTTTCGACATTTTTTTCTAAAATACATTTTATAATAAATTTTTAGTTTAAAAATAAATATAATAATAATTATCATAACATTAATCTTTAAAACTTAAAATTAATTTTTAAAGTTTTTATACCTAAATTTAATTATCAAACTTTTGGCAAATTTCCAAATATTCAACTTTAATTAAATATTATTATCTAAGTCATTTAGAATTTTTATTTAAAAATTTAATTACTACAACATTTTAGAAAATAATAATAATAAATTAATCTATTAAATGTAATCTCGTGTGTATATGTATATGTTTATGTATGCAAGTAGATGTGGAAATACATCATGAATCCTTATGACAATAAAATAATGTAAGAAGTTAAATAGAAACAAAAATATTACCGCAATATTGCAATAAGTAAAATTCAAATTTACAGTGCGGTTCACAAATTTGTTTTCATATTTTAATAAGTTTGATATTATTTAATGTTTACAATCCGTAACTTTGATATTTTGATATCTTGTCCGCAAACAAAAAATAATAGCATTGTTATAGTCCACCCAAGATTATTATTATATTCTGGTATTTTACTTTGGTTATGTGTGATAATGAAAAAAATATTTAATTTTTAAATTCCTGTCACTATTTTAAAATAGAGAAATTTCAATTTCTTAACGTTTTTTTATTCAGTTTTTTTTTAAAAGAAAAAGACAATTTCAAAAGTTGAAATTGCTGGAAAATTTAAGAAACCTACCGTAAAGGACAGTTGTTATTTTTGTTATAAAATATTATCCAAAAATATATGTTTAATCATTATTCAATAAAATAAATCAATACCCTTCTATGTAGTTAAAATGAATATTAGTCGCTTCATAAAATAATTTTAAGGGTAATAATATTTTATGCAGAAAATTATGCACATTTTGGGTTAGAAAATTATGTCAAATACATACAACCAAAAGGATTTTTCTTTATTTTTTCTTGTTCAATCGTTGCTTATATGGACGATACGTTTAGAGAAAAATTTTCATTTTATTTAAAACTTAAATTTAAATTTTAAATAAAGTAAATAAAAATATTTATTTACTTAATATGGTTTTAAGTAAATTATTTTTGTAAATAAGTTATATATTTTAATCCAAAAATGGAATCATAAATATTTTCTATAAATTGTTTATGAATGAGCATTTTACGAACTTTCTAATCCGATTAAAAAGAAATCATATTATTTTATGGAAATAAAAGAATATAAATTTAATATTATTTACATTGAATCAAGGCAATAATTAGAACAAAAATTATACCTATATGTATATCCATATATATGCAAACATAAAGCTTTTATATGATACTGAACAAACACATCACCATATATTGTGCATTAGATAATAGTATTAATTTATCAAATTTTCTAAATTGATAGAATTATTTTAATTTACTTATGCATTATGTATTATATTTTATTTTGATTATGTTATATTATATTTTATTTACAATATATTTTGATATAATTTTATATTTATTATATGTACAACAGAGATTTACAGTATAGTTTGGAGTTAGAAAAACAAAATTGAAAGGAAAAACTTGTTTTGAATTCTCCAAAAAATTGTTTTTCATTATTCTTCACTAAGAAGTTCTTAAATTCATTGTTTGCATATTATTGCTCATAGTAATGATCGAGAATCGTTTTTTCATTTTCAAATTTATCTTCTATCATTTAAACTTCTTTAATATAAGGTTTCAGGTGGTTCGCTAAATATTCTGGAAATTTTTTTTTTTAATATATATAAATACATAAAACTTCAAATTCATATAATGTTATGCAAACACTTGAAAAGGATTTCTTTCGATGAATATTAGGTTTAATTTTCCTACATATTGATTACATTAATGATTAAGCATATGTTATGTAACTTATATATTTGCATTATAACATTTTATTTTAATAGTTAATTTACCGAAAATATTCAAGAAACTAAATAAAATACGTTAAGTATCCGAGAACCAAACTGGGATCTTTCCCAGAAGCAGTTACCTAATATAATTCAAGGAAAGAAGAAAATTAAATTCCTCTCTGATATTGTAAATATTAATAGCTATAAATATAACATTTAAAAAAAATTTAAATGCAACTTAATATAAAAAAAAATTGTTGAATATTCGTTAATTTTGTTTTTTGTTTGATAAAATAAATATATCTATATCTATAATCTTTTTTTCATCATCATCGACCTGATTTCACTTTGAAGTATAATATATTATTGTTATATATATTTTATTTACATTTTCAACAGAATTTTAATTCAGTGAGAAAAATAAATTAATAAAGGGAGTTTATTTTAATTTAATGAAATTTAAATCTTTTTAATTGAATTACACACGCAAAATTTTTTGAACGAATTTTAAAAGCAGTTAAGTGTTTGAAAAGAACTCAAGTTATAATCATTATATTCTTTAGATTAACTTGACACCACAGAATTCCATCATTTTTTAATGTAATTTTATTATTTATATATTTATTATATAAAATTCCAATGATGAAAAAATATCTGAATAACAATAAACAGACGAGTTTTATATTAAATGAAAACAAGACGATTCCTAGTATTAAGTGAAGAATACTATTTTTTTTTTAATATTTCAGGCTCTAAGATGTGTTCCTATCGTGACAGTATAAAATATCTTTTAATTTAAGAATATAATTTAAAATTTTAAATAGTCGTATAAACTTTAATGGTAAACTAATGGATGATGATTTTTTAGACCAGCAAAAACATAATAAATTTTACAATTTTTCTAAATATTACATTTATTCTGGATTAATAATTAAAATTTGTTAATACATTGAATAACATTTTACATAACGCCTAAAATGAAAACATAAAAAACATTTTTTGTTTTTTATCAAAAACATAAAACATTGATTACGATAAGGTTATTTTTCAAATATTGTCTCAAAGGATCACTCTAAAATGTTTATCTTCTGTACTTTAAAAAGAAATTGTCCATAACATTATTATTTAATGATAACAAAACTCTACAGGCAATAAAAAATTGACGAAAAAAAAAAATAAAAAAATTACGTATATGTAATATCATCTCCATATGTACACATAATATCTAATATAAAAATGAAAAATTTTAAAAAACAATTTAAAATATTTAAAGAGACATATCTGAAATTTTTTTTTTCTAGTTTCTAGTTAAAAAAAACATTGTATACATAAAAAAAAACAAATATTTTAGCATAAAATAAAGTTATGTATTCGAATAAAAGATTGACGGACATAATAAAATATTATATAATGTATTGAATTTATAACTGAACAAATAAAAAGATTCAATCTTAATAAAATTGTGTACATAAAAATTATTTTTCATAAATCTATTTAAATGGAAAATTTTCTGTGCATTTTAGAACAAGCTATGTCTGTGCGTAGGAATTTTCGATTTCCGCATGAATATAATAAAAATATAATATTTTATTGAACTTTTTTTTTTTTTTTTCATTTTTAAGGTTCGTGCTAAATACACATAAGAATTTAGATTTAAGCAAACAAATGTGTTCAATTTATATTTAAATTTTGAATATAAAGACAAGAAAATATTTTGTATTTATATTTATTTAGAACTCTGCAAGAATGATTATGACTTTAATAGTACATCAATGAACAACCTTGAAAGATATTAAAATTTCTTTATTAATTTTATTATTTCGTTTAATTTTAAAATAATCCAGTGTTTTTTAAGTATTTACCTATTTTTTTATAATAATTAAATTTTTGGTTTATCTGTAGAATTTCATAACTAACTCATTTTAATTTTTACCCTTTATCTAAAACAACAAAAAAATCTTTCTTCTTCCAAATGCAATACCCAGTTAAAATTTTTTAATTAAAATTATTTAACACGAAAATTTAAATTTATACATGTTTTATTAGAAATCTATTTAACATACTTATAATATACGTATGTATTTACTTCTGTATAAAGGTGATGTTTTCGTTTTATATTCATTACCTTCAAAATGTGTTGTGACCTTATGTCTTTCTTCTTGGAATTAGAAATTTGAAAAATTTATGAAATTAATTTTTTGCCTATGCATTAAAGAAACCTCTTTGAAGTAAATATGATTATGTTAAGAATATTTCTCATTTAATATTTTCTTTTACACATAGTATTTAATATGAAATTTCATAAATATTTATTATATTTATATGTAATGTATTCAGAATATATATTCACACATAACAAATGTACATATGTTCATAGATTAAGAATGGTTTTTGGTGAATATTATTTTAGGAAATATATATATTTATATTTTGGTTAACACATTTATTGTGTTGGATGTTAATTTATATCCTTTTGTGATGAATTAATGTAAATAATGTAATAAATAATTTATTATGCAGTATTTTATATTCGTATGAATGACATAATAAGTAATTTAGTTTTGATATATGTATTTCAAAGTTGACAGATAAATTTGAATATTCTATAATAATTTATATTTATTATATTACTAATTTTTAGACGCAATGATAGAATTTTGTCTCTCAACTGGATTATATTGTAATTATAAATATTTTGTTAAATATTTTATTTGGTTTCATATACAAGTTTAGGAATTTTACTATCTTCAAAATATAAATATCATTTATTCATAAAACAAAACCAAAGATATATAATAGGAAATAATCCAGTCAGTAGTTTTTAATGTAGTTACAATTATTGTTGAATGATAAAAAAAATTTATAATTTTCGAACTTGCAGCTGTTTCACTCGAGTTCCCAATAAATGCATTAAAATAGTTTTTCCGCAGTAACGAAGAAAAAATCCGAAATATAGTTAAAGAAATACATATTTGCCATATTTTTGTTCCACAGCTTTGTTCTAAGTTCAAAATGAGATATAGACTTGTTTTGAAAGCTGTAATATTAAACCTTGTACTGTTTTTAAACACTTAGAAAAGGCCAAAAATGGAAGAAATGAACGCGTGGAAAGTTTAAATCAAAAAATTACTTACAGATCCTTTCATCAATATTTTCATTTCTTGAGATTTAGACAAAAATTGACAGTCTATATATAAAATTAAAATATCAAAATTGATTTCATTTTTTTGCACTTTTTTCGAAACATCAGTTTTCTCTTTTATATACACACACATAAATTTATATGTCATTACAATTTTATTTTGATAATCCAGATATAGCCTCGAACTTCCTTTAAAAGTTTGGAACCCAGACAACTTAATTATTATATAAACTCTTTTTATTATTAAAAAAAAATTTTTTTTTTGTTTTTTCTTAATAAAAAATCAAACTTTGAAATAACAAAAAAAAAAAAAAATTGGGGGAATTTTGAATTTTATAATTCTTTATGAAAAAAGTTTCTATATATTTACATATATTTATTTGGAAAATTAAAATTAATGTTGGAAATCTTTTGCTGAGCAAAAAAAAACCCTATTTATTTTCAGCAGGTTGTTAACAAAATTTTCCATTTTTTGTTTTTTTTTTTTTCCTTGCTTAAAAAGGAAAACATGTTTTTCTATTTTTTCATTGGTTTCTAAATTAAAAAAAAAAATTAAAAAACAAAACAAAAACTTCTAAAACAAAACAACATCCTTTTTTTCACAATTATAGATATTTTTTAAAGATCTTTTTTTTTTTGTCATTACTTTAAAGGATTTTTTTTTTCAATTCATAACAAAAATAATAAGATTTTTAGATATAAGTGTTGAAAAATATTATATGAGTTGTTAAAATTTCCATGAAACAAAAAAAAAGCATTGTTTTTTTTGTTTTTTAGTTTCTAATGTCGAAAAATTCAACATGAAGGTCTTAGAGATCATCTGAAGCTAATTAAATTATGAATTGAATAAATCTTTGCAGATGTCTTATTAATTAAAAAATCCAACTTTTGATATTGAAGAAAAACAACAATGATGATACTAATTTATACATATAATGTTCAGATCAGAAATATATATGAGCCGTCTATTTTGAAAGTGGTTTAAGTCCATTTGTTCTTGTATTGAGATATTTAAGGCTTTGTGTTTGAATTGATTTAAAAATATACATGAATATTTCCATAAGCTAATTTTTAAGTGTCAAAATCAAAGCGGTTTTAATGATACTAGACTAAAATTGTTTATAAATAAAAAAAATATATACTTTTGTGCTTATTGTTATCATTAACTATTTTTTTTTTGAAAAATGGACTTAAACAACTTTCAAAATAAACGGGTCATATAATATGAATAACTTGAAACCAAATTTTGAATTTAAAATACTCCTCATTTTGAATAAAAACAAAAGCAAAGAAAGACATTGTTTTTTATTTTCAAATGTCGAATATGTCAAAAAGTCAATGAAAAAAGGATTTAATTAAAACAAAACGGAATATCATTTTTTGGTTTTCATTAAAAAAAAGATATTTAATTAGCATTAAGTTTAAATACGCAATCCATTAAAAATGTTATACATTTTAGACTTTTAATAATAAACATTTTACTCGTAATGACTCCACTAAAAGTCATCAGTTTAGTATAATTATTTCTGAAACAATATATATATAGAAGCTTTGAAAATAAAATAATAATAAAATATATCTTTTTTATGGATTTTTTAATGGAATGTGTGTTTTTAATCATTTTGGACATATCAATAAATTCATAATTATGCATTTTTTAATAGGTTATTAATGTTTTTTTTTTTTTTTTCGTTTAACATTTTAACCAAAACCAAAATTTCATATAAATTAAAATTTTTATTCTATAAATTTTGTAAATTATTGGATATGTGCTATTTGAAAGTATAATAAGTTATTTTTTGTTAAAATATTTATAATTGTGATTTAGACAAATTTTTGATTAAATAAAACATTTCATGTTATTGTATATATTTCCAAATTAAAATTTAAAATTTTGTGAGAGATCCAACTACTATGTTGCCATTTATTCATTCGAAACTATTTAATAATTAAATTCAAATATTCTTCTTTAGCAAAAACCATAGTGTTTATTTTGAAATTGCAACTTAAATATATTTATTCAATTTCCCATTACCTCAATAATTATAATTTCATACAATTTCAAAGTAAATTTAATGATAAGCAAAAAATATAATCATAACATTAATTACTTTTTTTTTTTGTTTTATAAAATATTTTTTTTTTGATTAAATAATTGGATGTTCATATGTTGTTATAAGAAGAGAAAAATACATATCATATCACAATAAGCTTTACAACGAATTATTAGAATTAAAATTAGAATAAAAAAACTAAAAGAACGAAAAATAAACCGAAAAAAATTACGTTCCGGTTTCAGTTACGGTTTTTCATTTTTACTAAATTTCGGTTCGGTTACGGTTACGGTTTGGCATAAAATTTCGGTTTTTTCCGGTTTTCGGTTTTCGGTTCAGTTCCGGTTCAAGTCTCTGAATGAAACCCATTTTCACATATCGATTTAAATAACTTTCACACATAACATTTATTTGTAATCGACTACTTCTACGCTCTTAATTAGATTTTCAATAAAATCTATTTTCGTGCTCTACGTTTTTAAGGTTCATATACAATCAACATAATCTAGCCAAATGTTAATTATTATGGAAACAATATATCATCACACTTATAAATCGATGTTATATTTAGTTTAATGTATAAGTAATTAATAATAAAAAATGTTTTACCAGAAATTTTCGTATTTCTGAGCAAATTAAAAGCAAATTAAAAATTTATATTTGTGAAAAGCTTATTAATTTAATTGTAGATTGCATATTTATAATGATATTTCGTTTAATATTAATTTAAATAGGTTCTTATACATAAATAAGAATAATATTTTGCAATCATTAAAACAATCGAATTAACAGAAGAATTCAGAACTTAAACGAGCAAAAAAAAATAGAATAAAAAAACACTGAATCCTTTAGGGAGCGTTAAACATTTTCATGTATTCAAAAAACGTATATTATCATCTACTCAAATTTTTTGGATTCACTTTCCAAGGGTGCATCTAATACTTTTTATCTTGTGAATTTATAATATTATGCGAATCAGCAAACTGAATTTTATAAGTCATTATGGGAAAAAATTTAAAATTATGATAATTGAATTATTTTTATTACTATGGCAACTCAATGTTATAGGTTCTTTAATTCTCTGTTCTATAAAGTATGTATAACCAAAATCATTCAGATTCAATATCACGAAATTTTTGTTGATGATCAATTTTTTGTCTGAAAATAAATTTCCTTTACAAAAAACTTCTATGGGAAAATGGCTTCATTATAGAATTCATTTATTATCGATATTATGCACTAAATTGAACTCTTTATAATTTATTAAAAACATAATTTCGTTAATTTGTTCTCAAAATTGGTTCAATAAGATTATTTTAACAAGATGTATTTTTATTAATGAAAAATATTAATTTTTAAATTCAAGAATTTAAGTGATGAAATGTGAAAAAACTATCGATTCTCTGTACATTCTCTGTACAAAAAATACAGTCAAGTAAATGAATTAAATGAATCAAATTATATGAAAAATTATTTGCGCTATAACTATATAATATATATAATTACAAAATATTACTTTACCTGTAATATATTTGAGTGGTAACGAACCAAGTTGTTTGATGTAACAACACCCTCAAGACTTATACACCCAATTACATATATTATGTTTGAAATTTTATTATAATAAATTATAATAAAAATATGTGTCCTATTTCTATTATGCTTTAAATTTCAAAATAAAGTACTTGCCTAGATGTGTACTATATATTTGTATATTATTTAGCTTTTAAAGCTTTCTTTATTAAATTATGCTCGCAAATAATGTTTTAAATAAGATTTTAAGAACAATATTAAAATACATAGGTATTCAATGGTATTAGGTATACATAAAATATGTGTTAAAAAATAATAAATACTTTAAACGAAGATAAAAAAATGTTCGGTGCATTTATTTTACTTGTATTCGTCGTTGAATAATACTTTTCAATGTGGCACTTTTATGAATACACACTATCTGATTTACCTTTAATTTTTGAATTTTAGCTTTTTTATACAAAATATCGCCCTATTATTAAATTGATTAGACCTGGAACTTTAAATAGTTCTCCAATCACAGTTCTGTATTTTTCTTAAGCACTCTATAAGGCATACAAAAATACAGTGTTATGTTTAGTCACATCAATCAATTTTTTAATTTAATTTTTTATTTTTATATCTTTCTATAACATGATTCCCATTTGTTTTCAAATTACTTACAATACTTTATGTAACTAGGACTTATGATAATTTTTTTAATTATCCTTGTAAAATTGAAAACAAACCTAAAAACATAAATACTTATAACTGTGGATTTATATCCATGTATAGTATATATCACATTAATAATTATAATGTAAGCATCGTTCAATTATTAAATTATATATAGCATTTACATAAAAAAAAAAAACAAATGAAGTATCCGTGTAACTTTTCTCTTTTCAAAAAATTTCAAAAATTTGTTTTTATAACATTTCGTGAAATTAAATTTTTAATTTAATTTTCATATCAAAAGCATAGAAACTTTACCCAAGAAAAAAAAATTTAAAATTTATGAAATATTATGTGTAGGATTATAAAAATAATAAGTCCTAAATAAGTATGATAATGCCGGAAATCTAAGTAAAAATAACATCAAAGAGCATTATATTTATATGGTGTATTTGTATATAAAGCTTTTCAAATTTCTAGAATGAGAACTAAAAAAATTAATACTTAGGTATGGTGAAGTGGTATATCATAATCGCATAAAAATAATTTTAGAAAGTAATAGTTTAAATAAATATTTCCCAAATTTAGTTCACAGATGAACTAGCGAGCTATTCGATTTCTCATTTAAGATAATACACAAAGATTTCTTGAAATTAAATTTTATTACAAAATTTACTATTCTTTAGACATTTTTAAAAACTAGTTCGCCTTTTCTGCGTTCTGACAGTTTTTTAAACTCTAATGAAAACCATTGTATAGCCACTAATTCTTCCAAAAGAAAATTGAAAAATTTGTGAAAATTTAATATAATATTTAATATAGAGATTCATTTTTGTTTTTTTTTTTTTTTTTTAATATAAAAACAAGAATTATTAAGACTATCTAAATATTATGCCTTGTTTGCTCTCCTTATTAATAGGGATTTATGCTATCATTTTAATATATATATATTTTAATATTAAACAGAAAAATACTAAGACATAAAATATTGGATGTTGTATGTTAGTGAAAATATTTTTATTCAAATTGTCCTCGACAATATAATTTTTTATCTACTTTCAATAGATTTATTTAAAATAAAAAAGTAAAAAAAAAAAAAAAACAATTTTAAAAGAAAAATAAAATGTTTCTAAAAAAGAAAGATATTATTTAATCAGATTTTGTTTCAGAAAATTATGCTTGTCGTCGTTGTGAGTTTTATGTAAAAAAAAAAAGAAGCAATTTCTGAGAAATAATCAGCAAATAAAAAAATAAAAAATAAATTATTAGGCACTTAAAAGCATGGAATTGTGATGCTCTTAAGATTCATTTATAATATATATACCTATACTTCATTGTTTTGAATATATGAAAAATGTTGTAAACAAAATTCTATCACAGTTCACAGTATATAAATATTTTATTTATATATATATAATTTTCTTTGCAGAACTAAATTGAATATCATAAATTTATGTTTCATTTTGTTTTTTTTTTTATTTTTTACATAATAAAAATTGATTTACAAAAATTTCTTTGATATTTTATTTATTCACTTATAAGTATGTTGTAAATTTTTGAAAAATTAAATTGTAAATTTCAAAAATATTTACCTTCGTAATATTTTGGATGAAAATTTTGAATGTTTTTGATACACAAAATTTATCTATGTGTTTTAACTATCAATATGATTGGAAAATATTTCTTATTTTTTTATTGGTGTTAGGTTTTGTATTATAGAGAATGCAAAAGTGTGGTCTGGGAGAAAAAACATAAATTTATACCAAAAAAACACGGATCGTAACGTAATACAATCCTAATTTATGGCAAAATTCAAAATTCTACAGTCCGCAAATTCAAAAATTAAAGAATTAAAAAATTTCGTAAATGTCAAAAATTCAGTAAAAATTGTAATACCACAAAATTTTCAATTTTATCTGATTTTATGCGTGAAACATTTTAATTTAGGCTGCCAAACGTGAAAATTTGTGGTTTAACTTTTTCCTGTAAATTATTTTTTTAATAATCATTACATAAATCTTTGTCGAATTTATAGAACATAGAATAATGGAACAATTTTCGAGTTTGTTTTTTTTTTTTTTTTAAATTAATATAATATGAATTTTATATGAAAATTATTACCAACTTGATCGTTGAGAGCTTCAAATTGGAAAGTTCGGAATCGCAGGACATCATCTTTTAGCTTGAAGGAAAGTGAACCATACAAAGAGTTGTTCAGATGTAGGTAATATTAAAATTGTGGAAGAAATTCGTGAAAAATTTAATAATTATTTTAAGGAAAATTTTATAAAAATATACCAAATTAGATGCACATCAATTAGAAGCGAAGTGATTGTACTGGTCGTAATATTAATTTTATTTTTACTTGCAATCTAAATAAATTTTATTTATTTAATTTCTACATAGAACTTTAAGCCATCCTTGAAAATTATTAAGTTGATAATTACATGTTCAGTTTCAGTACATATGTATTATTTACATATATTATTTTAATATAATGGAAATCGCTTGCTAAACTTTTTTTCTACGTGTTCCAATTTAACACCATAAATATTTTATTTAATCATAAATTTATGTGTCTAAATTTTCAATACCTGATTCGATAGAACTTTTTTAAAAAAAATTACTTGAGAGATTATGGTAGTATAAAGTATAAAAAATTATTTTAACCCCACCAGGACATTAAATAAAGTAAAACCAATTATTTAATTTTCTCACATCATTTCCTTTATTCGCTTGAAGTAGTTTTATTTTTATTTCAAACTTGTTCTTCTTTGTGCTGCTGTATATACAAAAAGGAAACCAAAATTAAAGACAAAAAAGGGTAACTTTATTTTTTCTTTAATGTTTTTTATGTGGGAATCTGGGTATAAAAATATTTGAAGAAAATAAAAAATTCCTTAAAAAATTTCTTTCAGAAATTTGTTGTCCTGGTGATTAAATTGCAAAAATAAAAAAATAAAAAAAATCTTATAGCATTTTTTCTTATTATTAAATTTTCCTTATCCGGTTTATATTAAAACCCATTATTTTTAACATTTTATTAAACTGTTAAATGTCTGATTAAATAAAAAATAAGAAAAAAAAAACAAATAGTAGGTGTACGTATAAGTAATTATAAAAATTCTGTAATAATAAAATATTATTGTGAAGCTTTATATCAGACTAATAAGAGGAAGTTAGTTAATATTATTTACATACATACTGTGAGTTTTTATTACACATGTACTTTTGGGGAAAGTATCCCAATGCCAACATTAAAATAAAATAATAATAAAAAGATGTAAAAGAATATAATATAATTATAATAAAATTTAATGATTCAACAATTTTATTTACGTCTGTACAAATTAATCAGTCAAAAAATTATTATTCTTTCTGTTTTCTTGGAAAATCAGTTTGCTGATTCATTACAAGTTGTATATTATAATAGTAGTAGTTGTTCAGAGAAACCTAAACAAGACTGTTTTTTCAGTTGTTCGTTTTATATATACAATTCATGATAAGTGTTTTTTTTACAAAATTTATAACGTGTTTACATAAAATTAAGTTTTATTTATCTACAATTTTTAAACTCAACTACTCGAACATTATAAAATAATAGCAAAAAATAATAACAAAAAATTTATAATATATATAATAACCATACATTGAATATATTTTTCCTTTATTATGGAACATTTAACAATTGGTTTTAACAAAATAACTTTTATTTTTATTCTGGAATAGGAAAAAAAATTATTAAATATTTTATTTCATATAGTCAGGCAAGGAATAAAGTATACTGGGAATTTTTTTTTTGGGCACATAACTGCCAAACAGACCACGAGAGTAGTTAAATTAAAACTTGAAATATTTTTGTTATAAAATTTTTATCTGGTATACAATATTAGACTTAATTAAGATAAAATCTTCTGAAACTATTCGGAAATCGAAAAATTAATTTTTACTTTTGGAATAAAACATACTGAATCATATATTTTAATCCCTGAACTTCTACTCAACAAAACAATAATTATATTAAATTCAAATTAATTACAACTAATAAAATTAAGATAGATTTTATTTGTTTTTTAAACTACATTTACCTTTATTTTATCTTTTTTAACTATTATACACAAACAACACAGTAAAACTTTTATTTTATTAATTTACCTAACCCTAATTTTCACTTCTGTTATCAATATGATTCTTTTACCAAAACGAGTGTATAGAAATCGCATAAATTGACTATTTTAGAAGATTTTACACATAATTTTAATCAAAATAAATATACTAATGTATGGTTGTGTAAAAAAACATTTTTTGTTTGTAATTTTAGCGCTTTTAGATTTTATAAATTTATAATATTTTATTTTATTTCGAAAAATATAATGAAAAAGAAATATTATTAATATTTTTACATAATCGAACATTTTTCACAGCATTAAAAAGTGAATAATTTAAATAATTTATGGTTAATGGGGAGGAATCAATTTAAAAGAAAAACCTCTTGGCAACACATGCTTTGAAATTTCCACAACAACAGTCAAGAAAGAAATAATTTTTTTATTGAGATATTATCGGAAAAATTTAAAATAATAAGACACATTATATACGGATAATGTGAACACTTACTTATTTTGAGAATTTTAATAATCAAATAAAGGTATAATATATAATGTCTTTGTTTAAAAACACTGTTTTGCCTAAAAAAGAAAATTTTAGAATAATGAAAACATCTTATTGGAAAAAGATTTACATTCCAATTCAAAATTATAGGTAAATATAATTATTTATTTATTCCATATAAATAAGCGTGTATTTAAGTTTTTTTAACTTTATCTTTTGTCATCTGAAAATTGGTATCATTCATTAATAGTAAAAAAAAACCTTAAAAATATATAATTTTGGGAGGATTTTTAAACGAGGTTTTCTAACGCTTCAATTCTTAAGTTTTATAAGTTGATACTATAATCTGAAGTGAATTCAATTATGAGTCTGACATCAGGACAAAAAAAATTCAATAAATTTGATATTAAAGTATTTTAAAGTTCTATGTATCTACTATCTATCTTATATAGTAAAAATTATTTACAATATTTTCGAACTGAAAAATTTATTATAGAAAAAACATTGTAATTTTTATGTTTTTGTTTATTTAAGTTTATTAATTTAATGTTGAATTTGATTACATAAGTATTTAACAGAAAAAAATTATAAAGCTGCTAATCCCTTAACAACATAAACATTATGATTCAAAATAAAAAATAAAATAAAATAATGTTATATTGTTATTGTCGCCTAAACGGTCGCTGGTAGTTATTTTTAAAAATCATCACATTATGTCACTTTTACTTTATTTTTTTTCAACTATATAAGAATTAAATTAGCTTTATTAATTTTATCATTCCACTGCTCATAACAAAAAAAATTAAAGATATTTAATGCGTTGGGGATCGTTATGTTGTATTTAGTGCTATAGAATTTAGATCACTAAATGGAGTATTATATGCGTCAATACACATGCAATCATTTAGATGCATCTGCGTAAATAATGAAAAAATTTAGATGCATAAGCGTATATAATGAAAAAATTTAGATGCATCAGCGTAAATAATGAAATCATTTAGATGTTTCGTATTGAATATTACGTAATACCTAAACAAACATAATATCTCTCACAATATTTCAATACAGCCAAATACAAAAAAAAAATGAGAAAAAATGAGAAGAAAAAATATTCTCTCTTTGCAACTACCTCTCCCCTACGCATTAAAACAGTATATTGGATATATAAACAAAATTTGTTATACAACTCGTTCTGTATTTACACAAAAATACATTGACACTTGTTTATAGTATTGACTCGTGTCAATGTATTTTTGTGTATACAGAACTCTTAATTAATAACAAATTTAGTTTACATATACAATAATCTACTATAAGATGCTTAACCTTCCTAAAGTATATATTTATATACTAAAAATAAACAAGGATAAAAAATGTTTTATTATTCTTCATCAAATTGAAATTGATGCCAAATTAAAAATTAAAATGATAATAATTCTATTTTTATTTATACTTTTTTTTTAATTTTTCCTAGTATGTTGAAGTGACGGTTAAAGTTAGGTTAAAGAAGGTTAAAGTTATTTTAATTTTTTTTTTTTTAAGGATAATTTTGAATTATTAAGAAATTTATTCTTATCAATTTATTTAGAAATGAATTATCTTTTCTTATGCATTTTTAAGTAATATTTGTATATGTACTTGTTATCATTACCATGTTTCTTGTTTTTTTTTCCCAAATTTACTCCGCAGAAGTACTTCCACAATATCCCAACATTTTAATGATGCCTTGTGCACACTTATTTCTCAGTATTGAAAATGATTTTGGAGGAAAAAAATTTCGAATGTTAATAGGAAACTATAGAAATGTTTTCTTTTTTTTTAATTAATATTCTTTAGAAAACTTAAAAAATATGTTTTAATTTAAAATAATCTATACAATAAATCATATTACCTGTTAATTGAAATACTTAAAAACTATTTACAAGAAATATACTATAGTGGCTTATGAAACAAACTTTCTTTACAAGTTTATATTAAATTTTTGTGAAGAAATCAACGACAACTATTAAGCAAAAGTTATAGACATTTGCAGTAATATTAGAAATTTATTTTCAAACTTTAAGCCACAAGTTGTTAAAACTTTATAAGAAAATTTTGTTGTTCTTAATTTTTTTTTATTTTTTTTTTTTTCATATAAATGCCTTGAAATATTTTATATCAGCTTGAGCACGTATTTTGAAATTCTGACAGCGAAATTAAAAACAGAAAATAACTAAACATGCATAAGTAAATACATATTTTTAAAACATCAAACTTTTTATGCATTAGAAAAAATTGTTAACTTTATTTTAAATTTAAGTAATTTGACATTTTTTATGTAATTTTTTTTTTTTAATGGAAAATCACTATATAAAATTTATATTGACAGAAATAAATTGGTGGGAAAAAAATTGATCAAAGAAAATTCTCTTAAAAATCACGTTCCTTCTTCCTGCTTGCTAAGCTAGCGTTAAATATATAGCAAGTTTTGGTATATATTAAAGTCAATAAAAAAATATTGATTTATCGAACATAATTGTCGGTTATTTAGAAATTTAATCATTTTTTCATTAATTCAATTTATAGGAACCAAACTTCTCTTAAATACAATGAAAAAATATATATTTTTTTAAAAAATAACTTCATTCGAAATCTTCGCTTAGTAAAAATAAAATTATTTTGAAGTTTTCTGAACTAAATTTTTATATTTGTTTTGAAAATAGTAAATTTTATTAACAAGATAAAACTTTCAAATGTTTATCCGGTATGTGTGTTCCAAAATAGTTTAATATGAAAAAAAATATTATTATTTTTTATTCAATTT
Source organism: Hybos culiciformis (assembly GCA_964007475.1). Lineage (NCBI taxonomy): Eukaryota > Metazoa > Arthropoda > Insecta > Diptera > Hybotidae > Hybos > Hybos culiciformis. The sequence continues at coordinate 93,079,217 of OZ023274.1, read as the reverse complement.
ATGTTGTCAGGTTAGTAGATAAGTATATAAATTATTTTTATATTTATTTTCTTTATTTTCTGTTTTTTTAATGTTATTTTAATAATATCACAAAAAATATTGTTATTATTAATTTTATAAAATAGATATTTCAGAATTTATTATGATAATTTGAAATCTTAACTTTCTTTGGCATTAAATGAGTGAACAAGGTTGTTAGTATTTCAAGGAGCAGAAAATGTCGTCAAGGTTTTTGATGTTCAAAATATAAATAATATGTAAATAAGGAACTTATTTTACTTTCTATATATGCATAGGCATACATAATAATATCCCTGAACAATTCCTGTAAAAATATACACAGAAGTTGAAGAATTATACAAAAAGAAAAAATGAAATTGATTGATTGTTGCTTTTTATTTGCGTGTGTTTAAGAATTGAAGAGAACATAATAATAATAATAATCAAGACATAATATTGTAGAAAAGCGTTTTTATTTTGACACATGTTTGTAAAATATTTTAGTCCTAGGTAGAATTCAAATAAAAATTTATTTCAAAGTTCTGTACATATATATGTACATTCATATGTATATAATTTGACTATTAATTCCCAAAAAAACCACTAATGATTTTACATAAGTTTAATGACTTTAGTGGTTTATTAATTTTCCTTTTTCAGAGCACGTAACATCTTATTGTTTACACCTACATATTTTTTTTTAATTTTGTAAAAATTATTATTATAACAAAAACGAGAATGAGTACACATAAATAGAAACATTACTAAACATAATAATTTATTAAAAGGGATATTAAGTACAAAAATGCTTTCAATTCACTTTCACATTAAATTGTTGCCGTCAGCGCTAGTAAAATAAATTCTTTTAAAAATAAATACAGAATAGACGAAATAGTGCCATAAAATGACTGATATATAGTGACTGAGATATACATTAAGTTTTTATTACAATATTACAAGATTTTCGCGATAGTAGCAACTATTGAATAATTAAACTTATTAAACTTTATTTAAACTTATTAAAATTAAGTTTATAAAAAAAATTAGAAAATTAAATATGTTGCAGCAATCTAAAAAAAAAACGAAAGTATTTTAAATTGAAAAAAAATCTAAATTCACTTTCAGTAACATAAAGTATGTGGACTTTAATGTATTTTCGTTTGACGACGAATTTTTATGTATTTTTATATATTTTTATATAAATATAGGAAAACCATATTTATAATATTAATAAAAATATTATATGTACTTTATTTGAAAAGATTAAAAGACTAAATATAACTTACATACATAAGTGTATATTTATATACATTGTTTTAATCTGAATGAATTTTATTTCTGTAAAAGATAATGGAAATATATATTTTCCTATTTAATTTATCCATAATTTAATGGATCTAAGAATATCTTTAATCCCATGACATTTCGTAAGTGAAAAATAAGAATAAACCCTTTCATAACACCATCATCAATTATCGATTAAGTCATGTTTTTCATCGCATATTCTGTTCAAAATATGATTTATATTTTTTCGTAAAAACATTTTTTGAAACATATTTTCCCTATTGTATAATCTGTTTTTATCTCAATATTTTTCCAATTTTTTATTTTATTTTTTTTGTTATTTTATTATTATTATTTTTTTTCGAAAGATATAATGAAGTCGGAAATAGGGTTTTTTTTTTGTAGGTTTTAATAAAAATCAAATAAAAGGATAATAATTTTTAAAATAGGGAAATCAATTTTAAAGATCAAATAGTAAATAAGAAAATGTGTCCAGGTATGAGTAGGTGGCATGTGTATCAAGAAAATGGAACTACATAAATTTGAATTTGTTCCTTATTAAAATAAAAAAGTTTAATAAAAAAATAATATTATAAAAATTTATAAAATACATAATATAAAAAAATGTATTAAATATAAAAAATATGTGTGAGCCTCATCCTCATAAGCTCACGAAAGAAGTTTAACTTCTTTATTTACTTGCAAATATTTATTTGTCTACGGACTCTGACTGATTTACTTTTGTAAGTGGAAGAGGGGGCTAAATTTTTTCTTACGAAATTTGTGTGTAATCATTTATTCTTTTTTACGTACCAAATTTGAATGAAATCGGACGAACTTTAGAAGTCGCTGGGTAGGATCAATCAATATTTTGTTACAAAATTTATGTGTTTAATCGATTCCTCTTTTTATTTACCAAATTTGAATAAAATCACACGAACTTTAGAAGTCCGCCCCAGGGAATGCAAAACCGGTTTTTTGGATCCCGGAAATCAGGAAATGCGCCTGTTTTCGAATTTCAAAAAATTCGGAATTCAAAATGCTAAATTCCGAATTTTTCGAATTTGGTGGAACTTTTACTGGCGGGAATTTTGACCAATTGTTTATTTTTTTTTTTATTATTTAGGCATAAAGCATTAAAATTCACAAAAATTTAAATCTAAGTAGTTATCGCAAGTCTGCAAATACGTAAAACTTTTTTTCACATTAATCAACATTAACAAAATAAGTTGGAGTTCAGTGATTTATTTGGAATTCGAAGTGAAATTAAATTTTGCGATCAAGGGGGGCCCCCCGAGGAACACTTTTGGAAAATCTCTAATATAACTTATTAACAATGCTGCAGGAACATTTTCAATAAAAATTCGATTAAAACTCAATGTTAAAACATTGGATACTTTGTGTTTCAAATTTTTATTTTTCCATTCAGTTTATTCACTTTCGGTTTATGAAAAGTATAAAATTTTATTTTAATAAAAAATATTTCATAATTTAATTTGTTATAATGTTTTGAACTAAATAAACTAATATTTATGTTAAAGAATAATTTAATTTAATTTTTTAATATATTTTAATTTTTATATGAATTTCCGGAATAAACCGAAATCCGGATTTCATTTCAAGACAATTCCAAAAATCCGGAATTAAATTTTTATTAAAAAAATGCATTCCCTAGTCCGCCCCCGTGGTGGTCGCTGGGTAGGATCAATCAATTTTTTGTTACGAAATTTACGTGTTTAATCGTTTCCTCTTTTTATTTACCAAATTTGAATGAAATTCTTTGTTACGAAATTTGTGTGTAATCATTTCCTCTTTTTACGTACCAAATTTGAATGAAATCGGAAATAAATTTTTTGTTACGAAATTTGGGTGTAATCAGTTCCTCTCTTTACATACCAAATTTGAATGAAATCGGACGAACTTTTGAAGTGGGCTCTCAGGGGAGGTCGCTAGGTAGGAGGCCAATCAAATTTGAAAATAGCCTATAACGACCCTCGATCTGAGACAAAGAAATAGTGTAAGTTTGAAAACGATCGGCTGAGCGGTTTAGGTACCTATTCGGAATAGACAAACAGACAAACAGCGTTTCTGTTTCATATGATAGAATTTCACTAATTCGAAAAGGAAATAAACTAAATAAATATTAACAACAAAATCAGTTGATCTTTAATTCTGTTATTGTACATTTTTTTAATTCTATCTATATGGTTTTTTTTTTTTGTTTTTTGCTTTCCACCATCGTTAGTATTTTGTTATGTGTGTGTAGTATCGCTATTTTATTTTCGTAAATACATGCTACATGCTACAACGTCTTATATTTCCCTGCTTTTATATTTGTTTTTACTTTTTAACATACTACATTCTGTGGTTATTACCCCTCTTTTGCAGCGTTGTGGCTTTTATTTATCGTGACGCAGCACATACTATATTCTGTCTTCTTTTTTCCCCTATTTTGATCAAAAATTTTTAACAATACCTCGCTAAAGAAGTTAAACTTCAAAAAAAAATAAAAAATATTTGCAATAAATATAAAATATTATTAAAAAAAAATATAAAATTATTAATAAAAAATTTATACGAAAAAAAAAAATATACAATTAAAAAAAAAACACATAAATGTTTAAAAAATTAAAATAAATTACAAAAGCTGTAATTAATGATAAACAACGATACACAAAATTTGGTTTTTTTACTCTTTTTTTTACTCAGAAACAAGTGTAAGCTCAATTTACACATTTTAAGGTAGTTTTTCATTTTAATTTACAATATTTTTTATCTTTTTTTAATAATTATTCTTCTTTTTTTAGAAAAAAACTGGTTTTACTAAAATAAGAAAATTAATTTACATATATTATTATGAATACATTATAATTTTTTTTTTATTAATTTTAAACTTAAAATGGGTTAAATGAATGTAAAATGCATTTTGCACAATGGAGATTAATTTTTAATTTTAAAAAAAAATATTTTTTTACTGTTTTAATCTATTTTTGGTAACTTTCAATCTACAAAAGGTTAAGTTTTTATATAATTCTAGTAACGAATTCACTATTAGGGATCAAATGTACATTTCATTTATTACTTTTTACACTTTTTGAAATAAGTTATTATTTTTAATTTTTTAAAAAGTTTCCATGTCACCGCCGGCTTTACTTTTGAAGAGTAAAAAACTCCTTTTTTTTACTGTGTATTTACACTGCGCAAAACCTTTTTGTTTTTATACGATGTTATATACTACGTTGTAGCTGTTATGTATTAGTCATTCACTGCACAAATCGATTAACTCCTTTTTTTTTTTAAATCTTACATTTAAGTTTAAAAGCACTTGTTATAGTCATAACTTTTTATATTTATACAAATTTTCCCAATCATTAAAGGTTAATTGAATTTATTTTATTAAAGAAATTTGAAACTTATCCACTTTATTTTATGAAGTTATGTTTTAAGAAAACGACAAATTCATTTGTCAAATTTCTTGTTTGCTGGAATATTATTTAATTTTTTTTTTTTTCCTTTTATTTCAAAAGAGGTGAAAAATTCTCGAAAAAAAAAAGCACAAGAATATTTTGGATAAATTTATTCAAAATATAAAAAAGAAAAAATAAAGAATAAATAAAATAAACTTTCTCAAAAATAATAATAATAAAATTTTTTTTTGATAAAAAATTGGGAAAACTTTTTAAACTTTATCATATTTTTTTTTTTGCCATCTTCTTTTTTTTTTCTTTTTTCTTTTTTTTTTAGAGAGAACATTAATATTAGAACTTTTTAAAAGTCATTAGGCAAATTTTTAATAAACTCAACATGGTTCTGAAATTTAAATTTATTAGAATCATTAAATTTTATTGCATGAAAAAATTGTTATAATAAAGTTATTACCCAATTCTATAAAAATTTATTTGTAAAAAATTTGTTTTTTTTTTTATATAAAATAGACTTTTTCAACCATAATTTGAAAAGTTAATTTAAAATTGCTCAAATTTTAAAAAAATTTAAAATATTGACCTTTTAAAAATATGCAAAAAAAAATAAATATAAAAATAAAAAAAATAAAGGAGTATATAAAATATTTTAAATTATTGATTTGAGTTCGCTTGTTTTATTTATGGGAAAGTGTTAATGATCGATTTTTTGATAAAGGCTGGTATTCAACTGAAGATAAAGTACAAGATAAATTTTATCTTGAAAAGGAACATTATTGAGTGAGATAAAAATTGACACATGACTTTCTGATTTATGTACTTGACACTTGACATATGATTTTAAAAATAACAATAATTATTTAAAAAAAAAACATAATAATCAATCATAATTTCTAAATTGAAAAATGGTTGTTTACAAAAAAATTGTTTTTAAAAAAATTTATTTTGATAAAAACAACCTAAACAATTTTATTTTTAATTTACTTACCTCCCAACTTTCATCCATTTTATTTAATTAATTTTACCAATTTTATTTTATTTTATTAAATTAAACTATTATTTTAATTTTAATATTTTTTACCAATTTCGGTTTAAAAATTATTTTAGTTTTCTGATTTTTGTTTGTTTTCTCCAAACAACAAACGTCAAATTCTTTTTACACGGCCTAATGTCAAAATTTATCTTGAAAAGAATGTTCAAAACATTCTTTGCTAGATAAATTTTTGAAATAAAATTTATTTGAGTGAAAAAATTTTCATACAATTTTTACTCAGATAAATTTCCATTTATCTTCAGTTGGGTACCGATAAATTAAATTCACTCAACTAAAATTTATCTCAGATAAAATTTTATATGAAAAAGTTGATTTTATCTCCAGTTGAATACCGGCCTTAATTTTAGAATTCTTGCTTTATATATAAGACTATGAAATTATAGTATTATTTCTATATATATAAAAATTTTCTAGCAATATTATGATTTGAAAAAATTATGTTCTCTTTCACAACTTATAAAATCTAAAATATATTAATCCCTAAATAAACATTATTATTATATTATTATTGTGGGATTCATAAACTGACATGTAAAACAAACTGTGTGCTTTTAAATAATACTTATAGAACTAAAAAACTTATGATTTTATCACTATCACCACAATTTTTTTTCACTCACAAGTCATTCTAGCCCACCTACATTTAATGACATCTATCTACAGGCAATATGTACATAAAATTCAATATTATTATAATATTTAAAAAATTAATGAAAAAAAAAACCATTTCTATAAAGGACACAAAAAATTCTATAGTAATATTTTATCAAAAACATAGGTAATAAAAATGATTTAAAATGATTTTTATCAATCATTTCCCATTACATCTTTATATAAATAAAATAAAATTGCCTTCATGCCAGCGGGATTATAAATTTATAAAATCTATTTATAAACCTAAATGTTTTATTTTTTTTCGTCTATTATTATCTCTTATTCAGTCAAATTTACGACGGTTTTCGTCTATTTTATTTATATTTTTTTTTTTGTTCGAACACACACTTATAGGCAAAAAGTCGTGTAAATCAATTTCATTAAGATAAAAATATTAAGAAAAATTACTATTTTTTTATATCTTATCGGGATGTAATTTAATAGAATATTAAGTCTTTAAATATAATATATAAAGAAATCAAGAATATAGATTTAAAATTTATTTGCAAACTATAAAAAAGTGTGAATTGATTTATTTTTGAATTCGTTTTTATTTCTATTCTAAAATAATATATAGTGTGATAAAAATCAATTCACAAGTTATTATATACATGAAAAATCAAACTCGATAAGTTATCTGATTAAATGATTAAATCATTGCCGTTAGCCTAAATATTTTCATTATTTAGCGTGTAATACTTCTTTAATGACGTCTTAGTGGATGTTTGTACACAGGGTAATTTACTTGTCTGAGCATTAAGTAACTATAACTAAGATCGCTATAACTATAACTAAGGTCATTTGGATTACAATTTGTAAATTGAACAAAAATTTTAAGTATTCAAAAATAATTTTTTTTTTCTTTAAAAACAATTTTGTTTTAAAACTATGTCACAAAAAGTTTTCCATGAACACTCGACACCCACAATACTCGACCAGTTTAAATATTAATGTCAAACCGGACATAATAATAATAATATGTTCAATTTATTTTTATTAAAATCCAAGGCAATATAATATTTTTTCTTAAAAGCTAAAGAAACACTTCTGATATTTTAAAAAAAGAAATCCACCAAAGGAATGCATTCAAATAAATTTTTGTTTTAGCTTGGGGAAAATCCTTTTTTAATACACTTTTACTTTAAAAAAAAAATTATGTTGTATGTACACAAATTGTAAGCAGCTTACCATTATTTTTTATTTTTATTTTGTTTTTTTTTTTTTTTACATCAAGCATTCATAATTTAATTCTGTTTGCCCTTCAAAAGTTTTCTCTCATTATGAAAGCAATTTAAGTGAGAAATGAGAATTTTTTTTTCTCCTTTTTAACAGAAGGAAATATTTAGGATTAAATTATAAGAAGACTTTTGAAACAAAAATATTTTAAGGTTAAAAGATGGAAAAAAAAAAAAAAGAAAAAAACATCCACAGGAAATTGGTATTTGTTTTATGAAAAGAACTCACTGAGGTAAAATTTTTCTTTAGTTTAAAATAAATGTTTTCAAAAGGAGATCCATTAAAGCATAAATTGCTTGAAAAGAAGAAAATGCATTTTTCTACTGCTAATATAGAATAATTATATAATAAAACTATTCTAAATATGTTGTTTAGCAAGAATATAAACAGAAGTTCAAACTGCACAAAATATAGAGAAAAAAAAAATTATTTTGCATCTTTTTTTGGCACAAAAATCGAATATATACTTTTTGAATTTCAAACCAACCAAATGGCATCCTCATCAAATGAATTCTCAAAAAAAAGTACATATATGTATATTGTAAAAAATTATGCAAAATGATCATCATAGCTGGTACAATATTATATAATAATATCAGTATCCTTGTCTGTATCCTTTATATTTTTTTTCTGAATTATTTAATTTAGGTTTATTTTTCCTCAATCATATTTCAAAGTTTGATATTTAATTAGCTTTCCATATAATCAAATTAAAAGTTTTCCCTGATTTCATTAATTTTGTTATGAAGTTTTATTTTTTTTGCATTAAATAATATATTAGATAGTTATATGTTTTCGGAATAATTTATACTCATCTACCTCTTATATAAATCTGACAAAAATTTTGATTAATGTTTCTAAAATAGAAAATAATAATACCTAATTATGAATAGAAATTTAAATTGATAATTTTAATAGTGTGCCTTATACGTACATATTTAGTAGGTGTAATCTGATATCAAATTAAGGATTTATGTACATTATGCACATTTTGTAGGCATAATAATACTATTATAGGAAAATGGATAAAAATTTCATTTCAAATGTGTGGTTGATCATTTTAATTTAGAATTTACACAAGAAAAAAATCAATATTTCGCATGTACAATTATAATATTAGAGATATCGCCAAATCCTGTATTTGCCTATACAAATACTTAAATCTGTATTTTAGCAGCCATAACGATGACGGAACAATAATTTAAATATTAACCTAGGCTCGAGCTAAATCATTTACTATTGTCCAAATACAGCAAAAATTACCATTCCTCCAAGTTATCTAGAACTGAGGCATGCCAATTAGACTGTTTTTTATTTCAACAAAGAAAATATATTCATTCACACAATGATTTATCATTTTAAAATTTTAAAATCTCTCGTTCCTTATATTTTATATACAGTGTAATTATTTAACAACATGTTCATTTTCACAATGTTATTTATCTAACGAGGGACGAAAAATTGGTATCGCATGTGTAATTAAAGTCTCATATACATATTATCTTTTCCAAGTTTTTATTTTTTTTTTATTTAGCTAAATGTACATATTTGCACAAAACTGAAGCTTAATTAGTTACGTGAAAGTTTTTAGCAATGTGCATTTTACAAAATTAAATTGAAGATTATCATGTGTATGTATTCTGATGAGTAACATCAAGTAATGCAGTTTATATACACATATAATATAGTTTTTCATTATAAGTTTTCTAACAGTTTGCATTATAAGAATAAATCCTTGGGACGATCTGTTGAAAAATGATATTTACCCTCTATTTTATTTCTATGTAAAATGTAAATATTCGTTAGAAAGATATATGAAAACCTTCTTTAATTATATGTTTATGTTGCACTCTAATTAAAAAAAAACAAAAAACAATTAAAATATTATTTATTTTTTTTTTTTTCTTGTTCTTTAAAAAATATAATTTAGAGTTTATTGAATTATAAAACTCACAAAAATTTTCCAATTCAACGGTTTTAAATTGACGCATGAATGACACCGGTATATACACCGGAAATTTAACCATTTTACGTTATAAAGGTGAACTATATATTTTCTTTTTAACTTCTCATATTAATTTTTGCATCAATTATTTAAATAATAAATTAATATACAATTCACATAATTTATTTCACCATCATCATCATCATCATTACTATTAATAATTAATGAATAAAGCTAACAAGTCTCATTACTGGTTTTCTTACTTAACATTTTCTTTATGGGTAAATTATTTTGATTTATCATCAACATTTATAATATAGTGTAGAACACAAAGAACACCGTCATCCTCATTATCACTTAATTATATCTGACATTATTTGTATTCAATTTATCATCATATAGTTAGTAAAATAAATTTAGATTTTCTCATCAAATAAAATTATAGTGTAAATTTAATATCCCTTATAAAATTTGTATACAAAAAGTTTAATACCACACACATAAAATTCTTATGTAAGTCCTTTTTTTTTTTAATTTTTTTTTCAAGAGTTAACTGAATTGATTAATTTTTTACCTCATTTATTAAAATTCTTATCTTGAAGAACATAAAATTTAATTTTCAAATAATATATTGTATGATAAAAAAACCGAGATAAATACATATAATAGGCAAAATTTCTTATTAGACTTTTGTACAAAAATTTTCTGATAAATTATTTAAATATAGATTAATATAATCTATGTATATATGTGCGACATTTCAGATTATTCCATCCGTTCAAAGGAAAATTGTTCGTCTATTCAAATCCTACGCTTAGAGAATATCCTTGGAACATCAAATTCTAAATTTATTTATTATCATTAATTAAATTTAATTAAATCTATATGTCTTAAAATGTTATAACAACTTTTTTCCAAATCATAGAATAATTTATTATTTATCTAAAATTCCATTTAATAATAGCCTCAAGTACAACAAGTTGATAAAATATTTTGTTTACACATTATACAAAAAAAAATCTATTTATATATATATAATAAACATTATATTCACAAATTGTTTTTCCTGGCGAAAAAATTAATTTCGTAATAAGGAAAAGCATCCTTCAGGACATATTAAATGTTAAAATAATAAGAAAATAATTCTTTTTCTTTAATTTAATATAAGCCTTATTATTTAAATAATTTATTAGTATTAATATATTATATAGAATAATATTATTATTTAATATAAAAATAATCATGAAAATATTAAATTTGATAATACTTAAGAGTTTTTTAACACACAAATTTACCAGTAAAATCACGTTTCCACTGAAGGATATTAGAAGAATATTCCTATGATCTTTGTCATGGTCCGATTTCCTCTACATGATTATCATTTTTTATAATATAACTAAATAAATTTCTTTATATGAGAAGCCATAAAATATTATAGCAACATTAGGGTTTTTTGATCGAGCCGGCTCGATCCAAAAAGCTCGAGCTAGCTCGTCTGTTTTGGCTTGAATGAAGATCGAGTTTTTATCTGCTAGTGGCTCGAGCTCAGAATTTTTTTTTTAATGTTTTACATTTTACTTTTCTTTTTTTTTATTTTATTGAACAGAAAAGTGTATATATGGAAATATTTCACTTCAATCATATAAGTCACAGTCAATTTTAACTTATAATTTATTTTTTTAAATTTATAATGTTTTGTTTTTATATTTTATAATGTTTTCTGACTTTAATAATTAATAATTTTGCAATATTTAGTGTTATTTTTATAATTTTGTAAAGGGTTAATAATGATTAAATTAGAAGAGTGAAGTTGAACTTTATGCTCTGAAATTGGATTTTATATGCCATTGTTTTTTCATATGTATTTTATTTTTAAGTAGGCTCGGGTGGCTCGAGCTACCCGATCCTCCTTATACAAAAAGCTTGAAGGCTCGAGCTTACGAAAATGGTCGAGTTTCAAAAACCCTATTCAATATATATATGTTTGAAACTTAGAATTAGTAAGGGAAATCCCTGTCAACATAATAGCGCAAAACTATTGAACTGAATAAATTCTTAACGCAGACCACCAAATAATAGTTAACTAGATTTTTTTGATCAATCATCCAGATAGCATTATCAAAAAAAAAATATAAATACAGACAATGTTGGTGGAAAAAAAGCAAAATAAAAAAAAGATATTTAATATTGCGTTGAAATTTTTTTTTGTACTAAATATAAAAATTTTGTGTTTGAAGAACGAAAAAAAAAACAATAATTTTTTACAAACTAAATTTTCAATCTTTTCACGTTTCTTTCGGAAAAACTATTTTCTTTTTTCTTTTTTTTTTGGCAAATAACGCGCATTCATGTAAAAAATATTAAAAAAGAATTAACATTAATTTAATTTTACCAACTTAGTACACGTTCTGTGATTTTTAAATGTACATTTCAACAGCTTTTAACTTTTAAAACCTTTTTTTTTTTTTTTTGGTAAAATAATGAAAATTATTCCGCGGTCGGTTAAAAGCTAATAAAAATTTCAAGTTTTTTTTTCGGAATTATAAAACACTAAATTAAAAGTTGTTTATTCAACATTATTAAAATTTGTACACATAGGAATTATAATTTGAAAATTTTAAAATATAAAATATTTTCTTAATATATTGTGGAATAAGAGAAATTTATAATTTATACTTGAAAAAAGAAAAAAAAATGTTGAAGCAAAGTGCTAAGGTGAAATATAATTAATTTTGTAAGTATGTTTTTCTTAATGTAGATACTCATCATAATTAGAGTTCTTAAGCAATGGTATTATATAGGATGCAAATCTCACGACTCGTTGATTCAGCACAAGCATTTTAACATTATATTTATGAAGAAAAAAATATTTACAAAAAAAATGATTTTAATTAATTAGTAATTATGATGCTTTGAGAAAACCGAAGATTTGCATTCATAATTTGTATGAGAAATTTACATTCAACACACAAAACTATTAAAAAAAAGAATAAAATATGATTTGCGCATAATGTATCTGTATGTATCAGTTTACTGCAGATAGTACTTTGAAGCCTTGGAAACTTATTTTATATAAAATAATTTAACAGACTATATAAAATAATTGAAAATACATTTTCCAGATTTATCAGTGAGTTTGGCTGATAAGGTTAATTAGATCTTTATCCCTAATGCCTTGAGCACAGCTAATACCGCAAAGCAATTTTTGAAGGAATGTTCCGGAAACCTGTTCACAGCTAATTTTACCTGAAAGCAAAAAAAATCAACTGCAAACAACTGCTTTTGTTTTTTTTTATAATATGATTGCGCCAGAAAAATGCAGCAAAACCAAATTTCGATGCAAAAGAAACGCTGTGAAAAAGAAACAAAAAAAATTATTTTGTGACGTAGTCAATTCTTTTAGGAGCAAAAAAAAAATAAATTCAGTTTTCTAATTAATTATGAAATAATTTTAAGAAATTCTTTTTACAAAAAATCAATAAAATTAATATCTTTCGTTTTTCATAATTTTTATTTAAATTAATTAAGAAATAACTCAGAAAATCGGTTTTTACGGTAGCTCTAAATTGCTTTGCGGTATTAGCTGTGCTCAAGGCATAAGTATTTTTAAGTTCCCCATGAATTTTTGCCATGTAAATTTTTCCCGCGAAATTTTTTTTCCGCATAAACAGTGGAGGCAAAATTCATTTTTATTTTTTTTTTGTTCGTACAAGAATTTTGCTCGTCCACAGAATTTTTTTATCGGTCAAAAATCAGTTACCTATTATTAAGAACTAAGACAGTATTATCAAATTTTGATGATGTTCGCGTTAAAATTCTTTTTGTTTTGCAGTTCATTTGACATTTTTAATAAATAGACTTTGTTGTTTGTTATTTTCAACTAAATTTCTTTTACTTTTAATTTCAATAATCCCTTTAATAAAGAAATTAAAAAGATTTTAACAAAAATGTTGTTAATATTTATTTTTCTTTACAAGAAAAAATCTATTATTAAGAGAGATGATTATCCTCAAAGGCGTTAAACAAACAGAGAAAAAAAATAACCACAAATATAGTTCTTTATGGTTTCACCAAAGCTAAAAAAAAAAAAAAGCTTAAATGTTTCTTCCATAATTTTCCTTCTTTTTCTGTTAATTTTTCTTCACGAAAAATTAATTCCTAATTTTTTCTAACCAAAACATAATCTTATTTCGTATATTTTTTTTTAGTTTAATTAAATTTCTAAAACAATTAATATGGAGAAGAAAAAAAAGGATTAATTTTTTACGACACGCGAAGGATTTCAATTGCCTTTTCTTTTCTTTTTTTATTTTGATTCTTTTTGTATATCTTACAAATTTCATTCATTTTATCTTATTAGTTACAAGGTTAAGAAAATCTTTTCATATTTAATTTTTTTTTTTTTTTTATCAAATAACATCCATTAAAATTTCGATTTTTCCGAAATTAGGAAATTTATTTAAAAGTTATTTCTATGGAGGTGTAAATTTGATTTATTTTCATTTATTTTTCTAAGCGCAGGTAAAAATATATAGAAGTGAAGAAATATTCTGTAAGGATATATATTTTCAAGAAAAATTTATGTGTTGAAATTCATAACCGCAAAACAACAATAAACAATTTTCTTGAATAAAACTTGCAGCATTAATTGGTACTACACACGTCAAAACTGCAAAGCAAAAATAAATATCTTATCTTATTTTTTATTTACATTTTTCTATTTATTGGTACACCAAATACATATTTTATGAATTAAAAACAAATTCCACAAAAGTTTCACTTTTCTTCATTTTTTTTTTTTTTGTAAAGAAAAACTCACATGGGTGAAATTAATGGAAAATTGTTATCTAAAATATTTGAAAGAAAAATAAATATAAAAATTTGAATAATCTTTTGATCTATTTTTTTTTTTTTTTCAATATAATCTACTTAGGAGTTGATTTTTAAGGAATTTTAACCTAACAGATTTATATCTCGTTTTTCTGCAAATTTCTGCTTATATATATCGGGAGGGTTTTTTTTTTTTTGTCGACGACATTGATTTTAAGAAGAAAATTTTTCTTTTTTATTTTTTAATTTATCATATATTTATCATATATAATATATGTGCTGCTTCTATAGGTTATATATATAATTTTTATAATGAAATCATGTCAAAAGCAGAAAATTTTTTTCCATATCTTTTTACTTATTTATTTCTTCCTATAAAATATTTATAAATCAGATTTTATTTTCACCCCACAGTTTTAGAGTAGTTCAAGGAAATAAATAACTTAAAGTTTATGTTTCATGGGCGGTTAGATTTTAGTGACCTGAGATATGATGAAGATGAGATGAAAGTTCTAACTTAATTATTTTCAGAATTTCAATGTAATTTTATTTGTATGTTCCTATTTATGTGATGAAACTTCCAATTTTCATCGAAATTCAGCGAATCCTTGGACACAACCGGGAACCAACCATATTTATAAATATTTCAAATTTCTGTAAATTGTACATGAAAATTACCTTGGCCGGTTGCGAGCTTCTAACTCCCAAAACCCGGATTCAGAGAATCTCACCCTTTAGCTTGACTGAAAGGGAACATATTTTTGTATTGATACGATTATAAGCATTTCAGTGTCAAACAAACGGACGGACAGACGTATTCGTAGATAGAAAATGTAAACATGTAGTTCTTTTTCTTCATTTTTGATGGATAAAGGACTAATAAACTATTTATAAAAATATTTTACCTATATTATACAATTGAACTAAAAAATATCAGAAAAATGTATACAAATATTTTAATAGACCCGAAAAGTATAATTTCTAGTAAAATGTAGGTATTTTATTCTTAAATTTATCTTAAAGATAGGTAGATTGATATACTAAGTACATATATAGTAAAAAATGTCCACAACAAATTTTTCATCTTATTATTTTTTTTTTAACTACCACAGCTAAATTTTCTTCTTATTAAAAAAAACTCTTCTTTTCTTGCTCATTTTCGATTTTTCCATGATTTTCCTAGAATTATAATTTTTCTTCACTCATAAAAAAAAGTAAATTCATGCTAAATTTTTTTTTTCCTCCAATTTACAGATAAAAATTCAAAAGGAATTTTTGTATCTGATGTTTATTTTTGTGATCAACAATTAATTCATTATCCTTTGATTTTTCTTTTTCATTTTCTTTTTTGTTTAACATTATTTATCTTCAAATTAAATATAATTCTTCATAGGATTAATATTATATAGTACATTTTATGATGTTTAAAAAAAAAATAAAAATGTCAAAAAAGAAATAAATTTTCTTTTACATTAAAATTTTCCTTAAAATAAAAAGATTTCGCAGTTTTCTTAAAAAAAATTAATTTCATAAATATTTTACTGTATAATGAAAATTGAATAGAAAATTTTCAGAATGTTTAGATTTGCTATCAACAATTAATTCATTATCCTTTGATTTTTCTTGTTCATTTTTTGTTTTTTTCTTTTTTGTAACATTATTTACATAGATTTTCTGCTGACAAAAATATATAAAATATAAATCTCCTAAATATAGTTCTCTGAATTCAGAAAAAAATATAATTGTCATTATAAGATTATCATTTTTCATTTCCTAATTCGCAGTTGTGTTCCTTTTTTTATTATTATTTTACTTTTCTGTTTTCGGCTAGGCATAGTTAAAAAAAAAATAAAGCTGTCAGTACATTCTTAACATAGATTAACACTGTAACCTCATCATTAATTTATAAGAAGTGAAAGAAATAATTAAAAAATATTTTTTTTTTGTTTTATTCACCTAAATATTTGAACTTAATAGAAATTTGTATATATAGATACATGAACCAAAATAAATAAATAAATAAATAGGATGAAAATAACATAGAATAGAACAGTTGTCTTCAATCTTTCACGGACTTCGGAACCGTGCTAACTGATAATAATATTTGGGGACTCCACAAGCTTAGCTAACCCTGCTTTTGATAACAAATTATACAGGCAGAGGTAAAAGACTCAGATTTAATGTACCATAGAATAAAAAAGTCTATTTATAATTTTATTAAGTTTCCGAATAATTTAAAAATTTGTTAAACAAATTAATGAAATTAAAAATTTTGCTTCATTCACAACGTTTCAAAACGTTCAAACTAAATTTTGGTTTATTCAGTTTATTATCCTTCTTTCTTATGCTCAGAAACTTGCAACACACAAAAAAAAAATTTCCAAGGGTTCCACGGAACACAGATTGAAGAACACTGGAATAGAGAGTAAAACGATAGCATTATGTTTTTAAAAATTAAATGTTCTGTTTTTTTTCAATATCGCAACCACAAAGAGCCTTTTTCTACCTTAATTTACCTAAACTCCTGAATATACCATAAGTTGACTTGAATTCACTTAGTGATAAAATTTCTCAATAGTTTTGATGAATTATAATAAATAATGAAAAATAGGAAAAAAAAAAATATATGTATTTATTTTCAATGATTTCCCTTATGATTTTTTTTCGGAAAATCATTTTTCATTCAATGATATTAATTTATTTCTTTCGTTTTTCATTTAACATAGAAAAAGAATAAAAAATTGTAATTTTTTGAAAAAAAAAAAAGAAAATTAAAAAGTCAGAGTTAAAAATCTGTTTATTCGTATACCGGAAAATATTAATCTTAATATAAGAAAATTGCTGATTTTTTTTTCACGAAATCAACGACTGGAAAAATGTTTATGTATAATTTGAAAACGCAGTTGTTCTATGATTGAGAGAAATTCTGCGAATACTTATTTGGCATTATCCAAGATTATTGACACTATAAATTATTCATATTACAATAATTATATAAACTTACTTAGTATTCTTCTAGTATAATATCTTAGAGCGACTAACTATAATGCGCCTGATACTATCTAGGATCGATGTAAAATGTGTAAAAGTTTTATAATTTCATCAATTTGACAAGAAAACTCATCGATCTATAACTAAATTAAAAATAAAATTTATTGAACCTTCGACAGTAGAACTTATTCAACAACCTCTTTTTTGTAAAACTTTGAAATTTATTCAAATTAAAAAGTATTTTTATGTTTTTGAATTCAATTCGACCAAGAATATTTAAATTTATTCAAGAAATAATAAAAAATCATAAATAGATAAAAAAAAAAAAATAAAGAACCTTATAAACTTGAAATCAATATTCAATTGGCATCATTTCAAAATTATAAAATTTCAAATTGAATATTTTATTTCTTTTCATTTTTATCATTCAAAATTTAATCCTTTAACATCCTTAAACAAAAAAAAAAAAATATTCAGGATCAAAACTAAGGAAATTAAATATAATATTTTTTTTCTATAGTTAATCAAAATAATATATAGGTACCTACCCTTGTAGTTTTTTTTTTTCCTACAATAGTATAAAAAAAAAACAAAAAAAGGAAAATCTTTCAATTAAGTAAGTTTTTGTTTTAGCTTTAGGTCGAAAATTGTCTTATTATTTTAAATTAAAAAAAAAGACTTCCGGCAGCAGGATATAAAAATTTTGTTTTTATTTGTATATAAGTAGGAGGATAGGTATTTTATAATAGTATTTTTTATTTTGAGAAAAGAAAATAATTTTTTATTTTTGTTATGTTGAAAAAAATTTAAATAAATGTTTATTCCTTTTTATGATTTAAAATTTTAATATTTCCTGAATAATGCGAAAAAAATAAGTTTTAATCAAAAAAAAAAAATCACAGCTTACCACGCGCGAATTTATTATATAATATTTATGTACATGTGTACAAGGAAATTATATTTATAATAACACAGCTTTTACCGTTTAAAAATATTCAAAAACTCATATCCTTTTATTGTATTATGTAATCATAAGATTATAATATCTACAAAAAAATAATCAACTATATAGTTTAAATTCTGCATTCAATATCGCACTAAATTCCAATTTTGATGTAATGAAAAAAAAAACTGAAAATCTAAATATACTATATACTTAATATTGATTTATTTAACGATTTATTAAACGATTGCTAGCATATAGATTTAAACAATTTTAAAGAATTTATTCCTAAATAAATCTACCCTATATTTAATTCAAATTCTAAATGAAAAATCATTAGACCATTTAAGTAATTTTAAGATATTCTATTTTCTTTTTAGCAATAAAAAAAGGAAAACTTCTTTATTATTATTATTTTAGGAAATATTAAATGTCATTTCAGATTTTGTTTGGTTTTTATTTTTTATTTTTTTATATTCTTCTTTTATTTGATTCTTACTTATTCTTATATATTATATTTATAAATACTTATTTATTTATTTAGGATTTATGAAAATTTGTCGAAAAATCAAAGTTTTAGATCGTTATTCATTCGAAAACAAAAAATATTTATTATTTATTATTATCTTAGCTTGTTGAAATGAATTTGAATTTTTTTTTTCTTCCACAGAATAAAATAGATTATTACTTTTATATCTACCCATTTGTAACTTAATGTTTTATAGTTATACCTCTGGTATATATAATTTTATTCCTTATGATACATATTATTTAAAAAATATTTATTTTTATTAATTTTCGGTAATAAATAAAAAAACATAGAGTTAAAAAAATGCAAATAAAGTGAACAAAATGAAAATTTTTTGACTATGGATATTTATAGTGTGTAATAATCTCACTTTATGTACAAGTCCATGTGAATTAATAGTCAATGATAAAATTAATTCATAAACAACTAGGGATTTTATTTACATTTAGGTATAAAAGTTTTATATATTTAAAATTTTTTCAAGTCTTTATTTTTCTCTCAATAATAATCTCTTAATTTTCTAGATTTTTATCTAACCATTTCATCGGATACAAATCCAATTTATAATAGCAAGATTACTTTAAAATTACTTTAAATAAAAGTTAATTAATACAATTTTGTAAATTTATTTAAACTTCAAATTCAAGAAAAATCAATTTAATGTATTTTAAATTGTTTGTAGAAATTAAAAAAAGTAATTACTGAATAAATATGGTCTAATCAATTGAAAATATGGTTTGTTATACAATTTTAAAATTTTATTCAACAATTTTATTTACCTTGTTAGTTATATATTTCAAAAACATAAGATTTCCTGAATAATTTCTCAAGATATTTGTTGTCAATAAAGAAAAAGAGTATTTAATTCAAATATACCTAGAGAAATTCAATTATTAGACAAAAAGTTTCTATAACCAAACCATATTAAAAACCATCTTCAACAAAACTTAAATATTATGTATACACATAGGTATATATTTTTTTTAATAAAACATTATGCTGTGAAATGTGTGCATGTTAAAAGAGATAGATCTTGTTAAATATGTATCTATACTTAAAATTCGAAACTTTTTGTCTTAAAGCCTGCATTATAGTTAAGCAACACATTAAGTTTTATGTTTTGGCGCCTTCCAAGCACAATAGCTTTTTCCGACACCAGTTAAGGGTTATGAAATAATAATAATAAAAAAAATAATTTATATATATACGAATTATTGTTAAATTGAGTTTATTTCTTTTTTTACAATTTATACTATAAACATCCAAAACAAAATCAAAAGTCTATCTACTTTTTGAATACTTTCATCTTTTAGGAGACCCCAAATATTTTTAATAAAAGCATAAAAATTGTATAAAAAAATTGTTAAATGAGACAAATATAAAATTTCAGGAAACTGTACAAATTTTGATAAAAAAGGAAATAACGAACCTTTTTGTTCTTCAGTTTTCAACCGATATACTAAAAATTTATACAATCACTTCGAAGAACCATGTTTTTTTTCGATCTATATGAAATTTTGATCATATATTTTGAATCATTCAAATTCTATAAATCAATTAAAAAAATAAAGCACTTTTGATTGAAGAGGGCTCATCTCGAAATAAACTAAAAAAATAATTATTCCAATTTTCATTGAAAATATTCTTTTTCACAAAAGAAATAAATAATTTTTCAAATGATTTCTGTTAAATAAAAATTATATTGAATTAAATGAAATGTAGGTTTAGGAAAGGGTTCTTCTTAAGAGATGAAGTATATGTTAACATTTTTATTTTCAGAAATCATAAAGTTCAGGATTTAATTAAATATTAAATAAAAAATGTTTTCGGTATAATGCTAATATTCCACAGTGACTCTTACTGTAATACTAATAGTATTCTAAACAAAGAAAAGAGTATTCATTAGATAATATTGTTTGTAGTTTAGTTACAAAAGTTACATCATTCTATAAGTAATTAAAATATATTAAAATATTTAAATTTACCTCGATTTTTACCAGAATGTCGCTTTTATAGAGTAAAAACATAAAGGAAGTATAAATAGAGAAACTAGTTCCATACAAAAAATGCAAATACAAATAGTGAAACAAAAAATCCATATCACAACCCCATGAGCTTTTTTTTTTGTATTTTTTGAGAATTCCACTCTCACAAAAGCTTTTAAAGCTTTAAAAATTGTATAGAACTGTTGTTATTTTGAAAGATTTAAAAGCTTTTGTGAGAGTGGAATTCTCAAAAAATACAAAAAAAAAAGCTCATGGGGTTGTGATATGGATTTTTTGTTTCACTATTTGTATTTGCATTTTTTGTATGGGACTAGTTTCTCTATTTATACTTCCTTTATGGTAAAAATGAGTGCAACCTGTCTGAACAAAGGAGATTGCAAGCAAAAAAAACTTTTATTTTTTATTCTTTTTATTCCTTATTAAAATTTAAAAAAAATCTAATTGAAAAAGTTCTAACGATTGACACCAACACCTACCTACCATGATAAAATAAAACATTTTTGTTTAGTATAATAGAACCTGAAACTGAAAAGTTAATCATATAAAATTTAGTTTATTAATATGTCAGCAATAATGTTCAAGTATATAGAAAAAGTTTTATTTTAATTATTTCATATATGTATTGTATTAAAAAAATATAAAACTAAAATTTAAGCAAACAATTATCCAAATTATTTCAATAAGCTAAACAATTTATATAAAAGATCTAAACAAAACTTTTTCCTTATATATAGTATCATTATACTGCTGACATGTTAATAAACTATAGATTGTGACTTTTCAGTTTCAATTTCTATAACTTTGAAAAAAAAAATAAAAATCTTTTATACATATTACCATGACAGATGGTAAAACTTTTTCGATTTTTTAATAAATTCAATAGCACATTCATGCATCAAGAATTAAACATTATAATAAACGAAATTTGAAGAAAAATAATTTTCAGTTCAGGAAGTAAAAATCTTCAAAATTCGTTTTTTTTTTTTACTTCGAATTGCAATTCAATTTTGAATAAAAAAGTTAATTTATCAAATTGTATAATGAATTAGATTCTTTTATATTAAAGGTTTTATTCTACTATTTTATATTTTCTAAAAATGCATTATTGAAGAAAACACCACAGTTGGCACTAAATTAAATAATAAAATTGAAAAGGATATTGAAAAAAAGAAGAGCAACATTTTTAATCATTGAATTAAGAAATAAAAAGCGTCAGATGTTCATTTCTTTTTTCAACTTCAATATAGGTCAACTACCTAATTCGCAATGTATGCATAGTAGAATACACTGTTAACAAACATCATATCATTTTTAGTGTTAAATGTTTACACGAATCTTTTATCATTTAAATTATATTGATGGTGGTTCAGATAATGATTTGATAACATTTAAAGGTTTTACGTTTTCTGACTTTGCAAATTTGCATATGACATGATTAGGAAACGTAATAAAAACATCAAGTGAACTAAGTTTATTTCCAAGTAGAATAAAAAAGCATGTATATAAACAGGAATCAGTCCCATACAAAAAAAATAATTAAAATAGTGAAACAAAAAATCCATATCACAACCCCATGAGCTTTTTTTTTTTTTTTTTTGAGAATTCCACTCTCACAAAAGCTTTTAAAACTTTCAAAATTGTATAGAACTGTTGTTATTTTGATGTGGGTGAAGTTAGCCATAAATTGCCAGCCATAAAAGTTGCGCAAACGAAATTTTTTTTAAAATTTTAATTTTTGTATGGCAGCTATCACATCCAGTAGAGATCCATTGATGGCACTTTGTTCGAAGTTAAACTAGAGCCTACCCAACATTTTCCCATCCGCGGATTTTCGATATCACCCTCGTGGCATATTCAAAATCTTCTTTAAAAAAAAAAAAAAAAAAGTTTGTATGGCAGCTATCACATCCAGTAGAGATCCATTGATGGTACTTTGTTCGAAGTTAGACTAGACCCTACCCAACATTTCCCCATCCGCGGATTTTCGATATCACCCTCGTGGCATATTGAAAATCTTCTTTAAAAAAAAAAAAAAAGTTTGTATGGCAGCTATCACATCCAGTAGAGATCCATTGATGGTACTTTGTTCGAAGTTAGACTAGAGCCTACCCAACATTTCCCCATCCGCGGATTTTCGATATCACCCTCGTGGCATATTGAAAATCTTCTTTAAAAAAAAAAAAAAAAAAGTTTGTATGGCAGCTATCACATCCAGTAGAAATCCATTGATGGTACTTTGTTCGAAGTTAGACTAGAGCCTACCCAACATTTCCCCATCCGCGGATTTTCGATATCACCCCCGTGGCATATTCAAAATCTTCTATTAAAAAAAAAAATTAAAAAAAAAATTCGAAATTTTTGTATGGCAGCTATCACATCCAGTAGAGATCCATTGATGGCACTTTGTTCGAAGTTAGACTAGAGCCTACCCAACATTTCCCTATCCGCGGATTTTCGATATCACCCTCGTGGCATACTCAAAATCTTCTTTAAAAAAAAAAAAAAAAAAGTTTGTATGGCAGCTATCACATCCAGTAGAGATCCATTGATGGTACTTTGTTCGAAGTTAGACTAGACCCAACATTTCCCCATCCGCGGATTTTCGATATCACCCTCGTGGCATATTCAAAATCTTCTTTAAAAAAAAAAAAAAAAAAGTTTGTATGGCAGCTATCACATCCAGTAGAGATCCATTGATGGTACTTTGTTCGAAGTTAGACTAGACCCTACCCAACATTTCCCCATCCGCGGATTTTCGATATCACCCTCGTGGCATATTGAAAATCTTCTTTAAAAAAAAAAAAAAAAAAAGTTTGTATGGCAGCTATCACATCCAGTAAAGATCCATTGATGGTACTTTGTTCGAAGTTAGACTAGAGCCTACCCAACATTTCCCCATCCGCGGATTTTCGATATCACCCTCGTGGCATATTGAAAATCTTCTTTAAAAAAAAAAAAAAAGTTTGTATGGCAGCTATCACATCCAGTAGAGATCCATTGATGGTACTTTGTTCGAAGTTAGACTAGAGCCTACCCAACATTTCCCCATCCGCGGATTTTCGATATCACCCTCGTGGCATATTCAAAATCTTCTATTAAAAAAAAAAATTATCAGTTGGATATCGTGAAATATCCACTCGTTGTTGCAGTAGGATTATTAATAACTGTAGCTCTTTTTGCTGCCGTAATTGTTGGAGATCTAGCCCAAAATCTTATTAGTAATGGTCTATCGCCATTGTGATCAACTTCCCAACCTGGTGGTAACCACCAAAATGGTTTTGTTTTATCGGTTGTGCTGTCGGTAGTAGTAGTAGTAGTTGTTGTAGTTGTGGTAGTTGGTGTAGTTGTACTTATCGGTTGAAAATATCTTCGATGAAATAAGAATCAAATTGATTCGTTTGGAATGAAAAATGTGATGGTGATGACGATACAATCGAAGATGCCGTAACATCTGGAAAACTATAAGAATCTGCACGCAATCCTTCACGCTGTTGCTGGTTAACTACTTCGTCAGGAAATCGTATTTTACCAGATTCTTGTTTACGTTTATTTTCTTCGCAATCATATTAATCATCCGCAACTGTTCATTGATATCATGTGAAAACGGATGTTGCACACTCGAAAAAATTGAAGCTTTTTTAGATGCAGGAATTGCATCTCTCATATGAGATGCTATTCGCTGTTTTTTTTAAAGCAAAATTAGATCCTTTTTTCATTGAAAGCATTTGCGTCTTAAAAAACATTTCAAATTACATTTCTTAAGCATGAGAGGCTATTTAAATCTTATTTTGATGTAACTGGACTTCAATATCCTATGCGATGCTTTTTGCTACGTTTTTAAACTATCAACTTGCATCTTGAAATAAATCTGCAGCTATTACATCGAAATATGGTCGAATTTTGCATCTTATTTTTTTAAAGAGCGACTGCATCATTCAAAGATGCTATATGCACCGAAAATATGACGCCGTAATTCACTTTTTATAAACTTTACGGAAATTATCCAAATTCACGGAAGGTTCCTTTAATTTTCTGTAATCTCGCTTTAAAAAAAAAAAAACCAAAATTTTTTTGCTCTCTTCGTGATTTGAACCTGCGTCCTTAGCATTGCAAATGGCAAATTTATATTTTCTATTTTATATACTTTTTAAATTTCAATACCGTAGCTGAGTGGGAGTGTTGGCGGATTGCAATGCTGAAGACCCAGGTTCGAATCCAAGAGAAGGCATAAGAAATAAAATTAGAATTTAATAAAAATATAAAAAAATTGTAATAAATAAAAGAAAAATTTAAATAAATAAAAAAATTAAATTTTATTTTCTTTTGTAAAATATTTCTCATAAGAAAATGATGTTATCTTAAATCTAAATTAATATCAAGATACATCGTAAAATATTTTTAAACGTAAATTGCTTCGAATTAAGAATCAAGAAAAAGTGGATCCCTATGAGGCGTTATTGCATCTCATATGAGAGTTTTTTTTCGAGTGTGTGTGTTGATTGACTTTGTATTACACGATCTGAAGTTGTTGCATGTGTTGCACTACTAACAGATTCTGGTGGTGAAGAATATGAATCGAAATGATGATAAATGAAACGATTGGAACTATCAAAAGCTTCTTTATTAAAACCCATAGTTGGTTTAACTTCAACATCTAAAGTCTATATCTTTTACTTCTTCAATATTCTTTTTCAATGGCTCATTTTCTGATTTCTGTGGAGTTGTGTCAGCAACAACAAATTTGACCAGACAGCGACGCTTTTCGTGTTTTCCAGTCGCCGCCAGTCAGCCGCTGGACTATTTTTTCTAATCGACTGATCGACTGGCCCCTTTTTAGGTAAAAAAAGAAATATTTTAGCCGCTGATTTTTTTATTGTTTCTTTTGTTTGTTTTTTTTGGTTTTTTTTTAGTCGCCGATCTCGCCGATGATTTTCTTCCAGCCACCAATTTTTTTAGATTTGTTTTTCTAAGCCGCTCTTTTTCTCCAAAACAGGTAATTTTGAGTCGACTAGCCGCAGCAATCGAAGTGCAAAATTCGACTAGTCGCCGTCGAAAAAAAGCGATCGGCGTCGCAGTCTGATCTTGACTAGAAAATTGACCACGATAGCAAATTCTAAAATGCCGGAAACAAACAGCCTACAAAACTTTGCTATAGAAAATTGACCACGATAGCAAAATCTAAAATGCCGGAAGCTTACAAAACTTTGCTACAAAAGCCTACAAAACTTTGCTACTAAAGGATACAAAACTTTGCTACAAAAAAACATCAAGTCCAGTAAGATACCCAATGTTTGGATACACATACATATTAATATTTAGAAGGTTCAAGGAAATATTGGGTAGTTTCTAGTCTAACTTCGAACAAAGTACCATCAATGGATCTCTACTGGATGTGATAGCTGCCATACAAACTTTTTTTTTTTTTTTTTTCAAAGAAGATTTTCAATATGCCACGAGGGTGATATCGAAAATCCGCGGATGGGGAAATGTTGGGTAGGGTCTAGTCTAACTTCGAACAAAGTACCATCAATGGATCTCTACTGGATGTGATAGCTGCCATACAAACTTTTTTTTTTTTTTTTTTTTAAAGAAGATTTTGAATATGCCACGAGGGTGATATCGAAAATCCGCGGATGGGGAAATGTTGGGTAGGCTCTAGTCTAACTTCGAACAAAGTGCCATCAATGGATCTCTACTGGATGTGATAGCTGCCATACAAAAATTTCGAATTTTTTTTTTAATTTTTTTTTTTAATAGAAGATTTTGAATATGCCACGAGGGTGATATCGAAAATCCGCGGATGGGGAAATGTTGGGTAGGCTCTAGTCTAACTTCGAACAAAGTACCATCAATGGATCTCTACTGGATGTGATAGCTGCCATACAAACTTTTTTTTTTTTTTTTTTAAAGAAGATTTTCAATATGCCACGAGGGTGATATCGAAAATCCGCGGATGGGGAAATGTTGGGTAGAGTCTAGTCTAACTTCGAACAAAGTACCATCAATGGATCTCTACTGGATGTGATAGCTGCCATACAAACTTTTTTTTTTTTTTTTTTTAAAGAAGATTTTGAATATGCCACGAGGGTGATATCGAAAATCCGCGGATGGGGAAATGTTGGGTAGGCTCTAGTCTAACTTCGAACAAAGTGCCATCAATGGATCTCTACTGGATGTGATAGCTGCCATACAAAAATTTCGAATTTTTTTTGAATTTTTTTTTTTAATAGAAGATTTTGAATATGCCACGAGGGTGATATCGAAAATCCGCGGATGGGGAAATGTTGGGTAGGCTCTAGTCTAACTTCGAACAAAGTACCATCAATGGATCTCTACTGGATGTGATAGCTGCCATACAAACTTTTTTTTTTTTTTTTTTAAAGAAGATTTTCAATATGCCACGAGGGTGATATCGAAAATCCGCGGATGGGGAAATGTTGGATAGGGTATAGTCTAACTTCGAACAAAGTACCATCAATGGATCTCTACTGGATGTGATAGCTGCCATACAAACTTTTTTTTTATTTTTGTTTTTAAAGAAGATTTTGAATATGCCACGAGGGTGATATCGAAAATCCGCGGATGGGGAAATGTTGGGTAGGCTCTAGTCTAACTTCGAACAAAGTGCCATCAATGGATCTCTACTGGATGTGATAGCTGCCATACAAAAATTAAAATTTTAAAAAAAATTTCGTTTGCGCAACTTTTATGGCGGGCAATTTATGGCTAACTTCGCACACTGCCATTCGAAAATTAAAATAAAAAAAAAATTTCGTTTGCGCAACTTTTATGGCTGGCAATTTATGGCTAACTTCACCCACATGTTATTTTGAAAGTTTTAAAAAGCTTTTGTGAGAGTGGAATTCTCAAAAAACACAAAAAAAAAAGTTCATGGGTTTGTGATATGGATTTTTTGTTTCA
Source organism: Hybos culiciformis (assembly GCA_964007475.1). Classification (NCBI taxonomy): domain Eukaryota; kingdom Metazoa; phylum Arthropoda; class Insecta; order Diptera; family Hybotidae; genus Hybos; species Hybos culiciformis. The sequence goes on along the minus strand of OZ023274.1, from coordinate 93,051,402 downwards.
CTATTTTAATTCTTTTTTTTGTATGGGACTGATTCCTCTTTATATACATGCTTTTTGGTAGAATTCTAATTCTTTTCAAAAATAAATTTCATTTTCCATCTTTTGGAGACCTCAGATAAAAGAGAATCTGTAATACTTTACTTATCTAATATTCGCTGCAATTGCTTGGAATTCTTAAAACCGAAGAATATATTTATCAATAATAAATATATAACTTTAAGTGAGTATAAACAATTTTTTTTTAACATTTATAGCGAAATTTATAGTTTACGTTGGCGATTATAAAGTCAATTATTTATGTTCTTTTCGTACTATTGCAATTTTGCTGAAATACAAAAAAAAAATTCATTTCACAAAATATTATTTCAAAAAAAAAATTTACTTAGAGAAATCAGGGCACAAAAAAGATTATTATTTTTTTTTTTTTTCACTGTTATTGAAAATATTTCCCAAAGCAATAAATTTCAATTTTATTTAACTAAAATGAAAAATTAAAAACCAATAAATTTTTTGTTCGCAGAAAAGCTACGTTTGAATTTATGTTTTTCTTCCTCTTTGCAAAAAATATAGATAAAAAAGAATATTATTATTTGGAAATAAAAAGTATGATGTTAACTTTTAATTTATAATATTCTTGTATAAATAAAAATATAGTTCGGAAATTTAGAGTGATTGGTTCTCCAATTGTGAAAGTTATAGACTGAACTCTTCAATTAAAAACCAACTGCAATTTAAAATTTAAACTTTCTATTAAAAACCAAGTGCAATTAAAAAATTTGAAAAAAATTACAAGGTAAACAATAAATGTTGTCAAAACCACCTTTAAATGACAAAACACCTTTAAATGATGACAACTTGCAAAAAAATAAATAAATAAAAAGACAATAAACTTCATATTGTCGTTTCGTAAACCAAAAAATTATACACATTATGTATTTGTCAAAAATAAATTCCTCAAAAAAAAATTTAACACATAAAATGTTCACAATATATTAAGTCATAGAAAATTTTGTGTAACCTTTTTTAATGATTTTCCGACACAATGAGCATTGCCCAAACAAAATAAAAACATTACGTAAAACACAAAAAATATATATTAAAAAAAAAGAAAAAGTAAATTTTTATTTATTTTTTTTTATTATGAAAATGAAAATAAAAAGCTAACATAATATAATCAAATAGTTTATAAAGATTTATTATGAGTTTTTATTGTCCTGGTTTTAATGCGCCCGCCCAATTCAAATAAAAACAAAAAACAAAAAAAAAACTACGTGCAGATAAATTAATTTTATATAGACTTGAAAATCAAGACAAATTGCTTTATTTTATTTATTTTGATTATATTTTTGGGTGCGTCAAGGATAAAATAAAAAACAAAAAAAAAATTTTATATATTATTTTGCTACTAGGACTATTAATTTTTAGAAAAATATATAATCTTTATTCTGCTAATTTATTTTGGTTTTTTAATACAAAATTATAAATATAATGTACATCGAAACCAATTTTATATATTATTTATAATTATTTTATTGCCAGCGACTGTGACCACAAAAATAATTTTTTATTTTTACATCTTTGATTATTTGAACGAACATTTTAATTTTATGTAATTGCTATTGCCTATATATGAATTTTTTTTATTAAAATTCATATTTTTATTACTTTTCTATAATTCAATATATGTAATTTTTTTTTTTTTTATTTAATATTTATAATATTAAATTTCCAATTACCAGCACACAACATGGTTTTCCTTATGAAAATTGAACAAACAATTATTGTGTTATTCAAATTTTTTGTTCCCACATCTGTTTCCATTAATTAAAAAACAATATTGGATATGGTTCAATTTGATTCGAGTATTGGTTTTTTTTTTTTGTTTTTAATATTCCGTTCCCTGCTGATTTCATCAAAGAAACCTTTTCAACATAATGAAGAACAAAAATTCAAAGCTTATGTAAAATAGTATATTTTAAACTTACAAACGTTATGTGTGCCAATTTAATGAATATTAATTATTTGATGATGAAGAAAAAAATTTTGAATAAATTTTTTTGTTTTTCAATCAACTTAAAATAAATGCAATTTTAGCATACATACATTTTGAAAAATTCATATACATTAAAATCGAAAGAAGAAAATTGAGTATTTTGTTGAAATTGAAATTGTAAAAATTTTTCAGGTCAAGCAGTCAGAACATGGAAAATTTTGTAACATTTGGTCATCGTAAAAATATACTACGGCTATTCAATAAAATATTTATGTATAAAGTGTGTGTACTGTAATATTATGTTTATGTAAAATCAATTCATTTGAATTTTTATTTTCAGAAAATATTTGCAGAAGAAAATTTAACTTGGAATTTTTTTTGTTTTTATACGAAAATTGTAAATAGTTATATTTAGTTGATGTAAACTTCTTTAATTCGAATAAAAAATAAATAAAAATTTTGAAAATAAATATATCCTGTATCCTGAATTTAGAATTCTATATTTACATCCATATAGTTTCAGTTAGTTTCATCCGTAAATGAACATTATGCTAAATAGAGATTTGGAGTTTAAGTTCGAATAAAGTGTTTTAGAAATTGCAGCCTTATAATTTTGCTGAAATCTTGAAATACAGAAATATTTCGAAGATAACTTGCAAGAGCTAGAAGCTTTGCTATAGAATTAATTAAAATACAAATTTATATAAAACTTCACCATATGAGAAAGAAAGCTCTTTCAGAAATTTTGAAATGATATTTTTTGACATAATATTTTTAATTAACATGGAGTAATTCTGAAAGGTACAAAAATTTGAAATCATTATAGCTATAGAGTTATATTTTTAAACAATAAATAAAACCTATTTGTATGTACAGTGTTATTATCATTATGTTATACAAATTTATTCAAATAACATTAAAATACAAATTTTGTAACCCAAAAATTTTACTTATTTTTTTAAGTCTATTTTTCAATAGAATAGAAAACATAATATCTATGATATAGTTATTGTTAAAAAAGAAAATCTTTCAGATAATTACATCATATACACATAGATCAGAAAAAGGATGAAAATAACTTATTCAAAAGTGCTATTGTACAAATTTATGTTTTTTTAAGTTAAAAACCATAGCATTACAATCGGCAGTTGTACATATTTTTCGACATTAAATAAATTTTATATATATATTTTGTAGGAAATTTTAATACATGTATTTTATAAATTGTTAATACATATCTGTATTTACATATGTAGGTATAATGATACTGAACCGTATTGTAATGTACTGTGTCAAAGTTTTAATTATTAGAATAATATTATTTTTATTTCCTTTGATTCAATTGAATTGAAAACAAAATATTTTTTTATAATTCTTCCTGGGAATTATGTAGGTTTGTTTTTGAATGAAAAATTTGGAAAGTTCTATAAATATTTTGGTCTAGAAAAATATTCGTTATTTTACATGTTTTCATTGTTAAAACTAAAACACATATAAATTTTAAAACTTTTTTTATTACAACTAGCTTGCAATCGATTACTAGCTTGCAATCGAAATTCGAGTGAAAATACTTTTTATTTGCTTTCGGGTTTGATGATCCGTATATTTATAGAAATTAATTCAACGATTTGAAGGTGGTGAAAAAGTAAAATTGGTCCATAAGTGTCACCTTTAGAGGTACAAAAAGGTTTTTATGGAAAAAAGTTATAGATAATAAAATTAGGATTCGAATGATAATAGAAATAGATAAAATAATAAAAAGAGCAAAAAAGAAGCTGATAGGAAATACGTTTCTCTTTATTTTGTAGTTTGAAGTTATTCCAAATAATGCTCAATTCATACATTTTAAAATTACAGATATTTTTATTGCAACAAAGCTGCTGAACTATCCTTATCCCGTTCATGGTTCTTGGTTAGAGAGCTTAGCACGAAGAAATGATATAGTTGTACAACAATACAGAATACATAAACCACGAAAAAAATTTATCATTACACGTTCACAAAGAACATTAAAACTATTTATAAAGTAAATAATAAACTACTGTAAATTTTAATGATTATATGTGATCTTCAAATTTGTTGAAAATATTTTAATTTACTCATAAAACAAAAAAATTTATAAAAATTTCCTTTTAATATATGTACATATATTATTTTTTCATCGTTTACTCAAACTTTCATAAAAGTTTTAAAATTAATGAAAATTTACTGAAGTAAAGTTGCATTATAAATTTAAAAAAAAAAATCTATGGCATTTTTCACCTGTTTTTGTCTGCATTTTTTATTAAAACTTTCGGATAAAATTTTCATGGTGTGAACATTCCAAAAAACAAAAGAAATAAAACCTTAATATTTTTAGAAAAATATTTTTTCAACAAGGAGAATTTGATTTGCATTTTCTATACATAATATAATAATATGTATAGTATCTAACATTATTCATTATTCTTTTTAATTGGAATTATCAATAATTAATTTTCTTTTTCATAATTTCAATTCCATTTTCTTTATTAATAAGAAAATTCGGGAAAGAAGATCAAAATTTTCTATACTTAAAATCTAAAAGCAAATTTAAATTGTTTTTCTTTCTTTTTTTTGAAACTAAGAAAAAGTCAAAAAGAGTTCTATATTTTAGAATTTTATCGTGCTGAATTGGTAACATCATTTAAAAATAAAACATAGGATTAAAAAAATTGAGTAGAAAAAAAAACTTAATTATTTTAGAATATGCATAATTTGAAATTAAATTACAGGTCTTTTATTATCAATAAAATTTACATATCTGATTGTAATTTTTGTTTTACAATCAATCCTTTGAAAATAGAACTATTCATTCAACTAATTGGGTTGTACACACAGAATTACATAATAATACAACACATATAATATTTAACATTTAAGTAATTGTACTATATATATATATTTATTAAAAACATATATATAAAATTATAACCTATTTATACATTTCCCATTAAGACTAAATTGATATAGAAATAAAAGTATGTATATGATAAATGAAGTATACAACATAAAGAGAATAAATGACTCTGCTTATATTATTAAGCTTCTTAAAGTCATTCTAACAATAGTCTATATAATAATGCCAATTTCTTGAAAAACTTTATTTATACGCATCATACAATTTATTTTTATTTTTTTCTTAAGTTGTCATTTCATTGAAAATTACATAAGTCATTGATGTAATACTTGTGGGAGGTAAACATAATTTTTTCGCATAAACAAAAATAAAAAAAAAATTAAATACTATGGTGACATAAAAATATTTCAAATTTATTATAATATTATATATATATATACCTAATAAAATCTAAAATACCTAATTATGTAAATAACATATTTTTTAACCTAGACAACTTAAAAATTTTTGATTAGAATAACAAATAAATACCTTCTTGAACTCTCATTTATAAAGTAAGATAAAATGTATTTTTAAAGAATTTTTATGAAAATCAAACATCATCCTTTTTGCAAATAAATAAAAATTCTTAGAAATCTAAGAAGTAGGCACCCAACTTAACTAGAGTAGTTCTTATTTTTTATTACATCTAGATTAAATTACACTTTATGTTCTCAGAACATAAAAAAAAAAACAAGAAAACCGAATAGTTGCTATTCAGTTATCCTGAAATATTTTATTCGAAATTCTTTTTTCATAGAATAGAAAAATTTTAAGAGTGTAAGCCTCTCATTTTACATTGCAAATATCTATCGTATAAAAACTTCTAATAGAAAATCTAAAATCCTATATTCACATAAAGTGTATTGCATTTAAAAACTAATAGTATTTCTATTCCCATACATATTCGTAAAAAGCATAAAAATTCAAATACATAATAATAAAATCAATATAATCTAAAAATATTTGACATTAAGTCAGGTGAATATTAGAAAACATAATTTTTTTATATATATATATGTATTTAAAGGACTATCTCTGTCTTATAATGCAATATTTTTCTTTTGTCATAAGACATGGTTTTATGTCACCAGCATTCAACATTTAATACTATTTATTTCTTAAATATCATCGTAGAAACTATAATATGCAAATATTTTTTGGGTAAAAGCTTAATACCAAACACATATTATTATAATATACATAAATATTAATCTCGTTTTATGTAAATGTGCTGCAGCAATAAATATGTGAAAAATGTATAGCAGAATAACACTTCTCGTATAGACTGAATTCTTATATTAAAAAATCGTTTTTATTTTGCATAAAAGTTATTGAAAAGTTTATCATGTAAACATATTGTGTATTGTGTATAGGGAATATTTTTTATGCAGATTTGATTTGTACATTTTTAATACATAAGTTTGTGAAATTCTTTTAATATACACACTATAAATGTAGTATAAATTAAGTATAAAAATTTTATAAAAAACTTTTGCTCTTTATTTGAGCGAAAATTCTATTTCATTTTTAAAAAAAAAAATTTTTGTGGCTTTTTTAAATAATTGAAATAGAATAACTTAAATATTCTTTAGCGTGTATGTGTACACAAAATAAAAATGAAGGTTTACATTTTGGAATTAATACGTTTATTTAAAAACAAATTGTCAAATTAAAGAGATAAGAAGCTATTTCTGTTGATATATATGTTTTTTTTTTGTTAAAGATCAGATAAAATTTAATTGGTTCTAATCTAATCGGCTTAGCAAAAGGAAAAAAGGCGTATTAAGTAGAAAATAAAAAATCGAGAAAAGGATAATTTCATTTCAATTTTATTCAAAGTTGAAAAGAAAACGCATCAAAATAACTCTGAAATAAATTACTAAAATAATTTAATTTTTGTATTTTTAAGACAACTAGATACTAGTTTTATTTTGTGAAATAAGAAAAGTAAATACGTTAGATTTCACCAATTTTAAATTTAGGTTAGGAGTCGTGTCTTATACACCTAGTTCATTTTATTTCAATACAAATGCAAGAAAGTGATTATAATTAATTTACCTATATTATACAAATATTATTTTTATATTGCGATCTTTGTACACAAATATCCTCTATTATTTTCATTTTATGCCTTATGTGGATTTTTCAACAAAATCATATAATGTTAATCTCAGTATGCATATTATTTCTTTGTTACGTTTATTTTTAATTACAGCATTGTTTTTCCAATCAGCGAGACATTGTTTAATCACAACCAACTCTTTATGTTATTATAGATTATTCATTGCAAACTTTTAGTAATTGAACTGCATTAATTTATTCGAATTATAATAATTGTATGCGCATACAAAACCTCCACTTATTTCAGAGTATTCTCTTAATATAATTTTGTAAACAACATAATGGAAGACATATGAAAAATTAGACAAAAATGATAAGCAATTTAATTTTATAAAAATTAAAAACCTCTGTAGGAGGTGAATATTGGATTTTTTAATATTATGTACCAACTGTAAAGCAATTATACATGCATTTGACATATATTTAAGTTGCTTAATTTTATTCTAAAATCAATAATAATTCATTTACGTTCCCGAACTATAGAAGAAAATAAAATTGCACCAGCGAGCGCACAGCATCTATTTATAAATTTAATATTATCATTTTATCTTATTTTATTTTATACATTGGATACATAATGATTCTGTTTAGTTTATTATTTTTCAAGTTTTTAGTTTTTCTCAAGAATCATATTATTTATTGAAATTTTTAAAAAAATATATTTTCATTCAAAGACAAGAATTATTTCTTTAACATAATTTTCGAAATCAAAAGTTCTGATAAAATCTTTAAAGAAAATAAAGTTTTATTATACAAAGTTTTTATATATTATTAAAAAAAATTGGGAAATGCTCATTAGGAAATTTTTTTTATCAAAGAATTTCCATTATTATAAAAATCAAAGGATATTATTATTTTATATAAAAACATAGTTAAATTGTTTCATAAAAAATAATAATAAAATGTCCGCAATTTTGTTTTTCTTTAACTCGATTCAGAATAGGAATTAAGAATTTCAAGAAAATAAATCGTTAGCTACTATAATATATAGTTATAAAAATATATAGTTATAAAAATAATAAAAATGGTTTAAGAAGTTAACTAATGCATTAGCACTTTTAATCTAAATTTTATGAAATGTTTTAAGAACATAGTTTGATTTTGCTTTAAATATTAATAAATGAACATATTTTGAACAAAAATTGCCTTGAGTGCAATTCTAAAGTTTTTATTTTAACTTCAAACTTCATTTTAAATAAACATAACTGAGCGCGAAGAAAGAGCCTTGGAAGTAGTCTTATTCCAAAGATTTGTTCAATATATTTTAATTTAACTTTTAATCGTAAATTTCAATGAATTACTATATAACGTCTAAAAAAAAAACTCTTTCAGTTACTTCAAAGAAGAAAACTTTTTTTTAATAAGCATAAAAATATATTATTTTATTATTATTTATAAAAATTTATATTGTTAAAAAAAAATACCCCATATAAACGTAGACCATTTATTTTTCTCTCTTATATATAAATTTACAGCCACATAATATTCACTTTCTGTTTTCCATATAATATATTAACAAGTAACTATACACGCAGAGAAATGCCTTTTCATTCAATATGATTATATCAGTCATAGACTCCTAATCATAACGAAAAAATAGCCCTATGATTAAAAATCTTCGCGCAAGATGAATAATCTTTGCATATAATTACTACGTTATACATCGTGATTATCTTATGATTTACCTGAAATCATAAGTTATGATGCTTAATCATGCTAGTCATAAGTTATGATTAATACAAAAACATTTTTTTTTCACTTTTTATTTTATTTTCGGTGATTAAAATTCAGATTATTTACTTTAATTACTAAAATAATAGTACATAGTTGAAATTTTCTGTAATGTCGCTAAAAAAAAAATAAAAAACCAAAATTTTTTTGCTTTCTTCGGGATTCGAACCTGCGTCCTTAACATTACAAATAGCCAACACACCACACAGAAAATGTGTATACCAAATTTATATTTTCTATTTTATGTACATTTTAAATTTCAATACCGTAGCTGAGTGGTAGTGTTGGCGGATTGCAATGCTAAAGACCCAGGTTCGAATCCGGAAGAAGACATAAGAAATAAAATTGTAAATTTAATAAAAATATAATAAATAAAATTTAATAAATTAAAAAAATATTAAAATAAAATAAAAAAAATTAAATAAATGAAAATTAAATAAAAAAAAATTAAATAAAAAAAATTAATAAAAAAACTTAAATTTTATTTTCTTATGTAAAATAGCAGCCATTACTGGCTTTTAAGACGTAAGAAATGAAATCGATATTATTGGGTTGCAGGATTTATGATTTTGTAGTCATAGTGATTGTTTTTACCCTTAGTCATTGTTTATGATTAATATTTACGGTTTATGATTAGTTATTAAGAGCTGAGTTCTCTGACTGCTTTACGCATATGTACAATCGTCATAATCATAATATCTGATTGGATTTCTCTCCGTGTAGTAGATATTTATTCACAAAATTGTGCAAAACAAAAATTTTTCTCTTCAGCTTGAATAAATATTTTTCATGAAAATAAAAAAAGAATATTAATTTTTAAAGTTAGTTTTTTAAACGAAAAATGGTGTGAAAAATTTTAAAATTTCTTTAAAAAAAAAAATGCAATTATGTATCTGAAAAACTATGTAGAGAAATTATTTATACGTATATAAAATAATTTTATATAAAATGAAGATAATTTATTTTGTCTGAAAAGATTCAGAGAATGTTTATTAAATTTTTTTTTTAATGCATGTAAACGAGATATTTTTTTTTCATTTTTTTTATAATTGGAAAAATTTGATAAAAGTTAAATGGGAAAAATGTATATCGAAATTAAATTTTCATTAACATAAAATTTCAATTCCAGTACTTTAAAGTTTATCAAGTAAATTTGATGTTATTTATTTAAAGTTAAAATGAGTAACATTGATTCATTAAAATCATTTGGGAAAACTTCAGAAGAGAAATAATCAATTGAAAATGTGCCATTATTTTCGGGCACGTTTTAAACTTGGATCCTTTATATTGAAAAAATAAAAAATATTTTTTTTTTTTTTTTTTTTTTTGTATCAAATTCTTTAATATATAATTTACAATAAAAATTAAAAAAATTTAATTGATTTTTTGAGTAAGTAGAAATGTTGCGGAACATTGGAAAGCCTGTAACATAACATTCCACTGTCATTAAGTGACAACAGTAATTAATCAAAAAAAAACACTATATGAGATCTTTTAACAGTTTTTATTTGTTTCATTTCAATACTAATTTTATTCTCTCGCTTTCTTTTCCTCTAAAGCATTGAAATTCCTTATGCGTTGTTTATGGGGTCCCGAAATAATTTATACGGACATAATTTATACGAAAAAACGACATTATTCCTACCATACAAATGAATTATGTCGCTTTCAGGCACGTCATAATTTATATATGAATAAAGTCGTTTTTTTTTTTCGTATAAATAATGTCGCTTTTAAAACGACATTATTTATCATATGAATAAAGTCGTTTTTTTTTCGTATAAATAATGTCGCTTCTAAACGACATTATTTCTACATGAATAAAGTCGTTTTTTGATCGTATGAATAATGTCATTTTTAAAACGACACTATTTATCGTAAGTGAGTAAAAACGAATGTTGGCCGTACAAAATGTAGGTGAACTGACATAACCGCGAATATTGTGTTCTAAGCAAAAGGGGAAGGGGGGGGGCAGCAGGGCCAACCGCCCGCCCGCCGCCCTGCTGCCCCCCTTCCCGTGTGTCTACCTCACAAATTTTTTTTTTTTTACTCACATACGATAAATAGTGTCGTTTTAAAAATGACATTATTCATACGAAAAAAAAACGACATTGTTTATACGATAAATAATGTCGTTTTAAAAGCGACGTTATTTATACAAAAAAAAAACGACATTATTTATCGTATGAATTTATCGTAAAAACCAGATCGAGGGGAAAGTTGGCTATATGTAATGCATTGTCACGAGTCCAACGCAACCAAGTTAAATATAAAAAATTTACAAAAAAATCCTCATATCTGAAAGTTAATGTTATATTTTTCGATACGAGAATATACAGTCAGGAAATAACAATTTCTAGTAACATGAAAATTTACTTAATATTTAAATAAAATGTTGTTGTTTTCAAAATTTTCATTATTTTTCAATAATGAGTATTATACACACGTAATAAAATTAAGGAAAAAAAAAAACAAAAAAAAGGAAAATTACAAATAAATATTTTTTTTCAATACGAACGAAGCTTTGTAAAAGCAAAATAATTTATGTTTACTTTAAAATAAAATTTTCATCAGAAAAAAACAATTCCCAAATGTAATGTTTTGAAAGCATTATTATTATAATGTCATTTAGTTCAATACCAAGAAGAAATTTTTTCAGTAAATTAATTTTCCACCTAAATTGTTTTTTGTTTTTTTTTTTTTTCTGCTTTTTATTATTATTCACAGACTATAGAATTTAACGTTTTCCGAATATTTAATTTAATGATTTTAATGTCAATTATTGTTAACCAAAAAAAAATAAATAAAAAATTGAGACATTATTGTTAGTTTTTTTTATCTCCATAAATCATTATTCTATTATTTTTGTTTTCTTTCTTTTTTTTTAATATTTTAAAATTAAAAATTTTGTTATGCGGGAAAATTTTAAATATATAGGTATTGTAGTATAACTTTGTATAACATTACCACCAGAATGTTCTTTTCTTAAAATGTGCTGTACACCAAACAGATGTGAACGATGTAATTAACTTTTGACTCGAACTTACAAACTAACAAACAGAGTTTATGTTTTCAATAAAATGTTGTAAAATGTTCATTCTCCACTTCTATATTATTCAACCCCGATACTAAAATTTCTGTATTAAATATTATTTCCCTATCATATATATTATATTATATATTTAAAATATTTAAGATTAATTTTTATTTTTAATACAGCCACATAAAAGTTTTAATTTATAAGTTTACTTATGATTCCAATATTTTTTTTTTTTTGGTCTGTATATATAACTGAAATTACCACAAAAGTTTGTTCAGGAATTTGTTCTATATGATTTGAAATAAATATTTACTTAAATTTCTGTATAATAATAATTTATTAAAATTCTATTTTTATTTTATTCGGTTTAAAAACTTTTCATACCATACATATATACATAAAATTTAATATGAAATAAATTCTGTTTATTAAACTATATGGTTCACTAATATATTCGATATAATGTTAAAGTAGCAATTTTCACATACCTAAGCTACAACAAAAAAATTACTTTGATTAAACGTAAATATTTTATTTTTGTTATTATCCTTTTGAATACGCATTACCAGCAGTACATGTTATTTATTAAATGTAAATCATCGGATGTGCTTTAAATTTTTTTATATTTGTTTTAACCCTGATTTGGATGTACGTAATATGTGATTTAAAAAATAATTTTTCTTTAGACGTACTATGGTTTAGAATGGCACAGTTGTTAATTTTAAGTTAAATTAGCCTATAATAATATTTACAATTATTTACATAAATAGTTGTATACTAGCTACCAGGTAATATACAACACATAAATTGTGGGTTACATAATATATGTGTCAAGTTATATAGTAGACCATAAAAACCATAAAATGTTATTTGTATAACCACAATGCGTCCAAAGCTAGAATTCAGTAACAAAATAAGACATTAAAGGTTTGAATGTGCTATTAATATACGTACATTTTAGATCTTTTTCTTTGGTCCTGATCATTATGTGTAAAGGATACCAAAAACAAATTTTTTTTATCATATGAAATAGAAAACAAACAAAATTTTTTCTACATAGTTATTTTTATTTTTGATTTTTATTTGCTTTTTCAGAAACCTTCAAACATAACTTAACTTACCAAATAACTATATGTATATAAATACACTTAAAATTTATTATCTTCAAATTTTCTATTAAAAAGTAATTCGTTCAAATTTCAATCCATCATTTTTTTTTTTTTTTATCTTACAAAAACCAGCCATGAATGATTATCCTTTGAGGAAAAATGTTAACAGATACATTTGAATAAAAAAAAAAAAAAAAACAGAAAAAAAATCGTTTTCCTCAAATAATTTGGAAAAACAATTTTTGGCGTTCCGCAAGTATTTCCCATTTTATTTTATAATTTTTGTTTTTTTAGGAATTGTTTTTTTTTTTTTCAATGCAACAACATCTTGAATTGTAATAAAAAAAATGTTTAGTATTTAAATATAAAAAAAAATACATAAAATTGTTTTTATTTTTATTGAGAAACCCCCATAAATTGAGCATGTTAAAGGTTTTAAATTTTACAAAACATCAATCATCAGTTCAAAATAAATAGAAACTTTAATGGTTTTGACTGCGCAGAAATGAGTTATGATAAAAATTATACTGTAAGTATAACTAAGATTTTGGAAGTTCGAAATCGATCATAATATATACTTCGTGTCTTCGATACAAAAAAAATAGCTTTAATTTACAAATTTGTATTTAATCACCATGAATGAAAAGAACAAGTTGGTGCAGTATTTCAACATACGTTTGTCGAACCATCAATTTTTAAAACTTTAATTATTTTTTCCAATTGAATTTTTTTTTTGCGAAATTATTGACATGCAGAAATTTAATTTTATAATAATTATTTCAAAATTTGTATACACTGGCAAGTGGTGCATTATGTGTGCTGTTAATAAACATCGCAAAAATTATAAGAATAATTCTGCACTCAAAAAAATGGGAAAATAATTTTAATGTGTATGTGATCTGTAAGTTGTATTTACAATCTTAAATTTAGCTCGGTAAATGGTATATTAAATGCGTCAATTATTTATTTAAGAAAATTTTATTTACACACTTCAATTTTATTTTTACCACACTTCAATTTTATTTACTTTCTTCATTTTGAACTTTTGTTTATTTTTTGCATTGCAAATGTATTGATTGCAACTACCTCTCACATGCAAATTAAAACAGTATACAAAACATGTTAATAAAATTTGTTATACAGCTCGTTGTGTATATACACAAAAACATATGGACACTTGTCAATATTATATCACTCGACCTAACGGTCTCGTGATATAAGGATTGACTCGTGTCTATGTGTTTTTGTGGGCGCCGTGACATTTGTCCGCGGGACTTTTGTCCGCGATGAAATTTGTATGGAAAACTTCGCGGAGAAATGTCATTTTACAAAATATCATTTGTCCGCGATTGATTTTTCAAGTTTTTAGTGGACAAATGTCATTTTGCAAAATGTCATTTGTCTGCGATTGAAATTTTAAATTTTTAGTGGACAAATGTCATTTTGCAATCGATTTTGTTAAAAAATAATTATTAAATAAATTTCGATTATAGGAACTTAAAAAAAAAAACTTTGGCTCCGAATGAGACCAAGAATTAAGAATGGGTGCCGAAAATTGATTTTCTTGAAAGTTGGTAATGAGTAGATAAAGTATCCCCAAGAATGTAAACTGGAGTCCGAAAGTGGATTATGGATGCATTGAGAGTGATCGCAGAATTGTGAAAGAAAATAAAAATTCCGAAATTTTTTTAAATTCAAATGTTGAAAGCCAGTTCCGTTCCATCCTTAATTTATCTTTTTAATATGTTAAAAAAAACTATAGCAACTATAGCAACTACTGTTTCAACTAACAACAACATAGTGTAAGACTTAATAAAATGTTTAAAATTAAAATTAAAACATTATGTACGATGATAATTATAATAACTACAGAAGTTCACATTTAATATTAAATTTTTTATTTTATTTTTTGTTTTATTTTTTTTGCTTCAAAAAATCTCAATTCTTATATTATGTGTACATATTATAATTATAAAAATAAATTGTTACAGATTTTAATGGAATTAAGGGTTTTATCAGCCATAAGCGCATAACGAATATTACGATAATATGTTTCCAAGGAGAATAAGGTACAAAAATCTTTCAACATAATTACCTGAAATTATTTTTTTTTTTTTTTATTTTCACTGAGACTTAATATTTAATTATCTTTAAACTGTGTGCATAGTTAGAGCTTTATTAATTTTTAATTTTTTTTATTTACTTTTTTTTTAAAATAAAATGAGAATTAAAAATTAATTATAAGTCACAAAAAAAAGTGTACACTGAAAAAACAGAAAGGTTTTCTGCATATTTTTTGGTGTATCTACTATACACCATATAGCAAAACGAATATAGCAAAACGAACTATTTTGTCATATCAAGGAAAAATAGCTAATAGTTTTTCTTTTTTAATATATCTGTTCATATGATGATTATAGCAATATTTGTCATAAAAATTTCACAAACTGATTTGTATGTTTTATTCTTACATATAAAGATCATAATTTTCTTTGAATTATATTATAACTTTAATGATATACTTATCATACTTATAATTACGAATTAAAAATATTCTCATTTTCATTTCTTTTAAATTATAGAGTTTACTTAATTAATTAAATTTAAATTACAGTGATTTCTTTAAATTATAAAATATATAATTGTTTTGCTTCCCAAATGGCACAATTAATAATAATCCTTTAACACCATAGTATTTGTGGTACTATTTTATGAACAAGTTAGAGTTATCCAAAAAAATAAATAAAAATAAACCTATATAATGTCCGTGACTAAAATTAAAATCAAGAATTATTGATGGCTTTTCAAACCGAATTTTATGATCTAAAAAAGGGCAATTTTTTTTTTGAAAGATATTTCTTAAATAAAAGCTATAAAAAAAAGAAAATTTTATTGAAAATTTTTCTGATGATAAAATAAAGAGAAAATTATTTCTGTTTTATGATTATTTTTATTCCCTATACGTATATCTTTAATATCACAAAAATATAAAACCAGGGATACAAATTAATTTTTTTTTTCCGTATCCTTGAAACTTTTTACGAAATTGTATATATAAATACATAAAAGTATAAAATATATAACAGATTAAAATCTTTTGATTAATAACATGAAAAACAATGCGAATAATTTTTTTTTTTTTATTGTGCTTGTAAATCACAATTTATGTCAAATGAAATCAATTGTGAATTTTTTCCATGTTGTCATGAAAGTTGGGAAATTATTTTTATTAAAAAAAAATATATACACATATATTCAACATACATTATACATGTCTGTATTAATCAATTTGCAAAGATAACGACTGAAAAAATTGTTCTAGAAAATGGATAATTTTAAAATGTAATGAAATTTAAGTGAACCTAAGATTCCTTCTTTTTTTTTTTTTTCTTTTCCTTTCGACATTCAACATTTTTTCCATGATTTTCAGAGAAATTCTTTTATAAAAAATTAATTTGAATACATATACGATATATTATACATATAAATTTATGTTGGAATCAAAAGTTCAATATAATTAATTAGTTCTTTTTATAACAAAAAAAAAAAAAAATACCGAAAAAAATTGTAAATGATAATTAAAAAAAATTGAAATTATCAACTGAAAACTATAGTTATTTATATCTGATGATACATGTACATTATGCAATGACTACATATTATATCTTTGTTAACATTATTTGTTCTTTAAAGTTCGGTTTTTTTTTTATTTTTACAAAAATTTATATAGGAAGCATGAAATCTAAATAATAATAATCTAGATAAATTAGAACTTCGAGCTGAATTAAATGAATAAATAGAAATTAAATTGATTTCAATCGGTATTTGTTTCCTTATAGTTTTTTTTTATTCTTATTTTCCATGATATTTGAGAAAGAAAATTTCAGTTCAACTAAAGAATTTTAAGTCATACAACAAGTCTATACTTTGTTTAATTGAACCATTTAAATATGTTGGATACTGTGCTAACAAAAATATCATCGCAAGTTGTAAATGAAGTTAATCAATTTTCTGCTGAATGCACCTTACATTTTAATACATATAAAGAATGAAACATGTTGGAAATTATAACAATCATAATTTTTAATTGTAGGGAAAAGTATCAGAATTGTATACTCAGTAATTTTTTTTGTTATCTTATATTCGGAAAAATCGGAAAATTAATCTGGTCACATAATAAGTTCAGTTTTTAAAATAAAACAAATAATAATGATGTCACTATAAATTTGTATGTTAAACTATAAAATTATTAAACTGCAATTCATACATTAATAATTGATATATATATATTTTATGACAAATAAAAAATTAAATTAAAAATACAATCCTTTTAATTAAATTAGTTGCAATGTTGCAATTCAAATTTTTATTTTTATTGAATTAAAAATAAAAATCTTGGCAAATGAAAAAAATTAAAATGCACACTGAAAAAAAAAAACTAGCTATAAGAAAAAAAAAATTAGCTATAAGAACCAGCAATAAAATTATAACTCAAATTGCAATATTTTATGGTTATTATTTTTTTTTTTTTTTCTAGCTAAAAATAATTAATAAAAAATATTTTTGTTATACAATATGAATTTTTGAATTTTTTATGACTTATATTGCTATAATCAAATGAACAGATATTAAAAAGGCAAAAAAAAACTATTTTTCCGTGCTAGGGACTTAAATATACCATTCCCGGACAGTTGCCCAAATGACATTTGACAATATGACATTTGCCCACGGACATTTGCCAATCTGACATTTGCCCACGGACATTTGCCAATCTGACATTTGACCAGTTTTTTAATTTAATAAAACTTATATTCGCTAAAAAAAAAGTTTTTTTTTTTTGAAAAAATATACCTATAAAGTTGGAAATAAATTTGTTTCAATTTGGAAAAGGTGTGATAAGGAACGGGGGACTCAAATATCGGAATGGCAAATGTCAGATTGTCAAATGTCTGCCTTCCAAATATACACATATTTATAAATATATTGTGGTTGTTATTAAACTAAACTTTTTATTTGGACAACATGTAACATATTCCTATTATACGTAGTTAAGTAAATAAAAGGACAAGCTTTTTAACTTTTTTTTATATAGCTGAAAGGCAAAAATAAAACGTAACCAAAGAGTTGTTCTTAATTGAATTGGAAAAAAAAAGAATTTTTTCAGAAGCTAGTATATTCTTTGAAATGAAAAAAAATCTGAAAAGATTTTTGATAAATTAAAAAAAAACATTTTTTTTATATCAAAAGGAATTTAATCATACTGACTGTAAATAAAATCACAAAAAAAAATTCAGATTTCTTGGTTTCTTTTCCTTCCACATTAAAATCAAAAATTGTTGTACAAAAATAGATACATGTACCTATTCAAATATCTATGAATCAATGTCCAAAATATGAGATAAAGATTACAAAAAAAAGAAACTTAAGATTTTTTAATAAACATAGTATGTTTTTGGGGAACCGTACAAATTTCTCATTTAGCAAATTTACTCCTACAAAAAAAGAAATAGAAGCAATACAAGGAAATTCAATGAAAATATGGTTGAATATTAACATTGAATAGGCGAATATATCCATCAACTAATTAATCAAACTAATATAATGAATATCAAAAATGAAAAATGTGACCAAATCCACAATCATTTATCATCATGACATATTATGATAGTGATTATCTTCGTGGTGTGGTAATTTCAAAATAATCTGAATTGGTAAAAGTATTCTCAAAACTTCAATCAAATTATATAACTAATAATGTATAAATTGTAAAAATGAAAAATAAACTGTGAATATTCTTAAGTCCTCAGAATAAAATTAGCCCGCTTTTCTACATTTCAACGTCAATAGTGTTATAGAATTAAATATTAACAATAAATAAAACTCGTACTATTTTTAATTTAATGTTTGTATAAACATTTTAGTTTAAAGTGAACAGACAAAAACCTTTGTTTTACCAGTTGATCGGAAATGGACTGAAAGAAATATAAGGAATATAATATAAGCACTTGGGGTAGTGATTTCAGTTTTTTTGTTTCATTTTTTTAATTTTTATTTTTTTTATGGGACTGAAACACTGAAACCTCTATGATATACTGTTTGATATTATTATTAAACTTGTAACTTGTAACCTTCTAAGGAATTAAAAAAAAAATAATATTTTTTCCAATTTCAAAGCTATTTTAAGGTTTTATATGTGTTTTTTCTTGTTTGCTTTTATTTTATTTTTTTATTACTTTACCTTTTATTTGTTTTAACAAAAAAAAAACAAAAATTGAATGTTGCAAAAAAATTATAATTTTATGATTTTTCGTGTTATACCTATCATAAAGTTTGTACCTACAACCACCTATAATAAAACTACATGTTTGTACTTACAAAAACACATATAATTTTTATTTAAACTTTATTTTCCTTCAATATTCTAGCCATGATTTTCTTTCATACCAGCAAAAATAATTGCAATGCCAATCTAAAGGTAAAGACTTTTTGATTATAGTATCATTAACATAAAGATGTCGATTGTTTAAAACGTTTAAGTTAAATCTGAACATGTTTTCAAAATATATCCTCCAACTTACGTGATAAAAATTCAAATTTATTTGCACATTTGAATTTCCTTTTAAAAACACCACAAAAAAAAATCGTATTTCCATACTATACGACACGATAAATAATAATTTAAGTTAAAAAAAAATGTATGCTCGTTTATTGAATATAAGAAAAATCATCATCATTTTTTCATATATTACATTATGTAAGAACATAAATTTATTATGACGTACTAAGTTAATTAAAGTGATCCAAGAAAATCACATAATTTATGCTAAGGATCAATTTCAAAATAAATTAATATTTTGAAGTATTTGTAAATCATATATATTTTATTAATTTACTAAATTCTTAAAGACAAAATCTATATATAGAAGTTATTATACAACGGAAGTTCTTAAATATGTTTTTTTTTTTTTAATTGACGCAATAACGTAAGAATATTAATATTATTCTAAAATGTTCTTCATATCTTTAATTAGTTTTTGCTATAACATTCAATTATCATATTAATACTCAGTATATTATTAAGGTTGTTGATAATCATTTTACATATATTAAATAATGTGAATTCGTTACAATATCATGTCGGATGCTCAAAATCGTAGCTGAATAAATTTCACATATGAAATATTGGAAAGCTAAATTGTTTAAGCAAATAATATTAAAAAAAAAAAAGAAGAAATTTTCACATGAGCAGTGTACCATTAAAGTAATTTTTATTTTATTTTTTAAATTGTTATTTTTTTAACATAAAAACGATTTTAATAAAAATGAAAACATAAAAGAGATAAATTGAAATGATACGGGTCTTGACATTTCAAGCCTAAAGCTTAGTTTTATTGACATTTATATTTGTACGTTTCCATATTTTACAAAACAAAATATTTCCCAACAAAAAAAATAAAAAATAAAATAAATAAATAAACAAAAAAAAAATGAAATCTTCATAAATTTTATTTCTGAACAATTCGTGTTTATTGAATTCGTAGAAAAATTCCCATATATATTATTTTTTCATAATTTTAACTTTTTTTTTGTACATTAACAGTGAAAAGGCTCATAAACAAGGATACCTAAATTTTATAACTTTGCTTCATATATTAAAAAAAAGGATGTTGAACGTTTTAAATTTATTAGATTTTTATAAAGTTGTCATCCCTAATTTTGAAATGTTATAAAAACACTTTGATATAACAAACCACTTTACATAACCTAAAAAATATTTTCAACAAACATCTACATATTATATATATAACTATACTTATCTATACTTATCAATGTCTATACTTATCAATGTCCTTTATAGTTTTTGCCATAATTTTAATAAATCTTTGAGCAGAAATCCGATTGTTAAATAAAGTTAGATTAAAACCATTGGAACATAGCTATATATGAAATCGTCCTTTAAAGTATATTCTGGCACAGCAGATTTTATGTATATATTTTTCATTATGCGCCCACAAACATAATATCACTTGAAATTTAAAAACATTATGTACATATTAGAATAAATAACAAAAAAAGATAATATTTCAAAAATAAAAAAAAAAATAAATAAAAAAGTCAAACATAAATGTACTGAAATAAATATACGATTCGTTTCTGCTTTTTAATTCTTTTATATTTTTGAAATATTATAATTTGGTTTGAAATTGAAAGAAGATTATTTTTAACTAGAAAATAATATTATAGTGTTTTTGTTCTTTTTCTTAAGTACTTAATAACTATTCCGCATTCATTATTAAATTATTTACGGAAAATATAAACGTTAACAGGAAATAAAATATATACAAAAAAAAAAAAGAATTATGTGTTTTTCATAAAATCCTCTCTACAAATTTTCCTGAAACATAAAATTATTATCAGTGTCATCATTTTTGGGCAAAAATAGAAAAGAGAAAACAAAGCAAAAAAACACTTAAATTAAAGGAATTATGATTATAAATTATAATAAAATATATATATTTTTTTTTTTGGTACTATAAAAGACCCTTAATCCTTGACTTCATGAAATTTTGTTTTGTTATATACCAATATACCATTAAGTTTTCTTTTCAAAGTAAACAACTTAAAAGAGCATAGTGTTTTATAAGCTTAAATAGTCGTATATATTCTTTATATACCTATATTTCGCGTACTGTTTATATTTCAGTGACCTATGACATAATAAAATTATTCAAATCTAGGAATAAAAATTTCCGTATAATAATTTTTCTGTAGTTTAGTTTTAAAAAAATTTCCATTGTGACCAAAATGGCAAATACATAGTACTGGTATTTATTAGATTATTATTAGAAAAATAAATAAAAAAACGGGTTGGTGACGAAATTCCTTATGCCAAAATTCTTTATCCAAAATTCTTTTTCCAAAATTCACTATGGACAAAATCCACTGTGGACAAAATTCACTATGGACAAAATTCTTTAGGGACAAAATTCATTAGGGACAAAATTCTTTAAAAAAATATAAAATATTAAAAAAATTAAAAAAAAAAAAGCGTTTCGGAAAAATTTTTTTCGAATAGGTCAAATTTTTTGGAAAAGGTCATCTATCCTGTTTTTTTTTATTTTTTCAATTTAAAGTAGGTAGGATGGGGACCGACTAACTCACCACGTCCTTGTCTTGGTCCATGTGTAACGCAGAGAGTGAATTGAGTTCTAATAAAAATGTAGAATTTTACAAAAATAATTTTTTCATAGTGAATTCTATCCGTAGAGAATTTTGTCCATAGTGAATTTTGTCCATGGTAAATTTTTTCCGTAGTGAATTTTGTCTATAGTGAATTTTAAAAAAAGAATTATTTTCGAAAAAGAATTTTGTCCATTTGAATTTTCGGATGAGGAATATCGTCACGATCCCTACAAAAACAACAATTTTACTTACTTCGGTACTAAATAATCCTTTTTAGAATAATAATTTGAATCTAATAATTGTCATTTAACATTTTTTTTACCTAATATGTTACGTAGATTTTAATCTAAATATGTCAAATTATAAATGTTAATGTTATACACGCTAATTAAAGTGGAATAAAAAAAAAAAAATAAATAAATTAATTGAAAATAACCATAATAAAAACTAATTAATGTAAGAAACTAATTGTTGGCTCAATTAACTTATTTTTTTTAATAAATCATACACGCAATAATATAAAAAATTTTTATTTTTTTTTGTTAAAAGTTAAATAAATCATGGCAATGAAAAATCCTTGAACTTGATAGAAAGTAAAAGTTGAAAATTATAAATACATATATGTATGAATATAATTAATATGTACAGTAAGCAAAAAAGAATTATTTTCATTAGTTTTGACAGTGTAGAAAGGCGTAGTTTGTTCAACTGTAATAAATTTTTGAACAGGAAAAAATATTCATTGTTGGTTATATTTTTATAGGAATTAAATGAAATTCGCGATAATAAATTTGTAATCAAAATATAAAAAAATATTTAAAACTTTAGATACTTAATTAGAAAAAAAATAATAAAAACAAAAAAAAATTTGGCTTTAAATGACTTTTTTGAAAATTTGGCCACTTTATACAAAAAAACTGCACACAAGCAATGTTACCAAAATAAGGATCTGAAAATAAATGAAAAATTCTTTCCACTAGTCAAGAATCTTTATCCTTGCCAAAATTAATTTAATTTTTTTTTAAGGAAAATGACAAACGCCTGAAGACATAACAACATGATAATATTTTAATTTCCCTAAAGCAATAATGCTTAATGTTATTGAAATTCATTTAATGCTTCTTGAAATATATATAAAAATTACACATATTGCGCAAAAATTTAGATTAAGTGTAGGTAATATTCTTTTTAAGAAATGTTTGCTTCATTTCGAAAAATAATTTTTTTTTTTTGTTTTTCTTCTAATTTCAATCGCTTCACAAAAATACATTTTATTATTCCTTTTATGTTAACTTTTGTAATCCGTAATCCCTTTCGCAGTGACAGTGTTCTGTACAGCCTATGTATATGCCTATGTATATGCAGACATGTTTTAATACTTTATATGTTTCAATTATACACAAACAGTTTTTTCAAGTTTAAAAACTTTTTAAGTCATATATTTATTTTACTGAAAATACCACTTTTAAATTTTTCAGCATAATATACCTACATTATATAACTTTGCAAACTTACGAATGTAAAATCTTGTTTGAGTTCAAATGGAATGTTAAATTAAAATGTTCAGGTAGATGTACATTTTACAATTGAAAAAAAAAAATCAATAACTTTAATGATAACAATTTTCTTTTTAAAATACCTTTCGTTTGAGGAAATTAAATTATATAACTTTAATTTTATATCTGGCAGAATTTTATTTGGGTATTTTTATTTTTATTTAATTTTCACTTTCTTTTATTATTATACCTATATACACTTTTCTTCTTTTTTATTTTTGAATTTAATAATCTACTTTTATGTTTCCATAGAATTAAAAACTACACAATTTTAAATTATTTTTTATTTGAACCGGACAAGAGTTGTAAACTGAGATTATAACAATAAGGTGAACGTCAAGCAAACAATTTTTTTTTATTTCATTGTAAATAAATATTATTTTTTTCTCAGTTGTAGTCGAAGATCATAAGTTTACGAAAAAACTATCGATGAAAATTTGTTTTTAAAAATCTTACTACGAAACGAAATTTTCTACAAAATAGCATAAATCACGACCTATCCAAAATTTCACAATGGGGTTGAGTTTAACGCTTCTAAAACGCAATGCTGCCTTATTTCTAGAAAGCTGTCAACTTTCGAACCCCAACTTTCTTTTTTAGGCGAGAGTATTGGAAAATCTGGAAACCTTGACATTTTAGGTTCAAAAATAACCAGCGATCTGAGCTGGAAAATTCATATTTGCGAAACGGCTAAAAACGCAGCTAAATGTCTAGGTTTTCTAAAAAGATGTAAACAATACTTTTCCCGCTCTGATCTCCTAAACATCTACAAATCCTACATACGACCGAAATTAGAATATAATTCACATATATGGGCTGGTGCTCCCAAAACCCATCTTGAGTACCTGGACAAAGTTCAGAGAAGGGCTATTAGATTGATCAACGATCACCAAACCACCAGCTCTTTAACATCCCTCAACCACCGTCGTAATGTAGGTTCACTGTCCATTTTTTATAAATACCTTGTTGGAATGGATACGTGTTCCCTGGAAGTAAAGGCCCTACTTCCTCAACTTCAAGTATTTTCACGCCAAACACGTACTGCTTCAACGTCACACCCATATTTCGTCAAAATTCCCAGATGTGATAGAACGAGCTTTGGAGATTTGTTTTCAATTCGCACCTCAAGAATGTGGAATGCTCTCCCTTCAAAATTGTTCCCTACAGCTGGCGGACGTTTGATTTACGACTTGCGCCGCTTTAAGAAGAGTGTAAATGATTACCTACTGACTGTCCCACTTTTTAATCCCGTCTAAACTTCCTATCCCCATTATCAAATCCATACTTCTTTAAGTATAAAAGGTATCCCCCCACCTAGTGATTTGGTAACTTTAATAAAAAAATAAAAAAAAAAACAACATCTTGAAACAAAAATAGAAAAATGTTTATACCTTTAGAAAGTCTTCATAATGATAACTATTTTCAAAAACTTTGAAGATAGATGACTCTATAAGTCCGTAGAACAAGAATCCTATTAACAAATCTAATTTATTTTCGGTAAAAGAAAAGTTTTTAAAGGTAAAATAAATAAAAAAAATTATTCATTCAAAATGATCTATAATGTTTATTTAGTTTTTTTTCGTTTCTTAAGTAACTTTTTAAAGTACGAAAACAAAAAGTTATGCACATAAATATGAATATCCATTAAAACTTTGAAGTTTTATTTACTTTTCAATTAATAAACAGCAGCATACTTTTCAGAATCGTAATGAAACTATAAAATTTATCGGACCAAAAAAAATTAATAAAATATTATATTATGCATTATTGAGTTAAATTGGACCCAAACTCATTGTTCAAAGTCTTAAAGAAACAAGATAGGTTTAAGAACATTTTGGTTTATGAAAAAAAAATCCCTTGATAAATGATAAATAAAGCCATTTAAATGATGAATTTGCAGTAAATATTAAATATCTAACTATTTTGAATTTATCTATCATTAAAATATAAATATATATTATATTATAATCTCTCTACACACATCTCTTGGCCACAAATCATCAGGTAAAGAATAAGGTAAGTGTCAAAAATAAACAAGATTTTTCAAAAAAACCTGAAAATTTTTCAATGTCTCATTAAAAGTTATATCACGTACCCTCTTCATTTATATATTTTTAGTTCAAAAAAAAAAATCTTCATATATGATGGTGGCAGTAAAAAGTGTCTTATATAATTTAACTTCATAATAAATTAATGGCAACCTATCCTTATCTAAATTTACACTTCAATATTTTCAATTTCTTCAGTAAGATCGACATTGATTGACGTTTATATGCAAATCAGATTTTAGCAATAAATTTTTTTTTGACACTCATGGAATCATAAATGTGAAAATATTTGTACACTAGTTTTATTGGACAAAATACATATTTATAAAATATTTAAATATTTTTTTTTTATAGAATTTATAAAATTTTAAATATTTATATCATAAAAATTCAGTAATTATTTAAAAAATTTAAAGAATTCAGTAAAAATTATGTGTACATTTTTATTTTATTTATTTTTGTAGATGCAGAGGTGTTCAAAGAAAACTTTTTTATGTTTCTGGCATGCTGGTGATACATAATAGATAACCTATTGTTATTTAGATTTAAAAAACAAAATAAGTACCAACAATATTTAGTAAAAAATATTAATGAAGCAACATTTTTTAAATAATTTTGGATCCTTTTGATTATATACATTCTTGAAATAATTTTCTTCAGAGATCTTCAATCAACAATAATATGGAAATATTTATGGAAAATTGTGTGAATCAAGAATTTTAAACAATGACGTCAATAGAAAAACTCTTATGTTTAAAATTATTATTCTATTTCCTTTCATACTAATGCCTTGAGCACAGCTAATACCACAAAGCAATTTTTGAAGGAATGTTCCGGAAACCTGTTCACAGCTAATTTTACCTGAAAGCAAAAAAATAAACTGCAAACAACTGCTTTTGTTTTTTTTTATAATATGATTGTGACAGAAAAATGCAGCTAAACCAAATTTCGATGCAAAAGAAACGCTGTGAAAAAGAAACAAAAAAATTATTTTATGACGTAGTCAATTCTTTCTAGAGCAAAAAAAAAATAAATTCAGTTTTCTAATTAATTATGAAATAATTTTAAGAAATTCTTTTTACAAAAAATTTTTATTTAAAATAAATAAGAAATAACGCAGAAAATCGGTTTTTACGGTAGCTCAAAATTGCTTTGCGGTATTAGCTGTGCTCAAGGCATAAGAATTCATATAACGAACTATAAACTAGAATTAGAATAGAACTAGAAATTCGAAAAAATTACGTAAACGAATTATTTTATCTCCAAGAAAAGATTTATAGTATGTATCTTACACCTGAAAAATTTCTCTCAAACTCAAATGATGTAAGTATAAAATATATACCAAGCATTACAATAATATTAAGCTGATTAGGCCAAAAAAAAAAAAGGATTTTGTTTTGGGAATAAGTTTTCTTTCTATTTTTATTAACATATTTTTTCTTTTTGTTATTATTAAAAATAAAGCCTTAAACCCTTTTAAAATATTCCACTTTATCAAAAGAAATAAAAAAAAAATAACTAAGATTTTCACATGATAAGGTGTTGAAATGATTTGTCCAAAGCAAAAGAGGGAGATTTAAAAAATATACTTATATACTTCTTAACATAAATTATCCTTGCGTTAACATTAATTTTCAATTTCAAGTGTTTTGCTATATTATGCTAATATTTACAAAATTAACAAAATCATAAATAAAGTATAACGTTCTTTTAAATAAATGTTATGACGAAAGCTAAGAACTAACACAAAGTTTCAATTTAAAAAATAAACCGAAAAATTACGCCAAACTTGAGAAGTAAAATGTAATTGTCTTGGACATTGTATCTAAATTCTCGCTGCTCTCTTTAGTATCTCGATTTCTGACAAATTCTGATTGAATACAAATAACACTCAGATAACACTAAGTATAATGCATAAACATTAAAACTTTTTCACTTCAATCAAGTTATCAATAATGATTTATTCATTTCTATAAAAAAAAAAAAATCTCTTCGGAGCATTCTAAAATTATATTTATAACAAGATAAAATCGAAATATTTTAACACCATATTGAAAATAAAAATAGACCTATTGAGATCTATAATATTTTTCATTTCTTATCTTTTTTTCTTAAATATAATATAGGGACCTAAAATAATTCGAAACCGATATCATAATGAACTTTTAAATAAATAATGATAATAATAATAATAATAATAATAGTAAAAAAGAAAATATATACTTTGTATAGGTGTAAAATTTTAATCTTATACCATTTTTATGTAAAAATATATGTAAGATGTACATAAAAGGAAAAGAAATTTACCCAAAATAAATATTATTTTTCTTTATACAGACACAAAGTAGTTTTCATTCCACTATAGATATATATAATATATTAATTTGAATGAAATTTATTTTTTTGATTACAAATTTTCAGTGTTTCATTATTTTTTTTTTTAATTTAAATTCAAATTTATTTAATTGGTAGTAGAATAATAAAAGGCAAATTAGTTCATATTTCTTCTTTTCTTAGTTTGATTTTACTACCAGTTCTCATCAACGAGTTTACTAATTTTTTGAACGCAAATTTGTCTAATTTTAAGTCATTTAACTAATTATTGACATCCAATGCTAATAAAATATGTAATAATTTGAACATTTAACTAACCTGTAATAATATTTCCAGTCATGTTTTCAAACCAAGGTCTTCTTTGAATATATGGCAACAAAATTTAATTATTCAATTAATTGTAAATATTTTCAATCCATATAAAATCATGAATCAATATAATATTAAAATCCAAAAATTGAAATAATTAAAATCATAAAAGAAAATTACAAATAATTTATGCTTAAATTAACTTTATTATTATAATACTCCATAAAAAATGCATAATGGGAATTTAATTTTCATAAATTAAAAATATATAGGTTTACATAAAAAAAAAATAAATTGATAAATATCATAAACTTTTATTGATTAAATTTTCATTTCAAAGACATGTAAATAACAAAATATAATGACAACAAATAATCATAAAATCAACAAAAAAAAATCATAATAAATTAATTTATTTTTCGTATAATTTTTATTGTATTATTAATTCGAGATTAATTCATATAATCAATTGATATAAAAGAAAAGCATAAATGTTTATTTTTTTTTCGGAAGTGATTAATTTTATTTTAAATATTCATTAATTTTGATTTAATTGAAAAATTCATGACTGAAATTTGATTAACTAGCGGACAATTTAAATACATTATATGCTCATAATAATGTATTTTCTGCCATTAATGTTATTTTAGGATTATGATTTTTATTGACAAAACTTAAAATCATTAAATTTAATATGTGCCTACACATGTATGTATAAATTAAAATATTATTGTTCACTTCTAAGCCATATTTTATTATCCAATATCATAACTTTATTTGATAATTTTTGCTGAATTAAATTAATGTATTTATGTAGTACATTATAAGCAAGGAGTCCATCAAAAGAATTTCTGTTTTTTGATTTACATAATTGCTGTATACCTACCTGGCCAAACGTTTACGTGGCGTTGTTGCGGCTGGGCTAGATAATGCTCAAAAAAAATGTTTAAACCTGTGTGACATTTATACAATGTGCTTATATATACTTAAAAGATAGATAAATGAATTAACATTATTTTATATTACTATACTACATTAATGGTAGTAAATTTTCTTCATGTAAATCAGCCTTAATTAAGATAATAAAATAAAATAAATAAAATAAAATAAATAATATGCATATCAGTTTTATTAAACTAATGATTTTTTTCTTTTTTCCTTATTCTATAATATGAAACAATTTAAAATTTAATATTAAATCTAATTCTAACAATAAATGTTATAATTTAAATGGTTTTAATTTGAAACCTTCTAAGCTCCAAATTTTCGAATCTAATCTAATTACAGATTTCAATTTGTGCCTAGCTAAATAATTTAAATTAGGAATTGATAGTTCTTCTTGGTCACCAAATGTTATAACTTTATTGTTTTTGATAATTGTAAATGGTCCAACAATACTAGCAATTTCACTCATTTTTTTCCTAAAATTTGTACTTGCGATAAACTGTGATCCATTTAAAAGTAATATAATATTATCCATTAATATAGTGGGTGCAATAATTAATTTGAATGTTGGATGATTGGATACACTTAATTCGGTGCCAATGAACAATATCACTTTGGCGCTTACAATTGTGCTGATCTGAAATAAAGAGAATAGGAAATTGTAACAATAATACAACTATATGAATATGAGTAATAATAATTAAATTTGTTATAATTTTTTTTTCAATTTTTCTGTATTATCATTTTATCTATCTTATGCACAAGGATATGCTACAACCAATTTTATTCAAATCCACCTTGTATTACATTTAACTATATACTTAATTTAACTATAAATTACTAATCATTAAATCGTAGACGTTGCATGCATTTCTTTCCTGAGAAATACAATAATAAAGATACATAATCTAAAATTCTAGATAAATTCAGCATGCAGTATCTAAGATAAAAATATATGAAGAAAAAAATTTTTAACTACGTTCCAACACATATTTTTTATTCTTGTTTATACAGATATTTCAATGTCTTCATAAGGAAATTGTTTTTTTTTTTCTTTTTTTTTTTATGTTGTTAAAATAATATTGATAAATGTCATAAAAATTTATGGTGTAAGGTAAATATTTTTATGATAATAATCTGTTTTTTGAATGATAAATAGATATACTTTTTAACAACATGAAAATTAAACAGACAAATTTTTTTTTTCTTTTAAAAATAATTGATTTTTTGTGTTAAAAGCTTCGTTACTTTTCATATTTAGAACAAAAATATAAAGCTTTTTCATTCATACAAAAAAATCAATACAGATTATAAAAAAAATAGACATTTTTATTACAATTTTCAATTAAAATGTTTTCTTCTTGTACTAAGAAAACGAAATATATAAAAAAAAAATATTTGCTTAAATTAGTTCCAAGACTGTATGTATAAATGTTATGGACAAACTGATAAATGAATTCATTAAGTATAATGCCCGGGCATTATGAGTAATTACCAACCAAATCGGGCAATACAACAAATAAATTTATTTTATCACATTGTCTGGTCATTATGAATAATAACGCAAGCAAATGTTGGGCAATTAGTTGATATAGAACAAAACAGAAGGAACGAAAATTATCATTATTTTTAAAAATTAAAATAATTACGTTTGTATCTTTATCTTTTTTTATTTTGTTGTTTAATTTCAACATACCTACTAGCGATAATTTCTTTGAAATTCGAAATTAATCAATAAAATTATTTATAATTGATTATAATTTTGAACTTAAATTTAAATCGATGGCAAGGTTTTTACATCCAAAATTTTTATTCTATCAATAAAATAATTCAAAAATAAAAGCATTCTATTACTTTGCCCAAGAGATAAAAGTGTTTTTGATATACCCATACCCAGCCATATTTAACGTTCATTTTGGGTTTTTTTTTTAATTTGGCCTGGCATTTTGAACATAATGTAGTTGTATTTATCACTTCGTCCATAACGTTATATATCAAATAAAAATTGGGATGTGAGGTTTTCAACTTTAATGATTTTATTTTTAAGGTTTGCTTACTTTTATTATTCTTTAAAGGGAATTAATATTTTCTTTAACAAAAGAAGCACATAAAATCAAGAGATAAAATTTATTAATATATTCTTTACGACTTAAGTTACCGTGAACCCATATAGACTAATAAATAATTCCCAATCTTTGACAGTCATAAAACTATTAAACAAATTATTATTATTATTAAATACTTTGTATTAATTAATTTTCACAAGAAATAATAATTTTTTGAAGCACATATTTTACCTACATATTCTATACAACTTTTTATAACGACTTTATAATGTAATTTTCACCTTAACAATTTTCTTTAATGATGGCTTTTGATAATGGAACAAAAATATTACTTGTCTGAAATTATTCTAAATTAAGAACAGTGTATGTTTCATTATTCTTGCTTTAAACTGAAACCGTTTTCATTAATTATTATAATAAAGTAATTCAGTTGGGAGTTCTTTTGGAATTAAGAATCCACGAATAAGAAAATATTTATTGCCAACAAAAAAAAAAACTTTTTATAAATATGATGAACTATTCATTTTACACCAATCTTCTTATCATATTATAAAAATAAATCGAATTAAAACTTAACTTTATGAAACTGTACTTACATCTGTCATTTTAATTATATCATTTTAATTATATGACTTAAATATTTTTTTTTTTGTTTGTTTGTTTATATTTTAATAATGTTTTTTTTTTTAACTATTATACTTTTAATTTGATGTTAACCAAAATAATCAAAAATTCGAACTGAATCTTTTTAATAATTTTTCTCAAGTTTAAATATATTTTTTTTTTGCTCGCGATATGTTTACTATTTATTTTTATAAATTTTACTATTACAAAATAAAAATTAATCGTTCAATAATATTTTCTTAACTACTACACACAAGAAGTATCAAAATTGAATTATAAATGTTTTGTTGAAACAAAAATCTTTATACCTGGCTAATTTTTTCTTTTCGTATGGGTTGGACTTTATTACATTGACAAAATAAAAAATGCTGCAGCAAACCTTTGTACCTGTCATAATTTTATTAATTTTGTAAATTATTTCATAATGGTTTCAGCATTGTTGTTTTGAGAGAAAGTAACCTTATTAGAATGAATTTTATATAAGAGCAAAATTATTATATATATAATATACAAATTTATATATGTATTACAATATATTAGGATGTCAAATTAAAATACATTGATCGATATAAGAATGTAAAATTAAAAAAAATACTTATTTCAATTGACGTCTCAAAACATTTCTATTATTTTTATAAATTTTGAAGTTATTTTTTGCATATCTCTACAGTCTACACCTATTTTCCTCACTTAAAAATGCCAACTTTTCAAAATAAATTCGGATCCTACGCTGTTTAACACTAATTAGTGGTTAAGATAAAAGAATTATCATAATTATTTGCAAACCGCGTATTTATACTAATTTTAAAATTCATTATGGGATTTTTTATTTTTCACATTATTAAGTATTACATAAAAAATCTTTTGACATTAAGAAAATTTTTATATTTTAAAAGTTTTTATAAATAATTATAAAAATTAGTATATTAGTGAAAATCGATTATACCTTGCAGAAAAGAAGGAAACCAACCTGAAATAACTTAAAGTGAGAAAGTATTTTAAAATCGAAATATAAAAGGTACTTTTTTATGTTTCATTTACGAGGTATACTGGTTTTCAATTTTTTATTTCTATTAACTAAAATTATTGGCCTTTTTTATGTGTAGATTAAAAGTTATAATGAAATAAATATATATATTCTAGGTATATAATTTCATGATTCATTTTAATTAAATCTAATGATAAATAAATTATATGGTGTGGGGTAAAAAATTTGATGTAATCTTGAGATTCTTTTGAAATTTAAATATTTTTCTTAAAAAAAAAAAAAAACGTACATAGTGTAAGCGTAAAGGGCATATACACACTACACATATATACGTAAGAGTAAATAAATGATAAATTTGATTGTAAACAAGTTTTATTAAAAATAATTATTATTTTTTTTTTATTTATCTATTGAAAGCAGCACACGACACTAATTTTATCGCTAGAATTTAGTATATATATAGTGTTATAGACTTTATGCTGGAATTATTATCATAAGTAAGTAGTCGATTATATATAGTAAAAGTAAATTATAAAAATCTCTTTGTATTTGACCTGATTAAAAAAGAGTAGAATTTTTCAACATACTCTTTTAAATAATGAAAAGTATTTAATACTTATGCAATTGTAATACATGTTCTATACTAAGTATATGTACTATAATGTACTGTAATTACACTTATTCTGTGCACTCATATATTTTTTTTGAGCTTAATTCATGTGTTAAAATTAAGGTATTAATGTTTAAATGTTGGAATAAATAGAAAAACTTATTCGGAAAATTAATTCACTTAAAAACCAAAATATTGGATCAAAAAAACATAAAATTTATGTGATAAAAATAAAAAATTTTGTTTGGACTACGAAAATTTAGAATCGCTTACAATTTTTTTTTATTATATTTAAGAAAAAGAATATAAATTCAAAAATAAGTATCTTCGATTACAGAAATAATAAAAATTTTCTCATTTCCATTTTTATGTATTTTTATTCTGAATCCTTATTGCATTATGCATTCCAAGTATCTTCAAAATCCTTTACTATATGCAATTTTATGCTAAAATATGTAGCTTAAAAGAGTTACCACATATTTCTATAATATATACAATAAAATATATATTGGTACCTAGTATGCACATTATATACATACATAATTATGTATATTTCATTTAAGAATTTTGAAAATAATTGTATTAAATTTTTCAGTTCTTTTCCTGCAAATAATATGCCTAGAAATATAACAATATCATATTTTATATAGGTACATATATATAATAAAGGGATATGAAAAATAAAATCATTTTTTACGACACATGTTTTCTTAAGAAAAACGTGTTATGCAGCAAGAACATAATAAAAAGAATATAGGGAAAACATTAAATATGTTTCAAAAAAGAAAAAAAAAGAAAAATTATGTAAAGGTAATACCAATAACAAAGCTTCTTCTAGATATCTCATTTTTAAAGAACTTCTATATAAATTTAAAATTTTTCGTGATAGCTTAAAAGAAGGTTGTACGGTTGTACTATAACATAGTTGTAAAATAATAATTTTGATAACGAACTGCATGACTGGATTCACTAAATTATTGAATAAACAATTAACTAATTTCATTTTTTTGATTAACCTCTTCTGTAGTTTCATATTGGATGAACAAATATTTTTCACTGTAAGTATAGTGCGTCATTGAAAATCGTAAAATTTTAATAATAAAACGCTATGTTTCTACTTCTTTATTTAGTAAACAAAATTGGCAGAAAAATTCTAAATATTAAATTAGTACTAATCCACCTGCAATTTACAGTAGTATTATTCTGTACAATATTACCATATATTTTACTGCTTCTTAGTATACAAAGTAAGTTCTTTCAATTTAAATACTTGTTTTATAAAAGTATAATATTTTAAGAAATTAATTCCTTTTCACTGTTTTTTTTTCTACTACTATTGTTTTTAATTATAAAATTAACATTGCACTTGTCTTACAACGAAAAAAAAAAGAAACTATGAGAATATGCTACTTTGGCTTTTATTTATGAAACAGCACCAGAGATCCAACTTAAGGAAATATTCGTTATAAAAAAAAATAAAAAAAAATATTCCTTTTTACACAATTTACTTTATTCGTCTCACTGTGTATACTTTACTTATATACAATTTAATAACATTATGTTAACAAGAAACACAGAATTGCAGTAATTAATAAAACGGCTGTTAGCTTTTTTATATACACCTACTGAAAATTTTATTAAATATATTGTACTAGCGTAATTTTATATTAAGTGAAATAAGAGAAGGTCTAAGAAATTGTGTTTAAAATCATAGGAATAAGAATTGGTAATATTTATCTAATGTTCATTCGTGTTAAAAGTTTTTACCGAAGTCGAATGAACTTAACAGCTTACGATAGGAAGATATTAAAGATGCCATATAAAATTCATTATTTAGAGCTTCTAATTCCTATTTAATTTCCTTTCTATTTTCATCAAAAGTTATAATCAAAGTATACTTTAATACTAATATATTTATTACAAAACTTTTTAGAATTTTTAGAATTGTTAGAATTTAAGGCCATCATCCTCTTAGCTCAAAAATTGTTTTATAGAATCCATGTTTTATAGATAACTCTAATTTCAGATACATTTCTAATAATTTTTTAACTTTTTATACTTCAACTTTATTTTACAAAAAAAACTATATACTACTGTTCCACACAACAATTCAATGTTGTTTAATATGACGGATGACGAATGTTGACATATTACTTATTTTTAATATAATTTAAATTATACTGAGTTTCTATTGTACACTAATAAAAGAAAAATTTGTTATAAACACAGTAAAGATGCTTGAATACGAGTACAAAATTAATTTATTACGGAAAAGAAAATTGTATACATATTATATATTATTTTTCTTAAAAATAAAATTCTATTTTTTATTATAAAAACATGTTTCTTTTTCCTTAGAAAAACATGATATTTTTGATTCTTTAGAGAAAAATTAATAAAAATGAAAAATTGAAAGAAATTTTATATTTTATAAACCAGAAAAAGAAAATATAGTTTTCATCATACGATTTTTTTCAACCTCTGCGAAAACAACTTATTTGATCCAAATTATTTTGTTAAGCAGAAGAATTCACTTCACTTCAAGAACTTTTAAAAATACATTTTTTGGTCAAATTGATATTAATTTGAAATTTAATTGTATTAATGGAAATCAATTTTTTTTTTGTTGTATCTCGTTAATTTAATCTACCAATTTGTTTTCTTCAATTGAATTATTTTGTAATAATTTTGTTTTTGTGCATTGGAACAGAAACTTTTATAAAAATATAAACAAAATCAGAAAAAGATTTTTTTTTCTATTAGAATAGTTTTCTATTAGCCATACATGCAAAACATAATAAATAAAAAAAAGTATAAAAACATCCTTAATTACGATAAAGAAAAACCAACTGTGAATTATTATTACAGCATTGTTTAATTTTCCAAATGTATAGTTGCATTTAAAATGCATTCTGCAATGCAAGAATATAGAATTTTATTCGTAAATAAATACAAAAAATTAATTATAATAGTGGATATAGTATTTTCTTGACATTAACTTATCGTTGTGTGTCATTCATTTTTCTTTAGAATTTTTTTTTTTTTTTTAATTTAAGTTTTTGCAAATATTTTCATAATAATTAATTTTTAAATAGTTTAGCAACAAAAACTTTGTTTGTTTTCAACGAAACAACATTTCACTATAAATTTATTACGAAATAAATGGCAAAAGGTGTACTGAAATGAAAAAATATTCAATCCGCATTATAAAAATAATTTTTAATGTACATGTGATCGATAAGTTGTATTTACAATCGTAAATTTAGCTCGGTAAATGGTATATTACATGCGTCAATACACATGTAACTATTTAATTAAGTAAATTTTATTCACATTCTCCGTATTAAGTAAATTTTATTTATTTACTTTATTTTTAACTTTTGTTTATTTTTTGCATTGCAAATGTATTGATTGCAACTACCTCTCACATGCACATTAAAACAGTATACAAAACATGTTAATAAAATTTGTTGTACAGCTTGTTGTGTATATACACAAAAACACATGTCAATATTATATTTCGTGTTATAAGTACATATTGACTCGTGTCTATGTGTTTTTGTTTTGTATACAAAACTCGTTGTAATAACAAATTTTCTTAACATGTGTTGTAATCTACTATATCAGAGTATTAAGATTTTCCTCTATTTCCTTGTTTTCCAGAATTGTAATGAACCATTTCCACCGTTCATAAATTGCTTCGTGGAAATCTTAACAAATGATTATTTTTAGTATAATTTATTAAACTTTTTAAAACTTGATATAGTTTTAAAAAGAAAACAGCTAAACTTGTTTTATATCTAACCGACCCTAACTTATATTAAAATATGATGAAACCAAAAAAAATTAAATTTGATTATTATTTTACGCCTAGACTAAATTCTCTCGTTTCAGAATACTTTATATTCATAAATATTCATTTTTCTTTCCGTTATTAATTTTTTTCCAATAATAATCTTTTCACTGAATTTTTAATTTTAAAAAACTTTATGTTCTTTTATTTTATAATTCTTTTAATTATATAAACAGAACATAATAAGAACATTTAAAAACATTAAACATATATTTCTTTATTGTTTTTTCTTTAATTTTTTGTGTTTGCTAATTTAATTTTTTCTTTAACACTCTAACAGATATTGTTATTTTGATTTTATGCTTATTTTTAATAACGAACAAATCCCAATGCTATTATCAGAAATGGCTTTTTCATTTGAAAAAAATGATATTAAATAAGATAATAACAAAAATGTTAGAGGGGGAGATATAAAAAAAAAAATATTTAGTAAAACAATTTTGTTAAGATAAAATTATTTAAATAAGAAAAATTAGGAAAAATTCAAAAAAAAATTTTTTCGTTTTATAGCTGTTGGCGGCAAAATTTATTATTAAGATTACATGAAATAAATTGAAGATTTGAAGTATCATTTTTAATTTTTTTTATTTAAATAGATGAAATCAATATGAGAAAGAAAAAACTAAATTGCTTTATTTTAAGTCAAAATGTGATCAACATATTTTAATTCTATGCTTTTTTAGGTTTCCTTTTAGAATCCTTGACAATTTTATAATATTCATAATTCATAATGACATTGCTTTTTAATTTTGTTGAAAATAAATTTACCAACATTATAAACAAGTACAAATAAGTAGATATATACATAATGCATATCCAATAACTAATTTCTTTACAAAATTTAATAATAGAGAAATATTATTTATCGAATAATTTTCTTTTCTTATATATATATATATATATATATATATATATATAATTATTTATATATAATTATATATACAATATATATATATAAATATAATGTAGCTCCAGCACTGTAAAAAATAGCAACTCTCTTACAAGGAAAGAGAAACTTTTAATTAAATATAAATTCTTTTAATAGCTGAAAGCATTCATCCAGGTTATAATTTTAAAGAATAAAATTTTTTTTCTTATAATATGATTTTATTAACACTATGGGAAGCGAAAGACATTAGATACTTCCTAAGAATTGAATTCAAATGCTTATTCGAAATCAAAGTAGAGTGTATTTGATACCCCGATTGTATATCGTAAGAAATTCATCGTTAAGTAAAGAAGTAAAATATCCAGGAATTGTACAATCAAAATTGTATAATCAAAATACTAGTTTTATAGAAACATACCAGTTGGGCAGAACCAAAATACCAGTTGTGCAGAAACATACCAGTTGTGCAGAACCAAAATACCAGTTGTGCAAAAACATACCATTTGAGCAAAACCAAAATACCAGTTGTGCAGAAACATACCAGTTGTGCAGAACGAAAATACCAGTTGTGCAGAAACATACCAGTTGTACAGAAACATACCAGTTGTACAGAACCAGAAACATGCCAGTTATGCTGAACAAAATGTATCATAATTCTAATTAAAAGATGGTATACAATTATACATAAGTCAAAACCAGAAACTAGATCAATAGAATGACAAAATATTTTATAATCCAATTTAGGAACACATGTTTGAGTGGATAATAAGTTACGTTTCGGATTCTTGGTTCAAATATAGTAATGGATAATATATGTACTTCATAACTAAGATTATTTTAAGTCCTCGAACAATAGTATAGTGTTAATATGAATTTATACTGATGAATGAATATATATACGTAAAACATGTATATAAATAACAGTTTAAGTCAATCTTTTTATTTGATTGAAATTTTGAAAAATAAAAAAAATTAAAATATTTTAATTATTTTTCTTATATCTATCAAGTTTATTTAATAATATCATTTGAAAAGAAAATCAATTTCCTATCTCAAATGAATATAATTTTCATTAAATTAAATATTTTTGTTATAAAGAGCTTGAAGCAACATTAGTTAGAGTTTAATGAAAAACAAATTTCTATAATAATACATATATACAAATATACATAATATATAATTAAAAAGTTAAAATAAATTAATTTTAAGTAAAAGTACTTATAAAATGAAAATAATGATAAATAAATGTAACTACATATATGTATACTTTATATACATATAATTTATTTATGTATATTAAACATAATCGTATAGAATATTATTTGTAATAATTATTATTCTACAGTAAAGATATAAAATTTGATTACGTAGTAATGAATCATAAAATCAATATTATATAAATGTTTCTCATTTTGATTTCGCCAATGTTATGTCAGATACATAAATCCCATATATAATATTTAAATATTTAAATATTATATTTTTTTATTTTCATACAACCATATTTTATTTTCTGGTTTTCAAGCAGTTAAATTTGGAAAAAAAAAATAATTTTTTAAATTGTTAAGTATTCCCTTTGCATGTTGAACAAATTGTAGTAAAAGTGTACTGAGAAAAATTGTAAATCCATAATTTATTGCGCTTATAAAGTATTAAAGTTAACCAAAATATAATATATTCACTATACAGAAATTTTCTTCATTGTAATTTATTATCAATCTCAAGTTATGTTTATTCGTAAACGTTTAGCTTTATTACCAAACAAAAATTTCAAAATGATTATAATAAAAATGTTTGTAAAATTAAAATCTAATATGTTTGTATTGTAGGATCATTGAGGTCCTTGCTTTAAACTCAATAAAAGAAA
This sequence comes from Hybos culiciformis, assembly GCA_964007475.1. Classification (NCBI taxonomy): domain Eukaryota; kingdom Metazoa; phylum Arthropoda; class Insecta; order Diptera; family Hybotidae; genus Hybos; species Hybos culiciformis. Next base: position 93,011,216 of record OZ023274.1, on the reverse strand, counting down.
ACACTTATCATTTCTTTTTCAATTTATTATTTGTCTTCAGTAAAATAAAAAAAAATCTTTATTTTTTAGTGTTGTATAATCAATTACAACATTTTATTTTTTATGATTTTTTCTTTTAAATTTCTATGCTAAAAGATACTATTTTTGTGAAAATAAATCATTCTCATGTACTTAGAGTTAAAACCTAAAGACAAACCTCGAATATTTTTCATTTATTTAAGGTTCTAACTATATTAAATTTTTAATGAATTACCCACTTTAAAATTTATGACTTTTTGGTATACGATTACTAGAAAAATCATTTATCTAATCTTGAACCGCATTCATTTCAAATTGTAAAATATATAAGATAATAATGTTCAAAATATTTTTAAAAATTTTTTTTTTTTGTGGAAATAAAAATTCAATAACTCTTATCTTTCGTTCTTCGGAGAAATGAAAAAAAAAATATATAAAAAATAATTTTTCTTAATAGAACCGATAAAAAAAAAGGGAATCATAAATTAAACCTTCTTCAATTTGGTATTCTAATTTTTTTGTGATTTATTACAACTCATGAATTCAAATCATATATAAATAAATATATACAGACAACATAACATTATGTTTTATAGTATACATATATTTTATTTTAAATGCATAAAAAAAATAAAATTTATCTTTAGTAAATTTAGTTCTTTTTATGCCAAGCACAAAGCATACTACATAAGTGTGTATACCAAAAAAAAAAAATTTGAATTTTCTTTTCATTTTTTATTTTATAATTTAGTATATATAAAAAATAGTATATTGCAGGAAAGTTTCGATATTTGGAAAAAAAATGTATATATACACATATAAATAAAAACCTTTATCATTAAACTAGAATCATTTTTAACCCTTTTTAAAGTTTAGAATTCTGTGTAAAAAGCTGTGAATATTTATTTTTTTTATTATGCCTAAAATACCTCAACTAATTCAACATATCCTTGACCTTGTTGCCATCGTTCTCTGTGAAAGCTCATATAGGCATGAGTTGAATATCGTTAAATAATTGCGAATTTAAAGAATTTCAACAAAAAAATATCTCGTTCAAAATACATTGAGTGTTAATATATAACCTGAAACCAAAACATTTTCAATCTTTTTCAAAAAAAATTTGATTTCACACAATGGCATTATTAAATAGACTTCCTTCAAAAGAAGATTTTAAGCTTCCGATCTAAGAAAACAAAAAGTCTTATGTACATTAAACGCTGTCCCAAATCAATGTGGGTGCAAGACTGTGGTCTTTATTACCAAATTTTGAACTTGTAAAAACTTATTGTTTTCTCTCTCAACTCGGTACTCAACAATTGGAATAAATAATAATGTTTTTAGTCCAATTTAGTATTTCAAAATTAATTAAACCCTAATTCATTTCTTACAATTATAATTATAATAAACCATTTGAAATTATGAAACAAAATATTACTTTAATTAAAATATTCAGCTGAGATTTTTCTCTAATAATCTTTTGAAACTCAAAGGTGTCCAAAAGAAAAGACCATTTTAAGCTTTAATTAGCTATTACTTCTTATTAAAAAAGATACTCCTATTAAAAAAAATATATGCGTTTTTCCATGCTCCAAAGAGAAAGACAAATTAAAAATTATTATTTTCTTTTTTTATTAGATTTTACCAGGAAATATTTTTGCTTAGATGAAAAAAAAAAAAAAAAAACACTGTGTTAATGAAAATAAAACTAATAATGTGCTTAGAATTTCTCATTAATGAAGATACTGAAAAACCATTCGGTTATGAACCTAATATGAAAATAATAGTTAATTATCTTTCTTTTCCGCTTATTTTATGATTAATTGTTTTCGGCAATAGTATTAATATTTCATTAAGTATAAAATAAAATTATTATTTTTTTTACGTTTCCTTATATATAATAAATACATAATTATGTAAAACCTATAGAAAAGCTAAGAAAAAAAGTTTTTTCTTTCATTACATAAAATATGAAGCTGATTGATACTGAATTTTTTTGGAGAAATAAAATAAATGAGACTTAAATGTTGTAGTTCTAAGCTTCATTTCTTAATTTCGATTTCTGGGAATTAGATGTTTTTATCAATAAGAATTTTATTTTAGAACCATTTGAAAAAATAAGCAAGTCCTTGCGAACTGAACGATAAATATCTGTTTAATCATTCTAGTACAAAAAAGAAATTTTTTATGTAATCAGATTTGTACCTAAACGAATATAAACTATATTAAATGAATTAATTTTTTTTTTGTTAACATAAATTATTAAACATAAATACCTGGCCTTATTTTATCCTTTTTTATTAGTTTATATCTTTTTTATTGGTACTTATAATAAAACCAGATATAATAATGATGTTGAAGTCTTATTTTTCATATATGAATTACAAAAATCTAATCTCTGAAATTAGTTTTCTTTGAAAAAAAAATAATTACATAAATTTAATATTATATTTAGAAAAAAAAATATAATTTTGAATATTTCTACCAAGGGCAGCACACTCACAATTCTGTACCACAGAAATATTATCCTTTAATAATTATTATATAATATAAAATGTAAAAACAGCTGTTTTTACCAATTATAAAAAAAAATTTATATATATTAAATTTTTCCAGAAGTTTATATCTCTCTTCTTTTTTTTTTGGAATGTATATTTGGCCAAGGTCCATGAAATTTATATGATATTTGTATTATGTATAATGTATGAGTAATAAGATATAATTTTCATACACATAATAATATAAATTTCAGTTTTTGCATTTTATTATAAAAATTCAACTAAATTTTCTAGTTTTGACGAACATTTTTAAATTTTTAACTAAGTTGACATTTTTATATGACAACCGAAATAATATTAAAATAAAATGTTTATCGACCTATTAAAAAAGAAAAAAAAAAAAACTCTTAATAAATTTTATATCACTTTATAATAATAAAAAACTTTTTAGAATATTAAAGTTGGAAAAACTTTTTATTCGCCAAAAAAAACTAAGGAAAAAAAATTTTCATTTTATTAATGATTTTTCACGTCATTTATTTCAATTGTATATAATTGTATATAATATAAAAAAAAACTGAATATTTAGAAAATTTCTTATAAATACATTAAATATATATATTAGGAAAAAGTGTTTCTATTTTCCAACTTATATTATTGATTTGTCAGAAAATATAAATTATTTTTGGATAATATCCAAAATATATTCAATAAAATTGAATAAATATAAAAATAGAAATAAAAAAATTTTAAAGTATTTTTGTATAATGTGAAATAATAATGGCTTTTTAATTTTATTTTCGATAAATAAAATTATTTTTATAGCTTTCTTTTTTTCTTTTTCTTTAATATTAGCCCAATTTGTGCAAAGTTTTTATATTTAAGTATGTATATACAGTAGAGTTCAAAAGAAAAATACACATTAAATCGAATTCATATAAAAATAATATTTTTTAAAAAAAAAATTCAAATAATTTAATAAATTGCAATATAATTGATCTATATCATGCAATTAATATTCAGCCCGCGAACATAAAAATTATCCTTGAGCTTAAATTAAACATTTAGAATCTGAAAATGTAAAATCTAGAAATTCTCAACACAATTAAAGAATGTTTTTGTTTTTCATTATTTTCTAAATGAATTTATATAAAGTTAATGTTCAAATTAATTAAATATTATTAAAAAATTGTTAATTCTATTAAAATCAAAATATTTTCTTCTGAATTGAATTTTGGTAGCTCTGTTTTATTTTATTTTTTGTCGCAAAATTTCTATTATATAAACAATTTTAATTTTAATTAATTTTTATATTTTTTTAATTCCACTTACTAAAAAAAAAAGAAGAAAAGAAAAGGGATTTAACAAAAACTTTTATTATTTATTATGTAAAAATAGTCAGTTATTATATAGTTTCCACTTGAAACTATTAGTTTAATTGTTTTTAGAACTTCCGAAACTAAATATAAATTGAAAAACTTTTATTATTATTTTTTCTTTGATACTAAATTTATGTAAATTGAGTACAAAAACTCTTCATCATTGTTAAAAAAAAATAGCAACTGTCTTAAACCCCATATTTTCCCACATTCACTGTATAGGCTTATAAAAACCGATCAGACTGAAAACAAAAAATCTCACATTCAGGATGTATGTTTAAAAAAAAAAATTGCCGCATGATGCTACGATAAACAGTATCTGATATATTTTGTTTAAATAATTTAACTTAAAAATAAGTACATTTAAATTTTTTTAAATCTTTAGCCGAATAAGGTTTTAAGGGAAAGAAAAATTGGAAAAGTTGTCCCGGAAAATTCGAAAAAATGTGATACAACTTTATATATGGAATTTTTGTATGAACTGAAGACCATAACTCTTATTAATAAAAATGTGAAACAACGTTATAGGTATATAATTTTCACAAATTTCTAAACTTATTTTTTTTTTTGTTGAAAATAAATAAATAAAAGTACTATGCATATTAAATTGAGAAACTTAACTGAACTTGAAACGCTAAGCTCGATCTTAAACGTTTGCATGTATACAATGTTAGACAATCTACATCTTAACATTAGGTTCCAAAATCTATGTAAGAATAAATTGATACTAAGAACTGGTTTACTTCAGTTTTATTTTACCATCATTAAAACAATTTTTTTTTTGGTTTTTTATTCCTGGAAATAATATTGAAACAATTTACGAGATGGTCATTAAAATAATGTCCCATATAGTATATACTTTTTTTTTTGTCCATAATCTCTCCTATAATAAAATGTGAAGAAAAAATATATATATTTATATACGTATATATTTTGTAGTATTTTCATAAAAAAGATTAAAGGGACTTCATGAGTTACATAATCATAATAATTGTCCAACTTAAAATCATTTTACAAGAAAAATTTAATATCGATACAAGATATTCAAAAGGTATAATTTTATTTAGAATTTTTTTTTTCGAAATTATTATTCTAAAAAGACATCATAAAATTTTTAATATAGGTAGAATTATTACATGTTTAACAAAACAAAGAAAATTTTAATAGAGTCAGATTCGAGCATTAGAGTTTATATGTTGAACTAGTTTTCAATTGTGGAATTTCGTAAAGTCGAAATGGTGTGAATAAAATAAACAATTTACGTTTTATTACAAATTTTTTTTATTCATACTTAAATGTAGTCATTCGTTTTATTTTATTAGAAAATCTTAATTGGTATTTTCTTTTGGTTCATCATTAGTGACCGCCAAAGTTTTCTTAACACCTACTCTACCTTGAGCATTTACTTTCCCATTTAGTAATTCATTAACAGCGCGCAATGTAGAAATTGGAATCTGAAAAACAAATTAGTTTTGAATATTAGTGGTTTGTTAATTTTAACTTGAATTTGCAATAATACTAATTAATAGTTTAACTCATACATTGAAAATATTGTCGAAAAAACTTGATCCACCAATTTGAGCTTCTACTCCAACAGAATGTTCAACTTGTGTTATTGGTTTCTTATTTTCTGTTATCTCAACAGGAGCTACTTCTTTATTATGATTGTCCACTGAAGTAGAAACCTTTTGATTATACACAAAAATAAATCAAAACACAAATTCTAATAAAATGTAACAAATATGTACCACATCCAATTTAAGTAATACATAATAACCAAACTTTAACCACAATTTAGCTATGATATATTATTTTCCATATTTTTCCATATTATAATTTGGACTTAGCATCGGTAACCACTAGTAATTCTAAATATATAAAGCTATATAATGTTAAATAAATATATAATAAATGTTAAATATGTATATAATAATATTATCTCCACCATATGTTGGGTAAACTATTTGCAATTCCTCTATATACATTTGAATTTTTTTTATTATTGCTTTACTTCATTTCCATATAAGAGCCTTTTCCAGGACTCCAGTTTTTTTTTCCAGAAATACATGCAACTTTTTTAATGAATGAATTCTGAAAAAACTTTTAGGAAAATTGATTGATTTTTAGAAAGCAATTTTTTTAATTAGCAAATAATTTCATCAAGCATGTCAAATCAGCTGTTTTTTTGCAGAAATTTTTGAGTATATGGAAAACAAAGTTATAACAAATACGAAAATTTTTTAATTGTAAAAATAAAAATGTTGACATAAAAAATTTTATATTTTATAAATGTACAAAAAATTGTAATTACTGACTTAAGTATCAATGTTTATCCTCGTTAGATTTTTATGTACATATTAAGTATATATACCTACCAATTAAAAACAAAATTAATAATATTATCATGCAACATTGCAATTTATGAGAATAATAAAAAAAATAATTAATTTCATATAAAATTTTTATATTATTAGAATTTTTTTTTTTTAATTAAAATTTATATGTTTAAAAAATAATAAGAATATATATATACATTTCAAAAATTTTATACATTTCAATTCTGTTAACATATATTGTATTTCCCAATAGTGTGACAAAAATATAAAAGTTTTAAAAAACATGTTTAGAAATATTGTAAATTATTTGTATTATATTATGTTGTGTATATTGTGTGTACATTACAAATTATACATCCATATAAAAGTACCACAAAACAAGTGTATTTTTGAAATCTTAACTATAGACTACAATTTTTTTAATATTAAATAGTAAAAAAGTCAAATTATACATTTAAGAGTTTATTTATGTTTCATATAAGAAGCTTTTGTATTACATTTCCAAAAATAGCGATTAATGACTGGCTTTGAAGTTAAAGTTAAAACTATAGTTTTTCGATATTCTGATATTATGAAAAATATGTCTAATTGTGTAAGCTCTCAGCTAAATAAAATAGATTTATGATTCGAGTATTTTCATTTCGTTGTTTTATTTTCAATAAAGTTAAGAATATATACATGAAATAACCAAGTGATCAGACGATTCATATTCATGAAATAACCAAGTGATCAGACTTCTTTTGATCTTTGAGATTCTCAAAAATTTCAATTAAATTAAAAGACTATGATTTTTTGGCTTAATTAAACATCAAAAACACTAAATAAGTAGTAGACGAGTCAGACAGCTGAATAAAGCTTTAGTAAAAAAAAGCATATATTTATCAGAATATCTTCAGTATTTTGTGTATAAAAATTATAACAAAAGTTCTTTAAATTGCGCCTGTCAGATTTTCATTTTTTTTTTTTCATCCTTAAAGCAAATGAACTTAAAGCCATATTCATTAAAATAATAAATTTTTCTTGCTATAAGCTTATTAAAAAAAAAAAAAATTTAAAAATATTTTTATACATTTAAATTTTTAATTTATTTTAAAAATTTTATTATTATCTAATAATAACTATTTACTTGCACGTTTTTCTTAAATCCAACTCCACCTTGACCTACACCTTGATTTAAAAATTGATTTACAGCACGAAGTGTTGAAATTGGAATCTAAAATTTTAAAAATTTAATAATCTAATTAATTTGGCTTTTTAATAATTGAAAAAATATGTGATTTAATATGTTTTTAATTCTTATTTGTTCTTAAGTTATTTGTCGAAATATTTGGCAATTCCACGGTTTATGCATACCGAGGTACTTACATTGAAAATATTGTCGAAAAAATTTGATCCTTGATTATTTTGAACTGTAGCGGTAGAAGTATATAATGGTTTTTGCACTACTACTGTGGGTTCAGCTGGTTGATTATCAATTCTTGTGTCCAAAAACAATTGTTTATTTTTTGTACCTTGAATTGTTTCTACCACTTTCTAAAATTACATTATAATGATTATTAGAAATTTTTTATAAATAAAATATGATGCCATTTTTATCTTTTACAGTAAGCATTTATTTACATTATTTACAAAAAATAAAATAGCATAGCATGAATTTGTACATTTAAAATTAACATTTTATGAATAAAAAAAATACAACTTAATGTTTCTTGTGAATAAACCCAATTTCCAAATTGTTAATTATTATATTGTTTGACATATTTTTTTACCCAATTTGGAACATCCTGAAAAAAAATAGTTTCTAACAATCATTGCCGCCTTGAATTCTTCTAAAAACTACCATCATATTATATTTAAAATATATATGTATTAAAGAAACTTAAACTTTTTGTATGTTTTTATTTGGAACTTTCATTTTTCACTAATGGAAATTAATATTATTTTTTATTGCAAATATTTTATCTTTTAAAATCCCAATCATTGAATTTATTAAATCAAAAAATGTATTAAAAAATAGTGTGAAGTGGAAGACTGGAAAGTATGTATATAATATACCTCAACTGGTTGATAGACAATCGGATCATATGCAATTGGCCTGTAATAATACTGCTTACGCAAATGTCGACGACGAAATGGTCGTATACTACGTTTGCCATAAACATGTACCGGATAATTATTGATTGGTACATTATAATTGGATGACACCGCATTGATTAATGGCTTTTGATTTTTAACCACATTAAATTCAGAAGGGTTTAAAAACGGAATAGATGATTGTATTTTATCAACCACAACATGAGTGTTTAATATTGGTCCTTCAACACGTTTTTCAGCAATAATATCCTTTTAATAAATTCGTATATATGTACATTTAAATAATAAAATGTTAGCAAATACATGTTATGTACTATATACACATAAATATAAATGAATTTATTTAAAATGTATAATTTAAATTAAAATGAAAAAACAAACCATCATGCAACCATGTATATAATGTGTAAATAAATGCCAATTAGTGTGTGATACAATATTTTCATGCTTTTTTGTTAAGAAAAACTTAAAAATTAAGTAGGAATGACGCGACAAGATAAAATGTCATGCCACAACATTATGGGTTCACTTGATATAATTTTGACTTTATGAACTTTTGAATAAAAAGTTCTGAAAGTTTTTACAGATGAAACTTTTGTATTTCTGACACCAAATCCGATGCTAGATCAAGCTTTAATCATTGAATGAAAAATGAACAATAGTACAGTATGACAGATCTTATCAAGAGAATTTCAAAAGAACATTCATCAAATCTACTTTAATTCTACTTCTTACAGTTAATAATTTTTCAAGAAAATGTTAGTTATGTTGTTAAGTTTTGAATTTATTAAACTATAGATTAGATTTGAAAAATATTCGTTTCTAACTTTGACCATATTTAAAAATTAATACAGCAAAAAAAAAACTCGCTTACAGGTGGTGGAATTCCAGTGTACTTTTTTGGTGGTTTAATTTTTTGAACATTATCATCACTTTCAGAATTAGCATACGAATCAACTTGATCGGGTCCAATAGTTTTTATTACAGCACTACGTTTACCGCCAGCATATGATTCAGCGCCTAATACACCACCGTGACGCGAACCACTTAAGCCTGCATTAGCTCCAATCCCTTCACCAGCAGTTGCACCAGCAAATGCTCCTCCAAAAATGTCCCCTAAATTAGAAATACAATTTTTTTAACTATATCGTTTCTTTTGACTTTTTCGAAAAGTTATTAAAGAATATTTTGCTTATCAAAGGTAACCTAAGCCCTTGAGAGTGTATTTGCTTTCAAAATATTAGTACAGATTAAGTTTAATTTTCAAACAAATTATATTGTATAATGGTTTGTATAGTTATCTTTTGTTCGGTAATACATGAATATGCTTATTACAGCTTAACAATCCAAATAAGGGTTAATTTTAAATGAATACATAATGTTTATTTAAATTGCTGTTTGTGGTATAACATTTTCAAAATAAAATTCTGAGAACATAAAGGTATACATTGTGTACAAAGTACACCACTTAATTTTCTGTAGGCAGCTATAATGTACGCAATAAAAAACGATTATAAAAAAAAAATTGTAATAAAAATTGTTACATTAATAAAAGCAAAACTGTTGCCATCATATTTGAAACGGTTAACATAGAATTGCTTTATCCATTATTTTATTTGCTTGTGAACTTTCTTTTGAAAAATTATGAACAAATTTATATAAAAACAATAGAATATTTAAACATTTTTAAATCTTAAAACACTTATAGTGTTTATACATTCCTGCGCTAATAAAATCAAAAGAATTTTGTCTTTATACATTTTAATTTAAGAATTATTTGTAAGTAGTCCAAAAAATACGTCTTTTTTTATATGATTAATTTTACGTACTACCAGTTTGTCCTGCTAAACCAGCTCCTGCGCGTTGACCGTGAGGAGTACCAGCGGATGCACTTAATCCACCATGTGCTGCATTTCCCGTAAGTAATCCACCAAGACCAGCTTCAGCATGGTAGCCGGCAAAATTGACACCAAATTTACCATCTTTGAATGTTATAAACTGTGAGAAAAAAAACGGATTTGAAAGAATTAATTTTTATTTCTTTAATTTTATTATTTTATATTGAAATAAATGGGTTTTATAGGAATGGAAAGTATGGAAAATCTTTGTCGATAGTTCAAAAGACGCAGCTAGTTGTAGAACTTTGAGTGTAGTTTTTTACATTCAATTACCTTTCCAATGACAACACTATTAAATTTTAGCGATGACACATTTTCAAAAAGAAAATTCGATGGAAAAAATTTTCAAAAACATAATTTTCCCAAATAAAAAAGTAAGCATATTTCTATTTTTTTTTTTTCCCTATATCCTAGTCCTCAGTCCTTACCACGCATATTAAACAATTATTTTCTCCTCAAAAGTTCTTTTTTGAACTTCATACAGGATATACAATTTTTTGATTTTTTATGCAAATCCTATTAATGTCATTTTTAGATTGTAATATTCTGTAAACATTATGTTTTTCAACATTGCAGATTTAAGATATTCATATTTTTGTTGACATATTAAATTAACAAAAAATATATTGGTATATTTTGGTTAAGTGTAATAATAAATAACAAAATAAACAATCAAAAAAAAAATAAAGTGTTAAGACAAACATTTCATTTAAAAGTTGATAGTATAAAAATTAACCCCAATAAATTGAAAATTCATAGAAAATATTGAAATTTTCAAGAAAATTTAAAGTATAAATCTAAAATTTTGGATTAAATATTTTGAAGAAAATTCTAGTTAAAAACATAAATTTTATATTTATTTTTTTAACTATTTTGTCAAGGTAAATTTTGTGTGTACCTAATTAATTCTAATATTTTTTGAATTATTATAAATTAGCTTTTATTTCAACCTTGAGAGATAAATTTAGCACTTTTTGTTAACATCTTTTAAGAATTTAAATATACCAACATAAAATTAAATTTTCTTAAGAAAATATAATTTTTGGGAAAAATTATAATTTTCATTAAAAATGACAAAAAAAAGTTTTTTTTTTACCTAGCCTTAAGACGAATATAAATTCAATTCTCCCCATTTATTATAATTTTATTTTATTTTTTTTTTTTAATTTAAATTTATTAAACATTAACCCTAATTTTATTTTTATTGAAAGTTATGGTCATTTCTTAATTGCGGTTATTTGTCAAAGATTTGTAATAAAAAAAATAATGTAAGTAATTAAGGTTTGTAACTTCATTCATTTGAATAATTTCATGATAATTCTTTTAATCATGAAATATAATAGAGTAAGATGTATGATCTGTGCATGCAAGTGAAAACTGTAGTTTCTAATATTTTTATTAATAAAATATTTGCATTAAAGCGCAACGACCTCAAACAATTCCATATAAATAACTATAGAAGTGAAATTTAAAAAAAATAAAGATATAATATGTATATTTTTGAAAGAATTTCATTTTAAATATTAAATTGATGAAATTTTATTTCTTTTCTTCTTTTTTTTTTTCTATATATTATTTATTTAATTATTTAGATTTGAGATAATCATAAATATTTATGTATGTCAATATAATTAATAAGAATTTAATTCGATAAAAAATAATTTTAAAAACAAGTTTAATATTTAACACATTTTTGTAATAAATTAGATTAGCAATAAATCATGAATTGTTTTTTTTTTTTAATCATAGAAATGAAAGAAGTTTTTGACTTTTGGGCGCAAATTGAATATGAAAACGAAATACAATTAGGCAAACCGTCATCGAAAAAGAATTTGAATTTAGACTTTAACCGGTCATTTTGAAGTTAGTTTGTTTCTTTGAAGCTATTTCAAGGATCCCTTTAAATTAGAAAAATATGTTCAGAAATCAGAAGACAACACATATATATTCTTTAAAATATATATTTCTGTATTATCTTCATCCAACATATGTGTACATTAAATCAAAAGCATGTTTTAATGTAGATAAAAGAAATATTGAAATACGAATAATTTAATGTTAATACATTTATATTAATTAAATCTGTTTTAAGTAACCTCCTTGAACTGATTAACGTTAAATGTTTATTATTCTAAAAAATTTAATAATCACAATAATGTACAATTGTACATTATATAATTATAAAATCTATCTTAAATTTCTTTAAAATGAAATTTTATTATAACTTTATTATTATAACAATGATAAAATCTTCTTTTTGGAACAATTCCAAGCAGCTTACAAAGTTTCTATATATATATATATATATGTTATTATAATTTTTATTTTTTTTTCTTTATTATTTTATTCAAGAAATAATACAATAAACGTTATCGTTAAATTTAATTATCCAATTAAAAAATATCAAAATATATAAAAAAAAAAATAATAATAACATTTTTTCGCATATTAAGACTCATAAGATTATTAAATACTTTTATTATATACATTTTTATTTATTAAAATTGCTATATGGTAATCTCTTCACGTAATAAAAATAACATTATAAAAACTATGTTGTACGTGTTCTCAACAAAACAGAAAAATAAGCTAAATTCCTCAATTTTTCAATATTATATACGTATATGTACATAATATAATTTAGGTAGGTATATGGAATTATACATTTTTTAATAATTGAATCATCTGAAAAATTAATTAATCCTTTAATCACTTGTTCTACATATTATACATAGCTTATACCCGCCAAAAATAATAATTTACCATTATTTATGATTAAAAAATAAATAAATTAGAATGAATAAAAAAGGATAAAATTCCTTTTTTTTACATATACCTTCCAAATTATGGAAGCTCAAAAAGACAACTTCAATAAGATATGTTAACTGGTAAGATATAATATCTGCAGAATTTCCAAAAAAATACACCTTTATATATATAAATTTATCTATTTTCTTTATGCAGCTATATTTAGAAAATAAAATTTACAGCTAATAAAATTATAATATTGTACTTATATACCTTGGTGTTAAAGGATTCAAAAGGATTTATGAAAATAAAAAATCAAAGTTAGAACAGAAAAAGAGTAAATTATTAAAAGAACATAATTTTTGAATTCTTCTTTTTTTTTTTATACCAACAATCTTATTCAAGAATTCTTGAGAAAAATTCTCAAAATCTGAAAGAATATTTTAATAATTAATCAGAATTTAATGGTAAACAAATAAAGCTTATTACAAAAAAAAAAAACCACCATAAACAATATCATTAAGTAACTATAGTATATAAGTCTAGAGCACATGAGTAAAAAATATAAAGAAATTTTTAAGGAAATTAATTTTTTTTTTATTTTTGTATATAAAACACAAAGTTTCATTCAATATAAAATACATATAGCTACAATAAGGTAAATAAAATAACATAAATTTATGTATAATTTAAGGTGTAGAATCAAAATATATATATATAGTATGTATAGACAAATTGTTTTCTATATAAATAATAAAAAAAAAAAAGTACAATAAAGCTAATTATGTTACTAAATGTGAATATAAACTCATTTAAATTTTATATTAGCTAAGAAATTACTTTTATAACTTTTGAGAGATTTTAATGAGCTAAACAATATTTTTACAAATTAATATAAATTGCTTTTACGTTTTTTCAGAAATAAATTGCTATTTAAGCAGTACGCAATAAGGATAATAAGATTTTGTTAATTATATAAATGAAATGTATATATTTTAATACAAATGTATAATGCAAACATATTTTAATTATTTTTATATATATTATTTAAAAAGTATAATTTTTCGATATAATTAGAAATTACACCTTTTTCTCTATATAAATTATCTTTATTTTATGGAAAAAAAAATATTAATAAAAAAATATAAATTTTTTAGACACTGTGATTTTAGTCAGATTAACTTAAATGCTTTGAAAATAATTACTAGAATTTATGTATCCAATTAAAAGCATTTTATTATGTCTATATTATAGTCCTTAATTTCTGTATTAAATTCTAAAACTTAATTGGGTGTATAATACTTTGTAAATTATAAGATTATTTTTACTTTCATTCGGATAATATTTTACCTATTACACCCATCGTAATTTAGAATAACAAATTCATATTTCAATATTGTTTAGTTCAGTAATAATTTTTAAAGACAGGTATTTAAATTATAGTTTCTCTGATAACGTTAGAAAAGGAATTTTGTTGCTCAAATGAAGGAAAATGGTAAAAATTGACAGCTTCCTTTTTGACTTCTGACTTGAAAATTTTGATTCAAAGTTATTTATGAAAAAGTTGGTACTCAAAAATATTGATTAAAATTCACTGACTGCTTGTTTGTTATAGTCAAATAAAGCTTTAGGCAGTCGAATAGTCAATTTCTGTAAATGTCCACAATATACAGACTTTATATAAAATAATAAAATTTATCAGTTAATTATTTCTCCATTAACTTTATATTCTTTAAAAAAAAATTATTTATTTCATTCCCTACCCAAACACAAAAAATATTATTTTATTCAACAATTTAAATTTCCCAGCACTTATACAATATAAATTGCGTGTGCTATATATTAATGTTATGTATATATATACTTTTATAAACTTTACGCTTAAAATAAAACATAATGTAGATTGTGTTTCAACAAAAGCAGAATTATATACAATAATATAACTTTTTACACACATTATTGTAAATTTGTTGCACATTTAATAAGTACGGTATTGAAAAAGAACTCATTAATTAGGCAGAAATATTAAAAAAAAAAAAAATTATTTTTAATAAAGAACTTTTATTGTTTTTGAGATAATTGTTTATCAAATTAGCATAATGAAAATGAAATTATTTTATGCAAAATAATTATTCAGTGTAATGTGAAAAATTTTGTGCATTGTTCTATCAAGTATAAAAGAATTTATTTCCAACATAATTTACTTTAGTTTATATGGATTGAAAAAAACTTAAGTGCTTATCAATTCTATTGTATGCATAATAATTTCATTGACATCAAAACAATTTTCTCTATAATATCAGGGTAAAAAACAAGGTTTCCAGGAATATCCTTTTTAGTCCTCAAATATATAAATTTCTCAAATTGAGGAAAAAAGATGCATGATGATTTCAAGTCCACACAACTGTCCTATAAAGTTAAATCAAAACATAATGCATGACTTTTTTTCTAAAGTTATTCTAATAATAATAAACAATTTATTTTATAATTAAACAAATTCAGGAAAAATAAAATCAATCAATAGTAAACATCGTAAATTATTATTATTTTATAGACAAATACAAAACAGTATAGAATAATAATAATAAAGCAAAACTCTCTGACTAGTAATAATTATTTAATACGTGTAATTTCCAGATGAAATTTAATTATATTTTATTGTTTAAATCGTACACACTAGTTACATAGTTTAATCATATAATATGTTCATATTATTATATAAATTATATATACATAAGAACTGCAAATGTCATTTATTTTACCCCATGGACATCGGTTGGTGATACAAAATTAAAATAATAATTAAAATTGAATCAATAAAATTAAAAGAGGTGTTCTGATTTGCCTATATATAAAATTAATATAAATATACATATTATAAATTATCTTACTATGCGGAATCATTTTGAATGGCCATTTTAACTTAAATTAATATTATTATTAATAGGAAAATATAATATTTTTAATTATGAACGCATTTGAGAATTTCTTATTGGAAGAATTTTATATTTAACAAAAAAAATAGGAATTAAATAAATAATGATGAACCATTAGCAGCATTTTCACTACATGGTATTTTAAATTGTAAAAAATATTTCTCTATTTTAAAAATAAATGTTTTTGAAAATGTAATAGACAAAAAACAAATCTGTTTTTGTCGGAAAGTTAAAACAAAAAATATATAGAAAAATTTTTCATGCAATTTATTTTATTTTCTGAAGTATCACTCTTTAAAATATGTTTTAAGCCATTAATATCTGTATATGTGCATCAAATGAGTACAAACAAACAAAAAAAAAATTCGCTTTCCATCCTAATTTATTTAAAACGAAAATTAAATTTTTACAGTCAAATAAATATGAAAAATGAAATTTTTTTTTATTACCAGCAAATGAGAGAAATATTATATGGTATTGAAATTGTGTATAAAAGTTATTTCATTTATTTTTTACGTTCTCGAAATGACGAAAACTATGGCTGGTTTGAAGCTAAACAGAATGGTTATGATAACAGAATAAGTAGATGTTAGATCGTAACTAAGTAATTGAACAATTTTTTTCACTTTTAGGTGTGTTTATGCCATAAAAAGACAAAAATAGTCATCACTTGAAAATTGCGTTCTAGAGTCATTAACTATTCGACAAAATGTTCACAGAATCGTATTTTTATATTTTACCAGCAATCAAACCGAATATTCTTTCATTATCAACAACTTATTAAATAAATTTTTCAACACAGTTAAAAATAATACAATATTTTTCCCAAAATATAATTTCAAATTGGAATCATCAAGTTTGTTCAGTTCAACCTTACAGTATAATAATAATAATTGTTTTCCTTCATTTACTTATAATAATAAAAAAAAAACTTCAATGAAAATTGCAATAAATAGTTTTCGGCATTGATAGTTGCATAAAATAATTGGAATGTAAAATAATTTTACAATCACCATAAACATTATGTTGAAATATAAAAGTCAAGATGAATTACACAAAACAAGAACTATATAATATTTTTTTAAACATAATATAATAAATAGTTAATTACATTTAATTATGTATAAGGTAATTCGTCAGTCATCTAAAATAAAAATTTCTTTTAATATATGCAAAACCTATATAGTTGCCTGAACGAACAGCAGTGTATAATTGAGAATAATAGTGAAGCAGGGATTTCTTTTCTCACAGAATCTCTGCATCTTTTTCAGAGCCATTTATATTCTACAATACAATACGGATTGTTCACATAATGTATGACTTGATTAACCACAAATTTAAGTTCAATCAAAAGCATCGGATTTTTTATTCATTTGATATTAAAATTGTAAAAACTACTGATTTTTGCGGCTAAAAATTGTTCACAAACATTTAAGAAGTTATTCTTGTATCAAATTGATATTGCGATATTGCATTTTGTATCACTCACAGACCACAGTACATATGTACTGTGAGTGATACAAAATGCAATATCGCAATATCAATTTGATACAAGAAATCAATCACTGGAAATTAATTATGAAAATGAAATAAAATAAATAAAATTTTTTTTTTTCCAAATTTTTTTATTATTTATTGCGTTTTATTAAAATTTTTTTCCAATGAACTTTAATCGGCGAAAATTTGGATATTATTATTTTGAAAGCAAAAAAAATATTACCACAAATAAAAATAAATCTCAATCAAAGCAAAATTTTATTATTGAAATTGAACTCAAAATAAAATAGAATAAAATTCCCTACAATTCCAACGAAAATTTGGGGATTCTAAAGATGGCAGAAAACCTCCAGAAAATCCTTAAAAAATCGCTCAGACCGTCTTCATTAGACTCTTGAACTGTGTGGACGCGGGCAAATTTCCAGGTATTTACGGAAGAAGAGAAAAAATTTTTTTTTTTCTTTCAATCCCACGATATTTGCCCGCGTACTTCAGTCTTCATCTGTCTGTTGAACAGTGAGGAGCTAAAAAATTAAGAAAAAAAAAATTATTTTTTTATTAGCTCTCACTGCACTGTTCAAGAACCAGATGAAGACTGAAGTGCGCGGCAAATGTCACGGTATATACAAAAAAAAATGATGAGAAAGAAAAATTTTTTTTTTTATAAATACGCGGAATTCAGTATTCATTTGTCTCGTTTCGCCCAGTTCAAGAGTCTAATGAAGCCTGAAGACGGTCTAAGGGATTTTTTTCGAAGAATTTTCTGGGTTTTTTCTACGGAATTTTTAAGGATTTTAAAGAATTTTCTAATAATTTGGTTTTCACGCAGAAAGTGAACGAAATAATGCAAATTAATGGCAACTAAATGATTTCAAAATCGGCGCCAAGTAGTTAAAATTAGTTATAAGCCCTCAAGTGAAAGACGGACGGACGGACAGAAAGCGGAAAAAATCTGATCAGTTTTTAATTTAATTTTTGATGGAAAACTGTCTAAAAACTACTCTGAAGGGGGTCTAAGGGATTTTCTGGGGATTTTTTTTCGTGGAATTTTCTCATAATTTGGCTTTCGCGCTCGTTGATAATGCAAATTAATGGCAACTACATGATATCAAAATCGGCGCCAAGTATAGTTAAAATTAGTTATAAGCCCTATTTTCATATAATATAATATCAAAATAAAATAAAAATTTAATTTTTGCTTTTTACCTGCGGCATACAAATTGCACAATTTGTCATTAAAAGAATAGCAAATAATTTGAAAATCATTTTTTTTTTTTTATTATTATTATTTTTATTTAATTACAACTTTATTATCTTTTTTGAAAAAAAAAAAAAAAAAAATATAAATAAAAATTTTAAATATTTTTAATTTTTTTTGTTATCTTTTTTTTTATTTTTATTTTTTTTTTTTTGCAAAATTTTAACTTAATTTCGCCGGGAAAAAAAGCACCTTTTTTTCTTTTTGATTAAAAAAAAAATAAAATAAAAATAAAAAACAAAGTAAATTAAAAATTCTCAGCACGATTGAAAATGAAAATATTCTTTAATACACAAACAAAAAAAAAGCACCTTTCATTTACAAACAGAAAAATAAAAAAAAAAAATAAAAAGAGGGAAAGACTTCTTTCTTTTTATTTTATTTTGTTTTTTTTTTTGTATCTTTCTTCTTTTTTTTTTTTTTGTGAATTAATTGGTATTCAAAGCTGCTGTATCTATTTATATTAATTTTTTTATTAGACTTAGGCAATAAATCTTTTTTTCTTGAAGCTTTTGTCTTTTTATTTTTTATTTTCTTTTTTTAACTTTCCTAATATATACTTTGTTAAAGTAACAAAAGAAAAAAAAAAAAACAGTATAAAAATCTTAATTTGAAGTAGAATGAAAAAAAAAAAAAAATATCAAAAAGGTTGAGATTAAAACCAAAAAAATAAAAAAAATATTTTTACAGGTGCTTCACGCTCGAAAGATCAACTCTGACTATTGAAATTAACAGATTTAGATTAAGGTACGCTGTCTAAAGAAAACAAAAATAACAAAAATATGTAATTTAATTCCCACTTTAATTTTTTCATTTAAATTAAGATCTGAAAATTATACCAATTATTGAAAAAAAAAAATTGATTCGGAAACTTAATTGTCAACTATTAAATTGAGCTCAATGAATTAACTCATCACGAACTAACTCAACAAATCGAACGTGAACTAATTTACATTCATAGTGTAATTTATTAAAAATTGCATATGGAATTATTTTTATTCAGAATATTTTTGATTTCGAAAACTTTTTACGGAGAATTTTTACGTTCTTCGACAGTCAAAGTAAACAAAAATCTCTACTTATTATTAATCATAATATAATATTCAAACAGTAAATGTGAAAATGTGCTCAAGGATTATGAAAAAATAATGTAATAACTTATTTAAGCGCAATGTGTCGAAAATTCTTGGAGAGTAAAAAATGTATGCATATATATGTACAATGTAAAATTTTCATATAATTGATATATTCGGTTATATTTATTGGTACCCAAAATATATTTTTCTCTGTTTCAAGTTCCAATGTGAAATTTTAAGGAGATTTTCTTGCCGAATCTATAACAAAAACTTATTTTGACAGCTAATTAACTATGGGTAATTTATTTATTTAATAGCATTCATACAGATTTCAATCTACATATTCACGCAAAAAAAAGCTAAATAATGTGAAAACTATGTATTGAGTTTTTTTTTGTTTCAAAAAGAATAATATCTTATACTTTCAATATTTTTATAAATTTAATAATTCGAATTCATAAATGTAAGAAAAAAAATAATTAAAATAATTTTTATTATACCGGCAATTTCAATCACTTTTTGATCTAAAAGACATAACAAGTTTTAAGGGATCTTCATCATTTGTATATCAAATTAGTACTTATTTTACATTTAAATAAACGCATTATTATTTTTTATTTGTGGCTAATTGAAAGGTATTTATTAATGATAGGTTTTTTATTGATATTTTCTGTAAGTTTCAATTTTTCTCGTCATCAAACCATCAAACAAGCAAAATAATTTTGTTAATCATGCATGACCTATGAACCAACCCAAACCATTTACCTACGGACAGGGCATTATAACAAAATCCAAATAAAATTTATTTATGAAACATATATTCATAAATTAAGATAATATTTTTAATTAAACCTTAGATATGAACTGGTTTTAAAAATTAGCTATTTTTAAGAACAAATTTATTTTAACGAATTGAACCAGGCAAAGAATTTTAACATTTTGCTATCGATTAAAATTATTCCTTAAGATTCGATGAAAAAGTATTTTTGTTGACAATCCAATAGAAAAGTCTGAGCGAGGTTAATCATAAAAAACAGTTGATGTTGTGAGACACATAATGGTAAATGAATATAAATAATTCTCAAAATTAATAGAGTTAAAAAAAAGATATCTTGTTAGTGTTAGCTGAAAGTAAAATTTGCCTTAAAATTATGCTAACCTGAATAAAAATCTTACTACGCTTAACTTAGAGTATAACCTAAATAAATTCAACTTGATGTTTTTTATGCATATTAGGTTTTCAATAAAGGCAGTGATCATGAAACAATATTAATGAAATAAGTACCTTAAAAAAACATAAAATATATAACAACCTGTCTTGAGTGTTTTGATATAAATAACGTAATTGGGATTTCCTTTATGGAAGAAATATGCGTAAGCAATACACCTATTAATGTAAAATAATGATGCCGATTAAACTGGATTTTGTTTTTATTTTCGATCATTACAGATTATGATATAAAAGTTGAATTCTGACAAAAGTTATTGAAAGTATAAGATATTATCTTTTGCGTAAACATTAAAAACACAACTCTATAGTAAATAAAGATATCTCAAAAGGATTCCATGAACGCATTGTATAATTTTTTTTCGGTTTTAAAAATTTTGAACAAAAATAAAAACGTTAACAAAATTGCTTAAATCTTCTATTAACACCATTGAAGGAAATATTATCTACTATATATGCCATTTAATCTTCAAAAAAAATATATCATATTTTTTTTATCATCAAGTTTCTGTCTTAAGTCTTTTGATTATCTAGAAATTTGAAACGTGTTATTTCTGAATTCTCAAAAAGCAAAAATCAAAAGTTCGAATGAGCACCACAGAAAATAACAATTTATTTAATTTAAAAAAAGTTGTTTTTCATTATAGCCAAAATAAAATTAAAATCGTTATCTACATTTCTTAAACGAAACTTTAATTTTTTGGTTGTTAGGTCTTCTGGATTCATAGATAGTTGAATAAAGTTTATGAATAATTTAATTCCGACAATTATTGTTTCTTAGTATACTTCTCAATGTAGTTTATAGTTTGTTATTGTGCGATTGTACTTCAACAATTTTATTATTTCTTCTCCTTTTTATGATGCAGCATTTTAGTGTTCTTAAAACTAATTAATTCTAGAAAAATTCATCCATTAAATTTAATATCCTTTTTATGTATATTTCTGCATGGATAAACCTGAATTCTGAAAGCAAATTATTAATAAACTTTTCGCTAATTCCTTTAAGCTAGTTTTGTATTCAAAATATTTTAATTATATCTTAGAATTGGTCTTTTTTGTACAGAAATATTTAGTTGCTCTCTTGATATATTAAAAAAAAAATAATGGTAAAAAATTTAATATTGTTTCATTGTATGTTAACACAGTTAGTTGCGTTAAGAAAAAGTTTCATCATAAACGTAAACATTTTGAGGAATATTATATGTGTATTCTATAGTTTTGTATTATTCAATAACCATAAACTATGTTGAACACTGAAAAAACTAATTACAACAAAAACCAATATAAAATCCATCAATGTACAATGAAGTTTGCCTCTGAATCGGTAAAACAAAAAAGGTGGAGGCAACTAAAAAACTTCAAAACAATATGCTGCAGCATTAAAAAAAATTTCTCAGTAATTTTTTTATGCTACTTATTAATTTTGCATTATTCTCAAAAAAAAACAAAAAATTTAATTAATTTTATTCAAGCGAGAAAAAAAAAATTTAATAATAATAATAATTCTTAATTCCTTTTTAATAACACAAGTTTTTCCAACAAACTTGAAAATCAAGTTCAAAGATAAAAAAAAAAAATTTGAATTCATTGTAATTTTTTGTTCATAGTTCAAATTACAATATACATAATACTTCCTTTATTAATTACTCGCCTTCTGTTCGAGTTTTTAGAATTTAATATCTGTTCAAATTGTAGTAAATAGTTCCATTTATTTTGAATTCTGTCAAATAATGGGACAGAGAGCCTTTCACAAAATTATTATTATAAGACATAAAAGCTTTCATAAAAAAATGTTGCCGAAAAAAAATTCAATCAGCCACAGCTGAATAAAACTTTATGCGGTCATAATTCAATTTAAATAAAGTTTATGAATAAAAAAAAACATTTTATCTAGATTTTAAATTAAAAATCAGAATAACTTTTTTATTGAAAATATTTTTAATGTTATTCAATTTGTTTTTTTTTTTGTTCTAAATAGTTATGCAATTAATTCTGACGTAAAATAAATTATCTAATAAAATCATTACATATATAATTATATAGTTATAGATAATAATATAAATTATGATTTTGTCTGAATGCTTAACCACATCACAAGCACCTATATTATAATCAAAATGATATTAAGATAAAGATAATTTTAAGTTTATTTAATAATGTTCTATAGATTTCGAAAAATATTTGCTAAGAAAGTTTTGAAATCTAAAATCATTCATTGATATAATGTCTTTTGTTTATATTTTAAATAAATGATTTCTTAATTTTGAAACATATACCGCATAGAAAGTTTTTTTAAGTATCGGACAAAGTGGAATGAATCATACACTTCTAGAAATAACATAGATAAATATACACAGTGGTGTACGGTACGGCCTGGTTGTTAAAAAAGAGTTAGAACTCCGTACCGGTTGCTAAAACAAGTTTCATTGATTAAAAATTACCCGAGTTTCATGCGAGCTTTTACTTTATACAAGATTTTGGGCAATACATTAAAAATGGTTGGTTACCACTGAAAAAATTAAAATAACTTCGATATTAAAATATTTTCTCAATATTGTGGTATATTTTTTGAACAAAATATAATAAACTTTTTTTTTAAGTTTATTTTCCACAACAAACGCTTGTTGTCTAGGCATTTTTCTAATTCACAAAATCTCACTAGAATTCAACATTCACATACTGATTTGTATACTTTTATTACAAGGTTAAAATTTAAACTGAAGCGTGGTACTGATTTTTATTTGAAAATTTGGTAAATTTTCATCTGGTGTGAAATATTAAATAAAATAAAACTTGAAAATCTATTCGTATTCACAGTAAATTAATTTAAGTAATTTCTTGTCACTACTTTCATGTTAGTTTTTAAAGAAATATTAAATAATAGAGGTAAAGTAAGAATTCCCATAAAGATTTTATTATGTATTTAAATTTTATAAAATTAGATATTTCGCAATTTATACAAATATAAAGATAAAACAAAATTTGGATGCATTTTTTTGGCATTTCTGCATTAAAATGTAGTAAAAATGGAACCAGAAATGAAACTGTTGCAGCTCAGCCTGGACGTAATCAAAATAAATTGATTGAAGCTCAGTCTGGAGCTACTCTTAATAACATTTTTGAATCTCAGCTTAGTGCTATCTCCAGGTCAACTGAAATTCTGGAACATCAGCATGGAACGTCAGTGAAAACTTCCAAAATACCATAGATAGAAACTAAGTTTAAGAGACCAATTATTTTTGACTAGATATAAATATAAAAAATAAATTATAAAAAAAATCCGTACCGGTTGATAAAACATTTAGATAACACCACTGAATATACATATATATTATATATAGTATATTAAATAAATAAAAAAACTTTAATCACATGTAAATCAATGTTTTTTTGTAAATCAAAAAATAAAACAAAATACATTCGATTATGGTAGGTGTTCTGCTATATCGCTTTGGTGACAATAAATATATATATTGATATAAAAACGACTTTCGTTACTTAAAACTGATGTAACACTCAAGGATTGAAATTATGAGTATATAATAGAAAACCAATCTGACATTCCAAATCAGATTTTAATAGTACCTATTTCACGTTAATTGAAGACCAACTTTACTTTTTCTTGCTATTCAATTCGAAAGTAACATCATATTCGATTTGTCACATTTCAATTAACTATGTAATGACAATTTTAATCATTGCATAATTATAACAGTTTTAAAAAAAAAAATTGTTCGCTATTTCTTCATCCTTTATAATTTTATATATCTTATTTATTCTATGTTCCTTTTCGAAACTAAAACTATAATTCTTTTAAAATTATATTTTTGTCAAATTCAACATTATTTGTATTTGAAATTCATTCATTTTCAATATCCTTTCAAAAATCAATTTTTTTATTATAAATAATCCCAAAATCATTTAAAATAAAATTGTTAAGAAAATATTTTTATTAAAAGCGGAACCGTACAAAAAAAAGGCATGGCATAAATATAATAAGCTTTTCATTTTCTTATGTCACATCCAATAATATTTAACTTGACCTAATAGGAAAATATGAAAGAAAAAATATTATGACAGTTTAATTAAATAGAGGATTTCAAGCACAAATGCAATGCAATGCAAATACTAATTGACAGCAGCCGATATTAAATTTTTCACATTTTTTACTTACTATAAAGAATATAATTCCTTTGTAAATAAAATTACGTAAGAACAAATTAATAATTTTAAAAGTTTTATTTATATTTTGTTATACAAAGCTTTGAAAACAGAAATACTAACTAATGCATATTAGCACATTAATTGATATATACATATAATAAACTTAAAAGCTCACATCAATTAAAATTCACACCAAATTAAATTCTTGTATTGAATTAATAGTAGATTATTGTATATGTAAACTAAATTTGTTATTAATTAAGAGTTCTGTATACACAAAAATACATTGACACGAGTCAATACTTATATCACGAGACCGAAGGTCGAGTGATATAAATTGACAAGTGTCAATGTATTTTTGTGTAAATACAGAACGAGTTGTATAACAAATTTGGTTTACATATCCAATATACTGTTTTAATGCGTAGGGGAGAGTTAGTTGCAAAGAGAGAATATTTTTTCTTCTCATTTTTCTCATTTTTTTTTTTGTATTTGGCTGTATTGAAATATTGTGAGAGATATTATGTTTGTTTAGGTATTACGTAATATTCAATACGAAACATCTAAATGATTTCATTATTTACGCTGATGCATCTAAATATTTTCATTATATACGCTGATGCATCTAAATTTTTTCATTATTTACGCAGATGCATCTAAATGATTGCATGTGTATTGACGCATATAATACTCTATTTAGTGATCTAAATTCTATAGCACTAAATACAACATAACGATCCCCTATGCATTAAAATTTTAAAAAAGTTAAGGAAGCTCATTATAATAATAATTATAAGTTTTATTTCTTACAGTTTTTAAGTTTGAAAATTATTAATGTTTTTATTCTATAATATTTAAATAATTTTACCAAAGATTTTTTTTAAAGATTTCAGAAAAATCATTATTTTTTTCATAGGTTTAATTATTTTACAAAGAAATGTAATTAAAAAAATTGCCTTGGTTACAGCAATTTGAAATCTTAGAAAAATGTCAATTACTTTGAAAATTTAATATTATTGTATTTTTATTTATAATTAAAGAATTTTCCGAGGTTCTTATATAAAAAAAAAACATATTGTTTTCATGTACAAATCAAAGGAAATTTTTATTTCGATTTTTTGAAGTGATAATAATCAAAATAAATAAAGTACACTAATAATGTTCTAAGAAAAAATCTTAATTATCCAACAAAAAACTAAGCAACATAAAGCAATAAAACTTATTTTATATTTAAGTAAAATGTGCGGGGACTTTGGCTCATGCGAAATTATTTTTTAATTGGAAAAACAATTTTCCGCCAAAAAAATAAAATTCTTATTATTCAAATTATATATTAAACTATCAACTCTAGATAGGGTCGCTCATCAATTTGCATGGAAGAACAGAACTTTAAATTCAACCAAAATTTTACTTAACTGTTAGAATATTATTAACTTTTAAAATAAGGTTATGACATTACGACAGATTTGCAACCAAAAAAAAAAACCAAACTTCCATAAAAGAAGAAAATCAAGATAAAAAAACATTTGTTCTCCTCTTTTCTATTTCGTGACGAAATTTATTAATTCAAAATGATTTATTTTCTATATATATACTTTTTTCTTTTGAAACATAAGCGAATTGCTGCACAATCCTTGAAAAATATGAATATTTATATCATTTTTCATTTTAGACAAGAATACAAAATTCTATAAGGACTATATCATAACAATAAAGTTAAACTGATACTTTAGAGATGGACAATCAAAAGAATGATGATACATATGTATAATAAATGTCTGGATAAATTTCATTTAATTTTTGTCATGTTCTGAAAAATCTGCATTAACCTATAGGAAATATAATAAATAAAATTTTATAAATAAAACTAACAGAATATGAGATACATAATTCTAATTATGGTAACATTATCTCATAATTATATAATATATATAAAAGCTCCCAATTTTCATAATGCTACTGAAGTTTGATCTGCATAAGAACTTTATCATGATAAGAAGAAGAATAATTTTCAAATACGTTTATGTCAATCTAATTTATTTCAATAATAACTGATTTATCAACATAATATAATTACAAAATATATAAACTTTAAGACCGTTTTTCAAACAATTTTACAAACATACCAAATAAATACAAAAAAAAAACCTAATCTTTAAACTTTTAAAGCAATAAATTAATAACACCTAAAATTATAAATAATAGAAAATATCATGCGATTGTTTGTATTTAAATTTAAATTTAAATTATATGTTAAAAGAACAACGGTTATGCAATCAGTTTTTACAACCTTTTTCTAACCTTAGCTAACCAATGTTTATAGAACAATACCGTACAATCGAAAATGTTAAAAATGATAGTTTCTTCTTAAATTATTTAATTACTTAAATTGTATAAGTTGTGAAATTTTTAATTTTCTTATCATATCTTATGAAATTTCCATATCTCCCTGAGTGATGTGATCTTCCTGATGGTAAAATAGCATTGGCGATTGTTTGTACCAAATTATTGACTGATTGTAATGTACTAATTGGAATCTAAAATAAAATAAATATAGGATAAAATAAAATTATGTAAAATGCTCAGTGTAGTATAAGTATATTCAAAAAACGAAACTCAATTTTTTTTCACAGTTAGGGATTATTCTAATTTATATGTGATGTTAATAAAGGTTTATTTTCCCTTTTTCTAGTTCATTAACATAATATTTTGATACTGTAAGATTCAATTATCTTAAATTATGTTTCAATCAAAATAAATTATGTTTTATTTAGGGACTAATTTTATTTATATAAATACTGTAGTACTTCATTCGTACCAAAGAACAAATTAATTATGGAACTAGTTCAAAATGGTCAGAAAAGGAAAAAAGGTTAACTTCCTTAAATCAAGACAATTCAAAAATATCTATATCGTATTATTAAACATTAGATATTATATTTCATTTAATTACATTAAAAATGTTATCGAAAACTGCATTTCGATCAGGGAAATATAAATTATTTTTATCTGATGATTTGGTTGTTCGCCTTCTATTCGGTGTTCTTTTTGTAGTAACACCACCCTGATTTTCAAACACTTCATTAGATAAGAATTCTTCAATCTGTTTTTCTGGCGGTAACGCATCACTTAATTTAGCTGATACAATAATTTTTGGTGCCTACAAAAAAAAAGAATATAATTTTATTAAATTTTATTTCATTAATAAAGAAATTTAGATTCATTTTTGTAAAAATGAAGCCAGAAAGCAATTAATTATACCATATTATAATAAACCCAGGAAACTTTATGAAATTCTACATCCCTTTTTTATCTCAGAATTTTTTTTACTTAAAATTATTAGAAGATCATTGAATTGCATTGAATTGAAGAATTGGATTTTCTGAAAATGGGATTTTTAGATTTTGATAAATTTTCTATTATCTCTGAATCAAGACTAAAATTTGAGGGCTGTGAAATTTCGTTACAATTCTCCGAACAAACTTTAATTAAAAAAGGTGTGCCGTCTTAATGTTTTATTGAAAATGTCCCTGTAGCCATAAATTGTAGCCATAAATAATTCCACTCAAGTTTAATCACTATCTAGTAATATTAAATCCTTAAATATGAGACCTTGATTACAAACTTTTCTAAATTCTCCCAAATAAACTTCAAAAATTATTTACTTAAGTGGATAACCTAATGATACAATGTCCAATTTACCTCAGTATTATATTCAGCTGCAGATGCTGATTTGGAAGCTGTTGAAATTCCTGTTATCTCAACAACTAAATTTGATATTACCACTATTAATATACACCATACTATACGATCAATCCAATAAATAAATAACTAAAAATAAAATAAAAAAATTCTTTTTATAAAATCAATAATATGAAAAATAAACTGAAGGAAATTTTTCACCAAAAATTTGCAAGCAAAATTTAAATTAAATCATATTATAACATCATACGCTTCCATGCTTTAAATACTAAATCTTTCTAAATTACATAAATACATAAAAAAAACTGTTTAAAAACAACTAATAGTTATTCTTTGGATAGTATGAACATGTTGAATTTGATTCTTGTTTGAATCGTATAAATGAGATGCATTGTATTATTTACTACGTCATAGGGAAAGAGTGAAAATATATATTTAAAAATAATATTATAACATTTCATATATATATTATGTTAGGTATTATGTATCCATAATACCTATTAGTAATTTTATCTATATACACAATATATAAAATACACATTTGATTGTTGTTTCATCCAATTAAAATTGATAATTTAATTCTATTAAAAAAAAAACAAATTTAAACTATTTTAATTAAATTTGAATATCAACAAACTATTAATACTAAAGAATTAATTTAATTGAATCAAGTACATCTGAAATAAAACCAATTATAAAATTGACAACTAAAATTAATGTTAAAGAACGGTTGATTCAAAAATCCATATGTTATTTGCAATATTACTTCTAAAACTTTATATTTTAAACATTTTTCTTAAAGAAGTATCAACAACTTTTTTATTTTTCCTTCCACAAATCGAAATAAAGAATTGACATCATTTTTTTTTTTAAGGAAACTTGCAACTACTTATTTTTATATTAAACGTAAATTAACGTTAACTACACTAGTATACAAATAGTATAGTTAAAAATGTTTCTTTGTCCAGTATGATTCATAGTTCAGTCACAAGAGTATAGATAAGTATAATTTATATTTTTATTTATCGTAAAATTTAATTGAACAACAATACAAGGCAAAAGAAGCAAAAATTATTGTAACCATAAGAAATATTAAATTTCCTTCAATTTAAATGTTAAATTGTATTAACTATATAATTCTTATATATTATTAACTTAAGTATTAACAGTTTATACAAAAATAAAATAAACTTTATATTAAGAAAATTTACCATGAACGTGATCTTAGAAAAGACATTGAACTTTTAAAAAACATTTAAAAAATTGTTAAAAAAAAAACATTAGATTTTAACCTTAATGTTGTTTAAAAAAAAAAAAAAGAAACCTCCAAAAATTTAATTTTTATTTTAAGAAAAGTACTGTTTGTGTAAAAATAGTTATAAGAAACTTTTACAAAAATAATTACAAAGAACTTGCATATAGGAAGGTAATAAAAATAAATTTTTAGAAATATATAGTAAACTTATTATTCGGGATGACTAAACCAAGTTATAGTTTTATTTTTATACTATAGCAATAAAATTTTAAGTTGTGTACCATTTATGAAATCTTAATGACAATATTCTTTTTCCTTACTCTCGCTTGAATAGGGCTTAATTATTTTGAAATTATACAAAATTAATTGTGAAGGTTTAAAACAGAAATAAATTTGAAATTATACAGAATTATACAAAGAGATGAAAATAATAAGTTGGTTTCATTGAACATATATCAAAAGAATAACAGTAGGTACTTATCTATTAATGAAAATTTAATTTAAATTTAATTATTAAAATCCCCATTAATAATTATTATTCTTGATAATTTTATGCGATGGATATATTTATTAACATATAAGTACCTGCTTATTTAATAAAAATTATAACTGAAATTTTCTAGGGAAATACATTTATATATTTGAATAATAATAATAATAATAATACATATATTATATATTCATTTAATTTCTATAAATATTTCATATGTTATCTTAAAGTTTTCAATTTAAAGTGAATTAAAAACAAGTTTAAATTTTTCAAAATAAATCCTTTTTGCATCAAAATGTATAGGTACATAATTTGTTGAGTTTATTGTAAATTCCCCTCATTCTATAACAAATTTATTTATAAATAAAAATGAGAACAACGACATATTATTATTATGATTGAATTGACAAATGATAATAATAAATATAAGTTGAAATAAAATACTTCTTCAAGTTTAACTTCATTTTAAATGTTTATTTTAAAAATATTTCTAATGGTGTAAATACATTGAGAGCAATGATTACAAAAACAGAATATTTTAGTTAAAATTCATCTATTTTTACAGATTATTTTGTTAAATAAATAAAAAATTAATATTATTCCTGATCAATATGTATATAATGACCCACTTTTGACAAATGATCAGACAAACTTTATCTGTAAAAATATTTTTTATCTACTTTATTCAAAAGAAAGTCACAAGAGTAAATATTATAATGAAATTAGATATCGATAGACGATAAACCATAAAGTCCATAGACCACAGATACCCTTAAATACGGAATAGATTAAGAAAATTTAGTAAAATTATTTATACTTACTCTGTCAAAATTTTTCTCCATTTTCTTCAATTTATTATCCACTAAGTATATATAATTTTTTTTTTGTTTAAAATAAAATTGAATTTCCTCTTCTTCTTTGTGTTAAATTTTATTTTTTATTTTTCTATTTTAATTTTATTTCAATTTTTATAATATTATTTTATTGCAAATTTTATAACCAATTTCCTTTTTTTATATGATAAAAATTTTCAACGAAATTCCCATTAAAAAAAAAAAATTTATTTTTATTTTTTTTTTCCTCAAATTAATGTTTTGATTTTCACTTGAAAATAAATAAAAAAAAAAAATAAATATCAGCTGCGGACATAAAACAAAAAAGAAAAATTAACGTCCGTACTCTGCAAAATTTAAAATAAACCTAATTAAATGCAACATGTATACAGTATGTACAATTTTGCATTTAAGCAGCTGTTTTGTGCCGGTTCGTTGTTAAATGTACACACAAAGCTTAAGAAACTTAAGAAAAATATTACGAGAAAAAATTAAAAAAAAAAAATAAAATAAAATAAAAAAAAAAACTAAACAAACCACTTTCTCAAATTAAAAACTTCTTTTTCTTTGATTTTTAACTAACATAATTTTTTTTTTTTTATTTTTTCTCGGTTGTTAACATACTTTTTTGTTTTGATTTTTGTGTTTAATTTTTATTTTTTTTCTTAGTTATATTCACTCAATGTCTTTTATAATTTTGTTTGTATGATGTTTTTCTTTTTTAAAATTGAAAAAAAAATTTAAAATTTTTATTCGCCAAGATTATTATAACCTTAAGAAATTAGATATAATGTATATAGATTTTGATGTATTTATGTGCATGCATATGTGTGAACGTATATATGTAAATATAAATTAATGAATGGTAAATAACATCAATAAGCAGAGAAAATACCTCTTAAGAGCAGTTGCATGAAGTTTTTTTTTTGAATAAAATGTGTAATTTAATATATATTTGAGGAATTGGGAAAGATATAATCTAAAATAGGCCTTTATTAATTAGTAATTAGTTAATTCTTAGCAAACGGATGATTTTGGGTGAAAGCTACAATATTAACAAGAAGCTCTGTTTTTTTATTCTGATAATAAAATACTTTGTTTGACAATATCATTAAAATAGCTCAATCTAATATTATTTTAAGGATTTCAAAAGAATATTAATCAAAAATAATCTCATTTAATTATTGGAACAAGAGTATATAATTTTAAATTAAATATGTTGATATTTTATTCTTGAAATTAACTTAAACAAAAAATAATAATAATAATAATCGAACGAAAATATAAACATTTTCTTCCAAATTTTAAAATTTCTCAATTTTCTATTAAATTTAATTAAATTCATCTTAACAGATAAACATTATAATAATAATAAATAACAATAATAATAACAACATAATAAAAACCGCAAGATTTCTTTATGTCAAGAGTATAGCATCAAAATAAAAATTTAGCACAAAAAAAAAAGCTTCTTCTTTTTTTAATCTTCTTCTGCTTTTTATATACACACTCGACGAGATCAATGCTCTTTAGTGAATTAAAAATACAAAAACTCAAGTGTGTTGTATATATTTATTTATCTTTTAGTATATATTTGTATTATTATTATTATATTATATAGATTTTTCCAAAAATAAAAAATAAATTAATTTTTTTTTTTTGTTATATCACACTATTCACTAACTTGCAAAAGAAATATAACTAACATGTAATTTGAAATTACATACTGGTATTTATAGAATTTTATAAACATACTATAAGTATATATAATTTTTTTTTTTTTTTTTATACTTCTGTAATTGATAATAAGCATAAAAATTGATTGCAGATATTACGAAATAAAAAAAATAAAAAAAATTAATCCATATATCCATACATCGAGATTAAATTGAATTTTATATGTACTTATTATTTTTTGGACCGGAAAATATAAAATGGAAAAGTGATTTTGAAATGGAAATTCTCAATACGAGAAAAGATTTTTTTTTTTTAATTTTAACGTATATTTTATTTTTTTTGATATAATCATAAAAATGACCATAATTTTTTTTTTTTAATATTATGCAATGAAATGTTGTGAGTTTTATTTTTTGTGTAAATGTTCTGATTCGTAATGTAATTGGAGGTATAAAAAGTAGAACATAAAATTATAGTCTATAAATAAATTTAAAAAAATTATTAATTACTTGTATTCTTAGTTGGTACAGGTCAGTGTTTCTCAACTGAATTTATACCGCGGATCAATATAAAATTAAAGTTTAAATTGCGGTCTAGATCAAAAAAACCATATAAGTTGAGAAATTGCAAAAAATTATTGTAAGATTTCAGATAATAATACTATAGATATATCGTAGATTTCCATATGTTAAACTGCAGCTAATATATTTGGCTCCCGCGAAATGAATCTTTTAATACGTCGTATAAAAATTTAATGCTAATAGTATTGTATTTTCTTCTTTGTTTATGTCGAAAACAAATAATCTGCTGCTGTAAATAAATAATAATGATAATACTCTTAGACTTGAACATAAATTATTATTATATTTATTTTATAAAATACACAAAAAGACAAAAAAGAAATCCATATATAAAATATTAAATAAGATAACTTACAAAAAATTTCTTTATAAAATTTTAATAATTTCGTCAATAAATCAATAAACCATAATGTAATCAATAACACAATTCAATGAATTTACAAACTATAAATTTTTACTATAATTTACTACATTAAAAGTTTATATTGTATACATATGAATTTTTACTATATACCGAAAGTATCTGTGTTTATATTTATTTAATAAAAATTAATGTAGCAAGTAGATACCTCTATGCAATTATTTGCATAATCTTTACACTTGAATTAAAATATTAACCTAAAATAAACATGAAATTATAAACATTTTATTAAACATATAAGGTTATTCTGTACGAAATTAAAATTTTCAGTGTTGCATAAAAAATTGTTATTAAAATACTACACTTAAAAATTAAATTGTTTAGCTAAAAAATATTATCAGATCTATATTAGAGAAACACACACTGATTGACCATAAAAGTAATATAAATAGTCTCTAAAATAGTGGACATTTCATGTTAAACTTAATTATTTTCTTTGTATTGTATAGGAAAAATAAGTTATTCTGCATATTATACATATAATACATTCGAAGTTTAATATTTTGGATAGTTGTGTACTTCAAATTCCTAAGTCATATTAAACTTTGAGTAACAAATTTGATTATAACATGAACAATTATTGTGAAAAAAATAAAACCAAATTATTTATGAAAAATTTCCTGGAATTCATAATTGGTGTACAAGAGAATGACCGTATATATTTTTATTTAACCTCACCTACATAATAAATTCTATTTTCATTAAGATCATTATTTATTTACATGAATTTTTTATAGATACATAGCTATATATACAGCTACATACATACACAAGTGCATATGTTTTCATTCATATTTTTGTGAACCGATGCTGCTGGATTAAAATTTATCCAATGTATTTATCAGCGAAAGGATAATTAATTATTAGAAGTACCTATGTATAATTTTAAAAAGGAATAATAGATAAAAGCATGCACATAATAATTTTCTATGTGCTATATTTAATGCATAAGGTACCCACGATTACTAAGAAACATTATTAACTTCTTATGTATATTTTTTTTATAAGATTACTCCAAATTTTAATTAGATACAAATTTTAAATAATCAAGAAAGCAACAAAATATCCGAAAATCATTAGAAATAATAATAAAATTATCTTCCAAAAGTGTTGGTATTATTTTGCTTGTAAATTTGAAAGAATTTTTAAAAAAAGAGAAGAAAATTTACTCGAAAATAACATTCAAGTAAGCTTTCATAATAATTAACAATTAAAATTTTTTAAGTTTATTAAATATTTAATTTCCTAAACAACTAAAAAAAATAAACTTTAAGCTCTTGCGCGCCATTGACCCACATATTACATCATGCTTGGTAGTACATTCATTTTAAAACTAAATTCTTATGCTTTTATAGTTTATACACTGAATATTAAATATTTATGTTTGGAAAGTATTTTGCTTTCAACGTTTACATACTAAATGTACATGAAAATATGTAATTCATAAGAGTATGATACAATATTTTTAACTTCTTATTATCACTTCTTAGAGATTATTATTTCGTTAATAATCTAACCAAGATATTTTTCGAAACAGCGAGATACTGTTAAGAATTTCTTATTAAAAATTTTAAGTTCTAAACATTTTTAAATTTCTTTTTTCAGTAT
Organism: Hybos culiciformis; assembly: GCA_964007475.1. Taxonomy (NCBI): domain Eukaryota; kingdom Metazoa; phylum Arthropoda; class Insecta; order Diptera; family Hybotidae; genus Hybos; species Hybos culiciformis. Next base: position 92,975,522 of record OZ023274.1, on the reverse strand, counting down.
TTAATTTTCTTTATGGTTGTTTTTGGATTAAGTTTCCAAAAGCTAACAAACACTTGACTTATCTACTGAGGACAATTGAATATTGATTTAAAAATCTCGTATTAAATTTAAAATCAACTCTATATAAACATTTAACATTAGCATTTACGCAGATAGATTCAAAAAGTCAAAGCTTAAAACAGGTTCACACAAAAGGAATGAAAATTTTCATTGAGCTTCCTATTTTCGTCTTTGTATATTAAAAGAAGAAAAGAATAGAATTATCTAATTTTTTTTTTTCCTTTTAACAAGTTTTTATGAAATAAATTCCTCTTTATGTAAAGTAATTTTGTATACTTTTTCACTTTTTAGCCCGTTTTCCACCAAAAATGCAAAAAACGGACTAGGCATACATATTATCACTTTATGTATGTCCGTCCGTCTGTTCGTCTGGCGCACTTAAATGTGTATAACTTTCAAACTACTTTAAATCGTTTAAACATCAAAATAGCCGTATTCGTTCACTGGAATAAATTTGGGATTCTGTCATTTTGGGTTTCGGAGTTAGAGGCTCTCAACCAGCCAATTTTAAATTTTATGAAAGTTTAAATGAATTCTGATTAAAATAAGTATGTGAGTAGAAAGATATTGATTAGACATTACAGGACCTTAGAAAAATTGTTAGAGCTGAAAGATTCGGACTAAGGTTTCAATTTCGATGAAAATTCTTTAGTTTGTACATGTATGATTTTAATGGATTTCTACCAAAAATTAGAGTATTGGGTGGATAGATTAAAGGAACTTAAAAAATGATTAGAGCTTAAAGACTCGAACCAGGGTTTATTTTTCACTGAAAATTTTTATATCTGCGATATTGAAGGAACTCTAAAAAATATATATAGCCCTATATAAATTTTTTATAGTTCCTTCAATATCGCAAATATAAAAATTTTCAGTGAAAAATAAAATATTAAAGTATTCTAAACCGAAATGCTGAAAACGGGCACCATACTTCATGTATGAGGTACTGTTCTATATTTTTAACTATTCGAATTATATTCTAAAAGATTATGGAACAATGTCGTTTGAAGAACATAAGAAGCTTTTACTTTTCTTTTCACTTTATTTTAATGAGCACATACTTCAAGTGTTTGAACTATTTTAAAAGCAAATTATTATTTTCCTTTTTTTCTTTTTCGAAAAAAAAAACATAATAAGTTATAATTTTGTGACAAAAATGAGTTTTTGTTTTTCATAAATATATAGCTAGTATATAAAATTTATTAAAAACTTATTCTGTAATATAAACGGTCAGTGCTTGACTGTAAAGACATAAGTACCTACTTCTAATTTCATAAATTTTTCTTCGGTATTTTTACAAATTTAGAAAGCTGATTTAAATTTTTGAGAAAATCTGGATAACAGGAATATAAAATGATGTATAATTTAAAAAAATATTAGAAAATTGTTTGTATTTTTACATATCTATGTAATTTTTATAATTTTTTCAATGAGAAAATCAGATTTTTTTAATTTTTTGAGGACACAATTCTTATTAACTTGGAAAGTAATTTGTCTGTATATTTCTTTACTATTTTCGACACTCTCGTAGGCCCACTTTTCGTCATCACAGCGAGCTGAAATTTGGCACAAAGGTTCTTGTCGCGTGACAATTAAAGCTATCAAAATTTGAAGCGGAAATTTCCATGGAAAACCCGGAAAAATCATTTGAAAATTCGGTACAAATTTGAGTAGTGATAAATCCGTTTTAGGAAAAATGCAAAGTTTTCTGATTTTTCTGAAAAAATTTTCCGGAATTTTCCGACTTTTCCGGAAAATTTTCCGGTATAAAAGTTTTCTAAATTATGCAGGATCAAGTTCCCTATCAACTGGCATCATTACTTTCTCTCCGACAAAGGTGAAAACTTGCAGAAAAAATCGAAGAAAATTCATGTAAAACGCTTTTCCGGAGTTTTTCCGACCAAGGAAGCGTTTGAGCGTTTTGCAACCTGAGACTAAGTTGTAGAGCGAAATGAGTTGCATAAAGTTGCTTTTGTAGAAAACTCCATGGAAAACCCGAAAAAGCGGAAAAATCATCGGAAAAATTTTCATCGATATGATTAGTCATAAAGCAGAAAATAAAAATAAGTTAAAAACGAGTTTTCCAAAAAACTGAGGCCAAGCCGCATGAAAAAGTAGAAAATAACTTTTTCTTCACACACAGAGGTGGACTCAGTTTTTTTGATTGGGACATTTCTCTTGAATATTCTTTCTCTTCATGAATCAAATCACTTACGTCCCATTCAAAAAATCTGAGTCCACCTCTGTGTGTGAAGAAAAAGTTATTTTCTACTTTTTCATGCGGTCTGGCCTCAGTTTTTTGGAAAACTCGTTTTTAACTTATTTTTTTACCATTTAAAATATATTATATAATTTTACCATATAAAATATATTATATAATTATATATATATTGTAAAAAAAAAATGGAAAAATTCTGGAATTTAGAAGGACCCAATAATATTTTATTTGGTATATGTTTATGTGTAATATTTTATATCTGATAAAATTGGCTAAATGTATCATGTGCTTTCAGTAATAAATAATAAAATATAATAGTAGATACTTACTTTCGTATCTTATGACCTCATTATGTTCAATCAGATTATTTTCTTCCCTCTAGAAAAATATTTCGGAATATTTCTTTCTTTTTTTTTTCTCCAAACATTATAATAATAAGTTATAAAATATATACGTATCCAAGTAAAATATATATTATTTTGTTATGAAAAATTTCTAATATCAAATACCTATAATTTAATATTTGTGTGAACTGTGTATTACATTTATATAGTCCTATGACATTATCAATTTTCATATAAATGGAAAGTACTTACACTTCTTTCTATACCGAACCTAAGAATTTAGATAAGTTTTTATTTTTTCAAAAATTTGTAAAAATTTCTTTTAATTCTTATACTTCGTTAAGTACATTATTTTGCTATCTTGATGATGAAAATTGAGTATCTATATTGCGTATGAATTTTAGGTGAAGATCATATTATTTCCTCTTTTACAACTTTGTTTAATTTGCTCAAGTATTTCTTGTACAAAAATCTTTTCTATACAAGGTCGAATAAATTTTTCTATACAAGGTCGAATATGGCTCAAGAATCCCAAATATAAGTACAAATAAATCATTGAATAATAAAATTAATTTCTAAAGTAACATTTTTTTTAAAACTTTACACAACCCCGAATTGAATTAGAAGATAAAAACCCGCAGTATAAAAAGCTCTCGTTTCTTAAAAAATACTCTTAACGGCTCACCGTAAAAAACAAAATGTTTAATAAAGTAGTTTTATTCATTTTATAATATTTTATTTCTGGAAAATTGCCATATTTATGTATTTGATTTGCTTGTCAGAAAAAAGAAAAGAATAGGGAGCATTCTTAAATTTTTTCATTGGATGAATAGAAAAATATTTCATATATTATGGAGTTAACTTATTGATTGCGATAATATAATAACATAACTTTTTTTTTTTTAAATATTTTCTCAAAGGATCAATTTAAAAGTTTTTTTTTTTTATCTTGCTACAGGAAAAAAGATATTGTCCAAAATATACATAACTTTTAATGATAAGAACAATATTGCTATAGGAAATATAGTAATTTGAAAAAGATAAAAAAAAAAATGGTAGTTATGTCTTTACATAAAATATAATATGAAAAAAAGAAATTTATCAGTTCTTAAGTTAAGTTTCCAATTGAAATTCGCAGAGGAATTTCCAAATTAATTGTGATGGTATAACATTTACTTGATGATATCATTTTTATTTCACGATAAATATCGTATACCATATTAATAATAATCTCGTTAAAATTATAAGAATTAGAGATTATAATAAAGATTTTCTTATAAATAAAATAGCCAGCTCGTACACAGGGCCGAAAAAATTACTTTTTTAATTAAAAAAGTAGAACAGTTTGGATTTAAAATAGTTAACAAATTTATTTTATTAATAAATCTACGATCGCATTGATGCGATCGAAATATTACAAATAATTTAATAAGATATAAGAATTTTAGGTCGGAACAGAGACAGACAAACAAACAGAAATTAATACATACAGTACTTATCAGATTTATCAGAACTTGTCAGAACGCCAATATTTTTTTTTTTTTTGTAAATTTGAATTACATTAACCATTTGCGTATATTAGGTTCCTTTTTCAGTCATAGACACAACAAACATAAATATGACATAAACATAAATATGATATGAGTTAATAAAAATGTAAATATGTTAACAAAATTTGATATAATCATCCCTTTTTTATTTTAAATATTTATAGAGAAAAAAAACCAACAACAAATAGAGATGTTTGATTACCAAAAAGCTTAAATTTGTTCAACAATTTCAAAGCGGATATTTTTATTTCCTGAATATTTATTTCTTATTACATACCTTCCCACATTACATAACATTGATGTTACACCACATAAACGCAGAGTACATTCAAAAAAAAAATATATATATATTTATATTAAACGTACTTAAGAAAAGAAACAACGAATAAAAAAAATATAAGACATCAAGCACTTTAGGCGTTTGTTTTTCATTCCATCATCAAAAGGAAATGAGAGATAAAAATATTTTGAATATGTTTATTTCTTTATATCAACTATAAATATCTTAAAAGTGTGCATTTGAATGGAGTTTTTTCATTTTTGTAGAGTATCTAACATTTTTAAAATCTGTTCTAGTCAATATATGAGTAAAATTTTATATAGTTGTGGGATATTTATTAAACTCAAAGAAGCTTAAAAGCGAACTGAAAAAAAGTTGTAATACATAATCGAATTAAACTGTACCTGGTGTGAGAGAGCAAATATCTGATGTTATTAGATGTATATGTCAAGCATTGTTATTTCATTAAAAAATAAATCAAATTAATTAAAATTGTCTTATTACATTATATTCTTAAAAATAAAATATGATTTTCAGTTAACATTGCATATTTTGGGCTTTTGTTATTTATTACAATTATTTATGCACATATTATGTATTAATCAAGTTCATTTTTTGAATATTGAGTGATTTAATGTCATATAAAAATAATATAACATGTAATGATAACTCTTTCTCATAAAGTAAAAAAAAAACCATTTTAAAAAAAAAATTTCATAGATTTGAAAACTGTCAGCCTAAGCATATGGTATAAACTTTATACCATATAAACATCAATACCTATGGTTTTTATTACCAATTATCATAAGAAGAAATACATTAAAAAAACAAACGATAGGTAATAAAAAAGTTATCCAAACATATCTTAAAAGCTTTTATATACATAATAATAATTATGGTCCATTAAATTATAAAATAAATGTATTTCCGTTCGAAGTTTCTGTAGAATACCTATACATTTATGTTGTTAAGCATAAAAATTGAATCATTGCAGACATTAACCATACATTTATACTTTTACAATTTACATATACATATATAAAACCTTCCGACGCACCAATTATATCGTTCACTCGAAGAATCTACAATATCTTTTTCTTTTATTGTAATATACGATAATACATCAAAGTGTCATCAAAGTTACATAATGCTAATTTTTTTTTGTTTGCCTTACTGGGTCTTGATCTGGACCTTGATCACCACCTAGAGATGTAGTCCTTGTCAAGACAAATGTAACAATCCTAAACATAATAAAAACATGTACGCTCCCAAAGAATTAGTTAAATTATGTAAAAATTTAATTATTATAAGTCATATACTGATTGGAAATATGCTAAAAAATTTAATTCATTTTAAAAATTATTTAATAAAGCCCACTTCAAAAGAAATTCCTAAATTAATATTCATTTGTTTTTGGCATAAAAATATTGATTTTAAAAACATAATTCTTACCAATAACGTATGTTTATTTTTTGTTCTATTCTACATAGTTAAACCAAAAATGAAATTTGGCATTTGGCAAATCATTGATTAAAATTTTTTTTTTACTTTATTTTGAACTGAAATCAAAATAAAAACCATAAAAAAGGAAAAACTATGAATGAAAAACTTTATCGTTTTCTGAATCAAAACTGCCTGTGGCGTTGACATAAAAAAAAAAATTTTTTGAGGAAAATTTTTCAAAGAAAATTTTTATGAAAAACATAACATTTGTATAAAAAATTTCTCTCAAAGTAAAACTGTTTGTAAATATTGATGTCGGTAAATGCAATTGAAATGAATTTAATTTAATGTAGTTACAAGAATTTATATATTGAAAAATTGAAGTAAAGGATTTCTTTTCAAATAAGGTTTCATTTCTCTTACTCAAATGAAATCAATATTTAATGAACAAAATACTCTGTAATTGAGTAAATATAAACTTTATAAACATTTCTCTAGATACCATAAAAAACTTTTTTTTTAATAAATATCTACTATTGCTAATCAAACTTAACTTTATATCAGTAGTACAGTGCAGAATTTAATATTAACATATTTTGCAGAATTTAATATTAATTGTAAGTAAAATAGATATCATATTTGTAAACTCGGTTACGGCAATGTAATAACAGCAAATGTCACTTTTACATTCAAAAAATATGAATTCGATTTTTGCTCTTTTATTGCTTCAAACTAGCCATTTATTTTGTTCCTTTCATTTCGCTCTTCATTTCGCTCAAATGCTCAAAATTGTTGAATATCACTCACTAGTTAACATTGATTTCTATAAGAATTGATTAGGTACTTTTTCTATATTTTTTTAATGCAATTTTATTGCACTTACATGCGTTATTTTTTATTGCACTTACATGCGTTATAACTTTTTTAAAATTAAAAATTGTTAATTCCCACACCTAATTATATTATATATTAATATAATAATTTGGCATAATGATTTCCAGCACATAATTATAAAAATGTAATAAAGAAACAAATAATGATGTTCGTGGTCTCGAGCTATTAATATATTTTAATGCGTTGGGGATCGTTATGTTGTATTTAGTGCTATAGATCACTAAATGGAGTATTAGATGCGTCAATACACATGAAATCATTTAGATGCATCTGCGTAAATAATGAAAAAATTTAGATGCATCAGCGTATATAATGAAAAAATTTAGATGCATCAGCGTAAATAATGAAATCATTTAGATGTTTCGTATTGAATATTACGTAATACCTAAACAAACATAATATCTCTCACAATATTTCAATACAGCCAAATACAAAAAAAAAAAAGGAAAAATTTAGAAGAAAAAATATTCTCTCTTTGCAACTACCTCTCCCCTACGCATTAAAACAGTATATTGGATATGTAAACAAAATTTGTTATACAACTCGTTCTGTATTTACACAAAAATACATTGACACTTGTCAATGTAGTCAAGTATTGACTCGTGTCAATATATTTTTGTGTATTCACTGTTTTGACAAGCCCTCTGTGGCCATTTATGGAACGTAGGAGAACATATTAAATTTTTATTTTCGTGAAATTTGTATGAAAATATACGAATTGAAATTTTATTTAAGTTATAATTAATTAGTTAATTAACAAAAATGAATAGAAAAAATTTTAAGGTCTGCGGAATATCATTGGCAAACAATTCTATAAGTAGAAATATTTCCATGCATTACTTTTTCATCCAAAATAATTCAAAATCAAAAAGTGTGTTTTTACACCTAACAAAAAAAAAAAAATTCAGACAATTTTCAGTTCATAACAAATATAAAAATGTAAAAAAAAGTTATTATTGGAAATTCTCATACATTTGGAGTCTAAATAATATTGGTAAGTTTTTTTAATTTAAATTAAAAATAGTTCTTTTTTTTATACACTTTTTGATTTTGAATTATTTTGGATGAAAAAATAATGCATGGAAATATTTCTACCTATAGAATTGTTTGCCAATGATATTCCGCAGACCTTAAATTTTTTCTATTCATTTTTATTAATTAACTAATTAATTATAACTTAAATAAAATTTCAATTCGTATATTTTCATACAAATTTCACGAAAATAAAAATTTTATATGTTCTCCTACGTTCCATAAATGGCCATTGGCGGCGCTATTTGGACATTTAAACAAGTGAATACAGAACTCTTAATTAATAACAAATTTAGTTTACATATACAATAATCTACTATTAAAACGTTATTTACGCGACCATCAAGAACTATATTATTTCGTTGAATAATGTTTCATATGATTTTCTACGCTGCAATTTTTCTACATTATTGAGTTTTCTATTTTATCAAATAAATCCTCTTTATTCTTCTTATTTTATATCTTATTTTATAAATTATAAGTAAAAATTGTACATACTTTATAGAAGACATTCACACATAAAAAATAAATATAGCAATTTTGGAATGTAATAAGCTCTCAAGAGTCTCTTAAAAATGTTCAACAGTGAGAAATTTATATTTTCAAAATGAAAATTTAATTTTGTTATTGTTTTCCATTTAAAGACTTTAAGTTGAATTGGATAGTGCTTATTTGGTGCAGAACTTAAGAAAAATAACTTAGCATATAATTGATTTTGATTCATTTTGATGATATTTTAGATGTATTTTAAAACTTCGAAAATTATATATTATATATTTAGGTTAAAAAGTAATAAATAAATGTTTAGAAAGGACAAATATTTGAAAACTTGATCACAATTTTCATATTTTTGTAATGTTAAATCATATTTCCATGTAAAAAGTTTTAGTTTTTAAGAGTAACGACGGCAAATATAAATTTTAATATTAAGGAAATTAGTTTTACAATTTATTTCACTAAACAACAAGAAAAGAACTTCACCAACATTAAATAAAATTCATATTAAATTCTAAAAGTCAATACTAAACTATAAGTATTTATTGATGTGAAAAATATTTGTTATCAAGTTATAATTTGGTGTAGGGTTTAACCTATGTGTTGTTTTGCTGGGCTGTAAGTATCAAAATTTTTCAAAAAATTAATGAATACATTATACCTTATGTTGTTACGTTGTTATAACTTAATTTAGTCGACTTAAAATCAAAAATTCAAAAATTTATTCTGATTGTTGTAGATAGCATTTTTATTGATATCTATATGAAATTCATAACCTTTAAGTAATTTTTATAATATCACTTAATTTTTACAGAAAACTTCACATATTTATGGGAAAAAAAAAAGATTGAAATTATTAATAAGAAAATATGTATCTAAGACTACGGTCAACAAATTTTAAGCACATACATAATTTATTTCTGTGTTTTTGATTAAAAACTCTCAATAACAAAAAAAAATAAATCCAAAATAAGAAATCCTTTCAGAAGGAACCAAATAAATAATGAATCATTGATATAACGACTTTCATGCATTTAAATAGTGCTTCTTTAATCCTCAATAGACCAATAAAATTAAATATTCAAAATCTAGAAATAAAATTTTGTCCATTTCTCTTCTCTGAATCGAATAACGATAAGAATTTTATTTGGACAAATTAATTTTATTTACGGAATTATATCCAAAGAATAAATTATTCTAAAATATTTCCTACATAACTACAAATGTTTGGTTATTGACAAAAAACAAATTTATATGTATCTTTAAATTATCGAAAATTTATCCATACAAAAGTTTCGATTTAAATTTGTGTAAAACTATATATAGTAATTTAGATCATTATTCCAACTCAATCTTGATATCTAAAAATATTCCATATAAAACTGAGATAGAAGTTAGTGAGTGTGTATGTAGGTACATACAGTGGTGTTATCTAAATGTTTTATCAACCGGTACGGATTTTTTTTTATAATTTTATAATTTTTTATAATGTTATAAAAACATTTATTTTTTATATCTATAGGTCATAATCGATTGGCCTCTTAAACTTAGTTTCTATCTATGGTATTTTGGAAGTTTTCACTGACGTTCCAGGCTGAACTTCCAGAATTTCAGTTGACCTGGGGATAGCACTAAGCTGAAATTCAATAATGTTATTAATAGTAGCTCCATACTGAACTTGAATCAATTTATTTTGATTAGGACCAGGCTGAGTTTCAACAGTTTCATTTCTGGTTCCAGTGTTACTACATTTTGATGCAGAAATGAAAAATTTTGTTGTATCTTCATATTTGTATAAATTGCGAAATGTCTAATTTTATAAAATTTAAATACATAATAATGTTTTTGTGGGAATTTTACCTCTATTATTTAATATGTCTTAAAAAACTAATATGACAAGAACTTACTTAAATTAATTTACCGTGAATACGATCAGATTTTCGAATCAGCATCAGCAAAAATGCAAACCACATAGATCAAAATTTACCAATTTTTTCAAAAAAAATCAGTACTACGCTTCAGTTTAAATTTTATATTATCTTAGTATACAAATAATTACATTTAATGTGAATGTTGAATTCAAGTGAGACTTCGTGAATTAGAAAAATGCGATGCCTAGACAACAACCATTTGTGTATTTTGGAAAATAAGCTTAAAAATAAAAAACTTGAGCCTATTTCAATATTTTTTTCAAAAAATATACGACAATTTCATATTGAGAAAATATTTTAATTTCGAAGTTATTTTCATTTTATCAGAGATAACCAACCATTTTCATTGTATTGTCCAAAATCTTATTTAAAATGAAATTCGGGTTATTTTTAATTAATGAAACTTGCTTTAGCAACCGGTACGGAGTTCTTACTATTTTTTAGCAACCGGTACGGCCGTACCGGACCGTACCGGCTAGATAACACCACTGGGTACATACATCCATTTTATTATACAGAAGTACAGATATTAAAAAGTAAAAACAACACTTTAATTAATTATTGTAGTTAAAAAAAAAAATTATTATATATAACTTTTTGAAATTTATAAAATACATTTTTCATAGAATAATAAAACTCTGGTGTGAACAAAATCTAATTAAATTTGTGTAAAATGATCAAATGATACAATATGAATGATTTTCCAAGAAATAATATTATTTCGTAACTAACAATGTAAGGTATCCGAATATCCTTAGATGTTAGAAACAAACTATATGAATAATAAACTATTAACATTTTATTTTTCATATAAGCATATTGTAAAAATCATACACTGTTAGTTTATTTAGAGCCGTTGAAGGAACAAATATATGGTAGAGAAAATAAAATTTTAAATTTTGAACTTTATTTTATTATTTATTTTCCATTGAACTGTTACTAATATTTCCATAGTTATGTACGTAAGTGTAATATATTAGGCACGTTAACCGACTATATAAAATTAATATAACAAATCTGTGATTTGGAACAAAAATAACACTTTTTCTTCTCTATATTATTGCTCAAAAAAAAATTTTGATACAAATATTTTCTTTGAAGAAAAAAATTGCATATTTCTTTGTTGTTTGCTTTTATAAACAATTTATTAAGTCAAATGTTTTTTTGATTGATAAATTGAATATTTCTATTTCTCAAACTATAGAAATAAATTTAAAATAAAAATTATTTGTATAAATTTATGTTGTATACTGTAATGTTATTTTTCTGCAAAAGGAAAATTCATTTTAAAAGAGAAAAAAAATAAATCAGATCTAACATTAAATTTAATTTAACAAAATTAATTAGTAAAATAACATTTATATTTCATTTCTCAGTTTGTTCAATTAAAATATATCACTTCAATGATTTTTAATAGCTTTAATTATTAAAGAGTACACCCATATACGTGATAAAGATTCATTTTCAAATTTATATTTCGTGTAACAAAAAGATGAAAAATAATTTTCGAGAAATAAATTTAGAGGGGTTTTGTTTTTATGAAATCGATCTTATGAAAATCCTATTCTGAAATTCTATATTAAAGCGAAATTCAAGAACATACATTTCCAGATTCACTCGAATAGAAAAGAGGGTAAATAAAATTTTCTATTTTATTTTCATAGTAGAGTGTAATAAGGAAAGAAAACCCAAAGAAAATTATTATAAATTAAATTTATTAAAATTTTTCGAAATTTTTTTTTTTTGGTTTTTCTAATTAAGAATTTTTTCTTATAATCTCTAACATTCTGGAAAATTAAAATTGATGTGAAAATATTTTTTTTATTATTTTTGATGATCACAACAGAACTCATTATTTTATCAAGTTGTTATGAGAAAAATTTTACTTATTATTTTCAGAAAAAGGATAACATGTTTTTCAAATATTTCTTCAATTAAAAAAAATTTTATTTTTTAATTATATTTTTTTTTTTTTTTCTCAATATTTTTGTCATTCAAATAAAAACACCAGAAATATTTCTTCAAAAGTACATTTAATAAAGTAATTTGAATCAAACTTTTATTCTGGTTTTAGGAATAATAAAAAAATTAAATAAACTCTTCTTTATATCGGAAAAACTTTTTTCAATACTTTTTTTTTTGGATAAATTTAATTTTTCAATTTAAATTTTACGTTTCTATAAAGTACTGCTGAATCCAATTGTAAAATTTCTCTTATAAAATATAATAAGAAAGCTCACATTAAATTAAAAAAAAACTCATCAATTTAAAATATATAAATGATATAGAATTGTCAAATAAAGTTCGACAAGACTAGTTATTCGTGGTATTTGTTTTATCATTATATTATTTATTTCATTAATAAAAGTAAAATATTTGAATAAGAGTTAATAAAAGAAAACAAGAATATCGATGTGACCACCACTTTAATTTTATAATCTTCAAGTCACCCCAACACAAAAAAAAAAAATACCAAAATCTTAAGAATTTTTTCACAACACTCAACAATGTCAAGGTAGGAATTTTAAATTATATTCTTTTGTTAATTTTTTTTTTTTTTTAATTAATTTTTGGTGTTTAATATAAAATTTATAGAAAACTTTTTTATACAAGAAAAAAAATAACAAGAAAATTAAAAAAAAATTCCATAACAAAAACATTTTCTTCGATGAAAATTTTTATTATTATTTTTTTTAATTTTTTTTTATATAATAAAATTTATTGTTAATAAATTCTGAGGGAGTAAATAAATTATTCAAATGAATTTTTGAATGAGGCCCATGTAATAAATTTTTAAAATTAATGAATATTTATGATTTATCGTGATGGTTCGTCCTTTATAATTTTTGTTAAATTGAGAACTTTTCACCTGAAATTTATTATTTGATTATTAACGTTTGAAAAAAAAATGTTGTATACATAATAATATATGTTCTATTTATAATAATGTAATATATGTAAAAAAAAAAAACAATTTAATTTTTTCTTAACCATTAAATCAATAAAAAATATGTATATATAATAAAATAAGAAATTTATATTGCATGAAATTTGATTTATATATAATAAATAATAATAATAATACGAATTATAATTTTGTTAAATAAATATTTTGCGGTCGTAAAACCCATTTAAGTTATAATATATGTATGTATATAATGATTAATTTTATTTTTCTTACCAAAAAATATAATTGTTTGTTAATTTGATAGAATAAAATTAATTCTAAAAATGTGTAGGTATATCCTTTTTATTATACAAGAAAAATTTTTCTTCCTTTTTTCAATACCCACATGTTAAAAAATAAATTACATTCATTATGATTAACAATTAATAATAAAAAATTGTTAATAATCTCATTTTGATGTTGAAATTAGAATTTTGTTAAAAAAACACTTTTGCAGAATTAATTTTTAAATGTAAAAAAGTTTTAAATTTTTATTATTACCATACAAATATGTATTTGAAAAAATATATAAAATTATATTTAAAGATGAAGTTGAAAATATTTCAAATGCATCGTTTCTGGCTATTTTCATCAAAAATTTCAATAATTATCTAAAAATATTTTCATTTAAAAATATTTTCATTCTAAAATTGCATAGATTATTTTTTTTTGCTTGAACGAACTATTATACCAAATCGTTAATTAAATAAGATCCTACACATTTTTATTTTATTTGCAACAGTTTTAATATTTGAATTTTCCGGAAATAATATTTCAGAAAAAGAAAAACATATATTTATGATTTTTCATAAATTAGTTGTTTCCTGTTTCCTATAATAAAAAAAAAAATTAAACGCAATTTTAAATAAAAATAATATATTGCTAAATTATTGTAATTTTATTTCAGAAAATTTTAACTAAGCGATGATTAATATATTTTCATGAACAATGTAATGTTCATGTTTTCACATAATTGACATTATTCATATATATATATGAAAAAGTTTGAGATTGAATTCGGGCATAACATTATTAATAGTAATGGATTTATAAACAAAAAAAAAAGGATTAAATCGTTATTTTAATCTCAATGTACATCCTATGCCGGCAAAAGAAATTGTCAAACTGAAGCTTTCTCTTAAAAAAAATTTTGTATTTTTCTGTAATGTTCCTGTAAAAGCTGTGAATGAGAACAATTTTTGAAAAATTTTAAACTGTTACAAAAATTAAAAATTTTGAATAAAAAATATGAGTGTACTATTCCATCCCATGGTGAAGCTACAGGATATAACAAAAACCACTTAACTGGGAAGATACACAGAAAGAAATAAATTAGAATAATTGACTAATCATAATTAAATGAATCAGCTTTCTTTAATTTAACTAATGTTTTAAACAAATTAATTACTTAAATAGTTGAAAAAAAATTCAAAATTGACTGATTTTTCTAATGCAAATTCATTGATTTGAGTTTTAAAATACAAATAATTAATTGAAAGAATTATTAAATTCAATAGTTGTTTTTAACAATTCATTTATTTGAAATATTAAAACAAATTTGTTAAAATGAAAATTAAGGTAAATTTTGAAATTATCTAAACATTATGTGATTCAACAAATTTAATTATTTGATTTGAAATAAATATTTCAATATATCAACTACAAAAATAGTAGAATTGTACAATAACATTCTTTGACAATTGTAGAAAGTTTTCATAGAAACCGATTTTATATTGTCTATTAATACATTGTTGTATATCACTGACATAGCTCAGTGGAAGAATTCATAACATTGAACAAAACGGTTAAGCAACGCGTCGTTGTGATAGAACTTAGATGGGTGACCGACCAAAAAAGCTAAAAAAAAAAAAAGCAATGTCTCGTAGTGGATAGTACTTAGATGTGTGACCAACCAAAAAAGTTTAAAAAAAAAAGAAAAAAGAAAAAAAAAACAAAAAAAAAAAACAAAAAAAGTTAAAAAAAAAAATTTAAAAAAAACCAAAAAAAAATCAAAAAAAACATTTGAGTTGTTTTTTTGTATTTGAGGGGTCAAAAACGGATAATGCAAATTAGATATTTCATTTAAATTAGTAAATGAATCAAATAATTACGATTTGTAGCAAATCATTTAATTAAGAATAGCTGGATCAATTAAACAGTTTAAATGGCTAAAATTCAATCACAAACATTAAATGATTTTATTTAAAGTTTAGATAAAAAGGCTACTCTTTTTTTTCTGTGTAGGTATTTCGGAACACATAGTTTTTTTTTTGTAATGTTTAAGATTTTCAAATGTTGACAACCCTGTAGCTCAGTATATATATATAAACCTACAAAATTATTATATTATATTCTAAGCATACAATTTCTTAATTGGTTTTTCATTAAATTAAATTTAACACCAATTAAACCACAAATAATTCAACATACGTTAGAAAGAATTTTTATATTTTTAATTAATTAGATTTTTTTTAATCTTGATTTTTCTTTTATTCAATTTTATTATGAAAAAAAAAAGTCTAGACGTTTTTATCCAAAAAAAAAAAAAAATGAAGAAATTCCCAAAAATTATGTTAATTAAATCAAATTTTTGATTCCAAAAAAATTTTTATTTAATTTTTATTCTTTTAACTATGATGTTTGTTTTAATGAAAATTCAAATATTTTCTTTTAACGCAGGAAAAAAGTGACAGAAAATACAAACCTTCAACAATGTAATGTAAAACTTTTAAATAACATCTATTTATCTCTTGATAACTCAACTTTTTCAAAAATAAATTAACTACGAGGATTGTTTTATCCTTGTAAATGTTTGCTTTTTTTATTCTTTCATTAATAAGCATCAATACGAAAGATTAAAGGTGTTTATGTTATCTAAAAACAAGTTTTTCAAATTATCATTCATTGGTTACAATTAACTATAGTTTCCTTTTTTATGTAAAAACATAAATTTCTCTCAATTTACAGAATGGCATGAGCTTGTTTTTCTTTATGTTGTATGCTTATAATTTTTCAGTCCTTTAGAATTTTTATTTTTTTGTGTTTCCCATTTTCATCAAAATTAAAAATTAATGTGAATGAAAACATTCCACCTAAAAATTACTTAAGAAGTAAAAAAATCTTCCAAAGATGCAAAAAAAAAGAAAAACAGATTATAAAAAAAAAAAATTTCTTAATATCAATCCTTTATGTGGGAGGCCTTGTATTTTTATTGCTAATTTTTGATTCAATTGAGTGAAATTCATAATATACATATTATGTTTTGGGGCTGCAGCTTCAGCCAACAACTACAGGTAACATCTTAGATTCAGATTTTGAGGTACATTCAATCAACCAAATCTTTGTTGACGATGATTAGCCCAACAACAACAAAAAATTTAAAAATGTCAGTTATCATCGCTGATTAAGTCGAAACCGGTAATTACTGCAGTAGGCGTAAGCCGCTTTATTACATTAAATGTATTAGAGAAGTTTAGATTTACTGTTCTCTATATAATAATATTCTGTACATTATATTATATAATATATACTATACTTCTATAGAATATTCTAAAAAAAGTTTGCAAGTTGAAATTTGAATTCAAATAATAACAAACAGATATATGGAAAATAATGATTTTTTTTTTCAAATTCAACGTTTCACCTTAACCAGCTGTTGTATATAATGATTCAAATTTTGTTACTGAAAATTAATTTTTAAAATTGGCAGTAAACAAAAAAAAAGTTATAAATAATTCGCAAATAATTTTGATATATGAATTCATTCTTCCGTAAACAAAAAAAAAAACAGAAATTCTTGTAAATTTTAAATTGAATAAAAATAAAATGAACAATTTTGTCTTCTTATTATAATAAAATCTATTATATATTCATTTGTACTTGAATAAGATTTTTATTCACTGATATTGTTGTTATTTCCTTTATTATTTTTATTCTATATATATGTACTTATAGAATCATAAATTAGTTTTAACAATTTCTTTAATGTTATTTTTTAAAAGGAAATTTATTTTTTTACCTGATACCGGAGAATAGAAGAAGAGCCAAATATTATCAATTTTAACTGGATATTTTTATTTTCTTCTTCATAGAAAATTATTGGAAAAACTTATATAAATTGCTACTTAGAATTATAAAAGTCTATACTCCAAAAGCAAAAGAATTTTTAATTTTCGTAATTTAATTAATTAATTAAATAAAAAAGACCTAATTTTATATTAATAATAGCCTCTAAAAAATACAAAACAATAGTTTCTCTTGTAAAATTTCGCAGAATTATACCGTATACGTTTATAATTCTGTAAATTTTAATTGATTCAAATGCACAGTTTATTTAAGTTATTTAAAAATTTATATTTCTTTAATTGACATATTTTTTTCAGGCATATACAAATATTAAAGATAAAAAAGATTGAAACATTAAAACTAGTAATAAGTTATTTCTTACATTTGTGGCATTTACTACAAATTTTTTTTAAATTTATAATGATTTCTATTTTTTAAATCTTCCAACAATTTAAAATCAAAAATATTTAAATGTAAAATATGAAAATCGAATTTATTATTGATGCCAAATTTTAAAATTAACATTTAACATAACATTGCAAAAAAAAAAAAAAAAATTAAAAGATAACATTCGTCATAATTTTTTTGAAATTGTTAAAAAAATTATTCCATTCATGAGTTTGGATCTAAAATCATGTACATTGGCTCTCTTAGTAAATCCATATCATTATTTCCAATATTTATGTAATAAATATTGAAATATTATCATTATTCTCTCAATAATAATAATACATTTTAAATCTTATTTTTTATTACTAAATTGACTTTGAATAGTTCTTTGAAATTCCATTTCAATTCCTTTGAGCGTACTTTCTATTGCTTCTACTTTATTTTTAAATTTTATATGATCATTTGAGTTCTTGCTATAATAAAATTTGTTATCATCGTTACCAACCTTATTTAATGATTTTCTAGAATTATTAGAACTTTTCTTCAATGATGGTACATTATTTATTTGTCTTGTTGTAAATTTCTTTAAAAAAAAAAATAGATAAAAAAAATGTATTTCATTCCATACAAAATGTAATTTAAAATATAGTTAGTAAGTCAATTGAATTTCATTGGTTTATTACATTTTAATTTTGTAAATAAGGCAAAAAATGGAATGAAGACATAAAAATAGTTAAAAAAATAATAATAAATTGAATTAATTTGTATTTCATGTCTTGATCAAAAAATCAAAACAATCGGTCTCAAAATGTAAACGTTTCTTTATCTACATCTTTTGCTGAATTTTATCATTATTACTTTAAAATATTGAGTACGTAAACGTTATACTGGAAAAAAATTACATAGTATAATGTTGGTGAAATCCCTCCAAAAAAAATAGTAGGTTAGGTACGCTACTGTGGGCAAAAAATGAGGTGAAATTTGTTATAAAATGAAAAATCTTTATTTATTATTCTAAATCAATTTTGTCGTCTTCAAAGTAATCCCCCCTCCTACAAAATACACTTCTGCCAACGTTTTTTCCAATTTTCGAATTAGTTACTAATTCATTTCCTGGAAAAGTCTTCAGTTCACGCAGCGATTCACGTTGAATCTATTCTACGGACTCGAAACGGTGTCCTCGGAGTGGTCTTTTGAGTTTATTGAGTATTTTATAATAGTATTTTGTTCAAAGATTTTTAAAATCAAATAACTAAATATAAAGAAATTGCATTTTTCAATGTTAAAATAAGACAAAAAATATTATGTTTTCTTATTTTCCAATTACTACAAAAAAAAAAAATGCATTGCAATCTAAGTCTATTAAATTTAATTTTATTTTTATTAAAATTCTTAAAAGGATTTACAAGGATAATGGATTTTCTTATTCCTCATACTTATTTTAAATTTTTTTATTTCATTCTATTTATAAATTATTATTTCTATTATGCTATAATAATAAAATTTATTTACGAAATAAACATTTAATGAGATAAAAGGATTTTTTTTTTTTGCATTATATACACTACTTGTATAATACACTTTAAATTCAGTCTATTTTTATAGAAAAATGTTCACAAAAAAAAAAAAGTCCACCAGCCAGCAGGACTAACAAAGAATAAAATGCATTTTTTTTTTCTAAATAAATGCTGGTATGAAAACTAGACAAAAGCTTTTATGTTTATTTTGTATGAATAAACCTCAAAGCACATAGAAACACGTTGAATTAAACATATGAATTTATTTCCCTGATGAAAACCATTTTTTTCTACACACGACTTTCGTGGTTGTTTTATTTTGTATGAGGAAAACAAAAAAAAAAAAAAGGATTCTGTTTTTATTTAACATTCTGATTATCATTTTAATTCAAATTCCATTTTAATTTTTAATTCTAATTTATAAAATGTCTGTTATAAAATTAGTTCTCTTCTTTTTTTTTTTTTCTTTTTTGTTATAATATTCAGCAGATTATTTGTTTTAATTCAGTTTTTATCAATTAAATGCAATTCTTTGAAAATGTAAAAAAATGTATAATGTATATATAATATATATAAGTGTTGAACGTAATCAGTAGTGGTATAAAAAGCGAAAGATACTTAATGGAAAAACAATCAAAATATTTATAATTGGTTTGTTATAGAAATTTTATATATTGTCAATTAAGAGCCAAATGAAAACAACCCAGTTTCATAATAGATGAAAGATAAAACCAAGCGAATGTTGAAGAACTTAAAAAACGAATAAGAAAAATACTATTTGTTAAATATTAAATTTACTTAAGAGGTCGCTAATTGATATAAAAATATACAGAATTTCTTTCAAATACTCTTGAAAGTTTTATTTGATACTATGAAAATGAACTGTATCCTTTTTTGTAGTTGAATTGTAGTTGAGTAAGTGGCCAATAAAAATTTCTTAGAACTCCTTGAGTTTTTTGAACTTGTAAATTATATTGTATTCTTTGCGTTTTAGATGTAAGAATAGTTTTGGAATTATTTTATTTACTACTCAGTCCTTATATACGCTTGGACAGATTACGATTTGGATAAAATAAAATGAAAATGTAAATATATATGTGATATATGTAGTTAGTAATCAATATGTGTGACTGAAAAATCTTTCTTCACACTAAAAGTGAAATAACAAGCAACAACGTTGTAAATATAAAGTTCTGTGATCCAACAGCTAAATGATATTTATTTTAATGGAAATCCTTTTTATTGTTTTTTTTTTTTTTTTTTATTTTATAACATATTGATTTTGATACTTACATTCTTTTTTTTTAATTCATCAGTTGATTTAGTTTTTCCATCTGTTAACATTGAAATTGTGTCCTTAATACGTGACTTATAAGGTTCATTAAATATTTTCCTAGAAGTATTGGGAACAAGTTTATAAACATCATCATCATCAAAGTCATCATCATCATCAACACCATTATTATCAGTTCTTAAAGCATTTGAATCATTTTTATATTTATTTGTTAATAAATTTAATTCGCGATTTTTTAGTTCCTCTTCGGCAAACATCATGTCAGTTTCATCACGAATTCTCTAAGTGAAAATAAAATTTTTTTTTTAAAAAAGCATAATAAAAAGTATTATATTATAAGTTTTATTCAAATAAATCACAAAAAAACAAAATACAAAGGAAAATGTAATAAAAAAAAAAACTAAAAGGAAAAATGTTTTTTTGTTTGCTCTTAACATTAACTTTTAGTAAGGATTGGTTTAATTGACGTTTATGACTTTTAGTATATTTTATTAATATTGATTTTTTGCTCTCTGCAAAAAAAAAAAAGTTAAAATTTCAAAAACGATTTGTTGTAGTTCAAAGTTTTTGGAATTAGAAAAATAATTATTTTGCAACGTAAACATTTTTTGCATGCAAGTAGCATACCATCTTAAATTATGGTATGCTACTTTTATGAATGCTACTTTTGTGGTATGCTCTTTTTTATTAATATTTTGTTATTTTGACTTTAAAAGAACTCCTTTAAAATCAACTATGGTGTTCAGTGAAATTCGTTATTTAAAACTACATGATTTTTTACATAAATAATATACGTTCAAAAACTATTTTCTAAAATCTAAAAGTAAAAATAAAATCATAGATATACATCTCAATTTTTAATGAAAATACTTAATGTCAAAAGTCTTAGACCAAATAAGTATAAAATATAAATGTCATCAATATAACAAATAAAACGTATAACTTTGTTATTTTCTCTACCCTTTTTATCTTACTTTATTTCAAATTCAATTAATTTTCGAAAGGGTTGATCGGTTCAATATTCCTTTTTTTGTTCATTTTATTTAATTTAAATTTTTCATTTTTTCGATTAATTTAGTTTCCTTCGTGAGGATAAAAAATAAATTAAATTTGTTTTTTTTTTTTTCTTATTTAAAAATTTTCTTAGTTTTCTATCTGTTTTTCCTTCTTACAACTTACGTATTTGTGTACCTACCCATATTACATAAATACACACACTATACTTACATTACGTTCGATATCTCTCATTAACGTATCTAATTCATTTTCTTGTAAATTGATTTTTTTACGATTATTTGATTCATGAATTAAATCAGCTACACTTGCTGTGCGATTTCTAATTTGTTTTTCATATATAAGTAACATTTTACGTTGACATGCAATTCTTTCTTCCTCTCTACAAATTGCACTACAATAAACTTTTTCCATTTCTGTGGAAGAAAATCAAGTAAAAAAAATATATATATTTTAAATGGAAATAATTTCATTTTTTCTTGTGTTAAAATAGCTCAATTACATTATTTTATTATTCCCTATATGTATAGTTCGCAAAATGTCTTTTAAAATCATGTTATAAAAGAAAAAAATATTAAATTTCAGTTTATTCAGATTATAGTTTAGTGGAAATATGAAAGAATTTTTAATTAAGTATGTATTATTCGATAATAAGTACAATTTTTAATTGTTTTTTTGAGGATGAGGATAAAAAACAATTTAAAATATATAAAAATATAAGGATACGAAACAACTAAAATAAGTACAATGTACATCTTGTTAAAATAACTTCTGCCAAAATTTTATACTCTACCAAGTGCCAACACTGCGTGTATAGTGAAAATTTATTATAGGGACAACTGCATTTCTTTAAATATCCTTGTGTAAAAATAAATACTTTTTACAAAAATAACAATTACGCTTTTATCTTTCAATAAAATATTTTTCGTAATTATTTCTTTATGTCTATAATATTCGAAAATTCATATTTTTTTACATAATTACATTACTAGTACAACAATTACCTGCATGAAGTTACTTGTAAAATGAATTGTTACAACAGCTTAAAGCTTTACAGCGAATATGCCTATGTTCAATAAAACAAAAAGTTGACTTGAGAAATTTTGAAACAGCCTAATGTTTATTTTTTAATTTCTATAAAAGATTAAGGTATTTTTTTATAAAAATAAAATTTGGCACAATTTTTTTTGTAAATATTTTCTATTTATTTTTTTTTTTGTTTCTCTTGTATATATAAGGCCTATCCACTGTAATATAATTTGAATGCAAATTTTCTATTTGCATTCAGTAAAAAAAAAAAAACTATCTTGTAAGAGAAAAATGAGAAAATTCACTTGAGATTTAGAATTGAATAAATTTTATACTTCACTTTTTGGCTCTGAAAAATTTAATAATGTAAAGGTGACACTACACAAAGTTATATATATTTTTTTTTTTTTAATATTTTGTATGTACTGAAAGAAAACAACTTAATCGCATGGAATTTGGGATTTGGGTAGAAAGTTTTACAATTTGAATTTTTCTAAAACTTTAAAAAACATTGAATTTATAAGAAAGTTTTCTGTATCTATATAATTTTATTACAGTAAAGTTTTTAGGATGATTTAATTTATTTTTATTTTCAGATACAACTATTATTGAAATATTGAAATATTTTTATTGCACTGACAAATATCTATTGTTGGTTTTAAATAGAATTGGGCTTATTCCTGCATGTGAAAAATGATTTCGATTTGATTTGAATTCAACTTTTCTATTGTTCAATTGTGTCGAGTTGGTTTTTTAATATGTCATATATAAAATCGTTAATGATATCATTTTTAAAAAGGATATTTATAAAATCAAACATGAAGCGTTTAGATTAAAATATTTTACGAAAATAGAAATATGAAACATCTAAACTAATAATAATAAAATAGAAAACAATAATGACTGCTTTAACTTTATTTAATTTAAATTTAAAAAAGTTTAAAAATTAAAGTAGTTTTGATATTATTTTTAAATAAATTAAAAACTATGAAAATGAATCCTCCTCCTCTTTCATTGAAATTTGAAATCATATACAAGTTTATTGAAAAACAAAAAATAAAAATTAAAACTTTTTGATTTAAAAAAAAAAAAAAGAAATAAAAATAAAAAGCTTGAAGAACGTGAAATAATTTTAAATTATTTCATTTACTTCAGCTTTAGTTATTCGGTTTTTTTTTAGTTGTTTTTGAATAATTTCTTAGTAAACTTACAAACTTTAGTAAACAAAAAAATGTTATACCAAATAAATAAATTTGCTTTAAAAAAAAAATTAAGTTCTTTTAAAATAATTTTGTTTTTTTTTTGATTGAAATTTATTTATTTCGATTAATTTTAAGTTTCCGGAATGATTTCTAATTAAACAAAAATATTCATAAAAAAAAAATATTTCATTTTTGGAACAATAATTCTTATTCGTATACAAATAATATTGATTAAGCATATAAAATAAATAAATACGAACAATAAATAATGTTGCAAAAATTCGAAAAAAATTATTTTCGCAGTTCATTAAAAACTTTTGGAAAAATTAATTCAATTGTCTTTTTTTGTTATTTAATTTCATATATAATTTCACAAATTCGTTATAAAATATAACCCTTTTCCATGAAAATAGATGAAAGAAAAATTTATTAGTAGAATGATGTGGTTGCGAGTATTTATGAAGTTCTATTTTCGTCATAGTTTTTGAATAAATAAATAAATAAATGGGCTTTAGCTAATATTAATTTAAGAATAAATGGCTAAACATAATTTATTCAAATTGAAGAACTTTTCGATTGAACATGAAAATATAGCAGGTACAAAGAAGATGAAAAACTACAAGTTATATTTTCATTTTTAATAAAAAATAAAGTTAACAAAATTCCAAAACTTTTATTTAGTTATAATGTACTTAATGAGAAATGTTGAAACCATCATAATGGAAATGGAAGTATGAAATTTAAAAAAAGTTTATGTATTTTTTTACTTTGTTTAATAAAATGCATAATTTAAGTATAAAAATAGAAAAATTTTGTTTATCTTCAATTAGATCATTTTTTTATAGATTTTTTTTCATAATCTTATATCAAAGTGAAATAACCATTTTGTATTCTTAAAAGATAATAATATTTAAATTGAAATATATAAAAATTTTATATATAAATAAACACCTACTACACTACATTACCTTTTAAACGTTTCTTGTGTTCTTCATCTTTTAATCCTAATTCTAATTTTTTTGCCAATTCAATTTCTTCTAATTCCAAATCTCTTATACGTTTATCTAAAATTTTCTTTTCAATTTGTGCACAATTTAATTCTTTTTCTTTTCGATTTAACCATTCTTTTGGATAATTTTCAAATTTTGGATATAAATTTTTTGGTAAAGATTCAAAACAATGAAAATATTTCTGGGGATTTAATTCTGATGGACATTTTTCAATTAATACTAAAATTTTTTTCAAAAATTTTCTCATATCAATCGGATTTTGATCATGGAAATATTCCTCTATTGATTCAATAGTTTTTAATCTCGTAATATGATTACGTTGAATTATTTGATAACCAATAATTGCAAATATTATGTAATCAATATCATTTGAAATTATATTATCCCATAACTGAAACCATTGTTCATTATCCAAAATCTCTGAAAAACAACTTATTATTATTGGCCAAGCATAAATCATACTAGTAATAGACATTTCATTATAAAATTTGATTAATTCATAGTCATAAAATTTCAACAAATTCTCAATTAATCCTAGATAATTATACGATTGCATCGGTGCAAATTCAAACCATAATTGTCCTTGATTCCATAATACTGTAGCAATTATTTCGAAACTAAGTAAGAGATTTGGCTGTTTTTGCGTATTACATATTTTCATGAATGGGTAAACAAATTTTGGTAAAAATTCAGTACATTCAGAAAATATTTTTGTCCAATACATTAAGCAAGAAAGAATTTTTTTAAAATTCCGTGCCGCTGTTAGATCTTTAAGTGGTAAAATTTCAGTCAAATTTTTCAATTTAGGATGTGTTGGTTTTTTTATTAATTCATAAAATTGTGTTTTATTCATGGGTAGTTCTAATAATGATTGCCATATTAAATAACGATATTTATCTGAATAATGACCGTATTCTTTTAAAATTGCCTTCAGTCGATCCTTTTTTAAAAGTTTTTTAATCTAAAAATAAGAAAAAATTTTACATTTAAATAGATTGATAGTGAGGATTTTTTATTAAAATTAGAACAAAAAAAATTGTTTAAATAAATAAATATTTCACATCCATCCTAGAATTATAATTCATAAATAAATATCCTTTATTTCCGATAATATAAAAATTGTATTCTCATTAAATTATACAGAATCTGAATATTCTACCTTAAAAAAAATTATTTTATAGAGAAAACTTTTCAAAATAACTTCTATAGATAATCAATGTACAAATTATTTAAATATATTAATAAGATCTATATGAGAATCTGTTTGAATAATAAATCTAATTTTCATACTTCAGTTAAGTTAAGTAGTCAATTTTAATTAAAATAAACTAAATAAGGTCCATGAGATAATTATCATAAGTGAGCAGAAAAACAACATTAAAATATAAATGTATAATATTATCAATTTAACATTATACATACATACATATGATTCTTGAACATTTTAATTATATCCAGACTAGAAAACAATATTAAATAAATCTCATTTCGAATAAAAAAAAAATGTAAGCAGCAAGTATATTGATTTGAATTAATTGGAATTGGGGAAAATTATGTTTCCAAGGAAATACGAATTTTTTTTCAACTTCATTTTAATTTTCTTCTAATCAATTTCGACTACTTCATTCACGTATCATCTGCAGAAGGTTAGGTACACAGGTTAATAAAATATTTATGTGGTAAATTGTGGTTCATAAGAAATCCCCAAAATATATAAAACAAATTTTATTTCAATTTTGCAAACATTTAGTTCATAATATTAAGTTAACAAAAAATAAATTTTTTATATCAAAAATGATTTAAACCACAATTAAAATCAACATCATATGGTTTTGTAATAGAAAAAAAGTAATTTTTATATTTTTCAAATAATCTTTGAAGCTTTCTAATTTCTAATTAATATATTTTTTCTTGTTAAATTTTTTGGAAATTAATAATTTTATGAAATTTATGCAAAATGAAGTAAAGAACAAATAAAACGTTACGAATTTACGCGTCTTTGTTAGATTTTAATTATGTTCTATAGGCCCGGGTAATAATACAATATTCGGCAAGTCTCAATTGAAGCTTTTCTAAATGAGTAAACAAATAAAAATATTGTACTATTTAAAATATTGTAAATTAAATAAAACCAAATGTATAATATTAGCCTCTTCTTACTTCCTTGATTTATATGATGGTTCATAATTTTCCCACGTACCTAAGAATTTTGTTCTTGTTACTTTATAAATATATAAATACATGAATGAATGTATATATGAATGTCAATAAACAACAACAAAATGCAAAGGAAAAATTACGAATTTTTAAATATCATAAATGATGTGAAAAAAGCGAATATATTTTTAATTGAATACATTTCATATTCTATCCACAATTTAACTTAAAAAAAAACCATCGAAAAAATAAAAATAAAAAATATGTGTTGAAAATATAAACTTTTTTTCTTTTAATAAATTTAAATATTTTAATATCAGTACTCGTTCCAATTTCAGTGCTCGCTATTATGTACAGAACTCAAAGGATATGTAAATTTTTCATAATGCTTTAGTTTTGTTAACATTTTATTTTTTCATAAATAAACAGAAAAAATGAATTTTTTAGTTCGTGAAGGCCACATTAAACCAAACTGTGCTTCATTTATGTTTTTTTTTTTAATTTATTTAACACGTTACCATAAAATTATTTTAAACCAATATTATATTTTTGATTATATCACTTTGAATTTACTAATTTAGCGGCATATCATCAAATAAATAATCCCTATAAAATAAATTTTTTGTTTTATCTAAATTTTTTTTTTATTCTATTATTTAATGAATATTTTTTTAAAATAAATTTTTTGTTTTATCTAAAATTTTTTTTTATTCTATTATTTAATGAATATTTTTTGTACAATTAATTCTAGGATAAAATATTATTAAGGATTTAGAAAGCCAATTAAAGGTTTCGATAAAGATAAATAGTTATAAATTTTTATTGAAAACGTACAAAATAGTTAGTGAAATTTTTAACTCATCAGACACAAAGTGAGTGAATTTCTCTGAAATCCCAAAACTAGTTAAAATACTATTCAACAACGCAACAAAATATCTCCTAAATTTAGATTAAAAATATAAGAAATCATGAAAAACTTAATATTGTTTAGAGTTTTTCAGATATATGGTGATGAACAAAAATAAAAGTTCTATAAAACAATTTTCTTTATTTATCCCAAGTAAATTTTG
The DNA here is from genome assembly GCA_964007475.1 of Hybos culiciformis. NCBI lineage: Eukaryota > Metazoa > Arthropoda > Insecta > Diptera > Hybotidae > Hybos > Hybos culiciformis. Next base: position 92,947,580 of record OZ023274.1, on the reverse strand, counting down.
TTCAGAAAATATTCAAAGAAAAAATAAAATGATTATCTTATAATATTTTTTTTTACCAAGAAAAAAGGTATTATTATAATAATCAATTTTATTGTTTTAACCATTGAAGAAAAAACGTATTACTTTTTATGCATTAATTTATTCGAATGAGTATGTAGTACTAGATACACCTCTAATTCAATTAAGTGTTCCTATAATAAAATGTTTAAATTATTATTATTATATTATTGAGAATATTTGCCAAAATATCCTCTTCGCAAATCCGCCTACATATTTTATTCATAGATCATCGATATTAAATTTTTGATTAGCATCTACCATTCAAATGAATATTTATTTTGTTTTCAAAAATTAATTTGAAAACCAAATAAATTAAATCAATTTTGAAAAGCGTAGTAAAAACAAAACTTTACTACTGTATTAATGCAATTTTCAATTCATCACTTTTTCCTTTTTAAAGTCATTTGAAGTGTGAAAAATGCGCAAACAAAATTTCTAGTTCTTCTGCACAGTTCTTCTGCACAGAAAGTTTGGATTTTCGAAAATTATACCTACGTGTGAAAAATATTTTTTTTTTATAAAGTTTGGTTGCCCAGTTAGTCAACCCTTAAAGAGGACAAATGCAAACCAAAAAAAACTTTCGCATACTTCTGGGTGACCTGAAATGTTTATAGTCTGTCGGGAATTGCGGCACAAAAACCAACAAAATACGAAAAATTTATTTCATATTTTTTTAAGGCAAAAGATAAATTAATATTCATCCATTTATTAAATTTTTTCCTATTTCATTTCTTGGAAAAAAATGAAAAAAAAATACTTTCTAATTGTTTTATTAATAGTCCAAATGAAATTGACATAACTTTTTTCGAACTTTTACTTAGCAATCACACAAAAATAATAAAATTAAGATTTCACAGTCGGTAGGTATATTGTATATAAGTTATATTGAAAAAAAAAAATTATTTTTATTCCATAAAAAGAATTTTTGGATATCTAGCTAGGTACGTAAAACTTTTTTTTTATTTGACTATAATACCTCAAAAGATAATAAATAAATATATAGGAATTAAAAATAAATACTTAAAATAAAATCTTGTACAGAAAAAATAAAAAGAAAAACCTAAACATAATCGCATTAAACAATTTTCAATTAGGGATACGTATTATTGATGTATTATTAGGTATTTTATATTATAGATATAAAGAAACCACAAACGGAAGGAATTAAAAATAAATACTGTAAACATAAAAATTGGGAAGAGAGGTATTATTTATAATTAATATGACTATTTGAATTTTTGTTATTTTTAAATGTTTACTTCAAAAAATTAGAAAGCATCTTTTTTAACGAAAACAATTCAAAATCAATTAATGAAATCGACATCGACACTAATAAAAGAATACCGAATACCTATAAATCATAAAAGGTATGGCTATTCCTTAAATCATATTCTAAAGAAATATTTAACTTCAATCAATTGTAAAAACATTAGAGAATATCTACATATATCTTCTATTATCTATAGAAATGGATTTTCTTATTTATTATATGAAAAAAAAAATATTTGGTCTTAAAATTAGATATTTAGAATTATAAAGAAAATTTACTTAAGAAAAAATTTTGTACTCACTTCAGATGATAATTCCATATTTTCAATAGAATTTAATTCACTTCTACCACTATTCATAAAACTCTCACAGCTACGTTTTGTATTTAATTTTGAATGTTTCTGAATTAAATCAATTTCACTTTGAGTGGTCTTTAGAATATTTATCATTTTTGATGTTTGGTAAATGTTTATTTCACCTGAACATTGAATAGAACACAAAAATTTACCATCCGTGGATATATTAATTTTTTGTACACCACTAGCAATTAAATATTTTAAATTTAAATTATTGCAATCAATTAAATAAATATTATTGTCATTTGTCAAACAAAAAATTAGCAAACGATTTTCTTCTCCACTATTGATGTTTGTTGGATAAAAACAACATTTGCGTAACATAACATTTAAATGTATTAATTTAAATATTTCGAATGAGCTTATCAATAAAACTAACAAATAATTATCCAATGTTGTTAAAGCAATATAATTTCCATCAATTGAGAATGAAAATGAATTTATTAAGCCTGTAGAAAATTGAAAATAATTTTTAAATTATTTCGTGTTAAACATAAATTTTCATGCGATAACTATTAAATTCTATTTATTATTCATAAATCTAATGCAATTATGAAGGTCACAGAAACGAATAGGATCGGGTCATAATACTGCATTCAAAAATGCCGTAAGAACCCAATACTGTACACAAAAAAAACCAATTCATAAAATACTGTCCGGACAAAATACTGTATGAAAATTCAAACAACACTCTGTTAAACAAAAAACATGTATAATAATGTACATTACTTACCCTTTTGCATATCTTTAAATATTTCTGCATCAGCTTTTCCCTTCAAACAATTATTTTCTCCGTAATTATTCAAATTTAAATCAAGTTGTGTAAATTCTTCTTGCCTTATTTTTCTATCTCTACTTTTAATCGGGTGAATTGTACGAATATTTTTAAATGGTTTTTTTATATCATCATTATCATCATTCGGATTATTAACCGACCAAATATATATTGAATCATTTGTAAAGCATGTTATAATTAAGTTTGTATTATTCATTAATCCTGTCGTCGTAGGCAAAAAATTAACAAATTTTAATGAAATTTTTCTTTCATTAAAATCTAATTTATGTGTCGGTTCAAAATTTTCAAAACTAATTATAATAGTTTCATTTACTGAATTAACTATAAAATAATTCTCTTTATCAATGATCACTGGAAATTCAATTGATAAAATTGATGATGAAAGAATTTTAATTTTTTTTATTATTTCTCCTTCAACTGAAAATACAGAAGAAAAATTTTTGTTTTAAATTGGATAGCGGAAAAGAAAGCAACAAATACGTGCAAATATTTTTTTAACCGACTTTTCTTTCCTATTGACTTTGTGTAAATGGGAGAAAAAATATTAATGGTTTATTAGTTCATTTCAATCATTAAAATAAAATAAAATAGAAAAAATAAAATACACAAAAAAAAACGTTCAAATTACCATTAAATTATTGGATATTATATTATGATATTATTAATTATGATGGCGTAAAAAGAAAACAAAATAACAGTCATAATAGATTAAACTAGTAATAGATTTAAGATTCAAAACAAAATTGAGTAGTGGGAAGTTTTTCTTCCTCATTTTTGTTTTGATTGTTCAAAACAAATATAAATATCAGTGGATAATAATTACTAAGAAATTTAGGAATTTCTTAAAATAATGAATTATTTCAACTGAATTAACTGGTGTGTATAAATTATGTCCAAAACACATTCGAAACATGACCACACATTCCCACGTACACAATTTACACCTACTCTGAATGTGAAAAAAAAGTCAAATAATAACGAATGGAAGATCAATAAATTTTGGTAGAAAGAACACTATCATTTGTTACAGTGTGATTCACTCTGTGTAATATATATCCCGTATAGATTTTTAATCTTAATAAAATATTCCGCCGCACAGTAGATTCTATTTTTAGAAGCGTATAAATTTAAATTGAATTTGAAAATAATCACAGTTTGGAGGTCATTAAGTTTTGCTAAACCCATTAACATTATTTTACAGATCAATATAAAAATCAAAACATGTCTAATATATACCTATAATAACTTATATGAACAATAAATAATGTTCACAATTTGTATAACTCGAACTTATATTTTGAAAAGGAATATTTGAGATTTAATTATTGGAAACTTAATCTCTAAAGTAATTTTAATTTAATTTTTAATTAAAAATTTAAATTAATTAAATACCAATATTTATTAAAAACAAATATCCATTTTCGGTTCCAATTAAAAATTCATTATAATTAAAGTGATTTTGTTCAATTACTGTTGCATTTAAAAATTTTTCCATCAATTTCCAAAATTTTTTATTCATAAAATCGAATACAAAAACATTTCCCCTAAAAAGAGAAAAAAAATAATACATTTTTATTATACAATTTAGTTAATTATAAACACGTTAAAAACAATTCTTAGGAAATATTAACTATGTACACGTACTTCTTATCAAGAGCCACAAAATGACCATTACCATTACTAAATGTTCCATTTATTAATTTTATATTAATTTGATTATTAGATTTACATCCGGTTGTATGATGAACTTTTAAAATCAATCTATAAAAAAATAATTTTTTAGATGTTGAATAAATTAAAATTTAAATTAGTTATATATACTATAAGCATCTGCCGAATTGTAATACATAGTATGTAATTATCTAATCACTAGCTTAATCACTAGCATATTAAGTTGTACGTTATATTAGATCATCCTTTGTCTAGAATTTGTGTAATTTTTTCATTTTAAATAATTCTCACCTAACTACTTGAATTAAGTGGATACATCTAGGTATTATTTAAATCGCTTCTAACCCGTCTTCGTGTTAAATGAAAGAAGCACATATTTCGGCTTGGACCATCCTGGACTTGGATTAAAATTTAAATTAACGTTAGAGCTTAGGGAACGATATAATTAATCAGTTTCCATGCACTACCTAGGTAGGTTGCCAAAAAACATAGGTAGGTTACCTGAAAACATAAGTAGGTTACCTAGACATAGGTAGGTAGGTATATAATTTTAAAGTCGCTGGTGGGGTCAAGAAAATCTTCAAAAAACATCATTATCTTTATTTTACTTACCCATTTTTGCCATTTATATAATTAAAATTATTTTTGTTCATTTTTAAAATTGGTATAAATTTTTCAATCTCATCTAAACTCTAATAATTAGTAATATAATAAAAGAACTGGACATAATAAACTTTGTTACGTCTTTTTGTTTTGGTTTTCTTTATTTTTTTTTATCGTAATCGTAATCGTAAATTGTAAATAAAAAATCCAAACAAACAATTGTTTCCACAGTAACCGTACAGGTGAGTTGAATTTTTTAAGGTAACGTTATCAATTATTTTACTTATGACGTAGCGTTTAATAAAACTAAAATTAATGTCAATGATCGAATTTTTTTCAGTACACAACGTAAATTACTTATTTTGGAAAATTTGTAATTCGTATAATTATACGGTAATGAATATTATAATATGCATAAATTCATTATCATGAGTACTAATGAATCTATCTGAGTTAAAACTAAACAAATTTTCATCCTTTTACGAATATTTTTAAATTATTATATTTCAAAAATATTCTTATTTTTCGAATTTAAATTTACCTAATAATTTTTATAGAAAAGTTACAGCTTGTATCATTAACTACTAAAGTCATTAGCTGTAAATTATACTTAATATTATTTTTTTTAATAATCTATTATTTTCAAAAATAATTTTATATTAACGTACAATAAACCAGACCATAAAAAAGGTAGGTATATAATATTATACAGTCAGATATAGGTTTTATTGTTAAAATATTTCAAGGTAGTAAGTAACTCAGTACTTCAAATATTCTATATTAAATAAGCTCAAATTACAAAATTATAAAATAAAAAACCTATGTACATAATTTAATTTCATTTATAATGATTTTATTTTATTAAAAACCTTTTTCTTCAATAAAAGTATCTTAAAGCATAATTGACATCAAAATTATTTTAAATATTTTTAAGGTTGATTTTAATTATCAAAAATTTAAATGTTTAATAAATATGGATAATGAGTAGAAATGGTGTCAAAGCCAAAAAGCTTAAAAAAATACATGTATGGCATGAAATAATTTTATTTACATTCAACAACACTGGTGCGATAATTTTTAATATTTTTATCATTTTTTTTTTGTGTTTACATCTAGAAATAAACAATCTTTACATTAATTAAAGAACCACAAATTTTTTTTCTTATGCATATTATCAAATTTTAAGCTACATTACATTGAAAAAAAAAAGATATATTGAAAAACGACGATTTTTGTTCTTTTTGATATTATAAAACATACAAAAAATCAATTTACATTTTATTATTCAAAAAATTTAATTTTTGCGATAAAGTGATAAACAATTCAAATTGCGATTAGAATTTTAGTTCAAAATTAACACTTTATCGGTACAAAAAAAAACATTTATTTTCAGTACTCCAAAGAAAGAAAATAAGATTTTTTGGCATAAAATTTAAAAAACCGATTTACTTGAATAAGAATTTTAAGAAATTAAATTGGGTTCCTTTTTAATTTTTAGATGACAATATTAAAAATCAAAAACCGAAAAAATATGAGAAAAGAATTTCTGCATTAAATGTAGAATTTCAGAAGTTCACAACAAAATTTAAAATAGTATCAATTCTAGAAATTTGTAGCATTTTAATTTTTTCTCTGCATCGCCCTTATAGATACTAAATATATTCAAATTAAAATAATATTTTTTTATAAATTCTCACAAAAATATTTTTGTTTTTTCTTTTAAATATTATTAATTTTATAGGAAGTTATGAAAAATTAATTTTAATAACAACAGCCTCCTTTTTCAACATCGGCATGCGCAATGGCATCAATACTCCAAGGTCCACCTTGCTCCAATCGTCCGACACCGGTAGCTTTCACATTTGAATCAACTGGAATGCCAATATGAACAGCAGGTAGATGAAATGTTATTTCATTTAAATCTACACCATTTGCAGTTAAATACGATGAGATAGAATCACATGAATCAAATTGTCTTAAAGTTTTAGATTTTCCTTCACGTGCAAGCCTTACTAATCCTAGAGCTGTTGATAAAAATACTTGATTTAATCCTTGATCCTGTTCAGCAGAGGTTTCAAAATAATTAGCGCCTATCGAAGACGCATACAAAAATGCTTCATCTCTGGACACAGAGCGCTTTTCGAATAAATCTAATTTAGTGCCTACAAGTGTTAATATTAAAGGATCAGTTACATTGCGATGCAATTCTTTAATCCACATTTTAATATCTGTAAAGGTACGATATTGTGTTAAATCAAAACATAACAAGGCAGCATTTGCATTTCTGTAATACATTGGCGCTACTGCTTTAAATCTTTCTTGACCTAAAATTGTAAAAAGGATACATAAATGTGAGAATAAAAATTATCAATATTATCAAACAAGGAATTGGATCCATGGAAATTTTTTAATTGCATACATATAATTTGGTATTTGTATTAACATAATATAGCTTCGAATATAAGATTGTAAAGTTATAAATTGCCAGAAGAGATCTTACCCGCTGTATCCCACACCTGCAAAAAAAAAACAATTACTTTTATGTAGTTTAACTAAAATTTTGAAATAATAAATTTTTAAGGAATTATGAAAATAAAGGACATGATAATGGCTTTAATTTCGAAAAAAAAAGTCTAATTAATATTCAATTTATTTTTCTTCACTTACTTGCATTTTGACTTTCACATCATCTAAAAATATTTTACATGTAAAAAATGAAGCACCAATTGTTGGGGAAATTTCATTCGAATCTGAATTTTTAATGTATTTTGTAACTAAACTAGTTTTTCCAACACCTAAAAGAAAAAAGGAAATATGTAGTAATTATAAGTTTACAACAGATATGTTAAATAATTGAATACTACAGGAATGTAGGTATATTCATTGACCTCGTATATGTATTTAACTGGCCATAGAATCCAGCCGACATCATGACACTTAAATTAAAACATAAAAGTATTTTTCTTACACATTCAGTTAAAGGTTTCTGAGTCATTTTTCAAATGAAATAATTGATAATCTTAAAAAATATCCCGCGTTTAAAATTTCAATAAGAACTTGGGTACCTATCAACAAATTAGTCAGACAAGTTCAAGCCACAATAATCAGGCATACACGAATGACTTATTAATAATTTTCTGATAGTTTTTTGTTTTACATTTATTTAAAAAAATATTTTTTGTTATAAAGCTAAAACAAACAAAAAAAAAAAACCTTATCAGATTTTTCGTTTTCAATTTCTCACAAAGAAAACAAAACAAATATACAAATTCGTAATCTCGTTCTCGAGGGAAAAGTCTAGTGTTGTTTAGTTTTTAGGTACTTTGCGTAAAAAGAATTAAAAAATAAATATAAGTATTGAATTTCATTGCGCACTAGTTTTTTTTTTTTTTTGTTCATAAAAGTGGGCCAACTAATTTACCTCCAGATCCAAGGACGACAACTTTAGCCTCTATTCCTTTTATCATTTTTTTTTATTTGAATTTTCTTTAAATTGTAAATTAAATATTTTAAAAATTAATATTTTGCCGTAACTTTTTAAATAAAATTATTTATTTTAATTTCATTTAGTTTTTTTTTTTTTTATGATTTTGAATTTTGATTTGTTTCGTTGGTTTAACAGTTTAATGTTAGGTTTTTCTTTTTTTTGCTATTCTTCTAAAATCTCAACTTAATTTCAATTTTTATTTACTTTTTGCGATTAAAAAAATTGATAAAAATAAATAAATCAAAATAAAAAAGAGTAAATAAAAATGTTTTTATGTAAAAAAAAAAAAAAATAGAAAAGTTGGCGATAAGCGTTTGTTATGTAAAGAAAATTAAATTAAATTAAATTGAAATTGAGATTCTCTACTCTAACCAGAGGGCGAAGTCGTGTCGACTCGCATCGACTTAGTCGAGCTAGTCGGCACAATTTTCGAGTCGCCGCTGCTGGTTCTTTTTTATCGACTCAGGTCGACTAGCTGCTGCTGAACTTTTATTCGACTTAGTCGACTAAAATCCTTTTTTTTTTGTTTTTTTTTTGTTTTTTATTTTTTTTTTTTTTTATTTTTATTTTTTTTTTTTTTTTTTTACAAAAAATGCGGATTTAGTCGACTAAGTCGATCAAGTCGAGCTGGTCGCTAAGACCGGAATTTATCGACTGAGTCGAGCCGCTGCTGGCTATTTTTACCGCAAGCCGCTGCTGACCAAAAATCAAACGACTTCGCCCTCTGACTCTAACTCTACAAACAATTTTTTTTTTTTTTACTTATTTATTTATTAAATCATTATTTGGTTTTTTATTATTTTCTGATTAAAAAATATAATTTAAGTATTTTAGAATTATTATTTTCTTTTATTAAAAAAATAAAAAACATTTAAATAATAAATTTAAAATGATTTTGTTTTTGTTGATTGTTGTTGAAATGAAATTAAAAATGATGAGTTAAAATTTAAAAATTGTGGATTTTGACGTTTCTTTGTTATTATTTTTTGAAAAAAGAAAAAACCAAAATTGAAACCCCTACAAAAACAAATCATATGTGCCTGCCAGTGGCAGACTATCTTTTTCAAGGTCGCATTTAAGTATTTTTATTATTGTTGCATACTTTATAAAATCAGCATAGATTACGAACTGAATCAAGACGGAGCGGGAAAGCGATTATTGAATAAATTAGTTCATAAAACGTGTACATGTTCAATTTAAAATCCACAAAAATTCTATATTTGCTATCGATTCATTCATTTCATCAAAATCGAATATTTTAGAACAGAGGTGTTCATCAAATGATATTTCTCAATCAATAATCTCATTTGCCACAATTGCCAGGCATTTTCGTATATGCTTTTTTGTAAACAAAAATAATTATCTAAATTTCATTAAAAACACTCAACTTTTATGAGTGATACAATGACTATTGTGTGAAAATTATAATAATCCTTTTTGGTTGTTTTTGGTTATTTTTCTTTCATAATTTTTATTTTATAAAAATTGAAGGGATCTTGTGAATTTTTTATTTTCAAATATTTTCATTTCGAATACTGACTGCTGTTATTATTCAATTTGACGGATTACTTCATTTGCGAAAAATTGTAAGACATCAACATTATTTAAAAGAAAATTCATCAATTTGATTCGATTGAATTGTGAAAACTAGGTATAGAAAAATGTCAGTCAAGCATGACTGGTAAGTTGAAAAAGTAGTTTATTTTTCGTTAATTTAGTGACTGAAATCAAATAGGTATCTAGTATCTTATTTTTTTTTGCACTAGTCTCTACCTCGATCGAAGTATATGTATGTAGTTTATAGTAGGTAGGTATATATAATTATATCCGCATACCTACCTATTCAGAAAAAAAGTTCCAACATCCTACCTACGTATCCTAAATTCAGTTAAGGTAAGATTGACAGGACAGTATTGCATCTGACTACTACATTTCAAATGTCTAAAAAATCTAAACAACTTATTACTTTGCCTAAAAAAATTTCCCAAGTAAGCATATGTAGTTATACCTCCAACAATAACGAAAACTTTATAATGTTAAAAAATTAATTTTAATATTCATATAATTTTTTTAGGTATCAATCTGATGCCAAAATATTCATAACAGTATTGTTGAAAAATGCAGCGGAAAAGAATTATCAAGTTATCATTGAAACTGATAAAGTTAAAATGACAGCTGATAATTATGAATTAGAATTAAAACTTTATCGAAATTGTGTACCAGAACGATCTAGTCATAAAGCTACTGCTTCCAAAGTTGAAATTTCTTTAGTTAAAGAAACTGGTGAACGTTGGGAAACTTTGGAGCAAAAGAATATTGAGCCCACTATTGTTCTAGAAAAAGATGATCAATCGAAGAAACAAAACTTGGAAAAATTTCTTAAAGATTTTGAAGAGCAGCAACGAGAAGAAGCTAAAAGTGAAGTAGCCCTTAATCAGCTCTTCCAGAAAATTTATGGAGAAAGCAGTGCTGAAGTACGAAAAGCTATGAATAAATCATACATGGAATCTGGTGGCACTGTTTTAAGTACCAATTGGAGTGAAGTTGGTAAAAGTAAAGTCAAAGTTAAACCACCGGATGGAACTGAATACAAAGCATGGGATGATTAAAAAGAAAAAAGTGAATTCAAAATAAATTTTTTTTTTTGTATTTCATTAACATAGATAAATAAGGTTTTTTTTTTTTCTTTTTTGTTCAAATCTGTAAAATCGAAAAATTAATTTAATATCAAATCCCAAATCAAAAAATTATACAATGCTCAAAAGCTTAAATATTCGTTAAGGGTTGATAATATTAATCTATTTATATTTTATTGAATATTTTTTAATTTTTATTTTGAATTCTTAAATTGATCATGCCGCGCCGTTGAATCAATATATTTATAGATGTAATAAAATTAAAATAAAATTAAATTTATCTACCTACAAAAAGTAACTTGTTTATTATCCAAAAAAATTTGTTTTGATTTCAGTTTTTAGTTTGACACAACAAATTAAATTGAAAATTTATTAGTATATCATAAATCTTTTAGAGCACTCTTATAAGATTTCCTGTCTAAACAATTATCAGTAAAGCGCTTCTTTGTATAAGAAATTGGAAGAATTGTTGCATTTCTAAATGGTACTTTTCAAAATAGATTTCATTTGATGCTAGTTATCCTGTGCCGAACTTACAGTAATAACAAAATAGTGTATGAAACAATAAATTTAAAAATTTGTTATTTAGCCCCCGCCAGAGTCGTGAGACCTCGAGTCGAAGTTTTTCGCCATCCAGCCGATTCTGGTCCAACACTGCTCTCAAAAAAATTTTTAATGATTAAATTATTTTTTCCTTCTTTCGATATTTTTGTGTGTTATTTATATAACATTAAAAAAAAAACATTAAAATTATCTAAAAAAAATTATAATTCATTTACTTAGTTACAAGCAAAAAATTTGCTACATTATCATTTATTTTTACAATTTTATTAAATTTTTATTAATAATCTTACGAGTTCAAGATTTTTTCTTTAATTTTCGTTATTTTGCAGCTTTTTTTTAAATCTTAATATCATTTTAATTATATTACATTAAAAAAAATTTAATTTATTTTCCAAATCCACCTCTACAAGTTGGACTCGACTCAACAGTGTCTCCCTTGTATTGAGTTGGTGTTTTAGTTTCAATTGATAGAGCATGAACAAAATCTCCATCCAGTGATTTTTTAACTAAATCATTAACCATTCTATGTCTCTATAAATTAAAATATTTATACATTTTTTTTTTAATATTTTTTAATATGATTAAGATTTTACCTTAATCAATGGTACACCTTCGAATTTATCAGAAACAACTAAAACTTTGAAATGAGACTCTGATCCTTTAGGTGCATTATGCATATAAGATTCGTTTATAACTTCTAAATGTTGTGGACCTAATGTTTCTAGAGCAGTACGAATTGCGCTTTCTACTGGACCCGACATATCAGTTGAAAATTTTTTATATAACAATGATGTGTTTCGGAAAATGGTATCTAAAAAAAAAAACGAAATTAACTATTTCATTCATTTATTTGTTTAATTCTATAGAGGCCATAAAATCAATAATTATAAATTATGGAAATGTAAAAATATTCTTAGGATTTTTCATAATTTTTTCAAGCAATATGTTAAAAACTCTTCCCAAAAGGTAAATGGATACTTACCTACCGACAACCTGTGTTACAGAATAAGACCGGCAAGATTGGGATTGAGAACGTATTAGGTAGGTCTGCTACCTACTGTACTAGAGTTGATAGTATAAAATAAAATCAGAACTCTTTAAAGCACGAAAATATTGACTATTAGCGGGAAAACCCAACATCAAGCCGTTTATGAGACTGTAACTAGGTTTTATAATTTTATCAATGCCTAGGTAAGTAAATAGATACCTAGATACCCACGTACCTATTATATTTAATCGTTTATTTTTATTAGGCCTTCCTTCCTCAATCCTTATGTGAACAAATAATAAATATTTTTTTTAATAAATAAATAAACGATTTTTTTAAAAATAAATAATAGAATAAAAATAAACAAATAATCTTAGTTAATTAGTTAAGAAATCATCCTTACCTAGGTAATTTTGCCGACCAAATAATTTAAGCATTTTTAATATATTTTTTATGCTTTTTCAATGAGAACAAATTATGTCAGATAAATTGTCATAAAACATAATGTCTATGTCAATAGAACAAAAAATTTTCACGACTGCGGCTTATTGTGGATTATTAACGAAAATATTCGAAGCGGCGCGGCTAAACTAAGAAATTTTATTTAATGCTATTCTCATTATTCTAAAGGAGCGCCCGTCATTTTCGTCTTAGGATTTCTTTTGTTGGAAGCGAAACAACGAGAAGAGGTAAAAGAATGATACAAGAGAGAGGTAAAAGAATCAGATGCACTAGACAAGTGTAAAAAGCCACAATCAGATTATATGTAATGCATCAATAATGTAAATTCCACCATTCACGTTCATACACATTTTCTTTCGTTTGTTTCTCTACACTTTATTTAAAGCGAAAAAACGGCGCATAGAAAACAAAAAGAATGAATGCGGCTACACCAAAAATAAAATTCCACACGACAAGCCGGCTGATTTTCATTGATGGCGTTCGCCGCCTGTTTGATGTTGTTTGGTTTGTAGTTTTGAGTTTTTGACGTTTGTTCAGTTCTTTTCATTCTTTATTGTTAATGTCGATGGGTGAAAAAACGTGAAGTTAAATTAAAATAAATAATAAATAAAGAAAATTTATCTTTTAAATTAAAAATAAAAATGGGCAAAAAAAAAAGAAAATTAACTGGCGACCAACAGGAAGATGATAATGAATTTGATTTAACCAAAAAACATTTGAAAACTGCTCATATTCGATCGTCGGAAAAGCGTTTAATTGTTGTACTTGAAGGAGCTCAACTCGAAACAGTTAAGGTAAAATCATATGCCTATCTATAGTAACGATGACGATATACTCGATTTAAACATAAGAATTACCTTTTACCTTAGCTTGAGTTTAAAATGTGAAATCTATAAGTGTACACAGGAAATAGACTTCTCTAGCTAGAGTCACTATAAAATCTAGACAAAATTTTACTGTAGTATACATCCAACCACAGAGCACTCTAGCTAAAGAATCTTTATGCTAGAGTCTTCATTATAGGTAGTCTACAAGTGTCTTAATTGTAATTAAATAGATAATTATAGGTACCAACCTATACCTACCTATCGGCTAAAATTTGTTTATTATATTATCAACTAGAACTCATTTCTATTTTACCTACCTACTTTATTATTTTAGATGGGTAGTGAATACCAATTATTAAATTGTGATGATCATGCAACGATTATGCGTAAAAATGGAAGAGATCCAGGTTCAAGTCGCCCCGATATAACTCATCAATGTTTGCTTATGCTAATGGACAGTCCATTAAATCGAGCAGGACTCCTACAAGTTTACATTAAAACTGAGAAAAATGTTTTAATCGAAATAAATCCACAGACAAGAATACCAAGAACATTTAAACGTTTTTGTGGATTAATGGTTCAATTATTGCATAAATTTTCTATACGCGCCAATGAATCTTCTACAAAATTAATGACAGTGATTAAAAATCCAATAACAGATCACTTGCCAGTTGGTTGTAAAAAATTCACTCTATCGTTTAATGGTAAATTAGTACATAATTGTCGAGATCTAGTTCCTAAGGACCATGATGAACCAATTGTATTAATAGTTGGAGCGTTTGCACATGGCAATGTAAGTGCAGAATATTCAGAAAATTCTTTTTCAATTTCAAACTATCCACTGTCGGCTGCAATAGCTTGTACAAAGGTTTGTAATGCTTTCGAAGAAGTTTGGGAAATATTATAATATATTATATTATGTAATTTGTTTTTGTATTAAACCCATATTATATATTATAACTATTATAAGAAAAAAAATTGCATTTATTTTTCTTTTCATGAACAAATTTAACTTTAAAGTGATGTATTTTCCAATTTATTTGAAATCAAAATTTGAAGTTATACGATTAGATACTTTACAATTATACACATAAACTCGAATGAATTTAAATTCAAATTATTATTTTTCAGTATAATTTGGCTGATTTCAATAAAACTCGTTCCTAGCCTTTTTCTTCGAGTTATCTCACTAATAGTATATTTTGAAAGAACAACTATGTTTGCTCTACTTAAACGAATGCGGATCTGAAGATCTGAAATTTGGCATAACTGATGATGGCAGTTCGCATCGTATCTCCACTTAGTTTAATTTAAAATCATTGGTATGGTACCTACCTTTTTCTCATATAACTCAGTATAGGACTGACCTACACCTTCCGCTTTCCTAAATATTTCCCGCGTTAGCACGATCTTCTGGATTTAACATTGTCGTACAAAAAAATAACTAATCTTTGTGTTTGCAGACAAACAACCAGTTTGCGGATAGAAATAGGAATGCTGCTAGTTTTTTTCCGCAATTTTCTGCTTTTTTTGTATTTTCGGGTTGTTGGAACTTTTGTTTTGAAAAAAAACAAAAATTTGTCAAAATTAAGAAGTACAACAAAAAATACAAGTGTGTATAGATTTTGAAAAGGAGACCTTAGATAATGACAGAGCCGTACTAAAGATTTTTACTTTTTTTAATGCTTTTTTTTGTTTGCACGTTTTACGATAACTATATTTATGAATGAGATCAGCTGGCAGCAAAAGTAAACAAAAATAAAAAACAAAATATAACTTTATTATTGGATTGGATTGGATAAATTGGATTGTGATACCTAATATTGATTGATATTGTTTTTTTAGAAACTTTTTATGAAAAATATATTAAAATTAATCGAAATGAATATGAAATTTATTGATATTGGTGCTAATTTAACGGATTCTATGTATCAAGGTTAGTGTTGTATTGCTGTTTGTATCTATGAAGAAGGTACTTACCTACCAACCATTACCTAGTTAAAGTTTCTGAATTAGGTTCGGTAGCCGGGCAAGTTGATAAACATCTATAACGATTAAGAAAAATAGAAGCAACTGAACAGAGTTTGCAAATTGGTTTATTTTTTCATCAATCATTCTTGAAAAAAAAATACTAAATACCTACGTTCTAAGTAGTTGCTTACCTAAATCACATAAAATAATAATTTCGATAATTTAAAGAAGTAATAAAAGTACCTATTTAATTTAAATTTCTTTTTTTTAGGAATTTATAATGGGTCCCAGAAACACTCAGTAGATTTGGATAAAGTCCTTCAAAGAGCTTGGAATAATGGCATGGAAAAAATGATTTTAACCGTTGGGCAATTAAGTGAAATAGAGCCCGCAATGGAGATAGCCAATAAAGATGGTCAGTGTGATTAAAGATTTCAGATTAAAAATAAAAGCTAAACCAAATATATTATTCTTATCATAAATAACCTAAATACCTTGAATTTAATATTTGATATTAACTTCTTTTCACTTTTTAGAAAGATTGTACATCACAATTGGTTGCCATCCAACTAGATGTAATGATTTCGTACCTAATCCAGAACAATATTATGAATCACTTTCCAAGGAAATAGAAAATCATCAAAATAAAGTTGTTGCGATTGGTGAATGCGGTTTGGATTACGATCGATTGAAATTTTGTGAAAAAGATATTCAAAAAAAGTATTTCGAAAAACAATTGGATTTAGCAGAGAAATACAAACTTGTAATTAGTAGATTTAATTGTTTGACAATCAAAATTTTCAAATTCGATTTTTTTCAGCCATTATTTCTTCATTGTCGTAATTCCCATGAAGATTTTTTTGAAATTATACAACGCAATAAATCTAAAATCTTTGGTGGTGTAGTTCATAGTTTTGACGGCAATTTAGAAGAAGCTAAAAAATATATTGAGTTTGGTTTTCATATTGGTAATTTAATTATCGTACATTAAACTTTTATATAGTTCTCTATAATATTTTAATAATTTATTTCTCCGCTCGCCAGGTATAAATGGTTGTTCATTGAAAACCCAACAGAATATTGATGTTATTAAGCAGTTACCGAATAATAAAATATTACTTGAAACTGATTGTCCATGGTGCAGTATTCGAAATAGTTCTGCAGCTGCAAAATTTATTCAAACAAAATTTCCTACCGTTAAAAAAAAAGAAAATTGGAATGAAAATAGTTTAATTGATGGTAGAAACGAGCCTTGTAACATAATGTAAATAATTAATTAATTAATTAATTTTCATAATTTATAATTATGTTTGATTAATGTAGATTTAAAAGATTAATTCATTCATTTTTTTTTCAGTCAAGTATTGGAAGCTATTGCAGGATTAAAAAATGAACCAAAAGAAAAATTATCAGAAATTTTTTACAAAAATACAAATAATTTATTTTTTAAAAATTGTGATTGATTTATTTCTTAAGAATAAAATGTATGCAATTACTTTAAAAAAAAATTAATAATTATTCATGGCAATCAGTTTTTTCGTTGGACCGAAGTTAGTTTTATTAAAGATATTTAAAGACAGATGTATACTCTGGGTGTTATTATGAATTACAATCGAACGTATAAATCTTACGAAAATCCCTTTTAATAAGCCCCTTTATGCCAAACTTAGTGACATCGAAAAGACAATATATGTAAAGTGTTCATTTCGGATGTATCAAACAATATTGTACAAGTTAATGGATCTTAAATCAAATTCAAAATCTTAAAGGAACAGAATAAATAATAAAACTTCTATTTCAATATATTATTTCATTTATTTTGCTTCATTTTACATCGAGATAATTTTTTTTTATAATCTTGTTTTTTTTTTGGCTGGCATTATTTATTTTTGATTAATGTTATCTTTTAATTTGTTAAAATAATAGAATTTTTTTTTTTTGAAAAAATAAACTCAAAAACAATGTTTATAAGGTTTACATAATATTCTCACAAATTGAATATTAGTTAATTTTTTTTTTAGAATTTATAAATTTTTTAGAAGCACAGTCTGTTGCAAATTATTGTTTTGAATTTATTTGAAGATCTCCTAAACATAAATTACATTTGTTTTTTAAATTTGTTTTTCTATTTGATAGGTATTATGTATATGTATATATATTTTTTTTACTTATAGCACACATTGAACAGCTAAATATTAAAAATTTTTTTTATAAAAATAATTTTGAATTTAAAATTTATTAAGCTTTTTTAATTAAATTTAAAATTCTTACTTGGGAACGGAATTTAAGTATTTTTAAAAATATCCAAGTTAAATGTATTTCTTGTTAAAGAAAAAAAAATCAATTACAACATAATAATAATAATAATTAATAGTGATCAGATTATTACGGTCGCCTTAAATTAGAATTTTAGCTATTAATAAAATTCATAAAAATTCTATATTATCGATCATTACACAAACTTCCGATTCTTTAAACTGGAAAATAATAAAAATTGGGATAATAAATTAAAATAAAACCTCACCAAGCGTTAATTAGAGACCATGTCTAAGGTAAAAAGAAAATAACAATTTAAATATTTAATCTACAAAATTATGTTCAAAATATTAAATAAAAATTTAGTTTATAAATCTAACTAAATCATCCTTAAATATTGAATAAGAGTGAACTTTTTTTTTTATATAAAACCATGTTATGCATATTAGAAAACATTATTCCTACCTAAGTGCTCTTGTCAGCATTTTTAGTTTTTTAATGTTCCGAAAAATAATGAAAAATGTTGCTTGTGTTTTGAAATCAAAATCACTATAGATTTGTATAATTTATCTTTTTTTCGGAAAATTTATTTAGCTTTCACCAGTTGGTCAAATAAACTTTTCAGGAAAGTTAACAAGAATCATAAAAAAAATAACCTATTTTAAAAGTAAATGTTAAACAAAAAAAGTCATCTGATTCGAATAACTGGCTGCCCTAAAATTTTTTTAATAAAGCTATGAAATAAAAAATAATAAAACAAAAAATTTGATATGAATAATAATATATTCCATTTTTTATTGTTATATTGAAAATATAGTAATAAATACAAAAATATAAGGAAATAAATGGAGAGTTTTTAGTTAGATTTTATTTGTTTGTAATTTTTTTTTTTTTATTTTAAACTATTTACAAATATAATTTAAAAAAGAATAAAATAAGTTATTTCTTCGATTTTAGGAGTTTAAGTTTAAATATTATTAATTTAATAATGTTTTTTATAATTTTTTTTATTCTAGTTTTGAGTCAATAAAAATGTTTATATTATTAAATGGTATATTATTAAGCTTTTTAAATATTCAATTTGCATAAAATATTTTTTTTATTATTTTTATACTTACAATATATAAAATAATATAGAAAGATTTTATGTTTGCTTTTAATTTAATTTTTATTTTTGGTATTTTCCATTTCAATTTGTTATTTCTTAAAATTAATTTTTTAATTTTCTTCGGAATAAATACATTTGATTTATTCTGTAGAAAAATATACTTTTAATTGGCTTTGGTAATAAAATTGTTAAAATTTATATATTTTCAAAATTAGTTCAATAATGAATATCTATACTTTTGAAATTAAATTGTCAATTTTTGAATCAAATAATTTATATGCTTTCGGTCAAAATTCTTTAACCGCCAAAAAATAGAACAATTATATTAGAAGCAGGAAATAAACTAATTACTGTTTATTATTATTATTATTATTATTATTATTATTATTATTATTATTATTAATGGATTTTATTATAATTAAATTATAATCAAAATCTTTAAAATAGGGCCTTAACAGCTATGGCCTTTAGCCCATATTTTTCTACAGACTAAACTGAAGATAACGGTGTTTAAATTTTGAACATTAAAACGAAATATAAATTAATAAGAGAGTAGAAAGAGTTTCATAATTAAAAAAAAATTAATATCAATCTGCTTATTACCGAAAAACGTTTAATCACCAAAGCCAAAAAAATTAAATTACATATTTTTGATTTTGAATGTAAAAATAGCCTCTTAAAAATTTTAAAATCTTCCTAAATTTAATTTCTTAATTCAAATTTAATTTGATATGAAAGAAACGAACCAAAAAGGGATATGCATTTTTTTTTACGAAAACATATATTTGTGTCGAATTCAACATTAAATAAAATTTCATATTTAAAAAAAAATTTGTATTCATTGTATCAGTCTTACATGAAAATTGAACTTTTTATCCTTAAAAAAATATATAAACAAATATTACAAATATTAGTCCTAATAGAGATGTAAGATATGAACTAAATCAGTTTTATTTATAATTTTAACGAATTTGGCAAAATTTAGGATTCAACCAAATTGTTTAGGTACTGGTTGTCCAAAGACTCAATTAATTAAAATAAATTACATTATTGTAAAAAGTTTTTTTTAAATGAAACTATTTCCTTAATGTCTTTTTATTCCCTTATTCTTTCGTAATTTCTACTGACTCAAAAAAAATCTGACAAGTATTTGCTAAGTTGTAATGTTTTGTTAATATTTTTTTTAGTAATTCGGAAATCGGGTCATTTAATAATATTACAGATAAACTAGTAAAGCTTTTTATTTTTATTTTATCATAATTTAGTTTATCCATAATAAATTATTCCTATCGAAATGGAGAAGTAGGAAAATTTATTGTACATAAAGCAATAATGTTTAATGTGAGTAAAAAATGGAAGGTTGATTAATTTTATTTCTTTTACTTTTAATTAAATAAATATTATTGATTAAGATTATAAAGTAATTAGCTTGTTAATGTACAGCTTTCAAAATTAAAAGTACTCAAAACTTAAACTTACTTCAACTGAAAATTAAATATTTGTGGGCACAAAAGTTTCCCTTAACTGTTTTGTTGTTCGAGTACTTTCTCGCGTAATAAATAAAAAAAAAAAACAATAAAAATATTTTCGTTAAGCTTATTTTAGCTGATAAAAATATATGAAACTTATTTTGTCTATTCCAAACTTTCACAATAATCAAGAAATGAAAATTCTATCAATTACACCTTTATAACTAAAAACTAAAAAATAGGACATTTTTTCTGTTTTTCATTTGATTTATTTTTCAGTTTTTTTATAGAAAAAATTCATTATAATGTACTATAATATTAAAGATTATTTAAATATCAATAGAAATAAATTAAAATTGTTAAAAAAAAAATAAATTCTTGGCATTATACAAATAACAATAGTAACGGATAGTACGTATATTATTTTTTTTATATGATTTGTTTTTCGTAATTCATAATATTTAGTATAAAATAAAATATATTATATAATATGTAGTTTTTATTTTATTGTAATATATTTATTTATTTAAATTTTTATTTTTTTCAAAAATTAGCCTTTCCGGTTTTTTTTATAAAAAAGTTTCTTTTTACGTAAAAAGTGGTTACATTTAAAAGATTTTAAATTGTTTTTTAGTTAATTAAATAATTGTGTATATTAAATCGCAATATATTAAATAGATGATTAAATGAATAAAATTTAAATACATCCAAATAAAGTATCCAAAATAAATTAAAAATATTATTTTGTTAAATATAGGTTAACTAGACAATTAATCTATCATCATTGAGTTAAACTTAAATCGTTACTGAAAGAATTGCACAAGTCATTCACAAGACTATACTCTGCTACTTCAAATAATTGGCATACATTTACATTAAAATAAAAATAATACAAAATGTTTTTTTATATAAAGGCAAAAAAAAATTTCATTAAGTTATTACTCGTTTGCTTGAACAGCTTTTTTTTTCATTAAAAAAAAAAGTGAACCAGTTTCGTTTTGACTTTTAGAAAATATTTGAATTTTCTTTAATTTACGCTATGTTGGTTTCAAATTTATTAAAATAAATTTTCGCCAAATAATCTTCTAAAAAATATAAGTAGTTAAAAAAGAATTAAAATTAAATACTGTTTAAGAAAAGTCATTTAAAAAAGATATTTTCTGATTTACAGAAAAATATTTAATTAATTCAAGAAAAAAGAATATTATTAAAAAAAACTGATAATCAAAACATTTAAATATTTTTTTTATTATTTAAATTTGCGGAATTTCATTCGGATGTGGTTTTAAATTTTATTCAAATAGAATATAATTATTGCTTTCAAGTAGTTCCCTAATAGCTACATTCTATATTCTTAATATATTGTTAATATTTTTTGAAATAAAACTACTGATTTATGTCTATTGATGCATTTAGCTAATGAATTTTTGGCGCACTTCTATCGTTAATTTTTTGATTTCGCTTCAGTGTTGCTCCACGCTTTATTTGATCCATTAGTGATTCATGGCAAATTCTAGGATCCGGCTAAAACAAAAATAAATTATCAAAAAAAAGTTTATAATTAAAATAAAAAGGAAATTTCGTTTATATCATTTTAGCTACAGAAACCGTTATAATATTAATCCATAATTATTAAATTTTTGTGGTAGATTAAGCTTTTGTGTCAACATTTTTTTTTGCTTAATCTTATCTTCATGTGCTGTGTACCAAAGACAGAATTAACAAAATATTCAATACTATTGAAAGAAATTAATTATTCATGCATTACCTTTTTTTTTTGTTTTAAACCTTTGCTTTTTAATATAAAGATAAGACATGTATAGCAGCAGAGTATTTGGAGGAAATATTTTAAGATACATCCTTCCGCTTTAACGAAATATTTGTTCGAAAAACTCATCCAAGAATACGACCAACGACGATGACTAAGAGATTGTTGTTAGTGGCTGAAATTTTAATCAATAGTTTAAATTTTTCATTTTTAATTTGAATATCTTGCTAATCAAAGTGTCTTTGAGATTCTGCGTAAGGTGATTAAAAAATTTATTACGAGACATATCATTTTACCTCTGCAAGTTAATTTCAAAACTAAACTTAGTTCTAAATAAGGTAAGCAATACTTTTTAAGTTGTTATAAAACTGTTTTCATTATTAGAAAAAAAATTATTAATATTTCTTTTAAAACAGTTAAGAGTTAATAAACGCTTTTGAACTATCAACTTTTTTTTTCGAAGCCATATTTTAATTGTTTCATTATTTGTTAGTTTTTTATTGGTTAATTTTGCAGAGATTAATTTCTAACAATTAAAAGCGTTAGAGATATTGTTGCACCATAGTCTTCAAACTCAATTTCTTTATTGTTATAATCCTTACCTCGCGTGCCAGATATTGTGTACTTGGTCTCTGCAGTTTACTATCTAAGCTATCATAGTGCTAAAATAATTTATATTTTGTATAATTTGATTACCTTATTAGTTAAAAATTAAAAAAAAAAAAAGGTAAAGAGCCCCTCATTTCCCTTAGAATTATCGAAGAGATGAGATTAAACTTGTGATTTAAGTAACTAAATTAAAACGTTTAAGGAATTTATATGACAAACAGTGCAAAATATGATTGAGTTTCCTTGAACGAAAGTAGCTTTAGCTTAAATAATCTCTATTGTTCCCTTTTCCAAATTTTTAGCTATGTCTTTATATATATTAAAAAACTTATCCTGTTCTTATTATCCATTCTTCTTGAGAGAAGGGATACAATAGATTATATTGAACAATTTTGATTACTTAATTTTAATATTTCTAATCTTACAATTTGATAATTTAATATTTAATAATAACAATTTAAATGTTTTAAAGAAAATTTCTTGGCAATGCTTATATTTGTAATTATTTTCGAAAACATAAGTTTAAATAGATAATTATTAAATTTTATTTAAAATAAGTTATTAAAAAAATTAACATACCAAAGCTTTACTATTTATCAAACTACGAACAGCAAACGCTTTTCCAGACAAATTTTGTTTAGATAATTTAGCATTTAAATTTTCTAAAAATTCTGCTTTTGATTTATTTCGAATACTTCCAGTTTTAGTGTTGGCTTCATGGTTTGATTGCGAGAAATCTAAAATTATATAGAAAAAAATAATTGCATTTTTTTTTTAATTTTTTATAAATTTAAAATTTACTATTATTATTTTCTTTATCAAATTGAGCGCAAATAAAATTAAAAAAAAATGTGATATGCATAAAAAAATTATTAATTTTTTAAAAGACGAATTGATGTACTTTCACTTGAAATATAAACGATTTCTACTTTTTTTTTTTAAGTCCAATTCTGCTGTATTAAAATAATATTTTTATTTTAGTTGTTTTTACAAAATTAAAAATCTTAAAACATAAAAAAAACGTAAAGCTTATAAATAAAAACCTTCAAACTCAGACCACTCCACACAGTTTAAAATAAAACACTATCTAAAATTAATTTTGAATAACAATTTTTTTAATTCAATTAACAAAAAATAAAAGTAGGTAAAGAAAATTATAATTTTACAAAATATTTCGTGAGTATATTAAATTTATCGACCGATAAGAATTAAAAACAATTGTTATGCCTGACCTGGAGCAGAAAACATTTTTCCTGTGGTGTGGAAAAATAAAAAACGAAAATCTAAATGAACTATTAAGAAGTTACTTAGAAAAATGTACATATTTTACAATTTGAAAATTGTTAAAATTTTAATTTATTAATTTATTACTTTATTTAGTAATTATTATCAAAAATTTGTTTTAAAATACATTAATCATTATCGCTATTATTCAAAATGATAATGATTAACTTCTTTTTGAACTTCTCCAGACTATTTGATAGTTCAAATTCTTGTAATAATTAAATAAATACGAACTTTCACTTTTGATGTATCTTTTCTTGAGTTCGTACCCAAACTTCCCAAGTCAAGGTTTTTTTTTCGTTAAAGTTATTAAAACTATATTAATATAAGTAAATTAGACTTTATATAAGAAAAGTGAATAATCAATTCAATGATTTCACTTGGTCTCGATAAGTATATTGCTCCCGAAATATTTTTTCAATATCAGTTGTGATAAAAAAAAAAATTATTTAATTAAAGTTTGTTTAATTAAAGGACCAAATTCAATTTGTTGATTTTCTTAGTGAAAACAAAAACTAAAGCGAACACAAAAGAAATCATAAAAAAAATCGAAATTTCAAACTGGAAAGCTTAATTTTCATGTTGCATATTACTTGTATTTGATGAATATTGTCCATACGAGTTATTTCCGAAGCTAGAATTGGAGGAAGGGGAATAATTAACAGTAGTTGTTGTAATAAATGGATTTGTTGAAACTAAAATTTTTTGCTGAATTTGATTATGATGATGGTGATGATGATGATGACGAGATGGATGAGGAAGAGAATTATAATTTGAATGCTGTTGGTATTGTTGTTGTTGTTGTTTGGGTTGTGGTTGTTGTTGTTGTTTGGGTTGTTGTTGTTGTTTGGGTTGTGGTTGTTGTTGTTGTTGTTTGGGTTGTGGTTGTTGTTGTTGCTTTGGCTGCGGTTGTTCTTGATTAGACTGATTCTGTTGACTACAATGATTTTGCTGTAACTGTGATTGTTGATGATAGTAAGGATTTTGATTGACTGGCAGCTGTGACTGTTGTGTAGAATTTCGTTGACAAGAAGATGAACGCACATTGGGAATTGGAGGTGCTGGAGATGAAGGTGAATTTACTTGGGATTTTTGTAGGGAATTTGAATGATGAATCGGTACTGTTGGGTAGGTACGTTGTTGTTGTTGATGATTTTGATGTTGTTGTTGTATTTGATATTGTTGTTGTTGTATTTGATAATGTTGTTGATATTGTTGTTGATCATTATGTTGAAAATTTGAATTATTATATGTAGTCGAATATTGTTGATGCTGAGTTATAACTGCTTCGCATTTTTTTTTTTAATTGTTATGAGGAGGAAGGTAATGTTAACGAGGAAAAAATGATAAATGAAATTATGATTTTTGATGATGATATTATGAGATTATGATGAAAATATGAAAACTAAAAGTTAGAAAATAATGGAAAAAAATATTTTTTTTAATATTTACCGTCATAATGTTGCGGCTGGGTTTGACTATAATTTCTCTCATTTCCACGTGCATAAAGAGATTCTTGTTGATTATTATAATGAAGTGGTGAGTTTGTATTTGAACCATATTGATTGAATGACTGTTGTTGTGAATAATAATTGCCATGTTCAGTTGAATTTTGTTGTTGCTGCGAATGATGTTGTGGCGATTGTTTTTGATTAGTCGTTGTTAAGCGTGCATTTAGTTGAGCTATCAAACTAGGATTAGGTTTATGTTGACCAGAAGATGGCAATACAGGTGTTCCAACAATTGGTGGTGTACCAGATGGACTATGTGCTGTTGTTGTTGGTGGAGTTTTGAAGCTAGTCATTTTTGTTATTTGTTTAGGTTGTGCATAAATGCCTGGTGAATTAGAGTTGTTTGTTCGGAATGCCTAATTCAATGAGACAGTTAAATTCAAATCAATATTTTAATTGATGGCAATATTATAGTTATATTTGTACCTATCTTTTAAATGTTCAACATTTACATGCTTTTTATTATATCTATTTTCAATAGTAGAATAAGACATTTCTAACACTTAAAAAATAGCAAACCCATTTATTTTAATTTATTTTTTTTTTGCATATTATTACACCTGGTTCGTTTATTATATGGGACTTCATTTTCTCTGAAAAATAATATTGTGTCAAAGAGATGATTTGATTTCTTATTTCAATTAAAATATTACTCTTTCATTAACAGTATCATTTAACACAGTATTTAAGGAAAAAAAACTTTTCAGTATGTTGCTAGGGAGCTTCAAATTATTAACTTGTTGTTATAATCAGAGTACTTTATTATTACTTTTATTTTCTATACATTTATTAGTTTTTCTAACTATACGTTGAATAGTTCTTACATCTCAATTAGAGTCCTGTGTCGCACCTAATAAAATATTTGAATGCAAATTTCAAAAAATATATCAAAAATAATGTACAATTTTTTCTTTTTTTACTATGAAAAATTATAATAATTTAGTATATAACTACATAATGAAGATTTATTTTGTGATGATATGTTAAAATTAAAACTTAAGATGGCTCAGTCATACAATTTTTTTTTTTCAAAATTTTCAAATAAATAAAATTTGGTAAATAAAAATGTAATTTAGAAAAACATGTTTAAAAAAATAACTTAAAAAAATCAATAAAAAATAAAATACTTACAGAATTATTATTATAATTAACAGAAGTGTCATTATTAGTGTTTATTGTAAGAGGGGCTTTTGGTGTTGATGGTGGCATTTGTTGGAGATGGTGATTTTGGTGATAGTTTTGTATGGAAGAATTATTGTAATGAGAATTCAATGATGATGCATCATATTTAGGCAATTGTGAATTAAAATAAGTGGATGGTGATGGGATTGATTGTTGTTGATTATTTATAATTTTATTATTCTAAAAAAAATTAAATAAATAAAAAATAAAGAACAAATTATAAAATTAAATTAAGTGAACCGATGTGGAGTTTTCTTAGAAGTGTTAAACAATTTTTCGAAAAAGTTGGATTTAGAAAAAATATAGTACCGGGCCAAATAATAATATTATGAAAAAATTTAATATTTGAGCACTGAAATACACTTGAAAACCAATTTGAAATACATATCCTAGTTAACATAAGGTTTGAGCACTTGAATGTAAAATAAAAAATAAAAAAAAATATTCTTTTAGTGGAAATATTGGTATTGTCTATTAAAAATGACAAACCGTCAATTCAAGTAACCGATCTTTCTATATGAAAAGCAAATAATTTTGTAATAAACAAATATTGGATATAACTAAAGAAGAAAAATGTATTATTACTTATAAAATTAGTCCAAAAAATTAATCAATAAAATTGAAACATATCAATCGTAATCGGTAATATTTTAGAAGTCTATTTCTTAGTACACATAAAATAAAACAATTTATAAGATTTTACATCGGTCCATTAAATAAATGTCGAAAAAAAAATTAAATTATGGTGGTCTTAGGTTTTTGAAGGACAACCATGCTGTGTAAAAATGGTATGAAACACTAAAACATCCATCAGCACTTAAAATAAGACAACTTAAGGTAACATTTAGACTAATTTTGAAAAATTAATTAATTAAAAAAAAATTAAAAAAAATTATAAAGAAATAAAAAATTATTAATGATACCTGAATCGTTGAAGTTTGTTGTTGACTTAATTGTTGGGCACGACGTAAAGCACTTGGACTTGCAGGGGTATGTCTAATGGCTGAGAGTGCTTTAACAGTATCAGCTACATTATTTGTAGCTGGTGATGCATGTTGGCGATCTAATAAATAAGCTGGTGGCGGTGGTAGGCTTTCAGCAGATGAAGCATTATGCAAATTATGCTGATTTAGATTTGGTGAATTCTGTGCATTTTTTATGATTTTTTTTTTTTTTCATTTTTTAATAATAAAGAAATTTTTACATAAATGAACATAAAAAGAAAAATAAAAATTATAATTCCAAATTAAAAATTAGCCAATTTTAAAAATATTTGCATGTTTTTTAATAATATAAACTGATTTGTCAATTAATTGTTATTGCAACACTCAAATGATAGATAAGGTGTTAATATTAGAATCTTTGTATAAAATTGATATGTGAAAATTGAAACTATTTATGAGCACTAAATTCGATTCCAAAATTGCACAAAGAGAATTTTACTTCCTTTTTATCACATTTCACACAGAGAAATATTAAATCTAAAGATTTTGTAGTTTTCAGTCATTCACTTTGAGCTAACTTCATACTAATTTTTGCCTGTAGGTTCTTGATTTACAATATTTAAATTGTATCTAATTTCCTAACTGTGATGTTTTTCGATTCCTTTGTTGTGGTTCAAAAAAAAAATCTGGAAAACTCTAGAAGTTTCATAACGTTTAATATTGATATTAACATCATACATATTTTTTTTATAATAGAATCCTAGGTTCCTAGTTGTTAATAACGATAATATGGGTGACATATGTTTAAATAACGCTCAAAATTCGTCTCATTATTATTTTTTCTTATTCTTACCGGAGTTGACATATTATGGCTTGGTGTTACTGATGAGCTTCTACGAATTGGCGGTGGAGGTTTATTGCTATTAATTGAAGAACGTCTAGCAATTCTTGTTGAAGTACAACCTGTTTATTATATTTTAAAAAAATTAAACTAATTAAAAACATATTGAATATTTTTTAAATTTAAAATTTTTTTTTATCAACTAACGAAATTTTTACATTTATTAAAATAATTATAATGTAATTTATAATTATTTAATTATCATTTTGAATTGTATTTAGTAGATATATATATATATATTTTTTTGCTATTTACATAAACGCATTCTCATAAATTATTTATATATTTTTTTTTTGAATATTTTTCATAAACATAGAATAGTTAAAAAAAAAAGAAAATGAAAAATAAAATGAAAATATTTTTTTATTCATATTTCAAAGAAATAGAAAATCAAGATTCAAAATAATTTTGTGGTGCAATTTAAAAATTAAAAATAATAAATAAATAAAATTGTTACGAAAATTTGTGATAAAAGATAAATTTTTACTGAAGCTTTCCAATGCTTTGAAAAGAAAGAAAATGTGGAATGTATATATGTGAGGGTTATTAAATTACAAGAATAAAATAATGAATAAATTTAATATGAAGATTTAATTTTTAACAAGTTTGAAAAACTATAGTTCATTTTAACTCCAATTATGCTGGTTTTTCTTTTAAATTTAAAGCGTCAGAAAAATTGGTGGTGAACATTGAAAAACTATAATAAATTAATTACATCTCTGTATTGGGGACTAGGAGATTAATTATGTACTTCAAATAGTATTTTCGGAAATTTAATTTGTTTTTTGCAAATTTTGGAATGATTCTCGGTTGTTGTTAAAGTTTCGAAAGCAGGTACTATTCGAAATATTTACATATAACTGATACTTTAAATATAACATTCCACACATTTTACATTAACCGGCACCTCAATTCTTGAACGCAATTATAAACTAAGCAAAAATTTATTCTTATCACAAAATCCTTAAAAATATTTTTTTTTTTTTTTATGAAGCATTATCAAATTTAGAAATTTTGAAAATAAAAATTTTGTTCCAATATTAAAAATTTTTTTAACCAACAGAAATTTTCTTCTAAACAGAGATTAAGATTTTTTTTTTTTTTTTAATTTTTTTATAAACAAGTACAGTATAGATAAGATAACATTTTTGGACAATAATAGACAAAAATTAAAGAAATAAAAAAAAAAAATTAAACAGACATTTGAACAAATATTTATATAATTTAACTTGAATTTTAATAAATAACATAAAGAAAAAAAAATTTGAAAATAAACTTAAAAACGAAAATAAAAAAGAAACAAAATTAAATCAAACAAACCCGACAATGAAGCCGGTCTGGGCAAAATTGTTGGTTTTACTGTTGTCACTACTGATCCGGCATAATTATTATTATTATTATTATTGTTATTATTATTTAATATAGTTTGTCTTAATTTTTCATCCAAATTAGCTTTGAATTCAATATTTTTAACGATATTCTTTAATCTTGTTGGTGACTCTATACTGCAAGTTTCCGTCATTTCGATGGAACTTTCTATTTCTTCATTTACATAAATTTGTTTGTTAATTTTTTTTTATATTAATTTTGTTATACATTTATTTTAAAATCATGAATGAAGTAAAATCAAGGATTAACAATTGGGAATTTGATATATGAAAATTAATGGAATTTAGTATAATTGTATAATATATTAAAAAATTGTAGAAAATATGTGTGTTATTTTTACTATTTTTTTCATTATTGTTAAAAAGTATTGACATTAAAAAAAATTTATTTGGGAATTTATGAAAGAAAAATACTATTAAATTATTTTGAATGTCTGTCTTTGAGATAAAAATTGCATTTTATTCTTTGTTCTAACTAATTCGAGTTTATGTAACAAAAATATAATTATTTCGGATGTTTTTTGATGAAAACTACCTTTAGTTCATGTTTTATCTAAAACGAGTTTTAGACATATTTCAAAACGAAGATAGTTAACGAAACAATTTCATTCAATGAGTTTTTTCAAAAATATTGATATACTAGCTTAAATTTAATTAAATTTGTGGCGATACCTAGATCCTAGATCTTTTTTCTTTGTACAAATAAACCTCTTTAACAATAATGATTTTTTTTTCAGATCAAAAGACTCTGAAAATTATAACTTGATCCGTACCTGAGGGATCAATAATTCGATTCAGTGAAGGTGATTGAGGCACTACTGGTGGCAATTGTTGTTGTACTTTAGAATTTGATAATTCAGTTGGGGAGTTATTAAATAAATTTATTGGTATTATTGGAGTTGTAGTAGCGTTAAGTAGAGATTCATTTGTTGTTGGCGTTGAAATTTGCGGTTTATCTTGATCGGCTCTGAATGAGCTAAGTCTTTGTTTTGGTGCATCACAATCACCATCAGCTTTATCACTACTACTAACATTATTCACTAATGTTGACGTCTCTTTGCATCTTAAAACAACAATTTCGGAATTTTTTGAAACATAATCAACGTCTGGTGCCATTGGAAAATTATTTGTTTCATAAATGATGACAGCAGCATTAGGAAAATTTTCTGAATCCAACGATTTTTTATCACAATTGACATCGGCAGCAGATGTGGCAGCAGCTGATTGTAAGCCTCTATTATTATTATTATTATTAAAATGAACAAATGTTGGATTCTCGAAACCACCAATTGAACTAGTTTCACTTACATAACGTGATATTTCTGAATCAGAATATGTAAATTTAGGATCACTACTATTATTACCAGTACTTTGGGTTGAATAATTTAAACTACAAATTGATATTTTATCACTACTATCTGTATCTAAACTAACATTATTTATACAATTCACCACCGAATTATTTTCTATTAAATCAAAATTTGTTTTTAATGTTGAATTCGTTGAAATTGAATCAAAATTGAATGGATTTTCTACAATTCCCTGCTGTTCTTTACGTTGCTTTTCTTTTAATTCATGTTCTCGTTGAAATGAATCCAATTCACCAATAAGAGTATTCAATTCTTGAATGGAATCTTCGTAAATTTTATCTGAATTTGAGCAATTTTTTTTTTTTTTTTTACAAATTCAAATAGTAAAGATTTTATTTTTGTTATGATGATTAAAGAAAAATAAAAAAATACAAAATAAATAATAAAGAAAATAGAAACTAATATATAAAAAATAAAATAAAAGAATGATGAATCTATGTATGATGATGACATTTTATGAATATTGTTTTAATTTTATGAATTCAAATTATAAAATATTTTGAAATATAAATTTTTAAAACAATCATGCTTCATGATCATGCCATTAAAATAAAAAAAACTATAATAGCTGTCATTATAATTTTAATGAATGACTAAAAATTTATTCTGAAGCCTTAACTAAATGTTGTGATCAATAACAAATATTTTTCTTTTTGCTTCATCTTTGTTTGAATATTCGGCTTTAATATGAAAAATAAATAAACTGAAACTACAAAATGTACTAAAAGCTTTGGTATCATTGATCGGGTAGCGTTTTTGATAAACTAGCAAGCTTTATAATCTAGCAATATTTCTGCAATTTTTTTTTGCCTGTTATTCAATTTTTAAAACAATTATTTAAAACGAAGTATTCAAGTTTTCCCTAAGAACAAAATTAATTTTTTTTCTGTCAGCATAATAGTAAGCCCTTAAAAAAAATTTAAGAATTTTAAAAAAAGAGCCAAACTTATCATTAAAGATTAAAATTGAATTATCAATTTTAAGTAATTTGTTTGCTATTTATAACTTTTTTTTCTTTGTATTTTTTTCGGAAATGAATTATAATAAAGTTTTTTACAGGAACAAATTATATAATGGAATTAACGACGCTATAAGTGAAGTGATGAAAGATTAAAAAATAAACATCATATCAATAAAAATAATAATATCAAATGAAGCATACTAGTGAGTTTTCTGTGAGTTGTGTAAAAAAATAACTAAGCAACTTAAATTTTTTTTTACACCTGAGACAGATATAGGTTAGCAACTATGAATTTCATGGTTACGAAATAGTTAAACAAAACAATTTTTTTATATAAACCATGAAATTTATGGTTGCTAACCTATAGTCCTGTTTGAGGTGTTTTATTTTGAATCGAATCGCCATAATGATATTGAATGAAGAAATTATTTATTGAAACAAATAAACTGAATCAGGATGCCAAAATCGAAATGAGTTTTTTTTAACAAGCGACATCAATTTGGGAATACCAGGTCTTGAAATTTTGGTTTCATACACCTTCGAACTTAATAATTTTTTTTTATAAGGATTTCGATTAAAATTAAGAGATATCTCTAATTGAAAATCATCCAGTATCATACATATTGTTTAATTATTTTAATTTAATTCAGTTCCCTATATTTATATAATAATTAATTTATTCAGTTTTAACTGTATGTATTATGTATGTGTGCTTTTGTAATTTACTAGTGTCTTTTTAAACATTACAAATTGGAAATTGAAAGAAAAAATATTACATAAACATAATTTGCAAATTAGATATACGAATTGAAAAATATTTTCAATAATATGACAATGAGTTGAATGAAGAACGAAAAATAATTAAACAGAAATTTGAATTTTTTAGAAAATTATAAAAATATACGGTAAGTATACGGAAAATATATTTTAAAATATTTATATTATTGTGGAGTGTGTTTTCAATATAATGAAAACTTACCTAAAGTTTCATCGTCCACAATAATAATTGAGGTGGCTTCAATTGCACTATCTTTAAGTACATTGAATTTAATTTTTATTTAAAATTAAAAACACAAGAAGTTGCTTATCGTTATTAATGATACTAAATAAAGTTAATAAACTTCATCTGTAATTGGCTTCAATAAAAATCAGGTAAGAGCCAATACTGTCAAAACAAACGTATTAGTTTTTATTGTTTTCATTTCAACATTTAAAAAAAAAATTACTTAAATTTAATTCCTGACGTGTATTTGAATACATATAAAATTTATGGCTATGAGTAAGACTTTCTATCTCTTATGGAATTTAAATCTTGAATAATCGTTTCGAAGCTGATCTCCATAAAAACAATTTCGATTTAACTATTAAGTAATTTATTATAGAAGCTCTCTCTCTTATCTCCCAAGTAAAAGTGCCATGAAAAAAATACTTCGGGTATTTAAATATGACAGTATTATTCGTTATAGTATAATTAATTTATTTGAAAATGGTTTCTAATACGAATTTAATCATTAAATATTTTGCTAAATAAAAATAAAACTAAAAATTAATTTTTTTTTTTTATATTCATAGAAATTTCAAATTGGAATTTTATAATCGCTTGCGATGAAAAAATGGAATATTTTTTTTATTGATGGCAATACTAAAGCAATTTCTATTTTTTTTTAAAATGAAAGCTACTATAGTTTATTGGAGGCTCTAAATATGTTTATGTTTATTATGCAATAAGTACAGAGTTCAGTAAGAGTATAAACCCAATTACCTGGATCTCTTTCAGAACTATTTGTGGTTCCCTTATAAATTTCTTCTTTACGTGTTGAATAAATACTTTCACCTGAAGAAATTGAATGTGAACTACGCCCGCTGCTTAGTTGTGATGAACTGTTGTTGGTTACAGTTAAAGCTGCAGCAGCTTGCTTACTAGCTTGTTCAAAAATAGACATTTTTTCGAATACGGAACCTCTAGATTTCTCATCACCTTTGTCAATTAAATCATTAATTTTAGATTGAACTTCGGTTATTTTTAATTCATTATTATCATCGCCTTCACCATTATTTTTGTTAATATTACTATTACTATTGTTATCAATATTATTATTATTATTATTATTACTATTGTTATTACTTAAAGTAAGAGGAGCAGTCATAGTAGTAGCAGTGGAAATAGAAGATGTAGTTGATGATGCTGGCGTTGCAGTTAACAATAAATCATTTGGAGTTGTTAATGGTGTTAATGAGGGCGAATTATTTTGGGTGGTAGAACCACTACAAGTGCCAATACCACTGGACGGAGGTGTTTGAACAATATTTGCAACTGTTGTTACTATTGTTGCTGATATTACATCATTTTGATTAGTTTGAATTGAATGAATTTCATCTTTTGGCTGCATTTTTGGCGAAGAACCATCAGTACTATGTCTAATTGGCTTTGGTGGTGGTTGTTTAGGTCGAAGAGGTGGTTCATTTGATGGTATTATTTGTTCATTTGATTGTAGTTGTATTTGTTGTTGTTGTTGTTGTTGTTGTTGTTGTTGTTGTTGTTGATGTAGTTGTAGTTGTAGTTGTTGTTGGTTAGTAAGTTTCATAGCAGCCATGGAAACTAGTTCAGACATATTAACATAGGTAGGCTGATGTTGTGGAAGTTCTTTACAATAATTATTAGTAGGATCAATTTGGATTATGAAGTTATGAAAAAATAATTGGAATTAATTAGATTTATTATATAAGTTAAAATTTTTAGTGGATTTAGTTTTAAAATAAAAAAATTTAACAATTGTCATTACCCATTAAAAAAAAAACATAAAACCTTTTTTCTATTAAAACTAAAACAATTTATTACCTTTGGATATATGAGCTGGAATCGGTGAGGGACACTGTCGCTGCATTATGTTTGGATTATTATTACGAGGTCCATTAGCAGATAAAGGTCGTTCCAAAGATGAACATCGCTAGAATTTAATTAGAATTTCATTTAAATATATTATTTATAACTATCATTCTATAACTTACAATCGGTAATGGAGGTCGATTTTGGGCAATAATGGTTGGTTTTTGAGTTTCCATTATTGTTTCTGGACTTTGGAAGGTATACACAGTTAAAGGTGGACGTTGATGACCTTTTTCATATGCTACAAAGAATATTAATAAACACTTGAAATAATATTCACAATATCAGTATTTTGATAAATATATACCTGATGATATCGTGTGAGGTCGGTCTACTGTTTGAACAGCATCTTGAGAATGTGGTGGCCACGTTGACACTGCGTGAGACTGACTTGTTGTTGTTGATGTCTGAATTTAAATTAAAGTAAAAATTTTGTTTCAGGAGATAATGTGACATATTGAGATTAGGTAAGTTTGAACAAAAAAAAACTAAAAATAAACTGAACAAAATAACAAAAAAAAAATAACCTGCAAAGTAAGTGCTGGCGATGAACAGAACCCACTATCACTGGATTCACCAGGCTTTAATCGTATTATTGGCGAAATTAACTAAATAAAGAAAATATAAAAATGAACCCAATATTAAAAATAACATAATTTAAAAGTAAATATTTAAAATAATTTTCGGAAAAAAAACTAAATATTGATTAAAATTCATTGAGAATTGTTCTATTAAAAATAATATTTTAGTTTTATTTACATTTGACATTAATTCACATACCTGAGATAAAGACCTTTGATAATGATGACCTGGTGAGCCACTTGAACCACTACTATTCATAGAACTTATTGAACAAACAGAACTTTTTCTAGAACCTAATGAATTAGAACAGCCTTGAGAACCAGAACCACCTGGAGATTCTGGATATAAATTAATTGACGATTTTGATTCTAAAATTAATTCTTCAGACGCCTGTGGTAAAATATCAGGATCTTTAGACACAATTGCTATTGATTCCATTGCTTCCTAAAATTCAGAAAAAAAAAATTTAATCAATTAAAGGTTCTGAAATAACATTTAATTAATTTTACTTGTAAATGACCCAATTCAGATATGACTTCACATTCTTCTTTAACAACAGGCTGTAGCATATCTACAAATGAACAGTATCGTCGGCGTTCTTCAACCATTGCTGAGCGTAATGATTTTCTTTCAACTTCCTCTAATTCAGCTCTGCGTAAGGTAACATCTTGCATATGTGAATCAACTAAACTCTGTATTGTGTCTGATTGCCCCTTGCGGGCTTTTTTCTGTAATCTTAATGTATCATTAGAACGTTTTTTCAGTTCAGTACGGCATCTTTTGTATTCTTTGGCGTGATCTTTATCTAAAGTTGCAACATTCCGTTTCCAGTCTTCTATTTTGTCTTGTAATGGTAATAATAAGCAGTCCATAATTGCTGATGTGAATGTTTTCATTCTAGTTTCAACAGCTTTATGACGCAAACATACTCTTGTTAATGCTGTGCCAATTTCTTTAGTTGCACCTATGTTTAAAAAAAAAGAAAAATTTAATATCAATCATATTGCGAAATCTAATAATTTATGCCATAAGCATGAACAGAGCATTTCATATTAAGACTAGTTTTAAATGATGTTCTTGTTAAAATTAGAACAAGAAAAATTCTTTGACCTGAAGAATATTTTATTTTTTTTTTAAATTCGAAAATTTAAAAGAAAATAATATGAAAATCGTTATATATAAAACTAACACGATTACCGTTAAACAAGCCGGAACGAACATTCACCTGCAAAACAATCTTTTATATATTATTTGTTTTTTTTTTCTAACATATACACATAGGGAATACATAAATATAACATACTTCTTTGTTATATATATTTGTTTATAAAACTCATATGTTAAGAGTTGGAGAGTATCCACTACACAGTAAAATATTAAACTTGTGAACTATCGGTGACTACTATCTTTAATTCCGTATATAATGTAAGTATAGTTTATCCTACATTAAACAAAAAAAATATGCAAAATAAACCTAGGAATAAACTTTTTATGCAAAAAAAAGAAGTAAATTTTTGCAATTTACAGCTACTGAAAAAAGAAAATTATACTGGTAATGAAGGTGGATTTTTTCTTCAAAAAAAAAAAAATGAAATAAATAATAAATGTAAAGCTAATTACAATAAGTTGAAGATAATGCTAAAATAAATTTCACGGAAGGTGATAATAAAAAGAACACATATGTGAATCGATGAATAATGTGTACAGAGTGTTTTTGATCAAAATATTAAGAGCGCTGTTTTGATTTGATATTACATTTTGTCGTTGGGAAGATATTTTAAAATTTTTATGACCCCAGGATTATTATTTTAGAGATAAGAATTTATTTATCAATGAATTAATTTACCACTGTGTTAAGTACATAGTTGAAACTTTATTTTAAGCTTAACACCAGGAAAATTTTATTTAATAATTCTTTCAATAATAAATGCAATATAATTTTGTAGGTTTGCTATCAGGTTTCATTACTATCTACTAATAAAAGCTTAAATTCTAAGGGCTTACAAACTTTGCTAAAATCTCCTAACAAATTAATTACCTATAGTTATACATATAATGTAGCTCAAATCCTTAATTCACTATGAAGTGATATTTCTTGTATTTCAATAACCCTATTTTCCATTTCATTTAAATGGTTGTTTGTAGTTTTACAACTTAACATTCACAGTGACTTTGGAAATAGGTCTATTAGTCCATTATTGAAATACAATAATGCGAAGGTAATTAATAACTAATATCGTTTAAGCAAGTATTCAAAGCAACACATTGTAAAAAAAGAAAATTAATTACTCGTTAAAAGTTCATAAACAGGTGAACCATCATTGGAAGATTTTATAATAAAAAATTTCATTTTTAATGTTTGCATATTAAATTTAGTGACTGGATAGAAGAAAGTGAGATGTATTTAAAAATATTCCGTTTTGTTTTTAAGGTCGAATAATTTTATGAGCAATTTTTTTTTTGTTAATTTAATTAATTAAAATTTACATCTTTCTTTTTTCAGTATGTTATGAGAGCACAATAAGGAATTTGCTTTTCATGGATATAAAAAATAATTTTCACGGTGTAAAGTTTTTAAATTTACGTGCAAAGCATTTTAGGACTTAAAGAGCCAGAGAAAGGATATAAAGAAAATCCTTTTTAAAATTTAATGAGACAAAAACTTTTTTTTTAATGAATATTGTTGTGTTAAAAATATTTTTCTCAAATGTAAATAATTTACAGAAGAATTTTTTTGGATTTAAAGATAAAAAAATATAATATTTAAAATTAATTTAAATTGCTTTTTTAATTTTAAAACTACAAGTAAGACTGACATATTTAGATAGACTCGGCTATATTTTTTTATTAATTCAGCCTGATAAAAGTTTTGGAAATTACCTAGTTAAAGTTCGTAAATAGGTAAGAAGATGGACTTTTTCGTTTATGATTTAGACAAACAAAATAAGTTCATGTCGACCATCATTAAGTTAATTTCCGTTTAAAAGTGCATATAAGTTGAATTTATAAAAATTAAAGCATGACACATACTTATTGATATTTTGTAACTTAATAACAAAAAATTTTAATTTTATATCAAAAAATAATAAAGGAACTTATAGAAGATACATCATACATAACATTTATGTACAATCATATTTATATTTATCAAACTCAGGAAATATATGTCTATATAAATATTCTTAGAACAAAAACATCAAAAATAAAAACAACCAAATGAATCTGAATGTCTGAATTATTCTTAGAATATACCAGGTGGAAATTACAACAAAAAAAAAATTTCCCTTTCAAGGCAAATTTGAAATCTGATATTCGAATAAACATTTTAAAGAATTTTAAGATAATTTTTTTTAATTTTTTTTTTTTTCATGTTTTTCATAAAAAAAAAAAAATATTAGAAAAAAATTTTTTCTGATTATAAAATGATGTTTTAGCAAGGCAAACAAAAAGTAAATATTTGATTTAAAGTTTAACCTTAAAGAAAACAAAATTTTCCTTTTTTTTTCTTTTTTTTTTTTTTCATCTTCTTGATTTATGACGAAGAAATTCTCTGTTGAGTGTTTTATTGTAAATTACTTTTTTTTGTTTACATACTATTATATTTAAAAAAAATATATATAAAAATTAAATATAAAAAAATACAAGATTATTTACCTCTTGAATTTGTAGCGGCGTCTGCAATTTTTTGGAATGCATCCAAATAAGCTGCAATTGCTTGAATTGCTGCCCTGTAAAATAAAAATTATATTAAACACAAAAAAAAAGATTAGAAAAATGAATTAAAACTATTTTGAAAGGGTTATGGGGTCCAATCGATTTACCTAATAAAAGGTGGTTCTTAACAAAATAAGTTCATATAATAAGATTCATTATTAGTCAAGTCCGTACTTTTAAAAAAACCTTCCTCAGTGACTTCACTAAGTTTAAATTTAAATTAATTTAAAATTCTTAATTTAAAAAAAAAAATCAATTATTAACTTTATTCTATATATATTATAAATATTCTACTTACTTTAAGCAAGCATGAAGCTTACTAGCCTTGGCAACAAAATCCTCCCAAAGTGGTGATGTATTCTGTAAAAAAAAAAAAAAACAATTTTTAATGCATTTACTTAGTAATTGTTTTATTGATGATTAATGCAATATAGCGATGACAGTCATTTTTTTAGATTTGCATGTTGAACAGTACAGACAGGGTATTCGACACTATAGTATTGACGCGATGCACGAACAATCTGTCATCTTATGATTAGCCGATTTTCCCATTAAATTTCAAAAATAAAAGTGTTTCACAGAAAAAAAATTTATGACAGCTTCTTATTTTTTTTTTTTTTTGGTTTACCTGTATCAAAACAAGAAATCAAATTCATGACATAATTTGATTTGATTATTTTATGTCTCTACTTTTATTTTTTATTTTTATTTTTCTGAAAAAAAAAAAAATAAACAAAATTAATTTACCTTTATTTAACGAACCGTTTTAATGGATTTATAAAAAGATCAAGAGCTAAAAAAAAGTTTCACACAAAAAACTATAACGATTTTTTTTTTTGGACATAATCAATTTTGTTTATATGTTTGTATATCTATATATATATATAACTTCTTATTGCAAAATAAAATCTGATGGTCAATGTCAGTAAGTTTTTACAACAATTAAAGAAGAAGAAGAAAAAAGAGAGAAAAAAAACACAAACAAAATAATATGTTTTTCCATTGAATTACATATTTTTTTATGTTTTCTTTTTTTTTTTTTGTCTAAAGTTTATGTAATTTCAACTTTTTTAAGTTAGTATTTTAATTTAAAAATCTTTTCAAGCACAACGAAATTGAGGAAAATTTTTTTTTTATTTTTTCATTTCTATGCTGTTATTTCGTTATTCTTTGAAGCGTATCAACACGAATTGAATTCAAGGAAAATTTTGTTATTTTCTTTAAGTAAAAAAATTTTTTTTTTACATTTTACATGATTAGAAAATTCTCTCATCCAAACTAATTCATTTTTTTTATCGATTAAAGTACCTGTAGGTATTTTTTTATGATTAGAAAAAATTTTTCTTAATTAAACAAAAAATGTTAGAAAATTTATTTTCCAAGATGGTCATGATCAACCTCAGAGAAAATTAAGAGTTAAGTTTCGACGATTAAAGAGTTCATTTAAAAAAAAAATTAATTCTGACTGAAAATTTTTAAATTATTTAAATTAGTGAGATCTCTAGATGTGCGGATGTACGGACACTAGTATTACTTTAATCATTAAATGACATAAGGTCCTTTTAAAAATTACTGCAGTAAGTACTTATACACCTAATCCTTTTATAAGTCCATGCTTTGAAAAAAAAAACTAGTTTGTTATTGAAATTATTTTCTAACAATTGTCACAATTTAATTCTAAAGGATATTTTTCGAAAACGAATAATACTTTCTTCTTACTGTGTGATTCCCCTTCAGTATTCTCTCGAGTATTCTTAAAAGAAAACCTAACTTTTAATCGGATAAAAAGAACAAAAAAAAAATTTAATATTTTATTGAATAAAAATGGAAAATTTAATTCTGTTTATTTTGTGGTCATCAACACAAAAAAAATCTGATAAAATGAAAATTCGGATATTTTTTTTGTAAAAATTGGTTTCGAATTTGAATTTTTGTTCAATTTGAAGACAAAAATTTTGTTTGTACAGTCAAATTTTAATTTCCTCTTTTTTTTTTATCAGTAAAAAATTTCTTTTTCCATCATCAGCCCAAATACATACCTAATCTATGTTTTCATTGACATTTGCATAAAATAATTTTTATTAAGAATTTTTAAGGAAAACCACCATTGAGGTAAAGTTTATTGCTAAAAAATGTTAATTTCAGTATAATTCTTATAAAAATATTTTAATATTAAATAGAATTTGGAACCTTTATAATTATTATTGTGAAACTTTGCTAAACGAAAAATATGAAGTACATATTACATACATTTAAGAATAGTAAAGCAAATATTTTGATGATAATCTACAAGCTTATTTTCTCTAAGATGAGCGGCAAATTTCAGGATATTAACTTTTGATAAGCTTTACTCATAATTATTAAACATTGTGAATTCAAAAAACACAGATTTAATATTAATGTTGTTTTTCTTTAACTTATCTTTGCTCAGAAACATCTTAAAAATTAGATGAGAAACTAATGGCGAATTAAATAAGATTTTGGAATTTAATTTGAACTTAATCTGTTCACGGTCCTCCGGAAATAAAGTTCTTTTTTTTTGTAATATGTATACTTAAAAAAACA
Source organism: Hybos culiciformis (assembly GCA_964007475.1). Classification (NCBI taxonomy): domain Eukaryota; kingdom Metazoa; phylum Arthropoda; class Insecta; order Diptera; family Hybotidae; genus Hybos; species Hybos culiciformis. The sequence continues at coordinate 92,905,391 of OZ023274.1, read as the reverse complement.
TCGGCAAAAAAAAATATTTTTAATAATTCAAGTTTATAATATTTAGACAAATTTTCTAATAAATAAGTAGTGTAATAAAAATTATAGTTATCATAACTTAATTGGGTAAGAAATAACAGAATCTTAAAATCAATATTCTCAATAATATAACCATTATATTCTAATTAATAATTTAAAAACAATTTGTTTTTTCTCCAGAAATATCTAATTTGGAAATAAATATCTTGTGGATGTAATTAAGGTAATCATTATATGGTTACAAACAAGTTACAAAGAAAAACAAAAAAAATGTAGAAAAGATAAATAATTTTTTGTTTTCAAATAAAGTGGAAAATTTTTTGATTGGAAATTAAAACAAAATAATCGGAAAATAAAATAAAATATTTTTCATTCAGAACTTTAATATAAAGACAATTTTTCCTCAATTATATGAGCTTTCAATCCTACCAGAACTAACTAAGTACTTATAATTAAAATTACGGATTAATCTGAAGTTTTTTATTGACATCGAATTTTTTTTTTTAAATAAACATTTAAAAGCCTACATAAAATTTATAAAAACATTGAAAGTAAAAAAATACCAATAATTATGATAATCTCAAATATAATACTCATGGTGATGATTCCTCAAATTTTTTTTTTGTTACTTCGGCAGATACTTTATTTATAATCGCCTGCAGGCTATTACATAAATAAAAATAAAAACAGTTTAATAATTTACATGAGATGAAAATAAAAAATCATTATTTTCTTTAAACTATGTTAAATTACAAGACATTGCATCAAGTTTAGATTTTTTTTATAGATATTTTTACGAAACTACATACATTATTATGTATATGCAACGAAAACTGTTACGATAGTTACAATAAATAATATGAAAAAAAAATCCTACACAAAATATATATGTACCTATATATATTTTTTTTTTAAACATGTTCCACCTACATTCCTAAAGGCAACCATTTAATAATAACAAACCTAAAATAATAATAATAACAATAATAATACTTTTACTTTATGAACAAAAAAGAATAAATAAAAAAAAGCTTCAACATTTTACTCTTTTATGTGTTCAACATAACATAAAAATTAAATAATATTATTATTCAAACATTAAAAAGAAAAAAGAATTATTCTTCCAGACTGTTATTAAATTGTCAATTTATCTTTTTCCTTATAATAATAAAAAAAAATTGTTGTAACCATAACCCAGATTTTTCCATTTCAATGTGTATTATAAAGTTCTATTCTTTATATTTAATAACATAAATATTTTAACTATACTTATATGTACATAAAATTTTTCACCAAACTATCGTAGAATCGTCAGCATAATACTTATAAATTTGGTTGCTACCAGGTTTTCACGATGGCGAAACAAAACTTAATATTTTTTCACTAATTCTACTACTTCACCATTTCTACTAGTTCTTCAAATAGTTTTAATTTGTTTTCATCGTCAGTTGGTCTAATCTTTTTTTTTCAGAAAGTCTAACTAAACAAGTTTAAAATGATTAAACAATAAAATTAATGTTTGGAAAATCACGAATTTGTAATTTTTCCCCAAATTTGCATTTACATTAAATTAAATTTCGTAACAACATTATTTAGAAAGAAAAGCACATAAAGCCTTTACAAATTCATATGACAGTTTTATTTTTACAATAATAATAATAAAATAAAATTTTTTTCTTCTAAATAATTCTCACAACGATTTGATTTACCATCGAATTGGTTCATTGGTGCTATTAGCTTTGCTGTATACATTGTGATTGTACCTATAAAGTATTAAAACTTTCATATGAAACAATATAAAGTTTTTTAGCTGTCAGAAAAAATGTTTTTTTTAATTAAATTTAAACATTACAAAAACTACCATAAATTTTCTTAAAAATAAAAATTTTCCATGAAAATATTTTACAAAAAAAGAAAAATACATTAATTTCAATAGAAAAGCTTGCAGAAACAAAAAACTTTTTATTCTTATTCATTTTAGGCATTCAAAGAATGCTATGAGCAGTTCCAGATTCAATGCAATTTAATTGTGGAATGAGTGATTCCACTTTTGATACAATTTTGTATTTGAAACCTGTACCAATAGTATCTACATAAAAAATTAATGAAAACTTGTTTGAATTGAATGTTTTAAGACTAAATCTTTAAAACCATTAATACGGGGTTAGTACAAATTTTGATGTGTCCTTAATAATTTCAAAAGAAATTTCCGAGGGACTAAGAAATCTTTTTTAGTTTTAAATTTTAAATCAAATTCAAAAAACATTTCATTAGTGAAGGTTTTTTTTTTTAAATTTTATAATTCAAAACTTTTGGGAAATGAAAAAGTTTTAGACAGTACAAAAAATAAACTTATTGCAGAATTTTTTGATTAAATAATTTATTTATTTTATGTGTTTTAAAAATAAATTTGTAAATATTAATTCTTTTATAATATTGTTTACTCTTAAAAATAATTTAAATAAATTTCGAGATTTGGATAGTAGTAGTTAGCTGAATAATAGGTAGGTAAGAATAATGTAAGGAATTAAAAGTATATTACTTTAAAAATGCTTAAAATTCTCTGTTTTTAAAAAATTAAATTTTTATTCATTCCACTCTTTATAAGTCACGTAATGACTGTTTTTAGGTTTTACCTCCAATTTTTTTTTATTTATTTTTTTTTGATATGTTAGATTTATTTCTCGATTTATTTAAATTTTTTAAGGGAAAAGGATGTATAAGTTATATTTTTCTTTTCATTTATTCGTACATAGTAATCCATTAATGTCACAGTTAAATAAAAAAAAATGTTATATATGAAAAAACTAAATGTATATTATTTAAAAATGTGTAACCTTCATTGAAAAGAGTTTAAGGAAAAAATAATGGTAAGCACACCTCAAAAATTTAACGGTTTCGCTTTTGCTAAGTATATAATTTATTCAAGTAAGGACATTTGAAATATTAAATTTTTGTAATAAATTTTATTTTTACATTATATGGGTGTTTGAATTAATAATATAGTTTTTTACTTATAAGTTGAAGTTTTTTACATTTAATTCTGCAAAAAAGTGGTAAATAAAATGTAAATTAATAATTAATGTAATAAATAAGTTCATTTATTTTCTTCAATTGCAAGAAATTTCTAAATTAATAAACCATTTTCGTTATTTTACACAATGTTTGATCGATCTAGATTAAATTCTCACCTGGAATCGAGCTGTAATTTGTCTATGTTAATTGATTTTTTATACTCACATCAAATGACGCCATTTGTCATTATCTTAACATAATAATTGCATAATGGGATTTATTTTGCAATTCACCTGAAACAACTTTGCTTTGATGTTTTTATTGACAAGCATAAATAGCATAAATATACTTTTTCAATGCACAATATTAGTAGTGTCGGCCGGATAAATATACTTTTTCAATGCACAATATTAGTAGTGTCGGCCGGATTATATTGAAAATTTAATTTAGGAAAATTAGCAATAAAATTTTCAAATCATCAAAGGAATAAAAAATATTTCCTATGTATTTGTCAAACAAACTCAAACCTAAATGGTTCTTTCCTACAGTTTCAATATAAAAAAATAATAATATACACTTCATTTCGAAGAAACACAATTACATGTGATTGTAAAATTTTCAAAATTTATTTTTATTTTTTACATTTTTGCAAAATTAAATTTTACTTCTTTGAATAATGTGAGTTTAATTCAATAAAATGGTAAATATTTACCATATATCAAAAAAAAAAAAAAAAAAAAAACCTTTTCAAACAAACCCTTAATGTTGAATGGGAAATGACAACTTAATATCAAATGCCTGTCTAGTGTACTAAATTTATAAATAAATAAATATAAATATACCCAATTCAGACATTCTTTTAATGAATGAGGTAATTTTTTTTTTGCTTATTTTTAAAGGGGTGTTATTTGATACCATTTAATTAAATTGTTCCTTGTTAAATAGCAGTTTTTCTTTATTTTTTTTTTAATACGTGTACTTAATAATGCACTTAAAGCTTCATTTTATCATAACAAGACTGAATAACAAGACAGTATAACACTTTGAAGTGCCTCTTGTAAACAAATAACGTTAATTATATCTTACATTATGTATATACATAACTTATATTGCAATTGAAAAATTACATTAGACCTAATCAAATTGTAAAATCTAAGTATGTATATGTAATAAGAAATTTGAAATTTTATGCTTGTAGATTTTATGTTAAAAAAAAAATAGGAAATAAAAAACAATAGACGCGCAATAACATAGAATATTTTAAAAAAAATTTAAAAACAAAATGATTGGCCCTTCGAACTTCATTTGAATTCAAGTTCATTTTATTGTTCTCAAAATTGTTAAAACAGTCTTTATGCTTAGATTAATTCAAAAGAAAATAATTTGTCTTTACTTATTGATTCATTTGCTTGTAGAAAATTTTCACAAAAAACTAACTTTTTTTGGTCCTTCGAATTAAAACAACTTTGTTTGATAATACATTTATACTTTTCCTTCAAAGAGTTATATACTTACTTCATACAAAATTTAAACTAATAATTTGTTAGTTTAAAATTTCATAACAATTTCATTATGAAATTAATTATTAACTCAAATTAATTTTTCATGCTTTAATGAATTATATTATGTATCTAAATTACGTGAACATTAAATTTAATGCGATTTTAAGTAAGTATAAGTATAATTTCAATTTTCATGTTAAGCTTTAACTTACTTCCTTAACTAATTTTAAAAATAATCAAAAATTTATTAAAATTAATTAATTTTTTTCTTATAACATCAGATTATCATTAATTATTATTATTATTATCATTAAATACAATTTATATATAAGTATAAAGAAGTAAAAAATAAATCAGTAATTAACTAATTTACTGCAAAATTGCCTCAAATTAATCTCTTGAAATATAACTTTAACATTAATTAATAAGTTAAAAATATATATTATTTTTGTAAACATTGAATGGAAAACTTAATTTTAGATATCGCAAAAATTTTGTGTGTCAAACCACAAACAAGCCTACTAATAAAAAGTAAATTAATTCTTATAGAATCATGATTTTTATAAAAATAAAAGAAATACTAAAAATATATATTATATAAGTAGAAGATTACCTAAAAAAACAATGTTTATGATTTATTTTTCTATATACACAAAAACCCCGAAAACCGCTTTTTTACTTTATTTTGGTAAAATATTTTATATGTTATTAATAAAAAGACTTAAGGTGTAAACAAAATGATTTAAAAGATAAACATTTTATCTAAATTATTATCATTTTACAAAAAAAAATCTATTTACTGAAGTTCTTTTTATACAAGAAATAAAACACGCAAGATATTTGGCATGCGATAAATTCTGTGGATTTAAATAAAAAAACTATGATCTATGATTTTTCTATCTATGATTTTTCTAAATATTTAAATAAAAAAAATTTCTATGATATTTTGATCCTTAGGACAACATACAAAAAAGAGACTTATTTAAAATATTCATTTTCAAATAAAAAGTAAACTTTAAATTTTTCGCTTGATCAAGCACTCCATTAACCGGCGATCATTTCAAATTCATGGTCTCTAACATACTATTCCTTTTTTTGTTCTTATGAATTCTTTTTTCATGTTTGAATGTTATAAAAAAAAGACAGGGCAATGTAAATTACAATCACTGGCACGATTAATGTTTGCACCAATTGATTACCCCGGTTATTGCCTGCCCGGATAAAATAAACTAATTTTGATTCCACATAAAATATTTTAAAAGAACTTATATTTTAAATTTGTAATTTTTGTTGGAAGCCACAGAATTAAATAAAAAATTGCTTAATAATAATGATTGGTTGATCAGCAATGATCAGGTGCAGATTTTGTGTTAGTTTTTAATAAAAAAAAAAAAAAAATGAAGTCATATTAAAAAATAAAATTTATTTCACTCATTGACTTTAATCCATATTTTTTAAATATACATAAATTCTTATTTTTTCTCATTTTATCCTCTTTTTTTTTGTATTATTACGACATTTAATGAATTGAAATTATGTATTCGAGAAAAACTTATTAAGTAGACCATATTAAAGAAATTTCTTTTATAATATTAATGTTATAAGGTTTAGTAAACCTTAATGAGCTTTCACAAACAAATTAACTAATATATTTAATATTAACAAAAACTTATTTAAGTAGAAAATATGATAAAAATTACACATATTTAATATTTATCCTTGGAATGTACTTATAATTTTGAAAGATAAATCGGGCATAATTTTAAGCTGTTGAATATAATAAAATGAAAAGGTTTGTTACTCATGTTATATGATGGTATGGTGAAGAAAAAACAATTTTATGAAAGTAAGTTATGTAGTTAATGTTAATGAAACATATGAAAAGTTGGTGTAAGAAAACAAAATCTTTTAAAAAACTGTTTTCTAACTCATTTAAAGAAATGGTGTTAATTTTATATTTTTTTATTGGATTAAGTACTTTTACAACATACATTTTATTATGTCCACCTAATTTTTTTTTTCTACATTGTACATAAAAATTTTCAATAAAAATAAAAACTTCTTGAAAATTCTAATTAAACTTTTTAATGTAATAATTTATTATCACCGATGGTTGGGTTCTATAGAATAAAACATACTATAAGTACTTAATATAGGTACCTATTGCTATCGTAGAAGAAAATTGTGAATTTAAGCAAGCAGGAGTTAAATGTGAATTGAATTATGTGAAATTTGCTATATTCAAAACTAGAAATTACACTAGCAAATTCAAATTTGAAGAACTTTGATTTCAGTAAATATTACAAGGTATACACTAAATAAATTAAATGCTAATATCTATTAAAAATATTTAGTTAATACCAAGACAATTATTATGATTTATATTTCAAATTTTAACTATTTTCACATTACACAATTACAAAAATAATTTGTATCTGTTCATAGAAGCTTAGTTCCTATAGCCTAAGTAAATAAATTAACCTTAAGTGGTTCTAAGATCTTGGGTTTCTATTCTAACTAGAACATACATATTTTTTTAATTTAAAAATATTTAATTATAGTTTCTTAATAAAATTTTATTGGCAAAAAAGGCATTTATAAAAATTTCAAGGCTAATAATTTTAAGTATTGATGATTGGTTGGAAATATTTAGCATTGCCAAAAATTGATATTAATTTAGTAAGTATAGTTAAAAAAAATGAAAATCCTCGATTATTTGAAGCATCATGTTTTACTGACGGGAAATGACAAATAGAAAAGTAAATCACGGATATGGTTTACTGATTTTAAACAAAAAAAAAATTATAATTAAAAACCTTGAAGTAATTTTTTTTTTGTTTAAATTTCTAATTTTAACACAAAAGCCAAAATAAAAGACTTTGCAATGGAAATGCAGAAAGGTCATAAAATTTGAATAATAAATTCATTATTAAGTATTCACTTCTTTTTTTTTTTGAGTTTTCTTGTAAGAAGTTGACGTTAACTATTATTTTAACTACATATTATTATTCAAAATGAGCGTGATAAATTAATATTACTATTAAAATCATGTTGTGTGAATATTTTACTAAATGATTTTATGACTTGTAAATTTTATCCATTGACATCATTGTAAAAAAGAAAAATTTCTTGGTTGACTATATATTTAAAAATTAACTTTGATAAATGCGTACAAAATATAACATTATGTAGATTTATTGATATTAGATATTTTAATATAGTATATTGTAGGTACAAAAATATATACGTTTATAAATAATATGAATGTTTTCAGACAATTATTTACAATATACCTGAAATAATTCTGAAATTAACTAAATATTTTCTCTTAATTTTCACTCAATTAATAAGAAACTTTTTACATCAAATTTTTATATATACTTGGTAACTATTTATAATTTAACCCAACTACCATTCGAAACAAAAATGCAAAAACAAGTTCAATTAATAAAGCACAACGCTCCCAGATTTACCGCTTCGCTTCTATGCGGTATAATTATAATAAGAAATCTAAAATTTAAGAAAAAACCATCAAACTCATCTGTCATCACTTGTAGTTGGTGGACCTACATTATTTATCTCTGTTGGATTAAAATATATACAAAATATATATATAAAAAAAAAACAATAAAAAAAACCAATATCTTATGTCCATTAATTTTATTTTTAATAAATTACAATTATTTCTATTAAATTATTGAATTACATAAGACCCCGATGAGATAATAACTCTTTTTAAAGTAAAATAATTACACTTTTAACATACTTAGTTCAGAAACGAAAAAAAAAATACAGATAAACTTCTTTCTTAAAATGGAAGAAATAACTTTTTTCATAAAAAGTTGATTTTCGCAAAAAATAAATAAATTTTATATATAAATCGTGAATGGAAAATGTAAATTCAATGACTGACTGAGTGAGTGTAAAATCTTCAAACTATATTTTTTAAAATACATAAACTTTTATAAATTTACACCGCGATACCATAGTATAGAAAAAAAAAACAAAGCAATAAAAATATTTTAATAGTTTAATTTTGTTTACATTTTTTACGAAAATTTTTTATCTAATTTTATTATTGTACTATGGGCTTGCTTCTATTATATAGTTGAAAATATTTAAGGACGTGCTATGAGAAAGAAACAGTTTTTAATCTCACGATTTAATTTAATTTAAATTAACAAACATTTTCAAGTTTTTTTTTTTTAAACTTTAATAAAATGTATTATGCTGATAACTATTGTTTTCTATGAGATATTAAGTAATATTCCCAATATTATAGGAATCTAGGTGTATTATATGGTGAAACAAATTAAAAGCCATTAAAAGGTTAATTATTCGAATTATGAAGCATTCACCATTATCTTGAAATGTAAATGTTTAATCTAGCACTTTGACGGTTATCGTAGCTAAATGATGCTGTCGGTATAGCATTTATCAGGTTGATGACATATAAGTTCTGAACTTTGATTATATTATTCAATTCGAAAAAGAACTCTCAAAAAAAAAAAACTCCTATGTATATATTTATCGATTTCATTAAATAAAACTAGTATTCGTCCTATGAATTGCTTAATTGTAAAAGAAACAACATTTGCTCTATAATTAGAAAATTGGGTAATTATTTTAAAATTCAATTTATAAAGATCAGTTAAATTAAAAGTTTTTTTTTTGTATTTGATTAATACGTTGATTATCTATTTTGTTAATAAAATATAATAAAATAGATAATTTTATGCTTTTTTTAAAAAGCATTAAATAATGAAATCAATCTTATTTAAGGAAAAAAAAACATTTTTATATAATAAAATTGTGCTGAAAGTTTGAATAGCAAGTACTTATAGCAAAAAATTAGATAATGAATAAAGTAGGTCAATTATATTATTATACTGTGGTTATGAAAATAAAACTGAAAAACTTAAATCATAATTAAATAATTAATTTTCATTTTAAGAAAAGAAGCTTATAATAACACGAATGGATAATTAATTGTTGAAGATTATTTTGAAAATTACATAATATTGGCCCAAATAAAGTATTTTTCTTAAAGTTACAATGAATAATAATTAATAGATGGCTTAATAATAATATTGCCATTTTACAAATACTCTAAACAAATAAATTGATCCTAACTATTAATAAAATGAACGGGAGCCGAATTTTATAATAAAAAACTCTAAACATATAAATTATTGATAAAAAAAACCTTAATAAAATATTTTCTTTAATACTATACAATTGTTACAACTCTTTTCAACAAAAAAAATTCCCTATAGGAATAACAAACATTGAATCCTTAATTTCCTTGATTCATATCTCTAGGCAATATCAAAAAAAAAATTTTTTTTGGGTTTGTTTTTGATTTTTAAATTTAGCATAAAATATTTAATTTATTTTTATATATATTTTTTCCTATTTTGCTAATCCGATAAGACATTTATTTATAATTAAGTTCCTGATTTGGTTTCAAAGAAAAGGATATCCTTATTTTTTATACTTATGGACCCCTAAAATTCGTATACCATATTATAGTACCTAAAATATATATTAGTACATACAGAAGTTTTAAAAAAAATTTCGTTCGTAACTTTTTTTTTTTTTTTCAAAAATTACGTAAAATGTTTTTGGAATACAATTTTTTTTGGTTTATATTTTAATGTTTAATGATGTGGTTTCCTATGAATTTAAGAATTTGGAAATATTTATTAATATTATGTAGAATATTAGGTATATAAGTATTAATAAGTATATAAGTATTATAATTACAATGAATTATTTCTTGATGTACAATTCAAGGTAAGCACACTACTCAAGGTACTACTATTCTACGTGTTTGTCAAATTATACATTAGTCGGTTGCCAAAACTCAACTAGGTAAATGTAATTGTAACGTATTTTTAGCACCATCTTCTTTGAGTGAAAATAAATAAAGTAAAAAAAACTCATGTTATGGCTAAATATCCTTTTCTAATGATGGTTTTTTCAATACAAAAGTTGCCAAAACTCAAATGTACAAAATACAATAAAAACTTATTTCGTGTTGTGTATAGTGTTTATATATGATGATTTGAATTGTTACTAAAGTGTAAAGTTCTTTCTTTTACGAAATTTAGAATTATTCATTTTACAAAAAAAAACCTCCCTGTTGAATATAGAAGCGCCTTTTGCTTTTCAATCTAAAATTTCCATTTGAATAAAAGTAGAAAAAAAACTAAAAAAAAAACAATTTTTGGTGTTAAAATTGATATAGATAGATTAAAAAAAAAATTCGCCGTAATAAGTATTCAATAAATCATGTATAGAACATTTGGAAAGACTGCTGTAAACATCAAATTTATATGCTTCAAAACAAATTAAAATTAGAAATATTTTACAGAAAGTTTTCTGTTTTAGTTAGAGTTAACAAAATATTGTCAAATGTACTATATCATTTGAAATATACTTTTTTAATTTAGGAAAAGCTATTTTATTCTTTTTTTAATTAAAAGTTATGTATATACTCTTGTTTCTCTCAGAAAAACATTTTTGTTTACATCGAACTTACGTATGTTTAAGTTGAGAAAAAATAGTTCCACTGATAAACTATAACCAATTTTCTTTCCGGCTAAGATTTTAAGATAAGAATAACATTTTCTTGCAAATTGCATGTATAAGTAGCATAAAAACAAGAATTACATGCATGAGAATAAAAAAAAAGCGAAAACTTACATTCTAGGTGGCGGTAATAATAAATCACAATTATTTATTTCATATGATAATAAAAATTAAAAAAAAAAATTCGCCATGAAATATTTTTATTCTAAATTTTATTTTAGCAAGTATTAAAAAAAATAAACTTCTGTAAATTTATTGCAAAAAGGGACATAAAATTCAATTTATTTTAATTAGTCCTTTGTGTAATTTTATATTAAAAAAGTTTTCGCAATAAATTTAATAAATTTATTCTTTTTAAAAAGGATTAAAAAAGATTAAATTTTTTTGCACATACTTACTTATAGCTTCCTCAAAAAACCTACAAAAATAATACATTATGTGTTTACTACTAGATGAAAAATTTTTGGCCTAAAATACTTATTTAAAAAAAAAAAATACAACACTGCTCCAAATAAAGTGTGCTCAATATCAAAATCACATCGTGCAATCGAAACCCTTTTAAGTAAAGGACGGGCATTTTAAAATAAATTTTTCTTCTTCGAAGTTTTAGACATTTCGATAGTGTGACAATAAATTCTTCAAAATACACGAATTTTTGACATGATAGTAAAATCTCACGTTAAAGAAATGTTTCATTTTTCACTTTTCTTCATTTTTCACACAAAATCTTAATAAATTTAAATTTTTTTACCAAAATAAAAAAAAAATTTAATTCAATTTTAATATCCCCTCTGACAGAGCTTTTGGTTATAATTAAAAATGAAATAAAAAATAATAATAATCATAATACATTTAAAAGTTAATTTATTCAGATCTTTTACAGTGTAATTAAAAGCTTCATCATAAATAATAATTTAGTTAAACAATTTGAATGAAATCTTTTAGCGAATATTTAAAAAGAAAATTAAAAATTTCTCTCATTTTAATAAAATGTAATTAATTTAATTTTTGGGAATGAGAAAAAAATTTAAGATACTCCTCCACTTTATTAACTATATATAAAAGTTAATTAAAATTTGTTAAATTTGCCTAAGTTAATATTCAAATGATTTAATATAAAATAAAAAAAAATTATGTTTTTTTTGTTTCTTGTATTCACCTACATTAAGTATATTATTATTATTATTTATTCCTATTTTTAATTTAATGGGCTAAAAAAATTTCAATCAAGATATTGATTTGACGCCTTCTATTGAAAGAGAGGTACATCTTCAAAAAAAACTGTAATCAATAAAATTTACATAAATTCAAATTTAAAGAAAAAACACAGAATATTATAGGTTCTCCTATAAATTAAGTTTATTTGTGTGGTTTTTTTGGGGCAATTAATATTAGAAGATAAACTACTTACCTGAAAATTCTTTAATTTTCTACTTCTTGAAATGTTTAATTCAGTGAGTTGCCAACTAAAATATTTCGAATATTATCAAAATAAGAAACATCAGAAATGGCGCCGTGACATTTGTCCGCGGGACATTTGTCCGCGATGAAATTTGTATGGAAAACTTCGCGGACAAATGTCATTTTGCAAAATGTCATTTGTCCGCGATTGTAAAATGACATTTGTCCGCCGCGGACAAATGTCCCAAAATTAGCGGACAAATGACATTTTGCAAAATGACATTTGTCCGCGATTGATTTTTCGAATTTTTAGCGGACAAATGTCATTTGGCAAAATGTCATTTGTCCGCGATTGAAATTTTTAATTTTTAGCGGACAAATGTCATTTTGCAAAATGTCATTTGTCCGCGATTGATTTTTCAGTTTTTTTAGCGGACAAATGTCATTTTGCAAAATGTCATTTGTCCGCGATTGATTTTTCAATTTTGGAGATACTGCAGATTACGTGAACCACTCAGAATCGTCTGAAGCTTGGAAAAGGGAAGAGGGGTAGAGTCCCCCCAAATTGTTCATACATTTTGTATATGCAATTTTTTTTTTTTTGCCCGATTTGCCCCTTAAAGAGAGGGTGGTGGGGGGCGGCGGGCGGGCGGGTGGACTGGTGGTGGGGGGCGGCGGGCGGGCGGGTGGACTGGTGGTTGGTCACCCTCTCTTGTTGTGCCGATTCTGATTGGTTCACGTCATCTGCACTTTAGCCTCAAATTTTTAGCGGACATATCTCATTTTCCAAAATGTCATTTGTCCGCGATTGCTTTTTTTAATTTTTAGCGGACAAATGTCATTTTGCAAAATGTCATTTGTCCGCGATTGATTTTTAACTTTTTAGCGGACAAATGTCATTTTGCAAAATGTCATTTGTCCGCGATTGATTTTTCAGATTTTTAGCGGACAAATGTCATTTTGCAAAATGTCATTTGTCCGCGATTAATTTTTATCGCGGACAAATGACATTTTGGAAAATGTCATTTGTCCGCGGCGGACAAAAGACATTTTGAATCGCGGACAAATGTCATTTTTATGTCCGCGATACAAAAACAAATCGCGGACAAATGTCCCGCGGACAAATGTCCAACCCCCATCAGAAATCATTAATTCTACGTTTTACAGAATCCGTAATTCGTCATAAATCATAAGCAACTTAAACCAAAAATTAAGTTCCCGGTAAAATTATTTTAGAAAGTTTAATTATTTACTGAGATTGAGATTAAGGCATAGGATTTATCAATTTGTGAAATGTGAATTACTCTACTGAGAAGACATTATCCATTAATTTATTAAAAAAAAACTAATTCTGAATTATACTTTAATATAATGGTTCCCAACCTTTTGAAATATTTGTACCCCTTGATAATGATTTGAATATTTACGTACCCCTAAAAAAGAGTGCATACAGGTTATAACAAACGGAATAAAAAATTTTAACGCACGTTGTGATTAGATACGCCTCGCTTTGTTAGCACCAAAATTGATCCAGCATCATTGTTTCAAAATCCCTGCGAGTTTTCATGTTATTTTTAAAGCCAATGGGTTCATCTTTTGCGTTATCATTATCAGTGTCAACAATCTTGTCTAATGAAATTGTGAAGGTAGGAATGATACCATCAACATTTTTTTTGAAGATTTCGTTATGAGTTTTAATATACTTATTTAAAATATACACAATTATATACAATTCACAAATTTTTGGAAAGAAAATTAGATTTTGAAATTATGTGTTAACCGTAAAAAGGATATACATATATTTTTTTCAATACGAACAGTTCCACGTACCTCTCAGAATTGGTTAACGTACCCCCAAGGGGTCCATGGACCCCAGGTTCGGAATCTCTTCTTTAACAAATCATTTAAGTATTCCCAGTTGGGCTGTCTTCCAAGAGGTAATACTATTCTATCTTCGTATAAATTCTTAATGTAAAGAGAAACATTACAGCATAGAATAGAACTACTAAGTATACATTCTTTAAAGTTTCTTTGGGTTTTCTTTAAGAAAATATCTAATTTACAAAATTATGTAATAGTTAAATGTAACAATAATGTTTTTTTTAATAAGAAATAATTAAATTACCATTATACACAAACTTAAGTGTCAATGAATTGAAAATAAACGTTAATTTGTTTTCTTGTTACTCAAAGCTCTAAGTACTTATATTCCGGAAATTCAAATTATTTTTCTTTAGTTTTTTTTTTTTTTTTGCAAAACTTAATAACTCGTATAATTTACAAAATTGAAAAAAATTGAAAAAAAATTGCAATAAATACACTATGAAAATTATTTTATTTAAAATTTATGTGTGGGATGATTGATTATTATTATTTATAAAATATATCGTATATTAAAAATGGAAAACTTGAACACTTATTTTTAATGATAATTTTTTTTTTTTTTTATATAAATTTATATGAAATAAATAAATATATAGTCATATATTTTAGTAAGAGCAAAAAAAAAAATTTTTTTTTAAATGAAACCCCATGAAATTTATTGAAATTTGCGGAGGTTGGCCAACTTAATTTTAAGAAAAAATAAAAAAAAAATTGTACTCAGAAAAAAATTTAAATAATTAAAATGTCATGAGTTTTTGCCAAGTACTTATATGAAAAGTTGATAATAAATTTAATTGCTGATAGACTCCTGTATTTAAAATTTGGCTGCCTGCATACAAAATTTGACATTAATGTCCTGTTTGCCTAGAAACATCTTTTTGTAGTTTATCCCTGCGAAAATGTACTTTTTTTTTATGTTTCGAAGTAGAAGAATATTTAGAATCGAGATCATTGAAAAATATAATAAATTTTGATGATTGGAGGTTATGATAGAGATTAAAAAGAATATGAATCTAAACTTAACATTAAATTTAAGGAAATTCTTACATGTAAAAAATTATTTACGTATAAATATTCATTACTTAGAGTAAGAAAATATTTAACGATTATTTTTTTCGTAGTGTAATTTATGAATGCTTGCTTGAAAGGTTTTATGAACTTTTGAATTATATTTTGCAATAGCTATGTGGTTTTCAAGTGAAACTACTTAATATCTTGAATTTCATTCATTATTTTTTAATTCATATATATGTATGAATGATGGTATATCAAATTGCTTTTCGCAATGATTTTATGAATGAATACAGAAGCTTTTTTTTTTTTTTTAATTGAGGAAAAATGAAAACAGATTTTAATAAGTAGCTTTATATGATGTAAAGCAGAAATCTGGACATAAATTATTTGTTTATTTTTCTTTGAATTAGACTTAGATATAATTATTTGCATAATAACTACGTACATGCATATGCATACGTTGTATGTTTTAAATAGAATATAGAATAGACAGACAATAATAACATATAGTAAAAATTATGTTTGTTTTAAAATATATTCTTTATTTTTAAGATAAGTATATTTAAGATTATTTATTATCTTCTCTAGACGTACACAAATTTAAATTTATGTTATTATTAATTAAGATACTTTTATAATATTATATAAAATAAATAATCAATGTTATATTCATTAAAATTAAGAAAATAAATTGTAATTATAAAATTATTGAACAAAAAATTACAAAAATTTTTATTTCATGTTATTTATAATTTATTTTGTCTTGTTTGAAGTAAAAAAAAATATTACCTGTACTTTGTAAGGAAAAAAAATTTAATTCTAGAACCAGTTCCTCGAATATGTGTTGTACTACATAATTTAAGATTCTCCAAAGGGGGTCGGAATCGAAACTTATTCTTCGATTTCTTAATTACTCTACTGGAATTAAGAAAGATTTATAAAGAACAAAATTAATAATATAAAGTTTAGAAGTTTCAATAACCCAAGCAAAGGAAAAACAATAATTGAAAGATTGAAGAAGGAAATTTACTTTTTTTCCCCAAATGCACTTTAAAAAGATAAAATATTTTTCTTTACAAATCAACTTTATAATGAACCGAAAAGTACAAGTTTCCCAATTAATAATTAAAAAAAAACTTCAATACTTAATATTTAATTAATTGGTTTTATGGCCTGAAAATTATCACGCTATATATTAGAGAGGCTTGTTTAAAAAAAAAAAACAAAAATTGAAATTTTTCATTTCTTAGAATAATACTAGGCATTAAATATTTCATTATAAATAGATTTTTAGTTCAACATCTCAATGTACTAGTTTCATAATTTCATGTAACAGTTTTTATATATTTTTATTTTTCCTATAATTAAAATATGTACATTCCAAATATAAATCTTTAACATGCAAAATGATGTATCTGCTTTAACATAAAACAATGTTATCTACATAAAATCGATTAACCTCTTTTCTAAACATAAATAACAAAAATTACAAATATACAATATTTGAAAGCGAGAAGTCTTTCATCATAATTTAACTCTTACTTACATTGCACACAACGATTTTTACGTGTAGGTTTAATTTTATTATTATATAGAAAAATCTAAAATAAGAAAAAATTTGAAAAAAATAAAAACGGTACAGAAATGAGGATTGCAAATGATGATAAGAGTGAATAAAAGGAAAATTATAATTGTAATCATCACGCCTTATTTACATAAATATTTATATGAAAATAAACTGACTCTCTGTCTACTTTTTAATAATAATAAATTAAAAAATAGGTTAAAGATATTTAAAGTCAGTAGTCATAAAATCAATCAATATATAACAACCTGAATTTAATTATGCAGTGAAAAGTTTGAAATTTATTAAAATATTGAACATAAGTTTATTGTATGTGTATGAAAAATTAAAACAGTATTGGAATATGAATGGTTGATTGAACATTAAACAATTCCTTGATTCAAAGATTTACATAGAAAACTATAACAAAGATTGATTAATATATTAATTTCGATATTTATAGTAAAAAAATTTTCAATTTCATTAATTTCCACAAAATCCTAAGTAATATTTTTTTTAACATTTTTTTTTATTAAATAAAATTTTAGAAAAGTTAAATCCTTTACTGTTGCAGAAGGACATCGTTTTTTGATATATAAATTTTATTATTTTAAAAATTATGAACATAAACTCTGTTCTAAAAAGTTTATGTTGTCTACACAAGTTACTTCAATTCAATGGCATTAATTAGTCTTTATGCATGCAATGTACTTAAAACGCATCAAAATGAATTACCAAAATGCGTTTCCATTGATACTCTTTTATTTTTTTTTTTTAAATTTATATTAAGTAAATTCATGCAAAAATATACACATCATGCAAACTATATTAAAAATATGGAAAATAGTGATCTAAAAATTTTGTTTATAAATTTTTTTTTTTTTAATATATTTATTTATATGGTAAGCCTTAAGCTACATGAATTTTAACTTATTAATGCAATCAAGCATAATTTTAGTCTGCAAAAATGTGCATAATAAATCAACATTAATATAATAATATACATAATATTGCAATAAAATTTTTATAGAATATTAACTGAAAACAAGATTTTTATAAATTTGCCGATAACTCTACTAAAATATTGAATTCAAATAGAATTTAATTAAATAAAGATGAATTTATCAGTGTCAGTGATTGGCGAATATTGCCTTGAGTATTTTTTTTGGAATAATTGTACTTAGTTTTTATTTTATTCCTGCGTGTTCTACATTTAGGCTAGAAAATTTATGTACACAAATTTAGTACATGAATACGAGCCGAACTTTTATGGATCCGAAAAGTGTTAATTCATGAAATTATGAAACATGTTCATATAGATATGCGTTCTTCCATAGACACCTCGATTATTGAAATTTTAGCATTCGAGTTAGACGAATAGCTCAATTTTTGTAAGAATAATTTGTTTTATCCAAATTGTACTGAACCATATCGAAACACGTAAAATAACAAATTTATTTCATATTTCAGATTTGTTCGTCCAGCCCGACGACTAAACAAAAACCTTGCACTTAAAAATATTATCTACTTTCAACTCAGTTATAAATTTATTTCGATATACACTCTTCAAAGCCGTAGTGTCTCTAGTCAGTGCCTTTTGTGGCCTTTTACTTTTTTTCTACTCCATTTTAACGTATTATTATATTTAACGTATGCCTCAAAAACATTGAAACGAAACAAAGCAACTTTTTTTTTCTATTTTCTATAATTTTATTTTAATATTCTTTTACATGAAATTCAGGAATAAGTATATCAATAATTTATCAATTCAGTAAAATAAGAAATAAATTATAAAACTTTTTATGTATCCGTAAATGCATAATAATGTTTGGGATGAGCTTTCGAAGTAGGTGCAGCAACTTATAGGTGCTTATATATTGTACAAAATGCCAAAAAGTCTGTGAAAAAAAAAATATTAAAGTTGCACAACTTGTCTTCTAAAAGATGTTTGGCGGAAAAATACATGTAGTTTGAAAAATGAAACAAAATGAAGAAAATGTTATTACCCTTGCTATGATTTTTATATGAAAAAAAATAATATTTATTGAACGAAAATAAAAAAAATAAAATATATATAGAATCAATAGAATATTTTAGTTTTCATTTGGCAAAACTGGATATCTTATAATATTTCTTTTTCTCATTGTGTTTTTTTATTTATATGGTTTTACTTTGGGAAAGTGAAAAAGCATAGTATTAACAAATAAAAAACTTATTATATATAAATAAGAAGGAATTTCTTTATATGAAATTTAATAGATGTAATAATCATTTATCTTTTACTTCATATTTCATACCAGTTTTTTTTTTTTTTATAAAGTTTTTCTTTTCGATGAAATATTTGATTTTTATTTTCTATAAAAATGGCAATAAAATTAGAATTTATTAACCATAATAAGAAAAAAAAAGAAGTAATTTTTATAATATACTTACCTAAGTAGATATTTATCATTTTCTCAGCAGTTGTTTTTTTCAACCCAAAAATATATTAACCCGATCACACCGCGAACAAAATTTATTAAATTTATATTAAAGTAAAGTACGTCCTACTTAAGTCATAAGTATAAAGAAAACAAAAATCACACACCTCTTAATTCAAATAATTTTATCAAAATTTATATGTAATTAACATATATTTAAATTGTGCTTGAACTTAAATATACTTAAGTGTGTATTAAAGGTATGAAAATATAACCCCGCAGCTGCTGTTATCGGTCAAAGTTATAAATTTAAACACACACAAAAAAAAATTCTATTTGAACTATTCAATGTTATAATTTAGATTTAAAAAAAAAAATTTTTAATGCATACATTAATTTTATGTTTTTTAAATATAATACTTACATAAATAATGAAAATTTCATACATAATTGTTTATAAGTACATATATGTTTATTTCTCTTTAAAGTTTATTTACCGATTTCAAGGGAAACAAAATTTATAAGTATATTATGAATATAATCTGATATTCAATAATAATGAGAAAAATTTATTGAAAATTGAATGAAATTATTTATTCTTAAAATATTGTTATTACTTATGAGAATTATTTTTTTTATGATAATGTGTACCATAGAGAAAATAATAATCTGTGATAATAGTTATAATAATTCTGAAAATCCTTCATATATGTATTCTATCTAGAAAATAATCAAAGCTTATAAGAATTTTTTATTTTCATTGAAAATATTATGCAATATTTAGAGATAATTAATTGAAATTGAATTTTTAATTAACTTTAAGATAAAAAAAAATGTATACATATATGAAGATTTTAACTAAAACATTTTACATAAATATTACATAAGGCCTAATATTATTTAATTATTAATTTCGTAACATAAAGAAGAAATTATATAATTGTAAAAAGTTTAATTACACACACTCATATTTATATAAGGAATTTAATTATTCGCACAAAGAAGCGGAAAAAAAAATTCAATGTCAATGTTGAAAAACCTCTATTTAATTTTTATCGCATGTATATATTTACTTTAAAAGTTCAAAGATTTTTTGTTTTTTTTAAACAAACAAACTAAAAGCGAAGCCGTTAAAGCTAAATGTTTAATGCACGCGTCTTCTTATCAGCTGGTAAAATAAATAATTGTGTTTAAAAAAAATAATAATAAAAGCTAGTTAAAAGCTTTTGTTATTTAATATACGTATATTGTTTTAGGGTCCATAGAGAATCTAGTTCTAATGTAACTATCAAATAACAAAACTTAAATTTTATTTCAAAGATTTGAAACAACTTTTCAATATTTAGCAATTAAGTTTAACTTTAACTTTTTAACAATTTAACTTTTTTAGAATTTTCCCCATGAGTTCTACAAATCATCGAACTCGCTAGAAGAATGAAGTCGTGAAGTGTTGCTTAAAACAGTTATTAATTTTTATTACATTAACCGAACCTTTATTACTGTACAAAATTCTACTCTTTGAATAATAAATTATACAGACTATATAATTTTTAAATGACATATATATAAGGTTTTCAATTAGACCCAAATGTGTGATATAATTTTGATGGCAAATTGCATTATTTATAAAATAAGGGTGAGAAAATAAAAAAAAATAAAAAGATTAAATAATTATTATCATAACTTTTAATTGTTGGTGGGGAACTGAAAATCTGTAAAGCTTATACCTATGTTTTAAGTTATGTATATATGTATTTTAAGGAAATAAATATAATTATGATTTTATTTTAATTTAGTATAAAATAGAACGATTACGGAAACAAATTATTTAGTATTAATTAAAAAGTATAACGTATCGAAGAATAATTGAAATGAAGCTTATAATAATTTTTATTCTGACTGGTTCGGTACTATCAATCAATATTATTGATAGAAGTAAGTAGTAATTAGAACAATGTATGACTACAAAATAAGGATTAGAAAAGATTTCTGAACTATCAATTTTTTAGTTTAAATCGATGCAGATGACATTCATATTAAAAATGTTTTAAAAATTGTATTTTAAATTTAAAAAAATTTTCAGAAATCTCAAATGAATGTTACAAAACAAAACGTAGTGGACGGATAGTCGGAGGACATAATGCAATCATAAATGATTTACCCTTTATGGTATCCTTGAATAAGCGAGGTAGGTTAAATAAACAAAATGAAAGACAGATATACTTGTTATAAATTCTCACGGTTTATTTAAAAAGGCTTAAATAAAATTATTATATATACCTAATAAAAGCTATTTGTCTGGAAATATTGATTTTCTTTTCAGTTCATTCTTTTTCAATCTCTCGTACATACATATGAAAAAAAAATTATATATTTTCTGAATGAATTATAAATATAATATTGTGAAAAATTTGTCAAATTTTCCCCTAAAATTATTCGAATCAAAGAAATATCAATTGACCACAGTAATTTTCGCACTTTTAAAAAAATATTTTCCATATATTTTTCGTTTTTTCTATCTTCAAATTAACCCCAAATAAATTTTATTATTCTCTTATACATAAATATTTCTGTTTAAGGTTCACATGTTTGTGGTTCTTCCATTTTAAATGAAAAATGGTTAATTACAGGTAAGTAGTCAAATTAAATATAAAAAAAAAAAAAATACATATTTTGCGGTTTTTAGAATAATATTATTTTATTTTTAGCTGCACACTGTTTATGTAATGGCTTTAATGAAATTATGCGTGTAAATACTCTTAAGGGCATTGTGGGTTTGCATAAGCGTACAGAATTTGAAGCACAAACGGAATATAATTCACTGAACAAACCATTTCAAATTGATTTCGATATGTTCATAACATATCCAGATTATCAATGTACTGATATCGCAAACGATATTGGTAAGATTTACATTAATTAAATTACAGAGAATTTATTTTGTGAGTTATATCTAAGATTACTAGCTTCGTCATTTGGAAGTTGATGAAATGCTTATTAAATTTGTATTATTTAAATTTTTCAGCTCTTTTGAAACTTTCAAAACCAATTATATTATCCGAGAGAATTCAGCCAGTTTGTTTAGATATTTCAGATGAAAATGAACAGACACATGAAGGCTTATTAGCTACTGTTAGCGGTTGGGGTTGGACAAATGAAGACTTTTACATAGGAAATCCAGCAGATACACTACAAAGTGCAGATGTTAAAATCTGGTCAAATGATGAATGTAAAAAAAGTTTTGAAATTAAAGACAAATCAATTAATATCACCGAATCACAATTATGTGCGGGTTATAAAGAAGGTGGAATTGATTCGTGCTGGGTATGAAATAAAAAAAAATATAAATAAGAGTTATACACTAATATAGAATTTACATTCTTTTAGGCCGATTCCGGTGGACCACTTGTAATTAATGATATTCTTGTCGGAGTCGGTAAGTATTATTTTTATTCATACACCCAGAAAAAAAAATTGTTAAATTAAAAGATTTTATAGGTAAAATTAACAAAAAATCTTTATAGATTTTGCGCAAAAGGGTTTATAGTTAAATTAAAATTGCAAAAATTGTTAATTCAAAAGACATATTACATTGTTAACATTAACACAAAATTGTTATATTTAAAATGTTAAGTTGTTATTATAACAATTTTAGCAGTTTGAGAAAAAAATATATTGTTACGGTGCCAAACTGTTAAATTAACTATTCGAAATAATTATTTTAAAATAGTTTTTTGTTTTTTTTATTTTTTTGATTTGTTTTTGTTTTTTATTCGCCTTTTTTTGTTTTTTTTTTCGCCTTTTTTTTGTTTTTTTTTTTGGTTTTTTTTTTGGTTTTTTTTTTAGTTTTTTTTATTTTTTTGATTTTTTTTGGTTTTTTTTTTCTTTTTTTTTTTTAATTTCTTGGTTTGTTTTTGTTTTTTTTTTTGTTTTTTTTTCGCTTTTCGTCGTTTTTTGTTTTTTTATTGTTTTTTTTTTATTGGTCACCCATCTAAGTACTATCACTACGAGACGTTGCTTAACCGCTGTGTTCAATGTGATGTAGAGTCTTCCACTGAGCTATGTCAGTAATATACAACAATGTATTAAATAGAAAATATAAATTCGGTAATATAAACATAATAAATATTTATCTTGTTAAATTAAAGAACTCCGCTCTTAACTTGTCTCGTTAAGAGCGGAGTTCTTTAATTTAACAAGATAAATATTTATTTTAAAAGTGTAGCTTTTTAAATCAACCAAAACTTTTTTTTTAACAATGCCGTATTTACTTTGACAATTTTTATTGTTATTGTACCATTTTTAAATAACAACAAAAACACTATTTCAAAAGCTTTTATTGTCATATCAACAATTGAATGTGTAATTGTTTTAATAACAGAAGAGTTTTTAATTTAAAAGAGAGAATAGTAAAATTTTATTTCTTTCGAATGAAACATATTTAAAATAACAATTAATGTTGTTAAAATCACAATTTTCAGCTTTTACTAAATAACTGTTTGAAACATTTTAAAATAACAAAATCTAATGTTAAAATAAGAAGCATCTTTACTTAGATCAAATACTTATTAGTTTAATTTAAAAAATTTCTCTTTAACATCAACAATTTTTGTTTAACAGTTAAAAACAGTTAAAAATTGTTGATTTAACTAGCATTTTTTTTCTGGGTGTATAATAAATATATCTGTGTTTTTCGAAAACATAACTTGAATATTCAGTATTTACTATAATATTCTGTTAAATTTTTAGTTTCGACGGGACTTGGATGTGCCAGAAAAAATAGTCCTGGAATATATACAAGAATAAATAAATATGTTAATTGGATTGAAACAGCTATCTCAGATAACAACGCACTGGACAAAAAGATAATTTCAAAACTGTGATATTTTTTTTTTAGAATAGAAAATTTAATAATTTCTGTGATATTTTTAATAGTAGATTACAATACATGTTAAGAAAATTTGTTATTCTTGCGAGTTGTGTATACACACAAACACATAGACACGAGTCATGTTTATATCACGAGACCGAAGGTCGAGTGATATAATATTGACGAGTGTCTATGTGTTTGTGTGTATACAAAACGAGCTGTATAACAAATTTGATTAACATGTATTGTATACTGCTTTAATGTGCATGGGAGAGGGAGTTGAAAACAATACATTTACAATGAAAAAAATAAACAAAAAAGTTCAAAATGAAGCAAGGAAATAAAATTTAATTAATACGGAAGTAAATTTATTTCTCGAAATGATTTCAAACCGGATGATTTAAGATCAGGTAATTCCTAAAATATTAAAAAAAAATTAGTAATTTTTCCAAAAAAAATTATTCATTTTCTTTTTTGCAAAAAAAAAAATCGTATAATTTTTTTTTAGAAAAATTACTAATTTTTTTTTTTATTATTTTAGGAAATAATGGTCTTCTTAAATTTTATTTAATTTTATTTTTAATTATTAAAAAAAATAATAATAATTTCATAATTATTTTTTTTTATAATTAAAAATAAA
This sequence comes from Hybos culiciformis, assembly GCA_964007475.1. Taxonomy (NCBI): domain Eukaryota; kingdom Metazoa; phylum Arthropoda; class Insecta; order Diptera; family Hybotidae; genus Hybos; species Hybos culiciformis. The sequence continues at coordinate 92,880,469 of OZ023274.1, read as the reverse complement.
ATCAAATAATAATTATATAATTATAATTTATATTTACAATAAATAATCTCCTTGTTGCTGTGATATTCCTCGTTTGTTGATAAAAGAAAAAAAAATTCTTACTTGACATTTGACAATTGAGAGCAGACTTTATAATGACAACAAAGATATTTTCAGTGTTACCATTGTTCTATTTTTATTCATTTTGTTTTTTTGAATAAAAATAAGTGCAATTTTTGAAGTGTGGTTTAAATTTTTGTACTAAAATCCAACTACACTCGTTTAAAAATTTAGTAGTAGAGGTTCGAAGATCCTTTAAAAATAGTAGATTGAAACACCTGTTAAGAAAATTCATCGACTGATCGACTGGCCGCTTTTTAGAAAAAAAAAATAGCCGCGTATTTTTTTATTGGTTCTTATTTTTTTTTTTGTTTGCTCAGAGGGAAAATATAGATTAGCTCAGAGGGAAAATATAGATTTTTAGCATTATAAACTAAGCTTTGTTTGACATTGATATGATGCATTATAAACTAAGCTTTGTTTGACATTGATATGATGCATGTGTATACATTTTCAATTTTTTTTTTTTTTTTTTTGTATTTGTCTGTATTGAAATATTGTGAGTGTGAGTGATATTATTTTTGTTTATAGTATTACGCAGTTCAAAATGAAGAATGTAAATACAATATAGAGCAATGTAAATACAATTTACATCACAGCGAAATGTAAATACAATTTACATTCCTCTATAATTGCATGTGTATTGATGTATGTAATGGACCATTTACCGAGCTAAATTTGCGAATGTAAATACAACTTACCGAAGCCCTGCGCATTAAAATTAATTATGTAATTAATAAAATCATATTCTAAATAAACCTACTGTAATTAATAAAAAAAAGTTTAAATTCAAATTTGGCATGAAAGTATAATAGCATCAGCTCAATTTATCGCTGTGATATCTGATCACATCATAATAATAAAATTATCTGATAAAATCGAAACAAAATTACTGATGTGTATAATTTAATTCTTTTAAATGATTCAATCAATTTTAAAATAAATAAAATATCGCAATTGTGAAGGTGAAATCAAAACTTGTAAGTAACTTTAAAATTCCTTAAAACTTGTTAATGATGTAATTTCATTTATTTTTAATGTACATATATAAAAAAAAAACTTTTTATGTTGAAGAATTTAAAAATTGCAGGCGGTGTGATTTTTATTCAATGATTATGAATAAAAAAAAATATATGAATCTGAGTATAGTCAAAAACCTTTAAACTAATTTTTAAAAGTAGCTCAGTGGGTGTTACGCAGCTTAAAGAAGCATAATTAATTAAATTATGGCATTTTACGCACATGAAATACAGCATATTCTACAGAATAGTTGAAACATAAATGTGATAAAATTAAATAAAAAAAATTAATCCGCATAAAATGTATATTTATATACGTAATGTGCTATGTTATTATGTGCGTTCCATTTTCCATTCTTTAGGTATACCTATACTGAGTTATTCGTTAAGAAATAAGAAGAAAAATTAATATTTTCTTTTTCTTCGGGCATGAAATGTTCAATGTGTATATTTATAGCACAGGTATAATAAGTAAGTTGAGATATGGTTAGCAAAAAAATTATTAACTTCTAAAATATAACATTTAAATAGAAACTACAAACAAAAATCTACTAAACATTATAAGTTGAAAAAAACATTTGTAATTAAGGACTCAAAGCCATTATTTCTGGACAAGACAAGCGAAATTTATTACATAAATAATTATTGATTTTTTTTCTATCTTTCTTTTGAGAGCAAAATATAATATGGGTAGACGTTCATTATACAATACCCAAAAAAATACAAAAATTGTCAAAAATGATAACGATTTCTTTCTGTATCAATACTTAATATCAAAAAAATTATGAAATTACTTAACATTGAATACTTAAATAAAACCAATAATTCCAAAAGGAAAAATTTAAAATTAGAAATATATTGAAATATTTTTTTTTAAATATTTAGAGTCCTTGATGAGCGTATAAATAGTTTATGATACCAGGAAAAAAATTTCCTGTACCGATTTTAATTTGATGAGTTTTATTAATAGAAAAAAAAAAAAAAGGAAGGATATTACAAATTATTTTTTGAATGATTTTTATTAGTTACATAAATTTTTTATTATTTTTATCTACAATCAATATTTTTAAAAATAAGTATATATTTTTTATCAAAATTTAATGGTAATAAGTGTATACATTTGAAATTAAAGTAGACATTAATTAATAAACATTATTGAGTCAATGAAAACAGTATAAGAAAATACTTTTGCTCTACCACTAAACTGATGATCGTAAAAAATCTAAAAAAAAATGTATCAAGTAAAATTTTGACATTTTTGGGTAAATTTAAATCAGAAAAATATTAAATCATAAAAAATACATTTTATAAAAAACAACGTTTTTCTTGCGCACTAAAAAGTATAAAATAATTTTACTATGAGTTTCATTTTGGTAACAGACTTTATAACTTTTCTCCGGCTCATTCAGAGGATTGTGGGCACACACACTTGAAACTGATTACAACAGTCTATAACTAGAAACGTGGGGCGCATTTTTGAGGTAATACTGTAAATGTGTTGTAAAAATGTGCCCCACGTTTCTAGTTATAGACTGTTGTAATCAGTTTCAAGTATGTGTGTCCACAATCCTCTGAATGAGCCGGAGAAAAGTTATAAAGTCTGTTATCAAAATGAAACTCATAGTAAAATTATTTTATACTTTTTAGTGCGCAAGAAAAACGTTGTTTTTTATAAAATGTATTTTTTATGATTTAATATTTATTTTCTACTTTTTAGTTTTGAAGCTGAAACAAAGCAGAATTTTTCTTATAAAATTTGATTGTCAAAATTACGAAATTTGTGTGTTTAATTATGTCCTCTTTGTAGGTACAAAATTTGAATAAAATCGGACGAAGTTTTGAAGTCCTCTTCAAGGAAGGTAGAGGAGGCCAATAAATTTTTTGTTACAAAATTTGTGTGTTTAATCATTTCTTCTTTTTATGTACCGAATTTGAATAAAATCGTACTTTTGAAGTCCTCCCCATAGGACGTCGCTGGGTAGGAGGCCAATAAATGTTTTGTTACGAAATTTGTGTGTTTAATATGTCCTTTTTTTATGTACCAAATTTGAAAGAAATCGGACGAACTTTTGAAGTCCTTCCCTTCGTGTGTTCAATCATTTCTTCTTTTTATGTACTAAATTTGAATGAAATCGAACAAACTTTGGTTGTGAAAATTTGATTGCAAAATTTCTCGGGCAGACAAACAGACGAAAAACTGTAGCTTGTCGGAAAGTGGTCTAAAATTTGATTACAAAATTTCTAGGACAGACAAACAGACAAGAAAGTGAGTTGATAAAAACGTTGTAAAAAATATTGATAAAATTTCGGGCAAATCTTTTTTTCTTTTTGCCTAGATTTTTCAATTTAAATGATTTATCGACATTATCAATAATATCAAATAAGTATAAAAATAAATTCACATGAACGATTTTAAAATTTTTTCAAAATCAAAATAATCTCAATATTTGAATTAATTCCTGTCATAGAAGGTATTTTTTTTTCACATATAAATTGCCTATGAAGCAAATTTACATTATTATTGAACATAAAATTTATTTGTAATAAAAAATTACCAAGAAAATCGATATATAAATAAAAATTTCCAAGAAAATTTTATTTCCTTTAATTCTTGTACTGATGTATAAAATGTATGTAGGTCAATATGTCACTTACATCAAAAAGGTTTAATTTTAGGTATTCGTTTCTTACGCAAATATTTAACATTATATTTTTTTCCCTATATATAGACTTCAAACATTCAATATTCTTATTTATGCAAATTATCTTGACATCTTAAAAAAAAAATAAAAAAAATAAACATCTGCCTACCACCTGTTGCCAAAAATAAAAATATATATTTAAAAAAAAAAAAAAACTTTGTAAATAATATTTAAAAATTTTGTTCTTGTTTTGATAAATAATTACGACAACGATTTAAGATTTTGTAATTGGTTTTAAACAAAAAAAAATACAAATAAAATTGAAATTTGAATAAATTTCCTATATTTAAATCTTGGTGGAAGTATTTTGATAGTGTGATTTTAATGCGGTTTCAATGTTTTTTTTTATATAGGTATATTTTATTTAAAAACACACAAGTTTTTGTAATTTAATACATTTCAAAAATTCACAATTTGAATAAAATTATTAATTTTTTTTATATAAATTTTATGATTTTATTGAGTAGGAAATTTTTATTTTCTGCATTACAATATGAAAAGTGCATGGAGCCAAAGAACTGTGATCTAATGTTCATTAAATATTAATTTTTTTTTTTTAATTACACACTTGAATTACTTACAGCTAAATTGTAATTTCATAAATATTAAATCATTATTACCTGCAAAAAAAAATAAAAAAAGATTTAAATTACTCATTTATAAAGTTTTGTAAAATATATAATGATTTTAATTATTGTTTTAACACAAATAATTTATAAAATACTCAATATAATAGGCTGAGATTATATCGATGACATCATATTTACATCATTGTAGAGATAATTCATACATAGTTTTAACTTGATTTATTTCTTTAAAGTGCAACATACTTTAAAATTGTATTTAGGAGTGGAGAATAATTTACATATTATTTATAAAGTCCCAAATCCATGTAAAAATAGGAGTTTTAAATAAATTTTGTTAAAATCTTGTATGTTACGGAACTAAGATTGACTGATCCTTCATTTAAAATTTTATTGTACTTTGATTAGATCATATAGAAATTAATAGCAATATAACAATGCTGTGAACAAATAGCAATTAAAAGTTTAAATTTTTGTATTTAATTATTTTTTTTTTTTTATGAATAAATTATATTTTTTCGTTTTAATAATATCTTTTTGATTACTTTGTTGAAATTGTATTTAGATCAAATATGTACCTATATTCTAAGTATACGATGTTTGAATGTTAATCAAGTCAACTTTTAGACTTTACCAAAAAAGTTTTTTTTTCTATGAAAATATCGAAAATTCCGAGGAAAAATCCGAAAAAATATTTCAATATTCCAATTATTGTCTGAGTGTAGAATTTTATCTCTTTTGCTTGGTATACAAAATAATATTTGGCGCCAATATACAGATTCTTTTTTAATTTTTTTTTTTTTTAATAATCAGTTTTATTTCAATAATTTTTTTTAAAGTATCTAATCTGTGGCTAATTTCAGAACGCCTCTTTTTTTTTTTTAATACATAAATAAAATTTTGACATTTCCTTTATTACAGGTTTTATTACAAATTTCATTCATATAAATATATAAAAATGAATGAAACAAAATTTTGCTAATGACTTTTTAATAATTTATTAGAAGGGAGGGAAAAAAGGCAAAATTTCCAAGAGGAAAAATAACTGAAAAAAAAGAACAAAAATATTCAATTACATTAAAAATTAAAGATTGGCGCACTAAATTCTGTGATGCGTTCAGTTCAATTTAGTAAATTGTTTTTTATATATACAAGTATATGTATATATTTTTTTTTTATTATTATTTTCATAAATCAAGAAATTAACACTTTATTTTTCGTAACCTACACAGATAATTTCACAACTTTTTATTTTAATAAATTTCATTAATTTTGCTGCTCTGAATAATTTTTTTTTTTTCTTAAATTTTTATTGCGTGTAGGAAGATTGATTTTTGCTGCATAAAGAATATAATTTTACAAAACAAAAAAAATATTAAATTTCATTTTAATCTTTTTCAATTTCGTTATGAATCTTTTTTTTTTTTTTGTTTTTTCTTTCAAAATCTTATTAACTTTGAAATTATATCAAAGAAAATAAATCATTCTTAAATCAATGTTTTTTTTTTCAGTGATTTATACACAATTTTTTTTTTTGTTTTTTGTTTTTTGTTTTGAAAATCTTTCCCAATAATATTTTTATGTTTTGTGAAAAAATAATGTAAAAAAAAAAATAACAATTTTTTGTTTTTGAGGCAAAAAAGGCACTTGACCTTCAAGAGAATTACATAAAATAACCTAAATTGTTATGATAATCAATTAAATTTGTTTTTTTGTTTTTAAAAAAAAATTTTCATCTCATTTTTTTTTGTTTTTGTTTTTGTCGGTGAATTAAATTTTTTAATTCGCATAATCAAAAAAAAAAAATTATATCTTCATTTTGATGTAATAAATTTAGGTATGCCCCCACTAAAATTAAAAAATCAGAAAAACAAAAAATTATATTTTGTAAACATTAATAATATTATTTTAAATCGTTTTAAATGTAATTTTTTAAGTGTATCTTTTTTTTTTAAGTACCCTCATTTAAAATTCAAATAATATTTTTCGCTTTGATTCGATCTGAAAATATTGAGTATAGTCACTACTTATGCCCGAGCCAAGAATTTCAATTGCAGAAGGCATTGGCTGACAAAACCTGCGCCCAATAAGAAATATAAAATTTAAGAAATAATTCTAATATGATATTGTGTGAAAATTTTTCTGTCTTCTGTTCTAATTTTGAAGATAGTTTACGTTTTTTTTTCTGTTTCTATTTCGAAATTTTAACCAAATAAATTCTATATGTCACGTAAATTTTTGCTTATATATACAACGATGATGCTTAGACCAAATACGGGTCAGCATGAAAATAAAAATATTTTTAGAACAAAAAGTATTTATTTATTATGTGTAAGTTGAAAGAAAGAAAAAAATGAAAGAAGAACGTGACAATAAATATAATATGCATATACAATTAAAAAAATTTAATAAAATTTAAAGCCGGTTTGTCGGCTTTCTTCAAGGTTTTTGCAAAAAAAAAAAATTAATTTTCTTTTCAAAGAAAAAACGTGATAAGAAAATCATTTATTTTTATAAAATAAAGCAAAAAAATAAAAATAAACTATAATAAGTAATAATATTTTTGTTCTTATAGTTACTTATTTAGGAAATACACTTTTGATAGTTGAGGATTTAACATTTTTTGCCATAATTTAAAAAAATAAAAATTAATAAAATTATCTTGGCATGCCATTTCTTTATGGTAATAATAATAATGCTATTTTCACAGATAAAATCATATTTTGCATATATTATATTAAATGAAATTGAGTTTTCAATTGAATTTCGAATATGATTTACTCGCAACGATAACCAATTATTTTTTAACTTCATATGGTTTGATCGAATTCATTGGAAGTGATATTAAATTTCTACAGCCAGAAATGATTAATTTTGAGACGTCAAATTGCAAACTAATTGTTAAAAATTTTGTATGGAAAAATAGACGTAGCTATTAAGTATTTTTAATCAGTGCTAGTTAGAAGTATACTTAGTACGAATATTTCATCGCTGGTGCAGTATACATCCACAAACCAGTCGATGTAAACATTATTAAATATACATTCTTTTTTAAAAATAAAATAAAAAGCGTTAAACAACATGTTTGACATTCTGGTGGACGTTCATAGAAAATCAAATATTTTAGTGATAAGTCTTGTTAAAAGTTAAGCATAAATGGTTGTTATCAGGCGTCAATTTTTTTGTTTTTTTAATTCATTATTTTCCATATAAACATAAATTTTAATTTTAATTACTTCACGCCTATTTATGTAAACATCAAAAATTATATAACAATATAAAAAAAAAAAAAATTATTTATTTGAAAAAAAATAAATGATATTTTTGTTAAAACCATTAGCACGGGATAAAAACAGAACAATAAATAATAAATTTATTGATTATTTTGTTTTAAATGAAAAATAAAAATAAAAAATCTTTTGATCTTTTTTTTAAATAAAAATCATTAATTTTTTTTTGAATTATAACGTACGTGTAGGTATAGTTCTATATCAAAATTTTCCCGAATTCTCGCGGATAAGAATTAACAATCCTCATGAAAATGAGATTTTCAAATTTTTGAAATAATATATTACTATCGATCCAATTTTTTTTCTATCGTAAAAAATCTCTGTAAAAATAAATCTTATTCAGAATGGCTTGTAGTCATTAATTGTTTTATATGAAACTTAAAAATTTTTCCTAAAAATTCTGAAGGGTTTCTTCTTCTGTTCTTTCGTGAAACTTTCTACTAAACCTTTTACAATTAGAACTCGAAACTCTCTTCATCGTTGTGCACATTGCAGTTGGTTGTTTTTTATTTTAAAAATCAAAAAAGACTGCAGCTTAAAATGGGAATAAAATAGAAATCCTGATGGACATTTTTTTAAAAAAAAAAAAGCATTCATTTAAAGATCTGCATAAAATTTATATATAAGGTATCTAAACTTTTTTTTTCCAGCATAAAAATCAGTCACAGTTTTTTCTAATTTTTTTTTTCTTCTTTACTTAAATTATTATTTTTTTTTTAAATGATGATGTAAAATAAAAAGAAATTGTTTTCTTAAAATAAAAATATTCTTTTCGTTATCTTAAAATTTTAAGAGCAAAAACCCATTTCTTTTTATAATATTTTAAAAGAAATTAAGAAGAAAAAAATTTTTTTTTGATTGTATAATTGAAAAAAAGGGCTGAGAAGATATAGGAATTAAGTTGTCCGTATATAATAAACCAAACACCAGCATTATAATAAATAATCTTTCAAATTGGGGACACATTTTTTCTTTCATCATCAAGGAAAGTCTTGTGTTATTGATTTTTCATAATTTTCGTAGAAAAAAACGTCTGGATTTGGGGTTAGAAATCGTTTTATCGTATATTAAATTATGCTTTAAATGTATTTTTAACATAAAATGAATTAGTTAAGAAGAATAAAAAAAAAATATTTGTTCATATCAAAATATCTTATTTACGAGAAAAATAAATTGCATTTCTCATTAAATCAATTTTTGTTCTATTTTGACAGAAACCAGTTATTGTATGTAAGCTCTAAGAAATTTATTCTCTGTAGGTGAAATAGGATGAAATTCAGTATAACATTTATTATTTTTATTTTTAAATTCTTTTAAAAGCATAACTATATAGTTGAATATTCAAAGTTTTTCTCACGCCAACATTAAAAAATTCTGACAATCCGCCTATACACAAAATCATTGAAAACTCATGTACTTGGATTGAATGTTGAACAGCTGCTGAGGAAAATTTGAAAATATAAATCGATTTTAAAAGAAATATTAATAAGGTTCATTAATTATACTAGTTGAACCATAATTGGGTTTACTAAATGTTAACATATTATCACAAAAACCTTAAACTTCATTACATTTTCGTTTGTGATATAGGGATTTGAGTTTCATACTTTGCAACAAATTTTCTTGTTCGAATTCCACACACATAAAGGCGTAACAAACATTTTTCTTAGAAGATCAGAGATCTGAATAGGTCTGCCATAAGGCCTTTCTAGATTTCAAAATATTTCATTTAAAACATTTTAACTTTATTTGAGAGGATTAATAAAACTTTATATTATGATAATTAATCCATTAATAACAAGTCGATAAAAAAAAAAATGGGAAAATGGAACAAATTGATTGAGGAGTTGATTAGAATTACATATGTAATATACACACAAAATGTATATAATAACACACAATAAAGTTTTGTTGAAAAAACATTGTTTCTTTTAAATTAAAATGTTATCAATTGGGTGAGATATTAAGGTCAACAATGATTGAAATATTTGAAGAGCAATTAAAAGAATTTTTTTTTTTGAAAGAAATCATAAAACCCTTAAGCGATTACCAAGTATTAATATTGAATTTTTTTTTTATGACAACAAAATATATATCACTTAATCTAATTATGTTACGAAATAAAAATTAATAGTATTGTTGTCATAATTCAATTTTTTGTGTTTAAAGAATATTTAAAAATATCTGTTTTATGTTAAGTCTTATCTGAGTATAATTCTTAGTATATAATTCATTTCATTCTAATAACATAAATTTGGTTAATTTCTTATTAGGTATAAAAGTTAAAATATATTTTTTGAACTTTGATTTTTAATAACTCAATCGATGAGAAATGTGACATTTGTTATTAATTAAGATTGACCTAAATATTGATAATAACTTTAAAGAAATAGATGTAATGGAATCCAAATTAATGAATGATGCAAAAGGATATCTCTATTTTAAGTAAGTTAGCAAAACCTTTTCATGTTAAACAAGAAATTTAATTTAATTTTTAAATTTCAATTCGGTTTAATCCGAATCATGAAAACAAGCAAGAAAATTGAAAAAAATCAAAACAATGAATAATATGAAAATAATAACTACTTATGAAAACTTTTTTCTAACAGTATAAATAGCTTTTCCTTTACCTCGGATGCATAAATCTTGCACATATACACAGCATCCTCGTATGAATAAAGAAAATTTAAAAAAATTTCTAATAAAAATAATAAATTTTAAGTTTGGCAATGACAATTATGTTGGTATATACAAAAATTATTCTCTACAATTGATTGTCCCTACCAAGGTTTGAAAAATCTAAATTAAGAAAAAAAAATTGTTTTTAATTTTTAACAAATTTATGTATTTTTGTGCCAATTTTCATTCAGATTCTAAAACAAAAGCATAATTAAGTTTTTCCAACTTAAACAATTTTTTTTTTCCTATACTTATGCACATAGGTAGGTACTTTGATTGGATCTTCTTCTTTTTTTTTTATGTTGAAGCACATCATTGAGAAAGGAAAATTAAACAAAAAAAAAAAAATTGTGTCAATGTGTAAAAAAGAAAAAAAAAATAACGAAACGTGATTACACTATACATTGTATGTACATGCTTGTTTGACGCATAAGTTGTAAAAAAAAAAAAGTGGAAATAATTTTCCAGAACAATGCCCGCTAGATGAATGATTTTTCTAATATTTATTTATATAAATATTATAATGTTCATGCATTTTTTTTTGCTCGTATTATGCTTTGGCCTAAATATATATATTTTTTTTTCACATTTCAGGTTTTCAATTCTAAAATCTATATTTACTTATGTATGTATGTATAAATTTTATAATTTTTTTTTCAGCGTTTGAAAATAATGATGATATTTTTATTTTTTTTTTCTTAAATCTTGAATATCAATCTAGGTACAATCAATTAAAAAATAAATAAAAAAAAGTAAAATAATATAATAACAAGTTTTTTTTTTTTTGCTTAAATTGTTAATTAAATATGATGACATTTAAAAGGAATTTTTTTTTATTTCAATTTTTAATAATTAAATCATTTTTATAATAGACCTGATAAAGTCCTAAAGTATTCCGTACCGATTTTTGCCTCAAAATCCTATTTTCAAATTCTTATTTTGATGAAATTCAATAGAAATTCACTCAAATGGAAACGGGAATAGAATTTTCGGATAATTTTAAAATCGGAACAAAATACATACATAGCATGGACTTTCGTTTACTTTTTGACAATTTTTCCCGGCGAGTACAGAAACCATAACCTGTTTCTCGTAATCCATCTACATAAAACCTTTTCCTGTGGGGCTATGTATAACTTCACATCCCTTAGAAAATATTCAAACTTATAATGTAATATTATGTAATTAGCAGTTTTTCTTTATTTTCTTTAATTTAACAAAACAATATTTTAAAAAAAACAAATTTTTATTTCTTTGAAAATAAAAATTTTCACAAATTTCAATTCTTCCCTAAAAAGAGTTGATCAATAATTCTATTCCATCTTCTCCCATCAAATCATAAAAATAAATTTATTTATTCCAATTCGAGCTCCAATTACATTTATATCAAACAAATTTGAATTTCCTATTCTTTTTCTTGGAATTTAAAATAAATTTTCGTTTATAATGTTCATCAACATATTTATGTAAATATTTAAAAAAATATAGAACAGTGCCTCACAAATGAAAAATAGAGCCCGCTTTCAAGATTTGAATTTAAAATATTTGGGGAATTATTTATTTTTTTCGCTTTTTGTTTATATACCAGCTTTCCAATCTCAGTGCCTCCCCCCCAGCCGAATCCTTAGTCCTTAGTTCCCTTTTATCGATATCCATCTTCCTACATATTAATTTTCATCCGAATCTATTCAAAAATTTAAAACAATATAAATTTTATACGAAAATGATTTCGACCCTTCGCCAATCGCCGGAAAATCTTACTCTTTGGCTTGGATGAAAGTGTACGAGAATGCGCGTATTTTGGCATCGAAACGATCAAGTAGTTTAATAGTTACAAGCTTACAAATATTCAACTATTAACAGACGGGACAGACGGACCGACAGACATATAGACCGTTTTTGAATTTTTGATGGAAAACGGGCTAAAAACTACTGTAGATTCCATTAAAAAAAAATCGAAAATATTTCCCTTTTATGCTTTGGCGAAATTCAAGATGTGGAATAAAAATAACAATCCAATTAAAAGAATATAAAAATTTGTTCAACACTTTTTATTTTCTTTTTAAATAAGTATTCTTCTTTATTGCAATAAAAAAAATATAAACTCAATAAAAAATGAAAACTAAGATGAATTGAAACTTATAAAAATAATAAAAACCAAGGAAATTCGAATTTTTATACCGTTAATAAAATTATAAAATAAGAACATACTAAAAAAAAAGTTCTACAATTAATGTTTTTCCGTGTTAAGAGGCCTGCACACGAAAAAAATGATTTTGGATTCGATTTAAATGTTACGAGCTAATACAAATTTGAATGAAGTGATTTTTGATATGTTAGAAAATGATGATCCAGGGTGAAAGTACGAGTGAGAGTTGTAAGGCGAAGCAAAAAAAAATAAACCCAGAAATAAAGCTAAAACATAATTCACCATGAATTTCGATATGGAATCTTAAATTTGCATAATTTTCTAAACAATTTTTAAACAGTTTCTTTCAGTGATTTTTTTTTTTTTTATTAAAGTTACTAAATCACTAGGTGGGATACCTTTTATACTTAAAGAAGTATGGATTTGATAATGGGGACAGGAAATTTAGACGGGATTAAAAAGTGGGACAGTCAGTAGGTAATCATTTACAATCATTTACACTCTTCTTAAAGCGGCGCAAGTCGTAAATCAAACGTCCGCCAGCTGTAGGGAACAATTTTGAAGGGAGAGCATTTCACATTCTCGAGGTGCGAATTGAAAACGAATCTCCAAAGCTCGTTCTATCACATCTGGGAATTTTGACGAAGTATGGGTGTGACGTTGAACGCCTCTCAAGATAACAAATTATGGTATGAGCCGATGTGAAAGCAATTGAAATTTTTTCGTACTACTGCAGAAAGAGCCCACAAATTGAAGTTTCCCAATTTTACATTGTTTTCACAAGAACACATAGAAATATGAACAGCTGTTTTACAAAATAATAATATTTAAAATTTAATATGAAAATATATAATACTTATACATGTAGGCACTTAAGTACATAGTTTAATTTTTACATAAAAAAATTTTTTTTTGAATTTGTTTATTTAATTCCTTTTTTTTTTTTTTTACTTTGCTTTATTCTACAAAAGTTAGAAAAGAATTTGTTTTTATTTTTTTAAATGAAAAAAAGACAACATTACCGTGGTGGAAATAATAAAAAAAATATAAAACAAAGTTGAAAACATTTATTTATTTTTTAGGTCAAACAAATAGAAAATAATTAAATGTAAAATAACTTTTTGCTTTATTCTTTTAAAGTAAAATATTAAAATACGTGATTTTTTCTATAGCAGTATAATTTTCATGCAAATTTTTTTTTATTTTTAATTTTTAATTTTACGCATAAGAGGAAGCTTTAATGACATTTTTACGATACGATGGAGCTATCGGTATAAAATGCTGTGAATCTCAATTATAATAGGGACACAATTATTTATCTAGTAATAGATTACTTGGATATGATGGTCACAACATTCATTGTTTTTTCCTGACAATTTAATTGAGTTGTGTTATTTTTAATTAAAAAAAATAAAAATAAATTTTTTTTTTTTACTTAGCCGTGACATTCTACATGTTTTTTTTTTATTTTTTCATATAGTTATGTTATTTATTTATGTGGGCTATTATACTTCAAAATTGTTTAATGTAATATAGTGTATATACCACACGGAAAAAAACTCAGCTCTTGCGATTAATAATAAAAATATGCACAATGTTGTTTTATTTATAAGTTCTCATAGAAACAACAATTTGACAGAAGCAGAATGTTTTATTTCCAACACTTTATGTGGAAATAATGTTTTTGAATTATTCCCCGTTTAGCCTTCTTTTCTATAGTCATAATCTCCTTTTAGAACTATCACAAGCTGAATGCACAACTTCCGTTGGAATTTCATCCCAAGTCTTGATAATAATATTCTTGAATATGGCTTAAATGCCATCATTCTATGACTAAAGAAAAAATTTAAATCAATTGAAATCAGGTGAGCTTGATGGTAATTTATTCTTATAAAAAAAAAATTGGAAAAAATTTCTCTTCCATTGTTGTTGAAAAATGAAAAACTTTTCATCAGAACACTTTAACACCAATAGTTTTTCGATGGCGTAATAAAAAAATTTGTTTTTGGTTTCTTATAATTTTGACGAATTTTGTTACAGTCATATAATATGAACCAATTATTACCAAAAACCATCCTCTAGTTCCATTGGAGCTATTTACATAGCCAGGGTTATACAAACATTATAGCAACCTTTTTCTCGGTGAATTTATACTACAACCACAATTTTTATTATATTATATTGTATTTCTACTCAGAAATCAAATTGACCACACAATATTTTTATAGTTTTTATATGAAAAACAAAATTTTATTATATTGAAAACTTCTTTTTAATAAATTAAATATTATACAATTATTTTTTATTTTTAATAAATTGTTATTTTATTATTATTTAGTTTAAACTGCAGACGACAGTCTTAATTATTACAGATATTTTATTGCAATTTTTTTTTTGTTTAAAAACAAAATAATTTTAAGAAAAAAATATATGTGATGTGAAAAAAATATTATGTTCCAAATGTCTTTAAAAATAGAATATCAGGAAAAACTTTTGTTGGAAAACCAATTTAAAATTACTATACCTTTTTTTGAAATAATTAAGCAGATTCGTATTTTAGATGAAATTCGATGAAGCACATTGATTTAAAAAAGTATTATGATATCTTCTTCAAATTTCTGTTAGAATATTTTGGAGTGCAAATGAGAATTTAAATTATAATATTGTGGGAGTCTGTATCAATTTTTTTTGTTCACAATTATACAAAAATCTAAAATAGTTCACCTTGTACATTGACATTGAAATCTTATGAGATAATAAACATAAATAATAATTTTTTTAGTGATCATTCAAATAAAATTGTATTTATTAATTGAATGTATGTCTATTTTCTACATAAATGTATTTAAATACATTTGATAATAAAAAATTGAAAGCTAAGAACAGTACCGGCGGAGCTTTTAACAAAAAAAATAATAAAAATATGGACATGATGACAGACAAATAAAAAAAAATCTTCAATTATTATACGTAAATGTTTATGAAAAGCAAAAATAAAAATCTTAACGTTATCGTCATTTTTTTTTCTAATTTTAGAATTATATAATCAGAAAAAAATATTTCTCTTTATTTAAAATTGCTTTACAATTATTATTTATGTGTTTTGATTGGATTTTATTTTATTTTATTTTTTTTCCATACAAATTTCTGAACATAATAGATTAAAAATAATTTTCATCAAAATACTCAAAAGAAGCTTTTATTCATTTAATTTAATAATGATTGATTGCCAATTAAATAACATTGTAAATAAATTATACTTACTTTGAAGAAAAATAATATTTTATATATTTTTAAATACTTTTACCTAGTTTTTTTTTGTGTTGAAAATAAATTTTCTGAATTTTCTTAAAGTAATTTATTATTAATGTATCAGAAATAAAAGTTCGTACTTATAAATTATACAGTGCACTCTACTCTTCACTAATTTATCGTAAAATAAAAATTATACATACTTACTGTATATATGTATAAAAAAAAATCCTGACAATTAATTTTAGCTTTCAATTTAGTTAACTAGATGCAAATTTACTCTCACATTTTCGAGGCATCTTTTAACTACAAAAATCTGTTTATTTAAAAGGAAGGTACAGAATCTCTACGAACAGTCTATTTTACTCTAGTGGACTCTTAATGATTTTATTACTTTAATACTTGTATATTTATAATTATTATCCAGAAAATTTAAAATATGTAAATAATATTAAAAAGTTTAGAAATATTGTTAAAATATTTCATTAGCTTCTTCATTCAAATCGATGGAAATCAGACTTATCTCATTTATTTAATTTATTTATTTTTTTTTTTAAATAAGATATTAAAATAATAAACTATCAATGTATGAAATTATCAATTCGATTATCTTTTATCTTATCCTTTTTCTTTCCATTGTGCAAAATAATTAAAAATAAACAAAAAAAAAAATTTTTATTTTCTTTTTTATCCAATCATTGAGAATGAATTGCAAGAACAATATATATTATACATAGAATTGTGTTAAATAAAGTTGGTTTGTTTTCATTAAATTCACATAATTCACATAATATGTGAATGTACATACATAATACATGTATGTATCTCGATGTATATTGTGCTATCTCTTTTAATTAAACATAATGAAATTCTCATATTTTCCCCACAAGCACCTAACTAAATATAATAAAATAAGATAAAATAAAATACAAAAAATAATTTTTATTTTTGGTACCTATATTTGAAAAACTTGTATCCATTTCACTGAATATTTCTAAATCGTGCAGAATTTTAATTTTTATTACACTTTTTAATGCTTCAAAAATATTGAATATTAAATTCTATTCTATTTCATCGAAACTTGGATTCCTTTATTGTTACTCATTAATTATTTTGCCATTATTTTTCATAAAAATAATAAAATAAACCTAATCAATATCTTTCAATAGTAAGTGCTTTCAATAACTATGTTGTACATATTATAAACATGTTATTAGAAGATTAATTTCAATTTCAATTAAATAGTAAAAATAACTACTTGTTATTAATCATTAACTTTAAAATTAATTTCTCTTTATTACAATTAATAATTACTCTGAAAATTTGTTGACAATTCATGCCTAATACTTTGAATATTAAATAATCTAAATTGAGTTATTCACTATTTTATAAGTAAGTTCAGAGTTTAAACGGATATGATTATATTCTTTAATGGTCCTCCATTATCAAAAAAAAAAAAAAAAAAAATTCAATGATTCACTGACAAAACAAATTTTAGATTATAAAATATTTTATTTGAATTTTAATTAAAATCTTGGCTTTTATCACAGTATGAATAGTACAATAGACCAAAAGGACAATTTACAATACCGAAAAACCGTTCAAACTCTTGAACCTAATAGTTGATCATTGGCCATCACAATCTAATAAAAATATACCTTGCTAGTTTACAAAATATTAACTTTTAAATGAAAATAAGAAGTATTTTTAATATAGTATGAACATTTTTTTTTATTTTTCTAAATTATATTCAGGTTAATGTTTTTTTATGTTCATTATTATTTTGTTTTAATGAAACTGATATAATTTTGATGTTAGGTATATACATAGATTTATATAAATAATTTTTTTAATAATAAAAGTAAAAAAAAAATTTAATTTTACCAAAATACTCTTGTATGATGTATATATGCACATAAGTTTGTTTGTTCGTAGGATATAAAAAAAAAATTCATAATAATACATTTTCTGATTAATGATTATTTTTTTTCTATCTAAACACAACATATTATTATTATCTGTTGATGATAGAAAATAACAATGATAATGTAAACAAAAATAAAATAATTATACTATCAGTTTTATTATTGGATAGACTATTTTGTCTAAATTGAGATAACTAAACACTTTATTAAGTAGACATATGAAATTGATTAATTTTTATGATAAACAGTTTGACGTATTATTAATTTTAGGCAGTGTCTATTTGCACCCTTCGTGTCCGTGTATTTTCCGTGAAACTATACACTTACACTGAGACACGAATTCCGTACCCGGGTAAGTTTTGGGTGATTCCGTGTACACGGAACATACACGGAAAATCCGTGTAATTCCGAATTTTTTCCGAACGCAAATACACGGATTCCCTGTATCGCACGGACACGGAGAGTGCAAATAGACACTGCCTTAACTTTATATTCAATGCGAAATAAGGGTCATTGAACAGAATGTATACTTTTATAATTAAAATTCAAAGTTCAAAAATAGTCTATATATTTAATAGATTTGTATCTGTATATTGTTTATTCATTATAATTATAGGTAGATAAGTATATATATGTTTAGATTAAAAAAAAATTTTATGTTTTAGGTTTTCTAAATATTTAATATTTCTACGAAAAAGTTTTTGTTTTGTTTTTTTTTGGTAAATAAACTTTCGATTTACAAGATTAGATGTTATTAGATAATTACAACATCACAGTAACTTTCAATTTTATAATATGTCAGTCATGTTTTCATGACATATTTAAAAAAGTTTAAATTTTGAATAATTAATTTTTTGCAGATCAACATACTTATGAGTGAAAATGATATTTTTTTTATTTTGGGATAAATTGTAAAAGCTCTCATATGAGAAAAAAAAAACATACAAAAAAAAAATCTTTCTAAGCAAAATATGGAATTTAATTTCAATAATTTTATTGTACATTGAAGGTTCTAAATACTTCTTTCAGCAAAGCGTTTCTATTACCGAAATAAAATTATAAAAAATTCATTAATTTTAGAAATTTTGTATGTGTGTATAAAAAAATAGTTCCAAGCCAAAAACTAAAATAATTATTATAGCTTATCTAAAAATATTCAATTACAAATAAAATATTATTTCGGTCAGTCATATACACAAACTCATAATCTTCACAATCGCCTTCATATTTTTATAATTTTTTTTTTTTTTAAAGAGTGCAATCAACTTTAGAATCATATAACACTGTTATTTAATTAGTTTTCCAGGTGAAATAATAAATTCAATAGAAAAACAAAAATAATTTTTTTGTTATAAATAAACCTTAAAATAAATAAGAACATATTATGTCTAAGTGTATGTATGTTATGTATTTTATGTATAATTGCATTCATATTATAAAGTGTAGACAAATAAATATAAAGTTTTGTGGTAAGAACTTTAAACTTCAAATGCACATATTCTGTTTTTATTTAAAAAAAAATATATTTACATTTTTTATGACTAGACAGAAAATTTATTCTTAACTATTAAAGAATTGTATGCCAATTTAATTTACATTTATTTGCGGTCGTTATTACCTTTAGAAATATGAAAAAAACAATCAATTGCCCAGATATTTCTCATATAACATAGGTATAAGGTATAATCGAGGGTATAATTAACCTATTTTCATAATGATTTAAAAAAAATAATTTAAGCTGAACCTCCAGTTCAACGAAGAATTTATTATTATGGTCCTTTTGGTACAATAACCACCAACAAATTAAAAAACAAATACGAATCTGTGTTGCTGTCGGACAATATCGTTTGTGTTGTATTTCTAAATGGAAATATTTGTGAAATGATTGCCGGCAAGGATTATACTTTAAAATTTAAATTAAGGATAATAGATTTTAGATACTTACTTAGTGTTAAAAATATTTTTTTTTTTATAACTATTTACGTCCACAGCTATCCAAAATTTATTTTTAAATAAATGCCAATTAGTCTAACTAAACATTAATTTGTTCTAAACAGTTGGCAAATTTAATGAAAATGCAAATTTTTTTTCACTAAAATATTATTGTAATTTTTGTTTTTTCTTTCGAATTATTTAACTTTGTAGGTCATAAACTTTTTGCCTTTCAAAAATAAAAATAAAAATATTGTATTTAACATTTAAATTGCTTTCAAATATAATGAAGGGAAAAATTTACAATATTCTGTACTTAAATAAAATTATATTATACCATATTATATATATATTGAATAATACTGAATAATGTGAAAAATAAATTCAAATATAAAAAACTATATATATATATAGATAATATATCTTGCATATATATGTAATATATATTATGCTTTTTAAACGGAAAGCATAATCCAAAAAAAAAATAAAGAAAAAAAATGTTTATAATGTAGGTACCTACAAATATATTTAAATAAAAAAGTTAACTTCACATTGTTATTGATCCAATAAGACAGAAATTATATAAAATTGTTTTCCTTATAATCGTTTAACACGACATGGTAATTAAGTAAAAATTATTGGTATATATATATATATACATATTTATTTATTTACTTACTTGGTGTTTGATCTAAAATAGATTGACAATTTTTTAAGATTCTACGATATTATTTTGTGACTTAGAAAATTAAGTTTATTTGAAAAATGTATGATATTTTACTGTGTGCAACTTTTCCATGTTTAACTATAATCACTTTCTTTTTGTCGTTATTATAATGCTGTGACCACAGCTTAATAAAGAACAAAAGAAATTAAATCAAAAATCTAAAATAATAGACTTTTATGGTTGTATTCCAATTCCATCCGATATTTTATGTTTAAAAATTCAGAAAAACAACATCTTAATTCAATGCAGTAATCCTGTAACTGCTGTTTAAGCGCAAAACTAATATTATTATATTAGCTGCTCTAAAAAGGGTACACACAAGTACTTATGTATATGATTTAAGTAGCAGAAAGAAGAGTTTTAAATGAACATATTTATATATGAAATATATTTAAGTATTTGAGTTTTAGCAATTTGAAAAGAAATGTAACCTTTTTAATGCAATAATTTAATTACTTACTAGACAACATAACATGCTTTATAAACATCACTAACATGAATTCTGCATTAAAAAGCATTAAGTATATATCATTTAATTATTTCGTATCACATCTATGAGACAATAAGTCAAATTTAAAGAAAATAATCTGTTTTTAAGAAGCACAAACATATTTTTTATGTATAACTTTTAAAAGTTATTTTTGCTATTTTTTCTTTAAATTTATAACACATGATATCATTAAAAATGTATATTTTTCACTATGTTGTTGGCTTCTTTCGGTTTCTGAAAATTATAAAGTAACGCACAAACTTTCTAATTTTGTAAATTACTTAAATGAAAAAAGAAAAATATATATATGTAATTGCAATATGGGCTTCAAATTACATAAACGCGTATCAATTTTGTTAGAAATATTAATTTGAATAAGGTGCGTTAGAAACTTGCAAAAATATAGTGGGCTTTTAGTTCACATAAAAATTAGATTTAAACACAATATAGGTAAGTGTTAGTGTATTTCGACGGAATGACGATTCACTTGGGCAGATTAATTCTATGCCTTTGCTCAACTGGCCAAAATCTCTGCACAAGTGGTTTGTGTCCAAATCCTGTTGTGCAAACTTTTTTTTGACTCCGCACAACTGGTTTTTGCACTACTGACACAGGTCCCATCTGCAAAGCGATTTCATTAATAATAATCTAAACCTAAATACAACTACACTTATAAAAATAATTTACCATTGAAAAAAAATATAAAAATACTGTGAAATCATTAAGTTACTTACTCGATAAAAAGTTTATGCTTTAAAATTACATTTTTTATTCCATCAAAATATAAGTACTATGTGGAGAAAATATTACTAAAGGGCATATAAATTGCAATTTATCAATTCGTTTTTCTATTTATATTATTTCTCTTTTTTATTTGGTGAGAAGTAGCAATGCTTTTATTGTTGAGCTTAAAAGCAATATAATATAGCACACGTATGAATAAGAACGTGACATAAAGAGGATGCTTAAACTTTCAATGATTTTGTTTATTATGTATAGTAATTATTTATGCATACATAACAATAAATATCTATACTATATATATGTTATGTTACTAAAAAACCATACATAACATTGTGTACATTGTACATTATTACTTCTTTGATAAATCAAGCATAAGAAACAAAAAAAAAAGCAAAATAAAGTTCTCAGTCATTTCAAAATGTAATAAGTTAAAAAAAAAAAGATACTTCAGCATTATAACATTGTTTATTAAAATAATTATGTTGTAACTTACATATTAGTTACATTTTATTTTTCGTAAAAGGATTGAGATAATTTAAGTACAAATTTATTGATTATGACATGTTAAAAATTTTTCAGAATTTAGTACAGTACATACTTCTAAACTTTTCTAAATTAAAAAAAAAACAAAATAATTAAAGATGCTAAAAACAGAATCCAACTCATTGCGTCAGAATTTATCTTGGAGGAGAAATTCAATAACAGAATTTAGCACCAGAAAACAGCCATCTGACGTCAGAATCAAGACAAGTGCGAGATTCGTTTTCTAACGTCGGCACCAAAATATTTTTTAATTTTGATTTGATTAAGATTTTGGTTTTGGATGTCGGAAAAATTGGATATCATATCAATCAAGATTTTGAAAGCATATTACCAAGTGATAACAAAATAACAATTAAACCTTAAAATTGTCAGTTTAACAAAAAACAAATTTTAATAAATAATGTTTTGAATAAGTTTTAGCATGGAAATTGCAAATTGAAAACTATATTAATGGCACAATAACCACAATTGTTCAACATTAATTTTTTTTATTTAACTCATTTTGTAAATATATATTTAAAAACAGAATTTTTTTTAATGTATTTTTGTATACATATTATATTGACTTCGAACAAATAATTAGAGCACAAAAGTTGATGGTGCAATTTTTTTTTTCGCTGAGAAAAATAAATTGTATTTTATTTATTTGTTAAAAACATGAAAACTGTTTAATTTTCAAGAATTAATTAAAGAAATCTTAATGATTTATGGTGTCATCATAAACATACACATAGTACAGTATTACTTATGTTTTTTTAAATAAGTATAGATTTTATTATTTTAAAAAGGCGGTTTAGAATATACAATACATTTGTGTTTCATGGATTTTTATTTTAATATATCAATTATTTTATTTTGAGTCAGCAGTCAGATATATATCTTATGTGACTAAGTAAGTCTATGCTGGGGTCCTATTATCGACAAATAGTTTGTAATTCACAATAAAATAGGCATTACCACAAAAATGATTTCATATATTATAATTAATGACTCAATTTTATAATTGAAATTTTCATAATAAAAAAATTATTAAAGTTTCATAATTCACCGTGAAAACCAAAACTTGTATAATATTACCATTATACATAGATATATTTTATTTTAAAAATTAACATTAATAAATCTGATTCAATTGTGCATTCAGAAATCTTGATTATTTTGCTTTTGTATAATTGTGCATATAAATAAAAATGTTATTCGATTTTAATAACTATACATGTTTATATGGTTCTTCATTTATGTATTCAATTCAGAAAATGTCATTGACTTTAAACTTTTTAGATACAGCATTCTAGATTTTTATTTTTTTCCTATATATATTAATGCAGATACCAAAAAAGAAAAAAAACGACAAGGTGTGGTTAAATAATTTAAAGATTTTATAAGATAGAATTGTAAATTTTGATCAAAAATCATCAATTTCGAAAGTGGCTCATGTCGAAAAGAGCTCACAAAAAAGTGCTAAACCTGATGATAACCATTGGACTGCATCTTAACATATTGAAATATATATATTCGAAGTTCGAACTCATTCTTTTATTTTATAATTTTTTTTTATTTTAATTAATATTTTATTTTAATATTGAGTTTTCTAGTGTAGGACAAAATAATCTAAAATTAAAATATAACTTTTCACACGTTCTCGTTTTAATATTATGAATAATAATATTTACTACTTTCATTTTGAATTTAAAAGTAAATATAAACGAAATATATGCATATAAATATTATTTTGATTGTTTTGCTGCTGTTGCTAAGAATAATAATCATTATGTCGGCTAACCGAGCCCATCTACACATTTAAAATAGATTGCAGTACAAGATAATATAGTTTTATTTTTATTATACATAAATATGTACTTACTTTATGAGGATGAAATTATAAATGTTACTCAAAAAATAATTTTAATGATTTTTTTTTTTGATTTAGATTTTATTGAAGAAGATGTGCAAAACCTAAACATGTAATTTAATGAAAAACTTGATTCAAAATACATCCACAATTTACATAAGTAAGTACTTACCTATTTTTTTATATTTTTTCTCTAATTATTGTAGAATATAGTTATAAAATAAAATATTTTGTATTTAAGATTATTTCTGTTTTTATTTGAAAATATGAATAAATTTTCCTTGATTATACATTAGGTATATCTAATTAGTTAGTTTTAAGTTCGTTTTTTATCGAATTTAGCCCAAAAAAAATTTTTCAAAATTTTTATAGATCTTTGTTTTTGACGTACCAATTTACCTAATTTGATTCTTTTCGTTATGAGCTCAATCAGCTCAATATGCACTTACCAACGAACAACATTTAATTTTTATTTATATAAGATATAATTATAGGTTTCAATTATTTTGAATAAGTACTTGAACGAAACAATCTGTCATATTCATTCATTTGGTTTATGTTTGTTAAGTTTATATAAAAAACATAAAAAATAATTAAACTTGGTCTACAATTGATTAAAAAATAAAAAAAAAGGTTCATAAAGTTCAAAAATAATTCAAAATAATATTAATAATAAAAACATTATATACTTACATAATGGGTCTCACATAAACACATATACGGTTAGATGTAATAAATAATATAAGAACGAACTGTTTACACTTAAACCCATTATTATTATTATATAACATAATGATAATGTGAATTCATCTTTTATAATAGAAATAAGCATATAAATATTTTTTTTTTAAATGTTCTCAAAAAAAAAAAAAAATCATAAAAACCACAAAATTTAATATGAAACGTTTAGATTACACATAATAATCCGTTTCAAAAAAAAAGTAATAAAACACTTTACTCTAATTCCAGATTTTCATAACTTTGAAATACTGAATAAAAAAAAATACACTTTACATTTTATTGTTATAAACGTTAACTGAGATAAATTTCAAAATTAAAGGTTTATTGTTATAGCCTTATGTAACTTGGAATTTGATGGGATGAAAAAAGCTGGATACTTATTATACTTCTAATCTGTTATACTTAAGAGGACCTATACTTATGTTAAAAACTTTAATGAGGAGTCAAATCTTTTTGCTGGCATTTAAGACTTTTTCAACATCTACTAATCACGAGAATTTTTATTTCGGTTTCCATTTTAATGTTCTAATTGTAAAAAAAAACAATAAAAAACAAATAAAACATTATGAGCATCTACATAATATCGATAAGAAAATACTTATTCAAAAAATTATCTACATATTATGTATGCGCATATTTTAAATTTTATTTTTAGACGGTACATAAACACTTTTGTTTCAAGGATATTATGTTGATCCCATGGCATATAAAAAAAAATAAAAATTTGAATTATATTTTTACCAATTTCAGTTTTTAAAATTTGAATTCAATAAATCTGCAGTGCTGACCATGACCTTTTGAAAATATACACTTGTTTAAGTACGTCATATATTATACGCCTGATCATAAATAATATAATTACTTACATGCTGATATTGTTAGCAGTGCATGTATACATGTACTATTTTAAATTTAATACTCCCATTAAATCATAAAATAATATCGCTTACTAGCTAGGAGAATGAAATAATTTTAAAAAATAAATGCTTTTTTTTCAAACAATTTTGATAAACAGAATTTTTTTTTTTAAACATAGTGTTTTTTCTTGCACATGAACGATGTGTGAACATAAAAGTATAATATTTGATTAAGAAAATAAATAAATTATTATAAAACATCATTATTTATATTAAAAATAATGTCTTAATAATGAGAAGAATAAAACTGATAACAACATTTTAAATTGAGATAATAATTCCAAAGATCTTGATGTGAAAGTCAAGAAAATTTTTCAGGGGTAAATAAAAAAAATGAACTCTCTATAATGTAGGTACACATATTTTGTAAAAGAACAATTGAGACAGAATTTAAAGAATATTATACTTACTTACAATATAATGTATCTTTTACATAAGTATTTTATAAAAATTTTTGTAACTTTGAAAAAGTTATTATAGAAAAAATAAATTTTCCAAGAATTACTAATAATATTTTTATATTCCAACATTTTTTATTGTTTATGTTATGTATGTATGTCCTTTATGCCAAAACTTTAAATAAGGTTTCAAAAAATTTATAATATGCCAAGCAATGAATAAACAAAAAAAAAACACATATAAATATAAAAGAAAATTAAATATTTTCCCTTCAAGGTTAAAAGTTTGTTCTGAAAATTTTCTTAAATTTTACATGTTTTGGCTTTCGACAGTTTAATTTTCTGTTTTTTTTCATCCTAAATGTATATTTATAATTAATGAATCCTGTTTTTGTGTTTTTTTTTTATTTTGTATCCCTTACAAAGGATATTTATTACATATAACTTTAATAATTTATGATGAGCACGTGATATTTTGTTATCAAATTATTTGTAAATATAATATTTAATGCATCATAAAGAATATCATCTTCAAGGCCGTAGTAAATTAAGTATAAGTATATCAAAAATTTTGACATAACACGTAACCTGTGCCTTTGTATCTTTGTGGAATAATAAAGAAATTAAATTTTCTATAATACATATATAATATCAAACTTTTCAATAAAACAACTTGCGACGATTATAGAGGATAATATGTTCCCGAATTTCCTTTTTTAATTTCCTCTTATGTTAGATTTCAATTTGCCATTTACTTACCCGGCATATACTCTTTATAAACTGTTCATAATTATATATTAAATGACTTTTTGCCTATAAATTTTTGTATCATTCAAGAGTTCTATTATATCATAAAGGAAGTATAAATAGAGAAACTAGTCCCATACAAAAAATGCAAATACAAATAGTGAAACAAAAAATCCATATCACAACCCCATGAGCTTTTTATTTTTTAGACTTCCACTCTCACAAAAGCTTTTAAAACTTTAAAATTGTATAGAACTGTTGTTATTTTGAAAGTTTTAAAAACTTTTGTGAGAGTGGAATTCTTAAAATATACAAAAAAAAAGCTCATGGGGTTGTGATATGGATTTTTTGTTTCACTATTTGTATTTGCATTTTTTGTATGGGACTAGTTTCTCTATTTATACTTCCTTTATGATTATATGTAATAATATGTCGTCACCGGAAGTAAATAATATATATGTATTCCATTATAAATTTTTTTTCTTTCTCTTCGAATCAAAACATTTTGCCTTTCAACAATCTTAATTAGTAATTTTTTTTTTTTTTTAAGTTTTATTATTTGATGGCAACCCATTTTAGAAATGAAATTTAATTGAATTATGATTTTATTTTACAAATAAATGTCTGACAATATTACAAAATGAATAATAAAAATAAATCTTTTTCAAACATTTAAATAGAAACAAATAAGAAAAAAGTTCAAAAGAGTTTAAATTTAAAAATTTTTTTTTTAAATAAGAAAAAAACTTAAAACTAAAAAATTGTGATATTTTTGGGTATCACTAAAAGTCTAAAAAAAATTTCTTCATTTTATTTTTTTTTAAAGTATTTACCTTCATGTCAGCAATAATTTGTTGAAATAGACTGCCTAAAGCAGTGCCATCTCGTTCCAGGCTTAAATCCATTTTTATTGTTTTTAATTTTTTTTTTGTGTTATTTTTATTTTTAGACTATATTCCTGTTTTATATTTTTTTAAATCCAAAATTAACTTTATGATGGGATTTCTTTTATTTATTTTTTTTTATTTTAGTATTATTACACGTAATAAATTTGATAAAATTTATTTATTTATTTTCTTTTTTTTTTTTTTTCCTTATATTTTATATTTCTCTGTTTTATTTATTTTATGAAAAAAAAATTCCTAAACTTAAGAAAAGCATAGATTTTTATTTTTGTTTCATTTCATTTGAGTAGGTATTTTGGGTTTTTTTTTTTTAGGGAAAATGAAGTTTTTTTTTTTACTTCTTTTTTGTTTTATGGCTTAGTACGCTGTGGAAAAAGAAAGGTTGCAAAAAATATCACTGAAAAATATCTGAAAAAGGTTTGATAAATTTTGACAACTATTTGACACAAGCATCTGATTATTTTTATTAATTTTTTATTATTCTAACCCAATAATAAACAAATCAAACAAACTTTTTTTTGTAATGTCAAGTTTTTGCAATCATTTATCTTCCTGGGTAGAAAAATATTTGCAAAAAAGCAGCTGCAAAATAGATTTTTTGTCACCCAGTAAACAATTTTTTTTTTATCAGCGTACTGTACTACAAAGCAAAAACTAAAAAAAAAATTTTTCAAACATTTTTCAGCAGCAAAAATTTATATGAAAAATCTCATTTTTTTCCACAGCGTACTACTTTTTTTGTGTCAGCATACTAAGCCTTATACTGAAAAACAAACTAAGATGCAAAACCTATTGTAGGGGATCTTTGGGAAAATTACCAAATTAAGTTAATAAAAATTATTTCACTCTAATTGGAAGTTAGAGATGAGTCGTTGGAAAATCTGGTTCCAAAAAACTAAATTAGTTTTTGTTTCTAAGGGTCGGGATTATGGCCTAGGGACGATGATATCGCTCCGTCAATACTTAATATCTATCGTTTCACTTTTTTCTCTCAGTTGAAATTTGTTTTATTGAAACTAAAAAAAACGTATACAGATGTTTGTAACAAAGTTCTTTTTAAATTTAAGATTTTTTCGTATGTTAAGTAAATATATATATATATATAGTAAAAGAATTATAATACTTTTTTTTTCACCCACACGAAATGAAAAATGCGTGGAAAATTTGTAATTTTTTACACAAAAATTACTATACGAGACTATTATTGAAATGAATGAAATGAATTATAGCAAATATATAGTGTGAAATTGAAAAAAAAAAAAAAATATTTTACGTTCGCGCTCTAAATTAATTTTGTTATAATAAAATTCGAAAAAAATATATATATAAATATAATATGTTCTTTAAAAAAAATAACATATTATTATTTATTATTGACATTTATTTTAATTTTAATTTTTTTTTTATTTTATCTATCCTAGTTTTTCAATACTTTTTATTATGAAATTTATAATATTTATTCTCTGTCCAAGAATTAATCGTAATTAGTCGGGATTATTTAAAAATTCGATTTTTAATCATTTATACATAAATCTGCTACAGAATTCCATTGAAGAGATCTGAAAATAAAATAAAAAAAAATAAATGTTAATATAAATTTTATTTATTTTTTATTTGATAAAATTTTTGTTATCACAAGTTTTTGCAATCATAACAAGATTAAGGAATATTTCAAGAAAAAAATTATTTTGTCCCAGAAACACACCTAATTTGTCAAAAAAGTAAACATTATCTTCAGAATTATATGAATGTAAAATTATAGTGAAGTTAAATAATGTATAACAAAAAAGGTGAGAAAAAATTGCGAAGCATTATTAAAACAACGGTTCTGTTAACTAAGTAAGTATAATAAAAAAAATCACTGTAGGTAGACAGATCTTCATTAAACACTTTTTATTTTTTAGTATTATCAATGTGATAGTGGACTTAGAATTATTATCCTCTAAGACATTTTGTCCTCAGGCAATAAACTATATCCATGGCCTACATAAAAAAAGGGCGGTATAAAATTGCGAAAATTATTTTAACAAAATGAATAACAAGGTTTGTTTTTAGCAAAAATAATATAAAAATAATACTCTTTATAACTAAAAAATTATCTCTAGACAAATGTAATAATTTCAAAAATTTGTATTTAATTCTTAAATTAAATCACTTCCTTTTTCAATAAAATATGAAAATAATAATTAGCACATACTTATACATATAACTCAGTATATAGATATTTATTTTTTTCAAGAACATAATAATAACATCATCATTATTATTATTATTATTTTTATTTTGAATTTAAGATTTTTGTGCAAATTTCTTTATATAATTATATAATAATTTTCGGTGGTTTATAAACAAAAAATTCTTATCTCTTTTTTTTTTTTTTCAATTTTAAGTGGCCCAAGAGAGCTATTTATACAAAAGCGAAAAAATAAATTAACATAAGTATAACTTATAGCAAAAAATAAAAAAAGAAAAAAAAAGAAAGGAAAATGAAAGCATTTTAAAAATAAACATTAAAATAAATAAATAAAGATGAAAAATTGCTAATAAAATATTTTCATTGCTCTTACAAAAAAAAAAAAATAATAGATAAGACAATCTGTCTCTGTAGAAAAAGGTATGAAACGAAAAAAGTCATTTCTATTTTGGGTTGAGTGTAATTATGTATTTTTATGGTTTACATCGAACCCAAAAAGTGTTGTAACTTTCTTGTTTTAATGTATATTAAGTAATCCTTAAGTCCGAGTTGTACACAAACAAGTATATTATTATCAATGGCCAAATTTAGAAACTTTTATTGCATAGTCCCGAGTATACAATCATCATCGTTACGATACATTAAATTTGCTAAACTAATAAAATTAAATTCATTTGTAATAAAAACTAATATAAAATTTAAATTTGATTTTTATATTAAGACTGCATTAAGTAAGTAGATAAGTAAACATAATATGTATATGCTTAAATTATAAAAATATATAAATATGGATTTCAATTATTATTTAATTTTAGAAGACTATATTTTTCCATCCTTTAATTTCTTTTTTTTATTGAATAGATACAATCCATTTCCTTCTAATAAAATATCTGGAATAAAAAAATTGTTAAATTATATTTTATTGTTTTGAATATTAATGATATACTTAATAAAAAAAATATACAAGAAAAATAAACTCCTATAAAAAAAAGGTTTTATATAAATATATTTGCATTAAATAGATTTTTATTAACGGTCTCAGCAGAAAAGAATAAAATAAAATACACTAGCGTAAAATAAATAGTACGTTTTGCATGTGATTTGTACATAAAATTTTTTTATACAAATAATTTATTTTTTTTATAATAAAAATTTTCTAATATATAAGCATGTATAATAGACAAAAATATATAATAAGAATATTGCCATATTGCCAATAATAATATGATATGACAATAAAATTCATATTTTTTAGTCCTCAAGCTAAACATAAGAAATATTTGATTATTTTTTTTTTTTATATAAACTCAATTTGATTTCAAAATATCTATTCCTTCTGTAGCTATACTTAAGTATAGTATCTATAATATTTTGTAATATTATCAGAAAAGTTTTACAAATCAAATCATGAACTGGAATTTATTAATAGGAAATACTTCATCAATCCTACAAAAAAAAAATTCAAAGAATTTTACAAATCATATATAATTTACTTAACAAAAATAAGAAGATATACTTATTTCATCTATTAACTTATCTTAATAAGTTCGGAAAACATTGGAAAAATAAATTACATTCTAAGCGAGATTCTATGATTATTCCTTATCCTCTGAATCACTGATTCTCTATTGCTCGGTTCAAATATTATACAGATAAAATATTCAAGATAATATGACTTAAAATTAGACACTCAATGACGAGTCTTTTAATCAAGTTTAAATTTATAACTGCACCTGCAGACATTTTGACAGGAACTATTCAGTATTCCATCCATTAAACTCGTAACGATAACATAGCCAGATAAAATTCAGTTGCAGATTCAGTCCAGTGTTTCCTCTAAGCTTCCTCTAAGCAGTGTTTCCTCTAAGTTATTGGAGATATGATCTCGTGTAGATTACTTACTTATTTAATTTTCTTCAAGTTTTTTATTTAAAGTAAATAAAAATATTATAACGTTATTAGATTTAATATTTTGCTTACACAATCTACCATGAATTATTAAATTTATCTAAATCTATAATGTGCATGGAAAGTTATATAACTCTGATTGGTTTTTAAGGACAACACACTACAGAAACTATAACCATGGAAACTAAAAAATTAAATAGAGCGTAAAATGATATTCTATCAACATTGATTAGTTACTTATTTTTCTACGATCAAGTAAAACCATCTGATTATATTTAGTATATTTTAAAAATAGTTTAAAAAAATTTATTTTTTTTAATGCTTTTAGTATTTTATGAAAGAAAATGCAATAAATTTAGTTTTTTTTTTAAATATATATTCAAAATTTAAAGATATTTTGATAGAAAAATTAAGATATTTAAAAAAAATCACATAAGTAAGCACAAAATTAAATCAAAACAGTAGCAGCAGGCAGGCAAACATTTATTTTATTTTTATATACACAAAAAATAAAATAATATGTAGTAGGTATAATATATGAATGCATATACATTGGAAAATTTATGCTGTCGCTAAGATATAAGAAATATAAAATCTTAATTAGTGGGACAAATCATATTTTATTATTGTGCATTTTTATAATATTTATTTTTAGATAATATGACATTTATGAAAAAATTATTATAGTGGCGATGACCTAATTATAGTCTTTTATATTCAGACTATCAATCAGTGATTATATAAAAATTAAAATATTTAATTTATATTTAGTTGTAAAAAAATAAAAAACAAATTAAATTGAACATTAGAGTTCAAATCTCGAAAATTCTTTATATACAAATTTAGTGAAATTCTTCCAATCCGTGGGTGGATGAAATCGAAAACTACCAATTTTAATAAGTTAATAAGATAAATAAGTATCTAAGTAATTATCATCTGGACCTCTGAGCCCTTTCTTCTGAATTATATTATTATTTTCCAGTAGAATTGGATCTAAAATTATTGACATACATAAAGTACTCATTAACTGTCAACCAAAAGGAAGCATTTATAAATGTGTTTGTTTTTTTAAATAGATTTTTAGCATCTCAAAAACATTATTTCGAGCATTATTTATTTCAACAGGAAATAATATATAGTCGTATTCTATGCTAGAAATAGACAGAAATAGATTAGATATAAGCGCACGTAAAATAATAATTTTTATTTTATTTTTTCTATCTAGTCTAATTTTAATTTCATTGAAGAAAAAATAAAATATTTATATTTTTTATTTCTTTTTCTTGTCTCAAATTCTTATCGATAAAAAATAAAATAAAAATCTTTTCATTATTATTCTGTTTGAAAAAAACAGCATAATTATCTCGTAATTATAATTTTTTTTACTTATACTTAAGTATAAGTCAAAAAGAAAATAGGTCTATAAAAAACATTAAAAAGGTTAAAATATGCATTAATAATTTTTTGTTGTTTCAATCCAAACAAAATTTTAAATGAATATTTATAAAGAAATGCATAATTAAAATGCATATTATTCACTTCGAAAAAAAAACGGGAATCCAAACTTTTTTTAACGCGAATATTTAAGAGGATAGTACTTATTAGTAAATAATAATAACTTTAAAAGATAAACATAAAATATTCATAAAAAATTAGGATCTCTTTTTGGTTGACATGACACTCAAAATAAATACAATTGACGAAAGAAGTGAGAGAAATTATCTAGTACGAGGAAAAAAATGTAAAACTGTGTTCATAAAAACTTCAATTTTTGGATTATATTTAGGCTTACAAAATATAATAAGAAAAAGGTTCAAGTAAGCCCCTGTTTCTGCTATTATTTTTTTAATGTTATGTGCTGGTTTTTGAACTAGTCAAATAAAATAATATCTCAATAAATAACTAAGTAAGTAACTTTTTCAAACAATTTTAAATATAAATGTTCGAATTATTTAAATATTTTATTGAATAATATATATGAACAAAATTACATAAGTAATGCATATTTATGCGATACGATGGGCATAAATAACAGTTTTATTGTCATTATCAATAAATTTTTCTTCAGTGGCTGAATAATAAATTTTTAATTACATAAATATACATGTACCTAAATAAATTTTTTTTTAACATATATATTTGACCACCCATAATATAATCATAAAAATTTTCTATAGAGATTTTCTATAAGCTTAATTTTTTTTAACGATGTATTTAAACTTTCAAGAAAATATTAAGTTTAATGTATTCAAATTTAATTGATGGCCAGGGTCTCACCTTTGCATTGGAAGAGTTCAAAAATGTTAATAACAATCTTTGATTGAACAAAACTACTTATATTAAGTAAATAAATTACAACTGTTTTATTGACGATGGTACGTAAAAGTCGCACGAAAAATATTGTTTAGATTCGCGATGACAAAGTCCCAAAACGACCAGCTTTAATTTCTCGTCAATTTACTTCCTTTTTTGTATAAAAATTATTTTAATCAACAACGTACTCCTATTTGTCATCATTTAAGTTCACTGTCAATATAGTGTTTTATCTTCCAAGTACTTAATTTCTTTCTAGGGCTCTTTATATTGAAAGCAGGAAAAAAAAAACTGAAATGCATCCGTTTTGTTAGTAGTGTGACTGTTGTTTGTACTTCAGATTAAATTTTTAACAAAACAAAATAAAAAAAACTAAGACATTTTTTTTTCAAATACTTTAATGTTTTAATGAAATTTTACTTAAGTATAAATTAAAACTACAACAATAACACCGGAAGTTATATTTTTTTATTTACATGTTTGTAGTTTTTTTTATTTTTATTGTTTTGTCTTAGAAATTATATTGTAAGTTTATTTCAATTTTTTTTTTTTTTCACTTTCAGATAAAATAAAATGCATAAATTATTATGAGAATAAAATTGTTACTTGTCAATATCGGATATATTTTGGAAAAAATCCTTGACTCTTCTGGGATTTGGGTTTTTGAAATTTAATAAAAAATACAACTATACTTATACGTAAAATCGAAAATTTCTCCCGCTACAAATAAGATCAGTCACGAAGATAAAAACAAATGTTCGTCGTTGTACCAAACCTCAATAACTTTAATATGATAGTGCTGAGAGATAATTAAAATTGAAGCAATTGAATAAAATTGAAGCAATTACTTATACACGCATTGAACTTTGGGAAATTAAACAGAACAAACACTTAATTCCAGACATCTTAGAATACTGCAATACCACTACACTATGACGGCCGACAACTTTAGAATATTAAGTTACAAAAGCCTAATACTCTTTTACCATAAGTATATACATATAACTTATAATATTAATGATTGAAAATAAAATTTAGTACAAAAACAAAAAATCGGGTATTTAGAACAACTATTTATTATAAATTTTGTTACAGATTTATTTCAAATAAAAAGAATTATAAATAAAAAAAAAACGTGAAAATTTATAGAATTAAAAAATGATTAAAGAAATACACGAAAAAAAAAATAAAAAATAAAAATAAAGATGTTCACAGCTGATGGCGGGAAGTTGTTTATGTTACAAAAATTTAATAAAAAAAAATTAAATTTATTAATAAAAATTTTAAGCATTAAATAAGAAATAACTCTATTATAAGGGTCACGTTCTTTAGTATGCAAAAAAAAAACTGAATAAAAATTAACTGAAAAGAATACAATTTTTTTTTTGCATTTTCCGGCTAGAAACTTCGGAAGTGAATTACACTAAGTATATGTTAGTGATCACAATAATAATAATTTTTTTATATGGAATGACATATATCTAATGTCGGAAAAGGAATCTCTTTTTATTTATACGACAATACTTACTTATAATGTATGTTCATATAATTAACAAATTTCATTAAAAAAGTATACTTAATATAAAGGAAATCAGTAATTGAAGACGAAATAGTTAAATGAAACTGAAGAAAAATTTTAGTAAGAAAAATTAAATATCGATTTCACTGTGAACGAATTTTATTATAAAATTTTGAAGGTTTCTTTATCCAACTGATCTTATTCTAGTTCTGTTATATATAGTTACCTTGATAGACATCTCAACTCTATTATAAAAATTTTGTTGTTGACATCTAAACTTCCCATATATATTTTTATATTTTATACGTTTTCTTCGTTAGATGAAAATATCATTTTTGATTTACCAATAAATACCTTTTTTGTGAATTATTTCTAATAGTTAATACAAAAATTTTGTTTAACTTTGAACTGGAAATTTTGTTTCGACATCTAAAAATATTTATTAATAAAAAACTAATTGACAGCTTAGGAAATGTGTGATATTTTACCAAAATCACTTACTGTGGAATTTTTTTTAATCATAACTGCTGATATTATAAAAGTACTTAATTACATGTTCTTATCAAGAATAAACAATATTATCAAGTTAAAAAAAATGGATAAACATTCTGTGAACGAAAAACGAAAAATATTTGATTTATTATGATGTTGGTCGCCATAACGTCTGAAAAAAATAATGAGGTACAAACTTCAACTTACCCAAACTTCGCAGTACCTACCTATGAGTACCTACTTTAAGTATAAAGTCGAATACATATTGTATAAAAGAAAACAAAAAAAAAATTCACGTTATTTTTTACTGATAACAGATTTCTCAAATTATACAGTTCAAAAATTTAATCATAATTTCCT
The DNA here is from genome assembly GCA_964007475.1 of Hybos culiciformis. Lineage (NCBI taxonomy): Eukaryota > Metazoa > Arthropoda > Insecta > Diptera > Hybotidae > Hybos > Hybos culiciformis. The sequence goes on along the minus strand of OZ023274.1, from coordinate 92,843,988 downwards.
CAGTAGATTAAATTTTAAAGAGGTTATTTTGATGAAAGAAAGTATAATTAAAATTATTATTTTAATCGAATTTAACGAATTGAAATAATTTTTTATTTTTTTGATTTATACTTAAAATAAAAATCACATGATAAATTATCCAGTAGAGAAGATAACCTATTTTTATTTTTAATTTAAAAATAGTGTTGGGTAGTTAAAACTTAGCGCCTATACTTAAACATTTATTTTAGGTATAAGTATGTACTTAGTTTTACAAATAAAAAATGCAATAAGGGACAAGGTAGAAAATGAAAATATCGATATGGTGTTTGTTTATGATTCCCAGGCACAGACGTTATCTGTGCATCTATTAGGAATGTATGTAGATGTTAACTGTCAATTTCAAATCTATGATTATAGATTTTTTTTTGGTTTTCGTCTCGGTTTTCCTTAAATTTGAATTGTTACAAAAGTAATGCTTTGATTATTTAGTTTTTTTCAAATTTGTTTCGTGATGTTGGGACTAACTGAAATCCGTGCAAGATAGATTTTCTCAATTCTCCAGCTGCAAAAACCTCATATTGCCGCATTTTACGAGAATTTACTATAAGTACCTGTAGATTTTTATATTTTTTTCCCCAATAAGTATAAATCGAGGTAGGTATAAATAAATTTATATAGTTCGGAATAAATAAAAATTGTATCGTAAATTACTTTTATGCAGTTTATTATTTTTAATAATAATTTCTATTTTTCATTTAAAAAAAAAAAGAACGAGAAAATAAGTAATATAATTTATAAAGAAATTAAAAAATTACTTTGAAAATTGAAACTTTTGAACTATAAATCCGTAGGCATATAATAAAAATGAAAAATAACGAATAAAGGAAAATATAAATCTAATCAATTTCCTATAAAAATATGATTTTTTTTTGTTCAGTTGAGTACAAAAAAAAATGTACTTAATTGGAAAATATATTTCATGGGAAATACTATACCCGAGACTATACCTAACACTATAACACACTATGCTGCTACTCTCTTTTCATTTTTAGAATCAATAATTTTTTTTTCTTACTTTCCCTTTTTTTCTGTAATTTCTTTTGAAAATGTACACGTAGGTATTATTTTGTTCAACTTACAAACTTATTTTACGTTAGGTATATATTCGAATAAACGTCAATTGTAATCATTATACTTAGATGTATGTATGTGCCGTACCTTTTATTTTATTTAACTTAAAATATAACTGATGAATAGTAAAATATTTCCCCATGTTATTCTTAGTTTCAAAAAAAAAAATTACGTGATATAAAAAAAATGCTGAGTTGTGCACACTGAAATTATTGACCAAAATAATTCATTCATTCATTAAATCAATACATAATTATAATGTATACATACATTATGCTTACTTATGTTCAAAAGTGAAATTTCCTGATTTGGTTGATTTTTATTCGGGAGCTACTCATTTTTATTTCTTGCAAAATTAAGCCTAGACCAAGTATATAAATATCAAAAAGAATCATTTTGTTGTAAACCTATAAAATATAAAAAACGATAGGTGGAAGGTGGAAATAACAATTTTAACCCTTTTCCAAGCTTTTCTTATCAACTTTTTTTAACTAAACAAAATGCCCTGTTTTCTTATGTTTACCCCTCGTAAGAAAATACAAAAAAAAAATTAATTAATTTTTTTTCTTTAATATATTTACATAATTTTATTAAATTCTATTTCTTTAGACTTTCTAATTAAGTAAATTATTAATAAGAAGAAAACTGAGAAAAAATATTTTTTTATTTATACTTAAATATATTTACTTTTTTGTTTAAAACAAAGATTATAGAATTTTTCTTTTTATTGTTGAAAATTTGCTTCAGGAAAAATAATTTTGAATTTCCACTGAATTTTCATTTAATGCAGACTAAAGATTTTTTTTCACTGGAAATTGTCCTTTTTTTTCGATATATTTTTGTCTAGCTTTTCTAAGGGTTTTTTCCTAAAAAAGGAATATAATTGAATAAAAATGAAACTGATTAAGTAACTAAGTATCTACTGAGACATCTGTACTTATGTATATATAAAAATATCCTAAGTAGGGTCAAGTGGGGTAATGGTGAACGATTTTGCAACTTCACAAAAAAAAAAAGTTTAAAAATGTTTTACCTATCTTTCCTTGGTCGTAGAAAAAAAACCCGTACGTTGCTGGAAAGCTGAAATTCTTCACTACCTTAGAAATTTTCAGAAATCAAATCTGAGATACAGGTCCAGTGCTATAGCTCATTTCGTAAAAGTCGACGATTTTTACATTTACCTCACAAAAATGGGGTAAATGTGAACTGGTATTTACATACACCAGAAACTCGACATAATTTTTTTTCTTTTTCGCCAATCGCACGTGATCGACTAGGATCATTTTTAAATCCACTTTCATCAGCGTTAAAAATAAAACAGGCATCTTCAACATCTTTTATGTTAATTTTGTTGCAAACACTTTCCAATTTGTCGTAAAAATCGTAAATTATTGTTGGTTTGTGTGCAACTTTCCTACATTTTTGAAGATATTCTGGCTTTTTAATAGATAGTGAAGGATTTCGTGCAATAAGTGATCTGAACCAATCCAATCCAGCATACCATTAACGAATGGTGTATTTAAATTTTTGGATAAAACAAAACTTTATATAAGATCTAGCAATTCGTCTCTGTCACATGGATAGCCACTTTTTGCACGAGCTAATAGGCATTCAGCAATTTCTCCTCCACTTTTTTTTTGGCAATGTGTTCTTAACGTAATTTCTGGGCATTTTTGGTCCACTTCTTTATCTTTAAACATAAAATAAGATTTTTTTTTATTTTCACAATTACCTCACACATTAAAAATTAAGGGGTAATTGTGAAAGTTAATTTCACTTTGTTTTTATTTTTATTTAAAAATGTATTTTATTTTATTTAAATTAATCCCTTATATTGCTAAAATAAATAATTTTATTTTACTAATGTCAAATTTTCACTAAAATAAAAAGGTTTAAAAAAACTCTTCTCAACTGAAAAACACTTTTTTTTGGACCTTTTTTCAAATACTTGCTGTCAAGTAGAAAATGTACAAAACACTACGAAACTTTTTTCACACGTGCAGAAAATATTATAATTTGTATTTACGCTTCAAATTTTTTTAAATTGTAATTTTTTCCAAGGCTACTTTTACCGTTCACAATTACCCCAATTCACAATTGCCCCACTTGACCCTACCTAAGTACTCAAAACGTTAGTATGTAATAGTTAGCTATAATTAAGAAAGTATAAATTGATATCGACGCATAAATCATTGTTTTTACTTATAATTAGTTTGAAATACTTAAATAAGAAATTTATCATCGAAAAGGTGTCTAACACAATTTTATTAAAACTGGGCTAACAAGAAGCCACATTAAAAAATTGAAGAATAAAAATTATACTGCAGCAAATTTTCAGAGCAAATCATCATTTTTCCTTTTAGTATTAATTTTTTTTTTTATGAGAAAATTGATAAAACGTGACAAAATTTCATATACGATATTTAAGTATTTTTTTTTTTTAAATAAAAGAAAGAAAATCTGCATTAAGTTTAATTGAAGGCAATTTGGATTTTTTATAAATTAAAATCTATAAATATTCATATTGAAAAAAAAAATACATTATGTAGTTAATTGAAAAATTGTAAATAAGATTCTCAATACTGTATATGTAAGTAATAGTAGCAACAAGTGTAAATAAGATTCTCATTAAGGGGGTCGCGAAGTAAAATCGCAGCACTTAAAATTGCCTATGTAGTTTGTTGTTGCTTTTTTTGTAGCATTAATAATAATTTAGAAAGTTGCCAGGTTCTCAAATAAAAAACCTATCGTACAGATATACTTAAGTATGCATAACATACATATCTCAAATCTTTACTAAGTATAAATTCTTCAATCAAAATCGTTATTAAAACATTGAGTTAAAAAAAATTAACTAAAAGAATAGTATTTTTTTTTTATTTATTTTATTAGAGGTTAATGGCACGTTAATGAACATTAATTACAAATTATAAAAAACTGTGGAAAACTTATGGAGTTCACAGCATACAAATAAGCATAACATAAAATTTTCAAATTGTACTTAAAATGAGATTTATCTTAAAAATGAAATGAAATAATAGTATAATTTTGTTTTTTTTTAAGTAAGTAATATAATAAAATGTAAATTGATATTTTTGCTACTTGCGAAAAAAAAAAGTCAACAAGAATAGGAAGTTTCATGTCTATGTAAAAAAAAAATAAAAAAACATATTTTTAAAGCTGAAATTAGATATGCAATTTTGATATTAAGTAAATTATTTGTTTTTTTTTTTTTTAGCCTCAATGTACTTTGGATTTCATGTAAATATTATAAAAAGAGTACATTATACTTAGGTACATAAAAATATTTAACGAAAAAAAAAAAGTGCTAACAAATTGTAAAATAAAAATGTTTTTATTTTAGCACCAACTAGATAAATTATTATACATCATTTCTAATAAAAAAAATCACTTAATAAGAAGAAGTTGGGTTGCAGAAATTTTAGATTGTTTGATAAAAACGTATATCTTATGGGTGATTACTTAATTGAAATTTTTTTAATGCTGGCAACCTTCTTACTTAGTTACTAAAGAAAAACATTTTTTTTTAAGAAAGCACCATTCATTATTTACTTGAAAGAAGTAATGTGCATGTAAGTTTTTAAATCTTTATTAGTAAGAGATTTGTTGACGTCAAAGGTTGATGTATAATTAGTCATTGTGTTGCCAATTGATTATCTAAAGTTTAATGTACTTATTTATAACACTGTTTTAAATAACACTGAATTTAAAATAACCCTGAATAATAACCTCGATCTTAACTAATTACACTTATTTACTCAACTACTTATTTCATACGTAAGAATTAAAGCTTAAGTGTGTTGAAAAATTGAAGCAAAAAAAAAACAAAATTGCAATTCGATATTTTATTATATCCTGTGTTTCCGGTTGTTATTAAAAATAAAAAATTAAAATGTTAAAAAATATCATAATATAAATATAAATGGTAAATAAATAATACAATTATCACCCTCATCAAAATTTAGTAAGTTCATAAAAGTACAAGATGAACATAATAATCATAAATTAATATAAATTACTATTATAGTGAAGACATAATAAAATTGAAAAAAAGTAACACAGATTATTTAAAAGCCTTTATTTATCTTACCACTAGAAGCACTTTAAACACTTAATAAAAAATTAAATTAACTCTTGTCATTTTATAAAAATATCGTTACAAATAAAAATAAGAAGGGATGTTATTAATATCAATTATAGAATCAGATCGGTCAACAATTTCACACTGGCAGTTTTTAGATAACGATTCTTATTTACTTACTTACAATCGTATCAGATGTTAGCATAACAACTTAAATTAAGTTAATATTTAAATGATAACGCCAGTTCATTTGTAACGCGAAGGCACATAATTTTGTTTTATCAAGGTCTATAAATTATCTTAAAAAATTTAAAATGAAAATAAAATTTTCAAGTTAGGTAGGTACTTACCTATATTTGAAATTGAAATATTCACAAAAAAAGAAAATTTGAGAATTTTATTTAACATATTATGTAGGCAGTATATAATCTATTTGTGTTTGTTTTAATTAAAAATAAAATAAACAATACTTACTTACAAGAATTTTTAAATGAAACTATTTTTATTCTTTTAAGTAATAAGATCACTAGGGATTTATGGAATTATAATAGAATTATAATAGAATTCTAAAAATTTTTATACCTTTTGGAGAAATTAATTTAACTTTGTGAAAAAGAAATTATTGTTTAACTCGGGATCAAAATGAAAACTAAATTACTTACTTACTTAAAGAAATTATAGTTTTTAAAGCTTTACTTAAGTCACTTAAGTACTTATTTACCGGTTTACTTAAATGTTTCAAAATTCAAATACTGACCCTTACATTTGATTTTTATAAAAGAAACTAATCTGATTATTTATCTAGCTACACTATGTATGAATTTTTATATAAAGCAATCATATATTTAATTCAAGATCATGGTCTCCTGTACGGGTGTCATAACAACACACATAAAACTATACCATCAAAAAAATAAATTCTAGTTATCCCCTCGTTTACAAAACCACTCACTCACTTAAATATTTTCATCAAAATTTCTGTATAATATTCTTTAAAATGAAAATATGAAAAAAAGGATATTAATTTCATTTTGAATCAGGAAAACACTCTACTATCACGCACCATATACTAACTAAAGGATGGAAAAAAAAATTATATTACTTAAAATAGCATAAAATAGACAAAAAATGAAAAACAAAAAATAATTTCATGAAACACTGTTTTTTTAAAACTAACACACAACCAATGACTGAATAAAATTTTTGTTTATTTTGTTCCTTTATCTATGATACAGACGAAGGGTTGATAGCGAGGTTGATTGTCAATTTTTGCTCACTGTTTTTCCATTATATGTATACCTAACTATATAATAAATATTTAAAGTGTTGTTGTTAAATTTATGATCCAGAAAACAACTTTTACTGGGTGTTTTAATGAGAGTATATTATATCGAATATGAATAAGCCTTGTTCTGCTAACTTTTTATTAAGCCAGTAAAGATTATTAAGTTTTTAAGCGCATCAATTAAGTTGAGTTTTATCTCCATTACATAAGTACAAAATTAGTACTTAGATCTTTTTTTAAATTTAGTTTTAGTTGGTTTTAGCATAAAGGAAGTATAAATAGAGGAATTAGTCCCATACAAAAAATGCTAATAAAAATAGTGAAACAAAAAATCCATATCACAACCCTATGAGCTTTTTTTTTGTATTTTTTGAGAATTCCACTGTCACAAATGCTTAAAACTTCAAAAATAACAACAGTTCTATACAATTTTTAAAGTTTTAAAAGCTTTTGTGAGAGTGGAAGTCTAAAAAATACAAAAAAAAGCTTATGGGGTTGTGATATGGATTTTTTGTTTCACTATTTTTATTTGCCTTTTTTGTATGGGACTAATTCCTCTATTTATACTTCCTTTATGGTTTTAGTTAAGTGTTTTTACTTATTATAATTTCAATTTTGTCCGATTAAATATGAGTGTTTCGTGACCACATGACATATTTCATACTGTCAAACCTTATTCAGTCAAAACAAGTGATTACCTAAATACTTAGTTAGGTACTTTGATAATTAAATACTTAAATTTATTAATTTTGTTTTTTATTGAATACTGCAAACAGTACCCTGTCAAGAAACATAAAAGTTTATAATCACCAGACACAGAATATAAACTACATTTTCACATTTAATACATTGTACTGTGCATGTACATAACTACTGAATTCGAGTAGGGATGAAAAAAGGATATCGATTTTAATTTTTAGAAGAAACCTTTTTTTTTCTTCCAGATAAAAATGTGAATATTTCATTCAGAATCTCAACAAATATATTTGAAAAAAAAAATAAAAAATAAAAAGAAAACAAAAAATATCCCATTAATTTTAAATTGAAGCCGATTGAAGCTTTAAGATATTACAAAGAAGAGTTTTTTTTTCCAGATTATTCTTAAAAAGGAATTTTGTGAAATGATTTGCTTTAAAAAACTTCTGACAAAATTCTTAATAAATTGAAAATCTTTTGGGAAAAAGGAATTAAGTAAGTAGGGAAATTTTAAAGGAAAAAAAATTGTTTTTCTAGAAACACAGAATTTAATTATAAACGATTTTAGAATCACTTTAAATCAGTATGAGATTTGATTGATGGTGGGAAACAGGGTAAAAAAAATACCAGTTAAGTTGTAATTAAGAAAAAAAAAGATACGTAGATAAGTACGCCATGAGCAGATCGAGGCTTAAACTAATAAGAAAACTTTCGAATTCGATTCAGAGCCGTAATAAATTTAGGTAACAAACATAATAAGGCAAGGTAAGTACTCTAAAGACGTTTAAATCTTTGTTTAAGTTAGGGTCAAGTGGGGTAATGGTGAACGATTTTGCAACTTCACAAAAAAAAAAAGTTTAAAAATTTTTTCCCTATCTTTCCTTGGTCGTAGAAAAAAAACCCGTACGTTGCTGGAAAGCTGAAATTCTTCACTACCTTATGCAATTTTTAGAAATCAAATCTGAGATACAGGTCCAGTGCTGTAGCTCATTTCGTAAAAGTCGACGATTTTTACATTTACCTCACAAAAATGGGGTAAATGTGAACTGGTATTTACATACACCAGAAACTCGACATAATTTTTTTTCTTTTTCGCCAATCGCACGTGATCGACTAGGATCATTTTTAAATCCACTTTCATCAGCGTTAAAAATAAAACAGGCATCTTCAACATCTTTTATGTTAATTTTGTTGCAAACACTTTCCAATTTGTCGTAAAAATCGTAAATTATTGTTGGTTTGTGTGCAACTTTCCTACATTTTTGAAGATATTCTGGCTTTTTAATAGATAGTGAAGGATTTCGTGCAATAAGTGATCTGAACCAATCCAATCCAGCATACCATTAACGAATGGTGTATTTAAATTTTTGGATAAAACAAAACTTTATATAAGACCTAGCAATTCGTCTCTTGATGTCACATGGATATCCACTTTTTGCACGAGCTAATAGGCATTCAGCAATTTCTCCTCCACTTTTTTTTGGCAATGTGTTCTTAACGTAATTTCTGGGCATTTTTGGTCCACTTCTTTATCTTTAAACATAAAATAAGATTTTTTTTTATTTTCACAATTACCCCTTTTTATGTTCACAATTACCTCACACATTAAAAATTAAGGGGTAATTGTTAATTATTTCACCTTGTTTTTATTTTTATTTAAAATGTATTTCATTTTATTTAAATTAATCCCTTATATTGCTAAAATAAATAATTTTATTTTACTAATGTCAAATTTTCACTAAAATAAAAAGGTTTAAAAAAACTCTTCTCAGCTGAAAAACATTTTTTTTTTTGGAACTTTTTTCAAATACTTGCTGTCAAGTAGAAAATGTACAAAACACTACGAAACTTTTTTCACACGTGCAGAAAATATTATAATTTGTATTTACGCTTCAAATTTTTTTAAATTGTAATTTTTTCCAAGGCTACTTTTACCGTTCACAATTACCCCAATTCACAATTACCCCACTTGACCCTAATAAAAATTAAATCGTTTTTAACACTTTTAAATCAAATTTATTAAAGAGTAATAATTAGAGACCGGAATTCCGTGCAATTGCACCTTTTTTTTGGGCATTTAGAATGGGTTAGAACCATAAGATCTATCCGAATCTTGTAAAATGAAATATTTTGAGACCCATTTTGTGTTGCACGAAATTGCACGTTTTGGGGTACATTGCACGAAACTGCACGTTTTAGATTTTTTGGCAAAACAGTGCACGTTTTAAAGTTTTTGGAAACAATTATTTATAAAATTAACAAAAATTTAAAAAAAAATACGTAAAGTATGTATGTTTGAATAATAATTTTTATTAAAACGTTTTTATTAGTTCACTTTGTTGTTCGGTACAAATTTTGTAATAAATTTTTCAGGCACTTCTAGATGAGATAGAGGCTTGAAAATTGGAGCATAGGTCAGAAATAGATGACAATGCAACATAATGTAAAAATTATTGCGGTTCCACGGTTCCATCCATGGTTTCACTGATTCTCAAATCTTGCCACTGTACCAATTTGGCTGAAATTTTGAACTTAACTAGCATTGGGATCCGAGATGGTTATAGAATATTAGAAATTTTGATCCGAGGCCCCGATGAGGGGGCTACCTTAGAAGCCGGTTTTTGAATTTTCGTATATTCCGATAAAATGTTATAGCGTTGGATCGAAATACCTGGATTAAAGACTGGATATCGCAGGGCCCCCAGCTGAGGTCCCAGGACTTCGGGGAAGGGGCTAAAAAGCAAATTTAGAAATTTAGGATTTCATTGCTTTAGCATAGATATAAAAATTTTATGTTTTTATTTATGGCTTAATTCGATTCAAATAAGATTAAAAAAGAAAAAATAAATAAATAAATAAAAAAAAATAATTTAAAAACAACGTTTTTATAACGGAATAAAATAACTAAAAAGTAAAAAATATAATCAGATAATAATTGACAACCTCATACCGATTTCCCTGAAAATTAATTCTCACGAAAAACGTGGGGCGCCTAAAATTGAACATTTTTATCAATATCGTTTATCACACGCGACCCACGTTTTTCGTGAGAATTAATTTTCAGGGAAATCTGTATGATATTATCAATTATTATCTGATTATATTTTTTACTTTTTAGTTATTTTATTCCGTTATAAAAACGTTGATTTTAAATTTTTTATTTTCAATTTTTTTTTTTTCTTTTATTGCTATAAAGTGATTTGAACAAAAAAAAAATTTTTTTTGGGAACTTATTTTAAGAACTCTATGTTTCAAGATAAAATTTTACTTTTTATTAGTGATGCAGCGCCGTATATGATAAAAACAGAACAGCCGCTATACTTTGAAAAAAAAAAATCGTTTTATTAAATTGTATTTCCTAAATATTTTTGTTTTCGATTTACCTACAGGATTTTAGGCTTTCAAATTTTTTATTGCACGTTTTTGCACGTTTTGAGGTTTAAATTGCACGTTTTCAGATTTTGACTGCACGAAATTCCGCTCTCTAGTAATAATAATTAAAGTGTTTAAAAGTAGCCTACCACCGGCTTAATAATCTTTTTTAAAGTAAGCACCTACCCGCGACACCTTATCTACAAGCAAAAAAAATCAATATCTACTACTAAGTAAATATTTTCGACCCTCTAAGCTAGGGTTGCCAGAAGTCCCGGTTTTCCGGGATTGTCCCGGTTTTCATGTCGTTTCGTGACGTCCCGAAAAAGGTTCTCGGGACGCTCAATTGTCCCGGTTTAACATTTTTGACCAAAAAAAAATTAATAAATTTATAAAAAATGTGCCACTTTGTTCAGGTTATGTTACGCTTTGCTTTCATTTTTCTAATTCTCGATCCTACATTACATCAATCCAGCCTATAAAGATATTGCAGGGTAGTATTTGTTTATTTATACATTTTTGTTTTTGTTTATTTAGCTGCAAGACTTGGGTGGTTTACTAATTTCATTACTAATTTCATTTTATATATTATTAGATTTATTTTATACCTTCAAGTTCAAGCATGCCAAAGAGAAAGTGCCAATTTCTATAAAAATGTACTACAGAATTTCCTTTTATTAAAAAAGGTAAAATTGATACGGAAGCGTATTGTAGACATTGCAATTCAAGTTTTAGTATAAGTCATGGTTTATCCGACATTAAAAATCACATTCGAAGTCAGAAACACAAATCTGCAGTTGCTTCGGCAAGTAAATGAAATGAATATTTATATTTTTTGTTCCTAATTTGAGTTATTAATTTTAAGATATTATTTAATTACGTACTTGACCTTGTTACCATTATTACGGTCCTTTTTTTTTATATTTATATTAAATAAAATATTTTTTTAATAAATTTTATTAATTTTGTGAAAAAAATTCTTTTTGTCCCGGTTTGTAGTGGGGAAAATCTGGTAACCCTATCTAAGCACATAATTGATCAAACCCATATCTGCATAGAAATTTAAATGATGTGTAAGAGGAAGAAAAATCTTAAGTAGCTATTTTTAGAGGATATCTCAAGGTCATTTAATAAAAAAATAAGAAGAAAAAAACCTACCTATACTTAGATATTAATTAAAATAATTTTTTTTGTGATAATGAAACCTGTGGGAATATTTAAAAGAAACCTTTATTCTGTATTTACTTACAACTCACAATAAAAATTCCAATACCCAATTCCATCGTTCTAAGAATAATAAGAGTAGAAAAAAAAATGAAGAAAAAATTGATAGGAAAATAAAAGAATCAAAAAAAAAAAAAAAAGGCCAAAAATAAAGAAAAAAAAAAAAAACCAACAAGGAAGTAATTTTTTTTTTTATATATAACTATATAAGTATATTTTGATTATGGGTTCGTTTTTGAAAAGCTTGCGCAACAACTATACTTAAAACAAGAGAAAACAGAACAGAAATAAAAATAATGCAACGGTACACATAAAATTGATTAAAGTTGGAATAATCTTAGGTCATTTCGTCGACTCTTAACACTAATCAGAATAAAAAAAATAAAAGTCAAAGCAATAAAATGATGATCGGTGACGTTTAAGCTTAATGTTTTCATTTCATTTTGCATTAAATAATTTTTATTAATCGGAATTATGTTTTATATTAAATTGACAACATGATTGACAGTACTTAATACTTAAAGTCGGGAGAAAAATTCAACACTTCCTGTTCCTGTATAAGGATTTAAAACTATGAAATTAAGATATAAACTTCAATAAAAATTACAACTTCATTGCATTAAAAGAACGTGTAGTGGAAATTGGGAAAAAAATTAATATGAAACAATATTTTTCCCCTGATTTAATAAAGGGAAAATAGAAAATTGTTATACGGAAGAATATCAAATTGTTTTTTTTTTTTTTTTTTTCATTTACGCCCGTAATTATTATTTTTCTTTTTTTCATTATAACTAAATGAAAGTTAATTTCCATTTAAAGGAATTCAATGACCATATATAGGTGGGTAGGTAGATAGTTATTTTTTTTCAATTACTTAAGTACTTACCTAAGAATAAATAAAACTTCTGGCTAACTAATTGTAGAAAAGTCAAATTCACACATAATTAATCACTTAATTTAGAAAAAATGAAAAATATATAAAAAATAAAGATAAAACTTTCTGTATACGATTTTTTGTGGCTTTTTCCAAACCAAAATTATAACACAGTATAAGTATTTCTTTTAAATTAATTAAAAATAAAAATTGCAACATTTCACAGAATTTTTTGCTGAATTATCAGCAAAATTGAAATTGAAATATATGTATTTACTTAGGTATACTTAACTTACATATAATAAATATAAAAATAATCATAAAAATCAATATAAGTATAAAAATAATGAATGAGATTATTATTATAGCCGGTCACACAAACATATGCCTTTTTTTTTTTGTCGTTTTTTTACGTTTTATCATTTTGTCGGCAATTGAATTTTATTTCTTTTTCATCTTTTATTTTTTTCAAAATTAAGTCAAATTAATGAAAACTTGAATTTTGAGAGGCAGATGTTTATTAACTAAGTATATACTTTTTGTGATTTTCTTTTGGGCAATTTTTTGTCATACTTATACATACTTACTTTACCTATGTTTATGAATACAATGATAAAAACAATAATATTTTTATTAATATTTAAAATATGTTGATTTTAGGTTTAAGTATATGATGTTTTTAAGAAATAGATTTACTTAATTTGAGTTCGGTAGATACTTTCATTTGAATATAAAACCATCTTCATAGTTATTGCAAATTATAATTATCGATTGGCAACAGAACTGATCACACTTCAAAGAAAGAATTTTATATTATACTTACCTTACAATACAGTATTCCATACTTTTTTAATTTTTTGTCTAAAATATTACAGTTTATTATTTAAGTACTTAAGTAGTTATTATAATTTGGCCCCAGAAAAATGCTTTATTAATACCATTTAGATTTTATAGATAAAATAAGTCCACTCCAATTAATATTATCTCAATTTAGAAAATAGATACTTTACTTATATACCTTATACTTAGATACATAAAACTGCATATTATTTGTGATAATTAGCTGTAGTTAGATATATACTTATATACTTAAGTTTAATCAATTATAACTGATACCTAATCACTTATTGCGATGCGACTTAAATATTTTCTCGATTTTATTTATTTATTAAGTGAGTTATTTATTAAAAAAAAATGTTTGATTAACTAAACGCACACATTAAACGTCATTTTTCGACTATATATACTTAGGTAAAAGCTGTTCAAATATCCTTTTACTTTTTTTAAAATAATAATACCTACTTACCTAGGTAGGTATATTGAAAAATTTAAAATAAAAATTAGTTGGTCTTAAAATTCATTAAAATAGTGTTATACAGAGCATTTCCATTTAAAATTACTTATTTCAATTTACGGCATGAAATTGCATATTAACAACCATTAGATAAACCTTTTCAATTCGTCGCTACTAGCGAAGGAATGCCGTAAGGTGGTACCGCGTGTAGCCACTCAGCAGCCAGGAAGGTGGGGTTTTAGTCGGTAGTTCAAATTAGTCTGAAAACTAGTTTGAGAGTCCGACACTCTGTGCGTCAATGCATTTCCCCACCTTCTCAAAAAAAAAAAAAAAAATAAATAAAAATAAAAATAAATTCGTCGACCTTTGAACCTTTTAGTAAGACCGTGATTTAAGATAAAAAAAAAGTTAATTAAAAGTTAACGTTAAAAGTGGAAATCATAAGGAAATCATAAGCAAGTAAACTAGGTTATACATCCCTGCAATGCTTAACTTAACAAAAACCATTAATACTTAATCCTTCATAAATTGATCTCAATTTTTCTGATATCTGTGTAGGTATCGCGGCAAAAGGCGAGGCAAAAGGGTTAAATGGCAAATTATATTAAATTTATATAACTAGGTATATTTTAAGAATGAAAAAAGCATTAAAAACAAAAATTTTACTTACAATTATTTTTTAAAACTGGAAATAATCCATTTTTAGTGCGCGGAAAAAATTGATTAAAATAGAAAAGTTAAGGTAGAAAAAAAAATTGATTTTTTTTGTTTTTATCTTGTGGTAAAAAAAAAATATTTTTAAATGTTGATTAACGTTGTGGTTGTCACGGCTTTTGTTGGCTATTGTTGTTGTTATAGAATGTAGACCGCAGATAAATTATTTTATTTCCATCGATCGAACAAAATCGAGTATCAAAATAAGAAAACACAAGTAGTGTGTTTGTTGTTTTTGAATAAAAGTTCAGTTCAGGATTTTTATATTTTTACAAAAATTATTTATTTTTTAATACAAATTTTTAAATAAAATAAAAAAAAAAATTACAACAAAAAGAAGTTTGAAATAAAATCCTTACAAATGTTTTTTTTTTCTTTTATCTTTTTGCGCTTCTTAATAAATTCTTTTTTTTTACCATCTGCCGTTTATTTTTCTTTTTGTAAAAAAAAAAAACTATTTTCTTCTCCTTTAGAAAAAATTTATAATTTTTTTTTCTCACAGTCAGCAGTCACCAACAGCAGCAGAGTTTGCAAATTTTTTTTTTTTTTTTTTTCAATTTTTGTTTTTATTTAAATTCTTTTATTTTATTTAATTAAATCTCGAATATAATTTTTTTTGTTATATTTGCAAAAGTCGAGAGAAAAAAGAAAATTTATTTTAAATTAAAAATGAAAAAAAAAATTAAAATTAACAAAGGATTTTTTTTTCTTTTTTTCAGACATTTTCTTTTCAAAAATTTTTGTTTTCGATTTTTTTTTTGAATAAAAAAATAAATAAGATAAAATTTTTTTTTAGTATTAAAAAGTGAACACTTTATTTTTGAAAATTTTAATTGAAATTAAAGGCAAAAATTAATTTTTTTTTTTATTTATTTTTTGAATTAATTTGATTTTTTTTTTTTTTTTAAATATTAAAATTGCCGCGATAACCGTAAAATCGTTTTGTTCGATTCAATTTCTCAAAAAAGTTTGTTTATTTTTTTTTCCTTTTTTTTAGATAGACTCTGTGATTTTTTTCTTATTGTCGGTTGTTCGATATCCTCTCTTCAAATAAATTTGTGCAATGCGTTTATGAACAAAAAAAATAATTGCTTGTGCGATAACACTCTTTTTACGAGGTGCAGTTTTAAAAGACCTTATTGAAATGTTTTTGATTGGCTTTAAGTTAACTGGTAGTCTTAATGTCGGCTCTTGCGAAAGACGTCTTTCTTTCAGCTCTCTTTCGTCTTTTGCCATATACAAAAAAATCGCAAGAGTCGAAAGAAAGACTCATCACAGTACATACTTTGTCGCTTTGCAGCTTCTAGGTTGTTATCTTTTGTTGTTTTTCTGACTTAAATTAATTATTTCATGGTGGTTACACTTATTTGTGTCAAAAAAAAATAACAAACAGAACATTAAATTCATAAACAATGAAAATTTGTTTTTTATCTGTCAAAAGGAAGCAGAAAGACAAAGACAGTCCTTTGGCAGTGTGTACAACTTTTTCAAAAGACTGCTTTCAGACGTCTTCATATTGCAGAAAGGATATAAAAGTACTTGTTTGTCGCTTTGCAGCTTGTAGTTTTTTTTTAATTTTTTGTCGTTTTACTGCCTTAAATTAATTATTTCGTAGTGTTCACGTTTATTTCTGCCAAAAAATAATAACAAACCGATTATTAAACTCCCTTGCATAAAAGAATTTGAAATTCTGAATTTTAATAAAATTGAATAATTTAAAAATCCAACATTAAATTTTATTCTGGCAATGTTTTAATTCTAAAAAATAGGTTTGAGAACGGCAACCCTTACGCTTATTTTGAGGTACAAATGTCAATTATTCACAGCAACGCAATTTTCGTATAATTTTATTTTTTATTATCATAAAAATTATTAACTCTGCGTTTTGGCTGTTTCTGCGCGTGTTTTGTGTATGGAAAATTTTCTTAAAAATTAAAAAAGTTTTTTGAAATTTTATTATTTTGCTTTAAAATTTTCCTGCTACCATTTGACATTAAAAATTAAAAAAAGGAAAATTTCATTAAATTTCCACCAAAAAACAAAAATCATATGATGTAGCTATTTAAAAACAAATAAAAAAATTCATCGTTAAAATTTCTTCCAAAAAAGTATATAAAAATAAGTAAATGGAGATGAAGCTCGACGTGCCACCAAGCATCATTGAGAATAATATTTCATCAAAAAAATATAAATATAATTTATTGGAAAACGTACATTTTGATTTGCCACCACCAACTGAAAATGGAATAAGTTATTTAACAAAAAGTAAGACAAAAATTACTTAATTTCTCTTATGAAAATTGAAAGAAAAAAAAATAAAATAAAATAAAAAATTCATTCTTTTAAAGGTAATTTCAGGTTAAAAATAAAAATCATTGACGTTTTAGTTAATGACTAATAACTTAATGAGGGTTTCGTTTTTCTTTACAATAAAATTATTCACGCACGCCCACTTAATTTAGTTGCCAACTAATATTATTATTTTTTTAACTTCAATTCCGACCGATGCACTGATGCACTACCTATACCTGTCTAAAATCCAATTTGATAAATTTTAATTTGTAATTTTCTCGTTATCTCAACATGTACTTACTTAACTAGTGTAAATTTCTAATTGTAAAATATCTTATTTTTTTTAGATACGCTTACTTATTATCATTACGGATGCGATGGAAAGGAAGACATTGGTTGGGGTTGTGCTTATAGAACTTTGCAAACATCTTGCTCCTGGATTCGCAATGTTTTGTTGCATAATATACAATTTGGAATAGCTTTACCTGATACCATCAATGAGAATTTCCCAATTGATATACCATCAATTGAAGAAATTCAATCAATTTTGGTCAGAATAAATGATAAACCAAAAAGTTTTTTGCATTCAAGGTAAGTTGAATAAATTAATAAAATTATATAATGATAATTTTGAGGAAACAAATTACATGTTTTAATACTAATTTTATCCGGTTTTTTTTTTTTATCTAAGTTTTGTATATTATTTGTTTAATTTTTATTACTGTGTAATTTTGTATTTAAATGATAAGGATGATAAGGATATGAAAAATAATATTAGAACGGTATATAATTTTAATTTCTGTTTTGAGAAATTTCCAATATTTCAAAATTTAAATGATCTGACTCAATAACAGCAAACATTATGAACTTATTATTTAAAAAAAAAAACATTTCTTATCATTTAATTTTTCTTTTCTTTGTTATTTAGTTGATAATTATAATTATATTCTAATAATAATTCCGGTTTATTGAAAACAAAATTACAGAGATTGGATTGGAGCTTTGGAAGTTTTCTATGCAATTGATGTTTTGTACGGTGTAACATGCAAAATAATTCATATTCCGAGATGTGATGAAATAAAGAAATACGCAAATGTTATTAAAAAATATTTCATAGAGCATGGCGGAATCATAATGATGGGAGGGGACGTTGATGCTTCATCCAAGGTTTGTTATTTTTGTTATAAAAATTAAATATTTTGAAATTTACTAATTATTTTTTTCTTCTTTTAGGGCTTAGCTGGAATACATATTGAAAATAACCAAGCTTATTTTCTGATTATCGTAAGTAACGGAAAAAAATATTATTTTGCATTGACTGTATTGTGGACGAATTTTCAATTTACGTTATACATATATTGTGTCTGTATATTTAAAGAATTTATGATAGAGCGCTATGAAATAGAATATAGCAAAATAGAATATACGTACTACAGGAATTCAATTTCAATATCGTAATTGCGAACTTATCAGAAACTCAATACCGAAATTTAGTATATTTATGTGCAATAAAATATGTAATTAAATTAAAAAAAAATGTATATTTAATATTCTAATTCTTATTAAAGTCTCAGATAGGAATTAGGAATAGAATATAATATGTATAATAAAAAATAATATTTGTAAAAAGGTTGTCTTAAACAAAACGAGCAATATATATTGTATTGTCAAATTGAAAAGAAAGAGATGCTATATGCAATTTCCGTACTTCACTATATTACATTTCTATATTGTAATTATTTAAACTAATAAAGTTATCGTTATAGTTACACTAAAATGGGTTTTTTTGACGCACCAAAAAAGTATTAATGTATAATTTTAAATTTTTTTTTCGAACACCTTTTTCATAATTCCAAGTTTAAAAAAAATAAATATTTTTTATTTTCAGGATCCACATTTTGTCGGCAAAGCATCTTCAAGCGAAGAATTAATTGAAAAGGGCTATATAAGATGGCAACACAGTTCAGAATTTTTGGACAGCTCATTTTACAATTTATGTTTGCCACAAATTTGATTGAAAATAAAAAATACTTCCTACATATTATTTTAAGAATTAAATTTAAAGTACTTATAATTGATGTAAATGTGTATAATTTATTGCATTATATTTTTATTCTTATGAAATCAGTCAATATTTTTTTAAATTTGCTACAAACAAGTTATTACCTTTATCAAGTTAATTTATTAGTCTTTACATTATAGAATGTGTTTTTTTTTTGGTTTATTGTATTGTTAAAGTTGTGTTCTTTAAAAGAGTTACTAATAACAAAAGTTCTATTTATGGCAGAAAAAAAATTTGTTTTTTTTAACGAATAGAATTTTCACAGCTTAATTTTGGCTTATTTTTTTTTTCTATATTATATAAAAAATTTCATTCAAATTAGAATATGTTAAATTTTTGTGTCCACCGACCCGATGGGTTTCTTTTAATAACAGTATTATAACTTGTCTAGACTGAAAAAATAAATTAATTCCAGCTTTTCTTAATTAACTTTATACTTATATTTTACATGATATAAAAAGGTAAAAGTTAAAAACAAAAAATTAAATTATTAGTGACTTCGATTACATTCCATTATATGCTGGCCCGCCGCCACCTTCTGGCACAACCCAATTAATATTTTGTGTTGGATCTTTAATATCACATGTTTTACAGTGGATACAATTTTGAGCATTAATTTGTAATTTCATATTTCCACCTTCATCATTTGCTACGTATTCATAAACTCCTGCTGGACAAAATCTACCTTCAGGCCCTTCGTAAACAGCTAAATTATGATCAACAGGTAATTTGTCATTTTTCAAAGTTAAATGAGCTGGCTGATCACCTTCGTGATTTGTACCAGTTAAAGCAACACTTGATAACAAGTCGAAAGTAATTTTTCCATCTGGCTTAGGATATTCGATTTGTTGGGAATCTTTTGCAGTTTTAAGCCTAGTATTATCTGCCCCACCGTGACTTAGTGTCCATGGTTCACGTCCTCCCATAAAAATGGAAAAACCACTTAGTGCTAATCCACCATACATTCCTAAGGGATTATGAAAACTGGGACGAACATTCCGAACCTTGTACAGATCCTTCCAAATAAATGATTCTTTAATTCTAAAACAAATTTTTTTGTTATGAAACAATAGTTTAACGAAATTTTACGTAGTAAATCATAAGACTCATATTCCTCGTACGCATATTTTTTGTCTATATAATTATAAATTTTAGTTTTACTTACTTATCAGGATATGTTTTTGGCTCGTAACCAGCAGTTTCTTGTGTTTGTTCACTCCATATACTTTCTAGAGCACTTTCAGCTGCTAACATTCCACTTTTCATTGCATAGTGGGTTCCCTTGATTCGAGGAACATTCAAAAAACCCGCACTACAACCAATTAAGCATCCACCAGGAAAGGTTAATTTTGGTATGCTCTGAAATCCACCTTCGTTCAGAGCTCTGGCTCCATATCCAATGCGGGTGCCACCTTCAAAAATGTGACGAATCTTGGGATGCGCTTTAAAACGTTGAAATTCTTGGAATGGACTTAACCAAGGATTTGAATAATCTAAGCCGATAACAAATCCTACTGCAATAAGTGGAGTTGGTTCGTTCAAATGATATAAAAATGAACCACCGTATGTAGCTTTGTCCAGTGGCCAACCAATAGTATGTTCCACTAGTCCGGGACTTAAAACCAAATAAAATGAATTATCAATATATTATACAAATACTTTAAAAATCCTAATGCTATTTTAATTAAAGTTTTTTAATTGATTAATATTCATCAAAACGTTTCGACATATAAAAATCTACTGGCCGTGTAGGAGCTTCTAAAATTATTTGATGTCGTTTATAAATTCTTCTTTGCTTTGTTGGCGGTACTATAAAATCTTCGTTATCATTAGTTTCTAAGCCAATAGTTAATTGAAGAAAAAAATAAATTAGAACTAAGAAAAAAACTATTGTTTTCATTTTGAATTATTAAAACGAATAAAACAATTATTATAAAAATATTTTTATCAAAACTTTATATTTTTATTTAAAATATTCAAAATATTTTTGTTTGCGGTTTTCATTATGCGGTTCGACTTTATTTGACCACAAGTATTTATTTATGCATACTTACAGAAAGCAAAAAAAAAAACATAAAAATTTAAAATAAAATTTTATTAATAAATTATAAAAGGCTGGTAATCTATCAACTTTCGTTAAATATTTTGTGCATTTTAATTTGTTCATAGTTTTGTTTTTTAATTTAAAAATATTTCAAATATTCTTTCTTTAGTTTAACTTTTTGATTCCGAACTGTTCTTACGCTTAAATAACGGCTCGAAGCGAACATATATTAAAAATCCGTTTCAGAAGAATCTGTTTGTACAAATACTTGTTAAGAAACAAAATACATTGTGGTATAATCTTTAAAGTTTTAAATAACTACCTATGTTTGTCTGGAGCGATTTCCCAAATTTCTTTTAGTCCAATACCATAAGATTGAGGCTCACTTTTTGCTGTTAAACCAAATTGCTGCATAATTTGTTTTGTCAGATGACCTCGACAACCTTCAGCGAAAATTGTAGTTTTGGCATGCAATTCCATCCCGCGAGCAAATGTATCTTTAGGACTGCCATCTTTTGCTATTCCAACATCGTTAGTCGCGATTCCCTTAACACTACCATCTTCATGGAATAATATCTTAAAATAAGAAAAAATTAATTTAAAAAAAATATAACAAACGTCACTTAAAATTTCTTTACATCACTTGCTGCACATCCAGGGTATATTTCGACTCCCAATGCTTCTGCTTGTTCCCCAAGCCATTTAACTAAATGACCTAAACGAACGATATAATTTCCACGATTATCCTAGACAACAAAATAAAATATACGTAATTTTTTGATAAAAAATTGTTTTCCAAATATTGCTTATACTTGTCTAATGTCTATTCATAACTTACCATGGGCCAGCCAGGAAAAATCGGGATTGGAATTTTACCATTTTTTGTTAATAGTGAAAATTTATCATGCTTAACAGGTGTGTTTAGAGGTGCTTCAAGATTTTTCCAATCAGGAATTAATTCGTTTAATGAAATAGGATCAATAACAGCTCCAGATAAAATATGACCACCAACTTCAGAAGATTTTTCGACAACACAAACACGTATTTCCTAAAAAAAAGAAGTGATTTTAAACTGCTCATTTACTTCGTTAAAATATTTGTTTACCTTCCCTTGCTCCACAGCAAGCTGTTTTGCTTTAATAGCTGCAGACATACCTAGAAAATTAGGATATTCTATTTAGCTAATTTTTGCAAAATTTTTAAAACGTCTTATAACAGAGATGTTATTCTAATCGGTTGCCGGAAATCATTCTTGATTGTACAAAATCTCAATACTTAGGTTTATTAAAAAATAATTTGTTCGTTTAACATACCAGCAGGTCCACCACCAACAATAACTAAATCTACTTCATCAACAAAACGCTCCATATTCACATCTTAAATAAAATAAAGATAGAATTAACAAAAAAATAATAAAATTTAATAAAATTTCAATAGTAATATAATTATTTTCCACCTTTCCATCTTTCATCCTTTTCCCTTGGATGTACTGTGTAATGGGTTGTAATTTTTGGATATTTAACTGCATCTGATACATATCTCAGACCAGAATTATTTATGAGCTTATGAGCTAAAAATAAAATTTAAAAAAAAATTAAAACAAATTATTATCAAAACTAATAATACTCTGATTTAAGAAAAATTTAAAAATATCAATCTCGAAAAATAAAATTAATCTTTTTTTTTTAACCTTGGCATTTTGTTTACGTGGTCAAACAAAAAAAGTTTAAAGAAACTTTTGTAGCAATAACTCGTAGAGTAGAATTAGAGCTTCTAGCACACTTGAATGATTTTAAGTATTAAGAAATTCCTGAGATCTTTAATAGAAGGCCGGTCATATTGTTAATGGAAAATATTTTGCTGAATACTTATTTAAGGCTTTATAATTTCATAAGCTAAATCATCTTCTAGATTTGGACAAAATAAGCAAATATGAGTATATTAGAGAATTTGTTGAAAATCTTGATGTCAGTAATACGACTAAGAGTGTTCTGATTGAAGCCTCGAAGCAAATTTATTGAATTATCGAATTATCTAATTAGGAAAATAATTGAATAAGACAAAAACCGTAATTTTTTGAAGACTTCCAAGATTGGCCTCATAAGGTTTCAATCTAGGTTGGTAAATTTGCTTTCCATATTATAAAATTGGCGCAAATGGTAGATAGTTCTATCGATTTGTGTCCCTAATAAATCAATGAAACTATTCAATGTAATTTGTAGTTTAATACCTTTGATGTTTTGTTGTCATTAATAAAAAAGGAAACATTTTATTATTAATTATATAATTTATGGATTTTGAAACAAAAAAAACACTTTATATAGGTATAATAAAAACAAAAAAACAATTTTTGTTTTAAAAAATTTATCTTACCTTTAAAAATTTTCAACAATTTTAACATTTTTTTTTGATTGATTGAGATAGTTTTTTTTATTTTTTCTTTAAAACATTTAATCAATCCCAATTGAAATTTAAATTAATTATTTAACCTAATTACAAAAATATGGAAAAAATTTTTCTAATTTATGGACTTTGATCTTATTTCTTTCTAAAGTTGCAATTTTTTTATCAAAAAGAAAGTTTGTTTTTGTTTTTCTTAATGACGGAAAAGCTGTTTTTTGTTTATATAATTATTTATTTATTTATTTTTTTCAATTTCTTCACTTTTTATTATCCTAAAATTTAATTATATACCTATTTTGAAAATAATTATTATTAGAAAAAAATGAAATGACCCAATTGAAAAAAAAATAAAATTAATTTAATTTCTTAAAAAAAAAGAAATTATAAATTTTTCTCCCTTATAAAATAAAAATATTTCGTTCTCTACACACAGCAACAGCTGTTTGTTTGCCTATTTTTCTTTTGGTTTTTTCTTTTAATTCTGCACATGCATTCTGCAAAATGTTATTTTATTTGTAAAAAAAAAGTAAACAAAACTACAAGGACAACGCAGTCGAACAAAGAGATTTTGCAGTGAGTTGCAAATATAAAAAAAATTTAACTTTTTGAAATTGAAATAAAAAGAAAACAAGAAAATTTTAAAACATTGAAAAGAACGAATTTAAATAAATTAATTTTTTTTCGATAGAGAAATAATTTGTGCTTGATTTTGAAATTCGGTTTTAATAATAGCTTGTAAAATAATAAATAAGCCGTCATCTCTTAGGACCGCTCAAGTTGCAGATATTACTCACATAATAATGTTTTATTTCCATATATTCCTTTCAATTCCGAAGCTGCAAATTGCGGTAAAAAATTTATTACATCGTTATTAATTCCGTTTTTAGAATTTATAATATTAAAAGTGTTGAACTTTTTTTTTAACTATCATACCTTTTTTTAATCCTTCTACTTTTACATCTTAACTTACTTTTTATATTTATGAACGTCTCCGTCATGTTTTTCAAATTAATTTTTGTTTTTTCTTATTCCGTTTCATAAATAACGGTATTAAAACATAGTATGTTTCATTTTTGTTTTCATTTTGTGTTTGATGGTTTGATTGACAATCACAAATATTATAAATAATATGTTGACAGATGCGAAAAAAATCAAAAATTTGTAAAAAAAAAAAGTAATTTCGGTGTCGGAATTAAAATAATGTAAAATAAATTAATAAATAATAATAATAATTGTAATAATGAAGGAAGTTGATGTTGATGTTGAATATTGGTATAAAATAAAATTAAGTTCGGGCCAGTTCAAATTTTTCATACTGCACTCACTGATCGTTGCGCAATTTGTTTAATAATATGTGGGATTAGAGACCTTTTTCCGATAGAGAAACATATGTCTCTACATACCTACCTACCTACTTATATATATATATATATATATATATATATATATATCAAATAAAGCGGAAATGTATACCTTCCTTGCTTTACATCTCACCACATTTGCTTGGTATTGATGTTTCTTTCTGTCTGTAATCAAATTTAACTACCTTATTTATTTTATCAACAAAAAACAATATCCTGTTTTTCATATATATTTATGTTCAAGTCCTTATCTTAGAAACACAAGAAAACTTAACAATTTAAACTTTTTTATTTAGAAATAATCTTCTATTATTATTTAAGTGGATTTTGTGATTTTTCAAGACAATGCAATGAGCTATCTGAATTTGTTAAACAAATTCATCCAGATGTAAAAGTAAATTGCCATAAAGGAAGACAAGGTTCATTCGAAGTTAAAATCAATGATGTATTAATTTATTCAAAATTACAAATAGCAGCATTTCCAGAATACCAAAGTATTGCTGATAATATTCAAAATGCAAAAGATAAGAAACCTTTTACTATTCCTAAGCAACAACCCATCAAAGACTGCACAATAATGTAGATTAGAATTTGCTCATATAAATTGTTAATTTTAATTTATAATAAATTGTAGAAATTAATTTATGTATTTATTTTTTGTAAATAAAATGATGATTTGAATAATGTTATAATTTTGGTGATTTTTAATAACTAGATAAAGTTAATGAAAGCAGTATAGTTGTGGAAAAGATAGCTTAATCAGACAATAGTGCTGCTGGATAATCGGTTGTGAAACTAATTATGTCAATTACTGATTGGATTCGATTACATTATAATATTTTTTTTCGTCGATTTTTTAAAACATTAATAATTAACCACCCTTCTCCAATAATCAGAATTATTTTCATGTTTTTAGTTTATTTTATTTATTTATTTACCATTCATTTAGTGTAATGATCACGAACTTGGATCCTTTTCGAAGTCGTATAATACAATTTTTTTCATTGATATTTTATTTTTACATTACCGTACCGAATGAAGATTATTAAGAACCAAAGATGATCAAGGAGTCAAAATAAAAGTTATGTAATGTAACATTCAAATTATTTAATTTGACAACTTTTCTCAAAGTAATTAATTATTGTTCATACTTGATTGAAATAATTTTCAACTTTTGCAAATATTCTTTATTTTCTTAAATAAGTATGAATGTATAATATTTTGATTTTTTGTCAATATTTTTTTTTTAATTTTCAGTAATTTACAGACTTTCTAGATAATTGCATTTTAGAAATAATAATATAATATATATATTTTAAATATTTTGTGTATATAGTAATATAATATTTTGTTATATATATATAATTTAATTAATAAGTACAGTACATACATTATCTCTGTTGTTTTTTCTTTTTAAATACAAACATTTTAACAAAATTTCAACTTACAACATAACATTTTTGGACAATATTTTTACTTACAAATTTAACACAATAAATTTGCATAAAATTAAGGGATACATTTTTAATCCAGCCACTTAAAAACATATGCCTTTTTTTATTTTTCTGGTTACCAACAAAATCAAACTGATTAATAAATTATTCAAAAACTAATGGTTACAGGCCTAAAATTTGTAAAACAAATAACCTAAGAAAATAATACAAATTTTTCGTTTTTTATTAAATTAAAAATAATCATATTGAAAATTATAATACCATCAACTCTCAGAATCCTATACTGCCAGAAATATAATTCGTACACATAATTTAGATTACACATAATATGAATATAGGATTAAGTTGAATAAATAAAATAGAAGCTCTAATAGTTAATTATCATTAATAATAAAAGCTTACCAAACTGGTTTATGAAACTAAAGTGACCTTAGATAAAACTGATATTATTTCTCTAGCTATGAAATTAGAAATTGGAATACAATTTAAATAAATTATTCGTATTGTGCTAGATATTCTGGAACATATTCTAAAGATTCAGTATTTTGTTGATCGTCTTCTTCCGATAAAGAACTCCCTAAACCATCAGTTTTAAAAATGTTTTCTAAATTATTCGAAATTTTGTCCGATTCAGTTGTTGTTTGATGTTCTTCAGTTTTGTTTTCATTTAATTTGTTTCCATTATCATTTGTTCTTTTACCAAATCTCATAAAATTTTGATCTAATTTTCCAAATCGCATAAAATTATTGTTATCATTTTTATCATTGTGGAGTAAATTATCTGCGCGACCAAATCTCATTAAATTATCAGAACGTCCAAATCGCATAAGATTACCATTATTGTCCCGACCAAATCTCATTAAATTATCTGACCGGCCAAATCTCATTAAACTGCTATCACGCCCAAACCTCATCATATTTTTGCCTGATCTTCCAAATCTCATTAAATTATCAGATCTTCCGAATCTCATCAAACTTTTCCCATCAGATCTTCCAAATCTCATTAAATTACCAGTGCCGTCTGCTCTTCCAAATCTCATCAAGTTTCCAGTACCATCTGCTCTACCAAATCTCATAAGACTACCACCACCGTCAGCTCTACCAAATCTCATTAAACTACCACCACCGTCTGATCTTCCAAATCTCATAAGACCTGAGCGCCCTAAACGCATGAAACTGTCCCCTCGTGATCCCCTTGAACCACTTCTCTCGCTTCTTCCGCCTGCTTCATTCGTACTTACAGGTCTTTGATCGGAATAAAGCTCTACTTGCCTTTTTCCAAATCGCATAAAATTATTATCAAGAGCTCGCCTATTTTTTTCCATACCAAGTTGTTGCAAAGGGAAATTTTTTCCAAATTTCAACAACACAGCATTTCTATTATAATCGATATTAATTATTGGCAGAGCTTCATTTGAATCCGGATTGTCAGGATCATTTGTTGGTATTATTAGAATTTCATTATTGCTTGGCTTATCATCTTCAGAATTATTTATAATTTCATTTTCATATAATGATTGTCCCGATAAGTCTGTTAGCTCTGAATTAACAAAATAATATTGTTGAAATATAAATGTAATTGCAATAATGTACGACGACAACATCATTTTTACGATATTTTATTGCCAATTAACTGATTATAGCCTGAAAAAAAAAAAATTAAAATATAAAATATATCTGTAAGTTCATCTTCAAAATAATTTATAGAATAATCGGAAGTTATTTTTAAATTTATTAAAATTTAAAATAATTACTCTTCCATAATCGTACGATACACTAATTTCAAATAATGCTTTTATGATGCTTATAAACTATTCTACTTCAAATAGTATCCGAAAATGCAGTAAATTTTAAACAGCTCATACTTAAGTTAAATATTTCGTACTATATATAGTCCCCGAAAACCTATAAACATATTCCTAATATCTTCAGGTTATATCAATTTTTTTTTAATATTATAAAAATTAAAAAAAAACAAATTTGGAAAAAACATAATATATATATATTACAAATATTCAAGTTTAATTTCCAAAAACTTTTTTTGAAGTATTAAGTTCAGATTCCGTTGCACTTACAGAAAAATAGGAAAAATTTAAAACAATACAAGCAACCCTTAAGGATTAAAAATATAAAAGTTGAATTAATAAACTTAAAAACTTGAAGAAAAAAAAAGGATATAAATATAGTGAATAAATATGAAGATAAAGTTGAATTTATTTGTCTTGCAATTTTGCATTTGAAATGAAATAATAAACATGTACATATGTATAAGATACCAAGAATTATACATCAATAATAACAATGTAACATAATATATTCAATGCAAAATAAATCTCAAATTACATTGAATTTAACATATTTGAATAAATTATTTTAAAATTTATGAAATTTCTTAGGTGTGGGAAATAAATTCTATACTACGCATTTTTTTTTTGTTTATTATTTTCTTTTTGAAATACAATATCAAGTTTTTTTTTTGGGAAAATATTACGGAAAATTATCCTGTGATGTTGTTCTCGGTGTTTTATGAATTTAAACACCGGAAAATTAATTTTCAATATCACATTAAGGATATATATAGACCTTCCAATACAATTTTTGAAAATTATAAATTAAGTACTTTAATAATCTCAGAATTCGAACTTTATTGACAATATTAACCATGAATGTTAAGTTTGTATATGTTTGATACTTAGTATGTACATCCTTGCTGTCAATATGGTATATAAAATATATAAGTACATAATTAAAATAAATTAAACATAATGGTAAGTAATCAATTTTTGAAACCTAAAACTTATATTAATATACCTACTAATAATATGAGAATTGGATTATTATACATAAAATTCTATGAAATATAAATTAATACTGGTTTTTGTAACAAATTGATAAACTTTTATGAGTTTTGAAAGATATAGAAATTTTCCTTAAAATAATAATAAAATTTCTAAAAAATATTAATTGTTTTGCATACTATTTTTATTTGTTGATATTAATGATACGATTATATAATTTAAATTATATTATTAGGATTATATTAGGTGTAGTAGAAATAGATATAATTTGATATTTAATTTTGTCTGCCTTATAAATAAATTAGATAGTGATCAAATATATTTTTTTTTAAAGTTTATTTCGAAATTTTAAATTGAGACCATGGACATTAGTTAAAAGTTAAAGATGATTGTCACTTGCTTTGGTATTACATAAATTACATAAATAAGACGAAACTGAAAAGCAAGCATTTGATGCATAGAAAAGTGAAAGTTTTCACTCTAAGTTATGTAATGTCCATAAAGGCAAGTTTTCATTTATTTTAATGCAAACAATCATATAATTGATTTTTAACATAATAAATCAATATGTACTTACATATTTTTATTTTAAAAAGTTATATTTATCTCTTCATCTGTTATGAAATATTTTTTCACAAGAATTATGCTAGCAATATATACATTAGTTAGTTAGTTATTTGTAATGTTCATAATACGAAAGAAAAGCTACACTATATCTTTATGAATATATAGAAATTATTTTCATAGTTATAGAGGTTCATTTTTGAAAAGTTTACATATTTTATTTACATTTTATGCTATTTACAAAAGAAATAAAATTAAAAAAATTATACAGGCATATAAAGTTATTTTTTGTTTCGTTTTTAATTTAATATTATTTAATAATCACAATTCGTTTCAACAAAAACTAAAAAAAATTTACGAACTAGTACTAGAGCCTATTTTCACTATTAATTAATGGATATCACTGGACAATAATTACTTTTCTAAATCATTTATCGAAAAAAGTTGTATAGTTTTCATTATAATTTCTGTCCTCATTCTAAACTTATTATATTGAAAATTATATTATATTGAAAATTATAATTCAAAGTAAATTTCTTCTTCATCGTCTAAATCTTCTGAATAATTTATTGCAATCACTAATTAGTGTCATATAAATTGGACAAGAAATAATTTAAAAATAATATTTTTATAGTTAAGGTTAAAAAGTATAATTTTCTTTAAAAAGTATAATTATCATAAAAAAAATAAAAACAAAAATCGCATTTCCTTCTGCGCTGCTATAATAAATGTTTAAAAAATAATTTGAAACCATTTAAATCACAGTAAGTGTCATGTAACGCATTGTCTGTCTCATTAAGCATGGTGTATTAACTAACAACCATAATTATAGTATTGAAACAAAAAACAACTGATTTATTAATTTTTTTTTATATTTTTATTCGTTTTGGTATTTTGTCCTTTGGATTTTTTTAATTATCTTCATTCACGTCAATTTATAAAGATATTTATTTAAGGACATTTTGGATATCGAACATTAAGACAATGTTGCAGGAGCGTTATTTTAAAAGAAACACTACGGACTGTTGAATTAAATTAGTCTTAAACTGGCATTAAAATCTTAAAATTCAATTCCTAAAAATCAAATTTTTATAAGATAAAATATTCGATTGAGTGAGAACATTTTTTTTTTAAATATCAACAATAGCTAGAAAGCTAATTGAAGCTTCGAAAATATTTTAAAATTCTTATGTAAGTATTTCATAATTTACTAGACATTGCTTGATTTACTCAAAACAAAATTCTATCCTGATAGTTACACGCCTTACATCTTTACTTTTTTCATATTTTCAGTTTGAAAAGTGACGGCAATTTTTTTTCCTGAATCGTCTTCCTTTCTTTAAAATTCAAATTGAATTCTTTTATGAAAAATTTTAATGTTCAAAAGTTTTAAATATTTTCTTTTAAAATATCAAAATGCAGAAATTTTTTCTTTTTATAATGTTAAAATTAAACTTTATGTTTCCTCAAACACCTTTTTAAGTACATATTTCAATATTATAGTTAGAAGAAGAAAGTTTTAAAACTTTATGTTATAAGCGTAAATAAAAATATAATAGCCATTATATTTTTTAACTTTATGTTCAGCAATTTACAAAATAAAATTTTAGCACCAATTTATTTATTTGCATATGCCGTATAGTTTTTATGCGTAAATTTGTATATTTCATATTAATTTAAAAAGTTCTTATTAATTTACTTAATATGTTAAAAATTAAACTGGGAAACGTATTTTATACCAATTAGGATTAACTGCATAGTTTTATATGACGAATTTTTCCAAATCTATTCCAATTACTTCGGCTGCTGCCTTAGAAAAACTTCCAGATACAGTTCTTGAATAGTTTAAGGAATAATTTAATGTTCGAATAATATCACTATCTAACCACAATTTTAATAAAAAAAAATGAAAAATAGAGTTAATCGAGTGAAAGTTAGTCTTGATCTCAGTGAAATATAAGAAGTGGTGGGTTTCCATTGAAATAATCAAATTTTCTCACTATTCTGTATGTAAATTTAAGTATAAAATTGATTTTATTCTTCTTTTTTTTTTACTTAATTCATGAGAATTCCATTATTTTTATGAACAAAAGAAAAAAATTAAAAAATTTTTAATAAAATAACTTAATCTTTAAAAAAAAATTACAACATAATCATGTAAATAAAATAAATAAATCGTCATTGTCAAAAATAAGGAAAATGTTTAATATTTTGAGGTAAAACAAAATATAAATTAAAGCTCGGGATCAACAACAAAAAATAAATGAACTAAAGATATGAACAAAAAAAAATTTTCATGAGATGAAAAGCTTAGCTATAACAAAGAAAAAGTACAAAATTCAAAAACGTCTATACCTCTATATACCATTTGTTTTCACTTTAAATATTAAGAATATATGAAAAATCCTATCATTTTAAAAATATTCTAAAAATAAAAATTCTATTAAACATTACTTTAAATATTGATTAATTTCAATTATAAAATATGATTCTTAAAATTTTTAAGATATGTTCAATCAGTATGTAGATCTAGTTATCGAAAATATTGAATATATCAAGTTAGTTTAGAATAATGCTGAATGTGAAAGATAGGACATTTTGGGTAGAAAGAATCAAAACGTTGTTGGTATTAATCCAAAATTTAAATTTAGTTTACTGTACATATGCGTTATAATGTATGTTTCAAATTTTAACAAAAATATTTTGAATTACTTCCGGCTTGTACTGTTCCAAGGATAAATTGACCAAAATAATTTGCACTGAAAAAAAAATTCTTACTTAACATTGCCTTTCATGTATACTAATTTTTCAATTAGGGAAGATAAAATTTTAAAATAAAACATTAATAAATACATCATAATGTTTAATGTACATTATTTATGAGTTGAGTATCGCCTTCAATATCATTGAAGATAAATATTATTAAGTATGTATATAGGTATATATCTTATCTATTATACTTTTTTTTGTAACATTTTTAAGATATAATGCATAATGGTTATAAAAATATCGCATAATCACAGACCTACGTAAATTTAAGCATTTAATAAGTATTTTAAATCAAAAATTACTTAATGTTATATTTTTCAATATTTTTTTTTCTTAATTCTTAACAAAATAATAATAAAAGGAAAATCCCTCATATTAAATCCTTTTTTTTCTCTAACTATAAAATATGCCTCAGAGACTATGAAAAAGTCATTTTATGCGTGTAACAATAAATTTCCTTTTAATGTTAAGTAATTTTTAGTTATTAAAAACCATATTAAGTATATTATTATTATGTTTATGTTATTTGTGGCGGGAAAAATTTTTGATTTTATTACTTACAAAAGCATATAAAAAAAAATTTAATATTTTTTACTCCTTTTTTTCTTCTAAATTGTAAGAATGCGGATAAATAAAGAAATTTTTGAAATATTTTGATTAAGATTAATTTATTTTATATGTACCTAATCTTCAATTTCTTTTTTCTTACTAATGCTAATTTTTTTTCATTTTAATTTTAGCTTAAAAAAATTCAAATTTATAAACACTGAACACATTATACCTATGTAATGTACACTTTAAATTCCCTATTGGATCTGATTTCGCATTAAAATTTGATATTTGTAATGGAATGATAGAATAATCAAAATGGGAAAGGATAATAAATAAAATTTCAATTTAAATCCCAATTCAATTACCTACTTCTCTAAAGTCATTGCAATGATTTCAAAAATAGTCATTATTGTTTAGTTTACTCATATTGTTTTTGTTTTAATAATAATTTTTAAGAAACAGTTGATTACCTTAACAAAAATATTTATTTATTTATCACAGAAAGGAAAAATAGCTCATACTTTTACTTTTTAATACATTTGTTCATATGATTATAGCAATATTCCACATAAATAATTTCAGAAACTCATTTTGCATACCAACATATTTTTTCTATTTTATGCTGGAAAAAACAATAAAAAACTATAATCTTGGGCAGCAATTTTTGTTATCATTTTTGGACTATTTATTACACCGAAAAAACAGATAGCTGCGGTATTACAAGGAAAATAGCTAATAGTTTTTTTTTAATATATCTGTTCACATAATTATAGCAATATTTTGGGCACATTCTAGCAGAACATT
This sequence comes from Hybos culiciformis, assembly GCA_964007475.1. Classification (NCBI taxonomy): domain Eukaryota; kingdom Metazoa; phylum Arthropoda; class Insecta; order Diptera; family Hybotidae; genus Hybos; species Hybos culiciformis. The sequence goes on along the minus strand of OZ023274.1, from coordinate 92,810,211 downwards.
TTTCAGTTTGTACATATTTATTATTGAATGATAGATAAATATTTCCAGTATATACAGCCAGAAAATAATGCATTTTTATCTAGCTGATTATCCTCAGATGTTTTTTTAGTGTGGAAATCAGATTTTTTTTTAAAGTTCAAGGACGTTGTAAACTTAATTCTTTAATTATACACTATTCTGTAAGTTAACAAAACTTAAATCTAGAAAAATAAAATGTTATAAATTTAAAGAATGCAGTATACGGAACAAAGAATTCGGAAATTACGCTCTTAATTTAGTATTTTTATATACGTGTAGATTGTTCTTGTACAAACGATACTATGTACATTTTTATTGCAGATACATTTAAGTTATTTAATAGGAATAATGTGGTTGAAAATTTTGGTTTGTAAAAAATTTAAGAAAATTATTGATTGTATAAACATTTTTAATCTGTCAGGTCAGGAAATCAAAATTCTTTAACTTTTTGAATTAAGTTTTTTTTTTTTTAAATTATGATTCTATTTTTAAAAATAATATATTATGTATATTATTATATGGTTATTATTCGTTAAAAATAATTTCAGGACTACAGTTCTCATAAACATCTGATTAAAAAAAAATGTTTTTTTTTCTATTTAAATTTGACAAAGGGACTATTTCTTCCTTTAAGCTATAATGCTGAAATTTGTTTTTGCTTTTAAAAAGTATATACTAACAGCTGCCAACTTTTTATTTCAGTTTTTTGTAGAAACTTATAAAGAAAAACTATTTTAACGAAAGAATTTTTTTATTTTTTTTAATTCCTACGTACAATTTTTAATTTTTATTTCCAAATGAAGATATAAATACCTACGAACGATAATAATAATTCAAGTTTATGAAAAAAAATAAAAAATTATGTCAACATTTTTAGTTTTCAAGTAAATATTTTCTAATAAAGATTTTTAATTGGAATTTTAGATATTCGTTAAGAAAATTTGATAATTCATCTTTTAAGTTGTTTAATTTGTAAGATATTTTCTACTTTTAATATTAATACATTATTTTAACAAAAAACTATATATATACTGCATTTTTCAGATATTTCCAAACTTGGGTTTTACATGGACTGGAGTATTCGCCTTGATTGAATAGATTAAAAATTATATAAAATTGTTCTTTTTACGAAATTTGCACTCATACATTTTATAGAATGAAATACTGTAGAAATTGAACCTAAAATTCAGATAAGTAAAATTTTGGCATGTCTGTACAATGTAAATAAACCAAATTGAACTAGTGGATGACTTTTACAAGTTTAGCTATTTTTCATATCAAAGAAAATTTCTGAGATTTTTATATGTTAAATATTGTTATATGACCGGATATTTTAAAAAGTAAAAGTACACTAAAAAAAAACCCATAGAAAATTAGCTATAAAATATATAAAAAATATTATAACTAAATTGTGCTATTTTCTGATAGTATGTGCTAAAAATATTGCATTTATTATTAAATTATATAATAATTCTTCCTAAACTGAATTGTGACAAAAGTAGCTATTCGAAAATTATATTATACAAAAAATATTTTTTTATACAATATTAGTTTCTGAAAATTTTTAAAAAAATTTTGCTAGTATATTAAAAAGTGAGAGAATTTGATATTTTTCGTTACTATGAGAAATAGCTAATTTTGCTAACGTATTTCATTAGTTGGATTTGAAACATAGCAGGGGATTTGTACACAAACAATTTTTTTTTTATTTATAGAGAATAGTAATAGGATTTTCGCAAGCTTTTTAAGTTGAATCTTAATTAATTTCTCTGATAAATTATCATTATCATAGTAACAAAATATGTTGTAAACTTTCATCAGTTAATTAAAATTTTAACGTTTTTAATTTTTTTTTTTTTTTGCAAAGGCTCTAAAATTATTTTTTTTTTTAAGTAAAATTGATTTGTACCTAATTTGAATGAGATTTAATTCCAAGCCTCACCAAGAAGTGTTTTGTTTTTATATTTTTAAGTTTAATTAAAAATTTTATTCAAAGAAATTTTTTTTTAACCAAAATTTAATAAAATTAAAAAATTTCTATTAATTTTGTTTTTTAACTTCAGTTCATTTTTTTTTGTTTGTTTTTTTTTTAGTTTTATAATTTTCTTCTAAAACCAATTATTTTATTAAAAATTTATAAATTTTCAATTTTTATCACTTTTATCAAATAATTTTCTTTTTTGTATATTTAAAATATTATCCTTAACGTTTATATTCACTTAACCAGTGTTCAAAAGGATCTAACAGGATAACTTATCTTGTGGTTTATTTTTATATAAAAAAAATTAAGAGAAATTTGAAACAAAAAAAAAAAAAAACAAACTACTCTATACATTTATATATGGTTATTTTTATGTTATTCTTTTTTTTTTAAAAAGGAACTTCCTTATCAATGCAATAACATCATGAACATCATCATATTTTTTGGTCTTTATGTTGAAAATATTATGTATACGATTGTTGTATGTATTGTATATGTTTAATAGTTCGCCTCCTCAAAAACAGAATTTTTTTTTCATGTGCTATGTGAAGTAAATTTTTTTTTTCAATTTTACGTTGTACACAACAAATTTTTTAATCAATGAAATAGAAAAAATTAACGTAGTTTCGATTAGACAGTAATTATAGCAAATACTCTTTTCGGCAGGATTGCTTTTTTTTCATAAACGTGGTACAATTATTATGTTCTCATTTACCGTCCTTTGGACTTTAATGTGAGATAGAGGATCAAATTATTATGATTACTGGAATTTTCAGGATATTTCAATTTTAATGGATTTCGTTGAACATTATTACGTGGCTAGACAGATGACTAAATAAGGATTTAGGCTTATTCGAAGATTCGAAATTTAAATGAAAATTTATCCTCTGTAACTAGGAACCTAAAAAGGCGAAAAACTATTTTCAATTGAAATTACGGAAATCTTTACAGAGATCAACATACATAATTCGAAAATTTTCGAATTACATCACTAAACAAATAATGGCATTTATTTCAAGTTAATATTACAATGCGAAAATATATTTTTCTTCCCTCACAAAATATTTAGATAGAAAGAATATATCTCTCTTCTAATATAATCTGCGTTATTTTATCAGGACGATTATTTTTGTTTATAAGGATGCGATGGCGCAAAATGTACAAAATATTCAGAAACAAATTTTATATATTTTATATTTATGTACAAAAGTTGGGTAGATATGAAAATGATAATATAAGAGAAAACAGAAAAAACAAAATAACTTGTTGCTGCTACACAAAAAATATTTTAATTTTGCAGAAAATTGATCAAATTTTTGTAAAAGTGGGAATATAATCTAAAATTTATATTTTACTTATTATAATATTAGTTTTTGCGCCGTCAGTCAAAATTTGAAGACGAATTATGGAACATTTTTCTTTATCCAATTGACTTTTTTCACTGTAGCCTAAGAACTAAGAATCGTCATCGTCTAATAAAAGAGAACAAATGTTGAATGAAGAATCATCATCGTCTAATAAAAGACAACAAATGTTTAGTTTTATATATATTTTTTTATTTTAAATATACATAATCGTATAACACATCTGACATTAACTAGGAATGCAATATTATATTAGAGCACTTTAGATTCCTATGCATTTTGAATAAATATTTTTATATAATATTCATAAGCAATTTGTTTTATAAAATTTTAGAATTTCGCATAAATTAAAATAAGTATGAAATGCTAAAAAGATATTTTATTTCTTTTTAAAAAAGTCTACGAAAATCTTAATAAAATAAATAGAAAATAACTATTATGTTCTTGTTGTGTATTTTCAGAATTTTCACAAGAAGAACCGGCAAAAAAATTATTTATTATTTTTTTTTATTTTGAAATATAAATATTTTTTCAAGCTTAGAAAATACTTAAAATATTTCTTCTCAAAAATTTTATCGAGAGTAAAAAACTTGAGTTTAGCACTTGAAACAATTTTTTTGACATTATTGTAGAAAAAATATTAAAAACCTAGCACTTCTTCTATGAGCCCTTTCAGATAGGAGTATTGTAAACACTATTTTTCCAATTAACTATAGGTACATATATTTGAGAATTTCCTTAAATTTTTTATACCCATACTACTATAAAATTTAAAAATAGTAAAATTTGTTTACATTTATATAAGAATATGCAATTTATAATAATTTTCGGAATGTCGGTTGTTTTTATATTTTATTTTGTGTATTAAAAAAAAGTTATATAATGAATAAGGCTAAACACTATACTGCTCATACATATGTATTTTGAAAATTTTTAACCTATAGCAAAGTTTTTATTTTATATTAAAATTAACTCGTGTATAAAAGAAAATTTATCTATTCTTGATTAAATTATTTTTTCAATATTGTTTTTAATTTTTTTTGTATAAATTTTAATTTTTTTATGTACTATTTATCTATTTGTTTTTTTTTTTTCTGGTCTTGAAGCTGAGTATATTGCACTATTGGAAACCAAGAACATATACAATAAGAATTCCTAAAAGAAAATATTCTTGATCATAATTAAATTATATGTTATTAAAATATATACAAACTTATTTGGTTATGGTTTCAGTTTTATTTTTAATATTTTATAAGATTTTATTTTTTATTATTTTTCCCCTAAGCATGATTTATTAAGTCTAGAAAACCCAATCAATAGCCAAACTTTTTTTTATATTACAGAAGAACAAGAAAATATAAGTCTGCTTAAGATACATTTTTTACCATATTGATAATTAAATCCCTTTATAATTTCTATATCTATTATAATACCAAAAGAATAAAACGTTATAATTTTGAAAATCGTTTCGCGAAAAAAAATCTTAATTTTTAACAGGTAAGATTCATTTGGTTATACTTATTCATAAATGTAAATTGTATATGTGAGCTCTTAAGATACAGGTTTTCCATTTTACATCTGGTTTTTCATTTAACTTAATATTTATCTTATTTTTGTTCTCACATTTTGACATTGAAAGTTTTTTAATAATTTATTTTCTTAAAAACGCGCAATCAGTACATGAGATAATTGAAGTCAATATCCTGAAAAAATTTTATTTATAATTTTTCTTTTTTTTTAATAAATAATTTCAACAAGTGAATTAATTAAAGATAAAATAAATAATTAAATTGAAAAAGTCAAGATATTTTTGTTGTTACAGGATACTAAAATTGGCTAACAACGAAGCTAACATCCTTTTTTTTTTATAACAGAAGTAAATTATAAATTACACTTATAGATATAAATATAGTATGTATAAATTCTATTGCTGGTAAAGTTAAAATATTTTTTTTTCTAAAATTAGTTTCTTTTACTTTGACTTTTATTATTATTTTTTTAAATACATAGATCAGATAATTTTATGTTATGTAAACATGAAAGTGTCATTTTATTTTAATGTTTTATATTTCATAATGGTCCTACGTGTATACATTTATAGTTAGTTGGTTTAACTATAAATAATCTATGATAGACTATTAGAAATTTAACATTTAACACTTCCAGACTTTTTCATAATTAAAATAAAATATTTGGCGCTATTTAATTATTACTTATGAAGTCTTAATACATCAGCATCTTAAATAAAAGATATCATGTTGCTATATAATTTTATTTTAAGATATCTTAATATATATATAACTAATGCGAAATATTTTTAAACTATTACAAAAAAAGAAAAACAATTCAGGAAAAAAAACATTATTATGTTCTAATTTTAGACTCTACATTGAAAACGCAAGAAATTGTAGTAATGATATGTGACAATTTCAGAAATATGTGCTGTGCCTAAGGCACTAGACACATATAATATTATCTATATTTTGAATTCCTCAACATTAAATAAAAATTAAAAAAGCATATAGATATAAAATTGTATACTAACTGTAAAATATAAGTGTATATAATTAGATTTTGTAAGCTAAAATTTATAAAAACACGAACATTTTCTTATTTCACAAAATAGCAAATGCCATGTTATTAAACTCAAAATCCTTAATTTTTTAGACTACCAACGTGTGGAAACTATTTTATGGACAACAAGAAGTTTAGTTTTATAGTTGATTAATTGTTAACATTTTTTAACATTAATTTTTTTTTTTATTTATACTACATAGTTATTACTACGTTGAGAAAACTTATAATTTCCTTTAAAATGTTTACTTTTTTTTTCTTAAAAATAGCTTTTTACTTAATAAGCCCTAAAAATATTTGCACTATAAATTATGAAAATAAATCTACTAGGTATATTTATATATTTTTCGTAATATATTATTATATAGGTAAAACAACTATAGTGTATTTACAGGTAGTTCATAAATGCTTGATATTCAGAGCATAATGCATATTACAAATTTCTTGAACTTATATAAAGTGAAAAAAAAATATATGGAATAAAGGAATGGCTCTCAGCCTCCCGTTTGAGAGGGCTTTAAACTTAATTGAACAAATCTAACAAATTTAAGCTTTATTTTTGATTTTAAAAAGATAGAAAAAGAATTTCCCCAGTTTAAGTTTCCCCGAACCATATGAAAGAAATTTTAATATCCTCTATTTCAAGTTAGCTATGTCAATTCTTTTTTTTTACAGTGCAAATTACACCTTTTGTTTTGTTTTTTTCGGTGCAAGTTTAAATTCCTTTAAAAAGCAAATAATGTACATTAGCTATAAGCTTTTACAAAAAACAAAAAAAATTATCCCACATAATGGACTTTCTTCATGAACAACAAACAATGTAACCAAGGCATAAACAAAATAGAACCCTTTTCATTTATTCATGTCTTGCTTTTTGTTTTTTTTTTGTAATTTTCAATTGTGACATGATGATTATTAATTAAACATAAAGGAGAATGAATGAATATGTAAAAATAGAAAATAATTAATGCTATCATTTAGAATTTTTAAATTTAATTGGAAAATTGATAAGAGAGAAGTTAAAAAACATGATAGTTGTTTGGCTGAAATGAGATGAAAACTTAATGAAGAAAATTACAGAAAAAAAAAATAAAATATTCGGCCTACGTTTTTTCTTTGCAATTTTTAACTGAAGAATATAAAATTTAAAAAAAAACTATTTTTATTTATTTTTTTAATTTTTTTTTTTTATATAAACTGAAAATAACATTCGTTATAAGTGAGCGTTATTTTAAAAATCTTCAATTTATTTTTTTGGTTTCGCTTTTAGATTTGAATATAGGTCTCGTTAAGGTAGAGAATGGAAATACGACTTTGAAGATCTGTTTTATGGTTGGTATATTGTGATAAATCATAGTGAACATGAACTTGGATTTCAGATCCACGATGTCTTAATGAAACTTTAAATTCAAATTATTTAAGTCGTTCACAAAGTATTAATTTTACATTATTTTCTTCATCATCATAAAGTGGAAAAATTTGTTTTGGGATTTCGAATAAAGCATAATAGTAGTGATAGAGGTGAGAAAAATTGTGACATCTCTGTATAGTCTATTAGTTATTTATAATCTTTTATAAGAAAATGATTTATATCTTTATCATTAACAGTTTGATAATAGTCATGAAGCTTAAAATCTATTGTACTGAAATAAATATAAATTTATTTTATGTTATAGGGGAATAAACTGAAATTATATTTAGTTTTTCAAATGTTAAATGTTTTTATTATTGTTTTTATTAGGATTGAAATTAAACTAATTCATATTATTTTATAGATAAAAATGATAAGCAATTTGTGCTTTTGTTTTTATTTTTTATTAATTTCATACCTATGAGTTTTAATTTTATTTTTAATATTTTATGGATTGGAATCTCTTAAACTATTGTTCAAAAATTAATAATAATTATAAAAACCTGGTATGTATCTGATATCTAGACTTTTGAGATTTCCATGGAGTGAGTGTTATTCTGTGAATAATAGCTAGACAGGATTATTAAAAAAAAAAAATTCACAATGTGACCAAAATTGTCTACTTTCATTTAATATAACATATATTTGAATTAAAATAAAAAATCCGAAAAAAAAAATTCATAAAACCGTCATAAAATTAAAATATTTAATGAAATCCGTATAAATTTTTTTCTAAGCAAACCTATATAAATTGGATAAATTTAATGTTGATTTGATAATTTTTTTCCTAAAAATATAAAAGAATTCAAATAAAGCAATTTATTTATCATTTTAACTTGAATCAAAATTATGCTTGACTTGTCAGATGATATTTCAATTTATTTATGGACAATTTGACAATTTCTTGTAATTACAATAATGTTGTTTGTTGTATAAGGAAAATTTTAAATTAAACAGGAAATTATTTTAACTACATTTTATGTAGACATAAAATATGCATGAAAAAATAAAAAAAATATTTTTTACTAAATACAATTACCTAAGTGTAGTAACAGTCACCTATAAAGACAACATTAGATCCTGTATTCACTAGGTTTTTTTTTTAAATTGATAATTAAAATTTTGGAAATTAACGAGATTATAATGTATAATTTGAGTACGGGGACTGATCCAATTCATTTATTCACTTTTTACCTTTTTTATATTTTTCTCTAATTACTCGAGCTTATAAAGTTCAATTTTATTAATCCGGAACATATTATATGTAACTTTCTTAATATGCGCCTTTTATTTTAAAATATATACGATTTAATGTGTAAATATAAGTTATTATATTAATTGAAGTTGTATTTTTTTTTTCCTGATGTTTAATTACAACCCAGAATGTTTAATACCATGAAGTGTTGCAAAATACATATATGGCTATAATTTGAATTAATTAAATTAAAAAAAAAATATATATAGTATGTATATATTTTTTTTTTGTTAGTGTATCCAACTATATTATTTTAATTTTAATATATAAAATGATGCTTATGTACAAAAAATGTATGCACATTATTAAAATGTATAAACTATATAACCTATAGTATAATATTGATTATGTAATTATGTTTTCAATAAAGAGTTTGAATAAATAGTTAATTTGCCGCCAAAATGTAATAAGCCAGTTAGGTACATTTTCTTATAGTATTATAATTCTTTAAAAATTATAATATTAAAATCTACCAGCTCGCTAATTCATTCAATAATGCACGAAATGATGCAATAATGAATTATGCATTTCTTTTACATTCAATATTGAATAAGTTATCAGGGAAACACATCTTATCACAGATTTGACGTTTAAGATTACTTTCCTATGTAATGCAGGAAGCGGAAGCTCCACTTTACGAATATGATGCGTTCTGTGGAATTGACCGTATATCGAATATTCATATAGTACACCTAATATTAGTATGACATTTAATTGAAAATGAATAGATACGTTCCTGCGAAAAAAATATCCGTGAAACGAGATCCATATTATGTTAAGTTCGTATTAAAAATAGAAAGATATAGACCTTAAATTTTCGTTGTATGAGACCGAGAGTCTATTTTTAAAACAATGTGATAAGAATAGCAAAAAAAAAATAAAATCGTTAATAAATTTTGTACATTTCGAGAATTCCCCTAATTAAATTTAAAAAGAAATTCAATTTTCAATTTTTTGGATATACATATTTATTAAATTAAAAATTTAAAAAACACATTACGTATAATTCTGCCATAAACTTATTAATAATTTTATAAATATTTTGAACAGATTAAATTTCGAATCTAAGAATTATTAGATTCGAACGCTGATCTACTCAAAATATTCCCAATTATTTTATTAAATTGTTATAGTATAAAATATTATAATACCCAACTACAACCTTATGTGTCTCAAAAGCCTTTATTTTTCATAAAACATTATAGAATGACGTAGAATTTTGCTGCGAAAAAAATATACGCATTTTTGTTCAATCATACTTTAAACACGCATATTTGTTTTAATGTCTGCATAAATTTTAAAATTTGAATTGACCACTTCAAAAAATTATGTTTTAAAAAAAAAATAAATTTAAATAAACCAAAAAAAAAATGTATAAATATTTATTGCAAAATATTTGAAAAACTTTTAAATTATTTATTCTGTTTTTCATGTTCATGAACTGTTGTGTACATACCTATGTCCATGTGTAAAAATTATTAAAAGTAAAATATTTCATGTTAAAGAGTAGTGCTTACGAGTTTAGTAAAAGAAAATTAGATGAGAATTTAAACTTAAAAATTCGTGTTTCTTTTTGACAGATGTACAACAAATTAAATATTTGACAATTTTGAAGAAAAAAAAAATAATAATATTAATAATAACTTGACATAAATATTATAATTCTGTAATGGAATTGAACATTGAACATGAACATTGCAAGATAATTTTATGCCATTTAAGTTAGCAAGTGCGAGAATTGCACTGTTCGAATATACTAGTCCAACAACTTAGTAGCACATGTAAAGATTGAAAAAAAACTTCCTATGCTTAACTATGGAAATACATTCTTAAAATTTTCTATCAAAACATTTAATTCAAACTTCTTGATAAAATCAAAATGTTATACTTCTTTTATATTCGAACGTTCTAAAAAAAATATTATGTATTAAAATAATGTACGTATAGTATATAAATACAAATAATACATATATTCATGACTGGTTTTTGTATTTTAAGTACTTATTAGAGTATAAAATATTTTGTAGTATCAAAATAAAGATAATAAGATTTCTTTTAATAAACAATTTTACGAAAACTGGTCTTAAAATCATTCATAAACATCGCATTGTAAATATAATGTATAAACATAAGTATAAATAAAATGTTTAAACCATTACCACTACTTTTTCAAACTCTTTATTTTTATTTTATTTTTTTAATTTATTTTCCTTAATCTTCAAGAATCTTAAAAATATTAATATTTTCAGTTGTAATTCTGACTTAAACCAAATCAGTTGTTGTTAGCCGGTATCTTAAAAAGTTATTTAAAGCGTAAGAATCATAAACAGAAAATTTGTTAAAAACCAAAATATATTATATTAAACTTGTTTTGATTTTAAAAAAAAAATTTTTTTATGTCATAATAATATCATTTTGTACTTGGCAAAATTTATAAATTATTAACTTTTACTTCATAATACTATTTTGATCTCATATATAAATAGCAGTTCAATAAATTATTGAATGACTTATAAAATTACAATTATAAAATATTGTAAATATTAAGAATTATTGTTGGAAACCAACGAAGCTTGAAATATCGCGTTATAGTACTTTATAGTTATTCATGTCATAAAATAATTTATAGAAAATTATTTCAATTCAATCTTTGTGTCATAAATTATTAGAAGTTTAAAGAACTTGTACCACAACAATAATTATTTATCACGCAATTTCTTAAAAATATACCAAATAATATTGTCATTATTGAATTATTCATTAAAAAAAAAAATATAGAAATTACTTTAGATTTAATTAATACCTATAATGTTATTTAATTCGAATAGTTTACTTTTTACTAAGTAAAGAAAGTTATGTATACTGAATTAATGCTAATAAAACTATTATTTACAGAAAATTATTTGAAATCATTTAATTTCAATTGAAGTAAAAAATAATTTTCCGTAACCTAAAAATCCAAAAGAAAATTATTAATTTTATTTTATTTGATGAATTATTATTATACATAGTTATTTTTCAATTTCTCGATTTCATCTTAAAAACATAGTATAATTGAAAGGAAAAATTAAAGCAAAATCCAACATTTTTATTTCATGAATAAAATCTATATATTTCACATAACCATTTCCATTCCTCAGTACAAGAAACTTGAATCCGTTAAGCTTTCCCTAATTGCATTTTTTGAATATTTGTGTAATTGTATGCACTATATTTATATAAAGTAGTAAAGTACATTGTACAAACTCGTATCGTAGACCAATAAAATGTAAAGTAAACAATAAGTATAATCATATAATACTTTTATGCTTTTTTAACTTTAAAAAAAATACCGCTGCTAATATCAAACAAATTTAAGACTTCTCCATATTTTTATTCCATTAATTTTTGTTTAAATATTTTCCGATATTTCAATATTATTTATAATAAAAATATTAAAATATTAAAAAATAAAACTATATAAGAAGTTAATTGGCTGCAGTAATGGTATTTCCGATATCCTTGGATTGGAATTTGTGTGCAATAACACAACATAAGTCTGCTTCAAATATACGTGTTTTTTTTATAATTTTTATAAATAATTTTAGTGCGGAAAAACTGAATGGAAACTTGAAAGAAAAGAAATAAAATGTGTTTCGTCTCATTTAGGTTATAGAGGTTTATATATATTATAAACTGTACATATTTTACTAATTTTTTCATGTAATTTTATTTTCATATACTATTTTTCGTATTTTTCTGTTAAAATAATGTGGTGTTGTTGATCGTTAATATCAGTGGTTTCCTGAAGCATCTATGGTGTTACTACATATTTAGTTAATTTAATATGTGTATAATTTTAAATTCTTCAACTAGTTATTATTATATATTTTTTTTGTTCCAATAACTTATTTATTTCGTTTTGTTTTTTTATGTACATTAATTTCGAGAAAACCCATTTTTTCGCGTTCATCTGTTTTTTTTTTTTTTGCGATAATAATAATTTTCGTCAAATACAAGTTTTTCTAAAAATTTTCCCATTTTAATGAACAAACTAAAACGTATATATATTCTTTTTTTTTGATTGAATATTTTATTCATTTTATATTTTAAGTTTTTTTTTTGTTTTCAATATAATTATATATTAAATACGAATTAATTATTTGTTTTTTTGTTATTTTGGTTTTTTAATAAAAAAAAAAAAATTTACAAAATAAAATTTTAGTATTAAAATTAATTTTAAATAGTTTAAATCAATTTTTAAATGAGTATTGAAAAAAAATCGGACTAAAAAAAAAATTTTTATTTTACCTTTCTATCGAATATACATAATTTTGTTTTCTTATGTAATTAACAAATGTTAATTTTTTTACATATAGGTACTATTAAAGATCCATACACATATGATTTTGTCGCATCATTTGTTTGTAAATTATAATTTTAAACAATAATAATAATAATAATAATAAATAAAAAAAAATTTTAATATTATTTGTATATTAAAAATTATAAAAATACAGAAGAAAAAAAAATTATAACAACTTTTTTCATAAAAAAGAAAAGTGAAAGTTGTTTATTGCTGCGACAAAAATAAGAAATATTTTTTTAAAAATAATATTAAAATATTTTATTTAATAAAAATAAAATTTTAAAAAATAATATAAAGTGAAGAGTCTAACAACAATATCATTGTATGATTAGATTAGACATTAGACTTTAAATAAGTAATTGAAATCTTAAAGTCAACTCATTAAAGTTTTAAAAAGTTTTAAAAAAACAAAAAAATTCTACAAAGTTTCAAAATAAATTTGGAATATTTTAATTGGTAAGAAAATTATAAATTTTTATATTTATTTTATTATATATAGTTTTTCGTTAATATAATAAAAATAAAAATAAATTATTCATTTAACCTGAAACAAACATTTGACACACAGATTTGCACTGTTTATTTCTTTTATGATTCAGTTAAGGTTAAACGTAATGTTTTTTTTGTGACTGATCTTTGTACTACAAGCAAACAATTTTATAACTTTAATAATACAAAATACAGGGTATCGTTATAAATTAATGGCTAATAAAGTTCATCTGTGTTATTAATTCTACAATTTTCAAAACCTAAGTCAATAAAATCGTAACAAAAATTATATAGGATTAGAAAGAGGGGTCGAAAATAGAAATTGAAGGTGTTTTAGAAAAGTTTAATACGTTTTGAAAAAAGGAAAAGTAAAATTAAATGAATAATAGTAGTTTGGTTGATATAATATATAATTTCAAATTTTTCCAATTATGGAACAACTAAGTATTTTAAATTCTATTTAAGGATTCCATAATGTTTTTAAATTTTAATGTAAAAATGTAGTTATCGATCTTCCCATAAGTTTAACATAAGATAAAACAGAAAGTTGTATAAAAAAAAATAAATTCCATATAGAGATACACAATTAAAAAAAAACAAAATTATTTATGCCGAATATATTTTTATTTGCTTATGGTTGGATTATGAAATAAAACATTAATTTAAATTAATATTGTTAAAAAAAACCCAAAATAAAAATAAAAAACAACTTTGAAATTGAACCATCAAACCATTCTATATAAAAGATATATAATTTAACTAGTTTGATCCTTCATATATACATATATAAACTTTTCGTTTGAGAAAATTATAATAATTTTATATGTAAACAATGCTAAGCAATAAACTTATTTAAAACTTATTTTTTACCTAACAAACTCAAAGCAAGTTCATTGCACTTTAAACATCATATTAATATTTATTGAAAGCGAAATTCAAGCTAAATTATGCAATTTACACATAACTATTACACATTTAATTTGAAACTAATAAAATGTGGTTTAGCATTTTTATCAAGATTGACACTGTTAAAAAAATGAGAAACTGAATTTTCAAAGTATTTACATTTTTTCAGATTATTTTTGACATTGAACAAATTTTACCGATTTAATATGTATAGTTAGGTACTGAAACTGTGTTAATTTGTTTTATTATTAACACAAAAAAACCACACTTCATTCTAATCAATTTAAGTTTTGTAGTAAGAAATTTTAACAGTGTACTAGTTTAAGTGTCTTAAAATTTGTTCAGCCAATATGTAATTTTTTACGTTCGTAGTTATTTAAGAAAATTTTTCTTATTTGGAAAAACCATCAAATAAAATTCTGCAAATTTAGAAACAAAAAAAAAAGTTAAATATTTCGCAAAAAATCGTGCGTTTGTTATATATAGGGAGGTAGTAAAAAAAAATTACAAGTTTCAAAGTTTTCCGCACAAAATTATAAAACCCATGTATTTTGGATGAAAATGATTGAAGTTGATTAAGGTTTAAAAATCATATAAAATAAATAAAAAAAAAAATAGTTTTAAAATGTGTGCATACATATAGTAATAGCCGTATAGTTAATTGAGTTACGTCTAGTTTTTATAACATTTTATTATCAGTCATGTAATATTAAAATTAAATGTTTTTGATTTCTTATGGCGCATGTAAATTAATAAATGAAATTTTGTAATAACATAAAATTAATTTTTTTTCCTATTAATTTTTCAATCCATTTTATTATTTGTTCGACAAGTTTGTTAGTTAAAAAAAAAAAATTATTTTGCTAAAAAAAAACTTAATTTGGTATATTCTATAATAAAATGAGGCACATAATTTAAAACAACCTTCTTCAAAAATGATTAAATCTTAAAATTATTAAGAATTTAAGATAATTATACATATATGTCATACATACACATCATACATATATGATTTAAGATAAATTGAACAAACAAACAAACAATGTATACCGGTACCTGTTGAAGGATTATACAATTTTCAATACAAGAATAATATTTTTAGAATTTATCTCAATTCATAAGTATTAAAATTTTATTTTATTTTTCCTATACACGAACCTTCAAAAGAAGTTGTTCGAGAAATTTATGAACCTATAATATATCTGTAACTATAATTTATTATAGTAATATATAAACTTGTTGGAAAACTAATTTTTCATTATACGATCTAGGTACCTACTATATAAATTTTACTTTATATTACACATATTAAAAAATAACTTCAAAAGTTGGATAATGTTAAAGCAGACAGAAAAAATAGAAACAAACTGTGTAGTTTTTTATTTCAAAATTACAGAAACAAGTTTTTTTTATTCCAAATTGGGAAATACTAATTACATGGTGCATTTTATGATATGATTAGGAAAATATATATATCTTTAATTTTTCAATTGTTTCCATTATGGAATCCTATATAAGATTTTTAACCCCCCACACAAACTTGACCCTTATCGCTAATATTAAATTTAATTTTTTTTAACCAAAACGCATAAAATTTGGATTTATGTATTTTAAGAGCAAATTCTTCTAGGTTTGGCAAAATATTCCTATTAAAATTATTTGCAATTAAGTAAATTTAAAATTTTTTGTTTTGAAACATTACTTATGTTTTTTATTTTGACTCTCAAGGGAAAAAGAATATTTAAATAGAAAAAAAAAATCGGTCAATAACGTTTCAGTTTTACTATTATTAATTCATTGTTATGACTTAGCACTTAATACAAATTATACACATATAAATCTAAGTGCAGTAACTTGTTTATTCGGTTGAGCGAATAAATTAATTCATTAAAACTAATGGTCTCATCGGTTGATTGACTTCAGAAAAATAAATCATTATACCATTGGCATCCTATTTTAAAAATAATCTATTTTGTACCCAAATAAGAAATAACGCCAAAAGTTATATAATCTGTTATATTTGCTTGCGTGATCTTTAGAAACTTAGGTATTTGAT
Source organism: Hybos culiciformis (assembly GCA_964007475.1). Classification (NCBI taxonomy): domain Eukaryota; kingdom Metazoa; phylum Arthropoda; class Insecta; order Diptera; family Hybotidae; genus Hybos; species Hybos culiciformis. The sequence continues at coordinate 92,793,809 of OZ023274.1, read as the reverse complement.
ATTATAATTTAATGTTTTTTTTTAGAAACTATTTAAATTCGAAATCCCTCATTTTATATCGGAAACCTTCAACAATTGTGATTTTTATCCTTCTATTTATAAACCATTAAAATGTTAATTTTCAAATCCGAGTGAATATCAAAATTTTTACAAGATTTATAAATATTTATAATTATAACAAATATTATTCTTAAATTTTATTTTATTGAAGCAAAAAGTTAACAAAAAAAAAGTTAACTCGATAAAGAATTTCACCAGAAAATTATGAATAAGTACGTGCATCGACCGTCATGTTATAGCGGTATTGTCATTATCCTTCGACGTGTTCGATTCCCACCTCGGACTGAAATTTATGTCAATTTTCGATTTGTTGATTTGAATTATGTGTTTGTGTTGTCTATTACGAATACTATCGATTAACTATAGCATGAATCCTCTTTTATCAGGAATTCTTTCACTAAAATCTTATAAATCTAATATTTGGTATTTATAACACTTATTTACAAGAATAATTTAATAGTTGGACTTGGAGGGCATGGTATAGTAATCTTCATTAAGAGGGGCAGTGGGGTATTTAGATCCACATTATGTATAAAATATTTGTATATAATTGCGCTGCTGTTTAGCAAAATATAATTTCCATAAAAATGGAAAACTTGTTTTAACACAATTTTACAAATACGTCATATACTTACATAGATATATAATTATGTTTTGTTCCTTTCTTAATTATATTCTTTCAGCACAATATATTTATAAGTGTTATTATTCAATTTTTGCATAACAAAATCAAACTGAATGAATAAAAGATAAACCTTGTTCGTAGTTACTAAGTATAAAAACCCTTCAATTCAGGTTTTTCATGCTTGAGTCTTTTTATAGAATAAAGTTAAAATTTAAAATATTTATACTTAAGTATATTTTGTACGATTTTTAGTTATAATAATAATAATGATAATAATAATAAGGGCTTCCATTTACGTCATTTTTTCCGACGCATTGAATGTATTTATATGTAGACGCAAAAAAAAAAAATCAAAATATAATGGTATATTTATTTTAAACAAATCAAGATCAAGTTGATGATATATGGGAAAAGTTGATATTATAATCAAAATAATTAATCATTTCTTTACGTCATCGCAAAAGATGGGAATATTTTAATTAACTTATATGATATTTTAATAGGTGGAAAATATTTTCTTTTCTTAAAAAATATAAAACATTATTTGTCTTTTATTCCATTCTTAATATTATACTTTAAAACTTAATTTTAGTTATAGAAATTGTCTTAAAACTTTAAAATAAAACAATAAAGGGCTTTTTGTATTCCTTCATAAGTGAGGTGCTATGCAATTTATTTAGATTACTTCACGATTAACAACTTTTTCATACGATCAGATGTATAGTTTCAATATAATTAGTTTTTTGTAACAATTAATTTACCATGTTAATTTCAAACATCATTTGTGCAACTGATATATTAAATTAAATGTTTTATAAATATAATCTAAAATTATTTTACTATTTTTCAACAATAATTTTTAAAAGCATTTTTCAATCAAATTATAAGTATACTTAAAGGAAAAAATAAAAAAATATAAGATTTTTAATGAATCAAATGTCAATAACCATTAAATTAATTCTTATTAAATTATATTTGATTAATGTACTTAAATATAGATACAATTGAGCTTATATATAATAAATTATTTTTATAGCGAGAAATCGTGAAAATTTATTATTTAATAAAGACTAGGCTTGGACGAAACAATGTTCAACTCTGGATCGACTAGTTCTAGTACACATTATATTATATTAAATCTTCGATAACATTCTCAATCATTCGATAACAAGTGAAAAATTGTTCATATAATTATTTTAATTATGACACATTATCTACAACTCCCACTGTGCTCCTCAAGTAAATCTGTAAAAACAATTTTTACCATATCTAATTATATATTAGGTTTCTACAAAAAAAATAATAACTTGATTCTTGAAAAATACATAAAATTTCTTAATTTTTTTTTTATTCATATAATTTGTTTCTTTAATTTAAATAATACCTTGATTTATATTTTATTTCGTAGTTGATAGTGTATATTTTGATAGGTTTACTGAGAAAATGTATTAATTTTTTTTCTTTTATACTAAAAACATTTTATGTTGTTCATCATCACTATGATCGTGCTAAGAAGCTGTTCGTCATTCTAAAAATACAAAAAAGGTTAATGCTTCCTTACCCTTGCGAAATCAAAATATAAAAATTGTAATTGTATATAAGTAAAATGTTATAAATAATTACATTTTAGTATGCATTTATACATTAATACATTTTTTATAAAATTTTTGAGAAATAAACATTAAATTATAATGTTAATGTCCAAGTCGGTCCGTACATCCGTTGTATAGGTATGTACTATAAAAACTTTTCAAATGTCAATTAGTTTGTCTTTTAGTTTAATCATAGATTAAGAATACAGAAAGATGGGAAGCTTCATACAACATTATTTTTGGTATTTTTATGTGAATGTGTTAGTAAAACCAAATAAAATACGTGATAATTACCAATATATGAAAAGAATTTTATTTAGTTTTACTAACACATTCACATGAAAACACCAAAAAAGGCTGAAAAAATGTTGTATGAAGCTTCCCATCTTTCTGTATTCTTAATCTATGGTTTAATTTAAATGAAAACAAAATTTCGATTAACCAATTTTTTAACTTTTTTAAAAACCTTAAAACATCCTATAATCTTCTCTATGTGATTGAAAGAAGACTACGTTCCATTTTATATGTATTTTGTAATAGTGTAATAAATAGTGACGTTTAGATGTTAGAGCTACTATAATATCTGTTGTATAATTATATTTCAATAACTTAATGTAAATTTTAACATTTTAATTACATAGATTTTTTTTTCTCATTTCCAATTTGTTTTTTAGTTTAAATTTTTGTCAAAATGACAAGCAAAACAAGAAAATTCCACTGGGAGAGCGAAGAAGTAGATAAAGAATTAAAATCATTAGATGAATTACCAGATGATGATATCGATAGAGTTGGAAAAATATTTAATGGTCAACGTCTTTTCATAACTGGTGGTACTGGATTTATGGGAAAAGTTCTAGTTGAAAAATTAATACGGTAAGCTTTCACTTAAATTATTGCATGTATGACGCACAAGTAAATTACATAATAATAAATTTTAGAGACTTAAAAGATAATTATCTAAAATACGTGATTATTGTGAACAAAAAATTATATGCTTCTAATAATAATTTTTTTTTTTAATTTTTATCCAAAAATATAAAATGAAAATTAATAAGATGTATTTATTTATTTGGATTTAAAGTATATTTTTATTATAAATTACTATGTACGAACTAATTAAGACAACATTTTGTTTATTACCAAAATTGTAAATAATTTTCATTTCATTCTTATTTTCGTGTGGGCACAAACAATTTACTATTTTTTTAGTGGAAAATTTTACAAATTTCTATAACTAAAATCAATACTATGTTATTATTAAAGAAATTTTTATTATTCACAAATAGTATTTGTATCCAATTTAGAAATTTTTTTACTTACTACTAATAATTTATTTTTGCTATACTAGACTATACTAATTATGATTTTTTTTTTAGGTGCACTGAAGTCGATAAAATTTACTTACTTGTAAGACCCAAGAAGGGTAAAGAGCCACAGGAACGAATTAAGGACATTTTTGAAAATCCGGTAAGCATATGAACTAAAACATTAACTAAGATATAACATAAAAAATATTTTTAACGCACTTTTATTCGATTAAAAAGAGTTTTTAAAAGGCATAATGATAATGACTTAAATTATATTATGCTTGTTTTTTATTATACCAAACAGAGCGTTTCGTACATAAATTAATCTTTTTAATATTTTAATTTTATTAGATTTTTTATAATCTTGATTGATGATGGAAGAAAGATAAATGGTAATAACAATTTGTCACATTTGTAAACTCTACTTCTATTTAACATTAATATATTTTGCCTAATTTACCGTCGCCGTTTTATTTTTGAAGATACAAAATTCAATGTTTATACATAAAAAAAATTTAGTTTAGTTATAATATTTAATTACAAAGATCTTTTATAAATGTTAATTGAGTGCCACTTAAGTTAAGTTAAGACCTAACTGATGATGAATAGCAAATAAAACAAAATTCTTTTATGTAATTAAACTATTAAGAATTTATGTTGTTATTATTTTAATGATTGCTCACACTACTATGAATTCTTCATAGGAAAGCTAAATAGCGATCAATTATCAAAAAAAAATTGTACCGAGACTTATTCCGATGCACAACCTGTTACGCCGTTTTTACTGTAACTCTACGTTCACAAAAAAAAAAAACAGGTGTACCTACATAAATATGATTAATATTAATAAATTTTTTAGATGGAAAATTTTATTTTTTTTAAAAATCCGCAATTTTTGTTAGGTCTTGTAACAAGACGTTTCAAATATTAAAATATATTATAAACAATTATCAAAATTTTTCCTTGATTTTCTTGAAACAATAAACATTTTTTTATTAATTATAAACAAGTGCCAAATAAAAATAATATAATATAAGAGTTAAGAAAAAAATATTTATGTTAATCTTTACATAACGTTTTTTACACCACAAACGTTATTACTTTTTCCAGTTATTTGATTTAGTCAAAACTCAGCGAGGTGCAGAAGTTATTAATAATATAATTCATGCCATCGCTGGAGATGTTATGTTACCTAATTTGGGCATATCGGTTGAAGATCAAGAGTTATTGGCGAACGAGGTATCAGTTGTGTATCATTGTGCGGCTACAATAAGGTTAGCTTATCTATTTTTTTAATTTATGTTTTTATTTTCATAAATTAAAAGTCTACATATATATAGTATACACAGAGGGATAATTTCATACAACATTTTTAGTAAGAAAAATAACAGCTAGCGTTCCCAGTTGATAGTATTTGTAAAAATGTGCATAAATTGAAACGAAATCTATGCAATACTATGAATACTATGAAATGGAGCAATTTCCACCAATTATACGGAATTATTTCTTTGTGTATACTGTATTTCTCTGTTCTATAAATTATATCAATTCTCTCTTAAAACACAGATTTGATGAGGCAATGAAGAAAGCTGTTCTTATGAATACCAGAGGTACTAAATATATGCTGGACTTAGCAAAAACCCTTAAAAAATTGAAAGTAAGTTTATTCTGTAATGTTCATTTTACACTAAATTTTTGATAAAAAAAAAAACAAACATATACAAAAATGTTCAAATTTTACTTTTGTAAGTACCTAATATTTACTTTGTTATGTAATTACAGCTTTTTGCTTACATTTCAACATCATATTGCCACCTTCATGAAAAACATTTACTCGAAATGCCATACGAGGCGCCAGCAGATCCTCTCAAGGTTATTAAAACTTGTGAATGGTTAAGCGACGAAGAAATTGATAAAATAAGCAAACAGTAACTAAATGTATATACTAATTATTTTCATCTAATAACGCTTAATTTTGATTTTCAGTATTCTTGGAATTTATCCCAACTCGTATGCGTACACAAAATCATTAGCGGAAAGTTTAGTTGTTCAAACATTTGACACATTGCCAACTGTAATATTAAGACCTTCAATTGTAATTCCGATTTGGAAGGAACCGATACCCGGGTGGACAGACAATATAAATGGACCGACTGGACTATTAATAGGAGCTGGTAAAGGTGTTATTCGAACAATGTATTGCAATTCATCTGGATATGGAGATTTTCTGCCAGTCGACATTGCCGTTAATGGAATAATTCTAGCAAGGTAATTTGAATTAAATATTTTTTTTTGCAGATAATTTCAAGAATGTTTTTTATTTTAACATTTTCGAATTCATATGTTTAAGAACTGACATATATACAATATACATTATACCTATTTTTAGTTGGCATAATATGAAAACTGATCAAATAAAAGTTAGAGTAGCTCATATGACAAGTTCAAATGAAATAAAAGTATCATGGGCTGAGGTTATCGAATTAGGGAGATGGGTAATTGAAAATAAAGTACCACTGAATGGAGTTGCTTGGTATCCTGGAGGTTCTATGAAATCGAATTATTATCAACACCTATTTTGTGTTATATTCTTTCAGTGGATGCCGGCGATTTTTGTAGATTGTCTATTATTTTTAATAGGCTATCCACCAGTGTAAGTATCTCACAAACTAATTTTATTTTTATTAAGAATAAAATATATAAAGTAATATTATTTTATCAAGAATAAAATTCAGTATCACTATACTTTTCTATTTTTTCTATCTAATTGTTACTATTGATTACAATTTTTAGTTTATGTCGAGTTCAAAGAAGAATTATGAAAGGATTTGAAGTATTCGAATATTATGCTAATAATGTATGGAGTTTTGACAATGCAGAAGCCGTTAAAATTCGTCGAGAAATGAATAAATTAGAACGGAAAAAGTATGTAATAGAAAAAATTGATCTTGATTTGGTTGAATATTTTACGCAATGTGTCCTATGTGCCAGAAGATATATTCTTAAGGAAACAGACGATACAATTCCAGCAGCCAAACGTCACATGAGAATGTAAATAAAAATTATTTTTACTAAATCTAACTTTTGAAAAATAATATTTTAATTTATTTTTTAGAATGTGGTTTGTGGATAAACTATGCAAAGGATTATTCATTTTATGGATTTGTTATATGATTTATTCTTGTTTTTTTTCAAGAATATTCGATTTTGGAAGTAGTGACGGAAAACCAAGTTCTATATTAAAATCAATCGAAACTGCTATTTAGGTTTTCCGATCTTATATTTTAATTAACGTTTGGTGTAAAAATATTATATTAGTTGCTATATTATAGGTATAATTTAGAGATAAACTTAAATTTTAATTCTTTTTTCCTTTATATTTGGTTAAAGTTAAATTGTGTATATTAAAAATAATCTACATCTACTGTATTTAAAAACAATTTATATTCATTTATACAATTAATATAATCAACAAATATCATGTAAAGAATAAATGCGTTTACTTATCTTTCAAAACGCTTGAATAATTACTTTTTTTTTTGTTCATTTCTATTATTATAAACTTTCCAAAATAAATGTATTGAAGAATAACATAAAAAATAGTTTTATTTAAAAAAAAAATATATATATTTCCTTAAACAATTAGTACAACTATATTTCTAGGTTTGTCTTAATATATTATGTTAAAATTACCAAATGGCATAGTACCTACAAGCAGTGAAAAATTAAAAATTTCAACAACAGGTACAGTTGATAAAAGAAATTTGAGATACTCATACTATATAGTGTTTTTATAGTAAAAAACAGATTAATATCAAATATTGAATTTTGGTTTTAAGTAAAAAAAATCGTTTATTATATTTTAATGTTACTCATTTGTAAAGAATTCTCAGCTCTGAAAAGCCCATTTGAAATTTTTTAAAGTTCTATGTCTCGAACAAAAAGATTTTATGACTAATTATTTTTATAATTATATTAATATAAAAATCAAAAGAATGATTCATAAGTTATGAATTAAAATTTAAATCTTCCCGCTTTAAAAATCTTAGACTTCCGTTTCATTTTCACTCAGTCCATTCAAAAACAAAAAAATCACAGTGCTTTCGTTTGTTATGATATGTTTACAGACCATCAGCTGCTTGTAATTACATATTAGAATGTACTATAATTTATAAGTTAATGCTGTTTTTTCATAAAACAAACTAAAAAAGAAGTTGTGCAGTTTACGATTATTTTTTTTTTTTTCTATTTTCTTATACTCAAAATACGTACAAGTAAAATAATTAAAATTAAAAGACTTGAAATTTTTTGAAATTTATAATAGGCATGACATGTAACCTTAGCCTATTATTTTTTATAAACATTTTTTTATTTGGGGATGACAATTATTTTGGTAACAAATGGCAACACTATCGATCGGCTGCTGTCTGCCTTCTTCTGTCAAATATAGAAAATTAAAGAAAGTAAAATTATGCGATTTTTTTTTTAACTTTTTTCTTTTTTATTTTTTTTATTTTAAATTTGAATTAATAAAAAGAAAATTTAATAATTATTATTTTTATAAATAAAAAAATAATTAAGTGTCTGGAAAGAATAAAGAAATTATCAAAAAATGGAAGGAGTTTTGTCAAAATGGACAAATGTTATGAAGGTAAGAGTAAGAACAGAGAGGAGAAGAAAAATAGATGAAAATTCAGATTAATTTATTCTTCTAAAAAAAAAACTAATTAAATGAATGAATTTTCTTTAATTGACTTTACTTTTAATATTTAATACAAATTTATTACAAATTTTTTTTTTTTTTTTTTGTTTACAATTATAGGGATGGCAATACAGATTTTTCGTTTTAGATGAAAATAGCGGACTTTTATCTTATTACACGGTAAGATTAGATTTCTTTTTTTGTAAAAATCATGTTTTTTTTTTCTATGAATTTTAACAAAAACTTAAATTTAAAATGTTATCTGTCCTCCTCATTCAATTTTGTTTGCTTTCTGTAGCCAAAGAGCTTTTTCAGTGATAATGAAAAGTATGGATATACCTACTAATTAGATATATAGGTACTAATTATTTGTTTTCACTATAAACATTAACCACTAACTAACCGGCTTTTAGTTAGGTAAATATTTGATTAATTTTTGGGGTCCCGAAATAATTTATACGGACATAATTTATACGAAAAAACGACATTATTCATACCATACAAATGATACAAATATTTTTTTTTTTTACTCGCATACGATAAATAGTGTCGTTTTAAAAATGACATTATTCATACGATAAAAAACGACATTGTTCATATGATAAATAATGTCGTTTTAAAAGCGACATTATTTATACAAAAAAAAAACGACATTATTTATCGTATGAATAATGTCGTTTTTTTTTGTATAAATAATGTCGCTTTCAAACGACATTATTTATCGTATGAACAATGTCGTTTTTCTCGTATAAATTATGTCCGTATAAATTATTTCGTAGTGCCTAATTTTTTTTCTTGAACGTTTTTTCTGAGACTAAGAATTCTTTTGATTATTGATGCTACATTCCTAAGATGATCATTTAAAAGCCTACAGCAGTTTATATTGCAGGTCAGATATATATAATAGGTACAAATTATAATGTTCCAAATGTTTCAAATTTTTAAAGCCTAAGTATCTATTTACTTACGTTCTAAACAGTGCCATTTCGTGAGTCATTAATACTTATATGTTGTATTTAAAATAATTATTCTGGATTCTTAAACATTGGGTACATTTGGTGCAGAAACAGCATTTGTTACAGAACAGAGAGTACTACTTTCAAAAATACTAGATACCTACCTTCTTTGAGTCTTTTCGAAAGAATTTTGTTAATTTGTTTAATTACTGTTTCATTTTCTTCCACTTATAAAGTTAGATTGATAAAAAATATTCGGTACATCGTACATGAATTTCTAACCCCATAACTTGAATTTAGCTGATATTGGAATAATTCCCAAGTTTCATCATACATTTACTTATGAGTATTTCGATAATATTATTGCTAATCAAAGTATGTATTCGATGATTACTTAGCTAATATAGAAATTCGTTTTTAATGTGTCAATAAGAAAAGAAAATCATTTAGATATACCTAATATTTTGACGCGCTCTTGATCTAAGCATTTCTTGTTAGTCTGTTAGATAAGATGTTTTAAACTGGCTTATCTTTATTTATTTTGTTTCGATGTTTGTTTCTTTATTATGCTTACGGATATATTATTTTTATTTAATCAAATAAAATTTGCACCCTGACTAGGCTTATATTTTAATTTGATATTAAGATCTAATAAATTTAAATTCGAAATATGTTATTGGGGAATTTGTTTTCATGTTGAGTTGAAGTTATGTGATTAATAACAGAATCGTTTATAGAAGGAAGAATCATCAGCAAATTCGAAAAGAAGGTCTATAAAATCACAAACAAGAAATGATCTATATTTATGTTTCAAAAAATATTTGAAAAGCTGCTTAAAAAATGTCCAAACATTATTTGACATTTTATCCAGCCAGTTGAGTAAATATATTTCAAATATTATATAAGTCAAATAATATTAATTAAAAAGGTATTTGAATTAAATTTTGAATTTGGGGAAAATTCATCGTAATCATTAAAATTTATTGGGCCCATGATTAATTCGAAGAAAAACTTTATAACGATTTGTTTAAATAAAAGGATTTTAAAATATATTTTATTTATATTTAATTAATAATTTAAGAATGTATTAATTTTATTAAACTTTGATATTGTTTACAAGTTTCCGGCGAAATAATTTAAAAAATAAATTTTTTTCTTCGAAGGATGATTTAAAATAAAAAGAATTAGATTTTTAATTAATTATTTTATTAATTTTATGCACCACATTATAAAGCATCTACATTTTTGCAATTTTTATGAACTTTGTTTTATCTGATTTTATGACTAGATTCTTTTCTAATATTGAATCCGTTCGTATTATTAAGCTTAGAAATTGATTTTCGCCTGTTTTTTAAATTATAAGCTTTTTTATAAAAATCATAAAATAAATAAAAGATGACTACAACTACCATAAAGTAATAAATTGTCAACACATAATTCAATGGACATTTAATTGATGCCATAACCACAACTTGTAATAATATTAAACAAAATTGTATCATCTGTATAATTGTTATTACTTTTTTAAATGGTAAAATTTTTTTTTGTAAATTTGGACTACCGATTGCCGACAATGAATAATACGAATACATTATGATGTGGACTATTGAATTTAAAAATATTGGGTACATTGGAGCCCCACCTAAATAAATTATAATTTTAATTGTATTATTATCGGATATATATATATATTATCGGATATATACAAACCTCTATGAAGTAACATTAGTAAGTATACTAATATTACTGTAGAGCAATGATGGAACACATGCAAAAAAGTTACTTGACTTTGTTTCTTCCTTAAAACGAAGAGCATTGTTTCTATGAATTCTCCTATTTTCAAGCATAAAGTAAAATAACTCATGTCGTTAAAAGTTCTTTCCGTTTCACTGTTCAATTCATAATGTCCACATTTCCAAATTTGTAAAATCGGTAAGCCAATGTGTGTTAGCTGCGTTAAATAAAAATCAAAAGTTTATAGTTATATATAATTATGTTTACGAAACTGTCAATCAACTTATTGCATTGGTAATGAGGATAGTTCTTTGAATCTGGTGAAAACTATTTTTTTCTCATTTGAAAAAAAAAATGAAACTGAAAAATCAATTACAAAATCTTCTTGGTATGTACATAAAAATTAAATAGAAATCATTCTTTAACTATTTTCACATTTTTAATTTTTTGGAAATGAAAATTTCGGCATCTGTCATAATTCGAGAATATGAAAATCCGAAATCTTTATTGAACAAAAAATTATTATAGAAATTGTTCATGAAACAAGCGAAATTCATAATACAAACACTATTATGTTTAATTCTCTTCAATACTTACTATTGTTTTAATTATATAAAAGCACGAAAGTACTTGAATAATATTATAAAAAACTAAAAATGGCCTAAAGCTATATGGTTTCCTATGTTCCATATATCTGAAATAATAATTAATTGTGTTATTTTTATCAGTTAATACTAAAAATATTGTATCGTGAAATTAAATTTTGTTTGAATTGAACTAAAGTTGGAAAAAAATTTGAGTTAGTTCATTCATTTCAAAAACGGGCCGTTTAACAGTGTAATTGAGTACTTCAAGGACAAGGTGTTATAAAAGCTTCATTTTAGCGTGTTTATTGATTATATAATAACGATTTATATTGATAAAAAATTTGAATTCGACTAACTCGGTTGTATGTATTTCTAATTTAAATCTTTTCTAAGATAAATAAATTTATTATGATCAACACAACATTTTTTCACATCAACAACTTTTTCCATTTATTTTTAACGTGACATTAACAAAAATTAATTCAGAATTTCATTAACTTCTTATTGAACTTGATTTGGAAAAAAAAATTTATTTTAATGTACAATTTTTTTAACATTATATGCACATTGTAACATTATGTTTTATGTATATAATCTTTAAGGGGGTTTAATAAAACCACTTTCAAGTAAGAAATAATTTTAATGAAAAAATAATGTAAAATTTTATTCAATATGTACTTACTTTGGTCCACATTTGTAAACGAAATATAAGTATGAAGATATTATTATTAAAATTGGAAATGGTGATCTTGTCAGTATCCATGTATTCGGTGCAAATTCTAAAATATTAAAATATTGAAATCAATTATTGTGAATTAAGGTAAATTGGCAAATAAAAATTTATTCATTTTCCAACGTTTTTAAGTCTTTTTCATCAATCAATGAAAAAAACAAATACCAAGAAAAACGAATAAAATATTTAAATTTTTTTCAATAAAAATTAATTTAATTATAATTTAAACTTTTAAATCTTCGATTTTATCCAATAATTATTAATTAGTTTTTTTCCCTCCCTTTTCTTCATTTTATTTGTCTTACAACCAACATACATATTTCATTTAAATAGCAATTATATTCTACAAGAATTGATATTAACTGATATTATTAGTCCAAGAGCCAGTCCTCAATTATTTTTCACAAAAGGATTCTAACGAAAAAAAGGAATATTAAAAATTATATGTTTTACCCTATATATGTTTTGGAGAATTCGTCAAGATTCAACTATTTGATTTAATATTACACATTACATACATTTTATGTATAATGTTAATTAAAAGGTTTAGAAATCCTCCATAAAAATTAACTAACTAGATACTTTAATTAGATTAATGTATTATCTTCAATGAATTTATAAAAAATCTAATTAACTAACTTCCAAATCCAGAAAAACTTAATATTTTCATGTAAAAAAATTAGATGTAAATAAACATATTTTGGCAAATGCAATATTGCGTAAAATGTTAAAAAAAATTCTTTATCGTGAAAGTCAAATACATTAACATACATATCGTTTTCTTTAATATTAATATTGTTTAACTTCTTGATCCTTATAAGGCAAACACTAAGGGATATTGCAATATAGTATTTCAATAATGTAATGATAATCATTAGCTCTTTTTATTAATTTCAATTTTATGCAACTAATTTTAAATTAATTTTTATTGAAATATTAATCCTGATTTGGTTATTTTACCTACGTCCGCGCGATTTTTGTCATGTAAATTGCATTCCATCGTATAATTTTTTTTTTATATTTTTTTATATCAATTATTTTAATCCGACTGGAATGCAATATCTTTACAAGCTTCCCGATCAATTAAATGAAATTTCTTTCTTCAATATCCAATTTTTAAAAATTTTGACTGTCTACAATTTATTCAAATTAAAGTGTTTAAAGTATAAATAATTAATTTTTTTTTACATAAAAATTATCAGTGGCGAAGTTTCTTTTTTTTTTAATTAATCCACTAATATTTCTTTACACAACGAAATTGAAAAATAAAACTTGTTGTAATTTTGCTTCTAAAGTTTGGGAAGACAGGATAATGGTGGATGACATAGTAGTATATTAAAACATTAAACAGATAAAATTTATCCTAATTTTTGTTAAAAGCTTGCATATTAAAATAGAAATAATTTAATTGAATTAAGTTATACATCTCAAGGTTCGTTTCTCATCCCGATCTGAAATTTAATTCAATATTAGTTTGTAACTTTTAAAATCAAAAAAATATAAACTGTTTAGGGTTAAGGCTTAATTACCACACTGACTTGTTTGGGCAATTTCTATTTTATTCTTGTAAAGAAATAATTTCAAATAACAAAATTATTCAAAGATATTTTATAAAATTTTAAAAGAAAAGTAAAAAACGTTTTCATAATAAACACAGGTAGTTTCATTTTTTTAAATATATATAAAATCTTCTTTCAATTAGTGTTTTATATCCATAGCCTAAATAAATTTAGACAATATTGAATTGAATTCTAATTTTTTTTTTTTTTTTTAAATTTTAAGAATTAATTAAAGTAAATCGTTGCATGAATAAGTAATTTTATGTTTTTAGGTAATTTTCATAAAAAGACTACTTAACAAAATTAAATTAAGTCTGGCTATACACAATGGAATTAAAAAACTTTATAATCAAAACAACATTTATATTTTATATATTTATTTTTTGTTTTTTTTTCTTGCAAAAAAAAAAAATGCTTGTTGCAAATGTAGTTTTCCTGTTTACAAACTATTCTATTAGGTCGAGAAAATATCGTTAGTCTAAGTTGATTGTAGTTTCTAATCGATCTCAGGCTGCGCTTTCATGTAAAAGTGTTCATTTGTTAATTAAAAAAGAAAGTTTCCGAAGTTAGTAAATAGAAAAACCAAGGTTTTGGCAACTTTGATGATAACTTTTGAAATGAGAAAAAAATACTAACTTAAGTTAACAAAAATCAATCTAAATTAATCTAATATAATAAATTTTATTATTTAAAATTTTTATTATATTTTTTTCGTTCCCATTATTTTAATGAAATCTCAATTTTCTTCTTTTTTTTTGTATTTTAGTCAAAAGAGAAGATGATGAAAGGCGTACGAAGAGGTTGTGTTCGTCTCAAAGGTGCCGTGATAGGAATTGATGATCAAGAAGATAATACGTTTACGATAACAGTTGATCATAAAACATTTCATTTTCAGGTAATTTTTGTTAGACGATTATCTTATCAACAAAGTACAAAATTAATTTTCCCACGATAAATTTAATTAAAAAAATTCGCTAAATTTAGATATATTTTAGAATAATTGAAAACAATATAAATTATTTCTTATAAAAAAAAGGATTATGTATTTCCAGTGTGAGTTCTACTGTTTTATAAAATTTGCATTAATTATATATATTCTTGTACATTGTTTACATTTAAAAAAAAAAAAAATACAAAATATTACTTAGTAGTAGTCTAATGTTATGAGGAATTTTTTTTATTATGAAAATTAAATAGAAATTTGAATAAGAACTAATAATTAGAATAATAAATAAATACTTAGGCACGTGACGCTGATGAAAGGGAAAAATGGGTTCGACGATTAGAAGATACAATTCGACGTCATATATCGTATCGTGGTGGGAAAAATTGGGAACAAACTAATGTGTATGGTACTGAAATGACTTGCCAAGAATCAACAAGAAGATCAAATTTACAAAGCTTGGATAAAAGAATTAGTGAAGCTGATTGCTATTTACAACTTATGATTGAACAAACTAATGTAATATAAAATTGAATTAAAAAAATTTATATTTCCTTAAATTTTTTGTTTTTATATATATAGAAATTGGAGCTTAAAATATTTGAACTTTCTAATGCAGATGAGCGTGCCAAATGTAAATCATTACAAGATAATGCTAATGTAAGTTGATTTAGTATTCGGTATCAATGTTTATAGATTTATCATTTCTATTATTATTTTAACGATTTTAGGCTATGTTAGATCATATAAAACATTCCATAGTTACATTGCAAATTGCTAAAAATATGGCAAATCCAATTAATGGAATTTATCAAGGGCCGTCGTTTTCGGGTCTTAAAAATGATGAAAACAATGGTTTATCTGATAATGCAAGTACAGGTCAGTAAATACAATCCTGATGACACGCAGTTGTGACACGAAATTCTCTTGGAAATATTTATGATTTTGTTTTTGTATATGTTAGAGTTTTATTCACGTTAATATTTTGATTTCTTTTTTTTTTCTTTTTTTTAATTCATTTTGTAAATTATTGATATTGATATTTAATATTAATAATATATTAAATTTAGAACTTCCGCCAGTCGGCATACCAAATATACACAATGGAATTGAATACGGTTCGGAATGTTTAGAGTTTAATAAAAATTATGTACATATGATGGCCTGTGAGTTTAATCATCAAATATTCTCATAACATTAAATAGACGCATGCCTTCCATTATTGAAGTAAATGAGGAAAATTTAAAGATTTAATATAATTTTTTTTTTTGTCAAATTGTAAAATAAAATTTATTATCAAACTGATAGAAGCGTCTTCAAAATTTTATATGAAATTGTGATTCAGTTTCATTTCACTGCATTTATTTTCTCTTAATATAATGTAGAAAGTAAATGAGCTACTAAACGTAATCTTGTTGATTTCTTAGATTATTTTAATGTTCCTTACCTAAATCGAGTCTCTTCTAATAGTTTTTGTTTTTAAATCAAATTTATAGCTCGTTATTTACAATTTTTTTTTTAAGAATTAATTAAATGAAATAACAAAAATTTTAATATTACTCTAATTGAAGAAAAAATACAAAATTAATTTGTTTATATCTTTTAATTTTCACATTTACTTATTTTCTGTTTTAACAAAATTATACTAAATAAGGTACTCTTTATTTCATTTAGCCGCTAACACAATTTTAATTTTTTATTTAATTATCTCAATAAATGTATCATACAATATTTTATTAGTTTTCTTCTTATTTACCAAAACGGCGACCCGTCATTATCCTTGGGAGTCTGTTGTCAATTTTCTCTTTTATAGTAGATACACCACAGTGTACATATATAGTTTTAGTGTTTTTGAGAAAAAATTAGTGTTAAATTACAATACTTCTAGATTAATTAAAATTTTCCTACTTTATTTCCTTTTCAGTGTTAAAAAGTTCAACAACTAACTGATCAATTTTAATTTGTCTTTTTTGTTTTCTAAAAAAAAACACATTAGACTAAAAATAAAGGATTTTTATTTCAGCACAGAAGTAAATCCAATCCTACATGTATACCTCAAAATATTGTACCTTCTTTCTACATATCTTATGTGTATATGATGTATATATATATATTTATTAAAAAAAAGGATAATAATTTTTACCACAAAATTTAGTTGTGCGCTTATATTCATACAAAACGAAACATTCTTTTTTGATTTTTTTTTTCATAGTCTGTTTAACAACATCCTTTTTTTTTTTAGTGAAGATAAGTTAAATAATTTTTAACATTTTTTCTGACTTTAAAAGCACGTGCATGACATAATATCGTAAATAATAATTATTTTCTTTTTTTCAATGTTTTTTTTTTTTTTTTTATTGAAATTAAATAATTGGGAAAAAAATATTTAATTGAATTAATGTTTGTTTTAGTCAAAAATTCATAATTTTTTTTTTTTTACAGCCCGTACTCCGATGGAAATAATTGTTCCTGAAACATCATATTCAAGTTCTGAAAACGAAGATGATTTTTTTGATGCTAATGACTTTGATAGTACCAGAAGTTCACCAATTTTTAAGTATGATTAATTAAATATTATTATTTTTTTTTATATAGAATTTAAATTTGTCTTAACTTAGTAAAACTTATTTTTTTACTTGCTGTGTTATTAGAAAATTTTTATGTTGTGAACTAGGTTGGTAGGAAAATTCACAGATATTTTGTAATACATTTAATTTTTTTAATAATTTTGTTGAATGCATGGCTTATCTTATTAAATGGTCCAGGATACTCTATTTGTACACCACAAAGCATTTACTATCATAATTTTTGTGTTTTTTTTTATATAATATTAGTTGAATGTATTTTAACTTAATGACTGAGACTTGTGTTTTTTTTTGTCTAGATATTTATCCTAAAAATTTTAACATTAAAACCAACTTTGTTCCATTATATTTTATACATTTATTCCAACGCTTGGAAAAAATAATTGAATTTATGAATGTTCATATATATATATATATACATATATGAATTTCTAAATTGGCTGCAAATTAAAACTCTATAATTCACTTACATACCAGATACCGTTGTCTTCAAAAAGTTTCTTTCAATAAATATAGTTAAAAATAAACTTTTCAACATAATCTCGTAATGGGTACTTCTATATGGAAAATTTTTCGTCCTTGACATTTAAAAAAAAAAAAATAAAATAAAAAATTGCAAAACGGAAAATAAAAAATATCAACAAAAATATGATTTATTTCCTTCAAATAATTTATTTTAAATCAATAAAAAAGTTTTTTCTACTTAATTGAAAAAAATTATGCAGGTATAATTTATTTATTGTTTATTCATTTTTTTTTTTTTTTTTTAAGTTCATTAGTATTTAATTTTGAAACAAATTTAATGTTGAAATTATTTCTTTAGTTACGTTTAATACTTTGAATCAGAAAAATTAACTTGAATTATAGAAAAGCTATAAATAAATAAACACATTTATTTGTGTTTGAGCAAAGAATATGTATATTATTAATACTCTTTGGTTTGAGTTAAAAAAAAGGATAAAATATTTTATTGTAGAATTTTAGAAAATACTATTTTTTGCTCAATTTAAAAACAACTAATTTCTTCAAGAAC
Organism: Hybos culiciformis; assembly: GCA_964007475.1. Taxonomy (NCBI): domain Eukaryota; kingdom Metazoa; phylum Arthropoda; class Insecta; order Diptera; family Hybotidae; genus Hybos; species Hybos culiciformis. The sequence continues at coordinate 92,775,393 of OZ023274.1, read as the reverse complement.
AAGAAATAATTACAAAAAAGCATATAAACAAACTAACCAATTAACATGGGAATCATTTTAGACTCATAGTATATTACAATCTTTGAATCAAAAATCATTCCATTACAAATACATTTATTTTAGTGATTAGTCAGATTTTTCAAATAAGAAGAAAATTTTTTATCTTTATAAATTAAAATCAATAAAATAAAAATTTCCCAAGTCTGAAATGAAAAATAATCAGAAAATTGTAGTTATGAAAGAAAATATTACATAGGTGTATACTATCTTTGTTTCTATTATTAATATTTTACAAATTTTTCATTTGAACACATGTCTGTCTTATTCAATATTTTTCTTTTATAGTTGAATCTAACATGATTCGGATGAAAAAGAAAATTTTATAAGTATAAGTTTTAGTTTTTTTTTGTTTTCCTGATTTTGTTACAAAATCTAAATTCTCTTCTTTTTTTTTTTAATATTCCTACATATACGAGTATATAATATATTTTAATGCAAATGCACATAAAAAATTCTTTATCAAAAACGTCATAATATTATTGTTGTGTTTATATATTTACATAAAATTCTGTACACTGTATGTGTAAAAGAATATCATAAAAAGCTTTTATTTAAACTTTTATCAGCCTTTTTCCCTTTAAAAGTTTTTTTAAAAAAAAAAATTCTGTATCTTTGTATATTAAATATAAAATAGTATATATCCTTTTTTTTTTTTTGTATATATTTAAATTTTATTTTTGTATATAGGATTTTGTTGTGATGATGATGACTAAAAAAACTAGTCAGTTTCTCTTATTGCTTTTCACACTGCACAATCTCTATATTATTTTATTCATATAACGACAATAAAAGGAAAAAGAAAAACAAAAAAAAGAAAACTATATAAATTTTAAATAAGCTTTAAAAAAAAAAAATTCTTTATTAATATTTAATTATTTATTTTCTTACAATTTTTATTAAAAATATAAACTATTAAAAAAAAAAAAAAATGATACAAAAAATTCTCTAAAAAAATCTATAAACATTTTTTTTTTTTTTTTCAAAATCTAAGGAAATTTTTAACGCAGATAAAAAAGTTGAAATAAATATATAAATAAATAAAAGAGGAAAAAAAAAAAAAGATTTGCAATATTAATGTCCACTTGAAAAATTTTGTCTTACAAAAAAAAATTAAAAAATTTATGAAAATGAAAATTTTATGTGTGTACCTATAATAAGATTTCCAATTTTTCCTGAATGAAATTTCCTTTTTTTTTTTTTTTCGTTGTAGCCTTTGGATTTCCTCAAAAATAGTTGAAAAACTTTTTTGAAAATCTCAATAAAATTGGGACATTCGATGATGGTATTCATTTAAATTTTATGCAATTTCATTTCTTTTTGTTCTTTTTTATCAAAACTTTCATGAGATAATTAAATTTCAAGAAGTTCGTACAGAAAACAGAAGTTTAATCATAATTGTCGTGTTCTCTCCATTTGATAAAAAGTTTTAATAACAAAAAAAAAATTAATAATTTGGTTACTAGGGGAAAATCAATGACATGGGTAATTGGGATAGGCAATTGTAATTTTTGATTAATTAATTTAATTTTTTTTTTTGGAATTCATATTGATGAAATTTCTATAAATGTTGATTTCCACACGCAATTTATTTTTGATTCTCTCAATTGCTGTTCTCTTCACGTCAACAGACAGCTGGGCATATTAATAATAGTTAATAATAGTAATGGATATTTAATTAAATTAAAACCTAAAAATACATATTCAATTCTATAAATTTTTACTAGGTATAATTAAAAAAAATAAATTTACGAAATCTTATTAAAATGAGTACTTTTAACAAAATCTGAAGTATATAAATTAAAGAAGATATAGCATAATGGTAGGCGCATTTACTTCTTCTACCAAATTCTACCAAATTTTAAAAATTAATACTATTTTGTTTGTATAACTTAAAATGCTACAATAATTAAGTCGTTAAATTTAATTTACAAATAAATTATTTATTTTTTTTATAAAGAAAGTGTATAATATTTATTACATTTAATTTTCATCCTGTGGGAATGAATTTGGAATGAAAATTTCGTACCTATCACATTTACCTATTACATATTACAAAAATAGTCCGGCAAAAATGATGTCTTCTAGCTAGTTTTTATTTACCTACATATTTATTTTCCCCCAATGTAAATAAAATATTATGTACACAATGTTGTAGGTACACCTAAATGTGTAATTGACAAAAATAAATTAAAATTTTCATACCTATCTACCTTATTTTTTATTTGCAGAAAATTTATTTTCTCTTATTTACATTTTAATAAAAAAAACAAAAAAAAAAAAAGGGAATGCTTTATTATAATATATTACTCATACGTAAATTTTATATTTTTTATTAAAACAATACATAAAGTTAAATATATACATAAGAATTTAAATAACATGCCAAAATGATTTTTAAATAACTTATATGAAAAAAAAATAAATATATATATTACCTATATATATAAAATAATATAAAATGTGATAGAAATTTATATATAGTATACATATATAAAATAAAATGCACAAAATAAATATAATAAAAAATTAAAAAATTCTTACTGCATTATTAATAAAAAGATTTAAAATAAATAAAATATCCACTAAAATATAATACATGATATTAAAATTTAATATAAATTTAATATAAATTAAAAATAAAATTAATAAAAATATAAAATTTTACAAATAAAATTTATTTATAAATAAATACCATTACTCTAAAAATTTATAAAGAATTAAATTATGTTGAAGAAACTTGTGCGCAGAGTTAGTTTTGGGTAAAAAATATACATCTAGTTGTTTTAACTTTAGAATAAATTTTGATTTTAACACCGGCAGAATACTGCCGGTGAATACAAACATATTTTGTAGTGATGAATTCCAGTTTCAAATTTCAAATTTGTTTATTGGTTTTCATTACGTTATTACTTCGTAGCTAAGATAAATTTTCTTTAAGCTTTCAAAAAAATTATGATCTCGAATTATGATTTTGCTTATTATTAAAATTTTTTTAGTACTTATGATATTAGCTTAGTTTTGAAATTCTTTTAAAACTTAAAGTTTTTTTTATTTCAATTTTAAATTTTCTTTTATAATTAATGTTTTTTTTAGTACCCGAACGCTCTCTGAAGCTGAAACATCCAAATCAAGAGAACAAGTTGCAAGAAACGAAGGGCAATCAAGTACGCCTGGTAGTGATAGATTAATATTTACAGATGCCAAATCATCTCCAACCCAACAGGCCAGTAATAGTTTAGAAGTTCGTAAGAATGTTTCATTTTTGACTGATGGCAATCTGGATTATGATGCCTTATATGAAGATGATGATGATACGGATTTATCAATGGAATCACATGGATCAGTTGTATCACATTTGTTGTCCCAAGTAAAAATAGGAATGGATTTAACAAAAGTAGTTTTGCCAACATTTATATTAGAGAGACGTTCTTTACTTGAAATGTATGCTGATTATTTTGCTCATCCAGATTTGTTTTTGGGGTGAATAATTTTTTTATATTTAAAATTGCGATTATTTATTTATAATTACAAATTATATTTTAGAATTGCTGACTTAGAGGATCCCCGTGATAGAATAGTTGAAGTATGTCGATGGTATTTAAGTTCTTATCATGCTGGTAGAAAAAGTTCAGTAGCTAAAAAACCGTATAACCCTATTTTAGGAGAAGTGTTCTGTTGTCATTGGGATATATCAGGTATATTTTAAATGTTAGTAATAAAAGGAAATTCAATTTAATATTTGCTTTTTTAGATGAAAATTCGGATTCTACAGTTGTCTCTGATGGACCGATACCGTCGTGTAAAAGAGATCAATTAGTATTTTTAGCTGAACAAGTTTCACATCATCCCCCTATTTCTGCTTTCTACGCTGAACATTATAACAAAAAAATTAGTTTTGCAGCCCATGTTTGGACGAAATCTAAATTTTTAGGTTTGTCCATTGGAGTTCAAAATATAGGTCAAGGAATCGTAACCCTTTGTGATCGTAATGAAGAATATATTTTAACATTTCCAAATGGTTATGGAAGGTATATTTGTTGTTTTTAATTATGGAACATGTATTTAAATAAATCTAAAAAGATTTGTTTTACGTACCGAAATTCTTAATACAAAAAAAAAGCACTTCAAACTATACTTGAAACTGGATTAATAATACGTAAAATTTTGATTAATTAATAAATTAATCAATTTTAGATCTATTCTTACCGTACCGTGGATTGAATTAGGCGGTTCAGTTACCATAAATTGTCATCAAACAGGGTATTATGCCGATGTTGAGTTTCTGACAAAACCATTTTATGGGGGAAAACGTAACAAAGTTACTGCTGAGGTAATTATTCGAATTTATTATGCTAAATAAATAAAACGTTCATTCAATAAAATTTATTTTTAGATTTATGCTCCAAACGACAAAAAACCTTTTGTATCTATCGCAGGGGAATGGAGTGGCCTAATGGAGGCTAAATGGCATGATGGGAGTAGAAATGTAAAAATATAATATTAGATAACATTATATTCAAAATCCATTTAAAATTTTGCATTTCAGAAAACTGAGGTTTTTATTGATGTTAATAAAATTCCAATTCATAAAAAAATAATAAAACCAATTATTGAACAAGAGGAATATGAATCAAGAAAAGTATGGAAAGAAGTAACTGCGGGATTAAAGTAAATATCAATTTTTAAGTATTATATTATTTTTATACATATATAAATAAAATTATGTATAATAATCAAGTTATTAAGCAACTTATAAATTGTAGATTAGAATAGAAACAATGAAAAAAATGCTGAAACATAACTTGTGTTATGATTCTAAAAATACAATAGTTTTATAATTTGAGACTAAATTACTATAATAAACTTATTTTTTGAAGTCAATTAAGAGAGTTTTTTACAATTACAATAATTGCAGTTTTTTGTTGGAAATGAATACAATTTTTTTTTCCTTTTTTAGATTAAATGATATTGATAGAGCAACATCTGCTAAAAGTCAAGTGGAGCAAAAACAACGTGATGAAGCAAAAATCCGGAAAGATAACGAAGGCACTTGGGATACAAAGGTAAGAAAATGATATTTTATTGATTAGAATATTTCTACAAAGCGTTAGATACATTTTCTAATACATCTTAAAATAAAAACATTAAAATTTATAAATAAAAATTTTAGCACTTCAAACCTATAGGAGATTCTTGGATTTATATCAAACCACTTAGTCAAAGGTTGTACATTCAAGAAAAAGAAAATAAAAGATAATGTAATTTATTGATTTAATATATTCTTATTTTTAAGAAAATAATGTATAGTTTCATATCAAATTATACGCACTTAATATTATATAGTTGAAAAAGAAAATTATTTTTTTAATACAATACCAGATAAGATTATAATTATACAAAATAATTATTAACAATTATAAAAAATAATAATTATGCTAAATTAACAGTATATATTCAAAAATAAGAAGTTCGTGGCACTTACAAATTTAAAAAACATATAACGAAGCATAAATTAATTTTTAATCATAATTAAGCTTCAAAAATTTTTATATATAATTATAATATCAAAGAAAAAAAAATAGAAAAGCCCAAAATTAAATAATTTCTAGCTTCTTCACCTTGCATTACTTTCTAACGAACGACGGTTTTGAAAATTGTTTTAAATTTTCGATATCTTTTTGATTGCTGGTTTAACATCTTACTAAAGTAATACTAGAAATTCACCCAGTTATATTCTTTTGATTAATAACATAAAGGAAGTATAAATAGAGGAATTAGTCCCATACAAAAAAGGCAAATAAAAATAGTGAAACAAAAAATCCATATCACAACCCCATGAGCTTTTTTTTTTGTATTTTTTTAAAATTCCACTCTCACAAATGCTCTTAAAACTTCAAAAATAACAACAGTTCTATACAATTTTTAAAGTTTTAAAAGCTTTTGTGAGAGTGGAAGTCTAAAAAATATAAAAAAAAGCTCATGGGGTTGTGATATGGATTTTTTGTTTCACTATTTTAATTAGCATTTTTTGAATGGGACTAATACCTCTATTTATACTACCTTTATGCCAATAATCACAGAATGTTTTAAAGTCAAAATTTTTACCAGTTCAAAATATTCCTTTTAATTTTTTTTTTTTTTTCATTAATTTAAGATTCAACATAATATTTGTAATGTTATTATGTTTTATGTTTGGTTAAAAAAAAAAATCTATTAAAAATTGAAAGTAAATACTTATTTTGTTTGTTGATTGGGTCCACATTCTAAATCATTAATAAAATAAAAATAAAATTAATTTGTAAATTATTATAAGAAAAGCAATATTTTTATTAATTCTATTCTAAATTTGTATTTTTAAATTTTTATTTTTATTAAAAAATTTTTAATAATTGAAAGATTTGTTAATATCGTCGTTAGAAATTGATTTTCTTTTAGTACGCAAATTTTTATTCGAGCAGACGATATTTTGGAAACGTACATGTATTATTTATTATTAAGACTTATACCTTTAAGAATAGCATTGTCAATCAAATTAATTCAAAAATTTTACTAACACAGCGGTTTTGCAGTAATTACATTATAAACTTTTTATTTCTACAGTAGATCAAACATTTCGTTCTTCAATAACGGTTTATAGGGAAAATTAATTTGATGCTTCGTTTTGCATCATATATAGATATAGTTAGTTTTTGATTATTTTGTTATTTAAAATAAAAATATTAATTTTTAAAAACCGAAATAATAGTTACATCATTTCACTAAAATATTCAAAATGAAAGTAAGTTAACACAATCTTTTTATACATAGTTTAACAAAAGGTACTATTGAACTTAAAAGCCAGTTTTTTGTTTTCAAATTTATAATAATATAAAAAGAAAATATTATTTACTAAAAAATCAATTTATAGAAGCACGACTATATTTTTAACAATTACAATTACATTATTAAAAGAAACACAACAAAATATATTACCAAATAACATAAAATTGTATGCTGATAAATACGTATTACCCTTTTTTTTAAGAATAAATACATAATAATATGAAAATCTTAATTTTTATTATTATTAATAAATATTATAGTTTTATTTCCATTTATTTGTTTTCTTTGTTTCAAAATTTTCAGGTTACAAGCAAAAAAAAAAGGTAAACAAAATAAAAAACAATCCATAAGAACCCACGATAAGGTTTAATAGTTTTCCCACATATCTTGTTATTCATTTATAAATGTAAATTATGTACATAATTGAATTATTAACATGAATATGTTGTATGTAGTGTTTTATTTTTCTGTAGCTGTAATTCCTTAAAGTTGATTTACATATATATATATATATATATTTTTAAAAGGTAAATATTTTTTAGTATGTGCATACATCTACATCTATAGTACTGATAATTATCCTTTCTATTTACGCTTTAACAATGTATATTTACGTGTTCTTTTCGTTTATGCTGCTGGGTTTTCTATGATATTATTTTCTGAATGAATATTTTTGACGTCAAGAGATAAAAATTTCTGCGCAGATGAAAAAATGGTATCACAATTGTAAATGTAAAAAATAAAATTTAATTCAAAGAAAAAAATTTCGTAATTTGTATTTTAGTTAAAAAGTAAGCTATCTGTAACAAGAACATTAAGTAATTTATTAATTATTATTTTATTTGAATAAATTGTTCCAAAGCCTGATTATTTATAATTATAGACAGTTCTATTCAAAATTCAAGCTAATTAAATGATATAGTATTAATTGAGAAGATTTCATAATTCTAAATATACAACTTGTAAACGACATATCAAATTTTGTATATCAGCAAAATATACAACAATTAATATAAGTTATAGTATCGTTATAATAAATGAAACATAATACAAACTTATGTTGAATTTCAATAAAAATTGACGAATTTAACATATTCTATATATATAATAGTAAACTGGTCGTTTTTTATTCAAATTCAATATAAAATTATATACAGACGTTAAGCATATTAATGAATATCATAAATTTGATATCGATTAAAGCTACAATAATATATAATACATGCAATAATATAGGAATTATAATGTATTATAATATCACATAAATAGTTCTGTATTACATATACATAGTCATAGTTCACTAGTTTGCTATTCTCATAACATTTAAGTTTTACATATTTTACATTATAACAATTGGACAAATAAATGTATTTTCAATTATAGTTTCCATCAACGTTATTAATATTGTATTTTGTTATTCAGTTTGGTAATTTGACAAAATTTTCGAAAACAAAAATCATGAATACAAAATATACCTGTAACTAGCAACTTGTAACTAACTGCAGAAGTTTTGAACTAAATAAGATTTCCGTTATAGCGTAGTATGTATAGTTAAAAAAAATAATGATTTGCCGAAGATAAATTAAAATTAGAATTTATTAAAAACTCTATATAATTTAATTTGAGAAAATTTTTAAATAGGTTGGTAGGTATGTTGTAAAGTGCGGAAAAAACCTTGGTACAGGTAATATAGCTATGAAGGTACGTTGTTCTACTTATACTACAATTATTTAAGTCAAAGACTTTTTCATAAAAATGAAAATTAAAATTATATATGTAGCTAACAAATTTCAAGAAAATAATTCAAGAATTTTTTTAAATTTAACGAACCATATATTTTTTATTTTTTCGTTATTCCAGTAAAACAAGAAGTTATAGCGAATTGGCGAGTTTAAGATAAAAAATTATTCAAACGGATTAGTCTAATAACTTTGTACATGTAGCGAGAGTAGCGACTCGCCAATGTAATATTTTAAGTCGCTTGAACCTACTTAAAGGTCACTATAGACTCTTAAAATATTTAAAACATGCATATGCAAAACTTTAGGTTTTTCTTCTAATTTTTACAACAGCGTTCAAACGTTCAAACTAATAAACAATTCTGTCCTTTGGTTTTTATCACCTTTCAATACAATTAATGGCGGTGAACAGCATTCACACGCTCCCATATATAATTCCCACTTTCTGTTTATAATATCAATATACCTAGCCACGAATTATAATTTAACATTTGCAAAATATATTTGAACGTGTGCATTGCGCCTTAAATTATAATTCCATCGACTTGCAGTACAAATGACGTCAATAAAATAATTGTCATTTATTTTTTATGCAGGTTTGTGAAAAAAAATTTCTACTTGTCAAAAAAAATTCATTCTTGTTAAAAAAAAAAAAGACATAATTTTTTTTATTTCTCTCGACAAAATTTGATGTTCTATTGCGAAAATAATTTAAAAAAAAATAATAAAATTTTATTTAATTATCAAAAATTATTAAAATTAAAATAAAACATAAAATTATCTATTATAAATATTTATTATTATAAAATTAATAGCTTTGTTTTTATTTTTTCCTTTTTTTTTTTTTAATTAAAACTGACTGAACTGAAGAAAAAAAAAAGATTGTGGAAAAACGCAGCAAAGAAAAAAAAACGAGTACGAGGAGATAAGCAAAAAATAAAAAAAAAAAAAAATAAAATTATCGATATTTTTTTTGTGAAAAAAAAGGTGACAATGAAGTAAGAGTTTCAGTTCAAAACAAAAATTTTCATTAAAAATTAATAAAATTAAAATAAAAAGAAAAGAAAAAAAAATTAATTAAAAAAAAAAACTTAGCAGGAAAAAAATTAAAAGTGAATGTGTGTGCGGCTCAGATGAAGTTGCGTTGGAATTTTTGGAATATTTTTCGCTTTGAGCTGGACTGAAGCTAAAACTGAAAAAAAAAAAAAATTTTTTTTTGAATCTTATCAGGTTTTAGTTAGAGGCGAAAAAAAAATATAAAATTTTTTTTTTCTTTCTCGTTTATTTATTTTTCAATTATACTTAACTACAAGAAAAATAAATCATTAAAATTAAATTAACAACAAAAAGAATTTTATAATAAAATTGCTTACAAAGTGTATGGAAAAAAAAATGTATTAAAAAAATTAAGAAATAATATTGAAAATAATAAATTTTTAAAAAAGACAAAAAAAAAATAGAAAAATGAAAATTTTCTGCAAAAAAAAAATCAAAAAAAGTAAAAGTTATTCATTCAGAAAATAATTTTTTTTTATTGATGTTTTTATTTTTTTGATTGATGGTTTTTTATCATCTAGTTTTTTAGTTACTACTGTTGTTGTTGGTGTTTTTGCTGCTGCTGCTCCTCTTCGTTTTTTTTTTAGTACAATTTAAATTTTTTGCAACTTTATTGTTGTTGTTTTTTTATTTTATTATTTTGATGTTGTTTTTTTTTTAATTTTATGGTGTCGTTGGATGCAGGTGATTTTATTATATTGCCTCTTTTGCCTTCTGTCTGTCTGCCTGTCGTCATAATCGTCATCCTGAAAACAAAAAACAAAAAAAATCAAAAGAAAAAAAAAGCTTCTTTTATTGTGTGGTGCCCTTCTCTCTACGTCATTGCCGTCAGCAGCAAAACAATTTCGATTAATTTAAAATTTAAAATATTAAAAATGTAAAATTAAAGAAACATTTTTTTTCATTTAAAACTAGGTAAAAAGGAAAAACAAAAAGGTCTAGGTACAACCTAAATATTCAAAAAAAAAATAAATAAATGAAAATTAAATAAAAAAATGTTTGCAATAATAATAGTAAAATTAAAGGAATTTACAATTCTCAAAATGTCAAGTTAAAAAGAACGAATGAGTTTTTAAAAATAAATTAATTAATTATTATTTAAATTTAAAATTAATAAAAAAAAAATAAGAAAAAATGGCTGATAATTATAAAATTCCATCAACTAATAAAATTCCAATTGAGAAATTAATTCGTGTCGGTTATTATGAATTAGAAAAAACAATTGGCAAAGGAAATTTTGCTGTTGTCAAATTAGCATCGAATATTGTCACAAAATCAAAGGTAAATAAAATATACCTAGATAGGTGTGTATACCTAGATACATACGACATACCTATTTATCTACCTTTTATATTAACTACTACTTTAATTGCACTTTAAAACTTTTGCTCTGAAATACCTACAAATTAATAATTTAAATCCTGTTGGGAATTTTTTTTTTATCTACTGAGTTATCTTCCTACTTACCTAAACATTATTTTTAAATTATAATTTTCTTAATTTTTAGATGAAATATTTTGCTCTAATTGACAGGAGTCAGTTACTTATTTCTTGATATTATGATCTGAATTTGAAATCAAGAACAGCAACTTTATTGAGAATTCGTTATTTTGAATCATTTTTTCATGTACCTGTAGGTACATGTAATCATTTCAAGAAATACAACATCATCATGGATTCAAGAAAGCATTCCAATAAAAATAATTTATATTTTTAACAGATAACATATAGAAAAATTATTCACATATTAATAATTATCTGTATGTTTGCACCTAGTAGTAATTATTGTAGTAGATGAGATATTAGGCATTATCCAGCTATTTCGACTAGAAAATGGCAGGTTAAATTAAATATTAAAATAATTAACCTTGGCATAAAATTTATTTTGTATGATATTAGACTCCAAATATTAATTTTAAAGAGTTCCAAATGTATTCAAATCAAAATTTAAAAATCCCTAAGTGGCTAGTACACGGCTGCATTTTTTTTTTTACCTAAGTATTGTTGTTTCTACAACTATAAAGCAAGCAGAATTGCTAATTATTATTTTGACCTGAAATTTTCAATATTTTCTACTTAATATTATAGTGCCTAGTTATTAAAGTTCCATTAATCCACATCTTCAGCAGATGTCTTCAATTTGTAGAATTTGTTATTTTAATATTATCAATGATTCATAAAAACTATAAAACCTTGTTAGTAACTTACTTATAATAACATATTATTTATTTTTTAAAACTAAGGAAAAAAAATATTTTTTTTATTTCTCTGATCGGAAAAGAAAAATAAACAACTATCATAAACTATCTAAATAAACAATAGTTTTAATTAAAAACTGATAAAAAGAAATTTTTTGAACAGTTTTTTTTTTTAAGTATTTTATGAGGTATTTAATCTTTTTTTTATTTAATAAAAAAATAAAATAAAATTTGATACTCTTTAAAAATTTATTTATTTACCTAAGTAATAAGTATTTATCGGTATTTATATTATTATTTAATTTTTTATATATAAAATACGCCTCTTAGGTAAATAGTTTTTTTTTTTTTATTTTAATTTTATGATTAGAAATTTCTAATTCTTCATACAAAAATATTGGCAAACAGAATTTGTTCTATACATTGGAGATATTAAAATGTACTTATAGCAGGGTATTTTGTTTATAAAATTAATAACTAATAAAAAAAAAAAGAAAATAAAATTCTCTATTTGCATAGAAGTCGTAAATTCGAATTTTTAATTTTTATCTAGAAGCAAATAAAAGTTATATTTCATTTGATTATCATTATATACCCGATTATACCCTTATACTGAAACTTATATATCAAATAAATAGGCACTTATATACTTTGTAAAAAAGCCGGATATTTAAGTAAGTATGTATATGTCTGTTATCACTGTCTCAAATTACTTAAGTATAAACCAGATAAAAAAATATAACTTCTAATTAGTTTTGTTTTTTTTTTTTATAAAAAATGTCAAATTTTTTTAATATCTATTTACTTAAAATAATCTTATAAAATTAAACTTTAAGGGCGGACCGGGGTAATAATTTTTATTTTGTTTTTTTAATTTTCTTATATTTCATTTTTTTTTATTTTTTGATAAGACTTAAATAGTTCTTACTTATAAGCATTTACTTATATATGGGAATTATATTTGAAATAATTATAACAACTTAAGTAGGTACTTTCTTATTTACTTACCTAATTAAAAATATTTTATGAACTTAAGTAATTATCGAATTTAATCATATTTTTCAAAAATATTTGAAAATATTATACCTAGCTTAGTAAGTAAATCAAAAAATGCAAAAGCCTTTTTTGCGTGTCACTACGAGTCTTAGATACTCCAAGGCAACGGAGAATTAATTGGAAACAAGACTACACTGCTTAAGTACCTAAATAACTATACATGCATTTTAATGAATTTCTTGTTGCGGTAGTTCAACTAGGCTGTAAGTAATATCGTAAATTAAAAAAAAAAAAAAAAATTGATAAGCTAAGCTACTTAATCAAACTTATAATCTCTACTTAAAAGAATAAGTAAGTAAGTAGTTGATATTTTCTACTTAAGCGAAGAAAATCGTAAGCTTAACAAATGTAGTTACTATTAAAGTACCTAAACAATTTAATGAGAAAAATGATAAAGTTGTTTTGATTAACGTTTGTCACTGTTCTTGAATAAATTCTTTATGTCTAGCTATTCGCTATTTGAGAAACTTATTAGACAGCTCGTTGATTTGTTTAGTTAGCACTTATAGATACCGCCACGGTACCACACATTATACCTAATTAAGTACATATTACAAACAGTTAAATATTAAATCTATATTGACTTTGACCGAGACTTCGACGCATGCCCAATTGTGTTTGCTATTATGATTACAACATTTCAACTGAGTAAATTCTTACAAATTCTTATTTTATTTTTTTTTTAATATTGATCATTCGCCAAAAATTTCATTGCTCTCCGATGACGACTGCGTAAATTTTTTTTAAATAAAGTTTTTTTTTTATTACTTACTTACTTAATATAATAAAAAAAAGAAGCTTTTAATCGGTTATATACTCTTAGTTTAAGTACTTTTTTAAAACAAACTTGTTTTTTTTTTATCCAAAGAACAACACTCGAATAACAAAACTTTTTGAATAACATAACATTAATATTTTAAATTTAATTGGAATGTTATTCATTTTGTTAAAATGTCAATTTCTTTAGTTATGGAAATTAATATTTTTACTTTACAAAAAAAAAAAAAATAAAAAAGATTTAGTTTTGTTTTGTTGCTTTAATTTGTTGTTTTCAAAAAAAATCTCCACATATATTATTCTAATTTCGATTGCCAAAAATCGTTATCTATTGAATAGGAATGATGATAAAGAAAAAAAAAACAATAATTCTGATTAACAAATAAAAAAAATAATAATTTATTTACTTATTTGATGAAATAAATATACTTACTTAGGTAAAAATTTTTATTTGTCTATACTTACTCAAAATCGGTAGTAACGGGTAGTTACTAGTAACTACTTACTTAGATTCTCGGTACTTTGTATTTAATTATTTTGTTGTCGAATGTTTGCTGAAGGTGTTGAGGTGGGAGTAAATGATAGGATATTGAAGTTGATGCCTAAGTAAGTTCTCAAGGTTACAGTTGTTGTACTTAAAGCTTTAAACTGAATTTCAGTGTCGAAGAATATTAAAATCATTGTACATTTAACTTGAGATTTAACTGCATTTACTAACTTGATGAAATATAAGTAGAGATAAATTAGTATCAAAAATTAATGTTGACATTTACGAGTACATGCATGCTACCTTTAACATCGGTTTATATCGTTATTCTTCTAGTTATATGAGTTATATAAAGATGTATATACTATTTAATGAAGACTCTCGTCGAAGTGAAGTGAATTTTCCATGTCAAATTTATTAAACAGAATAGTTATAAGTCTGTCTATTAAAATCAAAGAATAGTTTTAAGTGTGTATTAAAATCAAATAATTTTTTTACTCAAATTTCAGTTGTACCCAAAACACAAAGAATTTGGGTGAAATGATAGTCAATGTTTAAAATTTGAAGCCCGAAAATTTTCTCACAGTTTTTCTATTGTTTAGTAGACATAAAGCCAAGAAAAATAATTTCCATATAAAAGAAAAATTATCAAAATTTATTTCAAGTTAATTATCCCAAAATTGTTAATTTTTTGTTTGATCTCTTAATAATTTTAGCCTTATTTGATTTACGAAATGTAATCACAATATATATATACATATATATATAAGTAAGTATCTTTTTGTGCATAGGTATCTTAAATAAATATTTACATATATACTAACTTACTTGTATTTAAGTATTTTAAATAATTTCAGATAAAAAAATAAAAAATTTTGAACTCTTTTGACTTTTTTTTTTCAGGTAAAAAAAAAAAAAGAAAAAATTGTGAGCCCATATTTTCGTCTATTAATTTGTTCAATGCCAATGAGATGAATTTACATTTTTTTTTTTTATATACCTAATTGATGAAGGTCTTAATGAATCTCTTATCATTAAAAAGAAAATAATTTTATCAAAAATAAAAAATTTTTAATTCCAATTTAAATAACCCTTTGTTCCTAAAAAAAAAAATAATAATAATTTTTTATATATTTTGCAAATATAAAACTCCAGTGAATAAAAAGTTTGTTTTTATTTTTTTTTTTTGATAACAATATATTTAAAAAAAAAAATTTAATCTAGATAGACTCTAGAGACTGAAATTTTATTTAATAAGTAAGTGTAAGTTTATTTTACTTATTGGTGAAATTTATTTATTTTTTTTTTTCATTATGCATACTTACTTCCCATACTTACTTACACAAAAAAAAAATTAATGAATTCAAACCTCGATTTGAACGGTGTTATTTAATTGATAAAATTCATGTTTTTTACTTGATTGTTATCTTTTGTTGTTATAATATTTAAGATAAAGTATGTACTTACTTACTTAAATCAAAATTTTATTTAAGATTATAAATGATAAGATTGAAATTATGCGACCTGCATAGAATTAAAGAAAAATATTTACTTCTATATAACTAATTGTTATGTTCATTTACTGTGTAAATGTGTATGAAATTATTATTATGCTTTACATTGAACCTTTTATTTATTACGTAGTTTTGTATACTTAAATATAGTTATAAAATCTTATCTTTCAATATCGGAAATACTTATTTGAAAATAAAGAAAAATTTCTATGAGAAGCTTGTGTAATAAAATTTTCTTAATATTTAGTACTTAAGTTCTAAAAATTTATAAAACTGAAAAATTATAAACCATTGAACGTTATATCTTTTATATTATAACAGATTCTTTTCGGTAAATATCAGAACATACTTACTTAAAATATCTTAAGTTATCTATTAGATATCTGACAATAGAAATCGTATTAAAATTCCATTTTTTTTTTAATAGTTATCATCTCTGTCTTTATTATTTTGGGTTTGTTAATTCATATTGTCATAATTGGCTATAATTGGCCCCACTTTATTTTTGAAATATTTTCGGATACAATCTTTAACACTCGATCTCCATCCGTATACCAATTTTAATCGAAATCTTTCATCTTCTTAAACCCGTAATCGGAGAGAAGAACATTACACATATTTTGGAATTTAAACTAAACTAAACAAGTCCGCCAAGTAGTTTCATAGTAATAATAAGTATTTCAGTGTGAGACGGACGGACGGATAGTCGGACGAAAAAACACAAAATGAAAATATATAGTCCGTTTTTTTATGCAAAACGGGCTAAAAACAAATGTATGTAATTCTACAATAAATCTAGACAAATGTACAATACTTATAGACAATTATTTTTACTTATACATTTTTTTTGTAAAATGACTAATCCCTCTGATGAATTATCAAAGTATAATATAAATAATACAAACATATTTATTATATTATTATTAAGTATCTTATTTAAAATAAAAAGTTAGGTCAACAACATATCATTTTGTATTCTACATTCTTACCTATTTACTTAAATTGACAAAAAAAAAAAAAAATATTATTTTTTTGTTTTCGATCCAAATTTAAAGAATAAAGATAAATTATCGCAAAAAGTTATTGATGAAAATTGAAAAACAAAAAGTAAAAAATTTTATAAAAATATAAAGCAAAAAAAAAAAATTATTTATTTAAGTATTTTCTTCAAAACTTACATACATACTTATATACCTATTATTTATCTCAATTTTTTTTTTTCTAAAATATATTGTGCTTAACATCATCATCATTGTCACATGAAATTTTTTAGCATATTTAAATTATAATTATTTACTAAAAAAATAATATAATAAAAATCTCAAAAAAAAAAAAAAAAAAAGAATAAATTGTATAAATTTTTTGCCAATAACAACATTTCATATATTATTGAATATATAAATAAAAAAAAAAAAAAACCAAAAACAATATTACGAACGAGGTTACGAAAGAATAAATAAAATTATTTGTCAGAGAGACCCTCAAGATCAATTTATATTTAAGTAAGTATATGCATACTTAAGTATATAAAAATCATTCTGCCGAAATCCGTTTAACTGTAGTTCTCGGATCCATGAAAAATCTTTTTGTTCGGCTTCTATATCAGAAATCTATGGGTAAGAAATATCTAAGTATTTATTGTTTTCGTAAATTTTTGGTCCAATATAATAACGTGAATGATGTGTTTTTAATTTCGTAGGTAGTTGTCTTTTTAGATTTGAAAATGGCTTCGAACAAGTTATGGTTTCTTGAAAAATAAATTAAAACTAAAATGTAACATATTTACTAATTAATTATATTTTAATTAAGTGAGTATACATATGTCAAGTATTTTTTTTTTTCAATTATTACGTAAGTCATGAATCATGATATTAGTTTCATAACTATAAAAACTTAGTTGTAAGTACTTTCAAATTTTTAATTAAATGATCGTAACACATTTTGTAAATATCTTAGAATACCTATACTATGAATTAATGACCAAAATGACGTATTTGTTATATCTAAGAATATTACACACTTACTTATACGTATAGTACTTATTATATATTATATAAGGAATATTATTATAAATACATATTAAGTGTACTAAAATTATGAATATATTTAAATATTAAATTTATATAAATTTTATTTTATTTTATTAATAATTTTGTTTCTTTTTCTAATTCTTGAAATTCTTCTCGTAAATCTTTTAAATTTTTTTCATTCTTTTCAATTAATTTATTAATATGTGTATTAATTCCCAAAATTCGTTCTCGTACACCAGTAAGTGATGAATTTTTAAAATTTTCATCATTTTTAAATACATCTAATTTAATAGCATTAACAAATATCCACATGTCATTTATATCACGTTTACTTAATACACAAAAATTATTTAATTCATTATCAATCGAAGTTTTTTGTTGATTAATTTCATTCAAAATTTCATCAATATCACTATCAAATTGTTGTGAATTTAATTTAATTTGATTAAGTTCTAAATATTTTTGTTGTGATTTCAATCTAGTTAATTCACATAGAATTGTTGTACATGATTTTTTCGTAGTATTTTGTTTGCTATCGCTATTAGAATTGATTTCCGATTGACGAGATATCTTTAAGTCTGGTGATGTTGATTTAGAAGCAGTTTTCTTGGTTTCCTCAGACATTTTATTCAATAATCTAACTAAAACAAAAAAAAAAAATTATTTTAGCAAAATAAAAAATAATTTTTTTTTGTACGATAAGAAGTTGAAATATTATTATCCCATAGCTTCAAAAAATTGAATGTGAGAATGAAAATAATTGGATAACAATAATTTATTTGTTATATAAATTTTCCTAGAGTTCGCAAATTCAATTTTGAAAATTAAATGTGTTCAGTCGGTTATGAACTCATTCCAAGGCCATCAAAAAATAAGTTTGAAAACGGAAGTGAATTTGATAAGAAATTTTTATCAAAAATTATAATTCTGATTAAAATTGATTAATTAATTTATCAAAAATGTTATGGACAATTTTAAAAATAATGATTGAATGAAAATAAAAAAATTTTCAATCAGACTAAATGTCGCATTACGAAAAACTTTTTTTTTTTTTAAGAAATTTTCTTTTTTTAACTTCAACTTTATCAATAATTTTTTTTAGCATTTCAAAAACTTAATTAAATTGTTTCCTAATGCTCATGCAGTTGTATTAATTTTCCTTGTAATTAAGTTCTTTATAACTTTTAAAGCGAAATTTTTTTTTTAAATAATACAATTTTACCTTATTTTATTTTCAACTTTTCGCAACTAAACTCTGAATATGAATCAATTTTCTTGAATTTGTTTACAATACTTCGATTTTTTTTTCCTTTATATATATGATCCTGTGAACCCACATAATATTCCAATCTTTCAACATAGAAAAAATTAAAGGGTAACTAAGGCAAATAATTTTTTTTTTGACATCTTTATTTAATAAATCAATATTTCAATAATTTGAATTTTAGAGGAATTTATAATGTAACATTGTAACACTACTTAGTCACTAAGAGAGTTTTGTAAAAAATATTTAAGTACCTACATGAGTTTACTGTTCAGCTATTGGCTTACAGATTGCAATTTATCATTTTTACTAACTTATATCTGATTGTATATCTACTTAGTTATATTTACTTATGTATTTAAAAAATAACAATCGTTATAATAATTAAATTTCTTATCTTAGATAAAGCCGTAGACATGATAATTAAAAGTTATGTAGAAAAGTAATGTTTTTTTTTTAAATAAATAAAATAATTTAATACTCCGTCATAAGTTCATATGTCCATTAGTAAGTGAAGCCAGAAAAGCCGTCTCAACAAAATGACTCACCCAATCATTTGTTTTTTTTTTTTTTATATTCGAAGAAGCACCACAATGAAAATTTATTTTATCTTTTTTCCAAAAACTAAGTATTTTGCAATAACTTTTAGAGTAATTTTAATTTTTTTTAATTTATCAGGGCTGCTATAATAGTTCTAACTACATATTAGACGTTTTTAACTCTTTTTTTTTTTCATTAAAATTTTAACTTGAATTCCGACATTATATTAGCACATTTTTTTCGTCCTTAAGTAATTAAAAAAAATATATATAAGAATAAGTAATGATTGTATTCAACTGATAATTAAAAATCAAGAAATTTAAATAAAACCGAAATGACTTAGGTCATATGAATTTTTGTAACCATCTACGTAAAGTGTACTGGGTGGAGTTCCCTATCTCCATTTTTTTAGATATAAGTAGTTATGTACCTACAAGGAAAAAATATTGCCCCCTTTTTTGTTATAATATTAAAACACAAAAAAAAAAACATTCATTTATTTTTACTACGCTTTGGTTGCGAGGACGATAACAAATATTTTAAGGACACAAATAAACAAAAAAAAAAAAAATGTCTTGCAGAATTTAAAGAAAGTCACTTTTCAGTTGTGACTTCTTTTTTATGTAATTTCTATTGAAGTCAAAAGGGTTTATTAAGTAGGTAAGTAATTTGTTTTTTATTTCAAAAGAAATAATTAATTTTAATCCAAAATGTGAACTAAGTACAAAATGTGCGACTTATCGATGAGTACTTAATGTAGATTGCGCCGATCTTTTAAAATCAATTAATTCCAGATAGAATTTTATTCCTACGTACAATAAATACGTTAAAATGAAGTCAAACTTCATTATTATGTAAGTTAAACTCTCGGTTAAATTAGTATTGGCGAAAATGGTAAGCAGTTAGCAATAATAAAACAGAACAAATTATGTGAAAACTTTTATATAAGAGACCCCGTAATGATCCCCAAAGAACTTTCATCAAATTTTGGAAAAAAAATTTTTTATATTACTATCAGCTTTTTGTGCAAATTAACATTGATTTTTTTTTGCACCTTAAGAAAACATATACAGAATGTGTATGTCTTTTTAAATGCATAAAAACTACTTAGCCTACATTTCAAAAAAAAAAAAAACAGAAAAGTCCTTAAAAAAGCCTTCTTTAAACGTAACAAATAAATAAAATAAAAAAATTTTAAAGAATTTTTTTTTTTTGTCGTTAAAGTTAGTTATTTTGAATATATACATTTTATGATTATACCTATGTATTTATATGTACAAACCAAGTTATTTTTATTAAATCAAAAAATTAAAAATATACAACTTTGTATATTTTTATAATGTTTATTATTGTTTTTTATATAAGTATGTATTATTATTATTTTAAGGACATACAGGACATACAAAATATTTTTATAAAAATTATGAACTAAAAATATTGTTATGATAAAAAATTAAAATTGTCTGTATTTTAAGCGAGGACTTTTTTTTTTTTTTTAGGAAAAAGTAAAATTAATGCGAAAACAAACAAAAATATTTGTCAACTTATAGTAGGTACTAAGTATACTTAGATATTTGCATTCACATTTTTTCAGGCCTTTTTTTATGCTTTCACTACTAATTGTTATACATAATACTATTATTATACAATTATACATATAAATGTAGTATAATAGTACACTATTATTATACAAATATAACACGTATGTTAGTGAGTATATAGTTACTATTATTATAATAATGTTTATCATCATTTATGCGAAATTATGTTTCAAACAATGTTTTCATGTCTGCATTTTCAATGAATTTTTTTACGGTATAAAGAAAAATTAATATTCGTGATTGTATAAATTTAAGATATTTTTTAGAAATATTTTTTTTTTTTTTTCATCATTATGATGTGAGAAAGTTTTTTAGGAATAATAAAAACTTAAAAGCTTAGTACTTATAATCTTTTTTTCACACATAAGTTATTTTATAAATTTTCTTTCAACATATATTTATTTGATATTTAAGAAATTTTAATGCACATAAAATGTAATCTTCTCATACTTAATTCCATTATTTAAGAATTTTTTTTTTAAATTAATTGAGTAACTATTTTTATTATATTGGTATTGTAGCGAAATAATGACTTTTATCTAATAATGAAACTCCTGAATAAAGTCATAGTTTTTAATTAAATTTGAATATAAAAGTTATGAGTCTGTACAGCATAGGCATAGTTTAATCCGCGGACGGATTATATATCCAATTTTAAATCAATTATTATTAATTATAAGATATATATACAAAAGAATAAAACATTGACGCGCTCCAATAAATACATAATATACATACTCTCATTTAATTTATTAGATAAACTTAATTAATAGTATTAAGTAAGCCTCCGTTTTATTTTGACGCATCAATAATTTTAATATCTTGTGTTCAAAAATTAAATTTATTTAAAATGATATATGTTTATACCTACATAACATAGGTATCTAAATATTTTTGTAAGTAGGTATATTTATTTTCCTATGCTATTTTGACGTTTGAAAAAGCACCATAAATTAATATATTCAGAGTGTGTACATATTTTATCCTTTTTTATTTCATATGACTTTCTACTAAAAACTATTTGGGCGCAAAAAAAAAAAAAAAAAAGATAGAAATTCATAATCATAAGTTAATGGATTATAATAATATTATAATATATACAACGCAACGGAGAGAAAATATTGCGAAAATTTTGATTGACGTCACTATTGAACAAGCAAAAAGTTTTTTTGTTTATTTTTTTTTTTTTTGTACTTATGTTTTTGTTTTTTCTTCTTGTCTGAATTTTCTCGATTACGTATTTAGAAAAAAAAAAAAAAAAATGTATATAGATACAAAGATACCTATGCTCGATTATAATTATTATTGTATACATACAAGTATACATAAAATGTTTTTATGTAGGAATGTACATTTAGATATATTCGTAAAAATTTGAATACATAGGTAGGTAATAATATGAAGTATCTGAACATAACAATAATAATTATTGTACTCTTTTGTTTAATTTTATGATTAGAGCTATAGGTACTATATTGCCATTATGTACGTACACACTACAAAAAAATACGAACTTAGAATTTAAGTATATATATTTTTTTATAGAAAGTTCAAAATAATTGAAAGTTGAATGTAAGCTAAAGCGAATACTGCTAGGCGGAGTGTCCTCAATGAAAAATCAAAAACTAACCATACCTTTAGATATCCTTAAAACCCTGCGACTAAACTTTATTTTCAGCAAAATAATATGTTTTTGATTTGAACTTTGAAAAATAACGTGATAGCTGTAGGTACTACATAAGTGGAATAATAATTGAAACTAATTCAATTTTGCATTGAGACTCTTTCGAAGACATGTGACATTTGTAAAGAAAAATAGTTTTCACGAAAACATTTTAATAATAAATAAATAAGTCAAAAAAAGTGCAATAAAGTTTTCTTTATTAAATTCAAAGTTACCTACTTGAAAACAAATTTTTTTAAGTTTTATTTGAAAAAAGAAAATGCAAAACTTATTTTTTTCGTCACGTGAATGGAAAATAAAATTTTTTGTTACTTATTCATGTGACACTTTTCTTTGGCAAAACAAAATGTACGGAGTCATAAAAAGTTTAAAAACTAATATTGATGTCGATGTTTAATCAGGCAATATCAATGTAGTTCTTCTTTCACCATGAGTTAATTTTCAAATAAAAATATTGTTTCTATTTTGTCATATCTTGTGTTGTCAATTAGATAAGAAGTAAGTTCTAAAATTTTTGCGATAATGGAATTTTGAGTTAAACAAATATTAAGTGTATATAATATAATGCAGTTCCACGAATGACAAACAAGTCTCCAAATACCAATTTACTTAATTTTGTTTAAACCATAATTGATCTTGAATTGTCTATAATATTCAAGATCAATTATGGTTTAAACAAAATTAAGTAAATTGGTATTTGGAGACTTGTTTGTCATTCGTGGAACTGCATTATATTATATACACTTAATATTTTAATAAGTTTTAAACATGAAAATTAAATATTAATTTTATATTTTTTTTTTTTTCAATTTTAGGTTGCAATTAAAATAATTGACAAAACTTGCCTAAATGAAGAATACTTAGCAAAAACATTTCGTGAAATAAAAATTTTAAAAATACTGCGACATCCGCATATAACACGACTTTATGAAGTTATGGAATCTCGTACAATGATTTATTTAGTTACCGAATATGCTGCCCATGGTGAAATATTTGACCATCTAGTTGAAAATGGTCGCATGAAGGAACAAGAAGCAGCTAGAGTTTTTGCACAATTAGTATCAGCTGTTGAATATTGCCATTCCAAAGGTGTTGTACACCGAGATTTAAAAGCCGAAAATGTTCTTTTGGATAAAGATATGAATATCAAGGTGAGCATATCCATATCAAGGGCTTAGAAAATTATTTACTTATAAAAATTCATGCTTAAATTTACGAAAGTAACTAATTCAGAAGTTCATAAAAAAAAATTTGTATTTTCAGCTTGCGGATTTTGGATTCAGTAATACGTTTACATGTGGTACGCCATTAACAACATGGTGTGGTTCACCACCATATGCAGCTCCAGAAGTGTTTCAAGGCCTTGAATATGATGGACCTAAATCGGATATATGGAGTCTAGGTGTTGTATTATATGCATTAGTCTGTGGTGCCTTACCATTTGATGGTAATACGTTATTAGAATTAAAAAGTCGTGTGGTAACTGGAAAATTTCGCATACCGTATTTCATGTCACAAGGTAATTTTTTTTAATACTTTTAAGTTTTAAGCAAGCTTATGTAAATGTTGCGCTTTTTTAGACTGTGAACACTTGATACGCCATATGTTGGTTGTAGAACCAAATCGTCGATATAATTTAGAACAAATAGCAAAGCATCGCTGGATTTTAGAACACTTAAAGTTATTAACAGACGCAAGACAACAAGCGGTTGAATTAAATGAAATAACAAATTTAGATTCAACTGTTATGACACATATGTTACAACTACCGGGTCTAACAGCTGATATGATTCATGAATCAGTACATGAAAATCGTTATGATAATATTTATGCCATTTATAATTTACTTTATGATAAATTACAATTAAAACGAAAAGAACAACAAAAACTACAACACCATGCTAATTTAGCTTATTCAAGGTAATTTGCTAGTTTTTGATAAATAAACATTGTTAAAATATTATAAAATATTATTTTTTTGACATGAATTATAAAATAGCCAAACTAATATTTGCCTCTTAATGAACTCTGAAGCAGATTTCCTAAGACCGTTTTTAAAACTAAGTTCAAACTTTTTTTTCATTTAATTTTTTTTACAACTTCTTTCTTCTTTAAGTACATTTTTTTTACTTCTATTGAAGGACTCGAAAAACAAGTATTACTACTGGAATTGTAGATCGTTCTGAACAGTTAAAGAAATCGGAATCAGTTGATCGTTTGAGCCCATTAACTAATACATCACCATTTTCCCCATCATTACCTGGCTGGACAGACATTCAAGTTGATTTGGAAAAGTATGTTGACATTGAATTGGATAGTACAACAACCACATCAAACTCTTCAGAATCCGAAGTAAGTGAACAAAAATATTGATAAGGAAATAATCTATGATAATATTTGTCATTTCGTTTTTTCAAGCAATTGCAAAATACAGACAACAAATTATATTTGCAAAGCCCGACAACCGGTTTAGGAAATACAAGACGTCACACAGTTGGACCAGGTGATGTTGTGCACGAACAAGCCTTACAGAATCCAAATGTTCCAATCAACTTTAAATATGATGAACACGATAAACAACATCATGGAGGTCTACAAATAAATTTGCCAATGTTACAAAATCAACCGCTTCACAATTTAACAATAAAAGATCAACACTTATTGAAACCGCCTACAGTAATGGGAGCTAGTAAGTACACATTGCAGCTAATATTTAATTACACATATTTATTTATGTTTAAATTGCAGCTAGTGCTTTTAGCCGAAGAGCATCGGATGGTGGGGCAAATTTACACATATTCTATCCAACATCTCAAAATAATATTAACCATCCAATGCAACAACAACACTTAAAACAAAAGCAGCAATTAGAATCAGGTGGTTATTTCATTCCCAATACCAGTGATATGATTATGATGGACGCACAGGACGTGAATATTAGCTCTTCAATTGGTCAAGCAATAGTCGAAAATACCGAAGAAACAAGTGATGAAGTTCAGAGGTAAATTTTACATAATTTAATGAGAATAAAGAAGAAATTCAGAGAATGAAGTGCACTTTTTACTCTGGAATATGTCAAAATGTATATTTTTAGGAAAAAATTGTATACAGAAAAAAACAATTACCCGGCTACATAATAAAATCGTTTTTTATGGTTTTTCCTTTATTTTCAATAACTTACTAGATACATCTATATCATGCTAAGATTTTCTTCTTTTTAGGTACATGCAAATTCGTGGTTGCACCAAACGACATACAGTTGGTTGTACTGATGATCTTACCGAAAGCAATTTAGAACGACCCCAGACAACACATTCACCAGCTCCACAATCTGGTGGAAGAGCGAGACGTTCCGGCCTATTAACGGTTATGGAGCGACCACCTGGTAATTTTTGCAATATTTTTTTTGTTTTAAAAATTCGCTTTTGCATGCAATTTACAAGCACGTAGATTATAATTAAAAAACATTTTTTATACATTATTTTTAAGTTATTATTTTTATAATATATTTTATTTTATTTATTTTTTTTTTTTTAATTTTTGGTTCATTTTGCTTGGATGTATAATTTTTTCAAACATTATGTAAAATGCTAAAACTGACAATTCCTCGCTGATAAACCAATCTGGATGGATGTTAACAAAAATTTAAATCCATATTGTATAATGTTATGTACTTTTGTGTATTTGAAATTTGTATTTGTTTTTTTATGCGTACATAAAAATAATATCCATTATTGCAATCCTTATCCAAAATTTTGAAAATTTATTAAAATAAAATAAAATAAATAAATACACAAAACACAAGTAATAAGTCCTGAGTTAATAAGAGAAGTTGAAAGTCGGATGAATCGAGATTATGAACCACCTCAATTGAAAATGCAAAATTCTCAACAATTACTTCATCATCAACAACAACAACAGCAACAACAAAATTCACAACAGCAATTAATTTCTACCGCCACACAACAACAATCCTTTCATTCTACTCAATCCTCATCCTGCACATCATTATTAGGGATGCAAATTCAACCTATAATCCAATGCTCATTAAATAGGCGATTTGTACGCAATGCACAAGCTGGTAAATTACCTACTGTGCTAGAAGTTGGTAAGATTTTTTTTTGTCTTGCTTTCCTATATGTTTAGGGATGGTTTTAATCCAGCTTCAAAATAAAAAAAAAATAAAAAGGCTCGCCTAAAATAAAAGAAAGATATAATACATAGTATTGGAACATTTAAGAAAAATTTGGAAACATAATTTGGTTATATTACTACATAGTAGAATAATTTCTTATAATTAAGTAGAATATCTAAGTAGATTGTCAAGAGTAATTTAAAAAATTAAAAAGGGAATTAAATATATAAAATATTTTAAAACGGTTTGCGTCATTTTATAAAAAACCAAGTACGAAAAGGCTGTCGAGATATTCTTTATTCTCTTTGATTATTTATTTTTATGTTTCAAAATAAATAAATGAAGAATTGGACACAACGTAATTTAGAGCTCAAGATTCTCCGATCTTATTGCTGTAAATACAATTTTAAATATACTTTTGTTTTAAAAAAATCTCTTAAGTCTTACAATCTCTGGAAAATGGTAATGAAAATTTAATATACCAGATTTACATTATATTTGGCAATAAAAAAAAGTAAGTTGGCTTTACCTTAATAACCGTAATAATTGTATTTTTGTTATTGAATATATTTTTATTTTTAATAATTTCAAATTAGAAAAATAATTTTTTTTTTTATATGCATAATTGGCACTTTGATATACATTATACAATTTTTTTTTTTGTTAATTTAAAAAATGTTTTAGCTCCATTATTTTTTGAATTTATTTTCTGCTTATATTGTAGAGAAATTATCCAGTATGAAATTAATGCTGTAATAGATCAAAAATATTTCATAAGTTCACATTAAGCATAATTTAATTAAATAATTTGTTGAATTTGCAGGCCGTTACAGTCCGGTACGTCGCGCATCTGAAGGTAGTAAAACACAATTTCAAGGTCCGTTACAAGAATGCCAATATTTGCAGAAGGGAATTGCTCAAAGGAATTTTCTTGCTACACCGCCACTGTTGGACAACTCAATTAGTTTGCCAGGTACACAATTTTTGTTTTATTTTGAAATTTAATCCAGATTTAAATCATAGTTCTTGTATGAATTATATTCTTAAGAAAAGTTTAATGTTGGAATGAATATAACTTAACTTAACCTTTTGAAGTCTTCTGTTAGAAAATTTGATTTTTGATGGCATTAAATCAATAAATCATAGCGTAAAAGAAAAATTGCTGATGCTTGAAAAAAAAATTTTTTTTTTTGGGGTTTTTAGTCTTTTAGAACGCTTATTTGTGAGAGCTTTCTTCAATTGAATTTTAATTTTAATTTTAGGGTCACCCATTCACGGAAAACCTTCTATTTCCCAACATCAGTTTAGACGATGTGGACAAGATATTGAAGTTCCAATCGATGCCATCATGAGCTTAGTACCTGCATTAGATCGTTTTGTCAAAGATAGTCAAATAACTGTCGATACTGCGAAAAATATTGTGTCAACACGAATTGTTCCATTCGAATTGGCTCAACCTTTAGGATTATTGGTACATCTTAGTCCAAATCAATCTGACTACGGTCAACTACAATATCAACATAGTTATAGCGTATCCCCGTTATCGGTGAATCAATCTGGCAGCAGAAATGCACAAGGTGGTGTTCTGACAACTGGAATGAATAACAAATTTTCCGCTTGTGGTTTAAGCAGTATAACTCCAGGTTCTTCAGCTGGAAGTAGTCAACCACAACAACAATTCCATTTATATGGTCATTATAATTTGCCAATGGGAAGTAACAATAGCAGTGGTTGTCCTTCTCCAATTTATACAAGTAATTTCAGTGGCTCTTCATCTCCTAATCCTTTTACGATTGGTGGTAGTTTATCGCCAATGCATCAAATTACAAAAGGGATGGGTACCCTAACGACCGGAACTGCAGGTGGTTCTATTACTCGAGGGACTTCAGCTGCCATTGAAAACGCTACAGCTTCATCGAATCAGCCATTAGATCTGACAATGGATGTGGGAGCAGGAGAAGCGGAAAATTTGACATTATCAGGTTCAAACCAATGGTTTGTACCTTCAAATTATTATGATTTAAAACCTCTAAATTTATCACCAGCACAACAAGTTCGAATAGTTCCAACACCTCCTGCTTCACCAAATCTTTGTATTATCCAAGAAGAGAATTCAATGAATGGAAGTTTGATTTCTCCGCCATATGAAAACTCCGATAATGTGACAGGTGAAGAATTATTTTCACAAATAACTCATCCACAAATTTATCTAACAGATGTTCAAGGAAGTGAAATAACTCTAGTCTCATCTGAAAATAATTCACATGATTCTGATTGTGATAGTTTAGAAGCCCAAACGCAGTCTGTTAATTTGATGCAAAATTTAATTATAGCAGAACCAACTGAAAATATGCCATCAATAACGCTTGGTATAGGTCGTAAGACTAGCCTAGAAACAGATTCTCGTTCGCAACAACAACAGCTTCCAGACGATGATCCGTACCACCGAAGAGGTAGTGACAAATCTCTAGGCTTTAGTGATGATAGTTTAAGCAATGATTCTAATCAGTTATCACCAAGCTGTCAAGAACCGCCTTCGATTTCATCCGGTTTTAAATCAGCTTCACATTCTGATTGTTATGGTGATCAACAAGATAGATTAACACCGGATTCAATATCAGAGATATGTCGTCGAATGTCTTCTGATGAATGTGTTGAAGTACCATTACCAACTGGATGTGCAAATTTAGATTCACAACGTATTTTAGAAATGGTAAAACAAGTAATTGATTCAACCATGTCATCGAAATGTCATGTCATTTTGAACAAACCAATTTCGAATGAATTAGGAACTGAATCGATGGATGAATCAACATCAACATTGCAGCAAGAAGTATCTAATTTAAGTTTAGAATATCGGGGCTTACAAATTGAATTACAAGTGTACGAGGGGCGCAATAGAGACAGTAATAGCAAAGGTATTAAATTAAGACGTATTTCTGGGGATCAATTTGAATATGGCAAATTATGTCAACAATTAATTAGTTTATTAACAGTGTAGAATATTATAGATTATTAAATTTATAAATATAACCAAACTCATTTTAAGAAGTTCATCGTTTATGAATTAAAAACGTAGTAATTAAAGGAAAATATATTCCATGCTCAGAGTATTTTCCAAATTAATAATGAACTATGTTTATGTTAAATAAATTGTTTTTATTTTTATTTGTAAGTTTTTAAATTTTTATTGGTTAATGAATTTTTTTTTATATTAATTTTTATTCAATACTGACAGCAATTATTTATTATTTTTGATTCATTTTTCTTATTCTTTTTAATTATTTTTAAATATATTTCAAATTCAAATAATATACAAAATAGTGAAATTAAAGTAGGAGAATAATTAAAAGTAATTGAATTTTACAATTAAATTAAAAAAAAATTGAATATATTTTCCTTAATTATTATTTTTTTTATCAATTAAAGTGAAATGACCAAAAGAAATATTTATTTAACCGGTTGATGCTAGAATTTCGGTAGTCAAACATTCCTAATATTTTTTTTTTATACTTTTAATAAAGAAATCAATATTTTTATTTTTTAATATTATATTTTAGATATTTAAATTTTTAAGTATTTTATTCTATGATATATTTAGGGTAGATATTATTTTCTATGTTTTGTATTTTTAGATTCAAAATCAATGTAGTTAACTCTAAAAATTCCAATTTACTTTTTATTCGAAAGTCTTACGGCATCATTATAAATTGATTTTTTTAAGGTGATTGAATAATTCACGATCAATTCCAACTAACAAAATATATTAATAATAAATGAAAATATGGTATTTTATTTTTTACTAAGCAAAATAAATAATACATATAAATATCCAATTTTATAATACTATATTAATAATACAAAAATATAGAAGCATGACAGATTAAAAGCTCTGTTTACAAAAAGACAATATTTTCTGATATTTTAAATTGTTTGCCAAATTATTCTCAAACCATTAAAAAGACAAAAGACATCACCTTATAGGAAAAATCCTCGAGCCCCAATTTTCAATGATTATTTTTTTTGTTTGTTACAAATTTTATTGTTTTTTGAAAGATTCTTAATCAATTTTTTTTTTTTGTAAAAAAATTATATTTGTTTTAACAAAAAAACAAATTTGTATGTATGTTGGGCGCGTATTATTAAATAATGTGATATATCTTCTAATAAAAAAAAATTATTTCATCAGCAAGGCTTATTATTCGTATTGTAGCTTGTCCTTCAGATTAGTTAATAATTTTTTTTTTTCTAAAAATAAATTAAAGGTCATTTCACTTCAATTTAAACTTTAACAATTCAAACTTCTAAAAAAAAAACATTATTGTGTTCTTTCAAATTTCTATTATAATCAACGATCGATTAATTATAAATCTTATAGATAATTTTTTGAATATATAATTTCGAAAAATTAATTGCACAAAATGAAGTCTTTATTATCATAATAATTATTCAAAACAAATAAAAAAACAAAACTAATAATAATTACAATTAAAATAAACTTATAATACAACATAAATATTTGATATTTAAAAATTTATTTATAAAAACTATATTTTTTATTGTAAAATTAAATTATTTTGAATATTTTAGAAGAAGTCTGCAGTCGATAAAAATTACTTCAGTCATTTACATTCACTTCCGATTTAGAAATTACTAGATATTGATTATTATTATATTTTAGATTTTTAGAATTTTTTTGAAATTCATAAAATTTTTCTTTCAGATTTAAATTGCAAATAAAAAATGTAGTGTTTGAGTTTCTTTATAATATAAACAAAAAGGCAGTCAAAATCAAAATTATGTTATTTTATTATTGATACAATTTGATTCTAATATTAAATTTTTACTTTGAAATGACCTTATGTGACAAATATTGTATTATAAAGGATCGATACCTTAACTGTATCACAATTCCAAATATAAATTAGTTCATTTCGCCAAAAATAAGAAAGTTATAATTTTTTTTTGCCATGAAGTATGAAGTATCAATGTTTATGTTTTTGTGAGTTAATTCTTATTTTTTTTTTCTTTTATTATAAGTTTGAATATTATATTTATGTTTGCAATGTTAAATTCCATTGCTTTAAGACATAATTCAGTCAAAAATAATAAACATTTAGTGTATATTAATAATAATTACATAAGACAATATTATAATTATTTTAATTTGCTTTTAGCTTTTTTTTTTTTTTTAATTATTATATTTTAATTGTTGACTTTAGATTTTAGGTGTAGTTGATTCGAAATGGATATTTGTAATAATCGTGGAAATATGATGGTTTAAAAGTTAACATTCCATGAAAGAAAAATAATTTGTACATACTATATTTTAGCAATCAATATTATTTTATTTCTTTTAATTTTTAAGCCCAAAAGTAAAAAAAAAAATAGAAATAGGTTTTAATTACAAAAGATTTTTTTATATGATTTTGTGAAACTGATTTTTTATTTAAATTATATGTTATCATGTTATTTTTTAATTTATTTTCTTAATTTTATTTTCATGTAAAAAAGTTTATAGAAATGTCTAAATTTTATATTTCTTAAAATATGATAGAAAGAAGATTAATTCAATCAAAAACGAATTAAAGATTGAAATGGTAAAGTTTGTTGAATATTCCCGATGAAGTACTAAACACTTCTGGGTGTTTAATTTCCCTGTTGTGTTGGCTCAAAATTTAATTTTATCATTAATTTTTTTTCTTAAATTTTTTTTATTAGATTTTACATTATTTGAAGAAAAAATTTTATTCTGTGGAATTTTAGTAATTGATAATGGAATTTCACATAAAATTATTTTTCACAAAGAACTACTCAAATAGTTCATTTGAAATTGCATCCTTAATATTATTTAAAAATTGAAAAATCTTAATAATTTTGACTAGTCCTTAAGTTGTATTTCAAAAACAATTTATTATTTCATT
Source organism: Hybos culiciformis (assembly GCA_964007475.1). Lineage (NCBI taxonomy): Eukaryota > Metazoa > Arthropoda > Insecta > Diptera > Hybotidae > Hybos > Hybos culiciformis. The sequence continues at coordinate 92,742,506 of OZ023274.1, read as the reverse complement.
AAAATTTATAAATATTTTTTTTTTTTTAATTATAAATTGTAGAAAAAACATGATAATAAAATATTTTTTTTTTTCCTATTTAAGTAATAAACAAAAATTATCACTTTAAAAACAAAAATTATAAAAATCGATTTCAATAATAATAAAATATAAATATTAAAATATAACAAATCGCATATTATATTATATAAATTTTAGAAGAAAAGAAAAAAAAAAAAAAAACAAAAAATATTATATTAATAATATTATTAAAACAAACTCATATTAAAATAAAAGACTGCTGTGATTATTCAAAAGAAAAAAAAAATAAAAAAAAAAATAAAAATATGAAAGTAAAAAAAACTATACAATTATATAAATAATAGATAACGTATATAATGTATCCGAAAATTAAATACTAAATAGTAAGAATAAAATTTTATTCAATCGAAAATTTTGTTTAATTTTTAATTCAGCAGTTAAGGTTAATACCAGAGAAAGGAAATGTTAATTTTTTCTTAATTAACTATTATATCCAAGAGATAATAAAGTGTAGGATATTGCATTGCATCAACAACCAATCAAAACTGTGTCAATATAAATAGACGCCCCCACATCCAGATCACATATATTGGGTAGGGTTTACAGCGCCTGTACAAACAATGCACTACAGTGTATAATGAAAACACGGTCTTATTCATACACTTTTGAATAATGCTGCAGACAGAACGCCTCACAAATCTCTCTCCACCCAAATTTATAATTCTGTTGTTGTTTATCTTATATTATAAAGGTTTTAATTTTTATTTTTTAAATGTTAATTAAAAATATGAAAAGAAATTAATTAATTTATATAAAAAAACCAAATAATTGAAACAAATTTTTTATATAGGGAAATAATATATAAAACTTTTTGCTTATCGATGAATATCGAGTTTTGGATATTTTTTGTTGGGACTGCTTCTAGTATAATATATTTAAAAATGATAATAATATTTAAATTGTAATTGTTATTGAACTCAAAAGTACAGTTGCGATAATTTATTGCTATAATAAAAGCAATATCAATCACACAGTAAATGTAGGAGCGAAAATTTGGCAATTTAAACTATTTAATTCATATATACTATATATAGTATAGTATATAAAATTCATTTTATGAGACAGAAATGTGAAAATATAAAATATTAACACAATTTGTATTTTATTAAATTTAAATTAAATTTCATTTCAACTTAATTGTATTTAACGTGATGATTATTAAATTTAATAATGCAAGAAATTATACAACTGCGAAAAATATAATAACTACACTAGTAAAACTAGTTACTATTACTAGCATTATTACTGTTGCATTGTTACTGTTGCATTGTTAAACTTCGATTGCGGCTAGGAGATTTGTCGGCTGAACTTAACAACTGCCAGCCTAAAATTGGCGGCTAAATTTTCTTTTGAAAAGTTGACGCCGTTATTCTGCGTGGATCAATGACAATGGTTTACATTTGCACTGAAGACAGAATGATGGAAATAAAATACGCAAATAAATAAACAATAAAATATAATAATCAAAATAAATAACAAAAATTCCAAAACCACCAAAAATAAAAACATATTTTTCTTAATTTAAAATTTATTATAAATAATTAAAGAAAAAATAATCAAATAAAATGAATTTAGAATTGCTCGAATCATTTGGGCAAAATTATCCAGAGGAATTTGATGGTTCCCTAGATTGTATTTCTTTGGCGGTAACTTGTGCATTTAACAAATACGGAACTCTTCTGGCCGTGGGTTGCAATGATGGTCGCATAGTTATTTGGGATTTTTTAACCAGAGGGATTGCAAAAATAATTTCTGCTCATGTTCATCCGGTTTGTAGTTTGTAAGTTTTATTTTCATAATAATTAATTTACGATCATCTGCTGTTTTCAATATTAATTTGAATTTTGAATTTTTAGAAACTGGACAAAAAGTGGTCGCAAATTATTATCAGCCTCGACAGATAATAATGTTTGTATTTGGGATGTTCTAAGTGGTGATTGTGAAAATAAATTTAGATTTCCGTCGCCAATATTAAAAGTTCAATATGATCCCCGGAATGAACAAAGATTTCTAGTTTGTCCGATGCGTTATGCAGCAGTTTTAGTAAAAATAAGTGATACTCATAAATGCTTACCAGTTGATAAAGATGGTGATTTAAATATTGTGGCATCATTCGATCGTCGTGGGAAACATATTTATACTGGAAATGCGAAAGGAAAAATTTTAGTTTTAGACACAGAAACATTAGAAATAGTAGCAAGTTTTCGAATAATTGTTGGTACATCGAGTGCAACAGCCGTTAAAAGTATTGAATTCGCAAGGAGAGGTGATGCATTTCTAGTCAATACTTCTGATCGTGTTATTCGAGTGTATGATACCAAAGAAGTTATTTCTGCTGGAAAAGATGGTGAACCTGAACCAATACAAAAACTTCAAGATTTGGTGAATAAAACTACCTGGAAAAAATGCTGTTTTTCTGGAGATGGTGAATACATTTGTGCTGGTAGTGCGAGACAACATGCTCTGTATATTTGGGAAAAATCGATTGGAAATTTGGTGAAAATTTTACACGGCACTAAAGGTGAATTACTGCTTGATGTTGTTTGGCATCCAGTTCGCCCAATAATCGCAAGTATTAGTTCAGGTTTGGTATCAATTTGGGCTCAGAATCAAGTAGAAAATTGGTCAGCGTTTGCTCCAGATTTTAAGGAATTAGATGAAAATGTTGAATATGAAGAAAGAGAATCAGAATTTGATATTGAAGACGAAGATAAATCAGTAGATTTGAATGCTGAAGCGAAACACGATGAAGAAATAGAAGTTGACGTAAGTATTTTAAATTTACATGAATATGAAAGTTGAATTTAGAATTTTTATTTTTCGAATTCTAGGTACAAAAAAGCGAGCCAATAGCTGCATTTTGCAGTTCTGATGAAGAAAATGAAGATGAAAATGGTTTACAATTTCTACCAATTGCACCTGAAGTTGAAGAAGATCCCGAAGGTGACGGTTGGCCTGCTCAAGAAGATCCATCTAATTTTTCGAATTCAAATGATGCTAATTTAAATTATCAAAGTCAGGTAAGGTAACAATTGATTTTTTTACTATATTAAGTTATTGACATTTTTTTTTTTCAGACACTAACATCGGCTCCTAGTACTCCAAATGATGGAGAGGGTTCTACAATTAAAAAGAAAAAATATTCCAGTTTCGATATTAGTTTGCCAGATGCTCCAATTGATGAAGCCCATCCATTATTAGCAAATAAGAATCATAAAGAAAAACTACAAGCGGCTGGGAAAAAAACGGTTGGGCGTCCAAAAAAATAATTTTTTAAAAACTTAATTAAATTATGTTTGAAATTGTAAAATCTTGTAATCACTGGAACATCTACCTAGGTATTTAAAATAAAAGAAAATGAAACAAATTCAGTTCTTTTTTTAATAGTAGTTTTTAATATTTCTAAAAAATTTATTCAGGCTTAAATTTTTTTTTATTATTTACGTTTTTTCAATTCTTGTTTCGCACCTTCAATTTCCTCTTTTACATTAGACTTGAAAGTTTGAATGAAGGACCTAAAAAAAAAATGAATTTGGTAATATATTTGGCGTCAAACTGTTTATTTAATTATTCAAGAAAAAAAAAATTAAATTAATCTTCCTAAAAATGGAGTAACGTAAAATGAAATACACATAATTTTAAATTATTTATTGTTAAATTATCATGATTTTGATTTTGAAACATGAATTTTACCTAAATCTCTCTGGAGTAAGTTCTTTTAATCTTAAATCATCAGTAAACATTTTGGATCGATAAAAAATTGAAACCGCCATTTGTGCAGCTCTTCGAATTCGATAACTTTCAGATAATTTTTGTACTAATTGCTCATTATTAGCTAAATATCGAAATAATAATCGGAATACCATTATAAATAATTAAAAATAAATATAAATTTTAATTTGCAATATATTTTAAATTAAAGTTGTATGTTTTTATATTTTGCAATTAGTTGCTGTTTTAATTTTAATTGGTTTTTTAATGAATCAAGTTGTTGTAATTGTTCTTCTTTATTGTAATCAATCCCTGGCAGTTTTTTAATATGATTACGTGCTAATTCAAATCGTTTTTGAAGTTCTAAAATCTAAAAAGAAGAAGAAGAAATGATAGGTAGATATATTATTTCTTTAAATCAAAATATAATTCTTTATTATCTTTAAAAATTATGGCCACCATCAGAGATTATATGTATTCCTTTCTAAAATCTTTTTTATTTTTAAGTTGAATACAATTTATTCATTAAAATTTAACACATTTATGTTTTACTGATATGAATTATTGATTATTACCTACATGTCAGTATAATAGAAACTGATAATATATTTATGGTTTTCGAAGACAAATTTTTCGATTAGAGCTAGGCACCTACATAAACTGTGATAATTTTAAAGATAAATATTTTAGACGTCTATGAAGCAGTGCTGTGATTTAAATCACTTAAAGGACACAATAAAGAACAGTGTGCAATTATCAAATTTGAATTATTCCTAGACTTCTAGGTGCTGTAGGTATTTCCAAAAATTCCCAAACAAAACAAATCATATAATTTTATTTCGCTATAAAAATATTTACCTTCTGACTGCCTTCTTGGGATTCTCTTTGTTTTGTTGACAAATCAGTCGGGTCTTTTTCAACACTAAAAATTAAGTAAAAAAAAAAAAAAATTAATTTATTTTATATAACTTATATAATTTCAATTTTTTTTTTTTATTTTTAAAAAATTATAAATAAAACCAAATAATATTTTTAATTTACGTGCGAATAATTGAATATAAAATTGGTAAAAATTCTAGAGCGTCATCTGTCAAATTTTGTGTGTTTGCAATTTGTGGTTTCTTTTGTTCAGCAGCAGCAGGAAATTGATCCATTTTTAAGACAGAAAACAATTTTTTTTTCCAATTTTAAAATTAACTTCAAAATAAATACATTTTTTTTTTTTTTTAATTTTGATAAGAAAAAAAAAATAATTTTTTCTAATAGTATAATTAATTAATATTAATTATTATAATTATAGCCGACCGACGAGAGAGTTTTTGAAGTTTTTGAAGTTGAACAAGAACAATTATTAGCAAAACGAATTGACAATTTTTTTTTGGTTTATAAAAGCAAAAAAATTAAAAATGTCATTAACAATCATGCCAGATGCCAAAAATTAAAAGAAAAAATTTAAGATTTTTCATAAAAATTCGAATCATTTATTATTAAACTACATGTCAGTGTTATGGAACTGATAAATTAATGGGTTTTTGAAGACAAATATTTGGATTAGGGCCAGGTACCTACGAAAATTGGAAACATTTTAGAATTTAGACGATTATGAAACAGTTTAGAATTTTTTGTTAATAATGACAAAACCAATGGGCATATCAACTTCCAATATTTTTTTTAATTTATTCTTAAAAAAAAATCGTTAAATGTAGATATTTTCATATAGTCAGAACAACCAAAATTATTAAACCAAGAACGATAGAGCTTAAAAAAAGAATTTAAAACAAAAATCGAAATATTTTGATCATGTTTTGGTTGTATTCTTGTTGATGTTTTCCGCAACACATTTTTAATGTTATCCAGACATTTTCTCATTAGAAATTTCCTTGCTTCTAGCAAATAAATTAGAAGAACAAACAAATTCTTTTTTTTTTTTTTAAACATTTTTAGTTTAAATTTATTATTTAAAGAAGACATAAAACAAAATTATTTAAAATTTCACATATTTTGTACATTGTATCGAATAAAAAATAAAAAAACTAAATAGAATAAAAAAAAAAAATTGTCACAAAAAAATTATTCATAAATTCAGTTTAAAAGAATTCAGGAAACTAATATCAATATTTACCTTGGTGTATAGGTAAAATAAAAACATAAATCTTATTGGAATTCAATCCTTAATAAAATACAAAAATAGAAGAAGAAAATACTTATATCCAATTATATTTATTTACTAACACAAAATTATTACTTTTTTCTTTATATATTTATATATAGTGCCTCAAATTTTTCATCAATTGATAAATCTCCAATATTGAACACACTCTGTTTGATTGCTTGTTTTTTAATTTAATGATTTTTTTATGTTTTAAAATTGTTATTATTATTTATTTATTTTTTTTTAACACAATTTTAAAAAAAATAATAAGCATTAATTTTCAACTAAAAAATTATTAACCAAAATTTAAAAATTTTCTTTCAAAAGGTATAATACAAAGTTTATTTAAATTTAGAAAAACTTAATTAACAAAGATATTTAATTCTTAATATGAAAACTTAAATTCTTTTATAACTAAATATTAAATTAATATTATATTCTTGTTTTGGGTTTTTTTTTTTAAAAAGATCTTGTTGTTTTATTGTTGTATGTAATTTATTATTCGATACTTTAATATCAGTAATAAAATAAAAATTAGCTTGCTGTTAAAAATTTGCATTAAAATTTTGTTGTTTGAAAAAATAATTATTTTTATTTATATTGTAAAAATTTTTAATATTACTATTGTGTTGTTTGTTTATATATTTCCCACATTTACTAACAAATAATTTTCCTTGAAATCTTAAAGTATATTATTCTGTACTTAAACTTAGTTCATTTTATATTGTTCGATACATGTTTAGCTTCTTTTTTTCATATTTTTAAGAACAATATTTGTAAATTCCAACGAATAAAATTAATTAGAAAAAACAAAAAAAAGAATTCCTTTCTTTTTGTACGTAAATATGGGTAATATAAAACTGTGGTTATTTAAAATATATTTTTGTGATACGTTTCATTTTTTTTTTATTGCGTTTTAGCAGTAGAAACATGGTTTTGTTGATTTTTATTTGTTCTTTTTACACCGCCAGCACCCGTACATTTGGCATCCCTTTTGTCCATACTAACTTCTAGTACTCCATCCAAGTTGTTTGCTGGGGCTGTTACAAGTTTTGAAGATTGACTGAACTGACCAACTTTGTTTGCCGCGTCTTTAATCGGAGATTGTATATTTGGGCTCTGATTTTGTTGTCCACGAGCTTGCATTTTGTTTGGTTTGGGACGATTTTGTACTGCTACTGAATTCGTTAAAGGTTTAATAACATTACCGACAGCCTTTGTTCTGCCTTCGCGAAAAACCATCCTTTGATTGGGCCGAATATATTCCGGATGCTTGATGAAACGGAATTTAACCAAGGCCTTGTCGCCAGTTCTCAAACAATCTTTTGACATTGTTAAAATGGAAGCAGTCTGTCTGATACTGCCGCAATGAACCATTGCCTGATAACGTGAAGAAATTGTTGTCGGATGATGTAATACTAAAATTTCTCCTTCGAATTCCCAACAAGCTTGCGGTTTAAGATCCGGACTGACCATCACCATTCCTTTTCGAATTTGAGACCGTTTAATTTTCTTTAAAGCAAAGCTAGCTGTTTGGCCACCACGAACTTCTTTCACATTCATTCGTTTTCGATGAATAGATTTAATTGCAATCGCTAAGAAATTCCCAACTGGATCTGGGCCCAACATTAGTGTGTCATTTAATTTTATTAAACCTTGTAAACAAGTTCCAGAAACAACTGTGCCAACACCCGGTACTGAGTAAGTATCATCAATTTGAAATTCAGCTGGCTGATCTTCTTGACTATGCATCCTCGTTGTTAATAAATTTAAAAACATTTTTAATAATTCTAAATTTTCACCAGTTACATTTGATACAAGAAATATTGGACACAATCTTTCAGATACAAAATTTGTAGCACTTAAAACAACTTGATCGGCATTTTTAACCATTATTGGAACCTTTCGACAACCTTGGGACTTAAGTATTTTATTCAATAATTTTAAATTATCATCCAATATATTTGGTGGACACATGTCAATTTTTGTTACAACTACAAAAACTGGAACCGATAATGCTAAAGCAAGTCCCAGATGTTCTTTTGTCATTCCAATAATACCAGCATTGGCACCAATCTAGAAAATGGGGTATTATTAGTAATTATATCAAAAAATTCTGACTAAAATTTGGGATTATGTATTCAAGAAAAGCTCCCAACAAAATATTGAATTTTAGGGCAAATGAATAGTTTTTAATAGTTTTTCTTTGTATATAAAGAAAAATCCAGCAGAATCACTATGACCATTAAGTACGTACATTTATGTAATTTCTATTTTAATATTTTTTAGTATATATAAAATAATTATCTATATACGTACTTAATTAAAAAAAATTAAATAGTTTATATTTACCATTAACATTCCAAAGTCAGGAGCATGTCCAGTCATACCAAAAACGGTTGTTTTTAAATATCTTTCGTGGCCTGCCAAATCAATAAATGTAATAACTTTTGCTGATCTCTCGCAAATTTTAACCCAATCCAAAGTTCCATGATCCGGCTTATTTACAACGTTACCCGTACTATCGAAGCCTAAAAATATTGAGAAAAATGTTTTCTTTTAAAGTATGTATTTTTAATAAAATTTGAATAAACATTACCTAATATATCATTGCCCACAGAACTTGTTCGACCACTTTCCATTTCATGCTTGTGGCGAAATAATCGCTGTCTGGCATGGCCGCGCCCATTATCTAATTCTCCATGTGTTAAAACTCCTAACAAAGTTGATTTCCCAGCATCAACATTACCAACAACTGCAACTCTGAAGTAAAAGAAATAAGATTGAAATAAATTTAAAAAATTTTTTTGAATAATTTATGTATCCAACATTTTGATTAAAAATAATTTGATTAAATCTTTCTTATTTTATTTAAATATCAGACTAGTTCTTTACCTGATTTCCATAAAATCACTGGTATCTACTCGCTTTCTAACCAGATATTGTGATAATAAACCTTTATCCGCTTTCCGTTCCCTTAATAATACAACATCTGCATCCAAAGTAGTTGCAAGACTTTTTAAAGTAGCAACAGATGCAGCATGCTCTTCTGCGTCCAGTCCACTATCATTTCCATCTAAAAAAAAAAAAAATTAAGATGATGCAATCAATCTTTTTAATCTGAATAAAATAAATTACGCTGACTTAACATTAATATTTAGAGTGAATAATATTTTCAATTTTTTATATGAATAGAAAAAAAAAATGTTCTCACCTTCGCCTAAACCAATTTCATAAATTGTTTCACCTCTATTGTCATTTATTCTCTCTTCTAATTGTTTTTTTAACAATTCAAATTGATCTTCAGTCGGTGATACCAAAATACTTTTATCCCGAATACTGCTGTAATCTATTTTAATTTCACTACACATTTCCATTTTCTTAACTTTAAATTTTCTTTTTTTATTGAATCTTTATTCTCGTGTGATTGTGTCCCTTTTCGTCCATTCAGCTACTTAAGAGTTCACAGATGATTTTAAGTCATTCCCTAATTTTATTTCAAAACTAAAAATTTTGTTTATTTTAGTTGTTAGTTCACCTAAAAGAAATTAAATAAATATTAAACATATTTTAAAAAAAATTTTTGAATTTGGAACACTATCTTAAATAAACTGTTGTAGGTAGAGATCTAGTTAATTAATTTTATGTTAATTTTAGAATTTTTTTTTTTTTTTGGCATTCTATAAATTCGAAATTGTAGTGATACTATGAGATTATATTGCATAGTGAAACTCGTTATATTGAATTCTTCAAAATTCAAAGCTAGGAAGAGAAATTACGGAGACTAAAGTAAAATATTAATAGGCCCATCCTGGAATTCACTGTTTTATTTTAATTCAAGTGAGGTAGGCAGGTATGTTAGGTATACCTAAGTATTATAAGACATTCAAAAATGTAGTTATCACACTCAGTTCGGCAGGAATAATAATAGATAGGTACCTAACAGTTCTGTATCTTCCGAATACGAAGTCAATGAGTGACAGTTTCTCAATTGTATTTAAAAAAAAAAAAGAAATTGTTTGCCTAAAAAGGCATTTTCCATCGTGCAAGGGGTCGGAATCAATGAAAAAAAAAACGAAGTTCTTAAAGATGAAAAAAACAAAAATTTTTTTTTTATTTTGTTTATTTCGGGCGAAAGTAAATTCCAACAAATTTCTCAAATCAACATACTTTTTATTCAAGTCAAACAAAACAAAAAATAAAAAAAATATTATTATTTATTTTTAAACATGAAGAAAAAAAAAAAAAGTAAATTTTAAATTATTTATTTTTAAATATCAACAAAGAAAAAAAGAAAAGGTGAACAGCTGATGTGGAAATCAATATAAAAAAAATTGCGGGATCATAAATTTTTTTCTCAAATTGTTTTTTTTTTTTTTATATGAAAATGAAAATATTACGTTGGCACTTTTTTGTTGAGCAGACAAATTTTTACATACCTATTTTTTTTTTTTTTTTTTGTAAAATTTTACATCTTTGTATTGTAAATAAATTTTTAAATGTTTTCTATGCAAGTTTCAAATTAAAACTGAAATAAGAAAAAAAAAATTTTAAGAAAGATTTTTTCTTTTTTTTAACAAACTTGCACTTTCAATGTACAGAATTTTTTTGCTTTTTTTGGTGGGGGGGGGGGGGATTTAAAATTTTGTTTTATTTTGTTATTAACATACAATATAAATTTCATAACATTTTGCAAAAAGAATTAATTTCATTAAATATTATTTAACTTACAATAAAAATTATGAAATTGATATGCAATTTATGAAAAACTTATTGAAATTCAGCAACCAAATTTAGTTTTTTTTTTTTTTTCCTTTTGAATTTTGTAATAATTTTATTTTGATGACGATTTTGATTTACTTTTCTGTTTTTTTACTTTTTTTTTTGAATATTGAAAGACAAGACGCCAAGCATATGTCAATTTTGTATTTTGTTTGTGTTGTTCTATCAGCTGTTGATAGAAGCTGCGCTTGCTTTGTTGTTTGCGCTGTTGCGGCGCAATATTTAAAATTTTTATTTCTCTCTGTTTCCGGTTTGTGTACAAAATTTTTTCTTTTGTTTTTTGCCTTTTTTTTTATATAACGAAATTTTGTTATGAATTACAAAAAATTATTTTCAAAAATTAAATTTTAATGCAAATATTTAATGATCAATAATGCCAACATAATTAAAGAAAAAAAAATATTGTAGTTTTACGTTAATTTTTTTTGAAAATTTATTTCCACATTCACTTCTTATATTTGTTGATGTTTACAATATTGTTTTTCTTCACCTTTTGTAACGTTTGGTTTCATTATTGTTATAATTTCTATATAAATTTGACATTATAATAAAATAAATATCGAATTAAAGATTATAGGTGTAAACTTATTTACATTCTTTGAATTCACTGCTCAATAAGTGTTTTAAACGCAAATTAATTATTTTAAACTCTTATAAACTAAGTACTTACTCTTTTACCTAGTGTACCATGACCGACTTGTTGCATACAATTTTATATAATTTACCTCTAAAAATTACTAAGTATTTCTAAGAGGATGTCAGTAGTCATGGAATAGGAATAGTGATATTGTTATTTTCGTATTGCCTATTCATTGGGTTCGTGTGAATTTTTCAGTTGTTTACTTGATATAAGTCCTTGCATTGTTTTTTTTTTTTTTTTAAAAAGGTCTAATTTAGATAGAGTTGATCACCGTTAATTTTATGTCAAAAATTTTTCGTAATTTCTTGTAGACAAAATTATATCTAAAATAAAAATTAAGTGAAAAAAATAAATTAAAAATTAAAAACTAATTAAATAATACCATTGAAGTGTTATGAAAACAGGAATGATAAATATATTTTTTTTATTGATTAACTTTATTTTTTTTTTTATTTATACAAAAACTTAAATTATATTATTATTTTTATTATAATAAAACTTATAAAACTTATAATGCATATAGATTCGTGGCTATAATGTCTTCTTTTTGCAAGAATCTACCGTAAAATAGCACCTATATCATTGCAGTTTTTCTATAATTCGCAAATTAGAATACTTCTCAGCCGATTGGAATAAAACATAAAACATAAAATAAATTTGGGTAGTAAATTTCATCACAGTTCAGTTGCTGCCTTTTCAGTCTTATTTCTCCAGTATTATTATTCATTGCAATCAGGTATTTGTATTAATTTTTAAATGTCATATGATTATAAATATAAAAGTATTACTGTTCCAATATGAAATCAAAGTAGATGTTTATTGCGTGGTCTTATAATGCCCAACATCTTCTATAATAAATTTTCCTTGGCAATTTAGTTATTTGGTTATTTTCCTGATTAAGGTTCCATTAAGTGTATTATTCATCTCGAACTCATGCGGAAATTAAAATTATCTTTTATTGCGGATTATAACGATGGAGTTCCAAAGTCAATTTCTATCTGAAAAAGAAAAGAACAAAATAAGCTTGTTTTATAAAATAAGAATGTTGATTAATTCCGGATTGCTTCATATTACATAATCTAAACACAAATATTCAGATTTAGAATAAAATTCAAGTTTCAGCTATATACGAACCCTATACACTTATATAATTTTTAATTTGTTAAAAAATTGATATTACAACTTTGCAGATTAATTTGCAGAACATTATTTTATTATAATATTAATTATTTTATTTTTTATAATTCATAATTTTATAATAATATATTTGTAATAAATGTAAAAAAAAATATCATAACTTTTAATAGGTATACTTAATTTTTTATGATTGTTTAAGTTAATAAGTTTTTTGAACCCATTTATGTTTCACTTAAGTTATAAAAAAATATAAATGAACATAATTGCTTCAATTAAATTTTAAGTAAATACATCCAATGTTCCAAAATATGTGCATAATATCATAAAGGAAGTATAATATAGAGTAACTATGTCAAACAACTTTTTAAAATATCGTTTTTATTTTTTTTCCTATTTTTTCAGACCCCCAAAACATATGTATACAAAAAAGCTTTTCTATTCTCTCTAATATAGTACGATTCAAATCACTTGACCAATGAGCTTTTAAGAGAGGGTAAAATTTGAATAAAATTATTATACAAAAATTGCATGAGCTTTTTTCTTAAATAATTTCCCCTAAATTTTGTATGCATTTTTTAATGGAAAGGGAAAGCTTTGCATAACGGATTGGTCAAGTGATTTGAATCGTACTATACTCATTAATTTTTTCAATTTTGAGGATGTTTAGTTTTAAAATTACACAACTTATAAAAATTCGAATGTAGTTGTGCGAAAAATCTATAAAACTATAATGAATAAATGAAAAAATATGTGTCTAAATATGTATTGTTTTGATGTGCTAATATCAATTTATTGCATCTATGATTTTTTTTTTTTCAAAAACTAGCATCTTCGTCTTCATTGAAATTTATAAAATTCTTATCATAAGTTATTTTAAATCAATAAATATATCTATTACAATTTAATTTTTACATTAAAAAAGAGATAATATGTCATAATATTTTACCTATATCCTTTGGATAAAATATTCTTAAACGATAGTGGGAGACATTGTTTTATTTTTTTTCGTGAATTTACGTTTAATTAGTTCGTTCTTTAAAATAAAAGTGTTTTGCATTTAATGGTACATGTATATTAAAATATTTTGCATGAACTTTGTTTTAATTATTTAAATTTTGAAATTTTTATAAGGACATTAAGTTAATTATACCGGAATATTTTATTATTATTGAAAATTTATCAATTTGGATACGGAATTAAAATAAGTATAAATAATTTGAATAATATAAAGTAAAGTTTTTATTAATTTATTTTATATATTAATGAGTAGGTAGTCGCACTTTTTTTAATGGCCAACCTTCACGTAAATATTTTACTAATTCATGAAGTTAGAGCTCCATAAAAAGTAGTCGGCTATCTTCTATCGACCCCAATCATAAAAAAACTTTAAAAAAAACTAATGATGTCCTTGTATTGAAATCAGAACAATTTTTATATCTCAAGAATTATTAGACTGATTTGGAAAGCACTAAAAGATGATCTGTTTGAAATTAACAGATTTCATATAAAATTTTTTGATAAATATTTTGCTCAAAATGTTTATAAAAAAAAAAATTTAACAAACAGTATACAATTACATTGCGCAACAAAATTATCAAAAAAATATGATTTCTAGTTCACCGAAACAGACGAATGTTATGAACATAAATTTAAATTTTTGGAGTTTGTTATAAACACTTTTAATAATAAAAGGCTCAAAATTTATAAAATGGATATTATTACAAAGCTAAAGTATCCTTTCAAACCAAAATAAAAAAACAAAAAAATCATTATTCCAATGATATAAAATAATGTGAACATCGTCGGTCTCATGCAAAAATCACGAAGCTGCAAAAACATAATTTTGAGAAAATTGGTTTTGAAATTTTTTTTTTTCTTTTTTTGTAGTACGTTTTGGTACTTTCGGGAAAATAGAAATAGTCATTGCGGATAAATCATGAGAGCTTTCGACTTTGAACATATTCAAATTTTAGTTTTTTATGATTTTTGTACAATATTAGGTCAAAACGGCCAAACTTACAGTTTTGTGCTTTTTGCACGAGAACGACGATATGTAAATAAACATGAAATAAAATGAATTTATTAATGCTTTCAAATATAATTTTTTTATTTACATTTATAACCCAATTTTTTTTTTTTCATAGAGAACAAATACTAGTAAACATTAAAATGCAATTATAATAAAGGAAATATTTTGTTTATTTTTAAAAGCTTTATATAAAAAAAAATTTAAAAGCTTTAAAGCTCTCTCGTTATAGCGATATATTCTAAACAAAAATAAAAGCTTGGGGGTCTGATCTAATTTTGTTTAACTTTTTTTATTCGAATTTTTTGTATGGGACTAGTTCCTCTATTTATACTTCCTTTATGATAATATCCAAATATCTGTTCTTTTTTTTAAATTCTTTTTTTCGTCAACTTAAATGCATCGAAGCAATTAATCTACAAAAGTATTTATTAAAATATCTCATTTTCTTTTTCTATTCGTATTTTATTATAATGTTAAAGTTTAAAAAACTATTTTCACACTAATTTAATTATTTACATTTTTAAAATATTCTCAAAAAAATCTGTTAAGAGTCAAACATAACGTAGTTCAAAGATATCGCTCAATTATATGAAAAAAAAATAAAATACCTAATAATTAAAGCTCTTTACATTTTAAAATCCATAAATTTTATAGGGATATTGACAATTTTATCAAAAAATAAAAAACAAAAAACTGTTTAAATTACCACAAGCTTTAATTACAAAAAAACAAAAAAAAAAACCAAAATATGTTCAAAAAAAATTTAATTATGCTAAATCGAATTAAAAATTTGTTAAAGAACAAAAGCGCGCCTAATTTATTTTTATGGGTTTTTATGTTGAACCACAGATTTTTTTTTTTTTATTATTATTAATCACAACATTAAAATTGGTGTTATTATTATTTTAACATAAATATATAATCTCCAGGGGTTTCAAATCTTTTTTAGAGTTTTGATTATGATACCAATTTCTAAATAAAGACACATTATGGGTTTGGAGTTTGTAGAAATTCTTGATTATACATAAATACATATAAAAACAAAAAATTTTTGTGCTATTATTTTTATTATATAAAAATAAACAAAAAAATATTTGTCTCAATTTGTAGTTTTTAACAAAAAATTTTCCTCATGATGTATTTAATTTAAGCTTTCTCTTGATGTTCAAACAAAGGGTTGAAATAATTCAAAATGTTGTCTAAATTTATTTATAATTGTTAACAAATTGTTGATTACAGGGATTGAATGTTTTTCTAAGGTTTTTTTTTTGTTGATAAAAGGTATTAAAAATTTTTCAAAAAATTTTCTGCCCTCAATTTAAGACATTAACAATTATTTTTTTTTTTAGAATTTATTAAAGAAAATTAATATTATGTACAAAAATAAAATTAACATTAATTAATCATTTAATTATTCGTAATTATTGTGAATTTATAAAATTAATATAAGGAAATTTATTATTAAAAATGTTTACTAAATTTTATTATACAAATTATCTGAATAAACGAAATTAAAATAAACTCATTGAATAAAAGTATATGTACAATATTTGTATCTTTGTTTATTTCAATTCATGGTTATTATTTTACGGGAAACTAGAAACTAGAATTTTATTTAAACTATTAAGATTACTAAAATGGGTATTTTTATAAAATTAGTAATTTTAATGGTTTCATTAAATTTCTTTAATTAATCGGACCTGATGAAGTTCCAAAGTGTGAAAGAAATATATTGGTTATATTGCGGTTCCTCGCAAACAACAACCAATTAAATACATTAATTTTGTTTATACAATTCCAATTTTATGGTTAGTTTGAAATGTTTTAACTTAGTTTAAAAAAAAGTAAAAAACACGCCCAATATTATAAAACTATATACAAAATAGATAATTCTTTTTGACATAATCGTTGATTAAAGTATTAAGTTTTAGAATTTTGTTTTCTAAAAGTTTTGAAATGTTGGCAAATTGTTTCTGTTTATTGAAATAATTTTTTTTTGATAGAAAACTACCACAATAGATAGTGAAGTACGAAAAAGTTTTTAGGCAAAAAAAAATTTAATGTTTAAAAATTTAAAACAATTATCTCGAAAAACTTTTCAAATTACCATTTTTATTATAAATTTTTTTTTTAAAGAATTTTAAACGATTTCGCCAATAATTTTTCTTTTTCCTTCTTTCATTTTAATTATAATCTTAAACTGAAAATTTCATAAAAGGAAATAAAAAATTCCTGGGATTAATTGAATTCGAATATTAAATTCCTATTGTATAATAATAATAAAAAAACTTTTTCCTTAATTTGTCTAAATATTCCTCGTATCAAATTCCGATACTTTACCTAGAGAGAAAAATTCCGTATCCCAAGATTCAGGATTCTATACTCAAAAAAATTCCGTATCCCAAGATTCAGGATTCTATACTCAATTCAATGAAATTGAACGAACCTTCTTAAATTCTTCTTAAATTTGCATAAAAGACTGTGTAAGCCAACTCTGCATAGTATAATTTTGATGAAAATTAAAGAATGACGTATACGAAATGAAATAAGTTGCTTAAATATCCACTTAAATATTGTTCATAAGAAGGATAATTGAAAAAGTACAAAAAGGAAATTCTTTTATAATTATTTTACATTAATGTAACATTAGAAACATGTTCCTTGTCTAGTCCCATAAAATTTAACGTATTGTTATTTTATTTTTTGTTCAATATATTTTTTTTTAGTATTTTTTCCAAAAATCAGATTTCTTCAATTGAGATTACAAAACTGTATACCATTATAATTATAGGATAACAGATCAATAATTATAGGATAACAGATCAAATATTGTTCTATAATGTCTTATTTCCTTTAAAAAAATAGATCTACTTACATCAGCATTGTTAAAAGTTTTAAAGAAAAGTCTCCAGAACAAAAATTTTGAACATGTAAGGGCCTTGAGTTTTATTAACTCGTGCGGAGCCTTATTCCTCGGATATATAGAATGCGTCAAAATCGTTAACGTTAACGTTAGCATCGTGATTTTTAGCTTTTGTTCGATATTTTTCACATCATCAGCTAACTTAAAATGTTTTCTAATAATAAACTATATTTTTCTGGTTTTAATTGAAGGAGTTCGTTTCTTAAATCATTACAGAGAAACAGATACTACTATCTAAGATTCTAAGAGAACAAAGAGGAATATTACACAAGCCAAATAGTAATTTATACAATTCTTCAACGGCTGCAAAAATCACAATTTTTTACATACTTTTTCTGCTAGGATTATTAAAATATTTTGTAAAGTTTATATCAAAAATAAAGTTCATCAAACTTATTTCTTTTTTTTTTTAAATAAAATAGGCCTCTTCTTTTATTACATATACAACACGATTTATTTACACAAATTTTAACACGATTTGAAATTCTTTGTTTTACAAACACTCAGTCATATAATTTTGTAATCTTGATAAATTTTTTTGTACATACCAATTTAAATATCTTTTAGTTGACAGGTTTTGAATAATAATGAGAATAATCTGAGGATTCTATAAACAAGTAGAATACATAAAGTTATCTGTGATAGAGTACGATTCAAATCACTTGACCAATCCGTTATGCAAAGCTTTCCCTTTCCATTACAAAATTCCATACAAAATTGCATGAGCTTTTTTTCTTAAATAATTTCCCCTAAATTTTGTATGGAATTTTGTAATGGAAAGGGAAAGCTTTGCATAACGGATTGGTCAAGTGATTTGAATCGTACTCTATCACAATATTTTTTTTTTCTAAATCTGTGGACAAATACAACCTTAAAATATTTTTAAAATAAAAGGATATACCAATGAAATTTTATCTTTTTAAAAGGATATAAGTTTTTCAATGTGTCTTCATTTTTCTTTGGGGGGAAAAAAAATAAGAAAAATAATAATAATAAAATAAACTGTATGTGTTCTATGGTACATAATATAGATAAGGTATGCTAAATCTAGAATATTTTATGTCTCTTTTTACTTTTTAGAAAAAAAAAAACCATAAAATTTATCTATTAATTTTATAGAAAATTTAGTCATTTTGTTTGGCTTCATGGCATTGAACCTAACTAATGCATAAGAATTCAACGAAACTAAGCCAAAAAAATTTTAGCTTGAATTTCATTAGGCTCAATAACGGCAATATAATTTTTTTAGGCTGAGGAAATTTTTTGAAAATGTTAATGAACCTAAAATTTATTGTCAAGGAGCCAAATTTTTAGACTTTTTTTTGGGTTGTTTAGGAACTACTTACTCCTTCAAGTAATTAAACAACCTAAAAGTAAATTTAATGCTTTTATTTCCTAGCAGCCGGGGCGGATTTACGAATATGCCGCCCCTAGGCACTTTTTGAGAGTTTCAGTGTAATTGGAATTTAAATAAGAAACAAACTGTATTATTTAATTAGCTCAATTTACTTATTCTTTTTTTCTAAATTTTTTATTTATGAATTTCTCGAATGTATCTTCAAATGAAATTTTTTTTAACACTTCGTTCTCGATGTGCACAATTGAAATGTAATTTAATTTCGGTTCTTTCAATTGTGATCGAAGATAAGTTTTAATTCTATTCAAAGAAGAAAACAAGCTTCCAGCAGAACAATATGCTAGTTTCGAAATGCGTTCTTATTATTTTTTTTGTAGATTAGTTACATATTCAATTCTACAAATAGAAAAATTTATTTATTTGAAAAATTTTTTTTTTATCAGTTTTATGTTATATTTTGCCGCAATTAAAAAGTTAAATAAAAAATTGAACAAAGCTTATCATCAAATTAATGTAATTAAGCTTTTTCTTTTTAATTGTTATATTACATCACTGTGAACAAAATATGTCTGAAATCAACCTAAAGGGACTTTATATTTTTCTCATAACGTTATTAATTATTTATTAAATATAATACATTTTTTATGATGGTTTATGATTTTTTGAACTGAAGTCATTAATAGTAGATTATTGAATATGTAAACTAAATTTGTTATTAATTAAGAGTTCTGTATACACAAAAATACATTGACACGAGTCAATATTTATATCACGAGACCGAAGGTCGAGTGATATAAATTGACAAGTGTCAATGTATTTTTGTGTAAATACAGAACGAGTTGTATAACAAATTTTGTTTACATATCCAATATACTGTTTTAATGCGTAGGGGAGAGGTAGTTGCAAAGAGAGAATATTTTTTCTTCTCATTTTTTCTCTTTTTTTTTTTTGTATTTGGCTGTATTGAAATATTGTGAGAGATATTATGTTTGTTTAGGTATTACGTAATATTCAATACGAAACATCTAAATGATTTCATTATTTACGCTGATGTATCTAAATTTTTTCATTATTTACGCAGATGCATCTAAATGATTGCATGTGTATTGACGCATATAATACTCTATTTAGTGATTTAAATTCTATAGCACTAAATACAACATAACGATCCCCTATGCATTAAAAGAAATTAAGATGATGTTGCTAAGTAAAGAAATTATTATATTTATGAAAACAATATAAAAATTTTATTATTATTTATTACTTTCACTACGGGTGGTATACCTTCAAAATTTAACAAAAAAGGAAATTTTAATTGAATTTATATTTTTCTATATTCTTTTATTATTATTTGTTCAATCAAAAAGTTCATTATCTATGACCTAGGTATATGTTGAAATAAAAATCCATAATAAATAAATATAAAGATATTTTGTTTTCGGTTTTTTTACTTATATGTATATTGTTGTAAATTATTATGTATAAATAAATGGAAAAATGCAAAAAAAAACCTTATCGTTACCACAAAATTCAAAGTGTTTAAATTTAAACGATATTTACTATGTGAACGAAATGAGAAATAAAGTTAATGTTAAAGTTAGAAATATTATCATCAGTGCAAAAGTAAAAGCCTAAGGCCAGCAGAAATATAAGGATAAAAATTTTATTTTAAACTCTTATTCCATTATTCCTTCTATTATTTTCACTGTACTGCGTGAGTTCTATATTGTGTATAAGTTTTCATTAATATATTTTTTAAAGTTTTGAATATTCTTATTAACACCCAGAAAAGAATCTATTTTCGATTGAAACTTGTTCTTTTTTGCAATTCAATTATGGTTTCACAAAGTCTTTTCCAATTTTCTCAGAGAGAATGTATATTAAAATGAATATTGTAATCATTTGATAAATAATAGTATAGTATACTTTATGGCAGCGAAGCCCAAATTAGAACTAATTTAGAGCATATAGAAAATACTAAGGTTTTTTTCATATCACACCAACCCAATTTTTATTTAAAAAACATTCACTGTAAAAAAATTATTTCTAAAGACATAATTAAGAAAACTAAATTGTGTGTTGTATGTTTTTTGAATAAAATTACGTTTTATTTTTCAGTTTTAATTCAATCCTAAAAAATTTCAAAAATGCTTCTTAAGCTGATATATTACGATTCACATCAACTGACAAATTTTTTTTAAAAGCTTTCCTTTTCTATTTAAAACAAAAGATTTTTCTGTCAGATTTTTGTTTTACTTAATACAGAAATTTGTATGAGCCAGAAAGGGAAAGAGATATAAAATTAAGGAGAAATGATTGAAGAAAAAAGCTTGATTTAAAAATTTATTCAAATTTGACCCTTTCATAAAAACTCAACGGTCAATTGATTTAAATCGTACTCTAATAATATTTTATATAAA
The DNA here is from genome assembly GCA_964007475.1 of Hybos culiciformis. Taxonomy (NCBI): domain Eukaryota; kingdom Metazoa; phylum Arthropoda; class Insecta; order Diptera; family Hybotidae; genus Hybos; species Hybos culiciformis. The sequence goes on along the minus strand of OZ023274.1, from coordinate 92,721,274 downwards.
AAGTGATTCCTGCGGGATTTTAAAAAATTAAAATAAAATTGTATAAAAGACCTTCCAGTCTAAAAGAGTAAGAAATATAAATTTTATATTTTTAACAGTGTATTTAAAAAGACTAGAAATAAAAAGGAAAAAAAAAATTTTTTTTTTTTTTTTGTGAATCAAAGTGAGCATACGAAATAATGAAATGAGTATACGATTTTATATGCGAGTATACGATTTTTTTTTTTCATTGAAAATGATTACACATTTTTTTATTCCTATGCATTTGAGTATAAAAAAAAAAAATTTTGCTCGCGAGCATAGGCTTGGGCATCAGTGCTTTATGGTATGAATAATATTAAATTAATATATTTATATTTATCATATTTTTCATAAAGAATCATTATCCATTCATAAGGTATGTGCACAAAGTATAAACAATATACACAGAGTATACATACATATTATAAGTTCCTAATGGATATATTCCTTTAATAATAATAAATATTTGTACGATATTTATGTAAAAATTGCCCATATGGCAAAATTCTTAAAATTTTCCAATATTTCATATATTTATAAAATCCTTTAATATTTTTGATTATATAAGGTAAATAAATATCTTCAGTAATTTGATTTCTGCAAAAAATTACCACAATCTTTATTTATCTTTATTTATTTTTTCCTAGAACATTTTCTACTATACATATTTTATTGTTTATTAATAAAATAACACATCCTAACGCCGATTTAAAAAAATTAAAGATACCTAAAAATTTACTATAAAATTTTAAAATATTACTTTTATTTTGTGTTATAGGTATAGTTAGATTTTCATTATAGTGTTTGCTTTAGTATTTCAGTCTATGTATATTTATTTGTTTTCCAATACTTTTCGTACGAGAATAATACCTAAGATTCAATTTTAAGACATTTAACATTATTGTTCCTTTTTTAATACTAAACAAAGAAAATTTAAAAAATTTTAAGGTAATATTTTTATTCTACAAAGTTATGCTATTGCCAATGCCTGACAACAATCTTTATCATACATTCAATTTTCTAAATTAAAAGTATTTATAAAATTTATTTTTAAAGAAAATATGTCTAAAATTTTACCCATTAAATTTTTTTGCGAATAAAATAACAAGTTTCCTAATAATAAAAGCATGTAATGAAAATAAAAATCCAAAAAATTCAAATTAATAGAAATAACAATCCACTAAATGACTAAAATGTTCAAATAATAAAAAGCACTTCATAAAAGTAGGTGTCATAAAATTTAATGGAGAAAAAAAAAATAATTCCCATCAAGTGGAAAATGTTATTTAAAAGATTTCCAGATAAATTTTTTTTTTTTTTTATTTATCTATATTCTTTTACTCATGATAATGATTGTATATTTTCGAACAACAACATTTTGTAGTCCGCCGACGACCTAATTTTTTTTTTGAAGACAAATCTAAATAGAAACGTCAAGTTAATATTATTAAAACACTTTAAATGAAATCTGTTTATTTTTAAAATTAGGTATTTCAATTTAAATTCATGGGAATGTAATCACGCTCATCCAATTGTGAAAATAAAATTATTTAATGGATATTTTTAATTTAAGAAGATGTCTTAAAGCTGAAATAAAGCAAGAAAAAAAATGAGATGTTTTTATTTAGTATTTTTAGATTATTGGGCAGTTCCAGCAGTTTTCATTTAAAAAAAAAAAGATCTATAAATTCAAAATGTCCAAAGCCTCGAAATGAAAGCAAATAAAAATGATTGATTGGAATTAAAATTTTTTGCAAAATTTGCTTTTGTGGCCATTTAACAACTTTCAACTTCATTTAAAATTGTTGTTTTTACTATTAGCCTTTATTTCTCTTCAAATGATATATATGAGCTATTTTAAAGTATTCAAAATATATTAATGTCAATGTCAAAACAAAAAGTACAAGTACAGTAAAAAGAATAGAGAAAAATTTTTGTTATATTCATCAAAGCAATGATTTCAATTTTCACTATTGCAATATTTTTGAATAGACGAATGAATTTAAAAGCATTTAATTCCCTTATGAAGAGTTATTATACCCAGAATTTTAATTATAACTAAATGGAAATACATTACTTTTATAATTTATTAAAAAAAAAATAATTTTTCGAATATAAATATTTTACTTGCAGAAAATTCATACTAAAAAATCCTCTGAGATTCTATTCCGCATCATCTCTTAATGGAATATTTCCATCAAAATTATTAAAATTTTCCCTTTTAATTATTTAAATAATTTTGGTTCTTTTTCCATTACACAAAATAGTTTTCTCGTCGTTCGTTGTTCAATTTATATTAGCTTTAATTTTCTTAAATGACTTACATTTGTAACATACGTGGTTTTTTGTTTATTCTAATCAATGTTTGAAGTTTTCGTATAATTTTTTGAACTTTCGATAAGATAAAAAAAACCGCAAATAACACATCGCAATCGATTTAAATGTTTCGGTTTGGTAAAAATTTAACAAACATAATATGTTAAGATATTGGGTATTTGAAAAAAGGTCAAAAAATCAAAACTAATCAATTTTTTATCGAAGGTTAGATAGCTTTTATATTTTTTTTACAACATCCAAATCAAATTTAGAACTAAAATAGAATTTCTATTCAAAAATAAAATAAAATTTTCCATAGTCCATTTTTATATATATATGTATACTAAAAACGAAAAATAAACATAAAGAAATTATTTGTTATGTATGTTTATTTATATATTAAATGGCAAACTCATCAATTTGTAACACATAACTGAAATTAAAGAACACTCTGATCGTCTTTAATAAAAAACTTAAGAATAATACTATTTCGATATTATGGTTATAATACGGTTGAATAAATAAATAAATAAATTAAGTATTGAAACAAAAAAAAAGAACAAAATCTCACAATAAAATTAGAAAAATTATTATCAGAAACCGAAATATTTTCTCAGAATTCAGAAATTGTTAAAATATACTTAATAATTTTTTCCAGAGGGAGTATATATTGAATGAAATCTAATTGATAGATAGACAGCTAAATATAAATATCACATTAAAAAAGTTGAGAAGAAAATCAGTAATTTCATGTTAAGTGTTCAGGGAAATTCTTAAGAAATTCTTAGGAAATGTGTTCCATCCTTTACTATTTAAATTTTATTCACTGAGTCCACAATAAGCAAACTCCTTTCTTAACTACCTCTTAAATTAAAAAAAAATATTTTTAAAATTATAAATGTAACAATTCTTTCAAAAATTTTCAGTTTCATATAAAAAAATTTAAATAACACTTTTTTTTAGAAAGCTGTGGATGAAAATACGTATTATAAAATAAAACATAAAATATATGTTTGATTCAGGTGAAAAAAAAAGAAGGATATTCATGTTTAAGTTTTTTATTTTTTTTTCCAGTATTTGCATAAATTTAATTGTGCTTCAAGAAATAAGGAAGTAGTTGGCCCAAGTAGCCAGTTCTGTTCTGAATATAAAATAAATAAAGAAAAGTTTTCTTTCAAGAAAAATTATTTTTTTTTTCTAGTATCTGTAAATTTTTTTTTGTTTGCACTTTATAATGTGTATTCTTAGTATTTTCCAGTCATTTTATTTTTTTTATTTCCTTTTTTTAAGAAATTTATTTTCATTTCAGTAGTACGCACTTCAGCTGACAACAATAAATAATATAAAGAATTTCTAGAAATTTGTAGGAAAAATTTAGGTAGAATATTCCGGCTAGTCTAGTATGGACTAAATATTTGGGGTAATATAGGAATAAGTAAAGCAATGAAAGGGGATTTAAAGAAAATCTATATATGGTTAATGTAAAATTTATGTATACTTAACTATAAAAGAGTTTTTTAATTTAATAATTCACTTTTTGGGTGAAAAATCATTTCTTTTTAACAAAAAGATAACTTAACTATAAAAGTATTTATTTCATTGACATTTAAAAAACTAAAAACATATGATGTTTAAATTACAAGACTAACTTAAAAAATAATTAAATTAAATATAAAATTGTTTCTTTTTTAAAGCTTATTTCGTACGTCTTTATCATGCATTTAATGCTTTCCTTTAAAAAAGGACACAACATGAAATATAAAAAAAATAAAATAATTCTAGTCATATCGTTTTCGTTTTTGGCGAAAAATATAAAAACAAAATGCAAAAACCATAAATTATAATGATACACTCATTTACTTCATGAAAAAAACTTTTGCGTACCCCTACATATATATACAGAAAAATAATCTTCATTTAATCTACTTTTTTTGTCCACTATATGCTTTTTTTTATTCAGCAGTAATAAATTTTTTTATTCCAATTACACATTTGTACATATCAATATTTTTATATACAATACGGTATATACTTAGGGTTGCCATTTCTACCCCTTTGAGTGGGCTTTTTTTTATTAAACGTTAAGTTAGACGTATTTGGTAATTATTTTTGTCGTAAGATATTTTGAGCAGAATTAAAGAAAAAGACATTACAATACTTCAATATTTAGGTATGATACTAACAATAAATATACAAAACTAAACTACATTCTGGTGAGAATTTTTTTCCATCCTTGAGGGATGTATGAAATTAATTTTGCTTTGACTCTAAGTTAAAATTCAAACTTTATGACTGGAGCACATTGATATTGTTGAGCAGAATAAATTGAAGAAAACAATTAGAGTAGACATGTTTATGATTTCCTAAGAAAAGTTTCCGTATTTTTTTTTTAACCATGACGAGAAACTTTTAACATATTTCTCAACTTTTTTATTTCTTTCATTTACACAAACTTACTATCGCAGTAAAACTTTTCTTTTGAACAATTCTTTTGAAAAGTCTATTTTATGCATAAAACTGAAAAAAATAACACACCTACCTAGATATATATATATTATGTTTATAATGTAAAAGGGGAAGGAAAGGTATATGTACCTGCTTGAAAATAAAAAATATCGTCTGAACTGAATATTATACATCTGATAAGAAAATTTTGTTTTTTTTTATTATCATCGTAAACATAAAACCAAGTATGGGTGTAGGTGATCCTTTTCTTATAGTTAAGAAAAGGGGAATTTTATTGAAGGAAATATATTTTTTATGAGCAGACAATTTTTTTTGGTATTTTCGTATCATAATTTCAAGAATTTTCCATACTATTATTTCAAGTAGCAGCTGAAAATGAAAAGCTGAAAATGAAGACCAAGAAAGAATATAAGCTTATATATATATTTTCCATTTTCCTGAAAATTACATTATTAAAATAAACATTGAATGACAGTTATGTATTAGCTGATAGAAAATATTTTTAAATTTTCAAGTGATTCAGTTTTAATTTATATATTTCACAAAAATCAAGAAGTTGTATTGGAAAATAATACTGTCACTGTATACGATATTTTTTTTTAATTATTCCCAAATTAAGCTCTTTCCAAATAACATTTTCTTGAATTTTTAAAACAAAATAAAATAAAATTAACTTAATGTTTATTGTACATTTATGTCTAAAGAAGAAAATATATGTAAATATTTATTGAATAGATTTTTCCTTTTTTTATACAATTTTTCCCTGCTGATTCATATTATTTACTTACTACTTCTTGCTATATATTTGAAGAAAAATAAACTTTAAAAAGTCCATGAAGCAATTTTTAATCCTGTAGTGAAAAAAAAACATAGTCAAATTTTAGGAAATTATTAATATAGTGTTATTAAAGGAGCAATAGTGATGGGTTAAAGGAGTAATAGTGAGGGGTTCTTTTTATTTGAAATAGAAAGTTTTTTCTACTTCTTATATTTGTATATGTGTGCGTACTACAGTGAAAATATGATTCCTTAAGATATAATGCTATTTCCAGACAAAAAGGAAAAACCTGTACGTACATACACATATGTATTTTATGTTGTTTTTATGTTATTAATTTAAAAAAAAATAAAGTAAATAAATATAAGGGTGAAATTATTATATTTATTTTTTGGATAAAGTGTATAACAAGGATTCTTTTTTTTTTTTTTTTTTGGTTTATAATATTCTGCTAAAAATATATTTTTTTTTTATTAAAAATTTTAATGTCTAGGGCGTCTGGGGTGTTGTAATAATAAAAAAGAAAAAAACTTTATAAAGATAAAATTAATATTTTTGGTGGAAACATTTGCTTTCAAATAGCTTTTCTCATCGCTTCTTTTTTTACTTTTGATAATACTTATTTTAAATATTTATAAGCTTTTGTTCTTTATTATTTATTTATAATGTATATTTATAAATTTTTATATATTGCAAAATTCAAATCTGAAGTTCAAAATACAGATAAGAAAAATTACTTATTTTTTTGATTTTTTTTACATGCGTCGACGGGCCCAATTGAAAGTGTGACAAGTGAAAATAACAACTGAGAGTGATTTAAATTTTTGTAATACTTTTTATTTTTTATGTATTTTTAAATATTTTTTATATATTAATAATTTATGTTTTCATAATTCAACAGGGAGGTGTGGTAGGTAAAGAAGAATACAAAGGTGTAATAGTTTGTTTCCATTTATGTTAATGACAATAAAACTGAAATTTTGAAAACAACATACATTGAATGATATTGGGAAGAAAAGATCTTTATTTGCATCTTAATCCTGAATAGTATGTTTCAGTAAACATCGCTTACTAATAATATGAATTCAGTTATACTCTAGTAATAAAAAATTATAAATAATTAAATTTAAAATAATTAATATTCAGAATTTAATACTTAAATATGCTTAAAATATAATATTTCGCAAATCGAACAAACCCTTTAATTTCAGTAGTATTCTAAACAAATTGAATAAGTACAATTTATGTGATATTATTCCATTAAAATTTATCTTTCTTTGTGTATATAGTTTATTGATGTATTATATATGCTATTTTATTCACAATAAGTTACTAATACATATTTATTTTATTTATTTACCAAATTTTTCTTCCTGATGTCCTTTGAATTTATTTTTTTTTTCACTGTACAAGCAAAACCCAACTTTAATAATTTTATTGAAACCATTTCATTATATGTATATAAGAAACATTGAAAATTTATATTGTGAAAAGGTCGCTTGTTATTGATCTCGATAAAATATTATTGTCCTTTTTTGTGAACAGAAAGGAAAAAAAAAGTTTTTGTTCAGAAATATTCTTTCGAATTATAAAATGTACATGTTTTTGATCGTTGCAAAAACAAACATAACTCAAATTTCTAATTTGGCAAGAAATTTCAACTTACCTCCTTTTTTAAATTTCCAATGCGAATATCTACTTAAGTTTTTGCTTATCCTTGAGAATTTTTTTTTTTTTATTTTATAATTTTAGAAGAAAAATTTATTATTTTCTATTTACATTTTTTTTTATTATAATTTTTATTTTAAATTTTAAGTTAAAAACTTTTATTCTTCTCATATAAAAAAATCAGCATAAAATTAAACTGAAAAATGAATTTTTTGTGTTTAACTTTAATGAAACTTATCTTCACTCGAACAGAGAAGATTTAAATAATAATTATTTTCTCTTCCTTTTTATAATTTTATTTTAGTCTTAAATAATTAAAATTTTCATTAAATAAAATGATTGAGTATAATTCTATTCTATATATATACATATATATATATTTCTTTAATTATTCATAAATTGTTCTATGTTTGTGAAATGGAAAAATTCTTTCAAGGTAACAAAGAAAAAAATAAAATATTCTTTAAAATGGAAATTCTTTAAAATAAAAATTCTTTAAAATGAACATTTTTAATTGACTTAAGCTATTCTAAAAAAAATATTATTTTTACTTAAATTAAAATTGGTTTATTTATTTTTAACTTTTTCTTTACATATAAATTTATAGTCTTTGTTAAAATAAAAATTTAAGTATTTTTGAAGAAAAAGAGAAAGGAAAATGAGGGAAATATGCGATTTATGTTAGTGGAGATAATAATAAATCTTTTTTAGAAATTTTGATACAAAATTTTGTAAAGGGCTTTCGGTAAAATTAGCAGAAGCATTTCAATTTCGTTCTTCAAGTGAAGTCCATATTGAAAGGTTATCATCGACTAAAGTTAATCGTATGATTCGGGTTTGTTCTTAAATTTCTCTCTAACAATTTGTACAATGCTAAGAAAATGTGGTGAACTTTTCATTTTATGTACAAAACTGATATAGTGTAAAACTCAGAGCATTTTGAATTCTCATACTACGACTCGAGTATCTATTGTTTTATAATTGTTTTGTTATGCTTTTCTTTGTGTTTTTTCTTCTAATTTTTTTTAACAATTGAACTGAAATTGAAATCAATATCAAAATAATTATTAAAACCACTAAGAAAAAGTAATGTTGTCTCATATTCTCCTCAAACTACAAAAATGATAAATTAATGGTTGAAGAAAAAAAGAAGAAGAATATAATTAAAGCAAAAATCATAATAATAATAATGGTGAAAAAAACCAAACTGTGGTAAATTTTAGTTATTTATTCCCTTTCTTTTAATGTAATTATATAAGCGTAGTCAATAAAAAAGGTCATTTCACCATTAATTTCAAATTAGATATTTTCTTTGGAATTCCAATTGCATATTATGTTCAAATATGTATTATCAGTTCGTTTAGTGTGAAAGAGTGAAAAAAAAATTCTAGACCCTATGCATGCAAGTAATTCTTATACCATCTTTTCAATTAAATAAAAATATTTTTATATAAAAAAAAAAGATGAACACGAAGCTCTTAAATGTCCTACAGCAGAAGATCATTTGATGTAAGACACTAGAAAAAATCATTCAAATAAATTCGAAACTAGAAATTTTTATTAAAATATTAACATGTGAACTCTTTGACTTTAGGTATTATATATTTTCTGTCTTAAGAAAAATATGTAGAGAAAAAAAAAAGTTTTATGGGTAAAAGATAAATTTTACTTACAATTTAAATTTTTTTTTGTTTATGATTGTTTTGTAGTCAGAAAAAGAGATGTTGTAATATTTTTATATAATTATGAAATTGGCGCACTGAAAAAATATTAATTATTAAATATTGAATACGAAAGCACGAAACACCTAAAATTCAGTTTAAAGAAGCAAGGCGATTTTTTCCAATCAATGTTTTTAATATATATAACTGTTTGATAGTGCCGTAGAAGCAACCTGTCAAAATCTTAAGATTAAATATTGTTTTAGATTTCAATATATGTATACCTTATGAAATTTATTAAAATCTTTTTTCTGTAAATTTACCTTACATACCTAGTACTTCCTTGAAAACGTAAAACTTTTAAATCTCTTTTTCTCTATTTTACTGACAGAAAGTTTTGTCATTCTTAAAGTCTGCACAATTAATCTTGACATAAAATTTATTAATGTAAAATGTAAAAAAAAAAAATTTGTATTTTTCGCATATTTTTTGCTCTTAATATCTAAAAAATTATCAATATTAAATTTTTTGTTCATTATTTTTAAGGTTATTTTTAGGGTTTTATATCCAGTATTCATTTTTCATAAAGTTTTATTAAACTTCGGTTGTTTTTATTAATAATAAATATACTTTTTTTACCATTACCAAACTGATTGCAAAAACTAAATGTTTTATTCGAGTCTGTTCATCATTTTATTTTTATTTTATACTTTTTTCGAAAATAAACTAAAAATGTTTTCTTATTTATTGTCATTATTATCGTAAATATGGAGATTGAAAATTTCTTCCGATTTCTACGTTTTATTGAAACAAATTTCTTAAGTTAACTAACCCAGGCCTTTTCAGTTAAAAACAATTAAATATAGAAAATATTCAATATTATTACACAAATACATATAATAACAAAACTTTCTCAGTAATTCTATAAAATATAGAATATAATATAATAGAAGAAATAAAAATAAGTGTTACCTTTATTGTCGATTTCATATAAAGAGAATTATTAACACAAACTCTTCTAAAATCATATAAAATTTGAACTATTAAAAAGAGATATATATTTTTTGGTTTTATTTAGTGATTTCAAATTTATAATAAAATGAATGAATTTTTTTACTACTATAAGATATTTTTTCAATTAATTATTTTTGTTTCGATTTTGCGCAAAAGTAAATATATGTAAAAGATATATATAAGATACGATGAAAGATATGATTTTGTCGGCGAAATTTATTCATACAAATTGAATAAATTGATATAAGTTTTATTACACTTGGTAAGTTCCTTTTTGTGATTAAATTAAATAAAAATTTTTTAGTGAATAATTCTCTTGCTTTAGATTATATTGGACTAGAATTTCACAAATATTTTTTCAAAAAAAACTTAAGAAATCTTAACGGCCAGCAAATTTTATAAGAAATATATTTACTACACACAAGTCGATAAAGAATTTGGAACTTTTATAAGTAAATTTAATGCTAAAAATTCTTTGAGATGAAAATTTTTATTAATTTATCGATATACATTGAAGAACTATCAGTTTCAGGTTTTGTTCTTATTATGATTAAAAGTTTGATATTTTACCCTTTTTAAACATATATGAAGTCTACATTATAATATTATGAACAAGCTTTTAGCATAAATTTTGTTAATAAAAACAAAATAAAAGTAGATAAGTAAAAGAAAATTTTTGAAATATTATCCTAAAACTTTTATACTAATATGTACATAATGTACTTATTTTCTTTACGACATTATGAGTTATTAAAATAAGAAATATTGATGTTATTGTAATTGGATCTTTAAAAAACTCATAATGATACTTCACCCTCAATATTTTTTTTATGTCTTTTAATTTATATATAAAACATAATTATGTAGTTACTTGTTCTTTAAAATATTTATGTATAGGAACTAAATATGTGTATTCAATTTAATATATTTTTCTTTATAAAACTATACATATATACACAATTTGGCTTAAAAAATGTACAAAAAGAGCAATTATTATTTATAAAATAAAGACCTTTAGGCTTATTTATTATGCTTTTTTTTATTAAATTAGCTCAGATGCTTAAAGGGAACATTTGTACGCAAATAAGAATTTTAAATATTTTTAAGACTTCGGAGATTATTTTTGTATTATTTTTGAGGAAGATTATAATTTATAATATTATAGCTTCGAACTGTTTAATATAATTTGTATTGAAATGAAAATTATAATTAAAAAATTATTTTCCGGACAAATGCATATGCATATGTAATGCATATGTACATGCATATGGTAGGAAACCGAAAATATTTACATGCAGCTTTGTATATATTTTTATTTAAGTTAATAACTTAAGTTAATAGTACAAAACTTTATAAATTCGGCCTTGGCGTTTTATTATGCATGAGAAATTTTCAAGAATGAATTTAATCATTTTCAACTTTTTAATTTTATTTCTGTTGATTCATTTGTTGTATACAAAACAACATTTATGTAAATTAAGTTAAGATAATAATCTTAAGAAATTATTCATTAATGCCTATTTTGAATTTCTTTTTATATGCACAATTTTTTTTTCATATAATTTTCGAATTTCTTTTTATATGCACAATTTTTTTTTCATATAATTTTCGTTTTTCATTTAATTCAATTTTTTTTTCACTTCTTATTTGTGGATAATTTTTGTTTAAATTATTTTTCTTAGCCACCAAGATAATAGAGCTAAACAACATAATTTTATTTATTATATTTTTTAAGAATTTTCTCACGCAAATATCTAAATGTTTTATACCAATGCTTCGTATAATATAAATTTATGATGTTTCTATAGAGATTTTGTTTTTTAATTATTATGTATTTCAGTTAACATTTAAGAGATTCGTCAATCACATCATTATTTGTTCGTACGTAATTTGTTACTGACTCACAGACAAATAAAATTTACATTTATGAATAATATCTATATTTTTTTGGAATTTTTTTAAGTACCTAATTAATTTAAATTCAAAATCTATAATTAAATTTTAATCTATTGAGTTTAATTACCAATGATTTTTGAAATCATATAATTGTAATAAATGTCCTAAAAGTGTTAAATATAAACTCTTATGGATTTTTATAATCCATAAATAAATTGTCAATTTCATCATAAAAATTTTTTAATTAAAAATTGTCAAAATAAAATAGATAAAATAAATAAATATTTTATATAGTAGTTAATCAGCAAAAATTTAACTAAAAATAATTATTAGGAAAACAACATTGATAAAGTTTTGAATTTGAAAAACTTTCAGCCAAATGAGCTAAATTATCTATAAATAATAATTTATCTGGAAATTAAACTCTGCACAGTGTAAATATTACATCATAAAATATGTAAATTAAATAAACATAGTTAATGAGAGCAAAATTTTGGCTAATAAATAATAATATGTATATTGAAAATTACGTTTAGCTTTGAAAATAATTATTGGAAATTTAACTCAAAAAATGTTAAATTCTTTAAATACTTTTTTAAATACTTGTTTAAATACTTAAAAAAATGAAAATGATTGCTTTTAATACTCTTAACGAGTATGGTAATAATTTTTTTATTAACTAATAACAAATAATTTTATTCTTAAAAAAAAATTGTTTAAAAATGCCTGATCTAGACATTACATAGACAGTCCCACTAAAAATCACAAAAATAAAACTTCCAGTAAGCAACATATTTTTATCAACAACAGAAAATTTATCATTCGCTTTTCACTTTTTCTTTTTCAATGTCAAATAGATAATGATGGAAATTTTTATTTTTGTTTGGATAAATTATTTCTTTCAGAATAGGGACAGCAATATAAACTTAAAATATCGCTGACATTCATTATTGTTTTTTTTTATTGAGGAAAGTAGCAAAGCAAAGTGAAATCAAAATATTAACTATAGTCCACAGAACCTTTTATATAGCGCTTAGTAACTTCTTTCTATAAAATGTTCCTGGAATAGATCATTGCTGATTATATTAAAACTTTTTTTGTAAAAATATATAAAATCTGAATATATTAATTATCAAAAAATGTTCAATGAAGTTCAATGAGGAAGAAGGATTAAATAGTTTTTTTTTTATTTGAAATTAAAAAAAGGATTGAAAACTAATTGAAATTTAAAAAAGAATTATTTATGTGGTAAACAAATAAGAGCTTAATTTGAACTAATTTTCATTAAATTTGTTAAAGAATCAGCCTAGAATATATTTAATTTTATTGACATTTTCAAACAAAACATGCAGTTACTTAATACATACACCATTTCAGGGATGTGCATCATTTTTAATACAGTAGTACAAATTTGTTATTTATAGGATATACAATTTTCTTATTTAGTAATAATTTATCTATACAAATTTTTTTTTTATTTTATTTAACGTAGGTAATTACACAATTAAAATAATTAATATTCCAAACTATTATAACCATTATTACTATTTCAAACTATTATTATTATAACTACAAAGTTTTTATTTTTATGAAAAAAGATAAATTTCTAAAATTTAATCATTATTTTGTAAAATTTAATACTTTAATTAAAACCATATCTATTATGGAATTTTTGGAAAACAAATTGTGCATGTATTTCGTACAGAACAGAGCCAGAGGTAAAGTTATCATGTACAAAAAAAAAGAAAGGAAATCCAATAAATTTTACAAATAACCTTATTTATGTTAAGGCAATGAAAAATTGGTAAAATATTTATAATTACATAGCAAATTGTTTTAAGAGTTGAAGTTTTTAAAATACCTATATATTTTTTTTTTCAAAAAAAGTTATGTGTATAAATTTTTCAATGTAATTTAATTTTGATTTAAAACAAAAGTATGTATGCCATTATAGAATTTTGCATAGAAATAAAAAGTTGAACAAGGATGAATATGGAAAATTAAGTTTAGTATTCTATGATTAAAGGCAATTATAAAATATATTAAGGCAAAAGTATAATTACATTCACAATAATTACTTAGTTTTTAAAACTGAAAAGTGTTAATTGTGTTGTTATGTAATACAGCATGAGCATATTATCTATAATTAAGTAAAAAAAAATATTCAAACCATTTATAGAAATATTAAAAAAATACAAAATAATATTTTTTTTAGAACATATAAATTAACTGTCACAGAATTTAAAGATGGTATTTGATTTTGTCTTCAAATGTTATCCTAGGTCTTATACTTGATAAAATCAATCAAGTTTTCACGAGCAAGACATTTTGTGTTACATATGTATATACGACAGTGTTAATATATAAATACATTATAATGTCTGATGTCTGATTTATTTACAGAATTCATTCATCTATGAATTGAATTGAATTAATTTTTATTAAGTATAAGTGAAATTTATCCAATGCTTTTATTTCGATTTATTAAAATGAAGGAAAATGGACCTTCTGACTCATTAATAATAAATGTTATTACAATTACAACGCAAAATAACAAATGTCACAACAGTTTTTGATGTACGTATGTCTAGACATACGTATAGGAGTGTCAAAGAAAATATAAACAACATGAAATTGTACTTTAAATTTATACAAAAAATTTCTTTCAAACTATTATTTAAATTTCTAATATTATTCATGGAAATTTAAATTGTGAATATTAAAAATAATAAAATTCCATAATATTTACGTATGTATATATTTTTTACATCAGTTTTAATGGCAATTGTATCTTGCGGACAAAGCAATGTATAATCTCGAATTTCATAAAATTATAGATAATAAAAGTATCAACAAATTCCTGTACGAAGCGAAGCAATAACTCTTACTTATATGTGTATATTTTTTTTAATTTTAGGACCATATCTAATATAATTTATCATTATTTTGAACAATAACAGCAGAGAAATCCTTGGAAAAATAAAAAATAATATTTGGCATAATATTTTTATTGTTATTTTTATTTTCATTTTTTTTTTTTTATTGTATAAAACTATTTTTAAAAACTACATTTTGATCAAATAAATATACAAATTTTAGATCGTTGTATGCATATTATTATGTATGTTAGTTCAGAATTTAATTTTCATGAACTGAATTTTCCATTCACGTCTGTAGTCAGTCTCTAAGCACTATAAAATGAAATTAAAATCTATAAAAAATATAAATAAAAGAATTAAAATTTTATCTAAAGCATAAAATATATAGAGAAGAATGTGATAATGAAATTGGGTTTTCATTTTTCTATGCATATCCTCTGGAAAAAAGTTTATTATCTAAAAATAAAAAAAAGTTCAGCACCGAAATGCACAAGGGACAATAACAATCCTTTTTTTTTTCTCTTTTGCATTTAATTTACATTGATAAAATGAAAATGAAACCTTTTTCTTTTTGTTTTTTTTTTTTGGAAATTTAAAATAAAAGGGATTATTTATTGTTATTTTTATTTGTTTTGTCCAAACATTTTTTCCTTTCATCGAATAAAGTTTTGTTTAATTTTGGGTATAGGTTTTTCTGTCAAATAAAAATGTGTAAAATTAAAAAAACCGCTTATGCCATTAGAGGTGTAGTCTAGTTCTTTTGTTGACCTAATTCTAAGTGTATTATAGAATCGCACACTATAGTAATTAAATGTTATCTACATGTTTATTATACAATTCTTTGATAGTTGAATGTTATATGAACCTTTTAATACATACTTGTACTTTTTTTTCTAGAACGCTACTAATTACTAAGTTATCCAATGATAACAAAAATATACTGTAGGTATAGATGATTTCCCAACCAACAAAAAAAAATAAACAAATAAAATTCATATATTTATTTCTTGCTTTTCAATAATAAATTAATTAAGAATTCTAAATACTCATGTCCTTGAGAATGACTTGAAGCATGTTTTGAATGACTTGAAGCATTGTGAACAAAAATTTCGAACCTGAATTAAAAGCATAAACAAAAAACATTATTGGGTGCAATAAATGTCTCTTGTCAATTGCATTTGACCAATTTGACAAATTTTATTTTATAAATTGAATTGAATCAGGAAAAAAAAGTAGATGTAAATTTTTTTCACCTGAACAGCATTGTACATATTTAATTTTCATGATTTTTTCATGAATATCGATTTTCATAACGTATGTTACATGAGAACGACATCAAAAACATCAATAATAGCTTAAACATTTTGTTTATGTTATTTTTGATGAAGTGTTACGAATAATTAAAATCTTAATGGTAAATAATTGATAAAAAAAAGAAAACGATCAAACACAAAATTATGAGAAACAATAAATTGACGAAAAACACATACATATACAAAAAATTTACATAAATGGGGAAATCTTTATTTTTTATTAAGAAAGTGAAAGGCAAAAATATTTTATATCAATTTGAAAAGAAAAATTATAGTTAAAATTTTAAAAACCAACAAAAATGAATTCTTTATATTTTTATTAAAGAACTATACATAACGTTTTCTTTTTATGTTTTCAAATAACATAGTAAATTGAAACTCAACAGCTCAACAAAAATGAAAAAAAATTTATGCAAATTTTATTCCATGGAAAAATTGTTTAATTTGTTGAAAACATTTTAATGTTTTTCTCATATACTTAAACAAGCTGAACATTACTATTTTTACACAGAAGGATAATAATATCTTTTTTTTTAATATTTATTATTATTTTTTTTTTTAATTTTGATAACTCAAAAGCGGAAGTGCATTTAATCCTTTTTCAACACTGTTGTTGAATTGTGAACTAAATGTTTATAAAATATTATAAAATAGAAAATGAAACTTTTGAAAGTCTTGTTTATTTGTTAAAATCCTATTAAAGTTAAACTTTATTGTTCAAAAGTAAATATTTAAATGTTCGAGCTTTTAAATTTATTTTTTATTTCAATTTAATTAAATTGATTAAATTTAGATTTTCCTACATTGGAACTTTAATTGAGCATAGAAAAGGCGTAAAGGATTGGTTATTTTTCGCATAAGATTTAACAACTTTTTTGTAGCATTTTAAATCATTTTTTATACCAACTTTGTAATTATTTTTTGTAAACGATGTTTCGCCCGGAGATTGACTAGTTTTAAATAAATATAAAAAAAAATAAGAGATAATGTCGAGATTGCTTCTTCTCACAAAAAATGAATTGTGAAAACTTTTTACTTCATATTAACTAAATATAAAATAAAGTATATAATTCCATAATTATTATTCCATTAATTTTTTGTTTCAACAAAATAAATAAATACACTTGGTGAACAATGGAAAATTTACCAGATGATAGAAGTATAATATTTATCCATAAAAAAATAAAATTCCATTTAATAGACGATTATGTAAATTAAAAAAAGAAAAAATAAAATTGAATATTTAATTGAACAGAAGGATTTTTTTTTTTATAGAGAAAAGGATGCTAAAATTTTATTGGAAACTTTTTATTCATATTGAAAAGAATATTATATACATGTATAAATATATATACAAGTTTGTTTATGTCAAGTAGGTAATTCGAATAAGTTTTTTTTTAACTTTTTTAATTTTTAAAATATATTGTAATGTCCCTTTCATTTTCATCTAATAGAAGTGTTTCTAATTCAAGTGTTTGGAAAATACAATAGATCTGGATATTTTCGAGAATGATTAACATGGTGATAAATTCTAGGTTTTGCCAGTTTTTCTACTATAAAAACTAGATTTCACATTATTATTATTATTTAGATAACACTACTTTAAAATGGACTTAGAATATATATGTCGTTTTACCCGAAAATCCACCCCTTATATATTAATATACTATTTCAGATTAGAAATATTTTTTCTTCTATAATAGCATACATTATACTAGAATATAATTATATATATAAAGCAAGTCATATTTTTGTTTATAAACCAAATAAGACCACCTGATGATTGAATGTTTGCCGTATCATATTAATGAACACTCATTTAAACTTTCGTTTGGTATATTGACGACAACATGTAATGTAGGTCTTTTCCTTGAAAACGTCAAAGAATAAAAAAGAAAGAACAGCTCGTATTGCTTGAAGCAATTTTTTTTGTATATTATTTTTATTTAGAGATTATAAAATTATGAGATTTCACAGTATTTTCCTTTTCAGCGAACAAGAAAATAAAAATAATGAGGTGAAAACGATGAAATGGAAAAAACATTTCACACTAATTATATAAAGAAATTTATTACGGAAAAAAAAAATACTAAGTAGAATTTGTTTACCATATACTATATAACTTAAAGTGTCTGATAATAAACTCACTTGACACCTCTAATTAATACATACATTTTTGAAGTGAAACTTCTTTAGAGGCATTGTGATTGAGAGTGAAAAAAATGTAAGTGTCAAAAACCGAACGATTATTGTCAAAAAAAAAGGCAAAATCCGAACGGCTATTGTCAAAATCCGAACGATTATTGTCAAAAAAAAAGGCAAAAAAAAAAAAAACAATAATAAAAAATTTTGTGAAATAAAGACGAAAGAACAAAAAAACAATATGAATTTCCTGCGGGAAATTTTAATAATGATGAATGAAAAATTAAAATAAAAATGAATTCATATTAATAATTAATTGTTGGAATAATATTTTTTTTATTGGACTTGGTGGCGGTGGACAATGGATGGAACAATTTTTTTTTTAAACTTACGGAAAATTAAAATAAACAAAATTCACTTAATATTTTTTTTTTCTTATTTTAAATATTTATTAACATAATAATTTTTTTTTTAAATATATATTTATTTGAATATTAAATTCTTTTTTTTTTTAATAATTTTTTAAATAAACAATTATTATTATATTTTGTTCTATTTTTACTTTTCTTATTTTTCTTTATTTTTTTATTGGCCTTCAGGTGACTTGCCTTGCCATAACGCTGTTAATATTTTTGTAGAAAAAAATGATGTGATGAAAGCGACATCTGTGGGGAAACAAAATTTGAACATAAATTATAATTTATTTGGCGGTTACACTAGCCCTTAAAATTCAGCTACACTAGAAGCAACTTTTTCTTTTTTTGAAGTGAAACTTCTTTAGAGGCATTGTGATTGAGAGTGAAAAAAATGTAAGTGTCAAAAACCGAACAATTATTGTCCAAAAATAAAACAAAATTCAAACGATTATTGTCAAAATTCGAACGATTATTGTCAAAAAAAAAGGCAAAAAAAAAAGAAAAAAGAAAAAAATGTATGTGTCAGCGATGATAAAACCGACAGCCGCTATCAACTTAATGAAGCTTATCAGCGCAATAACCTACTCTATATTAGCTCAGAATTAAAGTCGAAAATACTATTTTTTTTTCGATTGAAAGGAAAATATAATTTATTTCAAATTATTGAATAACAAATATTTCAATTATTAATTATTAGTGCTAATTTTCAAAAAGTTTTTGGAATACAAATATGTATTCTGAATAAAAATGTTCCAATGCACCTATTTTGTAGATAATTTATTTATGATATTAATTTTTCTTAATATAATTTGTAGTTTGTTGGTGTAATTTATTTTTGACATTAAATTACACTAATAAAATGCAGGAGGAATATTTTTTTACAATTCCTTTTCAGAAGAAGTACTAATAAACATGAAATTTTTCAGGCATATTTGCAAAAGTTATTTTAGGTTAAACTTTTCGGGCAACAAAAATAAAAACATGATTTAAGCCACGCTGCTGTTTTTTCATACATTTTTGTCGCGAATAACCGGAATTGTGTTTACAGCTCGAGACCTTAGAACAACAAGGTTCTAACTTTTTATTTACTTATTGTATTGTTTACTTATTGTTTACTTATTGTACGAGACGACATTGCAGATAGAACTTTTTTTTAGAACAAAATTAAACCACATTTTCAAAACCGATAGAACTAGACAAAATCTGAATACAAAAATTTTTCATATCATGGTTAAAAACCTATAAACACATATATATCTCATTTTTTCTTATTTTGTCAGTTAGAACCTTGTTGTTCTAAGGTCTCGAGCTTAAAATATAGTAGAAATCATCTGTAATCAGTGTTGCCATAAATCTAGCCATTTTGAAATAATTTTATGCCACTAAACTTTTTGAGCTTAAAAAGTATTTTAGAATTTTTAAATGCTTTTATCTCTAATATGGTGTTCGCATTAGGAGAATATTTGTGGAATATGCTGTTTTCCGGAATATTTCAGGAAAATGAACTGGATTTTTCATATAAAAATATATTCCGGAATATGTATATTCCACTTTCATATTCTAGTTTGTCAGAGTTAAAATTCTATATTTATAGTTACTTTCACTCACTTTTTGAAATTTTGTTATAGTTGGCAACAATTTTTTTTGTCAAATTCGAGTCAAAATGAAAAAAAAAACAAAATAAAATTGATAACAAGCGAGATAAAAAGTCAAAATTTTCAACAACAAATTTCTAAATTTTTGTATAGATCATTAAATTCCACTTCTCATAGAATTTTGTAATGCGAACGGTAATTTGTTTTCCGGAATATAAGTGGAATTTAAATTAGAATGCGAACAAGGTATAAGCAGTCGCTGGGTTTTAATTTTTTCTAAGCCGCCGAATTCCCCAAAACAAGTAATTTTAAGTCGACTGACCGCAGCATTCGAAGGGCAAAAATCAACTAGTCGCCGTCGAAAAAATCGATCGGCGTCATATCTTATATGCACTTGGCCATTTTAAATATTTATTTAGCCTTTCCAGAAAATACTACTTGCCATGAAGTTTCACTTCTTCCGTGTGTCCCGAGACTCACATATTTTTTTTTTTTTATCAAAATAATGTATTTTTATAAAATTCTTACAAAAATTAAAAGTTACCTTAATAAAAAATAAGGCATATTCCATTTTTCTTAAGTAATTAAACATTACTAACTAATTTTACCGTAAAATCGAAATTACTAAAAAATTAAAATAAAACCAATTGAACGTGATCTGAATCCATGAGTGAAATAGAAAAAATTGTGGTCTAATTTATGCTAAATTGATTCTAGTTAATAAATTAAAAAAGCTGATTGCTTGAGTAAAATGTAAATCATTTTCATTTATATATATATACTTAAAGTAGTTTTAAAAGACTTATTAACACCCCTAAAACTTCATTCATATTTTGTCAAATTATAAAAAAAATATCATCTGAATGAGTTTTAAAACTTTTTTGATTATTAAGCTTTAATACAATTTTTTTATCTTTTTAAGTTTTTTAACATTTTTTTTTTTTGATACTAATTACGATTTATGCTTGCTTTGTTTGTTTGAAAAATTATTAAAAAAAAAAATGTTGTTGTTTAACATTTTTATTACAATTTGTATAAAATAATGTTGATGAATGATAACTTTTTATGTATTTACAAAATAAGTAACAAACATTATACATAAATAAAGACATAAAGACAAAACTTTTATTGTTAAAATGTAATTGAGAAATTATGTTTTTGTTCTTATATAAGCATTTGTATGTACATTATGTAAATATTACTTGTACATTGTACATACTTTATGTTATATTTTGTTATTTTCATGAAATGAGCTGATAAAATAATATGAATTTAATGTCTTAAAAAACTTATAATTTATTTTAAAAAAGATAAGATTTTAAATTTATAATTATGAGATTGGAGATAATAATTTATCCACTAGATGAAGATCCAAAATGTAAAAGGATCTTTTTGTGTCTATAGCCTGTGGCCTAGTCTGGTACAACAAAATCGAAAGTCGTATAAATGCAGCTTTAAATAATTATAAATTGCTGTTCTTCCTATGCAAAATTGTGACATGTTTAGATGAAGGAGCCAAGTACATTCTATTTTTATATTTTCTTTTTTAACATTCCAATCATTAGTACAAAAAAGGAAAAAGCTGATATCCTTTCAGATTCTAAAATAAATATTTTATCAATTGAAACGGATATTGTAATAATCCTTTTCATATATAACTTTTATGAAATACATTCATCCAATTATAATTTTTCTGGGATATTAAAACCATATTAATATTATTAATTTAAACCAATGGTTTAGAATTTAAACAGATTACAAATCATAAAACAAAATTTTGCCAAATTATTATAAAAACTGCAACATTTTAAATTTAGGTTGAAATTTGAAAAACAGTGAAGTATATTTTCTAAATTATTTTAATGAATTTTCTTGATTAAATTTTGTGTTTCTTTTTCCTTTTTTTTAAAAAAATGTTTATAACATATCCAATGTGAAATTTTACAAATTATTGTGATTAAGATTTTAAACATACGAAAAATCTACAATTCAACATGCATAAACATATTTTTTTACCTTAAGGAAAATATTTTAAATTTTTTTTTAACTTAAGCAGTTAAAAAAAAATATTAAAAGCTTATATTCTTGTTTTATGAAGAAAAATATTGTTATTATTTTTTTTAAGTAAATTTTTTTTTATATTTCAAAATAATTTCATTCCATGAAAATCCCTAAAGAGAATGCGGAAAACCATCAAGATAATTTCCTTTAAATGTTAAGTAGAACGTGCA
This sequence comes from Hybos culiciformis, assembly GCA_964007475.1. Taxonomy (NCBI): domain Eukaryota; kingdom Metazoa; phylum Arthropoda; class Insecta; order Diptera; family Hybotidae; genus Hybos; species Hybos culiciformis. The sequence continues at coordinate 92,698,878 of OZ023274.1, read as the reverse complement.
CTTAAAGAAATTGTTGAAAAAAAAACAGTAAAGAAAAAAATTAAATAAAGACATTGGAAATACTTAAATTCTTTTTTCTTTAATATTTAAGAGATTAAACAAAAAAGAAATCCATTCTATCTACAAAATTGTCCGTACAAAATATCTTTAATAAACCGCATATAATAATAATAAAAATTTCAAGAAAAAGATACATAGCTCTCTAAACAGATATTTCGTTTCGGTTTACTTTTGAATATTAGTCTTAGAAGATTTTAATTAGTTACGATTATAGCATTATTTTATTCCAAAATTTAATTCCCTCCACTTCATCAATTTAAAATCAAATGAATTCAAATATATGGAAACTATTCCATATATTTGAGGAACCGAGATATAATTTCAAGAACACTGTACATAAAATGTTTTCATAGTATAACACTATATAATTTTAAAGTGAAAAATTACCTCAGGTGCAAATGTCAGTTTTTACAATTCTTCAGTTTTTTTTTTCCATACTAAAAAATTCATACTTTTGTTTTTCACAATTTTCAGTAAAGACATAAAAATAAAAAATAATAAATTCTGTTAAGTTAAAATGGTATAATTTACTATATGGCTAAAGGTGCTTTGGATGTTTTTTTGCCACATAGATTTAAAAAAAAAAATATATATATTATATACAAATTGTATGTCTTTACACGTTTTCTTATATTTAAACTGAAAATTTTCGAAATTAGGTCAAATTAAGATATGAAAAAAATATATGAATGGAACACGTGCCAAAATACATTTATATTCTTTGTAGGATTTGTGACAAAGCTAAATAAAACTAAAAAAAAAAAAAAAACAGAGCTACAAGTTTTTCTTTCTTTCGTCGAAATATACATAATTTTTGGGAAAAATATATATTGAAATTTTAAAATTTTATTAACGCACTTACAACATCAGCCAGAACCGAGCCATCCAGGTCTAAGCAATCAGAAAATGGGTTGTCTTCCTTGTTCTTACTCTTTCTAACTCAATAGTTATATAATTTTATAACTATATAACCCAAATTCTTTGTGATGTTTTTATTGGAAAATTGATTATCATTTTTATTTCTTTTTTTTTATGTATGACCCAGTATCAAGATCCCAGTTGCATTTTGCTTTGTTTCGGCAACTAACTAATCCCACCACCATGCAAAGGAAACTTGCATATTGTTCATATGCACTATTTTATACGCCACATTTAATTTTATAACTTAGTCAAGACAAAAAAAGTAATTTCAGGAACTTACAAATTTTTGACAAGATATGATTTTAAATTGATTTTAAATTATCATAAAGTTATTTAAAATAAAATCACTGTTAAACCTAAATAAATAAAACGTTTTTATTTAGTACATAGTAAGGAAAAATATTTTAAAATTTGCACGTCGTACACTCCAATCAAATTTTTATAGTATTCTCATAAATTTCTTCTTGTAAAAATTGAAATTTCTAAAAAAAAAAATTTTCTTTTTTTGGTCAGTCTAGACAAAAGCGATTAAAATAAAACTGTCAATAAAACCCTCTTTGGAAAAACTAATGCGACAGTAGGTATTTCCGTCAATGAAAGTTTGTGTATATACCAGACAGGAAAATTATTATTATTTTTTTTAAATTTTTGGGTTTTTGAAAGATTTACATCAGGATAAATGTGCATTTTATTTTTGGCACATAGAAATATAAAAAAAAATGAAGTATAGCTACCATTATTAGGATTAACAGAATTTAAAAGCATATTGAATTGAAGTTTATTTTTCCCTTATATTTTCCCACACATTTTCGTTTTGATTATTTATACCTGAAAAATATAATTTTTATTTTGTTTGTAAGAAATCAGGTATATAGTGATAATAAATAGATATTTATTACATATTTTCTTTATTATGGAAAATTATTTTGTGTTAGCTTATTGGAAAATCTTTCATTTTCCACAATAAAAAGCACATTAAAAAATATATATGATACGGTAAATGTACATTTCTAGGTTAATTTATACATTTGCCGGTAAATGTGTACATTAACTTCAAGATTATAGCCAAATGTAAGTTTACGGTCTCGTAAATGTTAATAATACATACATTTACCGGCCCGATTGTCCCTTTTTTTTTACAAAAAGGCTGGCGCCGCAAATCCTATTAACTAACCACCAGTCCAGCTCAAAAAAAATAAATAAAAATAAACAAAAAATTTCTGATTCATATTTATAACTAAAGGTTGAAAAAACGATTAAATATTTTGACAAAAAAAAAATTGATAATTTCCTCACTGAATATACACAATATAAAGTTTGTTTTTAACACATTTTCTTAACAATTATAAATTTTTCATTTCTGAAGAATTGCTTTATTTTAACTTTTTTAATATCCGGAGTGAGAAAAAAAAACAATTTTTGTATATTTTTCGAACTTATTTTGAGTTTTAGTTTATTTTATAATGATTACACAAAGATGTTTTCATCACAGAATTTTTATTATAATATCTGCAAGTGAGACAAAAACTTTTATAATTTAAAATTCAAACATTTTTCGTCATAAAAAATAAGCTTTGCACATAATTATGTACTATTATCACTACAAAATATATGAAAATAGTTTTTTACATTAGTTTAAAACTTAAAAGAAAAACAAATCATCATCAAAGTTTTTGTAGACTTTCGAATGCCAGACAGTATATACTGTCCTTACAGAAATAAAAAGTTTTCTAAAATTTCTAAAAACTTAAAAAAACAAAAATAATAATAAAGAATTATTATTATTATTATTATTTCATATTCTACATTTATTTTCACAACATCAATTTTTTTTTTTTAAGAAATAACATTGCAATAACGAAAAGGTTCGTCAAAACTTGTAACTTTCTTGCAGGCAAAACAGCTTAGGCAAAACTTACTTAGGAAGCTTAGGCAAGGATTGTGTAATTTTAGATAATATTAAAAATGAATTGTGTCTCATAATAATAATTTTTTCAAATAATTGTCACTTCCTAATTTAAATTTCATGGCTTTTTGAAAAAATAAAAATATTTTATAAAACCACAAGACCGCCCAGGGATTAAATTTGCACAAATGGTAAAAATGTTTAAAAATGTAAAAAAAAAAAAAAAACAGGTTTTACATAAAAAATTAATTTTCCTGAAAGGAAATAATAATTTAAACGTATTTTTGTTTCCTGTTGAAAAAATTGACAAAATTAAATATTTTTTTATGTACCTAATTAACAATTTTTTTTTTATATAAAAGATACTAGGATATAATTTTAGTGAATTTAATTTAAAAAAAAAATTCTTTCCGGTCTTTTAAGTACAAATTTTGAAATATTCTTAGATATTTTAATTTTCAAGAAAAAAGTTTTAAAGTTTATTAAGAATTCTATCTTCGTAAATTTGATATTGTAGCTTAAAATTAAAAAAAAAAAATCTGTTTCTTTTCACAATAAAAACATCTAATTCTGAATTTGTCTTGTTTTTCACATCTTTTGTGAACATTAGAAAATTTCTTCTGACATAAAATTTATTTAAACATTATTTATAAAGCAAATGCATGCTTAATATATTTTTATGCATTTTTATGTCCTTACATTTTTGAATATTATTTCATAAATTAAAGAAGTATACTAAAGTAAAAAAAAAAACTGGTAAATGTATGATAATTGGAACAATATTTATGTTTTTTAATTTAAAATTAAATTTACAAAACAAACACAAAAAAGAATAGGAAAATTTGTTTTTCCATATAAGCTTAATAATACATTATATCTATGTATGTATATTCGATTATTTTTAAATCATAAAAGCAATACATAATTTATGAGTCATATAAGCAGTTCCGGATTTACCTATGGGCAAATGGGGCAACCGCCACGGGCGCAACATTTCAAAAGGGCGCAAAATTCGTTCAGTGAAATTTAATAAATGCTTTGTATAAATGCTTTGTATAAATGCTTTGTATTAATTGATTAAAGAAACAAATATGCAGGCTGTCTATCCAAATATATAAATTATTTTAAGAATATTTTTATCAACTCCTGCATCCAATTGTTCAGCAGAAAGGTCTTTTTCTGCACTGAGAAGAATAAAAACTTACTTGAGATCAACCTTATGTGATAAAAAATTGAATGATTTTACGATCTTAGCAATAGAAAATAAAATGTTAGACAAAATATCGTTTGAAAAAGTTTTCGAAAAATTTGTTACAATAAAATTACGAAAAAAATTCTAATATGAAGCTCCAGTTTGGCAAAGTTCTGCCAAGTGTGCCATAAAAAAATTACAAACTCAACAAAATAAAATTCTGAAAATGCTGTTGAACCTGCCTTGGCATTTCTCTACCAAAAATCTACACAAACTAACCAAGTCAAAAACAATTAATGAAAAAATAAATGAAATTTCAGATAAATTCCAAGCTAGATGTAACTATTCTGAAAATAATATCATAAGAAACCTATACTCTAGCTAGAAAAGAAATAGCACGAACTTAATATCAAAATATAAATTTGTAATTTTTTAATTAAACACTAGTTTAAATTTTAATGTAAATCTAAGAACTAAGTTTAAGTTTTATATTTGTATAAAAATTAAGTAAATAAAATTTTTTTTTCAAATTTTCTTTAGAAAAAATATAGTAATCTTAAATAGTAAAAAAAAAAATATTATAGCTGGATCAATTTTAGAATCGAAACTCCTTAGTATAAGAAATTGTAATTTATAATGTTGTACACGGAGAGAAATGAATATGTCGAATTTATTCTCAAGCTCGGAATAACTATAATTTTTTTTGTTTTTTTTCCTATTATTCGCAAAGGGAATACATTTTACGTTAATTTGGAAAATAAGTAAAATTTGTCGTTAATTGTAAACATATTACTCAAATCTGTTATTGAATAAATTATTCATTCTGTTAATAAGTTTTATAATTTTTGGCGCTTATTTATGGTGTGAAGTAATTTGTTTTTTTTTTTCAAAAATATTTTCAAGAGTTTAGAAATTAAGAACAGAAACGAATAATTTGGGCAAATAGCACTAAATTATAAGAATATATTTCAAAAACGAAACGAGCCTGAAGAATGTTTTTCTAAATTTATACATATAATTTATAAATGTAACATAAGCCTGAACATTTCGACCAATCCCTAAGTAAAATCAAAAATAGGTTCTCTAAGTAAAAAATTTTATATATTTCGCTTTAAAATTTACAATGACCCTACTAATTTTCATTGAATTATTTTTGTGAAGCAACCGTGATTCTAATACACAGTAGGGGTCGACAAATAGCACGCGGCGACCAAAGATAATGAAAATGAAGTCTGTTTAAACATTTTTTTTGTATAACTGACGTGATTTACAGTACGATGAATTTGAAATAAAGTATCGTTAATTTATCAGGGCACGCCTAACAATAATCTTGACCCTCTTGGGAAAGTTTCATCATAACCCAAAAAATTTGTATGGAAAATATAGCACCCCAGATTTTTTATAAGTCTGTCATTATGATATAGAGAATCTTCAAGAGAATCCACAAAATATTCAATCCCTATGAAGTTAAAGGAAGAACCCTGCACCTGTTTCCGTAATAATTTTGAATAATAATGCTAATTAAAAAAAATTGTTGATTCATCGATCAATTTACTGTAATAAAATTTGGTATTAAATGATAAGTTCAACAACCTGCGACCATTTCGTTAATTGGTCATAGTATTAATTTAATTACCCTGTTAAAAGTTTGAAATAAACTCTTTTATAATACGAAATCATTCGCTGTTGAGAATAATTTATAAAACCTATGAGAGTGAAATCTTCATTCGTGCAATGATATAAATGCTGTTTATTCCTTTTGAGAATAATTTATTTAAGTCTGTTGAGATAATAATGTTTTATGCGGGCAAGTGCTTTGATTCTTCTCTTAAATAAATTATTATTCTTACTAGCGAATGATTTTTTTTAATAATACCGGGTGGTTATAGTAAAAACAATCAACAAATATATTTTTAAAAATAGATACATTGTGGTCGGCCGGTTATTTTATGCAAATTTGGAATAAGATATGTACGTGAAACCAAACTATGAAATCAACTTTTAGTCAATTTTTTTATTTTCACAAATAAACTTTACATTTAAAAATATCAAAAAAGATTTTCTTTTAATGCGTAGCAGTAAGTATGTCCAAAATAAACAAAAAAAAAATGAAATAAGTGTCGGATAAGTATCGGGTAAGTAAAAATTTATTTTTTTTATTTGGTTCTTGCTACGTTTGTAATGTTGGAAACCAATAAAATAAGCAGCTTATTTAGTGGCACATTATTTAGATGGTTTGCACATGAATAATGTTGACTCAATACTTAAATTTATTATTTAAAATTTAAAAGATAGTCTTGATTTAGACATATCTAATATATCAAATGTACTATAACTGTGCATAATTAGCATAATATCAAAAAATATATGTTAAAATAATTTTATTATTCTATTTCATAATGTAGATAATGTTTGTTCCATAACTCAAATTTATTATGAAAGGATTGAATAAGAACAAAAAATAAAATTAATACAATTCGAGAACTTTGTTTGTGTTTTTATTATAAAGAAATAAAAATATGTTTTAATAACTGACAATATTTGAATTTGTCGTTCAAAACTATTTTTATTAGAAAATGTAGCTTTTGCTGATTGCAGTGAATTTAAAATTAAAGCTAATAGATAATAGTATAGATAAATACTTTAGATTTTCGATGGAAATTTACCCTAGGACAATTTTTTTAGGAACGTTTTAAATCGGTGTTAAAAGAGTTGACAGAGTTGACACTAAGGTACTAAGTCGTTATCAATATGTTAATATTCAATATGCATATATATATATATATATATATATATATATATATATATGTGTTAAAATATATGTTCAACACCTGTGGCAATTTCGTTCATTGGTCATCAAAGTTTATTACTCTGTTATGGGTTTGAAATAAACTCTTTGATAATACAAAATTATTTGCTGTTGAGAATAATTTGTAAAACCTATGAGAGTAAAATCTTCATTCGTGCAATGATATAAATGCTATTTATTCCCTTCGCGAATAATTCATTAAAGTTGCTGAGAGAACTGAGCATCTTACTCATATATCAAACAATTTATTCCCATAAGCGAATAATTTATAAACTGTAAACTTTTAAAATGTTCCGAAATATAATAAAACACCTTTAACTTTTACAATTTTTATTTGTTCAGTCAATTGGAAGTTTATTCTCGAAAAAGGTGGAACAAAAAAAGAAAAAAATTTTTAAAAATTTATTTTTTTTAAATTAAACAGGTTGGATTTAATTTTTTGATAATAAATAAAAATAAATAACACAATAAATTAAAAATAGAAAAGCTTGGAACAAAGCCGCATTGCAAGGTAAGTCATTTATTTTTTGTAACTTTTGTAATTTTATTTAGAACTTATATTTTTGGTTGTGACACGTTTTCCTTAATAACAAAATCTTTATTACAGAACCATTTTACAGAATCCTTATTTTCAAAATTCTTAAGAGCGAAACTTTTATTTACAAAATATTTAAACACAAAATCCTTAAAAGATAAAATCCTTAATAAAAAAATCTTTAATATTTAAAAAAATAAAGATTTTTATTAATATTGTCGCGTGCGACCCAAACTAATAAAAATCTTTACTTTTTTGTAAATACTTCTATCTCTTAATTTTTTTCTTATTAGATTATTTTATAATAATTTTACGTTTCATAAAACACTCAATTTCGATACTTCGATTAGACCATTCTGTTTTTTTTTCGGAAACAATCTTTTAGAAAAGAGTCCAATCAAAAACAATTCGTATTGATGGGAGAAAAAGGAAGTAAAAATTACCATTTCGGGTTCTAAAAGGTTGTATCTCGACACAAAAAGCAAAATTTGAAAAACCAAAAGGGATCTGGTTTTAGCTAATCATTTTTTTTATGAATCTACATTAAAATTTTCAGAGTTAATAAACCCGGCCGACAATATTTGAAATGGACAAAAGCTGAAGACTTAATCCAATCCACATTTAAGTCAAGAATTAAATTTGCATCTGGACTCAAATTAATGGAAAATTTGTCGAATAATGAAGGTAAGTGAAACGAAATTATTTTTATTTGTAGAAATAAAATTCATTTCAAACCGAAGCTTATGTCTTTAAAAACTAGTTGAAAAAATTTAAATTTATAATGAAAATTATTCGATTTTTTTTTTCTATTTAGAACTACGCAGGTATCAATTTTGTAAACTTTTCCATTGTTTGGTCAAGTCATCTGCCAGAAAAAAAATTAACGGCAAGTTTTGGAAAGTTAGTATTGGAGATTCCTGGGGTTGTTTTGATTTGGAAGCTGATACGGTTGCTGATATTGATGTTTTAATTAATAAAAGAAAATATTTTGTGTGGAGCACAAAATCAATTTTCAACCAATATTATTTGTTATTGGAAATGATGATGTAAAATTTGTAGTTGCTACAGAAAAAATATTATATCCACTTGAAAATGAAAAATTTTGGATTTTAATTCAAAATAATTTTTATGAAATTTATACTCCCAACGAAAAGTTACCTACAGATGTTTCAGATCTAATTGATAATTTTTTAGGTAACCAATTTTGTTTTTTATTTTTAAATATTATCCGTGTCTTAAAATGTTCTATTGTTTGAATGCATGAACGAAATGTTTAAGTTAAAGATAAATTAATAATTAATATTTTTTAATATACTCGGTGAAAGCTACGGATTTTTATGCATAATGATGTGAATTACTTATTAATTAAAGTAAAGATACATTATGTAGTTGTAGATGTATCATGTATGAATATATTTACTAGACGGTAATATTGATTTAAAAAAAATGTGTACTAGATGTAGTACAGTACATACAGTAATTTATATTGACAATAACATTTTAACATTAGAAATAAGAAATATTTTTAATTTTATTAATAAATGTAAATAAAAATGAATATTTGATTTATTTTCAAAATATCAATTTCTTTTTGTCACACGATTTTACCATTTCAGCAGATTTAGGTTCTAAGAAGAATTTTAATCAAAATTTTATCGCATGACATCTAAAAGTACAAAAGTTTAGAATTGCTGTAAAGGGAAGAGTCAATCATCTAAGTTATGCAACTTTAAAATTAATTAAAATGTCCTGTATTAAGTATTAATTAATCTAATAATTAATCTTATCTAATGTAAAATTATTTTTAGGTAGCAAAAGGAATCGATAAATTAATAAAAGTAGCAAATATTATACCAAAAATTAAGGAAAATTCTTCCAATTTCGAAACTATTATCCTCAAGAAGGAATGATCTAGAGAAAAATATACTGGTGGAGAAGAATTGTGGGTCAGATAACGGAACGTTAATTTTTTTTCTTATTTATAATATTGCTCTTCATTGAAAAGTTGGAAAAGGATCTGTTTTTCTGCAAAAAGTCATTCATCAATTTGTTAAATTTTTAAATAACATAATGAGGAATAACTTTTATTCGGAGGAACTGCTCACTTTATCCAGATTTACGCAAATAACAATATTATAAAAGAAAATAAAATAAAACGTATCTGAACTATAATAATTGCAACCAACCCATTAAAAGAATATTTTTTGCGACTAATATTATTACTTCTAGATTATTCGTTATTGACGATGTTTCAAAGAATTTCCTCAAATTTTTAGTATAAATTACTATCATTATAGGCTAATAAATAATTCACGAATCCTTTTTGCTACCAATAAAATATTCCAAATTTGACATGATATCAAACTGTATAAGGAATTTTCTATACAAATCCTTCTTTCAAATTATTACCTTCTAATGAATTATTACATGTTTGTTTCGAATGTTTTATTATCAAGTAATCCATAAATATTATAATCTATTCACGAAATCAATACGAATTATTCGATAATACCCACATTTTACTGCCACTAAGAGACTTTCTATTAATTTGCTAGGAATAATTTAATAACTCTTACGCTGTCATTCTCTTAAATTAATAAATTCTAATTAATAATCACCTGTTTGCTTCGAATATTTTATTCTTAAGTAATACATAAATGTGGTAAGCTGTTGAGTAAACTATTACTTATATCTAATAGTTTACTAGCATAAGAAAACGTTCTATTAGTTCGTTAGGAATAATTTATTAATTCTGATACATAATTCGAACAAAAAATCGAGTAAGTATTTATTCCAAAAGCTAACAATTCCTGCAAAATATTATTGAGAATAAACTATTTGCTATTTGACTTATTTATTAGCAGCTAGCTAATAACCCATTTTTATGCGCAATTTTCGAATAGAATATGGTCATTGGGTATAATATCAACGACGATTTCTCTCCGTGTAATTGAAAAATTCTGATAAATTAAAAAATAAAGATATACATTAACTTTACTAGTATTTTTTTTTATTTATTATAAATAACTTTTGGTATGATTTATAGGGCGGAATTTTCAAAAACCGCCCAGGGCGCAAAGTTACGTAAATCCGGTCCTGCATATAAGGATTTAAAAACAATTGGATTTCCAATAATATTGGATTTTCCTTTTTATTTTTATTTTTCTAAGGAAGAAGAAATTTATAAAATTATTTAGGCTAATACTTCAATCAAATCTGTAAATATTATACATACATAATATTTATCTTTCAATAATAATAAAAAATAAATAAATTCTCTGCTACAAAACTTTCCTCAATTCCAATCAATATTATATTATGATTTATGTTTTTTTTTGTTGAACTTTTACATGACTTTTACTATAGGAATACTTTGGAATTTATACTGTTTAGGTAACGATGGGAATAAAGATTTAAGACATTAAGAATAAATATAATATTATTTTTATTTAAAAACATATAAATATAAATGTTAAGAAATTAATAATAATGAAAGAAAATTCAAAGAAAATTATTTGATTAAAGTAAATTTAATGAAAAACTTTTTTTTTCTATCAAAGAAAATTTTAGTCAATTAAGATTTTATATTATTGTTCTATTAGTAAATATTTAATTTTTTTTAAATTGTGAATGTATTGTCAAATAACATTCTTTTTTTTTTCTTGAAAATTAATTGATTACATACTTTTCACAATTAATTTTTTTTTTTTAAGTCGCCAAAGTTCTACAAAACCATAATTATAATATAGACAAGAAATAATAGTCAAAAGGTATAAATAAAGATTTTTTATTAAAAAAATTATTTTGTTGAATTTTTTTCGTAGAAATTTTGTACAGATACTAGAATTTGCTAAATTTATATATTTATATATATAAACATGTAGAAATTAATTAAAAGAATATTCATTATATTTCGAATGCGATAATTAAGCGACTTAAAAATGGCCAAATTTTCGTAGAATTGAATTTAATAATAGAAATTAATTTGATTGGTGTTGGTGTTCAAAAAATGATGTTGGACTGTATTTATATACGCAAAATGATTCCTTATTTCTCTTTTATTGAATTCATTTAAATTATAATCAATAAATTCTATATTTATTTAATTTCAATAAATATGAAATTTGCGCATAATTTCATTTCCGGTGAAATCAATCTATTGGTTATTTATAAATGTTATTCAAAGGGAAAACTCTACTCTAAAAATATTACTCAAAATGATTTTTTCAGTATTCGAACCTTAAAAATCTTAGGTTTACATTATTTCTGAACCCACACGTTAGCTAAAATAAATTTATAAATAATTTCTTCAACCAGCCACTTGAACTTTAAAGATTATTTTCCTTGTAATAAAAAGTACCTATACATATAACATATGTAATTATGTACATAAAAAGATATTAACTTAATTTATATTCAATTTATTTATTTTTATCAAAGAAAAATATGGAAGAAATAAGGTAATGCATGATTAAAATTAAAATTATTCATGAATTTTCGAAATTGATGGTTGATTGATCGATTTTGTTTTTAAATTTTCAAATAAAAATAATTTCGACACGAAACAATTAAAAATTATCGCGATGACGCCTATCAAAAACAACAAACTTCTTATGTTCGAAATTATGTTAAGAAGTTAAGATTAATATTGGCATTTTTAGCTTCAAATAGACAAATTAAATGTTAATTCAATTTGAGTTGTAGAATTAAAACTATATTCGTGTGTCAAGGTTATAACAATGACAACGTTTTCTAACACGTTTTCTTTCAACCTGATTATACTGTGTTGGGAGCCCAGTTGAATAAACGTTATTAATAGAAAAATAAATATCAAAAAATATTTCCGGTATTTTCTGTCTATTTCAGGTGTTTGTACAAAATAAACATAAAAATAACAAATTATGTGTTCAAAAGCCGAAACGTCTTAAATGATGATAAGACAAAATTGAGATAATATTATAAAGTTGCTTCTCTATTTATGTAGTTTATTTTCATTCTAACCCTTTTTCTTCTATGACAATCCGTTAAGAAACGTCTAACTAAAAATTTTTTTTATTGTGCTTTTGGAAAATAATATTAAGTTTACTATGAAAAACGTCTTATTTGCTTCTTATTGAAATAACAGAAGTTTAAACTAATAATTTGATAATTTATAAAAAAAAAACTGAAACCAAATTTGTTCTCAAAACTTTTCTAAACAAATTACAATTTTTTAACAAATACATTTTTTGTAATTTAAAAAAAAGTTTTATTCCGCTCTAACTCAAAACAAAGATTTTGCAGATAATAAGACGTTCTGGCTTTTGAACACAGAAATATGTAATATAAACCTACGTACTTTTATTTTACACGATTTTATTCAAAACACAAACGCTATACGTTTTTCATCAAATCAAAAGTTGATTGCAAGCTGACATCGTTTATCTGTTTGTAATGAATTCTGTTTGTAATTTTCTTGTATTCGTAAATTGTATTTATATTCTACTTTTAAGTACATTTATTTAAATAATAAAATCGTGTAACTTAAACTTTTATTTATTTTTTATTGACGTCATTAGAAATTTAAATGTGAACAAAAACAAAATGTGTTTTAAGAACTTTGGAATATCAGATTAAAAATGAAACATTAAATTTAATAATATTATTGATTTTATAAAGTTAATGGAAAATAAAAAAAAAAATTAAAAAAATTAAAAGGAAAACATTTGGAAATACATTTTTTCATCCTTTTAACTTTGGTAACTCAATGCCTTTATATATAGAAAGAAAAATATAAATAAACTTTAGTTGAGGTTGTTTTAATTTATCTTTTATGCTTTCTTTTTTTTTTTGTATTTTGAGTTCACTCTGCTAGAATAATATTTATTTAAATCTAAAATGGAAAATTGAAAATATTTATTTTTCACAGTAAGATGTATGAAATATTGCAAATAACTATATTGCAAGTTCGATTAAAACATAAATAAATATTCTATTTTAGTGTTTTTTTTTAATCTATCATCGCTATTTGAACTGACAACAAACAAATGAAAAACAAAATTTGTTTGCACTTCTAAATAGTGTGAACTTCTGACACTAGGTATATCTCAACGACTTGAGTATTATTAATGGGATGAGATTAAAATTTCGGAAATCGAGACTTTAAAAATATCATATAGGTACTTATATCTGACTTTAAATTGGCGGTAGAATTTTAATCATAAGTTGCAAGGAAATGATAAGGCAAAAAATAAGATACATTCACCTAGATAAAATTAACACGTAAAAATTTATCTTTAAGTCCAACAAGATAAAAATAAAACTATAAAGTAAATTAAAATTATTACAATAAAAAATATATATAAAAATTCAAGAGGATATATTTATTTGCGCAAATAAAATACCAGTTGTGCAGAAGCATGCCAGTTGTGCAGAACCAAAATACCAGTTGTGCAAAAGCATACCAGTTGTCCAGAAACAAAATACCAGTTGTGCAGAAGCATGCCGGTTGTACAGAACCAAAATACCAGTTGTGCAGAACCAAAGTACCAGTTGTGCAGAAGCGTACTTGTTGTGCAAAACCAAAATACCAGCTGTCCAGAAGCATACCAATTCTGCAGAACCAAAATACCAGTTGTGCAGAATCATACCAGTTGTGCAGAAGCATACCAGTTGTGCGGAAACAAAATACCAGTTATGCAGAAATAAAATACCAGTTGTGCAGAAGCATGCCAGTTGTGCAGAACCAAAATACCAGTTGTTGGGAAGCGTACTAGTGCAGAACCAAAATACCAGCTGTCGAGAAGCATACCAGTTCTGTAGAACCAAAATACCAGTTGTGCAGAAACATATAGTGATGAGCTAATCCTTGACGAAATTTTTCAGGCATATTTGAAAAAAAAATTTTAGGTTAAACTATTCCGGCAACAAAAAGAAAACATGATTTTAAGCCATGCTGCTGTTTTTCACACATTATTGTCGCTAATAATATAGTTGTAACCGGAATTTTGTTTACGGCTTAAAATATAGTGAAATCATCTGGCATCTAGTGTTGCCATGCAGCTATAAATATAGGCATTTTGAACTAATTTAAAAGCCATTAGGCCACTAAAATTTTTGAGCTTAAAAAGTATTTTAGAATTTTTAAATGTTTTTATATCTCAGTAGTCGCTGGTTTTTAATTTTTTTTGTTTAATTTTTTCTAAGCCGCCGAATTCCCCCAAAACAAGTTATTTTAAGTCGACTGGCCGCAGCAGTCGAAGGACAAAAATCAACTAGTCGCCCTCGAAAAAATCGATGACGTCATGTCTTATATGCACTTGACCATTTTAAATATTTATTTAGCCGCCCCAGAAAATACTACTTGCCATGAAGTTTCACTTCTTCCGTGTGTCCCGAGACTCACATATTTTTTTTACCACGGCGAATTCAATCGAAAAACTTATACGTTCGCTATTCTTTGCAGATTTTATTTACATATATGTTCAATTTTTAAATTTCATTAAGATTTTCTTCTCGAAAAAATAAATAATTTAATTACTTAATTATAAGTTGATTTAAGGCTGTTTTTCAACGATCAAAGAAGAAAATATACATAAATTATTTTATTTTTAAAAATAAATTGATTTATGTTTAATTGAAAAAAAAACTTTATTACCACACGGTTAAAAAAATAGGGTAAAATTAATAATTTTAAAAAAATCAATTTGATTCAATTCTTTGAAAATGAATTAAAATCTTTTGTTGAAGTGTGGAAATACTATTTATTGCCAGACATAAAACAAAATAAAAATTCTAAATAAAATGTTAAGGGTTTAGATTAATACATGAAGTTAAAAGTGATAAAATAACTTATATATTTATACATAATGTTGTTATATTTATTTACTTAATATTCTTTCATTTCGAAATTTAACTTTCCATTAAAAAGCACGCAAATTTGAGGTATTTTTATTATTTAAAATAATATTAGGGATAATTGAAAAAAGGTGTTCAAAAACAAGGCTTATATATTTGGTTTCGTAACCATTTCTTGTTCGTTGTAACCAGTTATGGTTTTGCAACCATTTAGGGTTCGAGTTAAGTTCTTACCAAAAAATATGTCTTGTGATATAATTTTTAGGTTTTATTTCTCGATGAAACTATACTTTTAAACTATCTCAACTTTATATAAAAGAATTTTTTATAATTAAAAATGAAAATTTAAGATTAAAATAATAAATATGTTATTATCTTTTTTAAATCAAATTCTTAAAATTGTTCAAATCAAATGGTTTTAATTCTATATTACAATCTACGGTGTAATAAGGGAATTATTAATATGAATTTTCGCTATAAATTTTGCTTAGGAAATATCTTAATTTCATTATTAGAATTCAAAAAATTCCAACATTTTTGTTAAAATTTTTTTGTAAATGTAAAATTCGCGCATAACATCATTTTTAATTTTCTCCTATACTTCAACAACATTTATTTTTCTCGGATCAAGTTATTCTTCTTCAATCCCAGGAAATCCGTTGGTATATATATCATCGTGAATCAATCATAGTGTTACAATCTTCCATTTGCCTCTATTGATAGGAGCGTCATATTGGACGTCAATCAATAAAACCTGAATAAACTTATACTATAATTTTTTAAAGAAAATATTTTCGTTAACTAAACTAATTTTGTTAAAAATATTTAATGTATGTTGAGTAAATAAGTTTTTTTTATTCTAAAAATACGCAATAAACCATGTTTTTTCATTAAGACGTCAATTGATCAAATTTTCATAATACAATATTTTTGTATGTTTACCGGCCGTTTGCACCGATTAAACTTAATTATTTAAGTTTTACCATAGATTAAGAACACAGAAAGATTGGAAGCTTCATACAACATTTTTTCAGTCTTTTTTGGTATTTTATTGTGAAGGTGTTAGTAAAACTAAATAAAATTCTTTTCATTCATTGATAATTATCACGTATTTTATTTTGTTTTACTAACACATTGACTTAAAAATACCAAAAATAATGTTGTATGAAGCTTCCCATCTTTCTGTATTCTTAATCTATGGTTTTAGTTAAGTATTAAAGTAACACTTAACTACTTGCACCAAATTTAAAGTTCCACTTAAAATTGCTTAAGTTTTATTTAAATTAAGTGATAGATTTTGTGAACTTAAAATTTTAAGTTCAATATTTGTATGAAAAATTACAACGAAATATTTTTTTTTTGACAAATTTTTTTTTTCTATGTCAAATTTGGACACTTCTTTTTTTTTTTTTTTTACCGATACTTACCTTCATATTTTTATTACCAATAATTTTTTCCATTTTTTTAAAAATTAATTTGAATAATTTCAACTAAATTTAAACCCAAAAAAAAAAAAAAAATTATTTATTTATTTTTGGAAATATTATTTTTTTTTTATTTGACAGGGAAATTCATGGGAAATTTAATTAAGTAAAACTTAGTTAAGTTTATCACAATTTTTTCAAAGCAACTTACTTTAATTTAAGTTTAACTTAAATTTAAATATAGAACTTAGTTAAGTGTAACTTTTAAGTTTAATCGGTGCAAACGGGCCCTTATACAAGTTTTTATGATATTAAAATTTCTGAAATAATTTAACATTCATTTAAAAAAAAATATAGGTATGTATTGTTATAAATTTGAATAAATAATTTTTGAAAAAGTATTTGATATCGACACAAAAACTTCTTGGAGAAGTAAAAAGTGAGTGACTTAGATTTAATTTCAATCTGAAAATAACTTATATCAACATTTTGTGACGGTTCACGATTTTTTACTCGACAATTTATCATTGTTCATTGCATAATTCATTGATTAGAAAATATCGAAAACTGGCATTACACAAGCCTTCATAAAAACATATTAAGCACTGTATGATTTTAATAATAATTTCTTAAGATAAAAGAAAAGTCAGATACTTCCGAATTTTTGCAAAACGGTGAATGAAATCAATCTAAAGCTCGATTTTTACAATAGAGAAATATAAAGTAAAAAAGAGCAATGTGGGGAAAAGAGGACACAAAAGCGAATCACTCTGAGCATCTTAAAGTTTTTAGAAGATTTTTTTTTCTGAAATAATACGAATTTTATTGTCTACATTTAAAAAAAACCAAGGGTTTAGGATTTATCATTATCGAGAAAATTGCAGCTTTTTCAAAACCTTAATTTTTCTGGCGGAAATTCTAAAATTTTTCAAGGAACCCAAGGGTAAGGTAAATTTAATTTTAAAAAAAAATTTAGAGTTATTTGTTTTGACTGCTTTAACGATATTGTTGTTTGTCTTTTCTTGTAATTTTGAGGTATTGTGGTAATGTGGTAGTTAAACATTATTTTCAATATTTGATTTTGTTTTCTTCTTTGAAAGACGAGAGCAGTCAATGTTATGTTGGCTTCAAAAATAAATTTATACAATAATATTTTGTTTTCATGCCTTAGACTTCATGCCTTGACGATATTCTTCTCAAGATATGTTAGTCTTTAATACCTAATTTAGTTAGGTTTTTTCAAGTTGAGACTAAATATTTTCGATTTTATTTTTCGCTTCGGATAATATAATTTTTATATTAAACGACTACGCCTGCATTTTAAAACTTTTATTATGAGTTTTTAGTGTTTTAACCGTTTTCAAAAAATTAAAAAAAAAAATACTCTTCGAAAAAAAAAACAACAATCTGTGCAAATAACTTTAAATATATATACTCTATTAAGTTAATGAAGTAAATATTGAACTTATATTCATAATGAAAACAAAAAATAATAAAAATTATAAGTTTGCTAGAATTTTGGAAGTATTTTTTAATATAAAAGCAAGATAGACTCGAATTAATTATTCAGTTACTTATCTATCGAATCAAGTATTTGAAAAGAATTAACATAATTAATGACATCATTAAAAATTTATATTATTTTGCTATTTCTGATCCAACGAGGGAGATCAGATTCACATAACGAACAATTAACATCAGATGTTGAAAATTTATTAGATAAATTGAGAGAAGTTAATGATAAATTGGTAATAACACAAAAAGATGAAGTTAATTTTGTTTTTGGTAACAATGTACCAAGATTAACAACTTTTATACAATTTATAACCGGCCGAGATGATGATCTATATCGTGGACATGACGATGATTTTATTCCCATACTTTATGGGGATGTTTCAACCGAAAATGATAATTATTATATGATACCATTATTTAATACACAGTGTAATGCTACATGTGACATTGCAGCATCATATTCTGCTTCGAAATTATTAAATAATGCAAAAAAAATCAAAATAATCCTGCTTGTAGACTATTCTGCTGTTGATAACAACAGATCGTCAGAAGCTCTTCGATTATTTACCAGATTATCAAATCTTGTTAATTTAGAAACACTTGGAAATAGTATTGCGTTGATAATTGCAAATGCTAAATTCAACGAGTTAGAACAGAAAGCTTTAGGTAAAGTTCATCATTTATTCGATTTAGTTAAAGCTCTACCAGAAACATCTGAAAAAACCATAGAATTGATTAATTTGATTTTAAATAATGAAAGAATTTTCTTTTATAAAACAAGATCTGATCCCAGTCAGTTACAGATGACAGATAATAGAAATGAAATAAAGGCATCTCTAAAAACATTTGATTATTTAACTGCTTCTTCAAATGATTTTAATTTCCGTTATTCATTAAGTCACCGATTGGGAACTATTAATCAATTTATAAACCAAATAAATTATATAAAAAGCCATTTAATTAATACGAAAATAATTGATTATTTTAATTCAAATGAACGAAAATTAATAGACATTTACGCTTTTAAAAGTCAATTAGATGAACAGCAAAACCAACTTATGCAAATTATCAATACAACGGATCATACAGATGTCGATTTTAAAATTTTGAATTATTTGTATGAAATAACAAATGATATCCCAAGAGAATTATCCAAATATGCAGAGATGACACAATTTTTTATTAATGCTGACACAAATCTTACGAAGAAATCTGAAGAATGGTTAGGTTATTTAGAAGAATCCAAAAGCCATATAGAAAATTTAAAAAATGTTTACTCTTATTTAACTAAAATTCAATTATTGTCGAACGATGGACAGAGATTATTCAAATCACGTACTGAACATGTTATTGCAGAATTAAATAAATTGACATTGCCATCCGTACAAGGAGCAGCTATAAAGCAAGTATTAAAAGAAGCGAATGGAATTAACTCATTATTCTTTAAATCTTATATTACTGATATTCCTGATGTTACTTTCAATCAATTTCAAATTAATCTTTTTGCTGATATCCTAAAAGACGCTATTGGGGGTGATCAAATTACTCATATGGATGAAAATGAAATTTTGTTAACTGGTTCATTTGTAGAATCACAACTCTCTTTCTCTATAAATCGTGATACTGATACCAAGATTCCTCAGTATTTAAATATTTTTTCATTGAATAAATTTGTGATGACCAACTCAGTGTATTCAGGAAAATTTAAGTTGAGTATAATTTCGCCTATATGGAAAGTTTATTCCACATTGAGAAATGAAAACTTAATTGAGGCTGGAGTGAATAGTAGTAATGATGGAGTATTAATGACTATAGCTGGCGACTATACAAATGGAAATCATATATTTACTACGGCATATGGAGGTAAGTCAGCAACTTAAGATTGGGGTTGTTTAAAGTTGGACTTTTATTGTTAATTTTATTTTTTTAATTTTCTATTATTATTATGTTTAATCTTTAAAAGTTGAATATGGAAAAGGTCAAGCCATTCTTAAAATAAAATCTCGTATGAATTTTAATTTAATTCAAAAATTAAATTAAAAAATGCCACGCCGTTCGAGAGTTCGCAGTTACAATCAAAATACTAATATAAAATTAATTTTGTTTTATTTCAGGTGAAAATGCTATTCTTGGACCCTTATATGAAATATCCAGCGGGAGGAAACCATGTGCAGTTCATAATCTTTCCAACATAGTTAACAGAATAGGTATGAAATGTGATAATGTGAAAAATACTACTGTTCTTTCGAAACATTCAGTTTTCACTGAAAAGGCACGAATTATTATAAAATATAAAAAATTTGTTTTGGAAAATTTGAAAAACCGATTATACAGAAATGAAAGTTTGAAATTTTATAACAAATTAGATACTTCAAATATTATCAATAATTATTATGTTTCTACATCTGATTTTGTTGTTGAATTTACAAATCTAGAAGATTTACATTATAAATATGATCAAGATAATATGGATACAACAATATTTAAAAAAATATATAATAATTTTCTTCGTCGAATTGACAATTTTAGTAAAAGAATCAATAAAAGCACCGAAATGACACCGAGATCTAAAATCGATAATAAAATAGTTCTTGGTGCGATGTATTCAATTATTCGTAATAAAGTTATAGATATGAGTTCGAACTTAAATGATAATTTTATAACTAATATAACTAAATATTTTGCTAATCTGAAATCGGACGTTGAAGACATTAAAAGAGATAGAATTCAGATTGTAATGAATGAGATAAAAAATAATTCTGAGAAAAAACTTAATCTGAAAATTAAAGAATGTTCAGGTTTTATAGAAGACAATGTAAAACCCGTTATTGATGATATTCAAAATAAAGTAATAAAAATTGTTGAAACTGATTTGATTGATGAAATTAATCAAATGGAAAAAACTGTTATACTTAAAAAAGAGCAAATAAAAGCAAAAATGTTTCAAGTTGGAATTTCTTCAATATTAAGTACACTCGGAACAATTTGTATGCTTGTTGGCGGTCCAATTGGCATTGCGGCAGGAATTATGATGAACGTGGGTAGTACTGTTGTAAGCTCACTCAATTTGGGACCCGACACAAGTAAAATGCCTCAGCCACCAAAAGATTTGGCTAATAAATTACAAAATATTGACAACTTTGTGAACACATACAGTGCCGAGAAATTAAAGTTATTCAACAAAACTCTAGATTATTTACAAACAGTTTATGTTGATGACGACGACATAAAAGAAGCTTACAAAAAAGCCACTGAAATTAAAGAAAAAGGACTTCCAGAGGCCGGTTTCACAACTTATAATGGTTATTTGGACGATTCAATAAATCATCTTAAAGAAATAGGTAAAGATTTGCAACCAGGTACTGCTTTGAATCGAAATGTTAAGAAATTAAAAAAATTCACAAGAATAAAAAAATTTGTTTATGGAGCTGAACAATTGGGCGATTTAGCAGTTGAACTTAAGGGAAATTACGACAAATTTAATGAATTGTGGGATTTATTAAACGAAAAGGATGAAGAACTTAAAAATCTGAAACAACTTAAGATGACTGTTAATGATAAGTTAGTTCCAACGTTAAGAAAAATGTCAGCCGATTTGAAACAGCAAATTAATGGTATGTACGGTCAATCTCATGCCTCATTAGCTGTACATTTTTGGAAAATCAAAGAATCAATTAGTGATTTGCGATCACAAATGCAATCGTTGACAAACGGTTTCACAGTCCAACATCAAATTCTTACTTTAATAACAAAATTAAGTGATGCTTTTGATTTATTACTTAATATTTTCGATTTAATACAAGGTTATGAAGAGCAAAAAGACGACAGAAAATATATTCATGACATTCAATCTTCACAATTTTATAAAAGCGGTATAGAAAACGAAGAACTTGCTGAGACATATCAGTCGTTAAAATATAAAACAAAGAGAAATATTTTAATTCAAAAATATAATCGAGGTATAAAAGCATTGAAGCAACATATCTTTCCGTTTGCCGACGAATATTTTAAAACATTACCAGATTCACTAAGTTTATCACTAAATATATCTTCAAATGCTGAAGAACTTTCAACTTCAATTATACAAAACACTAACCAATTGACACACAATTTAAATACATTCAAAGACGATATTAGTGGTGACACTGAACGCATTGAAGAGCGATATTATTTTGGCGATGGAACTCTTCAACCATTTTATACTTGGGGTAATAACGAATATGAACAAATTATTACAAAGTTACTACAGGGAGATACCATAATATTGAAATCTGAAATAACAAAATCAACTTTAAATGCTGTTAAATTTAATGTAATCGAATTAATTCTTAAAGCAACACATAATCAGGAGAAGTTAGATATCGAATTAAAAAAATTTAAAATAAATTTAAGGCATATGGGGAGCTCATACTATAAATGCGGCAATAACGTTTATGTTCTTCCAACTATGCCCTTAAAATTTACACATGGATATGACAAAACACATTATGGTGACTATAAAAGCAAAAATATGGTTGTTAAGATCGTAAGAGAATCCTATTTTACATTAAGCCCATATACAGTGTGGGAATTACAATTGCAGCCAGTGCTACCTAAATACAATGATTTTAGAATTTTGAGAGGATTTAGTGGAAAAATTTCTCTAGAATTATCAGGAGTTGGCCAACATTTAAATGATTCCCAGCCATGTGGAAGTGATCTTGAAAAATACTATCCATTGGATTCAAACGCTTATCTAAGTAAACTGGATCTTTTAAATTAAAATTACCAAATTCAGTTTTGATCCTTTTGTGTGGGGCCGCCTTGAGAAAAAAATTTCAAATTATACCTACCCTCTAAACCAAATTTGGCTAGAATCTAGTGCATAAAACTAGATTGAGCAACTAGATTGTGAGCAACTAGTATCTAGTTTGAAATCTAGTTTGAAAATTTACCAAAATTCTAGTTAAAACACCAAACTAGGTTTCTAGTGGAATTTTAGTTACCAAAGCTACATCTTCCATTTTTTTTACTAGAATTTAGTAAAATTTTTTTATAAAAAAAAAATTATTTTTTTTTATTTAATTGTAATATTTTGTTTTATTTATTACAATTTCTTTATAAGATTTTAATTAAATTCTAATTTTATGTCTTACGCCTTGTTCCGGATTCGAACCTGTGTCTTTAACATTACAATCCGCCAACACTACCACTCAGCTACGGTATTGAAATTTAAATAGTATATAAAATAGAAAATATAAATTTGGTATACAAATTTTCTGTGTGATGTGTTGGCGATTTGCAATGCTAAGGACGCAGGTTTGAATCCCGAAGACAGGAAAAAAATCTGGTATTAATAATTGAAATCTAGTAAGGAGAAATAGATAACAATTGCAGAAACTAGATTTTAATAATTCTTGAAATTTGCCTAAAATTATTTTAAAACTAGATTCTAGTTTTAAATTTTCATTATTGTAATCGTGTTCACCAAAATAACTGGGATATCAATGATCTGAACTAGATTCTATTTTTGTAAATTTTTACCTAGAAATCTAGCTTTTGAGAACTAGACGTGAACTAACTTTTGAAACTATAAAACTATTTTTAATAAAAACATTTATCAAAAAACATTTAGCTAAATAAAAGCTAGAGATTCTAGCCAAATTTGGTTTAGAGAGTAATGTATAACTGTAATTGAATTAAAAAAAAAATTATCGTATCATTTTTTAAACAGTACGTTATATACAATATAATTATATTAAATTTTTAGATTTTTTTATTAGAAATATTATACATGTAAATTAATTTTTTTTTAACAACTTGTTCATATTTTTTTTGAAGAATAATAAAGTAGAAATTTTAATAGCAATTTGTACATTTTTTTTTAAAATTCACATAAAAGCAGAGTATGTACATATATCATATATACAGTTTTATTCTATGAATATCTTCTACTCTTAATTAAGACTTAAAAAGTTTGTTTATATGCACCATATAAGTAAATTGTATATCGTATTGTAGTGGTTCAGTTCTTAATTTTATTTTTATTTTAAATCAAGTTTACTTATTAAATATTGTTATTCAAAATTAGTATTTAAAATTCAGTTACAATTTAGTTTTTCTTAGAATAAGTTGTTAATTTAATTTTCATTGAAAATGTTTTTTCATTAAATTTTTAATAATTTAAATTTTATAATTCAAAATTTTATAATTTAAAGAATAAATATAATTTAATTTAATTTTAAAATAATGGTTATTATTTATAATAAAATAACTTTCAATCATTATAGTATGGCTCAATGAAATATGATCCAAAACCAAATCGACCAAAAGCTTTGAAGAAAAATTGCCCGAAAATTTTCGTTTATTTTTCATTAAAATTTGGGCGATTTTTCGTTATGCAATTAAAAAAGCGCGCGCATGCCGGCCCCACCTTTACATGAAGAAAATTTTTAGAGAATCACGATGAAAACAATGGAATCTATGAAAGTTCTTTATAATTTGCATTGATCTGAAGGCTTATATTGATTTGATATTTTGATTTATGCATTTGCAATATGTGCCATTCGAAAATTTGGGGTCATAATTAATATTAATATTAATAACACTTTTTATGTCATATTTCATAGAGCCGCAAAAAAAAAATTTAATAAATTCAAGGCGGCGAAAAAATTGCCAATTAGGTTATTTTTTATTTTACACTTTTTGGGTGATTTTTCGTTATGAATTTTCCCAAAAAAAAAAAAAAAAAAGAAGAAAAATTATTTTTCATAATGAAAAATTATCCAAGAAACTATGAGTTCGATAAAAAAGACTTAGTATTAAGATCTATAGTTAAATGCCAAATATAGGAACAATTTATCAAATTAAATTACATAAAATGATTATTTAAGATAAAGATAACTGATAACGCCCACCTTGATTGCTCAGTTTGGCAAGCATTTTTAAGCCAGATACCTCTAAATAAGTTTTATTTGCAGCAATTGTTGTTTGAAGTGACTTGAAGAACGAAATTAAATTTCGTAATAGTTTCATGCTAAAGAAATGAAAAAAAAAAAAAGCTTCCAAACACCATGTTTAACATTGTGTATAATTAATAAATTTACAAAATACTAATAAATAAATAGCTTATACAGAAAAAATAAATCCTTTTTTTTTTGAGAATCATTATAAGGTTATTAAAAA
Source organism: Hybos culiciformis (assembly GCA_964007475.1). Taxonomy (NCBI): domain Eukaryota; kingdom Metazoa; phylum Arthropoda; class Insecta; order Diptera; family Hybotidae; genus Hybos; species Hybos culiciformis. Next base: position 92,673,516 of record OZ023274.1, on the reverse strand, counting down.
GTTGTAATTAATAAATTTTTTTTTACATTAATACAATATCAATTTCATATTTATTTCATTTGTATCAAATAATCCACTTAGTAATTATCATTTTATATTTTTTTTTATAACAACAAAATATTAAACATTTTAGGACATAAAATTTTTCATAATTTTTTTTATTTTACAACGTTTTTATTAAGTCACTTTCTTGTCTGTTTGTCTGTCCACGAAATTTTGTAATCAAATATTAGACCATTTTTCGACAAGCTACAGCTCTGAAACTTTTAATATAGCTCTGAACCCGATGACGATATTCTACCACTTTAATCATGATGTGAAAAGTTTATTGTCTGTTTGTCTGCCCGCGAAATTTAGAAATCAAATTTTTGCAACCAAAAGTTCGTCCGATTTCATTCAAATTTAGTACATATAAAGAGGAAATAATTAACACACAAATTTCGTAATAAAAAATTTATTGGCATCCTACATAGCGACCTCCTCTGGTGGTTCGTCCGATTTCATTCAAATTTTGTACATAAAAAGAACAAATGATTAAACACATAAATTTCGTAACAAAAAATAAATCAGTGAGAGTCCGTAGCTATGCACGTAAACCAGTAAATCAGTGAGAGTCCGTAGCTATGCACGTAGTTGACTAAAAAAAAGAAAATAAATACTAAATAAAAAAGTTTTGAAAACCACGTTTTTAATTGACTAAAAAGAAAAATTTTCTCCGGCTCGTGAGAGGATTTTGGACATACATACTGAAAAACTGATTACAACAGTCTATAACTAGAAACGTGGGGCGTATTTTTGAGGCAATACATAGATGTGCAGGTGCGCAGGAAAAAAATTTACGACACATTTGTAGTGTTACTTCAAATATGCGCCCCACGTTTCTGGTTATAGACTGTTGTAATCAGTTTCAAGTCCACAATCCTCTGACTGAGCCGGAGAAAAATTTTTCTTCTTTTTAGTCAATTAAAAACTTGGTTTTTAAAACTTTTTTATTTTAATTTTCAAAAAAAAAAAATCTATTTTAATGCAGAACGATCTTTTTAATATAAAAAAATATTTATTTTAGTATAGTGATAATAAATAGATATTTATTACATATATTTTCTTTATTATGGAAAATTATTTTCTGTCAGCTTATTGGAAAATCTTTCATTTTCCATAATCAAAAGAACATTAAAAAATATATATGATACGGTAAATGTACATTTCTAGGTTAATTTTCACATTTGTCGGTAAATGTGTACATTAACTTCAAGATTATAGGCAAATGTGAGTTTACGATCTCGTATAAATGTTAATAATACATACATTTACCGGCCCGATTGGCCCTATTTTTACAAAAAGGCTGGCGCCGCAAATCCTATTAACCAACCACCAGTCCAGCTCAAAGAAAAAAAAAATAAATAAAAATAAACAAAAAATTTCTGATTCATATTTATAACTAAAGGTTGAAATAACGATTAAATAGTGTCGTTTTAAAAATGACATTATTCATACGTTAAAAAAACGACATTGTTCATACGATAAATAATGTCGTTTTTAAAGCGACATTATTTATACAAAAAAAAGACATTATTTATCGTATGAATGATGTCGTTTTTTTTTTTGTATAAATAATGTCGCTTTTAAACGACATTATTTATCGTATGAACAATGTTGTTTTTCTCGTATAAATTATGTCTGTATAAATTATTTCGGATTGCCATAAGAAATTAGGTAATGCATGATTCGGTATGAGGATTTAACCAAAATTATTCATGAACTTTCGAAATTGATGGTTGATTGATCGATTTTTTTTTTAAGTTTTCAAATAAAAATAATTTCGACACGAAACAATTAAAAATTATCGCGATGAAGCCTTTAAAAACAACAAACTAATTTATGTGCGAAATCATGTTAAGATTAGTAGATTACAAACGAATTTATGTGCGAAATCATGTTAAGATTAGCATTTTTTAGCTTGAAATAGACAAGTTAAATGTTTATTCAATTTGAGTTGTCGAATTTAAAGTTTATTCGTACGTAAGGTTATGACAATGACAACGTTTTCTAACACTTCTATCAACCTTGTGGTGGGATACCAGTTGAATAAACGTTATTAATAGAAAAAAAATAAATGTCAAAAATTATATCTGGTATTTTCTGTCTACTTCAGATGTTTGTGCAAAATAAACATAAAAATAACAAATATTTAATATCAACCTACGTACTTTTATTTTTACACGATTTTATTTAAAACAAAAACTCTGTACGTTTGTGATCAAATCAAAAGTTAATTGGAAGTTCTCATTAAACGATGAACAACTAATATTCTCAGACTGGATTTTCCGGACTTTGAAATTTTGAGTAAAATTATACATGTAATAATTGGTTCGGTTCAGAGGAAGTGAGTCAAAAGTTAACTGCAAGTGGCATATGGAATTCGATGAAAATTGTTTTAATAGTCAACGGTCCAGGTCGATTGTAGTTTTATTTTTTATTTAAATAATAAAATTGTGTGAATTAAATTTTTTTTTTAATTCCTTTTTTTATTGACGTCATTAGAAATTGAAATGTAAACAAAAACAAAATGTGTTTTAAGAACTTTGGAATATCAGATTAAAAATGAAACATTAAATTTAATAATATTATTGATTTTATTAAGTTAATGGAAAATAAAAAAAAATAAAAAAAATTTAAAAGGAAAACATTTGGAAATACATTTTTTCATCCTTTTAACTTTGTTATAATAACTCAATGAATTATGTCCTTGTTAAAAGAAAAATATAAATAAACTTTAGTTGAGGTTGTTTTAATTTATCGTTTATGTTTTTTTTTGTATTTCCAGTTCACTCTGCTAGAATAATATTTATTTAAATCTAAAATGGAATATTGAAAATATTTATTTTTCACAGTAAAATAATGTATGAAATATTGCAAATACCTATATTGCAAGTTCTATCAAAACATAAATACATTTTCTATTTTAGTGTTTTTTTTAACCTATCATCGCTATTTGAACTGACAACAAACAAATGAAAAACAAAATTTGCTTGCACTTCTAAATAGAGTGAACTTCTGACACTATATGTCAACGACTTGAGTCTTATTAATGGGATGAGATTAAAATATCGGAAATCGAGACTTTAAAAATATAATATAGGTACTACTTATATCTAACTTTAAATAAGCGGTAGAATTTAATGTGCATGCGAATAGAAAAACTTTTACCTTTCCGATATTAAGTACGAATGCGATATGCCCTGAAATGACTTTTAAAAATTATTTGACGTTTCATGTTTCCCATAAAATAACTATACATATATGTAGATCAAATCGAACTATAGTAGATGATTTTAGCAAGATCAGCGCGTAATTTATGACATACATTTATTTTGTAGTAAATTTTGCTACAGTTCATTTGGTAGGAGTTATTATTACACTAAATGCAAGATTTTTAGCACATATTGCCAGAAACGCATTGTAGTTATTATCTTTCTGTGTTTCTATGTTTTTTTTCTGTGTATTTATAATTTTTTTCTTCAAAGAATTTTTAATTTCAAAAAAATTTCTATTTGTTAATAAAAAAAAAAAAAATCTGAATAAAAAAATTTCAAATTTTATATTCTAATTCAATATTCTTTTTGTTTTCCCTTGTTTTTTATTAAAATTTGGTTCAACTTATGGAATTATTATTTTAACAACTGTTTTTTGTTTATATTTGTTTTTTTTCCAATAATGGTTTTGTTAACTTTTTATCATAATAAAATTTCATTTGGCTCTTAAATAAAAAATAATATTCCTCAATTGGGGGAAAAACACAATCATATGTAAAAAATAAAATAAAAATATACCTACATATATAAGGGTAGTTCCACGGAAACTGGCGGAAAACTAAATAAAAATTGTAATTTAAAAAAAAATATTTTTGAGACTTTAATTAAATCAGTATTTGTTGGATGCTTCAGAATATTTCGAACTTATTGTCAAAGGGAACGCCGCATTTTTCGATTTTTCAAAGAATTTGTACCGATCAAGTCATTCTCGTCTAAGCAAACGAACCACGGAAATGACACCACGGTAATGACAAAAAAAACAGTTTTTACTTAATTTATTTGAAAAAATTCGAAATAATTAAAATTTTTAATCAATTAAATTATAAGAAAAAAACAGAGAAATCTAAATAAAATTGATTAAAAAATATTTTTTATTATTTCAATTAAAAAAACTCTTACCACGGTAATGACAAAATAGGTGTGACTTATAGAAAATTTTTAAAGAACTGCTCACAACTCGTTTATTTTACTCGATTTAAATATCACAACTAACTATATCAAGAGGTAATATATTTACTTAACCAACTGACACTGCGATTTAAAATTATATTACTTGTAATGTTTTTTTTTGAACATAATTCTAAGACGTTTGAAATTCTTACTGACACGGTAACAATCATAAAATAATAGAAGAAACTAATTAGAATTATATTTTTTCAACTTTTTTTAAATTTTAGAGAGTCTTCACATATTTTTTTTTTTTATTAATAAAATTTGTGAAGTATTTATTGAACATTAAAATAACGAATTTTAGTCTTGAATACTAACCCATTACATAGTAACAGCCACGGGAATGACAAAATCAATCTTTAAGCTGAAACTTTTGCTAATGACAGTAAATATTTACATATTTTTTTATTTGCCCTAAATGGTAATAATTAATATAATTTATTTTCAAGATTAAAATTATTAATATTTATACTGTTTGCTCAAAAAGTGTGGTAACATCGAATTGGCCGGTTTCCGTGGAACTACCCATAAGAATTTTTATGAATTAAAGTGTTAATGATTTTCAGATTTTTATGGTTAATAATAACTTTTCATTTATTTTTTTAAGGAAATTTTAGAAAAGCTTCTTAAGCTTGTTGATGGCAAAACAGTAAAAATATGAAACAAGGTAAACTCGGTAGAAGAAAAAAAAGTCAAGTGAGGAACAGGTTAAAAAAAAATATTTCTTTTAACCTTTTTAAGATTTTTGGATTAGACGAGGATTGAGATATTTTTATATTGCGCCAGCCGTATGTTCAGTTTTCTAGTTGTTCGATTGCAGAATCATAAGTTTCGCATTAATATACAATAAACCTCTTTATAATTTTTTTTTGAAATATTAAAAACATCGTTCGTGTCATTTTTTTTATAAATTTTACCAATATTTTTTTTTTTTTTTATTGTTTTTATTAAAATTTATAAATTCATGTATATAAAAGGAAGAGGAAAAACAAAACAAATCAAATAATATAATTCAATTTAAAATCTTCGTGAAAAGGAAATTAAATTTACCGTTATATTGAGAAGTATATATGTACAATAAAATTGTAAATTTTCTTTTCCACAAGGATTTATTTTAAAAACAATATTATTCTTACATTACTTGAATGATAATGAAGTCCTTCTGAATAATTTAAAATTCAAATAAACGTATAAAATTAGGAATCTTATTTTAATGAAACGTCACACGTCATTTATTATATATAGTTACATTACAATAATATAAAATCAATTCTCAACTCAATTTGGGACATCGTATTTACTTGGACACTTTTTTAATTAAATGTTTTGTCCTTTTATTCAATTTGAACCAATTTTTCTTAAAAAAAAAAACAGAAATTCTTTCTATCACCAAAGTAACATTATCGTTTCATATTAGTTTTTGCTAAATATATTTAATCCTATCGAATTGTTTTTCCTATTAAAAAATTCTTTGAAAAAATTCACTTTCACAATATAATCAAAAAACGATATCAGTGTAAATTGGTGGCAAATTAAATATTGATGCGTTCATTCCAATCGTTTTTGCTTGACCAAACCAAAACATAAAATTGTATTTTGTTTTTTGTTAAAGTATGTAAATTTTTAATTGTGAAAAATGTTGGACATTCAACTTTTTAAAGTTTACATTGGAATTTGTGTAAATGTCATTCGTTTCATTTTACTGAATTTAAAGATATTTTATAGAAAAACGAAATTTTACGTTTTTAAATTGACGATTGCAAGGAATCAAAAATTTATAATGCACTCCACTATCGAAACTCACATTGAAATTGCCTTTTTTAAAATGCATTTAAATTTAAATTGGAAAAAAAAATCTTTTTATTTACAATTCTGAAATCTTATAATATTGAATTAAAAGATTATACTTAATATCTATAATATAAAAAATAAATAAATAAGAGTATTAATTTTTTCTGCAAAAACATTTAATTTATGAAATTATTTGAATAAATTTTCGAACAGTTTATTTAATTATAATTACGAAAATTATTGGCAATAAAATAAAAATCAAACAACAATTTTCTTTTTTAAATAATCCTTTCATATATATTTAAAGACTAAAATTAGTTAAATATTCACTTTCATTTAATTAAATAATAAACTAAATGTACGAAAATATAATGTAAAAATTATTTTACTAAAAAAAAATCATTAACAAACCAGTCAAGTACATCTATCTAGTTCTATTCATTTATATTAAATCAAGCTAAAGTGAAACCCTGAAATAAAAACCGGGGAACAACACAATTCCCAACTTCTATAATAATGATAGAAGCAATTTTGATTTAAAAATTAATTTTTTTTAATTCTATGTAGAAAAACTTACTTTGAAGATAAAATTATAAAATTAATTGGTTTATTTTTTTTTTAATTTACATACAAACATAATGTTCAATTATTTAAGATACAAATTTAAATTTGAATAGAAAAATAAAAAAATCTCATTAAGTATTTTCTTATTTTCTATCTTTTTCTTTTAATATAATAAAAGGTAAATTTAAATTATAATTTTTCATGGTAAGCTGATTGGAAAATTGTTCAATTAATTTTTTTTTGTTTTTTTTATGTGCTTAATTAACTAATTGCTTCTGGTTTATATAATTTTCATTACAATCTTTTTTTTTTATAAGAAAATTAATAATGGTTTCAGCACTTCAGTAAAGTACTTATAGTAATTTATTAATTTAAGAAATATGTAATATGGAATTTAAAAAAAAAAAGAAGCAAAACAGAAGTAGAGAAGAAGAATAATAATTCTATAGTATTTACTAATGTTAATATATTTTCTTTAAATTTTTACTGGTGAAATGTCATTAATTCTGTACCAAAGAAGCAATGCATTTCAAGTCATATAATTTTGTAAACATATGACTTCAGGAAGATAATATGACATAAAATAATTATTTTGAATACTTTATAAAGTTTATTAAATTTGATTTTTGTTTCAAAATACATGATTAAAACGAGAACTTCAATTACATAAGTCAATGTTACTTTATAGAAGCGATTATGTTCAAACATATTTGTGTACCAATTAATTTGCGCGTGCTGTGCTGCAAATTATGTGTAACTATTCTTAAAAATAACTTTGAGAAAAAATTAAAAATCATAAACTATTAATAATAATGACAATATTTGGAAGAAAATAAATAAAGAAGAACATAAATTAAAAAATATCAGCTATTTAATTTTCTATAAGCATAAGAAAAATATGAAAATATTATTATCTTCATAAACATTTTCAGTTTCAAATTTACACTTTAAACAGGCAACGAGGCAACATTTTATATTTTTAAATTATATTTGGGAAATCCGTTTATATAAATTTTCATTATTATTGTTCTATAGTATTATTCATAAAATTATATATTTTATTCCCAAAATTCTATTATTTCCATAATTTTAGACAGTTAATAATTACAATAATTAAGTTTTATCAAAAGTTCATGGAAAATATAAATACATAATATTGCTAATATTATACCCATTTATTTATTTATAAATTGACAATAAAGTGAATAATTCTTATATTGGGAATTATAAATTAGAAACTAAGTTTTACATGTAAATATATTATATATATTATGTTTAAAGTACGTATACATGTACAGTACGTATACGTGTACATACAGGTAGATTTAGGTAAGATATACATTTCGTTTAATAATTTATATAAAATTATTATTTTCAAATAAAAATATTCGAGATAGGCTGTTAAAATAAAATTTATGAATCTGAATGAAAGTCTTTTTTAAGAATATAATTTAATCTGAAAATTTAAATATTTGCCGGACGTTTTTAAAACCATTTTAAATACCCATATTTTCACCTGATTAGTACTAAAAATTTAATAAAATAACTATTTTATTGACTAAACATAATTTTGATTTTTTGAACTCAAATTAAAAAAATAATCACTTAAACTAATTTAATTTTTATTTCCTTTCTTTTTTTAAGCGAAATAGAAAAAATAAATATTTTCATTTTAATAAAATATTTTCTCTTTTATATTTATACTACTTTTTTTTCATCTCTATTTTCAATTATCCTGTGGTTTCAATAATAATACTAAAAAAAAAAGAAGGAATTCATAACTGAAGCTAGGAAAAATTTATGCAAATTTTATAATATCATAATAATAAAATATTTGAATAAATGACTAAATTTTCATTTCATATCTGCAAAAAAGGATCTGTAGGTATATATTTTTTGAAAATATTCTCTACAACAAAATATACATATATAATGACAAAATTCATATAGGAAATCTTTATGTTTCACAAAAAAAAAAAAAAAAAAAAAAAAACAAATAAAAACATTGAAATTTATCTCTTGGCAGAGATAAAATTTTCAAGATAATATTTTCATTAACATCGTTTTCTATTAAATTTTTGCAAATTTTTGAATACTTTATATTCTATACAGATTTTCGAAAAATACTATAAACTTAATATGAGAAATATTTTTAAGATATTTACTTTTGCTTTTAATATAGTATATCAAGCGTCGGCAAGACTTTCATCAACTGGGCCAGATGCAGATTTTTCAATTTTTTTGTGGGATTAATTCTTTCATTTACTTAATTTACAATTCGTAATGCGTAGCAGCCCTTCAGAAAATTTGGCGATCAATATTTAGCAGTAAACAATATTTTTAATGTAACATTTATTGAATAATGCAAAAAGTTGTATAGTAATAGAATTTTTTGAAAAGCTGAATTATATAAATATGAGGTTCTGAATGGAATTTTTGATAGTTTTAATTTTTTTTGCTGTAAAAAATTATAAAAAGGCCTAGAAGAATAAATCAGGCCGAATAACCAGGCGACAATAAAAATCTTGGAGGGCCAAAAAAGAACACCGAATGGGCCGTATCTGGCCCGCGGGCCGTATGTTGCCGACCCTTGTAAGTATATCATTAGAGAACTTTTGTACTGTTGTCAAACTGAATTCATAAAAATGAGAAAAAAGTGATTGAATCTATTTTTTATTTAAAAAATTTTAATATTTAATATCAATCTTGTAAAGTGCAAGCGCAATTGAATTATTAATTAATTAATTTTATATAAAGAACGCAATTAAAACTCCTTTATTCAAAATGTGAAAAAATAAGGGAACACAAAAAGTGTATAGGTTTGCTTTAGCAAATATAAATATTTCAAATTTCTTGATTATAATCGTGATTTATTACGTTGATGAGGGAAATGTTCCTACAATTCCTAGAACTAATAATTAAACAAATTTTCAAACAACTAATTCGATATAAAAAACTTAAAAACATAATTTACATAAACTTTACAATAAAATAAAAAAAAAATCATAATTATGTTTCCTTTTCTATAGGATATTGCTTTTTATGTAGATTTCCTGAAAAAATATTGATAAAAATAAAATTAAAATAATCAATAAAGAGAAAAAAAAAAAATGCATTGAGTTGATTTTATTCCAATTTTAGTGTCTGCGTTATTATTTTTTTTATAATTAGTTGATCTCTTGAATATTGAAAATGCATCACCATGAATTTAACTTGATTTTCATTTTAGCTTCCATTTTATGAACCTTTTTTTTATTTTCTGTTGAATGTTTTAACTTAATATTTAATTCTGTAAAATAGAGTAGAGCATTTTATTGACATGTTTCCTTTAAAATGTAAAAAGTGCATTTGTAAAAATTATAAAATTGAATATTGAATTTATGCTTTAGGTTCAAACAATCGAACTTTAGAAATAAACAACGATAGAAAAAATTGAAATTATACTTAAAATATGCGTAAAAACAAAATTCTAAAGCTTATGAGAAAATGACATAGATCGAATCATTCCAGCAATTTTTAAAATAATTGACTTTTTTACAATTTAATAATAAATAAAAGATTACCATCTTATTAGCCGTAGTAAGTTATTTACATTACCTTCATTATTGACAAAAAGATTTTATGATTATTTTACAACGCTTTTTAGAGAAAGGAAAATGAACAAGATTGCGCATATTTTTGTTTAATAGTTACATACATTTTGATGGAGACAGACGAACGGACAGACTGACAGTAAATTAAAACAATTTTTGGTTTTTTTCAGTGCCACATTATTATAAACCAAATCAAACAAAAAATATAAAATCTTTTTTATTTGTATAAGAGCGACTGACAAACAGGTTGGAAACATATGTACAATATATTAAAACATATATATGTGTATAATATAAAATTTATCTTTCAAAAATATAAATAATTCTAATAATAAGTATATTAAATGCATGAAGAGAAGCATGGTACACATAAAAATTTAATTAAAATTATTTTACATTAATGACGTCCCTAACCAAAATCTATGTTTATTGTTTTTACCTGTGTTTTTCATATTAAAATAAATTATAAAGGAAATTGTGGTTTATTTAAATTTAAGAGTTATTAAATGTAAAATGTATTTCTATTTTTAACATCGCAACCCAAGGTATAAGTGTAGTATTGATTTATAAATTTTATGCATTTTTCTATAGATATACAGAAAAAAATTAATGGCAGAAAGTTTATTTAGTATCTCTGCCAATTCTAAAATTATCAATTCCTATCAGAACAGAGTTATTCAGCTTTACAATGATTACCTCTTCGTCTCTCTACTCGCATTAACATAACATAAAAAATTGGGTGATTTTATTTTCGATTCTAGAATGTAAGCTTGTCACGGTTTACATATTTATGTTACAAACCTTCGATAAAGTTCATTTGATCAATCTTATCAATCTGAATTCTATAAAAGATTAGAATCTTAGACATTTTTTCACGTTACATAATTAGATATAATAAATTAACGACGGAAATTTAAGTTTTAATGATTCCAATTAGTTTAAGAGAATTCAGGTTTCGAAACTTGAATTTATATAAAAGTGAGAAATGTGTGTTTACAATCGAAACCATTAAATTGTTATATCGTAAATGGTATAAATGCAGATATGTATGCATAACATAATAAGTGTATATTATGAAGTATATGTAATCCCTATGTTTGTTTTTTTGTTATGTAATCCATGTAATCCCTATGTTAAGTGATTTTATGATGAATTACGGTGGAACTTTTTAAAATAATTGGTTTTAATAATGACAACAATTTCAAAGAAAACTCGTAGAATTTGGTTTTCTACTTAAAATTTGAATTATCATCATTCCAATTTTATTTCCCACATTGAATCACTGCAATTCATCCTATTCTTTAGACTTTTATATAAAAAACAAAATCAAATTGGTGATGAATCTTGATATGAATCGACACCGCAATGAAAAATTCCAGTCAAAAGTTTCAAGGAAATGATAAGGCAAAAATTAAGATACATTCACCTAGATAAAATTAAGACGTAAAAGTTTATCTTTAAGTTCAACAGAATAAAAATAAAACTATGAAAGAATGAAAGTAATTTAAAATTATTAAAATAAAAAATACGTTGTTTCTAATTTGTAAGGACAAAAAAAAAAATTTAATATTTTAATACTAAAGTTTAATATAACACAGATTGGTATTTAATAACAATAAAGGTACCCGAATACACCCTGCTACCCATTTTGGATTACGAGAATAAAAAGATACAAATTTTGAAATTACTTTGAATAAAATTTAATATCGCAAAAAAAAAAAATCACAAAAAAGGAATAACAAAATGGGAAATTTAAGTGACGCGATCCCATTTCGCGACCCCGGTTTATTATTGCTATTTCGATTTTATATATTTTAAAAAAATTTTCCGATGTACAAAATAAAATTGCGACAAAAATATTAATCCTACAGTTTTTTAATCGGTTTTTTTTATTTAATTTATTCAATATACTTTCGGAAATGCAGTATGGGAATTATAGCGTAAAGAGTGTATTATAGCTTTTCCATTTAATGCAGAAAGATGTTAAATAGTTCAATGAAAGGTTGAAACAATTATTTTAGTTAATGACAAAAGATCACGAAAGATTAAAAAGGAAAAATAAATGTACAGTACATTTAAAAATAAAAAAAAAATATGAACGCTTTTGTACATTTATAAAATTTCAAAAAATATATAGTAACTTATAAAGTGGACAAATTTTCATTAATGATATTATGTTAGCTTTATTGTGTATAAAACTTTTCTCAACAGGAAAAAGTTGACAAATTCAATTTTTAGTGAACATTCATTCTCTTATTCATTTCTTGAAATAAATCCATTTTTTTTTAAAACGATAGATTTAATATTGCGTTATTTAAAACTTTGTTTGAACACAACAAAAATTTTTGATAAAGGAAACTAGATAATATTCATACGTTTATGTTATAAAAACAAATGTAACAGTAAAACTAGTATACATTCAATCATAAAAAATTTGTAGAAGTGGAAGAATAAACTTATGCGTAAATTCGTAAAAGATTGTTTAGATTGTTTATTGCAGTTTATTGTGCAGAACCAAAATATCAGTTGTGCAGACGCATACCAGTTGTGCAGAACCAAAATACCAGTTGTGCAGAAGCATACCAGTTATGCAGAACCAAAATACCAGTTGTGCAGAAGCATACCAGCTGTGCAGAACCAAAATACCAGTTGTGCAGAAGCATACCAGTTGTGCAGAAGCATACCAGTTGTGCAGAACCAAAATACCAGTTCTGCAGACGCATACCAGTTGTACAGAACCAAAATACCAGTTGTGCAGAAACATACCAGTTGTGCAGAACCAAAATACAATATATAATTCTATAATTTAAATATATAGTATAAATCTAATAGGATTATGTTATGTCAATGTTCATTTTATCATTATTTTCAATTCAGTAAGTTTCTATAATAATTTTGTGTATTAATGGTTATCAAGGAATAATAATAAATTAAGGAAACACATGTTTAGAAACTTTTGTTCAATCATATGGTCTCAGCACCTTTTTTTTTTACAAAAACATGTAAAGTATCCGTAGAACATTAAAAACAAAATTTCAATATTTTAATGCTTTAATATTTTAAAAATATAATAGTTATATCTTTTTATAATATATTCTTAAATTTAAGGCTTCAATTAGATACAAATTGAATTTAGCATTCTCAAATCCTCAAAAAATATGTCTAATTCTTAATGTGAAAAAGTCTAAACGATGACAGTAAATGATTATCATTATTATATTCAAAATTTCAAGGCAAATTCAATCAAAATGCTGAAGTATAATTCAGATAATACGACTGAAATTTCTTTCCATTTCTCCTTCGTCCTTGAATAATTTTTGTGATGTTTTAGAACTATATTTATATCCACAGTGCACTTTCTCTGTGCCAAAACATTCATGAAAGAGCTTAAGTATAACCGCATTATCAGATCCTTAGGAATGTTCAATTAATCTAATATCCAAATTAAAGGTTATTTTCTGCAAATCTGAAATTCTTAAAAAGGATATTCCAAGAAAATTCAAGCGAATTATTTTTTATTACTGCCAACTTTTATTTCCATCCCTTTAAGTTTGCTTAAATAATTCGTTTATGTTTGGAAATAAATAGAGATTTAATGAATCATAAAATTGATATAATTTTTTTTTTGTAATAGAACAAGTGTTTGTTGAGTAAGCAATTTTTTTTTAATAAAATTTCTCAGCTTTATTTTCCTTCAATTACAAATAAATATATAACATATATAAATGTGTTTACTTTACAAATTACAATGTTCAATACAGGGAAAATATTTAATCAAAATTTTCCGATTTTTTAAAAATATATTTTTAAGAAAAATATCTTAATTAGCAACAATTTGTGAATGAATCAATAAGTTAAGTTATCATAAATATAAAATATATTTAATATGTAGGTGATAACAATGATAAATAAATATAGCATTTCCCTGAAAATGTATGGTTATTATTTTACATATATGTAGTTCACAAAACAAAATTTTAAGGTTAAGTTTGTTATGTTAAATTGTTGAACCGAATTCTACAAAAATGATTTTTTTTTACCACGGCGAATTCAATCGAAAAACTTATACGTTCGCTATTCTTTGCAGATTTTATTTACATATATGTTCAATTTTTAAATTTCATTAAGATTTTCTTCTCGAAAAAATAAATAGTTTAATTACTTAATTATAAGTTGATTTAAGCCTGTTTTTCAATGTACATAAATTATTTAATTTTTAAAAATTATTCATTTATGTTATGTTTAATTAAAAAACAAAACTTTATTACCATACATTGACAGCAACTTATAATTATAATATCCTTTATTTCCGTATATGAATTAAAATTAAATTTTAAGAATGAAACTTTGTTCAACTATTACAATAAATTTACTTTCCATTAAAAAAAAACCAACAATAAAACAAAATAACAAACTAAATAGATTAAACAAATATGTTATGTGTACATAATTAAAAAAATTAAAATAAATTAGAAACTTTTCGAATTTCAAATAGATTTAATAAATTAATTACTAACCCTATGTTTGGCAACAAAAAATATTGTTCAATAAAATAAATACTAGAAATTATTTTACATACAAATTTTGTAAAAATAATTTAAAGTTTTACATATGTTTTTGATATGTATTTCAAAATTTTCTTATTTAATTTTAACAAAGGTATTTCAATGTTTGAAAACAAAAAATAATTTGAAAACATAGTTTTTTTTTTAAATAAATTAAAACTTATATATAACATATATTATAAATTTAATACTTGCGTTAGTTTTCATTTAAATAAAAGTTTGATTCCATAAATTTGAAATCAAATTTGATTTCAATTAAATTAAAAAATATTAAAAATTTAATTTTTATTATCTATTCAGTTTTAGCTAGGGAACACTTTGAATATATTTTTATGTTTCGAAGTAGGTTGCAAAATTATTAAGATCTTAATATGTAGTTTAAGAAAGGATCTTTAGTTTTAATTCGAACCATATAATTTTTTAATTTTTGACCATAACTTTCTTCTTTTTTGTCAATAATTAGAAAAATTCTTCAGCTTAGAGAATAAATGTAAAAATTAAAAAAATTTATATGAAATTCAATGTTAAGATTCTTAATTTTTTTTTTTTAATTTATAATAATTTGTGTAAAAAAAGAAAGAAAATATATGACCAGTTATATTCTTAAGCCTAGCGTCTGAAAATCTTATTTTCAGGATAATAACAATATTTTCAAAATGAAATAATGATAATTTGTTTTAAATTATTATGTTATATCGATAAATTTTTGTCCAATTTCAATCAATCATTTCAGTTTTTTTTAATGGAAAAAGTTTTTTCTGACTCTTTTATTTGTTTTTTTTTTTTCATACATTTTATAAATTTTTATGTTGGTTTATTCTACATACACAACTATGTATACATTTTTTATAAAAATGTCAATATTTTATTAACTTTTTTGTTTTCTAAAGTCAATTTATTGTTAAGAATTGTTTTTTTTTTTTGAAAAATGTTAAAACAAATAAAGATATTATGTTCGATAATTATTTTGTAAATAGATATGTGGAATTATTTTAGGTGCAAAAATTTATTATATTTTCAAAAATAATTTTTCTTTATTATTATTATTATTATTTATTTTCTTTAACAACTCTCAATATGCTTTTTCTAAGTTTATTCTTTTCGTAAATCTAAGTAATTTAATCACTATGCTATATTTTCATTTCCTAATATTGGAATTGAGATATTTTATGTTGTAAAATGTTTTATCAAAATTAATACGAACAAAATGTCAGTAATGTCAGGAAAATATTATATAGAAGGAATATATATTAATATATATTACAGTAATAAATAAAATATAGGAAAATATAATTAATTAATTTCAATAAACTAATTTTAGAGTGAATTTGAATTTACATTGTTTATTTATAATAATAAAAAATTATAAAATAAATAAAAAATAATAGTTTTGTTTTATGTAATTTTGTTATTATATTAAATTAAATTATTACTGATTCTAACTTAAAAAAAAACTAATTATTTATTTGAATTTATATATTTTACATAATTATAAAATATTAACACATAACACTAAATGTTTAATCGCACAGGCCAACATAGTTTTACTAAGAAAATAAAAATAAACATAATTTTTTTTTGAAATGTTAGATCACTTTACGTGATTTACAAACAAAAATGATTAAATCCTTAAATTTAACTAGATTGAATAAACCTGGAATTTGTAAATAAAAATTAATTGCCAACATAAATATAAAAAACATTAAAAGATTAAAGAATAAACGGATAATAAATACAACATACTCCGTAATTTGAATAAACTCAAATTTTCTCTCAAACAGAATTTCGTTATAATTTGAATATGTTTTTTCCACAATTCTTCGAAAATGAATTAAAATCTTTTGATGAATTGTGGAAATACATACTATTTATTGCCAGACATAAAACAAAATGATAAATTCTAAATAAAATGTTAAGGGTTTAGATTAATATATAAAGTTAAAAGTATAACTTATATATTTATACATAATGTTGGTATATTTTTTTACTTAATATTCTTTCATTTCAAAATATAACTTTTCTTTAACAAACACGTAAATTTGAGGTATACATATTTCATAGAGCCGCAAAAAAAAATTTAATTAATTCAAGGCGGCGAAAAAAAGGCCAATTGGGCAATTTTTTATTTTACATTTTTTGGGCGATTTTTCGTTATGAATTTTCGCAAAAAAAAAAAAGATAAATTATTTTTCATGGTGAAAAATGACCCAAGAAATTATGGGTTCGATAAAAAGGACCTAATATTAAGATCTACACTTAAATGCCAGTCGATAAGAACGATTTATCAAATTAAATTACATAAAATGATTATTTAAGATAAAGATAACTGATACCGCCCAGCTTGATTGCTCTGTTTGGCAAGTATTTTTAAGCCAGATACCTCTAAATAAGTTTTATTTGCAGCAATTGTTGTCTGAAGTGACTCGAAGAACGAAATTAAATTTCGTAATAGTTTCATGCTAAAGAAATGAAAGAAAAAAGAAATGCTTCCAAACACCAAGTTTAACATTGTGTATAATTAATAAATTTACAAAATAATAATAAATAAATAGCTTATACAGAAAAAATAAATCCTTTTTGTTTTGAGAATCATTATGAGGTTATAAAAAGTTGTAATTAATATTTTTATTTTACATTAATACAATATCAATTTCATATTTATTTCATTTGTATCAAATAATCCACTTAGTAATTATCAGTTTATATTTTTTTTTGATAACAACAAAATATTAAACATTTTAGGACATAAAATTTTTCATAATTTGTTTTTTATTTTTATTATAATTTTCAAAAAAAAAGTTTCTATTTTAATGCAGAACGCTCTTTACAATATAAAAAAAATATTTATTTTATTTAAATGATTTGACTTTTTTACTGCGGTTACATAATCCTGGAATCCTTACGTAATTTTCTGTCGTCAACAAAAAAAAAAAAATAATTGTAATGTCTTCAAATTTAAAAAAAAATTAAAAATGGTAATGAAGTAATTTGAAATAATTATCTGCTTGAATATACAAAGCTTACAGGTTCCTTTGTATTTCGCTTACATTTTCTTCTAGTGTATATAATGTTTTTGTAAGCAATTATTTTTACATATTTCGTCCTTTTTATGAATAATCATTTAAACATATAACGCATAAATAGTTTTAAAATAATGACATTTAATGTAAATAGTTGAAATGTGATGACCAACATGGTTCATTAAATTTAAATGCTAATTGCAACACACTAATTACGAATTTGTTTTAATTTCTAATTTATTTTAGATTTTTAAAATTAATTATTATATATGCCATAATAAATAATTTATTTTAAACAGTCGTATGATGTGAGGCTAAATCTTCGATTGGTAGGTTTGAAAAACGAAAGTAGTTCAAATTAAAGCATATTAAAGATACTAATTTTTTTTTTAATAAATTTTTTTTAAAATTTATATATTCGACTTTCAGTTCTTTTTGATTATTGAAGAAGGTTTAGAAATTGAAAATTAACTTCTATGAATTCTTTCTACAAAAATATAAATAATATTAAATTAATGATGACTGATAAATAGAGAAAATTAAATTTTTACCGAAATAACAAAACTATATTATTTTTTACAGAAGAGTTAATGCCGGCCTGCCTGAAAAAGTTTATAATAAAATCGAAACGAATGTAAATAATTTAAATTTTTATAAATGTGCATATATGTATATGTAATTTTTTTTCACTTCGGTTAACAGATTTACTTACGTTTTGCGTTTACTGAACAATAAGTGCGCAGTACTGTTTTTGATGGATATTTAAATTTTTGTACTATATATATATTCTTTTTTAGATGAAACATATATTTAAATAATTATTCCCATTTAATTAAATTTTTTGTAACATTATTATTGTGTCATTAAATTTTTAATTTTTTTTAATAAAACATCTTAATTTATTTTTTTTTTTATTTACTATGTTGGTTTATTAATGAATCTGTTAATTCCATTTATTTATGTAATACATAAAACAAACAAAAAATATCAACTTTGATTTATTAATGTATTAATATCTACATAAAGTAAAAATTGTATTTTTGAATCAGATAAATGGCAATTATATGTTGACCTAAATTTTATATGTATTCATGTCCTTTCATATTTCATTTTATTAGGGAATGCATTTAATCTTATTATTATTCCAATTGTTTGGACAACACATTGTTTAGAATTAGTTTTTTACCCTACCACAAGAAAATTGTTGACAATATTTGCAGGCTTTATATGCATAGTTTCATTTCAAAGCTAATTAGGTTTATTTCGCAAATGCGATAAATTCCTTGATGTTTGGCACTTATGTGATTGTGTATTGTACATATTTTTTAGATGACTTAAATGCCATATACATATACCAATAATTAATTCATAAACCATCCACAAATATAAGATTTTTTATCGAAATCCAAAAGTCCAAGAGTCCAAGAAATCCAAAATTGCCTATTTAGTGAACGACGGACTGCCGGACGAACATTTAATTAAAATTAGCATAGATTTACAAATATTATACGAATTACTAAAAAAAATACAATTTGAACGTATTCAACGTTTGAGAAAACTTAAAATGAAAAAGAAATGAATTTGAAAAATAAATAAAATAAAGATAGAATAATTTTATTCATATTAAAATATGTATAAAAAATATAAACAAAAGCGGCATATATGTTATGTTGCGCAAAATCGAAATAAAAATGATAAATAAATGTATTTGAAAAAATAACAAAAATTTCATTCATTCCTATACAGTGAATCTCTTTAATTTTATCATTTTTATGCAATTTGATGTTTTATGCTCCTTCCTATTAGGTATGCATTTTCAAACAATATCCATTGGTGAACGATAACACTAATTTCGACCACCATATTTTAGTCGAATTCTTTCAGTGTGTAAATATATTAAAGTTTCTCCCCAAGTGTTGTATTTATATTTTCCTTCCATTTAATAATATAATAACATATCGAATGCATATCATCATGTTGAAGATTTTCCCTTTTTGCCTGGTAATAAATTATTAAGGATATTTTATATAGAAACATACACAACATACACAACACATATAAAAAAACTTTCTATTTCAACTATAAACCTCTTCTGTATACACTTTATATTTATCCCAAATTTTTTTTTAAACTCCATCAGAATAATATTCCCCCATTGTTATCATTTTACTTTCTTCATTTTTGGCAGAGCTAAAAACTGCTTAATACACCACTTACATATTTTTATTCAAGGTTCGTTTTGAACTAAATAAATAAACAAAAAATTTGTATTGAGTACCTTAATATATAAGATGAATCAGCAGGGACACATTTTATGTTATGTAAATTTTCTTACACTACATGTGACATGCTTTTATTTTTAATAATTTCATATGATTTTGTATATACAAGTAGTGGATATCTTACTAGGATATTAAAAATTTTATATATAGCTATTTATATTTCTTAAGATTAACTTTTAGTTAAAAAATATACAAAAGTAAATTTTTCGTCTCTACTTATTTACAGGAATATTACAATTGGACTCTTGTTTAAGAACTTGCCTTAGTACGTAAACCCCAAATTACTCAAATATTCTAGATGGAATGCAATATAGAATATTAAACTCAGCAATAAAATCCACATAACATTTGCAATAAAATTAAATCTATTTTTTAATTTGAATGAAAAATATTAATTATTAATTTGGAATTTTTTTATTATTTTTTTGTGGTACATTTCTTTCATATACTTTCCACTTGGGTCCATCTAGCTAAATTCAAATTTCAAAACTAGATCTTTTGAAAAAAGAAACCTTTTAAAAAACCTGTGATTTTAATTCTTTGAAATAATGATCCACTTTCACCATAATCAAACTGAAATATTAATAAAAGTAATTTTAAAAACCTAAAACCATAACAATAACAATAACTGTCGTAAATAAATGAATTTTGTTTTGAATTAAAACTTATTTCACGGAAGAAATTGTATAAAATGAAAAATTGTATGTTTATAACAGCAACTTTTACACTACTATGTAATGTAAATGTTTGTATATATATTTAATATAAATTATGTTAAAACCACAACAATTCAAAATAAAATGTTTTATCTTTTACATTTTATTTTTAACATGAAAAACCAAATTTGAACATTATACATAAACGATGAGTCATATACTTGTCAAAGGTGTTTACTATTATATGTCCTTAAATAAAAAATGTAAATTAAGTATTTTTTTTGTATATTTTGGAAGCTTTGCGTGATATTTAATACATACTACCATTGATTAAGAATACATAGATTCTTAGCTTCATACAACATTTTTTCAGCCTTTTTTGGTATTTTTATGTGAATGTGTTAGTAAAACTAAATGCAATTCTTTTCATATATTTATAATTATCACGTATTTTATTTTGTTTTACTAACACATTCACATGAAAATACCAAAAATAATGTTGTATGAAGCTTAGAATCTATGTATTCTTAATCAATGATACTACTTATAATTATGCCTGTTTATTATCGTAATAATTTATATTTTTAGCATTATCTTTTTCAAAAACAAAAATCATTGTGTTAAGACTTTTTTTGGAATTAGGTGACATAAATAAGCTTAATTTTTGAATTTTGATATCAATAATTTTTTTATGCATAATTTTATGTTTTAATTAACAAAGAAAACTAAAGAAATTTTACGTATAAGAATAATAATAATAAAGATTCCATTTACCACAACCATTTATAACTTTAAATTTTTTTCTTATAATCTTTACTTTCGCCAAACTTTTAAAGTGAATTTGATAGGTCTAATAGTATAGATTAATAAAAATAATCCAACTAGAATTTTTAAAAAGTCAACATTCCTGTTCCAAAGAATAAATATTTTCAACTAATATCAATCAAACTATACACACATGCAGGCTTTTATTATTTTAACAGAAATTCTTGTAATTTATGTGAATGTTTGTTTTTTAAATAACAACTTATGAAAATTAAAATAGTACACAAATTGTAAAATTAATTTCAATGAAAAATATAATAAAATCATAAATTATAAACAAGCAGATTTTTCTTATTAAAAATACTATAAAACTTAACGAATAGTGAAATATTTTCATATCAAAGAAATTTTTCTGCATCCATAAAAAATATATATATTTTTTTAGGTGGGGGCTCTTCAGCCGGACAATTCTTGGTAATTGATGTCACAATTATTGAGCATTTAGTGCTTAATTTGTGACTATTAGTGCCATAAAAACTAGAATTTGTGCTCGCTTTTTTGAGAAACTTTGATTTTCGAATTTCGAACATGGGTCAAAGTGGTATCTCTGGCCGGATTCGAATTTCCAAAAAAATAAAGACGCTATTATTTAGTGCTTAATTTGTGCCTATTTGTGCTACAAAAAACTAGAATTTGTGCTCTTCAAAATTATGTGAAAACAATTTTCTTTTAGATTAGGCCAAAATTCCAAAATTTGAACCGAATTTTTTTTCGTCGAATTTAGAAAAAGCGAAAATGCCACCAATTAGTGCTTAATTTGTGCTTGCGTTTATTGTACTTTGTGATGATTTGATTTATCAAAAAAAAAATATATGTAAGTTCGCAAAAATTTCAACTTCAGGTATTAGGGTTAGGTGCGGGGCGGCGGGCGGGCGAACTGGTGGTTGGTCCACCAGTTCGCCCGCCCGCCGCCCCGCACCCCACCCTTCTAGTTCTGCGACACTCTTCACAAAGTACAGTAAACGCAAGCACAAATTAAGCACTTAATGGTGGCATTTTCGCTTTTTCTAAATTCGACGAAAAAAAATTCGGTTCAAATTTTGGAAATTTTTGGCCTAATCTAAAAAAAATTATTTTCACATAATTTTGAAGAGCACAAATTCTAGTTTTTGTAGCACAAATAGGCACAAATTAAGCACTAAATGATAGCATCATTATTTTTTCGAAATTCGAATCCGGTCAGAGAGACTCCTTGACCCATGTTCGAAATTCGAAAATCAAAATTTCTCAAAAACCAAGCGAACACAAATTCTAGTTTTTGTGGCACTAATAGTCACAAATTAAGCACTAAATGCTCAATAATTGTGACATCAATTAACAAGAATTGTCCGGCTGAAGAGCCTCCACCATTTTTTTAACAAAAATTTAATTATTTGCGTACCTACTCTCTACTTTATGAATTGCATTTGAAATAAATATAAATTGGTAAAAAATGAAAAATTTGTTTAAATTATTTTTTGTGTTCGCAAATTAAAAGCATAATAAAATTTGACCCAAATATACAAATTTGCAAAAAAATAAATAAATATCATTAAAATTAAATTAGAAATGATAGACTCAAAATGAGATTGAATTTTGTGTTTTCATAATTTCTTTTACTTAAATTTTGCACCATATTTTCAATTGAAACTAATTTTAACCTCATCGCAATTTGAGTTCTTTCCAGCAGTGGAGCATTAATTGGAATTTATAACATGAATTTACATTAATAAATAAATTAATGGCCTGGTTTGTATAGTCCAATTAAATTGATTGCTCAGATTTCAAAACTACAATTTTCATAATAACCAAAATTCATGATATAAAAAGAAAATATGCAAATTTTATAACATAATTACATTTATATAAAATACAATATATCCGGAAATAAATATGTTTTATAAAAAAAAAAAAAAAAAATGATAGTAAATAAAAGTCAACATATCACAAATAAGATATTATTTTAATGATAATAATTTCAATAGTTAGTATCCTTTTTAGAATTTTTTTTTGAAATTTTAAGGATGCGAACAGATTTGAAGAATAAAAATGAAGAGAAAATAAAAATTCATATGAAATGACAAGCAAACTAAAACGACATAAAATATAATTTTCTTTGTTTATACAATTTTCATATAATAGTATTTCCTCATTGTTATTCAGAAGTTGTCAAGCAGAAGAATGCTTATTCAGAATATTGTATCGATATTCATACATAGTTAGTTCGTATCGAATAAATATTTCCAAAAAGGAAAAAACCTAAAATGATGTTAAATTTTGTGTAAATAAATTGTGTTATACACATACAATTCTTTGCTTGAAATTTTTCATACTAACATGAATATTGGAAAATATTCAATCAGAACTATACACTGAAAAAAAAACTCGTTAGAAAATTAGTTTATGAACCAGCTATAACAGAAACTGCAATATTTTCTGATAGTATGTGCTCATAATCTTAAATACATAATACATAATATAACTTGTCCAAAAATATATAGCAAATGAATTGAAGCAAAATTTACCACTCGAAAAAATTTATTTTTATTTTTTTCTAGCGAAAAACGGCAAGTTAATAAATAGTAATAATAAATCTATGTAGGAATTGAGACTGATTTTCAATTAAGAAAGTATTTATTTTAAGTAAATCTTTTATGTTCAAACTGAAAAAATGTATTTCTAAAATAAGTATAATTTTACAACAGACTGGTTCCTTCTTTTCCAAAAAATCTACCACCCCTGCTTGTAGTCAATGTCATTTATCACCACATAAACCCTAATGTACACAACATAAGTAAATAATCCTTAAATAAATATACCGAAATTATTATTTTTGTTAAATATTGACATAATAATTGAATCATTTGTATTTTTTCGTAAAACTTAATTTTTGAAACAAATATCATGATGACAATTATTTGATATTTATTTGAAAATTATGTAAAAAGATACATAATACGCACCAGTACATAATTTATGCAGATTCTTTTTATACTCCTAAAGCTCAATCTTATAAAAATGTTTCTTGTTTTTAATTTAAGTATATATTTTGTGCATGCATTTTTATCTTTATAAACTATTTATCAAAATGTTTAAATCTGAAATTTAACTCATTCATCAAAGTCACAGAAAATAAATTTATGTATTTAGATTATATACATATACGAACATAAAAATAAATATATTATTTTATAATTACTAAGTATTATACGTACATTTATTGTTTTCAAATTTAGAAAAATATCTCTAAGCTGTTTTTTTTTTGTGTATTTAATAGATTTATTTCATAATAAAATTTTTAAAGCTAATTTCTTAAGGCTGGATTCCACTCTTTGTTCAATCTGCTAAATAAAATGAACAAATTGGGCTTTTTATAAATTTTATTTGCTCGATACATTCCATTATCTGTGCAATTGACTAAATTTTTATTTTTTATTCTCCTATTTTATTTCAATTAAAATTTAATCTTTGTAATTTATTTTTCAAACAATACCATTCTTTTATTATTTACCATTACCATTACTTTTTACCATTATTTTTTAATACCATTCCTTTTATGAGGTATTTGGTCAATTTTTTTTTGCTTACAACTTTTTAAAGTAATTAATTTTTTAGCTTCCTAAAGGATTTTATTTTATTTTTATTTTTTCTAATTTAGAAAATTATTAGATAGAACCAAAAATACCCTCGTATTATGTTTTTTTTGGTGGAAATTCCAATTTAAAATTTTTAATCTTTCTATACCTGTTTCTACCACATATAATTTAGATTCCTTGTATATTTTCAATTTTATTTTTTTGAATCATTTTTAATGGTTTTTAATATTATGTTAAATAATATAAATTTAAAAATCTATAATGAATTTTGGGAATAAATATCCTGTATAATTGTTAATATTAATTGTTGAAAATTGATATTAAATAATTAAAGAAAATTGAAATAATCATATTAACCAATTTAATTAGAATACTGGTCAAGCCTGACTAATCTCAAGGCTATTTAGCAACTCAACGTTTCCACAAAGATCTACATACAGCTAAATTCACTATAACGTTAGTCTATTAGTGACCATACCTTTTTCGTTTTGTGGATTTTTCGTTCGGCCCAAAATTAAGTTTTAATTATGTTACAAAAAATATTCATGATTTTGAACATGAAATAAAGGAAATCGTTTAAATTTGAATTTAATATTATATTAAGAATACGAAAGAAAATTATTCGAACATAAATTTTGCATAGAACAGACCTAAAACAAATAAATGATTTTCACGTTTTATTAATAATATTTTTAAGCAACTTGAAGATTTTTCTTTAACACAAAAAAAGAAAATAGTTTTTATGTTGAAATCTATGTAGAAAATTTTACTTAGTGCCAGGAAAATTCTTTTAATAGTAAAGGTTTTTAATTTAAGAATTTTAAATTCTTATCGCCTTAGGATTCAAGAAGAAATTTAATTAAAAATTCTATTAAATATAAAACTATATATAAATTAAATGGAGAACACTTAAATAGTTCAAGTTTAATTGGCTTTTAAGAATTAATTTTTGATGGGAATAATAATAAAAATTATTTAAATAACTACTCAAACTGAAAAAAAAAATATGAGCTTTAAAATATTTCAGTTGTTCTTGTTAACTATAGCTTGCCTTCTACTTTAGTTTTTATTTTATTTAAGACACTAGCTGTACAAAATATTTAATTTTTTTAAATTTTATAATTTCCTGACGTTTTCCTTTTATGAACCTCAATTATTGCCGGCCTAAAAACTTTTAATAAAAATAATTACATACTTTTCTTTAATGTGTATAACTTTCAGAATAAAATATTTATATTCTTTAAAAAAGAATTGATATTTCATGGGAAAGGCATTTTAACTGACATTGATTGCTTTTATCTTTTTTGCTTCTTTGGAATAAAAGAAAACTTTTATTATTACTTTCTTTTTACTTTTTTTTTTAATTTTTCCCTATTTTTAATCCTAAGTATACTTTTCCGTCAAGTTTTTATCTCAAAAAGTGATTTTAAAACTTAAATTTATCCTGACCCGAATTTAAATTTTTATCCTTTTACATCCTTTAATTTTCTTTTCCTTTTTTTTTATTTTTGTTTATTTTTGTTATTTGCAAAAAAAAAAGAAAAGAAAAACAAACCCTATTGTTGTCGAATGAATGAGTTTTGATTTTGTTTTTTTTTTGATATATGTTTACCAAGAAGAAAAATCGTATAATGTTTGTTTGTTTACTATCTACATGTATGCAAAAGGATATACTTTCTTTTGTTAAGAAAACTTTTCAGAGACATTTATTTGTACATTTGATTTTTATTATCAAGTTTTTCTTTTATATTATTAGGATTATAAATTAATCAATTTCCTAATTTATTTCCAATTTTAAAAATTAAATAAAAAAAAAAACTTCATGTTTTTAAGAGACGAAAATATACCTATTACATAAAGAAAATTGTAAGTACTATATAAGTATTTTTATTTTGAAATATTTCATATTTCAATTGCCTGAAAAAGTTCGAAAAGAGGGAACGAAATATATTGGAAACAAATTAAAAATCGTGCATTTTTATACATTTATTGTAATCCTCAAAAAAGGTCTAGTTTATTAGTATTACTACCTAATATGATATTAACTTTAAAGTAAATATACTTATATGATGGCAATTTTTTCATTATAAATTCATTATAATATTTACAATAAAAGTATTTGTGAAATAATTAAGTATTAATGTCTGAAGAACTGTGTATACATTCCGAAACGATGTCTGATAAAGTTCCATTAATATTAATTAATTATAATAACTACTGGTTTTAATAGCCTTTTTATGAAATAAAATATAAATTTATATAATTTATTTCCATAGTGCCAGATATTCACTTATTTCATTATGAATACTTAAAAATTAATTTAAAGATTACACAAGAAATTAAACATAAATTCGTAAATTAAGTTTTTTTTTTTTGTGCTGAACAGTATACGAGTATTTTATGAATTTTATACGAAAACATTAAATCCCATTCTGGCATTAGTTAAATACATTTATTTTGTTATACGGTTATGACATTTGCGCTAATATCACCTTTTATGTAACAAAAATTTAACACCAAAAAAACCTTAAAGTCCTTACCAAAAATTAAGTGCGTTACGTAATATAAAAACAAAAAAAATAAAAATTATACATACAAAATTAAAACATGTATAAAATATATGTATAAAAATACATAATGATTCAAATATTTTACTTAATGAAAATAATAAATAAATAAAAAAAAAAATAAAATTTGTAAATGAAAAGTAGTTCATTTACCCTAAAAGTAGTTCATTTACCCTATATATATAAAAGCTGTAAATTGATTCTTTTTATTTTCTTCCTTAATTCTATAGAAAATAATTTACATATACTCATGCTCACAAAAGCCATTAAAAATAATTTTTATTTAAATTTAATTTTTAGTTAATTGTGAATTTTTATAATTGATGCATTTATGAATATGTACGGCCGTACTGTACTCGAGACTTGTAAATTACAGAGATGCACTGAAGTTACAAATTCACCAAATATTATTTTGAGAGTTAAAAGAACTTATGTGTTTCCGTCCGCCGAAGATAAAAGAAAATTCAGTAGAATGAATATGATATTTGTTATGATTATTTAATATATTTTTATTTGATAGGATGAAATAAAACGATTAAGAGATTAAAACCGGGGTCGTATAAAATACAACAATAGTGTATGTAAGTTCAAGATGAACTTAAAGAAAACCTTATCATAACAGAAATTATGATAAAAGGAAAGTGGCTGACGTAGAGGCAAAAGAAAGTGCTCTACATGCCGAATTTTCTCTGGTGCCGAGTCCACTGTCTAAGACATCCTGTTCATAGGCCTGGACTAAGCTCGCCGTTGGGTGGGTACGCGACAGTGAACACCAGTGTTCTCATAACAAAAAAATGTCGGATGTCTTAAAGTAAAATAAAAGATTGGGAAGGTATAAATGATGATAAATACTTCTTATTTATCACATTTTTACTTGCAAACAAAAGAAGGAATATATTTTGGAAACCCCGACCAATACAAATTTAAAGATTACAAAAACTAAATGACTAATTAGTCATTCTTCGGCTCGTGGCTTCTGCCACCTATAGCCGGAGCTTAACACCGGAATTTTGCATATATAAGGGACCTGAAAATTATTTTTATTCAGAAAAATTCATATTTGTTGTTTTTTTTTGTTTTTGAACGATTTTATTACAAAAAAATTATAAGCGACAATTCTATTTTAAACTAGTACAATTAAAAATATGTTTCTTGATTATGTACATCAGATATTTTTACAATTTTTTTTGAATAGGTGAAAACAAAATATTTTATTTATTTATTTATTTTTTTTGTTTAGTTATGCATTTATGCATATATATAAAATTTTTATTACATAAAAATTTTTAAAATTTTTGGAAAATAAATTGATAATATTTTTTTTTTCTTTAATTTATAGGGTAAATGAACTACTTTTCATTTACAAATTTTATTTTTTTTTTTTATTTATTTATTATTTTCATTAAGTAAAATATTTGAATCATTATGTATTTTTATACATATATTTTATACATGTTTTAATTTTGTATGTATAATTTTTGTTTTTATATATATATACATATATAATTGTTTTTGTATATAATAAACATTTTTTTTTTTGTTAATTATAAATTTTTTTTTTTTTGAAGTTGACCCATAAGATGATATTTGTTTTTTTTTTGATGATATCTCTAAAGTTTGAGTGGTCGTTGCATAAAATTCATCAACCTTTTTTGTCATATGCCTAATGAAATATCTTTTTTTTCATATGCATAATGAAATATCTTTTTTTTCATATGCATAATGAAATATGAAGAACAAAAAAAAAATAAAAATAAAAAAATTGTCATGGTGGATATAAGAATAATTATATTTTTATGTTGGTTAATTTTAAGATTTTTAGAAAAGAAAATTAGTAAAAAATTTTTTGTTAGAAAAGAAATTTAGGAATTTTGTTTTCCACCACATATATGCAGAGGCTTTTAACCAATCTTGTACAAACGTAAATTTTTTTTTTTTTTTTTTTTTTATAAAATTGCTTTATATTGGTCGTATTTTACCAATATTTTAACTTCAAAGTGAAATAAAATTTTTCTTTTATTTTCATTTGTACAAAATTGCCTAGAATTCTATGTATGTGGTGCATGCATAACCAGTCTAGTGGTAATCTTGGGTCATTTTACGCTAATCTTGGCCTAACCAGAGCCCGCGCGAGAGGTTAGAGCCAAGGAATGACCTGAGATTATCACTTATGCAACCTGGTATGTTCGCCTCTTTAGTTAAATCCTAGGCCACGATTTCTCGTAGGCTCGGGGCTTAACCAAGAGTCGATCAGAACAGGTGCATGGCCAGACGTACATGGGCTAAGTCTCCTATATCTGTGGCGAATCCAGGCTAATCCATTGTTTTGGCCTTAGATTTGCTTACAGAGCCAGGGGATTTCAGTACACCACGATCTGGAATTTCCAACTTCTATAGCCAATCACCAGGTTAATACGTTGTATTGACCTAAGATTGGCGTTTAGAAGGGAGCGGGTGGTTTTGGGTTTATATCAGAAGCGGCGAGAACCTGCTAACTTCTGATATTAACCTTTGCTGGATCTGTCATCCTCAGCCAGTGGAATAAATCCACTGCAACCTTGGATGGCAGATTCCGGCACCTAAAGAAAAAGGGGTTAGGATTATATAGTCTTGGCCAGTGTGCTCACTTAGCCAATATTATACAATATAAAAAAAAACATAAAAGAAAGCTTACCTTTTTTTTCATATGCATAATGAAATATGAAACTACCTTTGTAAATCGTTGTGCTTTTATATGATTTTTAAAAGTTTATTTACAAAAACAATTTCATACAAAATTCATTTTGCATATAATCAATAAGGGTAAAAATTTGTCAATTACGCATTTTTTTATTATTATTGATTTTATATGAACTTATTTTTGTTTTTAAAAAGTAATTAATATAAAATCATGACCTATCGTAATATAAACAAAATTACACATTTAAAAATCAATTGACAAATTTTTAAACCTTAAAGAAAAAAGTAAACCTTCATGGTAACATATTTGGATGTTTTAACTGTATGACTGTGCTGTATTCTGAACCTTAAAAACTTGTCTTTCAATGTTTAGAGTGTGACAATGTTTAAATTTTTTTTAGCGTACAGGTTGTTACAAATTTCAAATATGACCCCTTCAGAGGAGACTGTTGTCATGATATAAGAAATTATCTTTACTATTTAATCAGAGATAAGAATACACAGTTAAGCTAGAGATAAAAATATTCTTTTTGAAAGTATACTGACTGGAAATACATATGCAACTACTTTTTAATAAAATTTTGCATTAATTAAATTTTTTATTTATGTAATTGTTTTAAGATATTACAAAAAAAGTTTATAAAATACTTTCACTGTTAAAATTCACTATTATTAAACAATATACATATTGTTAGTTTATAAATTTGAAAAATTTTCCGCGGAGAAAATTATAAACTTGCAATTTGCAATAACACTCTTTTAATAAGCAGCTTAAGTGCTTGGGAAAAAATTTTTAAAATTTATTTTATAATTTATAACAATTTTATTTTAATCCTTATTGTTAAGAAGTTACAACAATTCCTTTTTATATAGGTATTAAATTGCATATTAAATAAATTAATGTTTTTTTTTTAGCTCCCGAAGAATAAAAAGACTAAAAAATTTAAATTATATAGAAAATTTAAATATAATTTATTAATTGAGGTAAAATTAAATGATTTTTAAAAATTTTAAATTAAATTTCAAACACAAATTACAGAATTCTCATTTTTTCTATTACACAAAATTTCTATTAGTTTCAAAAAGTAGTAAAAATTATGTAAAATTAATTAAATATAAACTAAATTTCAATTTTTAATAAAAATTCAAAAAACTACGAGCTCTAGAATCAAAAAGAATCATATATGGAACATCTTTTTAGAAGATTTTTACTGAAATTGTATATTTTCTTGTGGTGTGACGCTGTTGTATAGAGCAGAGATTCTTAACCGGTGCTTCGCGCAAAATTTGTGCTCCGCAATCTTGTTCCAAGTGCTCCCCGAAACGAAAGTGAAACGAAATATTGAAAACTGTTACATTTATGTTCATCCTTTAATTTATGTGGTCTTGGCAGAACAGAGAGTCAGCGAGTCAATCAAAGAAAAATTATTGTTATAGATTATTTTGATAAATAAAAACACTTAATTTCAATTGATTCGACTTTTCTTTTTCAATTTTTAACTTTAAGTTCATCAAGGATATGCATTGAAATTGAAAATATATGAAAAAAAAATTTTCCGGTTTCATTTTATTGCATTTGGAAACTTAATAGCATTTAAAATAATGTTAAAAAAATAAAAATAATTATATATAGCATTTGAATTGAATTTTTCAATTAAATATTTTACTGAATTAATGTATTAATTGAATATTTTTTTATTCTTTTTAAATGTTTTTCAATGAAACATTTCCACTTTTTCACTTCCATAGAAACATTATTATTCACCTCTTTATTTTTCCATTGTAAAATAGTATAGAATTGTATTTTCCATTTTTTATTTTTGTTTTAATTTTTTAAAATAAAAAGTTTTTAAGTATTTCCACTTAAGAAAAAAACAACTGCCGCAGTGCTATTTTTTATATATACACATTACTATTTATATATGCCACATAAACCTAGTGGATGACTTTAGTAATTTTTAATATATTTGTAAATATATAATTATAGCAATATTCGACATAAAAATTGCAGAAACCCTTTTTTATAACAAATAATTATTTCATAAAATCTGTTCAGGACTTCGTATAACTAAAAATAATTATTTTCTCTTTAATAATTTATTACTATCATCAGCACACTTAAATATTTAAATAAATTTGTTCTATCGGTTGGAAAATTCAATTAGAGATATTCTATTTTCTATTTCTTATTATTGATCACTTGAAAGATTTATAATTTAAGTTTTCCCATATAATTTTATAAAATAAAGAAAATATTGATATAGAATTAAAATTACTAATTATCTTATAATCATTTTTTTTTTCTTTAAATTTTCTGTAATCAAATCTGTAATTGGAATCAATTATATGGAAACTTTGAAGAATTTTGAAGTATTGCTGAGTACTACTCTCTACACCTTCCGTAAGCTATTCAAACACTTTTTATATCTGATTCTTTACAGACTTATATGTTATTTATTAATTTACATATATTGACTTCATACAGATAAAATGCTATTATAAAAAAAAAAATTAAAAATTTTATTTTCTATTTTTCATGTACTAAAATTATTAATTTTGGTATTAAATGTAAACTTTGCTTGCTACAACTTTTATAAATGACATTTAATGAGGCAATAAAAAATTTGTTTTTCAACTATACACTCCACAAGAATCATGTAAATTTTCTTATAAATGTATATAATTCTTCTTATAATGTATATATTTCCCAAATGCGAACACATGAGCAAATTAATGTTATGTAAATTTTAATTAAAAAAAAATTTAGTTGTAGCGAATTTTATTCATTTATATATGTATATAATTATATATATATATCTATATATATTTATTTTTATGAGTTCTATAGCAGTGTATATACACATTTTGTTTATCTTATTTTCTACTCTACTGATGCATTACTTCAGAAACGAAAATTAAAATTATGAAATAATATATAAAGTTTTCATTGCACAAAATGTAAAAACTTTTTTTATGGTAATTATCATTTGAATAATTATCCTATTGGTACACGAATAAAGTTTCAAAACATATGAAATGAATCCCAAAAATGTATATATTGTTGTACATAAATCTGAATTTTATAATAGATTTATCTGATTTCTTGAAATCTTTAATACCAAGTTTTGTTAATCATGAGACGGAAAATTGATTTTCATGTCAAGAAAAACTTTAAATTGAAAAATGTGGATGTTTTTTTTAGAATAATATATTTTGTAAAAAAATGTCTAAGAACTATGTTAATAATTATAAAATTATTCAAAAACTCTATCTATACTTATCAAATAAAAATATTGAAAAAGAAAACGTTGTTGAAAAATATTTAATATTATTATCTGAAGTAAGATTTAGAATTAGAATTGCTAGTTTCTGAAAGATTCGTTATACATACTGTTATTGAACCTAAAACTGAGTCTGCAGTTTCCAAATATTAAAATCTCAAAAAGATTTCTTTTTTTTTTTGAAAACAGATAATTTTCTTTGGTAACGTGATAATTTTCTTTGGTAAATTAATTATACGATAACAGAAATAGATCGGGGAAAAAAGATTAAGAAATCTGTTTAGCAAATTGTATTGTAAAAACGAGAAAATAAATAAACTAATGGGTTAATTCTATTTTGTATATTTATGAAAAACTTTTACAGAAAAAATAAACAACAACTGGATTAACTAAATACATATAAGGTCTTTTAAAAATTGTCTGTTCATTTTATCATAAAAAATAATAGTAGTAATTATTAAAAATACATATCGTGGAGTTATAGAAAAACATGAAAAACTATTTTTTTTTTTTTTAAATGTTTTTCATAAATTTTTTATGTTCATTTAGAATAAATAAAAAAAATTTCATAAAATAGTTTTCCCAAATAACGCATATGTTCATTACTAAATCCCTTTCGATAATAAGGAAGAGAGAAAAAAAAATTAACAAAATTTTAATTTTATTGGTAAATGTACAATATTTAACTTTTATAATTACTAGAATTCTTAGGGTAAAATTGTTTACCCTGTTAAAATATTTTCGCTGCCCATTATAGTATTTTAACATCCTGAATTATTTCTTAAAATCTGGAATTCTTTAAATAATTAAAATACTTATAAATTCATAACCCCCCCTTTAGTTTTTTCATAAAAAAAAATTAATCAACTATATTGAAAAGCTTAAAAACAGAAAAAAAAAAATTAATTTATGCAAATAACTTAAAATTCCGTAAAATATTTTAATGCATAGGGGATCGTTATGTTGTATTTAGTGCTATAGAATTTAGATCACTAAATAGAGTATTATATGCGTCAATACACATGCAATCATTTAGATGCATCTGCGTAAATAATGAAAAAATTTAGATGCATCAGCGTATATAATGAAAAAATTTAGATGCATCAGCGTAAATAATGAAATCATTTAGATGTTTCGTATTGAATATTACGTAATACCTAAACAAACATAATATCTCTCACAATATTTCAATACAGCCAAATACAAAAAAAAAAAAATGAGAAGAAAAAATATTCTCTCTTTGCAACTACCTCTCCCCTACGCATTAAAACAGTATATTGGATATGTAAACAAAATTTGTTATACAACTCGTTCTGTATTTACACAAAAATACATTGACACTCTTGTCAATTTATATCACTCGACCTGCGGTCTCGTGATATAAGTATTGACTCGTGTCAATGTATTTTTGTGTAGACAGAACTCTTAATTAACAACAAATTTAGTTTACATATTCAATAATCTACTATTAGCACAATTTATAGTTTAAAAAACTAATGCAGTATCATTAAACTGATGGAAAAATAAAAGGAAATTTTTACTACTTAAACACAAATATAATTTATGTTAAAAAAAAATAATAAGGTTTTTTTTTTTTTTGAAAGTTAGCATGGCCATTAGTTTTCTTTTATGTTTATACGCCAGTTTAAAAATAAGAAAAAAAACATTTTAAATTATTTTATAATTAATCGTAACTTATTGACTGGCTTCTGTACAACATCGTGTCGTTTCATAAATAACACTGGCCTACACTCATTTTGGTGTCTAAGATTTTAGACCTGATTTTGGGTATATTTTGTGAGCTGATACAAGAAAACTAGTCATATTTTTCATGATTGTTCATGATTGCCAATTTCAATACCAAAGTATACAGAATACAAGCGAATTACCGTGTCATTAATCGGTTTCCGTTGATCTTTCATTATATACTCACCGCATATGTAACAAAACATATCAGGATCGTTAATGCAACTTCTTAACTTACTTGCCATCATAAAAATATACGATTAATGTTATAAAAGTAGTTATAACATGGACTGATTTTGAATAAAACCGTAAAAAATTTGAAATAAGAATTGTAGGTAAACCAGAGTTGTCAGCTGACATCTAGTAGCAGCAATGTAGTTCATACTAACTACTTTACCGACTACAAGTGCGAACAGAGCTGCACCAATACAAAAATTTTTTTTGTAGGCCATTGTAATTAGAATTTAAACACATAATAAAAAAAAAAATGCAAATAACCGAAAATATTTTACAAAATGTTGTTATCTAGAATTTTTAATAGTATTTTGGTCTCCGCTTTTATAATAACTTCCATTCGTTCATTGATCAAACGTATAATATATCCAAAATTTAAAAATTTATACCAACTTATGAAAGTATAACAATTTATTTTTTCATAAATTTTTAGAATAATTTAAACTTATTAATGAAAAAAACAAAGAATTGTGTTATGTCGTGAAATAGAAAATTATATAGTTTTCTCATCGAAATATAAACTTATCCTAATATTATATAGTGTTTTCTGTAATCTATTACCCATAAAAAGAATCCTAAAAATAATCCTTTAAATAAATCCTTTACCAATTCTTTATTTTCCGTATATACCATTTTCATTTCCTAATAACATATATTTCGGGCTAAATGTGCATAAAAAAAATAAAAGGAAAGGCATTATTATTATTTTTTTTGGAAAAGTTAAATCTTCTTAAAATTTTGCTGGAAAAAGTGATTTATCAACCGCATTAAAAACATACAACATAGGTACATTATGTACATATTTGCATTAAAGCCAGCACGTAATATAAAAATACATATATTTTTTTTCAGGTACGAAGTAATATTTAACATATAAAAGTTTGCTGCATACTATGAATTTACTTTAGAGAAAGGAAGCGTAAAAATTATTCAATTCAATAATCGATTTGTTTCGATTTAAAACTACATTTATGTTTTAAATTTAGGCAAAACTTCATAGAAAAAGCTATAGGTTCAAAATTCTTTGATGAAATTTCTTAATTCAGAAATGAAAATAGATTTTTTGTTGTGATTTAGATTTATTAAAAGGACGATAAATAATTAATTAAAGCGAACGATTCTTTTTTTAAGTAGTACGATAAAGAAACTTCTTTCGAGCTTGATTATTCTCACACAGTTGGGTTAAAAACATGGTTGTGAACAGTATACAAACATTTTAAAATTAAACTAGCCTTGAAAGGGAAGACGAAAAAAATTTCTAATTCTAAAAATTTGTATATAATTTGTATAGAATTTCTACATTATATATTATATCTAAAATTTATTTGAAATCCATTGAGCATTTCTATGCAGAAAAAGAATTTATTTTCTCTATACATCACGTACCAAATTTTTTCGTTCAAAATTTCCAACCAAAAAAGGATAATTCGTATTATCAATAATTGGTATCCATCTTTCTTAATAGTATTTACGAAGAATGAAAATAACTTAATTTTTTTTTTTTCAACAAGGATTTCTTAAAGTTTGAAATTTAGGTCGAAAAAGATAACTTTAAAAATTTTCGAAATTTTTGTTGTGAATGAGAAAAATTTAATAATATTGTTTGCAGGATTATAGAACATTCATGTTGAAAAAAGATACAGCCGAAGCTTTATTTTGAAAGAAAATTTTAAAATAATTTTCGGTTTATAAATTTAGTTTTTTTATGTAAATGTTCATTTTGGTATACATACACAGGAATCATTATTAGAAACTTTTATAAATTATTTTTACAGACGAAAGTTACAATTTATTGTCAGGTTGTGTTCACTGCTAATAGTGTTTGTAAACCTGTTTTCAAGTTGAATTATAATTCTATTACAACTTTACTAATGTATAAAGTTAATAATAACAAAACATCGAACTCATTTTTGAATTAACTAAAAAAATTCTATAATTCCTAAGTACTATAAAACTTCCTTTGTGCCTTTCACTTGTTGAATTATATAAAATAAATCTTAATGAATTGTTGAATTTATTCGAAAAAAAAAAAATCCTTTAAAGTTCTTAAATAACACAAAGAATACGGTAAAAAGGACATAAAAAATACCTAATATGTAAGCCAA
The DNA here is from genome assembly GCA_964007475.1 of Hybos culiciformis. Lineage (NCBI taxonomy): Eukaryota > Metazoa > Arthropoda > Insecta > Diptera > Hybotidae > Hybos > Hybos culiciformis. Next base: position 92,635,768 of record OZ023274.1, on the reverse strand, counting down.
AGCAAAAAAAAAACTGGAAAAAAGACTGGAAATAATATATTAAATTGCTTTTGAATTTAAAACATTCTACTAATATATTCTTACATTTTCTGTCACGTAAAGTTATAACTAGGGTTTCCAAATATCCGGATTTTCTGTAACCGAGGTTATCGGATAGTAATTCTAGATACCGGATAACCGTATAAAAATAAACAAATAATATTGAATCTATGTAATTACTATTTATTTTTTATAAATAAAATTTGAAATATATTATAACATTTTTTGATTTTTTTTTATTCAGGAACACTAATGCATTAAGTGATGCACAAGAAAGACGAGATCTAATTTTGGTACAAAAATTTTAAATTTTTTAAAAACTATTACAATGACTAGCCTACTTTGTTTGGAAAATTCAACAAATTTAATTTAAAAACTTAAAATTATAATTACTAGCCCATTTTTCTCGGAAAATTTAACAGATTTAATTTAAAAACTTAAAATTGCTAACCGTGAGATTTTTATCGGATATCGGATACGGATAAGAGTATAAATAACCGCGGATACCGGATACAGATATATCCGTTTTGGAAACCCTAGTTATAACATTAAATACATAAAATAAAATTTTTTTTATATTTTAATCGATAAAAAAATAAAATAATAATCATGATCTTGCATTTTTATGGAATTACATTTAAGCATATAAAGTTTATATGATAATTTTTATTTACATTTTAATGTTAAATCCCAAAAAAAAGAAACGGAAAATGTCATAATGCTTGTCCTATTTCCTTTTAAGTTAAAAAAAAATTGTCTAATAATATTAAATTCACGACACATTTTTACCCAAAGTCTAATATGTTGTGATAATTTTATTATGACAATGTGTAGTTAGTTATTGTTACATTTTAGTAATCAAATTTAACAAATTAAAATAATGATATTTTTGTTAATTATTTAAAAAAATTTGTTAGAAATATTTTGTCTTAATTCTGAAAATCGCAGACAAAAAACGTTTTTACAGTAAGTGAATCTTGTTGCATATTTTCAAAATTTTCATTTAAAAATATCTTCGAACTTCATGTACGAGACTTTTAATAAGATAAAAAATTTATATAAATTTTATATGAAAACTATATGAAAACTACGCCATTTGCGAGCAAAATTAATATAAAATTTTTATCTCTTTCTTACTATGTGAAGAAATTTTTCCAATGTATAAAAATTAAAAAAAAAAAAAGAAATTTATAAACAAATTGAATGTAAATGAGAATAAAAAATTTATGAAAAACATCGAAAAAAAAAAATTTTTTCATGTTTAACTAACTACAGAATATGTCATAAATAATTTATTCTCATATTATTTTTTAAAGAACATCGCAGACAAATTGTAATAGACATAGTTAATTCGGTTGTTGTTTGGAAATATTTTCTATAAAAAGTTTATGATAGTTATCCAAAAAAAAAGGGTTTAATCTTATGTTTTATTTTTCATTATTTGAATATACAATTCGCTAAACATGTTGTTATGTTTCAGGATTTCTAAATTGTCTTTTTTTTTTTTTATTAAAGTTACCAAATCACTAGGTGGGATACCTTTTATACTTAAAGAAGTATGGATTTGATAATGGAGACAGGAAGTTTAGTTTAGACGGGATTAAAAAGTGGGACAGTTAGTAGGTATAATCATTTACACTCTTCTTAAAGCGGCGTAAGTCGTAAATCAAACGTCCGCCAGCTGTAGGGAACAGTTTTGAAGGGAGAGCATTCCTTTCATATGTCCCTATATATATGTTTCGGCTTTGTATTCCAATTATTTTGAACTTAACAGCAATAGCCGAAGAATTGAAAACAATTTTATTATAACCAATTAACCATAATGTTTCGTTTTTAGTACCACAATATTTCTCGGTAATTTTATAGTTCAACATACTTATAGAGTTTGTACAGAAATTGTATAAAAGATTAAAAAAATGAAATCTAATGAATCCCTTTTTATTTCTGAACATTTTTAATTTGTACGAATAAAAACTGTATTGAAAAAAAACTATAAACTTACTCACTGGTCTCATGATAAAGAGAAAATTTGTTTTTCATTATAGGATACAAGAAATTAGCTGAACGATAATGATTTTCTAATTTATGAATATTGTACGTCGTTAAGATTCATTTCATGTACACTTATTTTTTGAAATTTTCCTTGTGCACTATACAGATAATTATTCCAATGATAATTACCAGAAAAAAAGTTTGTACATTTTTATTCCATAATATTAATTTTCGTTTTTGTAGAAATTCAAAAATTATGAAAAAATTAATAATATTATCTACTAGCAGAAAACATAAGAATAAATGTACCTATATATGTATAAATATATTTTTTATATGAATGTTACAACAAATTTATTTTTTAATTAAAATTTACATAATGTTAAATTGCTCATATGTGCGCTTTTGGGAAATATAATTTTCAAAAGAGTTTTGCAAAAATATATACTTGTTAATGATATTAGTGGGTGTAAATATATTTTTTAGAGTTTCATTAAATGTCATTGGTACATGAAAGTTCAAGCGAAAAGCTTCAATAGAGGAAAATAAATTCTGGTATAATATCGAAGATAAAGTTAATTTAGAATTTATTCATGTATGAAGTATAAATAACATAGAAACGGTTATGATTGCGAAATGAATTATGAAAAATCAGGCAAATTATTTCTAAATTAGGTGTATTCAACTTGAAGCGGGCCTTTGGCGGCATGAAATTTCCACTTGATTTTCATATGTAATCCTTTAATCACATTAAGACAACATTTATGGACTAAAAAACGTTTTACTTTCTTTTCTTTATTTCTTTTCTTTTTTAAGCCTTTGGCTTAGTTTTTTTTATATTGACTAGGTCATTTAACTATATATTATATTAAAAGAATATTATTGGGTTTTTTGCACTTTTCACCAAAGAATATTATATTATTATAATCTTTCGGCTTAGTAAATTTGTATGTTACAGTTGTAAATCTTAAGTATATATTAAAACTTTGTATACACTCTATTTTCATTTAATAAACAATTTGAGATTATTTTATTTAATCATCAATATTTTCATTATCTTGGAAAATTTAAATTATAAATCTTTATGGTCAATAATAAGAAATTGAAAACTTGAATAGAAATTGAATATTTCTAATTGAATTTTCCAACCGATAAAATCAATTTATTTAAGTATTTAAGTGTGCTGAGGAAAGCAATAAATTGTTATAGATAATTTATTTATTTTTATTTATACAAAGAAGTCCTGAACAGATTCTTATAATTGCTTATTTATTTAAATTTGAGGTTAAAATAAATAAAAAATGTGAAGATATAGATATATGTTTTCTCGTGTAAGAAAATAAAACAAAAGTGGCTTATTAAATTTTGAATATAGATGTAGATGTTTCAATTGAGAATCGTATTTTCAAATTAAATAGACAAAAAGTTAATACGTCACAGATAATACTACTTTAGGACGATCTTAAAAAAATTTGTTCTTAGAGTTTTAATAGTATTTTGATCAACACACGTCACCGATAAATTCACAATATTTTACTATTGGGTCACGGTTGAAAAAATACGGCACTTAAGGATTAGAAGATATTTGTTTTTAAATTTTAAACTATTAATCCACATTTATAACGATAGAATAAAAAATTTCACAATTTTTCCTGGAATTACTAAATAATCCTTCCTTCAAATCAAAATCGTTCAGCTCTAATGAATTTGTTTCTTATTAATTGTAGGGTTTTTTACGATTAAGATACAAATAAAATTTTGTAAAAAAAATTTCCATTTATATTAATTTAATTAATTTCATAATTTATAATTTTCAAATTTTCAACAATATATAAAACTTGTACTTTAAAAATCTAAAAACAACATAATTGAATAATATTTAAATAATAAATGTAATTTAATTTTATTCAAATCAAATGTTTGCGAATAAAATGTTTAATAAATGCATAAATTAGAAAATTTTCAATTAACTAACCATGAAAATTAATTGCAATCTAAGTGAAATGTAATTGGAGATTATTTTTAATAACTTACTATTTTGATAACATCGTAATAGAAATTATTTTATAATATAAAGAGGAAGAAAACAATTAAATTACAGGTTTTACATTTATAACGTTAGGCACCCCCATCCATAATATAATAAAAATAATAAAATGATAGTTGAATAAGGACTTGGGTTTTATATTTTGACATTGTGTTTTAAACTAGGATACATTCTTCGATTTATAAAATGAATATTCTGTAAAGACAACCCTTTTATTCTGAAGCAGCTGACTCTGAATGGATTTCTTCATCATAATTTAGAATACTTATAACGTTATAACTATGGTGACCCTTCTATAAAATTGACATAGACCGGATCATCCAGAGGAAGTTCTTTAGATTTTGTTTCAGGTATTTACCTTACTCTGACTCTTTAGTCTAACCACCTTAGGAAGGCATATTAAAATTGATTAATCGATCTAAAATTACTTTGAAAATAGTTATATTAATAACATTGTAAACTTTAAATTTTTTGTAATAGTTGTAATAGTTGTAATAATTTTTTGTAATAGTTGTAAACGAAGTTAATAAAAAATGTAGAATAAAAAACAAAAACTTAATTCATGGAAAACCTATACATTTTTTTTTTTAATTTTTGTTTCTCTACAGAGTAATAATCTTAAAATTAATTTTTAAGTGTTTCATAATGAAATAAGTGCATATGGCGTGGCAGCAAGAAAATAAATTAAATTATATTTTATTTTTAAAATGGCCATTAAAATAGTAGTTATTACAATTAATAATTAATAAAGAATTTTCGCCGACATCAGTTCAGTATATTATAGATCTATACATAAGATAATACACATAAGTCACCACTACGCTTACAAACACTGTTATATTGTTAACTTATTAAATTAAATTTTATAATTTATATGTCCCTAAGCGCTATTATGTCGCGTAAAAATTAATAATATTTTTGATCCTTATTTTTAAGAATGGATAAATTATAGCAAAATTGTTCCACAAAATCGGAAAACCAAGGAACAAAAAGTGTTGGCAACAAGGGAAAAAAATCAATCATAATGTTTTTATTTATTTATCGAAATCCTTGAAAAAAATAATAAGTACAAATATATGAAAAGTGAAAACTATCACAAAAACATAATTTTTCTTTTCTTTCCGTTACAATTTACATAAATATACAAAGTATTTTGACTAAAAAATAAATTTTTTTATCTACAAAACCGTATGAAGGACAAAAATCTCTGTAAAAACTTTCTTCCCAAAGAAATCTGTTTGCACAGATTGATTTTTCGTGTGGCAAACAAACAAACATATTGTTGATACTGCTATTACGTAACAAAGAAACAAACTCATTCATTCGAAATAAAAATAGGGAAGTTAAAATAAACAAAAAAAAAACAAAAGTATTAAAATTAATATTCGGGTCAGGATAAATTTAAGTTAAGAACTTGACGGAAAAGCTTACTTGGGATTAAAAATAGGGAAAAATATCAAAAAAAATAAATTTCTCTTTTATCCCAAAGAGAAAAAAAGAATAAAAAATCAATTAATGTCAGTTAAAATGTCTGTCTCATGAAATATCAATTCCTTTTTTTTTATTTTTAAACATAAACATTTTATTCTTAAAGTTATATTAAACAAAGTTATGTAATTATTTTTATTAAAAGTTTGTAGGCCGACTGCAATTTGAGGGTTTTAAAAGATTTTTTTTTTCCAACAACATCGGAAAAATTAATGAATTAATTAATTCCGGCTGGAAAATGTTCTTATTGTACATTACGCACATATGTCAAACATAATCTCATTTTAAGCCTTAGTTGTTTATATCAAAAATGGCAGCCCATTAGTTACGTTTATTCTCAAATTAACATTATGTTGGTGAAAAATAACAATGTGGTAATTAAATTTAAATTTTCAAATAATTTTATGCAAAAGAATAACATCGCTCCTGAAATATTTTTATGATAAATTTTATTTTTATGCAAACCATAATGTTTTATTTTCAACCGCAATAATTATTAAATAATGCAATTTTGTGCAATTATTATTATTAAAGATAGCCTAAGTTTTGCGATTTATAATCCTTGCTTGTATAATAGTTGATATTTTATTATTTATAAGAATGAACTTATAATTTCGTTGTTGAAAAATATTCTAAGGTTAAAGTTTTTTTTAAGTCAAAAGTATAATAATTTCATATTTTTTTTGCCTAAGAATAAACTGGTGTTTGGTCAGTGGTATTTGCTTTAAAAAATTGTTTTCTACATTTAGACCGATTTTGTTTGGTCTAATTCCTATCTCGAAGATTCTATTAATTTATATCTTTTTATTTTACTTTCATATAATTTTAATATCACATGAAGATACAAATATTATGATTGAAAAAATATTTTTTTGTTTTGAAAATTCTAAAGAAAAACAATTTGGAGATATGTACATTATTATACATAAAGTTTAAAATAATAGATTTAAGGAGGAAATAACTTTTCAAGTGTACTTTTTAAGAATACTGAAAGTGATAGAGAATATTTCAACTTACATTTATTGTCACAATTGTATTCAACATAAAATAAAATGAAAGTGTCACTTTCAATGATGTCAATAAGATAATAAAAACATTGTTTTTGAAAGATATTATTGCTATACAAAATCCAATAAAATTCAAAAAAAAATTATATAAATGTTGTTGCTTTAAGTATGTGTTGATATTTTCTATAAACTTATAATTTTGTTTTAAGTTGGAAGTATTTTACTTTAGTCAAGTATTTATATGAAAAATCTTTTAATATATAACAAGAATTATAAGAATACGCCTATTTATTACGAATTGGCGGATTCCGATCGTTTATTGGTCAATTTAAAGAGTGAGATTCTCTTCGATTACGGATTTATTGGTTTTGGAAATTACACGATTTTTATAAATTTTATAAAAGTTAAAATGGATTCTAACGAAGGATATTAAAAAAAATGTTTGAAACCCAAGGATTCGGACTGTGGTATGGATTACGATGAAAATTGCCATATTTGTGTACGATATTTGACTAAATAGTATTGGTATAATGATATTGAAGGGGCCTAAAAAATATGTCGCCAATAATAAATCGAAATACTCATAAAGTGTACTGTTATATATTTTTTTGCAATATATTTAAATATTTATATTTTCAAACAAAAATAATGATAATTAAGCGGATTATTCCAACCAAATGAATTCAAATTTGCAATAAATTAATACTCTTTAAATGAAAAAGGTTTATATTAAAAAAATTTTATGAAATAGAAAATTTTAATAACATCATAATGATGCTTAAAAAGGATTTTCTTCCTGTGTGTAACGTTTTTATTTTTTTGAATTTACACCGATTTATATTTGTGATTATACAGGGTGTTTGGGAACATGTAGTAAATAGTTTGGGCGCTAATATTAAATCCCTTCATCGCTTCCGACTGGAAAATGATTGTTTGACCTATAAGCAGGCTTAATCATCTTATAATTTTAATTGTTCATACTTTTTTTTTTTTTTGTACTTTGACTGACGTTGAAGAACAGACTTATATTAAAACTTGATTATCCAACCTTGATTGATAACAGTTTGTATATGATTCAATGTCAAATTTACTTGTCAATGTAATCAAATATTTATTGTTTTGTAACATAAACAATAGGAGAAATTTTGGTGTAAAACAATATTTGTATGTTTAATTTCTCTATTTTCAATCTTGTATCCCTTTAGGAAGCACTTATTGGATTGAAAAATATTAACAAGGAAATTATACCACATCATAATTTTCAAAAACAATTCATAAAACATATAACCTCGATTATATTAAAAACATTTTGTCTGAAAATTCCACAAATTTTTGTATCACCTAAATAATAAAATACATAATTTTAATGATTTTACAGAATTATGGTTGATATTTTGTTTTCCAGACCAGACAAGAAAAACAAAAAAAAAAAAAAGAAACGTGAGACTCTTTAACATTTTTTTTTATATACCTACATACTTTTTTTTAAATGTTTTTAATTTATTTTATATAATGATTAAAAATACATGTGTTCTGTGAGATATTTTTTTGGCAAAAAAAAAAAAGAAGATGTATAAGAACAAGAATAAAGTATTCTAAAAAGAATGTAAACAATTCGTTACCTCACTTGATTTAAGTTGAAAGAATATAATTATTATGATTTAAAACCTTTTTAAAAAATACCTGATTCCAATAAAAACATAAATTGAATAAATTATAATTATTCTCCCTTTTTGTATTTATTATATACATGAAGTTTTTCTTTGTACACCAGTACACCATAAAACAAATGAAAAATTTGAATTGTTTTTTTAACACCTGAAAATCTGAAAAAAATTAAAACAATGTACAAAAAGGGTTCATTATGGTTAACATTTTTTTAACGAGAGAAAGGAAAACCTTTAACACAAGCAATCATCAGTGTTGAGTCTTTAGTGATGAACTTTTTAAAATTTATTTTCTTCAGCTGAATCGGCGTCCGAAAATCGTTTATCGAAATAATCAGTTTATTTATTCATCTTCTGTAATAATCATATAATGATACTAAAATTTTTAATCCTGAAAATTTAAAGTTTTTCAAATTTAAAATCATCTTTTTATGTTATCTTTAAAACTATTTAGTTTAATCTCACAATATAAATAACAAGAATACTGCAACTTACTATACGTTCCATAAAATTTTCTTTTCTAATTTCAGATTTTTTTTTTTTTTGTTATTTGTTTGCATAAAAAAAATTTGAGTATCTTTATCTTCAAAATTCTCTTGTGGATATTATTCCAATTTTTGTCGTTAAATACGATTGGCAATTTATTTGTAGATAAGTATTTATGCAAAAAAAAAAAAATTAGATAGTTAACAAATATTTAAATATAAATCTGAGGTATTTTATTAAATAAAATGTTAAAAGATGCAAAAAAAAAGGATTTGTATATTTCTTATGTTAAAATATCGGGTTTATTTGTTAAACTAAAAAAAAACAAAAATGAAAAAATAAATTTCAAGTTACACGATTTTATTATTTAAATATGAACTAAAAAGTAAAAAATAAAACTCAATTTAATTTTCTAATCCAAGAACATAATTTTTTTGTGTTAGACAAGTATTTAACTAAAAATTAATCCACAATTTTACTTTTAAATTCAAATCCATTTTTTCTACCCAAGCCTATTGATGGAATTATGTATATTGTTACCGGAAATAAGGATCTGTACAAAATTACAGCAAAATCGTTTCGCGGAAAGTGAGTCAAATATCAGTTCCAAGATTTGACGACAAACGCACCTATTCATCGTAAAAACTATAATTTCAACTCTGTAATATCTCGACTCTGGAGAATCTTTATTACCTCTACAAGAAAACATACAATCTGAGTACTACTGTACTTTTATATTTATAATTATATATTAGTTTATATCCAATACAAAAAATATTATAATGTATGTAAATTGATAAAAAAATATCTAAAATTTTTCTGGTCATTTTAGATGAGATGGAAATAAATCCTTTAATATTTTCTAACACCTTTTTCAACATGATAAACACGTTCCAGTAAAGAAAAACTTAAAGAAAAACTTATCTTCACATAAAAATTTGCAACAAAAAAGGATAAAAGTTTATTTTTTTTTATTGTGTGTTCGAATGAGAAAACAAATCGGAATTTTGCTAATAGGATTTAATTCTCGGAGAATTTGGATTTTATAAAATACTTGAAAAAGAAAATATTAAATTTTTTGTTTTTTGTCTTTAGTTTAATTTTTTGTTTGAAAGTAAATTGAATCGAAATTAAGTATACTTCAGTAATTTAATGCCAATAATGTTTTTTTAAGCCTATGTTTATGAAAAATTTTAATATTTGCTGTATCCCGAAGTTTTGAGTTGAGGGCTCTTAAAAGTATTTTTTCCTAGAAACTTGATTAGTCTATTTTTCCAAATTAAAGGTTACAAAATACCATTTTTCTTCTATTATTCTAGGAATTAAAAATTTCCAAGTCAGATAATTTTTATTTCTTTTTTGTTTTTGTATTTTTTTGATAATGAAGGCAAAATCGTTTATGTGATATAAAAGGAATCTTTTTTTTTCTTTCAATTTTTCCATTAAAACATAATTGGGTCAATTTTACAAACATATTATTCATAATTTAATTTTCTTGATCTGAATTTTTTTTTTCTATTTACACAGTTAGAATCAATTAAAAAAGAAAATTCAAATCCATTGAAAGATAAATGAATGAGTTTTATTTTGTGTGCAAACTACAGACTTTTAATACCAATTTTTCTTTTCATGTCATTTCCATGATCAATATAAAAAAAAAGTGAAAACGATTTCGAATTCTTTTTACAATTTTACTTTATAATTATAATCAAAAAAATAAGTTGTATAGCTTTTAATTGAATTAGCCGGTAGCTTCTTCATCTTTCGAAATTATGATTTTAAATAATTTTTTATTAAGTTAAAATGTCAATCAATTTCTGAGATTAATTTTCATATTACAATTATTGAACATATATTTCTGACAGTAGTACAGAACAGTACAGAATTGATAAACCCAACTGTACCTTTTCCAACTTTATTATTATATGAATATCCGAAGTTTTAAACTAGTTTATGCAAAAGCCAGATTTGAATAAAATTATTTAAAATTTTCCAAAAAAGGAAATTGAATTATTTATTGTTCGTAAATTCTGTGTTGACAAAAAAATAGAAAAATTGAAGTGCAAACTTCAATTTATTGGATTTAACCCTTCTCAAAAACAAAAAAAAAAAAACCAAAATATGTATGTATACATCTTAAATTTTATTTTGAAACCAGTTGAATATTTTATGAAGGGAGGATAAAAAAATTAAACGTCAGGTAATATGTTAAAGAAATATAAAACTGTTTTTAATATCATCTATATTTTTGCTTAAAAATTGAATAATAATTAAGTTAACGTAAAAAGTAAAAAAAAAACTTAGCTGCTAAATATTTTACTTAAATTCAACGGTCTTTAAAATTAGTTATGAAAATGAGTACAATCAAAACCCTGAGAAGTTAAACAGAATTATGAAGATTTTATGATAATTTTTTTACTTAGTTTTTAGTATTAAAAAGGAGTAACTAGAAAAAAAAAATTAATAATTTTAAAATTTTTAAGATAATTTTCTGAATAATACAAATAAAGTAATAAATAGTCTGATTAAGTTTTCATTTTTTCCACACAGCCAGTAGTGATAACAATTTTATATTATATATATATAAAATTTATTTTATATTTCATTAAAAAAATTAGCGTAATTATAAAATTAATGGATTGTTAGCTTTACTGATTACAGAACGTAACCACAAACAAAAAAATAGTGCATGAGTGCATCATACATATATATTAATATATGTGAATAACATTTTGAAGTGGTAATTAAATCTCTAATTATACCTAAAAGCTTAGTTGGCTTAAAATTTTATGTTTCATTTTATTTTCATATTTATTTATAAGTTTTTATGCAACTAAACCATGAAGTTTTTTGTTTCCTTTTTCCATAATATTTAATCTGTTATAATTAAAATATTTTTCAAATTTAATCATAATGCGGCAAACTTAAATATTTTTAATGTTATTTTATTGCGACAAAGCTTATTTAATTTATCCTTAGAGCTAGTAAGGAATATAGTTAGTTGTTTTATTCTTACATAATATGAAATATTAATATAAATTTAAATAAATATTTCTCAAATCGATTTTTTATTATTCATCAATTTCACTTACAATAGAATAAATTTTCTTTTTATTTTCACTAAACAGAAAAAATTCTATAATGAATTATTTTCTATGTACATACATAAATTTTTAATTTATTTAAAATATTGAACGTTTTTTTGTACATTCAATACAATATGAAGTAAGCTTAAATATTTTGGTCCTAAGTTTACTAAATTCCGCACACTAACTCTGCGTTAGTTTCACTAACTCTGCGTTATAGTAAATTGTAAAATCTCAACTCAATAAATAAAAAGTCATATTTGAAGCTCATAAAATGAGAATTTTATGTTAGCATGATAAAACAGAATAGTTATATCTGCGTTGTGTATATTCAAAAATGACATTAAATAAAATTTTGATAAAAATCTGACAATTTTTTGAAAGCGGATTTTATTGTTTTTTATTTTATAATAAAAATTACTAAAAACTTAAATACATTTTTCTGGTATTTTGTTATTCAATTCATTTTCTTGTTGTTAAGGACGCTTATATTATATGCATTATTTTGTATTTTTTATGGAGGCGAATGAATAAGAATAAAAAATCAAATTGACATTTTTTGATGCATTTCCTGATTTGTCTTATTTCCTTTTATTGATTTTGTTTTGTTAAGTAAACAGAAATAAAAATTTAAAGTCTCTTATTCAATTTGAAAATATTTTAAGGTATAGTTAATTTTAGTAAAAAAAAAAAATAAGTTTGTTGGTTATTATCAAATCAAAAAAAAAACCTTTTGCTTTATTTTCTATATCAACTGAGGTCATATAGTATTTTAACATTTTGTTTTCTATTCATGTTTGCCAATCAATACACATTTAGATATTTACAAAAATTTTTGTTTGGTACAAAAGCTAAATAAAAAAGATAAATTTATATTTGATAATTGAACACTTTTGCAATTAGACCTAGACATCTATAGGTGAAGCAGTGAGAATACATTATTGAATTTTTCTAAATTATTAAACTTTTATTTTATTTTCAAAAGCTTAGACACATATTAAATAATAAAATGCATATTTGGTTTGGTTTTAATGTGGAATATTTAATTTTAAAGGCAAAAAAATATTTATATATATTAAATATTATGTAAATAAAGATTTTTACTTTAAGGTTCAAATTCAACAAACTGAAATTATATTTTTATTTTAAAGGTTTGTGGGGATTATGGAATTTTGCATAAAAAAAAGCTAATTTATTTATGTGTATTCACCAAGATTATTTAATATTTATTAGAAATTTTATTTGACCTATATCTTATCAAATTAGATTTGAATTTTAATTTGGTTTTTTTAGTAGAATTTAAATTTTGGTAGGAAAAAATTTCCTTGAACAAAAAAATAGACTTATAGTAACAATGTTGAAAAACTTTTATAACGCATTAAAAAACATTTATTCTGGAATACGAAACAAGGTGTCAACAAGTACATAATACAAGGTTGTAATTCAAAAAAAAAATATATATTTAATGATTGTTGTATATGTAGATCCGTTAAAGGTAAATGGAAATTCTTAAATATTTAATTATAATGTCGTAATAAACGTATGTAACGTATAGATTATATTTAATTATGGTTTTTATGAGCCTATTTCAAATTGTCTCAGAAACTTAAATTTGTGTCTTGAAGTAATGGATTTTAATTATTCTAGAATTGCTTTTAAAAATAAATTAAAAATATATATGATTGAAAATTGTTATTAGAAATGAATTTGTATATTTGATAAAATAATGGAACTATTCTATGTTAATTTGAAAAATTATATAAGTTGAAATTTATTAGATATTAGTAATTAAAAATTATATAAGTTGAAATTTATTAGTTATTTAGAAATTACTATGTATATATTTAGTTTTAATAAAAGTGTATATATTATATAATGTTCAGGATCCGTGAAGGATAAAACCTGGTGGATTGAAATAAATAAATAAATAAATAAATAAATAGATTATATTTACATTTAATAATTTCATGTAATATTTAGATAAAATTATTTTTTATATTTCATTATGTTTGATTATGAGTAATTTTAAATTATTTATTTTAATGAACAATATCTGTAAATATTACAAAAAAAAAATTAATGCTTACCATTATAATGTCTTGCCAAATTCATCTGATAGTAGATAATACAGGGAGGAGCAACAAAAAAAAAGTTTTTTCCTGTTTCTATATATTTATTATTCTTACTTTAATTTATCATTTATTTTCATAATTTCAACCTTAATGTATACTAGAAGCATTAATTTTATAGGATTTCTAAAGATTAGAGATTATTTTTTCTCATAAAATAGTATAACTGAAAATATCAAAATATAACTAATTAGAGCAATTTGTTTTTATTAAATAATATAATTCAAACAAAATGATTATAAAAAATAAGCATAAAAATAATAAATAACATAAAGTAATTTACATTACGTGGCGCTAACAGTTTGTGGTTAGAAAAATATATTTGTGCTATTCTATCTATTTACTGTCAAGCCGTAACATTATATTTAGAATTTTTATTTTATAAGCTGGCTAGACTCGAACCTTAAAATAATACTAAATCAGCCTTTTCATTCAAAAAAAACAAACAAATAATTAACATTTGCCTAAAAGCGACTTCATAGGGGTTAAATAGGAAACTTGCAACATCCAAGCACCAATAAACGGAAAAACAATTTAAAAATTTGAACTTAGGAATAATAGGTTTGTTAATTTATTATTAACTCCGCATTTAACAAAGGCCACGTTAAACTGGCCTTTAAATCTAGGTTTAGCAATAAAAACTGAAAACTTTATAGATATTATTCCCATTATACTGCATGAAGACTGAAGAGATTTGAAATAATTTTTCCAATTGTTGTAGAAAAAAAAAATATATAATCATAAAAATCATAAATGTTGTATCTATTAATCATATTTTTTTTAACGTTTTATTTTAATGTTAACAATTTATTTTTATTTTCAAATTCCAAATATATTGAATTTGGTTGAATTTATTAAATTATTGTTTGAATTCCTGCATGTAAATTCTGAACGTAATGTGATGCTAAAACATTAATTTTTGAGGTGATAAATTGAATTTTCCTTCTATAAAGTTATGTAACAAAATTTTTTATATATTTTAATGTTTTTTTTTTTTTTCATTTTTATGTAAATATTAAAAATTAAATTAAAAAAGGAAAAAATGTATTTTATAATAAATATGATAAGAAAAAAAAAGTTGAATTGTTAATGACTTTAACATTTTTAATATACATATATAATTTTCACTTTTCCTGTGATAAAAAAAAAAATTATGTTAATCTTTTAAGAATTTCCTTAAGAATAAAAGATAAAACCAAGGAAAAGCTTAACATTAAATTATGCTGATTTTAGTGCATACAAGTTTTCCTGTTTTGAATTTCGAGAATTGCTTTGGAATTTCGAGAATTGCTCGAAAAAAAACTGAATTGAAACGTTTTATTGCTAAGCAAAATATCTAGAAGATCATTGAAATGTCTTAATTGCACAACATTTTTGATAAAAGCGGTGAATAAAATAAAATGTCGGTGTAAGCGCCTGATATTTTACTTTATTACACATATAATTCAATTTATGATTTTTTTATTTGATAATTTTCCAAAAGTTAAATAATACTACATAGTGGGTATCTTGTTTATTTTGCATGTTACATAAAATATACATTTGTTTACTTCAATAACAATGTATAATAAAAATTTTTAATTAATTACACGAATAATAAATAATATTAAAAAAAAAAAAAAATTCACAAGAATTTTAAATTAATTACATATTTCATTATTTATTTTAATTTAAATTAAAACTTTATATTTCTGACATGTGTTAATATTTTATATTTTATAAGTTAGAATGATGAAATATTTAATTAAATATAATAAATAATTGTTTACATAATATGAATATAATTACAAATTTATTTATGTGTAATTAATAATAAAATAAAATAATATTCAATTTTTACAAATTTTCATAACATCAATTGAATTTATACGACCAGACATAAAGGACGTTAAAATCTCATTGGTATTTTGACAATCTACCCATATTCTATCCATACAGTGTTACACTATTCTACCCATACAGTGTTACACTATATAGCTTATTTCGAGCGAATTTTTAGTATTAAAATTTTATTTTATTTTATTTAACTTGACTCAGATGACTTTAATTATTTCTGAAAAATTTAGAAAGATTTTTTGTTCTACATACATTTTTAAATATTTATTTGGATGTATGTATTAGCAATGTTTTTTTTATAATAATAATAATAAACAATGTATAATGTAATAACATAAAAATAATGTCCTTCATTCAAAATCTTCTTTACATGGTTCTTTATTTCACAAGTCTAAATGTCTAGACGTCAAGTTGTTGAATATACAGGAAACATAAAATATATGAATCTGCAAACATTTTTCTTGTTTTTAGTTTTTTTTTTTTGATAACAATAATGAAGAAAAATTATTTTATTGACAATTTTATTTGATTGGCTAATAAAATAAATTGTTTCACTTACATTCTTTCACACATCCATTTACAAAATAATTATTGAATAATATAATATACATTTCGGAAAACAAACATGTAAAATAAGATACATACGAAATTGTTTAATATCAGTGTTTTTGTCTGATTTGGAATAAAAATGTAGAAATACATACATACGTAATATGAATATAACATAAAAAGTAATTTTTACAAAATTAAATAAATAAAAAAAAAATTCTTTACATAAGACAAAAAAAATAAAAATATAAAATAAAATTCCTGGAATTGAAATTTCAAGAAAATTATCCACATTTGAACGATAAGGATCTAATCAAGATATCAGTATTATATATTTTGAGAATATTTCCTTCAACAGGTGACTTCCAGAATATGGTTAAGAACTTTCCCTTGCTCTAAAAGAAAAATTTCTTTTGAAATTGGTATGACATTTTGTTCACCACCCTTTGAACTCAAGCAAAATTCTTGTTTTTTAAATTGTTTTGAATAACTCTTTTCGTCACGAAAATGTATTTTATTTGTCGTTATCACCCTTATATTGAAAAATGATTGATTGATTCCTTTAAGTATAGAACAAATTAAGGCACTCATTTTTTTTGAATTTATTTATTTTTATTTTTTATATAAAAAGTCGAATAAAATTTAATACAATTTTTTTCCCTAATGAAATATGTGTAAACATTGTATAAGTAAGAATATTATGTTATATATATATATAAAAATATATTGTAATGTATTTACTGTTTAGCAAAATAAAGCTTAAGAAATTTATTAAAGAAATTGCTTATTTTGACAAACACTATAATGTTGTAATAAAAAAATGATTAATTTTACGATTCATTAAATCTCTATTGATTTTCAAAGAAAAGCTAATTTTAAGGGAGTGGGAATAAAAGCTGAATGGTTTTTTTTTATAACATTAAAAATAAAATAAATTATATGCTCGAATTTGCTTAAAATATTTTTTCTTCTTGAATATAATACTAAATGAAAATTGTTAAGAATCAGATTTTATTTATGTTCTCTAATGATTATTTTGATATTTATTATTTGTCTGACATAAATTAGTGCATTGTACATATTAAAAAAATTTCTAAGACTGATATTAAAAAAATTTATTTGAATTTTAGTAATATGTTTTCCTTTCCGTGGTTTTTTCTTTAATATTGTTCAGATATATATATCTGAGATATTTGTATTATATTGTAGAAATAGGTACTTTACCCTTCTTAATCCTTGGTTATTCGTATAGCACTCAAATCTAAGGATACTATAAACTTATATAAATAACAAAAGCAAAATATAATCACAATGTTTATTTTTTTTTTATAAAAGTGCAATTTCCTTTTATTTCACTTTGTTGACCTGATTTCACTTTTTTAACTAAGAAGGTATGTAAAGAAAAGAAAAGCATGTAACACATCTTCTGTCATTTTTTGCGCTCACTTTATTTGGTTGAATAAAGAATTTTCAAAAAATATACCTTCGAGTAATGCCTTTTAAGTTTGAATTTTTTTTTTCTTCTTAAGAATATATGTGTTATGCACATATGAACTACCCATTATATACAAACAAAAAAATTCAAAAAAGAAAATATTCTTTCATTAATTTTTTCCTTACATTTTCATAAAGGAGAATTAAATGACACAGTAACACCTAAGGTTATTTTTTTACTCTGATCTATAATAAAAAAAGAACAGTGTTAAAATTATTATTCAACAAAATATCAGAAATATTATTGAGTTTCAGTTTTTGATATTAGATAGTGGTTCATAACCTTTTGATGCTAGTTCATAACCTTTCGTATATGTGATGAGTATATTGTAAGGATTATGATTTTCTGGTTTATACTGCCGTATGCTCATTTCATAGAGGCAAGAATGATGAAAAAGGTTGAAGATCGGATTAAGAAAAAGAACTTGATATGCTCACTTTTTCACTTAGTTTTTGATATTGCAAGTCGAACGTTTTTACGTTCTAGCGTTGACTTTATTAATAATAATTAAAAATTAATTAGAAAATTTTACATCAAAAAGTCTTACGTACCTAAAAGAACTTTCATTTTATAAATTAAATTATTTCTTTTTATGTAAATTAATTTTATTTAAAAATGAAGAGAATTTAATGTAACATAAAATTCAAGTGATATTTTATTGCAACAAGTGTTTTTCTTCTAATAAGAAATATTTAACTTATCTTTTATAAAGTAATGATTTATTGGAAAAAATTATTTATATATTTGTTTAAAAATTTCCTTATGTAAACCAGTTTCTAATACAAGAAGACAAATTTATTCTATTTAAGATGAATCAATCAATATTGAAACACTACTTATAAACTTATTGAATATATAAAGGTGACAGTGATAAATGAAATATACACATATTCTCTGTATATGTAAATATTATAAATTATGAATAAAAATAAATTTGTTTTTTTGTTAGACTAGCGTAAGTAAGTTGCTTAAATATTAATGTACTTGGTTATAATCAAGTAGCAACAAAATACTATTTATATAATTAAATAGTCGAATAAGTAACTCTTATCATATAAGTATTTCTGATCTGTATCAGTTATTTTTTTTGTTTTGATTACAAGATTTTTGCGCTAATAAATGAAACTACTTTATGTTCCAATTGTTTTGTAAATTAAATGAAAAATAAGATAAGAAATAGAAAGTGTCTAAAAATAATTTTTATACTAAGAGAAAGTTTTAGAGATGGATGGCTTCGTGATACATTTTCATGAATTTCGAATATTCTTAGACTAATTCTTAGCATATTTAAAATAACGAAACAAAAATTGAATTTAAATATTTCTACAAGAATCCATTAAGGTATAAATATTTGAATTTTTCAACATAATATTTTTTGGTTTTTAAATTGTCTTGAAAGAAATTTACATAACTTTCTAGTTAAAATTATAATTTTTTAGAAGAATTAAAATATTTGGACCAGAAAAAGCTTACTAGTATTATTTCGTATTCAATTTTCACTCTCTAGTGGATCTTTTCAAATGGTCCTCATTATTATTATTTTTTTGTATGAATGAATTCAAATGAATTCTAAAAAAATTTATATTAAACCATTAATAAATTTTTTAGGACAGTTATTTTTAGTAATTTAAAGTTGTATAAAAACAGATTTAAGTATCTTTTTCTTTTAAATATAACAATAATTATTATATATAATTATAAGAAATATTAAGTTTGTCAATTTGTTAAAATAAATCATTTTCTATTTTTAGTCATATCAAAAATAATTATGTTTTTTTCACAAGCTTCCGCGCGCGCAAATGTCCGCGTATTTATAGAAAAAAAAATTTTTTTCTCTATAAATACGCGGGTATTTGCCCGCGCGCTTCAGTCTTCATCTGACTCTTGAACAGTGAGAAGCTAAAAAAAAAAAAAATTAATTTTACATTTTTTTTAGCTCCTCACTGTTCAACAGACAGATGAAGACTGAAGTGCGCAGGCAAATGTCCTGGAATTTTTTTTTATTTCTCTTCCTCTATACATTTGCCCGCGTATCGGATCGCATTTAAAAAAAAAATGTGTCATGCATATACTATATGTATCATTTTCAATCGAAAGATGTCTAAATTTACAAACTTTATCAGAGTTTCAAAAACAAATAGAAATATGCAACACATTGCAACTAAACATAATGATTTTTTTTGTAATTTGAAAACGTGAATCTGAGAATATTGCTGTAATTTTTTCGAACCCAGCTAATGTCTCTAAATTTAAATAAAAAATAAATGCTTCGATCAAAATGAAATACACCATGATGTGTTTCTAATCTATAGTCATAAAACTTAAATAAACAATGTAGTTCAATACTCTTAGAAGATATTTCATTTCAAATTAATTAGACAATTTTTTTAGAACACTAACTTATCAAAAAAAAAAAAAAACCATTTTTCTAAATTGTATTTATCTTCTAATGTGGCAGGAAATCAATAATTACGGCAGCAAACATCAGACTGGTGTATAAATTTATTTTATATTTTTATTCAAAGTTCAGAAATACTTGAAAAAAAAAATTACATAAAGTATAATAATATTTAAAGTATCATTAATTTATTTCCCTTTTATATGTATTATTTAAAGTATAATTTATTATGTAAAAAATTCAGTTTGATGACATTTTCTGTGTTTTCTTTTAGACGAACTCTGGAACTTTATTGCACATTCGTTTACGTAGTACATATATGGAAATATGTAACTTGCTTAATACTATACTATTCAATTAAAAATTTCAAGAGTAGTTAAAAATTATAATTTATATTGATAGAACGAAATTATTCACTCATTGTTCTAGAAAGAATATTATTTAAAAGAATAAAAATTTTAATAAATTTAAAAAAGATATATGTACCTACATTACTATATAATATTAATTTGTGATAATATTATTATGAGCTATTCGAATGTAAATTATAAATTATTTTATTATTTTGTAATTGAATCGAAAATATTTGAATTGCCAAGCATTTTAAATTCAGATTTTCCTGAGTTTTTCATTTTTAAAATGCACTTTGAAATGTACTTATTTAAAATTTAATTAAAATATATTTTTGATGTAGAAAAACCCTTGACACATAAAATATAATTATTTGGATTCAGGAAAAAAAAAAATAAAGAATACAAATTTCTTTTGTTTATGTTTGCTTCGCATTTTGAATTTCCACTTATATAATGTATACTACTGTATACACTACATCTGAATAAATATGCATAAAACATATATGCTATATTTTATTCTATTATACGATTGAATTTTATTTAAATTATTATTATATTTAAACGTGACTTTAGCGATCTGATTGACTAAGGAACTTCTTAGATTTGATAACTATATTCTTGAGCCCGTCTGTCACACAATAAATATTTAAAGCTATCAAACTATTTCGCAATATATTCATTTCACCCTAAAGTATAATATCAATAAATTCTTGGTGTGGGATGTCTAGGCTCTAAACTGGACAAGGGTTTTGTTAATTTTCATATAGTTAAAATTTATGTAAATTTTAAATTTATTTAAAAGTTTGAATTATGATGAAAGTTATTACGGGAATTAGATGTCAATTAAAGGAACATAAAGAAAATTGGTACAGAGAGATCTATTCCAAAGGATAATCGAAATGATCAAGAAGGTAAAATATTACTTATGGGGTAATGTTCTATATTTTTAAATCTCTACCTGAAAATATTTAAAACGTTTATTTTAAAGTAATTTTGTAGCTAAAATGCTTCGATAAAATACTATAAAATGCATAATCAGTATATAATATATCTAATAAAAACATATAACTTCAAGACTAACTGTTTCTAATTTATAATTCTCAAAACGAAAATTATTCAATTATGACAATTAATATAATAATATTATATTATAGGTACTTTATTTATATTTTCCATGAACAGTTAAACTATAGGATAGAACTTATTAATTATTGTAATAATAACCTGTCCAATAACAAGATTTATGCAAATAATAATAATATAATTTTATGTATATATAAATGTACAAATTTATATAAATTTATAGGGAAAATAATAATAATGTGTATAAAAATATAATAAGCTTCCTGTTAAAAATTGTAAAATTGAACGTGAAAATTGTGAATGAAATTTATATTTTTATATTTCTTTTATGCTTACTGAATATTAAATTTCTGATATTTCTTTATTGTGTTATGCTTATTTCATTTTTCTATTTTGTTCGACATTTGATTTTTTTTTAATATTTTGAAATTGTATTTTTATGTTGAGAATAATACATAGCCTGTACTTTAGTTTTAAAGTTAAGTATATACAACGGAAACTGTTTAAAAACAAGTTTCAAATAAACCAAATAAATCTCTGAAGAGGTATATTGATTTTGTGATACCTAAACATAGATTACTTAAAATATGTAAGCTTGCATTAACAATAAATTTTATTATTCTAGTATTTTTTCATATTTGTAATCAGTTGAATTTTTATCGGTTCAACATTTATCCTTTATTGCTTCTATTATTATATAGCTGGAAGGAAATGAAACAAAATAATAAATTTGCATAAATGATACATAAAAATCATATATTTTTATATTATTATATTTTAATATTTCTATTGAATAATAAATTTTTTTTATTAATATTTAGTCTTTGATCAGAAGTTCTAATTTTGATCATGAAATATTAATTTAACAATCTTAACAATTTGCTCAGAATTAATTATACTTGT
The DNA here is from genome assembly GCA_964007475.1 of Hybos culiciformis. Lineage (NCBI taxonomy): Eukaryota > Metazoa > Arthropoda > Insecta > Diptera > Hybotidae > Hybos > Hybos culiciformis. Next base: position 92,613,210 of record OZ023274.1, on the reverse strand, counting down.
CAACCATCATTGGAAAATGTTAAGGAAATCTTTTACCATATTCTTGATAACTATGCGGTAGAATTAATTTTCTTCTTGTGTCTTTTGTTTTAATTTTTCTTTTTTATATGGCGTATAAATATTTTATAATAAATTACAATGTTACTGATGTTAAAAAACCATTATACATTAACATTATTGAAAAAAAAAAAAAAAATAGAAGCAATTAGCAATTAGTTTTACTTTATTATACATTCTGACTTTCTGAGGTATATTGTAAAATTAATTGAAGAATTTATATTAATATGAAAATTTCTAAAAAAAAAGAATAAAGAAAAATAGAACAATTTGAAACGAATTTGCATTCTTCAAGTTAAATATTTGTGTGTAGGTAGGCCTAATTCTGTATTGCTATACACACACAGAATATAAGTCATCTGCTATCTTTGAAAAGGCTCTTATCTTTACTCAACATTTAGTAAATACGAATAGTGTCCATCAATGTTCAACATACAAATTTTATTGGCTTTTTAATTTAATAATTTTTATTTACAAAATAAATATTATACATAGTGTCATTATATGCAGGCTCATTATTAAATGAAAATGAATAATTAACTCAATTTAAGTTTAAAGCTTAAATGTATACAAATATGAAAGGATTATTTTTAAATATAAATTTGTTTTAATATTTTTTTTTATAATGATTTTTATATCAATTTTAATTAACTGATTGAAAATTTGTTGAAACAAATTCACATGCATCGTATTAAATTAATGTTTATTCAGAAAGAATCAAAGAAATTATATTTATATTTTTATATTGAATTAAAGATAATCTTTTAATCCAATATTATTATTTCAAAAAAGAAAATATAAAAAAAAATACATATAAATTTTTATATGTATAAATATAAATTGAAAAAGTTAATGAAAAACAAATTCGAATATGTATTTTTAACATTATTTTTACGATTTTTCAACTTTTTAACATAACGTGAAAGTGAGTTACGAACTGAATAGTATGTGCGTATGAATTATTGCCATAAATTTTTAATTTCTTGTTTTTGTCGTTCAATTAGTAGATCATGAGTATTGTGTACATAAATAATGTAGTTCTTTGATGTAGTTAAATGTGCTCATCTATGCTCATTACATCAATACCTATGTATCATTCTTGGGTAATTGTAAATGTATGAAAGAATAAGTAAAGAATTGTTGATTGTTTTTAGTAGGTATAGTTTTTTTCACAAGTTTAAGTTTTATAATATTTAATCAATTTTAATTTTAACTATACAAATTACTATTATAAAACCATAATTCCCTGTTCGTTATCAATCAAATAAGAAATCTGTCATGTTATAACCTAAGGGAATAATCTCATTAATTTTAAGAAATTTAAATTTTTGTTTAATTATAAAATATCTATAAATTATAAGTATATCGAAATCATGTCATTGACATAAATCTAAAATTTAATGCCCAACATTTTTCTCAATTAAAAATATGCAAAAAAAAAAAGTAAAATCTATTTTATGTTTTCGTTTGACCAGACAATTACGAATGAATGAAATAAACATAGATATCAATATTTTAATTCCCTCAATTGAGGTACACTAAAATCGTTTTTAAATTGTATTGTGAAAGTGAAAAATTCATTAAGAGAAAATTTTAAGAGTGAACAATTTTCTATAGTATATTTTTTTTTATTTGTAGTATAAGTATGTAATACCGACGTTCAGTAAAATTGTGGTTAAAAACCGAAATGAACATGGTATAATGTATAACTTTGGATAGGAAAACAATTTTTTTAATGTACATAAATGTAAAAATACTATAAAATTGGTTTAAATAAATATTAAAAAGAAACGAATAAAACAAAACAATATTATAAGACTGTCTACATACACTTGACATTACTAAATTTACCTAATTTTGGCTTCATTGAAAAATAATAATCCCTAAAGCCAGGAATCTAGAAAACAGAATGTAGGTATGATTGAAACATTTAAATTTCCAATTACAAGTAAAAATTACATCAATTAAAATAAATAAAAATGTAATTATAGTAATTAATAGAACTTCATTAACATTCAAGTATAAATACTTTCAAAATTAAATACTTGTGGTGAAGAAAATTTGATTTATCATTTCTTTCGACAAAAATTTTTTAAATTAAATTTAATATTTGCTTAGTTTTGTTTTTCCTCTTCCTTTGTGAATTTATTAAATTTATTGAGAATAATATTAAACAAATATACAATTTTATCGGCTTAAATATTGGTTCATAAAAATGTGTCCAAAAATATATATATGTAACAGCTGACAAAATCCCGTCGAGGTTGTTACAGAAAGGGTTGTGAAGTCATTCGAAAATTAGAAATGGCTTTCTTGTGCTGATGGTTAATAATCTCGAAAAGCGCCGACTATATAGTGAAACTGATATTAGCGACGTATAACACTTTACAATAGGTAGTGACGTGAATAAAATGATGTAGCTAGTTAAAGTTAGCTTTAGATAGAAATAGCACATGTGCGAATGAGATAGAATGATAAGGGAAATAGAGAAAGGAAGTAAATTTAAATAAACGGAAGTTAAAAATAATTATTTAAGATTATTATTCAAAAATTGACCAGCGACGAGTAAAGATATGTTAACAACGGGCGTCAGCACAAGTTGGTGATATTTCTGATTTTTAAAAGTAAAAGTTAAAAAGGAGTTTTACAGTTCAGATGTGGGGTCGTTACAGAAAAAATAATATTGTGTTTAAATAATTAAAAAAAAAACTATTTGAAAAAAAAAACTAAGAATTGTGGTGGAAAAATATTTAAAAAATTTGATTTGTGAAAAAAAACTGATTATTTGGATAAATTTAAAAAAAAAAAAACTAATTATTGTGGCTAAAATATTTGAAAAAACTATTTTAGAAAAAAACTAAAAACTTAGAATTCTGGTGGAAAAAATATATTCAAAAAGAAAAAAACTAGCTAAATTTTTGGGAAAAATTATTTTGAATTAAATTTTGAATTTTGAATTTTGAAACGGTTGGCTAAAAAAAAAAAAAATAATAAAAAAATACAAAGTGATTTTTAAAATTTTAGAAAATTTTTGAAAAACTGTAGAGTAAAACAATTTTAAAATGGCAAGGAAAAGTGAGTTAAAAAGAAAGTTAAAGCAACAAGATCGTGAAATCCAACAATTAAGGGAAGAATTAAGAAGTTTGAGAGAGCAAATGAATGGACGAGGACAAGATAACACAGCAAACGAACGTTGGAACTCTCCAGGTATGTCCAGTCATTTTAATAATTGTAATTCAGTGATTATGGGAATAAAAGAAATAAGCGTTTTTATTCCTGAATTTAATCCAGAAGATTCGAAAATTTCAACGTCTAGTTGGATTAATAATATAGAGAAATTAAAGGGGATATATTCATGGTCAGATCAAATCGTATTGTATTATGCTTCATTACGCTTGTCTGGACCAGCTCGAATGTGGTATGCAGCATTACAAGAAGACTTGAGAACTTGGGATAATTTTAAAGCTGAAATCATTAAGAGTTTTCCATCGAGTAATGATGACGGTAGTATTTTATTTAAAATAATGAGCCGTAAGAAATTACCTAATGAGTGCATAGAAACATATTTTTACGAAATTGTAGGGCTGGGCAAACAAATTAATTTGTCAGACGAATCAATTATGAAATATATAATTTCGGGATTGACAAATGATAATATGAAAAGTGTACTTTGCGCCAGTAATAGTAAAAATTTTTATGAACTTTTAAAACAAATCAAGAAATTTGAGGAGATAGAAACTCAGAGTAAAAATAGAAATAAACTCGAGAATTCAAAAAATACAATTTATAAACCAAACGTTGTTATGAATTATAATTCAAATCGCTTCCGGCCATATTCAAATAAAAATCAGAAATCTGACAGAAATCCTTTTAATGATAACAATTCTACGAAAATGAAAAATGAAAATGAAAAAGAAAATACATTTGCAAGCAGAAAGTGTTTTATTTGTAAAGTTAGTGGACATATGGCAAATAAATGTCCGAAAAAGGTAACATTTTGCTTTAATTGTCGTAAGGAAGGGCATTATGCCAGAGACTGCAGCAGTAAGCCGGTAATGGGGGTGAAAAATGTTCCTGACTGTCATCAGTTCCCAGATGATGAATATCATCCAATGATAAAATTAAACGATATTGAAATGGTTGGTTTTATAGATTTAGGAAGTTGTTGCACTATTATTAAACGCAGTTTTGTATTTGACTGGGAAATATTACCATCAATGAAAGTTTTGAAAGGCTTTGGCGGTGCTAAAGTGAGAGCTCTCGGGAAAATTATGGGAAATTTAGAATTTCAAGGGTATAAGGCTGAACTTGAAGTTATAGTAGTAGATAATGATTCTCAGGACATACCTTTAATAATAGGTCGTGATTATTTTGATATTTTAAAAGTAGATATTATTAAAAGAAAAGGTGTTTTTGAAATAAAACCCTCAAATGAGATTATGGCAATAGATACTTCAAGACGTTCAATTATAACAATAAATGATATTCAAATTAATGAAGAAATTGATAAAGAACATGTTAATAGAATTCTTACAATTTTAAATAAATACCGAGATAGTTTGGCTGTGAATATGGACGAAATTGGGAAAACTGATATAGCGGAGATGAAAATAAATTTGAAAGAAAATAAAGTTGTAGTTTATCGGCCGTATAAGATCGCTTATGGTCTTAAGCAAATTTTGCGAGATAGTATTGATGTTTTGTTAAAGCAAAATATAATAAGACCTTCAACTTCTGAGTACGCTAGTCCGGTTCTCATGGTTCCTAAAAAGAATGGAGAATATCGAATGTGTGTTGATTTCCGAAAATTAAATTCTGTTACAAAAAAAGAATACTTTCCAGTTCCTAATATAGAAGAAACATTAAATACTTTAGCCAGGAAAAAATATTTTACAAATCTTGATATGTTGAGCGGTTATTATCAAATTCCGATAGCAGAGGAATCTAAACATTTGACAGCATTTGTAACACCAGATTCACATTATGAGTATAATTGCATGCCAATGGGATTATGTAATGCTCCAGCGGAATTCATGAGACTGATGAACGGAGTTGCAAATCGAATTAAAAGTCCCGACTTAACTATATATATGGATGATATTTTACTTTCAACAGCAACAATTGAAGAACATTATGAACTACTAATAAAAGTTTTAGCTGAATTAGGCCATCTGAAATTAACTTTAAATATTAAGAAGTGTAGTTTTCTACAGACCAGCATTAAGTTTTTGGGTCATGAAATATCAATTGAGGGGATAAAACCAGGGCCCGATAAAATTTTATCAGTCACAAATTATACTAAACCTGAAAATGTGAAAGAAGTGAGGCAATTTCTGGGGTTGGCTGGTTATTTCCGTAGATTTTTACCAAGGTTTTCCGAGATTGCTAGACCATTAAATAATTTATTAAAAAAAGAGGCACCATTCAAATGGAATGTAGAACAAGAGCAGTCTTTTGTTACATTGAAAGAACATTTAGGGAAAAGACCACTATTAGCGTTATATAAACCAGACGCTGAACATGAGCTGCATACTGATGCTAGCAGTTATGGATTGGCAGGAATTTTGATGCAGTATACATTTGAAAATGAATTACAACCAGTGTCATATTTTAGTCGAGCGACAACAGAAGCCGAATCAATTTACCATAGTTATGAGCTTGAAGCTTTGGCGGTGGTAGAAAGTTTGGAAAGGTTCAAGCATTATTTATTAAATAAAAAATTTAAAATCGTAACAGATTGTAATTCGTTACGTTTAACTGAAGCTAAAAAGAATATCAATCCCCGAATAGCTCGTTGGTGGTTGAAAATATCTATGTATGATTTTGAGTTAGAATATAGACAAAATAGTAGAATGATGCACGTAGACGCTTTGAGTCGTTGTCCGATAGAGCCTGGAAAAGAGGGTGAAACAGTATCCGATATGATACTTAACGTAGGAGTAGATAATGAAGATTGGCTTGCAACTTTGCAGTTGCAAGATGAGAATTTAAAAGAAATCCGCGATTGGTTAATTGGCAATGTAACTCCAAATAAAAAGCAAAACGATCGTATTAATAATTACAAGTTGCAATATGGGAGAGTTTATAAGATTACCGAAGATGGTGAAAAATTTGTTGTTCCACAGGCAGTAAGATGGCAAGTAATCAAGCTTGCACATGATGATATGGGACATGCAGGGGTCGATAGAACGGTTGATTATATCAGAAAATATTTTTGGTTCTCATCTATGAAACATGTTGTAGCAAAATATATTAAAAATTGTGTTGAGTGTTTATATAATAAACGAGGGAAAGACGAAAATAATTACCACCTACATAATGTTCCGAGAGAGCCAATCCCGTTTCATACCATCCATATGGATTATTTAGGGCCATTTCCAAAGAGTAAAAGTGGTAATATGTACATTCTTGGAATAATATGTTCTTTCACGAAATTTATTGTATTACGATCTGTTCGAAACCCAACTACTAATATGGTTATTAGAACATTGAATGAAGTAACTCAATATTTTGGGATGCCTACCAGAATAGTGAGTGATCGAGGCTCAGCTTTTATGTCAAAAGATTTCCTAAAATATTGTCAAGACAATTTTATCAAACATATTGCTAACGCTGTTAAAACACCACGGGGAAATGGACAAATTGAGCGGTATTTTAGAACGGTGACTCCAGCGATTGCAGCAATGAATAAAGATGCTGATGGTCGTGACTGGGATAGAAATATAACTGCTATCCAATGGGGGTTAAATTCTTTAAAGCATTCTACAACAAAAATATCACCTCAAGAACTCCTTATGTCATATACACCGAAATCTATCTTAAAAAATAAGTTATTGCTTGTATTACAAGAAGAATTTCAACAAGGTGATCCAGATGAAGATCTTCCTTTGATAGAGTTAAGAAAGAGAATTAATGAAAAAACTTACGAACTCAGTAAACAGCGGTATGAAAAATTTAATGAAAATAAACGAAGTCCAAATAAATACAGTGTTGGAGATTTAGTGCTTGTGCGGCAAGAAGCAATGGCAACAGGTCAGCCGAAGAAAATTATTCCAAAATATAAAGGCCCGTACGAAATAAAATCTATTTTAGAAAATGATAGATATGTGGTGACTGACACTTCTGCATTACAAATAACCCAAAAACCGTATAGTGCAGTTCAAGCGGCCGATCGATTAAAGCCATGGTGTAACATTCAAGATTTGTGTTTTGTTTTCCCTAACCCAGAAATGAATGATGAGGAGTATGAAGATGATGATAATTTAGAAGACTTGAATAACGTTTAGTATAAAGAATAAATATTATTATTTTTGTCGTTCATACTATTAATTTAAAAGTTTAATTAAAATAATTTTAAAAATTTATTGAATATTTTATTTTATTTAACAGTTTGGAAGTTTCTTTAGATCAAGTAAAGGATGAGTTGAGTATACATACAAATTTGAAGTGTGAGGCATACAAATTTGAAGTGTGAGGTGAGATATGGCAAGTTTTATACCTTTAATCGATCATTCGGTGGAGCATTTTTGCTATCGAATGTTACGATGAAAAGGTAAGATCGAAGTTGAGTTAAAGAGATGAGATTAATTATATTATTCGAAATCGAAGTAAGTGAAAGAAAATTATACCTTTAATCAAACATTTTCTAACAGTGAATGTTATGATGAAAAGGCAAGAGTTGTGAAGCTAAGAGAAGAGTGCAATATTGAAAGAAATATATGATTATATAAGGTAATAAGGAAATTACTGTTATATTGAAGAGATGAGAAAAAAAAAAAAAGTTGTTAATAATGTTTTAAGCATTTGAAGACATTCACTGAGGTCAGTGAATAGATAGGTTGGCCGAACTGTAACAGCTGACAAAATCCCGTCGAGGTTGTTACAGAAAGGGTTGTGAAGTCATTCGAAAATTAGAAATGGCTTTCTTGTGCTGATGGTTAATAATCTCGAAAAGCGCCGACTATATAGTGAAACTGATATTAGCGACGTATAACACTTTACAATAGGTAGTGACGTGAATAAAATGATGTAGCTAGTTAAAGTTAGCTTTAGATAGAAATAGCACATGTGCGAATGAGATAGAATGATAAGGGAAATAGAGAAAGGAAGTAAATTTAAATAAACGGAAGTTAAAAATAATTATTTAAGATTATTATTCAAAAATTGACCAGCGACGAGTAAAGATATGTTAACAACGGGCGTCAGCACAAGTTGGTGATATTTCTGATTTTTAAAAGTAAAAGTTAAAAAGGAGTTTTACATATATTTATTTCAATTTAAACGACGATGTTTTTAACATTGAAAAATGAAAATATTTTAAAAATACTTTTTATTACAAAACAATATAAGGGAAAATTACTAGATGGACTTATATTCTGTGTAGAAAAAACTGCATTTTGGGAAAAAACATACTAAAAGATACTTCAATTATTTTTAATAAAAAAAACCATTAGATTTGTACATTTTATAAATTCCAACCCAACATTCTGTTAAATTCCAATCTAACATTCTGTTATATAGTTTTATTTAAAAATGATAATTTTTTTTTGTCTCGATTCAAGATTTATGGGATATTTACCTGGAAAAATTTTAGTTTGTTAAGTTTTGTGAAAAAAAAAAAAAGAAAAAATATATATTTTTAGTTCTAAAGTGAAAAAAAAAGAAGTATAATATATAATCTCCAAATAATTAAATTTATAATTCTTTAAAATTTTTTGCAATAAGTTTTTGTTTTCAATTTTCTGCTTTCTCTTTTGCAGAATTTTTTTTTAACCTTAAAATAGGATTCTTTTTGAATGATAAATAAAATATAATATTTGCTCAGCATCGAAAATCGAAATATTATAGTCTAAAGTTTCTGAAAGTTTGAAAAAATTTTAATTTTATTTTACTTCAATTAATTTTGTATAAGTTTGTAATTTCGGTGTTCTTCTTAGTATTATTTGTTTTGAATTGAGCGACATTATGTATTCTATGTGTTTCATAAGTATAGAAAGAATTTTATGAAGTTCGTTGAACCATAAACTTTTTGTTTCTAATGAGTTTTTTTTTTTGTTTTTCTGTGAAAAAGACATAAAAATAATTTTTATGAAAAAGCTAGAATTTTCCTTTTATTCTAAGAAAAAAAAAATTTTATTTTTCGTATTGTAAGAAATTTAACAACGTATTTAATTCTTTAATAATTTCCAGGTTTCTGGTTGAAAAAACTTGAATGAAAAAGTATAGAATGAAATGAATGTAGTATTAAACGGAAAAACTTATAGTATTTTGTGTCATAATTTTTGTTTTATTTTTTATTATGCTTAAAAATATAAAAACTTGAATATACATTTTAATATAAAAAAAAGGTAAATGTTTTCAGTTACAAAATATATCTTTTAATTTTCTTTTGACTCTATGAATATTATTACTATGCTTAAATTAAAATTGACTTTGTTTTGACATTTTTTTTTAATTTCGTACTACAAATATATTACACATTATGCTAAAATTTTGTATATGAAATAGTCTAAAAATTGTTCAGTCATTTGAAAAGGATTATTTTTCTTTTTGTTTTATGTAATAAAAATAATGTAATAATTTAAATAAGTTGTCAAGAAAAAAATATTAAATTGATTGTGAACATTTTTGGACAAAGCTCTAACCAATATATCAAATTCTTCAGGTTTTTGGAATCCATTTTTATTAGATAATTACTGAAACCTTCAAAGTGTAATAAATTTATTTGAATTTTAAAACATTTGATTTTTAAAAAAAGGGATTATAGTCACATTTTCCGAGCAAGAATATTATTTGGCATTATATATAAAACATAAAATCTTGTCTAGGTATCTACACATTTAAAGTATAATAAAGTATTAAAGTATAATAATATTTAATAGATTTAACGACTTCTTTATTCATGTCATTGCATTAATCTGATAGCAAATTGTAAAAGTCTTTAGTTTGTAAATGGAAATCATGATATTTCTTTATTTCTTGGAACAATTTACATAAAGCAGTAATATTTAATTTATACAAATTGTTCAAAGAAAATTATATTTGCATTTTAAAATTCTCATATACATATATAAAAGATTTTGTTTCAATAAAAATAGATATATACTTTTTGCAATTTTCAACTGAATGTTCAATTCAATAAAAATGGTCGAATGAAAGTGGAAAAAATATTTCTTGGAAAATTATTATAATCTTTAGTACATATAAAATTAGTGCAAAATTTCTATTCCGAGACATTTTTGTATAAAATATATTTACAAATAATGTTTTTAAAAAGGAAATTCATGTTTAAAATTCGTTTTTCATGTTAACCATATTTTTTAACTACAAAGTAAATGCTTCAATTCAGGAAAATAAAGTAAAATAAAAAAACACATATCGAACATTCAAAAAAGCACTTTATGTATATTTAAAAAAAAATGTTTAATTCTAAAATACATAAATTCTAGTAGAATTCTGTAGTTCGAATATTGAAATACTGAAGTACCAAAATCTTTTAAAATTAAATTTTAAATTCTGTAATGCTAAACTAACAAAGATATTTTAAAATTAGTGTTTCAATTAGGCGAAACGAATTTATGTAAAAATTATTATTATTATTTTTAATTGGACATTATTTATTTTATTTAATTTTTAATTTACTTTTAAAGAAATCCTATAATTGAAAATTCATTTAAATTCCATTAAAAGGCAAAGGGATTATGTTATTATTATAATAGATTTTTAATTAAAAGAAAGCAGAAAAATATATGTATATAATTTGTGTACAAACCTGAAAAAAAATTATGTGAAGGTGTATATAACAAAAATTTATTTTTATACTTTGCTTTAGTTCTGCAGTTCTATAAGGGTCTGTTTGCTTAATTGTTCAGTTTAGTTCTAAGATATCGTGGGTTAGAAATAAAAGAATCTTCACATTTCAACAGAACTTTTATTAATAAATTCTGAATGCAAACTTTTTGCTAAAAATTATGAATTCTGTAATAAAATTTAAAGATAATAAAAAAAAAAAGAATATGTTACTTTTAAAGTCAATACTAAATAACTTTATGCATCAAACTTTTTAAATAAAATGTTTGTAACATTTTCATTTTTTAAAGATATATTTTAATTAAAAATAATAACTTTGATGTTTTTTCATTATTTTTCTTTATATTTAGATCTTTTAATACCAATTAAAAATTAAATTAAAACTTTTTCAATAAAAGTCTTTATAATTTCATAAATGAAAACAAAAACATAATATAAATATCATTTTTTTGCTTTTGGGGTTAAGAAGAAAAATAATTAATTTCATTTCTATAAACTTTTTTTTTTATTAAATTTAGGTACAAAAAATGAATAAAAATGTTATTTTTTTTTATTTTTAATAAAATTTGATTTTAATTAGGATTTTTCCCATGTTTCATTAAACTCACTATTAGAATGCTTATTGAAAATCTGGACAAAAAATTGGTTTGTGAGAAATTTGGGTTCTGATGAAATTTGGATGATAAACTTTCATATGTGGAATTTCCAATATTAAATTTATTTTTTAATTTAGTAATAAGAAAACAAAAATGTTTGTTGAAAATAAATTGTTTTTCTTTTAAATTTTTGAAAACGTTGAGTTAATCTAATTACTTTTAGTTTACTCAATTAGTTTGCTCGAATGAGAATAAATTTTCTTTTATTATTCTTTCATAATATTTATAAATTTCATAATGCCTTTATAAATGTAATATTAAATGTATTTTATCGCCTTAATACAATATTTTATTATGATTTTAAATTAAAATTGTATATTGTATTCGAAGCTACATTTATGCACTGAAAAAAAAAAAAAATACAGTTCATTTTGAACTGTAAAATACAACATAAAGATTACTGAGACTTCGTTATTTTCTAGAAGTATATGCTCGAAATCTTATAAAATTTAATAACTCGTCGAAAAGTGTAAATCGAACCATTGATTAAGAATACATAGATTCTTAGCTTCAAACAACATTATTTTTGGTATTTTTATGTGAATGTGTTAGTAAAACAATATAAAATACTTGATAATAATCATGGGCGCCGGCAATATGGTGCAAGGTGGTGCAACAGCACCACCTTTGTTTGATAAAAATGTTATTAAAATTTTCATAAAATTGTTGATTTTAACAAAAGGATTCAAAATTAAAACAATGTATTTTTTTTTATTCAGAATTTTTATTAAATAATAATTGTAACCTACGTGGCTTCTCTGCGAACTGTAAATAACTTCGGTTACAAAATCTTCGTTATTCAAAGTTCTTTTTTTATGGAAACTCGTCATGCATAAGCCTGACAATCGGTGTTAGTACATAGTTGATCTTATCCAAGTTTTCCCTTTCTCAATGTGATAAATGAGCGTTCCAGCTGAGGAAATTTCAAATTTTGGGAGAAAATAAAAAGTTAAAAAAACGTGGGGAAAATTTTGAGGAAAATTTGTTTTTTTGAGGAAAATTTCAAGAAATTCATAAATATTGTGCTAACGTTGCCAGTCAACAATATTTAAAATTTCAGACTCGTAAATTTTTTTTACCCTAATGATTTTAAGAAATTGATATCATTACGATATTCTTCTACGTACGTTGAACTCAAAATCCATTGTTGAAACTAAACTTTTTGATTTACAACATATAAGTACCGCATAAAATCTGAACACATTCAAAATTGGGTGAAATCTTGCAAAAATAAGCTGTTTTTGGGGAAAAACTGCAGTACCGTTAAACAATTTTTTTTCTAATTTAGGGCAAAAAAAAAAATTTAGTACACAAAAATATAAAAAAAATAATTTGAGGAATTTTTTTAAAAAAGTGTCTATTTTGGGGAAATTTCTTAAAAATTTGACGAAATTTCATTTATTCCATCTGGCAGCCCTGGTGAGAGAAAACCTTAAAAAGTTCAGAGCATCGCATCAGCATCTGAGATGAATTTTGTCGTGAATTCAAAATATTGTTTTGCCACTGATTTTTCCTAAAATCAAAATTTAATTTAAATTAAGGTTTTTGGAAATTGTGACTTAGTGATGAACCCGTAATATGTCAAAGATTTGGTAAAATCAAAATAATAATTTTCACATGCACCACCTTATAAAAAATCCTGGCGGCGCCCATGATAATAATCAATATATTAAAAGAATTTTATTTAGTTTTACTAACACCTTCACATAAAAATATCAAAAAAGGCTGAAAAAATGTTGTATGAAGCTAAGAATCTATGTATTCTTAATCAATGATCGAACATATTGTAGCAAAAGTTTCTACTTTAAATATATAAGTTTAGTCCTTTCTAGCGAAGCATAAATAAATAAAAACTATATTTTTTTTATATAAAATAATTTTCTAAAATTTTTATGTTGAATATTCCTCTTATAATATGAACGTACAGATATATATATTAATGACAAATGATTAATGTTGCTAATGTCATACACAGGTTTGATTTGATCTATTTACATATAGGAAAAGGAAATTATAGGTGCTATCTTTTTTTTCAGTGTATAAACAGAAATTTTCTAAAATCTATAGAGTTAAATAAAAAAGAAAATATATATATATCGTCGCCCGGCAATTATACTGTCGTACATGACAAAATGACAAAAAATGAGTTGAGTATGTAGAGGCTTATAATTTTTCAAGCTCTATCAAACTGTCCAATCGGAATCTTCCTATCTCTATTAGTTTCTGAGATATTGAGTGTTGACTTTGACTAAATGCCAGAAAATTGAAATTTTTGCTCATATAATTCCAATTTTTTGGATATACATCAAATTCTCATACAAAAAAACGCACAAAGTAAGGAACATTATACTGACGCACACGCCAAAAATTCTACTATTGTGCCGTATATCCTTATAAAATGTGACGTACGTGCAAAGAGTGGTAGAAACTCATGCAATAGTGGCGCTTACGGCAAGATACTTTTGAATAAAAGTTGTGGTAGCTCAGAATTGGAACTCTAAATGACTTCTTTTTTCGATCTTAAAATGTAGTTTAAGGTTTTAGCTTTTACCAAAAAGAAAAAAAAGTATACGTTTTTCGGCCAATTTTTTTTTATTTACATTGCAACTTTAAAGTCGATTTCCCAAAACTCGATTTTCGGGATATACGTTAAAATAATTTCGGCGCGACGATATATATACACATATATTTATAATATTGAATGGAATTGAAGTAAATTATGTATCATAGGATTTATTTATTTTTATTATTATTGAAGGATACATAATATTTACAGATTTGAACAATAAAATAATATCTAGTCATTTCCTATATTTATTTACCTAAATAATTTTGTAAATTTATTTCTTTTATTTATTTTTTTAGAAAATAAGAAATCCAATATTAGAAAATCCAATTTTTTGAAATTTTTTTTTATTGCTATAAATGATGATTCATAAAATTTTTTGGTATTATTGTATGATTTAAATAATCGAATTTAATGTTTTTCAGACTTTCCTGTTTTTTTTATATATTTTTTATTAATGAAAAAATATTCTTTCAATCATCTCCTTGAGCAATACCTACTTAATCTTTATTTTATTTAGTATGTGCCAAATTTATCTCTGGCATGAAATAATATTTAGAAATAAAGGTATATAAATGCATTAAAAATACATTTAACAGACATTTCCTTTATAAATATTTTGTACATAGGTAAATATATTTAATGACAGAACTAATTTGGATTGAAAGGCAAGATAAATTAAAGAATAAGACATTTTGCTGTTTAGAAACAATACGTAAAATATATAAAATGTTAGTGATTTTCAATAAATTATTTCATTGGACAAGCTCTTAATTATAAATAACATTTTATGAACTTTAAATATATGAATTTTTATAAAAAAAAAACAACTGAACAATAATAAATCTGACTTTTACACCTGAGGTAATTTGACACATTAAAATAGTATAGTATACATATATACATAATTTGTAACATTTTCTTTAAAGCTGTTAAAATAATAGGTATGTTGATTTCTTAAAAATATCTTCAAGTTGGCTATTCAATTTTCCTTACTTTTCTTCTTAACGAAATGTTATGTATTTCCTAAGTTTTTTTTTTAACATTTTTTTTGTTAATAATATCTTCAATTTAAAAGAAGGTATTTAAGTGTTTCAAAGTTCTTACGTTGAAGTTTATTTTATTATTACTTTCCGAGAAATTCTTTAAGTGCACGTTCTACTCTACATTTTCAAGAAATTATCATGATGGTTTTCCGCATTCTTTTAAGGGATTTTAACTTAAAAAGAACTTTTACTCAAAGAATAATAATAATATTTTTCTTTTTAAAATAAAAATATAAATGAGCTTTTAATATTAGCTCTCTTTTTTAAATTTTAATCTAAAGTTAAGTTAAAAAAAATATATATATATATATTTATATGCATAGATTTATTTTTTTTACCTTAATCAAAATAATTTTACTTAAGGATGTTATTTTTAAACAAGAAAAAAAAATGTGAAAATTTAATTAAGAAACTAATTTGTTAGGCCTATAACTAACATTTATTTTTTGCGTTTAGTTGCATGGCAGTTTTTTCCTTAATAATTGTGTATAAGTTTTAACAACCAAAGAAAACTTTAAAAGAATTTTCTTTTTTTATACTATGTATAACATTTATACATTAGGCTCACAATGCAACAGTGTTAAAAATGGATTAAATGCATATCCGCTTTCCTGTTATAAAAAAAAGGAATAAAAAATATTTTAAAAAGAAAAACATTAAAATATTTTCAAACAAATTAAACAATTTTTCGGATACATTATGAAACTTCTATCATTTTGTTGAGCTATGAGTTTTCAGTTTACTAAAGAAAGTAATATGGTTTATTAACTACAATTTTTTATACTTTATACTTAATAATTACAAATTTTTTAATAAAAATATTAAGAATTAATTTAACGTTTTTTTGGACCTTGAAGAAAAATTCTATTTTATTTATTGAGTCCAAATATATTGAAATTTGTTATTTTCCTGCAATATATAATTTTCCTGCTCCTGCAACTCCAAAAAAGGTACATGTACTACGGTAAAAGGTATATGATTCTTTATTACAATATAGTTTTGATTTGAAAATTATCTACAAATTTAAATACACGAAAAAAACAGATGCGGCAGCTTTATTTGCTGTGTATTTTTTTTGCTATGTATATAGTTCAAATCAAAAATTGCTATTTGTCCATAGCAAGGAAAAATTAGCTAATAATTTTATTTTCTAATATACATTATATGTTCATTATAGAAATATTTGTCATAAAAGTTTAAGAAACTCTATTGCATAAACAAATATTTTTAGTTATTTATTTTTTTCTACAGTTATTACGTATTTAATAATAAATGCAAATTTTGAGCACATACTGCAGTTTTAGTCACAACTTTATAGCTGGTTCCTACAGCTAATTTTCCTAAGCATTTTTTTTTCAGTATATAAATGTTTTTGTTTTATGTATTTTATTTGTAGTTGATGGAATTTTTTTTTCGTAAAATTAAAATCCAATTTCGTGTTAGGTGTATAATTTTTCTTGGTCACTCCTTTGTCTAGACGTAATTACTAAAACTACAAAAACAGAAATCTAGGTTCACAGAAACATAATTATATTTTTGGTTGTAATATTTATTACTTTGCATTGTAATAAATTTGAAGAATAACATTTTATTCGGTAACACCTAAAAATCTTGCGGTTATTTTTTTAATGAACAAAATGATGTTAATAAATTATAGAATAAATTGTAAATTATAGAATTATAGAACATATAAATTTATAAACTACAAAGGTTTTGCGTTATGATAATAATTGAATTTTTTTGTATTGTACTTTCACCTAAATTAGTAGTAGTTTAGTTAGATATTAAGAATTACAGAAGACTTTGAACAATTTTAAAACTAAAGTAATTGTATTTTATAACATATTCTTGTTTTATTGTCAATTTGGTTGTATTTTATAACATATTCTTGTTTTATTGTCAATTTGGTTTGATAACATAAAAACTTTACAATCCTTTTTTTCTTGCATTATATTTGATTCTATATTATATATATAATATAAGATACCTACTATCACTTTGAATTCAAAAGGGTTATTTAATTAAAAACCCGTATTCAAATAGAATAAATGTAAAAATGATTGGATTAGATAAAAATTAAAGGAAGTGTATGCCACTTAATTAAAAAAAAGTAAATTAATTTAATTTAATCATACAAAAAATTTATTAATTTAGAAAGTATGGATCAAATACAAATAAAAATTCCTCAATGACAAATTTTTCAAAATAAAGAATTTCAAATGAAATAAAAAGTGCGGTTTCTCTTAAACCGCTTCAAAGTTCTTTGCGGTTCATGTTCGAACCACTTAATATAGAGATTTCTATGAAATGTAAAATTTTTCTTTGTATTAAAATTTATACCAAAAATAAATAAAATTTGTTAATTGGAGAAAACCTAAAATTTTTCTAAATTTGTTCCTAACAAAAGTGAAAATATTTTGAAATAATAAAAAAAAAGTTAATAAAATTCACCGGAAAATTTATATATATCTTTCATCATCAACACATTTTTCTCTTTTGCGCAAAATCAAAACAAAGATAGTAATAAAAGAAATAAGATTTTTTCTTGTTCAAAAATATCTTGTAGAAGTTGGAATTTCATTCATTTTTTTTTTTTATAAATTTTAACATCCAAAAAAAATGTATCTCTTTTTAATCGTTGAAAATTTTATTCGCATTTAATTTGTATTTTAAATTTCTACGATTTTAGAAGAGTTTATAATTTTCTCTGTATTAAAATAAAAATTTTAGTTAGGTAACACTTATTTTAATTTCTTCTTTTTATTTTTATACATATAATTGAGTAAATAACTGAGTAAATTTTTGCAATTGTATTTGTGTTATAATTTTCTTCATTATATTTTCCGATACTTTTCTTTCTACACTTTCAAAGGCTGGTTGTGGTTAGTTAACTTGAAAAAATTGTTTAAATAGGATGTAGCAATCGGTTAAAATTTTTCGCTTTTCATTTGGAAAAATTAAGGTATTAAAAATATATTAAGAAAATTTTTAATATAACTTTCAAAAAATCTGCAGGGAGAAAAAAAGTAATTCTTTTTTGTTAAACCAAACGTTAAAAAGTGATTTAAAATATTTGTTATTTTAATTGTTGCCATACGTAATTTAGATATATTTTTTATTTAAAAAATTGTTAGCAATTGGAATACACTTCTATCGAAATTATGTAAAAGTAACAAAAAAAAGCTTAAATATCAGCACACCCAGCAAGATAAGGAGATCTGAAACTGTTACTGAAACAAAATAAAAGCAAGAAAACTATGAAATCAAATAATTGGTTAGTTAAGATGAAATAGAAATTAATTCTGGATATAAAAAAATTTTTTTTGGTCATGAATTCCAAACCAACACTCAACTAAATTGCAATGTGTTTTTTTTAATTAAATTAAATTTTTCAAATTACATATGCACATTTCAAGAGCTTATCTTAAAAACTAATAAATCATCTGAACTTTTTTTTGTGTTAATCTCTCGTTCTTGGCTCTCTAAAATTCACATCAAAATAAAAAAAAATTCCATATCATTAATATCTTTTATTGAAGATTAATTGTGCAGTTTGTTAGAATGACTTTTCTTTCACTAAAATAAAAAATAAAAAAACCACAAGATGAATGAAAAGTTCTCTAAATGATAATACGGAAATAAAATAAAATAAATATTCAGAGTTAAAAGTTTTCCGTTTTGAAAATAAATATAATTACAGAAAGCAAAAAAAAAAATCAAATCAGCGTTCAAGAATTTTTTGTAGGGTTCGAAACAAGTTGAATGTATCGAATTCAAATATGAATGAACTTGATGACAACTAATTATAATTGTTCACTGTTGTTTGCTTCCACGGCTTGAACTACCGTTAAATTTAATAAATTTCAAGCTTTGTTATCGGTTGAATGTTCTTGTGTAGCAAAGATTTGATTAGTTTATGAATAAAACGAGATTCATGTTTTTGTCTGAGAGTTCGAAAATATCTTATTATCAAATCATAACACTATAAAATACACATCTTTCGAATTGGACTTTAATGGAATGTAAAACTCCAATTAAACAGGAATAATAATCCTACATTTACCTATTGTATTATGTACAGACAGGGTTCTGTAAAATTTTTTTTATCTCTTATTTCTACATAGAAAAACTGAATATTTAATTGTATATATTATAAAGAAAATATCTAATTTGAAATTAATGGTTGACCTTTTTTTATTGACTGCTTATTCTATATTACATTAAAAGAAAGGAATAAAAAAAGAGATGAAGTTTATCAGTTTGGTTTTTTTTCACCATATTATAATTTTTGCTTCATTATGAACGATTTTAATCTAATATTCTTTTTTTTTTTATTTCTTTCCACTAACCATTAATTTATCTTTTTTATAGCCGGAAAGAATATCAGAATTAATTCTTTTTTCGTGGTTTTTCTGTTTTCTCTGCGGTTTTTAAACATTAATTTGATATTGCTCTTAATTTAAGTTCTATACTTAGTTCAGTGTATGAATATATCCTTACATTTAAGTGAAATACATGACGTTATGTAAAAATTTAATTCTTGCATACTATTATACATCATAGCCGAAATTTTCAGTGGAGAATTTTAATAGTTTTATTAAACAATTTCTAATAAAATTCATTATAATTTAACTTCACATATTGCATATTTTTGGATTTTTATTCGGGGAAAAATTATGTACTAAATATTTATAACAACTACAAAAAAAAAGTAATAAACCGAGGTAATTTAGTTCTTGCTTTTGGTTTTATTATAGCGATAACTTGTTATTAATTTAGAGCTTTTTGTTTTACCTTTAAGGTATTTTTTATTCCAGAGAACACAACTTTGGAAAAATTATATGATTTTATTTAATGAGAATTTAAATTATTTTAGTTTTAATAAAGTTATGAAAAGAAATAATTGAAGGAGAAAAAAAAAAAAGAGAGAATAATAATTATTCGAATTTTTGTTGTTCGCGCGAAAATTTGTTTCATAAAAGTTTAACAAAAAAGAAAATTATATTTTTTAATTTAAATTTTATTCAGATTTTTATTAGAGTAAAATAAAAAATTTTCAACTTAAAATTAACGAAATTCAAAATGAGGATATTTTTGTAACAATAAACAAAAAAAAATATATATACCTATATTTTGAAAAGATTCCCATAATTTTAGTTAATTAAATTCTAAATTTAAGTTATAGTCATTTTTGGGCTTTCGTATTCTTTCCCAAATGGCATAATACTGTATGTGTAAAATATTTTATAATCTTTAAAAAATATATACTTATAGGAGTATACAAATTTTAAAGAGTTTTTTTTAAGAAAAAGGACATAATAATATTTTATCGATATCAATCTTAAGCGACCCTTTTCAAAATTTCTAATGTTTCTTCTTATATCATGAAAGGGTTTTAAAGTAACGATAAAAATTTTTAAAGTATACTTCGAATAAAAAAAAATTCCATTGAATATCCGTCTGCTTTTAATACAAAAAAAATTACTGAATAAGGAAAATTTATTCTAGTGAATAAATGAAATGAATTTGTATTAGTGAATCATTGTGAATAAAATAACATAAAACAACAATACATCACTTTAATAGAATAATATGAATTTCATTTTCAATTTGTTTAGAATTTGTAATAAAAAGAATTTTGAAGAGTTTGTTAGAATTTGAAAAATAATAATAATAGACTTACATAGACAAACTCAATTTTAGCCATATTTCTATGGCAATATAGCATTAGCTAATCACACGTAGAAAACTGATATAAATGGCAATCTGTCATATAGTGTGACTGCAACTTAAAGAAAGCGCAAAGCTTATAGGTATACCAAGAAAATATCAGCACAGAGATAAGAAATTCTATTTTGAGTTCAATTTTATGTTTAAAAAAGTTTTTTTTTTATATCATACAACAAAACTACGCAGATAATAAAATTTTATGTGTAAAAATTTTTAAGTAGATTATTATAAAAAAAAAAAAATTAGTCCTTGTTGTACACTTTATTCAGAAAATGTAGCTACGTTAATATGTTCACCCTAATATTTATTATCTGTATTTTTTTTTCATAAATTAATAATGTAAAAACAACATCAAATGCATATAATATATGTACATGTTTTTCCTTTTTGTCTGGAATTTTCAACGGAAACATATACAACCATAACGAAACATATACACAAATATAAAACTTTCTATTTCAAGAAAAAAAAACCCCCAAATATACATGTATACATGTTTACTCATTCTTTGGTCCTACAACACCATATTGATTAAAAAATTTCCTTAAATTTGACTTTATTTTCTTTTATGCACTACAGGATTAAAAATTGCCTCGTGAATTTTTCACAGTTTATTTTTCCTCAAATATAACAAATATAGCAAGTATTAAATAGATGAATCATCAGGGAAAAATTGTACAAAAATGATAAATTTCAGTTAGTAATGTACTTAAATTTTTCTTCTTTTTTCATAAACAAACTAAAACATTATGTTAGTTTAATTTTATGTTGGTTCAAAAATTAAGAAACTTAAATTTAACGCAAAAACTCAATAAGTTCTCTAAGATATTCGTTTTCCTCATATTTTATTTCTACCGTGAAATAAGAAAAATTCCATCAAAAATGACTCATATTTCATATTTATATGTTTTATTTGTAACCATTCATAGATAAAAATATATACTTAGTATATATGGAAAACAAAATTATTACTATACCTGTTTTATACGCAAAATAGAAAAGTAAATTAAATGAAGATTATTTTTCTATAAATTTATATTCAACTTTTTTTTTTATTCATATGAATTGAATGAGTGTATTATTTTGATTTATGGTACGTACATTTGCCTTTTATTTTCGATGAAATTTAAAGCAATATGCAATATTCTTTTTTGTATGCTCATATTGAAGGGAAACATCAAATCAACAATAAACGAAGGTAAAAGAAAAACAAAAAAGCAAAAACATTTTCCCATAAAGTTTAATTATTTGTTAAATATTTTCGTTATTGTTTCTCCGTGAAATAAACAATGACATTTTGACAGGTATATATCGACTCTTCAATTTTTTCAATGTTACAAAAAAAAAAAAACAGAATTATTTTTTGATAAATCTATGACCATTGACTATAAAAATTTAAATGTATTTGGAATATCGGCCAACATAGGTAGGTATTATATAGAGTCTGCTGAGAAATGAAACAACGTATGACATTTATACGTCATTATTTGACAATAGCACCATTCAATTCCTCGTACTCGATTTTATAAGTACAACTACTTTGCAATATTCTTAATGTTGATTAAAATGTGTTTTTTAGATGAAAATTGTACGCTACTTGATATTTTTTCACACGTTTTTTTAATTTTCAAATCTTTAAATTCAAATTACTCGAAACTATACTTTTTATTATACGTTGTTTCATTTCTGAGCAGACGATATACTTGTATATATATGAATAAGATTAAAACAAAACGTGCACAAAAAATATATTTTTGAAGTTTAAATTTCTAGATATTGTTCTGGCTAAACTTTCTGTTAGGTGGTTATACTATTGAAATTGAAATAAATTCTTTAAACACAATGAAAAAAAGTTAACTAAAGAAAATAAATTTTAAGTGGAAAATAGAAAGAGTACCTATATTATAAACACAATTAAGAAAACTTGCAGACCTATGAATGCGAAAAATTTTTTCTTTTTAATTTTCATTTCAAAGAAAACTTTTCATTGTTTATTTTATATTCAAGACGGAAATGACGTTTGCTTTCTGTGCCAACTATTTCCTAATTTATTCAAGCACAATTCATTTTATGTAAATATCCTGGAAAAAAAAATAAAAAATAAAAATAAAAATTTAAACACGAATTTCCTTTTTTTTCACCTGAGTCAGACATATTTAATTTATATTTTTAAATATACGAATTTCGAATACGTTCTTCATTTTAATTCTTAAAAAAGTTTTTTTCCTTTATATATTTCTTTGTTTACAGTTTTTACATTATTATATAAGTTTAACATTTTTCTTTAATTTTATAAATAGTAGAACATAATATTCAGCTTTGAAAAACATGCATCATTTCCCATGGGAACAATTTTTTTTTAGACGTTATCTTGTTTAGATATATTTGTAATATATATAACTTCCAATAAATATTCCTTAATAAAACGAATAAACAATATGTTGTTTGCCCACAATGCAAAAAATCAATTAATTTTAGTAAAACGTCAGATGCATTTAACTAAATTGGAATAGAAATTACCTCATGTAATGCCGTTTATATAAAAAATAAAAGAAGTAATGCCTGTGTACATGAAACATATAAACGTTTTTTTTTTTCAACCAAGTGCTACAAAAAGTTAGCAAAAAATGTATAAGTCATAAGTTATGAAAATTATTGGAAAATTGAACAACGAACCAGCCAGAAAATTAATTTCTATCATAGGAAAAAAAGTTTTGTGAACGTACAATGACCTTTTGAATCAGAAAAGGAAAAGGAATCGAATTTCTCTGGATATTACTACATAGAATTTTGTGCAATTTTACAAATAAATTTTTTTTTTTTAAATGTTAAAAACGAAAAGTTATATTTTCATTTAGTTATAATTAAAATTCATATGGGAGTTATCAATTGCTTTGAAAATTATTCGACTATTAAAAAATGTAATAAAAGTAGGAAATTGCAATCATAATAACATAAATAATAGTTCCTACACAAAACTCATTGCTCTAATTGCTCTTTTTATTTTATTCTTAATTGTTAATATTTTTAATGAAAATTAGTTAGACTAATGAAGCCATAAATAATGAATTAATCAACCCAAAATTCATATTAGATTTCAATTTCAAAGAATCATCAAGTTTGGAAGAGCTTGATAAATATGAATTAAAATTGAAATACATAATTTTGCAAATAAATAATGAATTTGAAAGAGCTTTCGTTTCACGGTGAAATAAAAAGATGAAAATTATAGAATTTTGCTTGTTTAAGCAGTCAAAACAAAAAAATCAGCTTAAATAACATGCATTTTTTTTGTTGCGGTTCTGTATTACATATTCCGTAAAATATTATTCATTTCCCAATTAATATTTTGATACCACTTCTATTAAATTTCAGTACTCTTGTTAAATGCAAATTAGCACATTTTGAATGAAAAATATATATTTATTCAAATATTTTAATGGCAATTTTCCCATAAGAGTACATTCTATACACGAAAACATTTGCATAAAATTTTGAATATTATTATAAAAAAATAATAATTTTTATATAAATTTACATGAAAACACTTAAACAACAAAGCAGATATTATATGATAGAAATGTAAAATAAAAATATTTTATGAACCTAAAAATTAAATTGATGTATGTATTATTTTTGAAATTCATACAGAATGAAATATGTATTATGTAATCAACACAATTTTTATAGGATCTGATTCCTTTGAACAAATATTTAAAATAATACTTAATAATTGCAGCAAACATTCTTAACAAAATTAGTATTTTGTTGAAAAACTTTAATAGAATATAAAAACCGGTTAAATATTTATCTGTTCTGGGACTCCTAGATCTGTTCAGTTTTATATTAGGCTCAAAAACTTATGCGTTGTTTATAGCTAATTGACCTATCTGAAAAAAAGGTACCGTAAAAACCGATTTTCTATGTTATTATTCTATTTATATTTAAGCAAATTTACTGAAAATGAAGATATTAATTTTATCTATTTTTCGTAAAAGAATTTGTTTTAAATATTTTCAAATAATTAAGAAAATTGAATTTTATTTTTTTTGATATCTGAAAAATTTCATTACTTCACAAAATTATTTTTTTGTTTCTTTTTCATTACGTTTCCTACCTATCATATATTTTTTTACGATATTTTCCTGTCAAAAATTTTTTTTTTGTTTTTTTTTTTATATTTTTTGCAGTTGATTTTTTACTTTCAGATAAAATTAGCTGTGAATGGGTTTCCGGATTTTTGCGAGCTCTTCCTGCAAAAATTACTTTACTGTGGTAGCTATAAACAACGCATTAATAATTTCTGAATTGTTTCTTACAAATACACAATTCTACTTTCATTCAATTATGTTGATTTGCTAATATTCTCTATTAAGTAAACTAGTATTTACTTGGAGATCAAGTCTTATAATCTTTATTCACAAAAAATTAATATAGGTTAGTAGTTTGATTTTGTTTTTCATGTAGATTTAATATACTTTTCCTTAAGCCGGTCACATAATTTCTAAGTATATAATACATAAACAATTCAATATACTTTTTTTTAAATTTATTCTCCTTGTTTATGTTTCAAGGATTTAGTATTTATATATTTCTTTGAGATTTATTTTTATAAGAATAATAAGAAAAAATCGAATTTTAATAAAAAAAAAATGTTTCTTAAATATCAAATGTGCTTCTTAAATTTAATAAAACTTATAGTCCAAGAGCTCGCAACGTAAGAAATCACGTGATTTTAGCAAGTCTCATTTTTTAATATAATGTTCCATGCTACGGTGCAGGACGCATAAAGGTAGTCTGGCTGTCAGACGATGTTGCGTTTACCCGTGGGAGCAGAACCAAGTAGGTAAAAAAAATGCAAAATTACATGAAAAAAACAGATTGTTTTTAAATGACGTAGGTCTGGCATCCATTTAGCAACGGTATTTCCGTCTGGCAAATTGGATGTAGTCTATATAAGATCCAATCTATAACATACAAAAATTTCAGCCTTGCTAAAATGACGTGAAATTGATGTTTTTTTGTTATAATCAAGGTCTGGCACGGTTTTAAGAACTCCGCAGCCGTCTGGCAATGATGCATTAACATTTCATATATTAAGCACAAACAAGTGACATAACTAGAAATCGTGCTATTATCACGTAATTTTGCATTTTTTCTTTGACCTACCTTGATCTGCTCCCACGGGTAAACGCAACGTCATGTGACAGCCAGACTACCCTTATGGGTACTGCGCCGTAGCATGGAACAATATATTAAAAAATGAGCCTTGCTAAAATCACGTGACAAAAACGTTGCGAGCTCTTAGACTATTATAGGATTTCAAAAAACATAAAATCTGTCTCTGTTTTTACAAAAAAAAATGTTAAAAATTCCTAACATAAACTGAAGAAATTTAAAATATGTATAAATTTTATAATGAAATAATAATATTTAATGCTTGATCAAATGACTAAATTTAAATTTTTGTTATTTCCTATTATATTTTATGTTTCTTTTTCCTTTTTCTTGAAGAACATAATACACAAAATATTTTACATTTTATATAAAATATTCATGCATAAAACACACAGAGTACATTACTTTATTATTATTATCATTTTGCTCATTAATATTTTTTGTCCGAAAAAAAGAAGAGACACAAAACATATATACTTCGAAAAATATTAAATTTTAAATAAAATATCTATCCTTTTATTTTAAACATTTCTTAAAGATTTTATGGATATCTTCTTTAACTGATTTTCGAAAAAAAAAAAAAAAGAGTTTAAATGGGTATAGATAAATGACAGATAACTTTACATACTCATTCTGCTCGATATTTCTATTACTATCATTATAATTCGAAATTTAGCCACCACGAAAACTAAATATGAATACATTGAAATCAAAATCATGAATTTAATAGAAGAAATCGCCTGCTCAGAAATGAAACAACGTATAATGAAAAGTATAGTTTCGAGTAATTTGAATTTAAAGATTTGAAAATAAAAAAAAACGTATGAAAAAATATTAAGTAGCGTACAATTTTCATCTAAAAAACACATTTTAATCAACATTAAGAATATTGCAAAGTAGTTGTACTTATAAAATCGAGTACGAGGAATCGAATGGCGCTATTGTCAAATAACAGACGAATGGCATATTATTATGAAAAATAAATAAATTAAATTTATTTTGAACGCAAACTTCAAAAAAAAATTCAAGCATATAATTATTTATAATTAAACCAAGGATTTTTTATATTATTTTTTTGTTTATATCAAAAAGGAGTGACTTTGTCAGCTGGTTGAAAAATTGTAGAAAAACTACATCTCTACATTCCTTTACACTCTTCTAATATAAATTACTCTGTATTAGTTAAAAGAGGAACGAATTCAATTTTATTTTTTGAATAAAATAGTATAATATTTACAAAATTTTATCATCATAATAATTTGATTATCTAATTATACTGATATAGTTATATAATATTATAATAGTCTTCTAATAGTAGATTATTGTAAATGTAAACTAAATTTGTTATTAATTAAGAGTTCTGTATACAAAAAAATACATTGACACGAGTCAATACTTATATCACGAGACCCCAATAGAAACTGGAAGCATGAAAACATCACTGACGTCCTTAAGACAAAGTTGCTGCCGGTGACGGCTTTCTTACTCCCAAATCTCGATGACATTCCCATATATATGGCCGCCTAATTCATTGATGACTTTGTTGCTTACAAAGTCATCGGTAAAAGGAGCAGGTGGAATATATTAAAATGAAACGCTTCCATATTTATATCCAATTTCATCATGTCTTTTTTTTTAATTAACAGTTCTTTTTTCATAGAATTCCGAAAATTTTTTTTTGTTGATGACAACTTCGTATACATTGTCATCGAGAAAGGAATCAAGTACCTATTTTCTCATTACTACCAAGTGAATGTGTCTCTAATGAAATTTTCAGAGGCTGAAAGTTGATGATTTCATTGATGACTTTTGTCACCACTTCTCTAAGTTCCTATTGGGGAAGGTCGAGTGATATAATTGACAAGTGTCAATGTATTTTTGTGTAAATACAGAACGAGTTGTATAACAAATTTTGTTTACATATCCAATATATTTTAATGCGTAGGGGAGAGGTAGTTGCAAAGAGAGAATATTTTTTCTTCTCATTTTTTCTCTTTTTTTTTTTTGTATTTGGCTGTATTGAAATATTGTGAGAGATATTATGTTTGTTTAGGTATTACGTATATTCAATACGAAACATCTAAATGATTTCATTATTTACGCTGATGCATCTAAATTTTTTCATTATATACGCTGATGCATCTAAATTTTTTCATTATTTACGCAGATGCATCTAAATGATTGCATGTGTATTGACGCATATAATACTCCATTTAGTGATCTAAATTCTATAGCACTAAATACAACATAACGATCCCCAACGTATTAAAATTTTTTAGTAATTTGATTTTTGACATAAATCCTAAAAAAAAAATTCTTAAATTCGTGACGAGATATAATATTTCATGCGACTAGACAAGCGAAATGTTTCTCAAGCTATTATAAGTATATTTAATGTAAAATAATATTTAGAGGATTAATTATTATTTTTTTTAAGTTTTTAATTACAATAATCCTTATTATAATTATTATGAATATCATGGATTAATTTAATAAACTTTGTATACACTAACTTGTTTATAATTAATTAAAACAAGAATAGGTAAAGATGGCATTTGTAGGAATTTAAATAGGGGTTTTATGCTAGATGCTAACAAAGAATTGCTAATATAATAATGTTCATTTTTATTATTTTTGATTGCTAAAAACAATAGAAATTTTTGTTTGTTTACAAAAAATAATAAAAATAATGCAATAGAAAAAAAATTGTTTTTTTATAACCAAAAATCTCTCCCCGAAGTATCTTTATTTATAGATATGGCTGACTATCACATAACTATTTTTATTTCGAAAATATAGTTTTTCAGGCACTTAAAAACAAATTTATTGTTGCTAATAATGATAATAAAAAAAAATTAAAAATAAAACTCTGTGTGGTTCAACATAAAAACAAATTATTCCATAAAAATAAATTAAGCGCGCTATTATTGTTCTCAAGAACACATTTTAATGAAAATTTTTAATTCGATTTTTTATAATTAAATATTCTAATAAATTTTTTTAGAAAAATTAAAATATTTTTATGTTTTTGTCTATTTTTTGGTACAATTGTCAATACAACCATATTTTCAGTATTTTTTGCATAGTTTTCATATTAAAATTATACATATTTATAAGTTGGAAAAATTTGTAGAGCTTTTGAAATTATTATTTATTTGCTTTCTCATTTTCTTCAGAATAATGCCAGAATAATGGTTTCTTTTTATAGGTTTCTTATTCAAATTAGTGAATTTATTCTTCAAATTGGGATATTTGATGTGTATATATTATTGACAATCATTCAATTAAATTTTTTGAATATATGGCTTTATTTTACGATGAATCAAAATAATGATTTTCAATATAAAAATGTTTAATAATTTATCAATTTTGAAGAGGGACGGACCTGTAAAAAAGGGTTCATTTCTATTTTAACTATTTCATAATGAACACAAAATGATTTTTTTTTATATCATAATTTCAACTTTAATGTTATTATTTTAATGACGATGAATGAAGGATAACAGTATTACCTTTTTTTGTAAGACTTTATGGAATGTTAAAAATTTTTTTTAATTCGCACTAATACTTTTTTTTTATTTTTCACTGAATGTTATCGAAGATGTTTTTAAAATATTTTTATTTTATTTTTTTTTAATTATCTGAAAAACTATCAAAATTAAACCATGGTGAAGACCTTAAATAAGTGTGTATTTAATTCTCGAGAGTTTCGTGTATATATTTCGAACTGTTTTCTGATTTAATGATTTTGTTGACGAACTTTTCGAAGTTATTGAAAAATTTCTGGAAGACTTCTTCTTTTTTTTTCATTGCATGTTATTATCAATTTTTTTTTACCAAAAGATGAACTTTATTAACCCATTCATCAAAGTCATGAAGAGTATTTTTGCATTTTTTTAATGTGTGTTTTTAAATCACAAAAAAATATGCCAATAATTTGTTTAGCAATTTTCTTTTAAGGTCTTTTTCACTTATAATTATGTCAATGAAATTCTGAATGCTAATTTATTGAAAATAACTATAAAATGACTTTGATTGTTAGTTATATATAAAAAATTTACATTTAAATTAAATTAAGTGTATGCGTGCGAGAACTTTTGGTTCACTGAACTTTATTAAGTTTATTCAAGTTAAAAAAAAAATCAATAATTTTTCAGTCATTACACTTTTAAAGAATTTTTATTTTAACCAGAAGAAATAATTAATCAAGCTAGGTAGGCATCAACAATGTAACCTCAATTAATCTGACACAAATGTTCGTACTGTATATCATTAGAAACACAAATATAACCAAAGTTTTCTTTGTTTTAAAATAAAATTTTTTATTTATCAGAAATATTTTAAATTTAATACTTAAAGTATAATACTTACTATTATTTCGTATTCTTTATAGAATTGTTAGTGGTTATATTAATAATCTATAATCTATTTGTATATGAAATTTATGAATATTTGTTTTTTTTTAATAACTACAATATAATGTACATATGTGAAGAACGTATACATGTTTATTCATTGAAGCTTAAAATTCAAAATTAAATACCTCGATGTTTGAAGAGCTGAACATTAAGTTTAGATACTTGTTTAATAATCTTATTTTGTTATTTTATTTATTTATTTCAGGTGGCAGAAAATTTTCTAAAACGAATACGTAATAATAGATAATATGATCATAGGTTTAATTCCAAGATGAAAGCAATTAAATGTAATTAGCATAAAAATATTGGACTGAAAAGAAAGTTCAAAGTTTCCGAATGAAGGGAACACTCATGAAACAATTATTGATGCAACTCATTGGACATAAGAAATTTATTCATCTTAAGCTAATCACAGAACTTGATGTATAATTTGCAGAAGAATCATTATGACAACATTATTAAATCATTAACTTTTACACATCGCATATTATATATTTCATATATTATAATTAATATTAATCTTATTTAAGCCCGAATAGTGCTGTAATCCTTTTTTACACATTTCCATTTTGTTAACTTTTATTTATTATTGATTTTTCTGATTGTGTGATTGTGATTTGTTTATTTTGGTTGTCATATTTTACTAAATATACAAATAAATACTTGAAATTTTTGATTTATTTACATAAGCATAGGCTCAAAGTAAAAGAGTTCAAAAGTAATTGCCTTTAAATTCTGCGGTGAATATACACAGACGACAATAAGATAAGAGGGGAACAGATTTATTAATAGAGATATTAAAACTTAGGACTACAAATGACTCAAACAAAAAGAAAATATAAAAAAGCTGAAGAAGAAAGATCAGTTTTGTTTGGTTTATCGCTAAATTTATAATGCTCGTTCGTTGTTGTTAATAATGTTCGAGGATTTTCAGGCTTATTTTTTAATAAACTTTTCAAAAACATTTATTTCTCTTCTAAATTTTCATTAAGTTCTTTCCTGAAAGTAACAACAACTAAAATGTTACAATAAAATTATGTGATGAAAATTTCTGACAAATTTTTGATATATTTTTCTAATTTCTTTAACCTTAAAAAGAAGTAGAAAGAATTTTATGACATTTTCCGTTTTTCTTTGGACACAACATTAAATTGTTCATAAAAAAAGTTTACAAACTTTCTGTGCTTTTATATATCTGTGTTCAAAAGCCAGAACGTCCTATCTGCAAATCTTTGTTTTGAGTTAGAGCGGAATAAAACTTTTTTTTATAATAACAAAAAATGTATTTGTTAAAAAATTGTAATTTGTTTAGAAAAGTTTTGCGAACAAATTTGGTTTCAGTTTTTTGTTTATACATTATCAAATTATTAGTTTAAACTTCTGTTATTTGAATAAGAAGCAAATTAGACGTTTTTCATAGTAAACTTAATATTATTTTCCAAAAGCACAATAAGAAAAATTTTGGTTAGGACGTTTGTCCAATGTCTATAACTTCTTAACGGGTTGTCATAGAAGTAAAAGGGTAAGGATGAAAATAAACTACATAAAAAAAGAAGCAACTTTATAATATTATCTCAATTTTGTCTTATAATCATTTAAGACGTTTCGGCTTTTGAACACAGATATAATTCCATAAAAATGCAAGATCATGATTATCTTTTTATCGATTAAAATATAAAAATTTGCACATTTATTATTTAATATACCTATATGTTATATCTAAGAGAATTTAATTTAGCAGAATGTAACAAATTCCAAAGTAATTTATATATTGCCACTCGATTTTATATTTTACGATGTCACTTTTTATGTCGTTCAAACATATATGAATTTTTATCTCTATGAAATATTTTTTATTTCATTTTATGTCACAATCTTTTATGTGTTACTTAAGAATTTTATAGGACTTTTTGGTGAACAAATTTTACGAAACATAAAGATTTGTTTTATGATTCAACAAGTAAAATGCAAAAGGATAAGTATAATAGTCGTATATTTTTAAAAATAATTTCACCCTCTAAAATATATGTATTAAATATTTTTTGAAAATTATTTGGGGCTGAAAAGTCTAAAGATTATTTGTAAATAAATGTATCTTTTTGAAAAATTTCTTCTAATCATAGATTCTAATAATGATTAGATTTTTCCTTACATACAATTTTTATCAAAAGAAACATTTCCGGACAAAAACAAAATTTATAAACCAACATCAATTATTTACAAATTTTCACTCAAAATAAACCTTTGGGTACATCCTTATTGTTTAAATGTGGGTTTTTAATCCGTTAGGACTTCTATTCATATACAGAAAGTTTTTAAAGTTAATATCTTTTATCTTTTTCAACCTAAATTTTAATCTTTGTTGAAAAAAAAATAAATTGATTTTCATTCTCTATTAATACCATGAAGAAAGAAGGGTTTCTAATATGAATTATATTTCTGAAGGGAAATTTTGTACGTGATGTATTGTAGGCAAAAATAAAATATATCTTTTTTATTTATTTATTTCATTATTTCTACCAGATATTTATAATCTTCACCGAAATTTTAAACTGATAATTTTAACTTAAAATTATAAGTTTCTAATAATCAATATTAATATATATATGTATGTATATAAAAGCGAAGTTGTCTGTTTGTCTGTTTGTCTGTTCCGAATAGGCTCCTAAACCGCTCAACCGAACACTTTCAAACTTACACCATGTCTTTGTGTCAGGTCGGGGGTCGTTATAGGCTACGTTAAAATTTGATTGGCCTCCTACCCAGGGACCTCCCCGGGGGCGGACTTCAAAAGTTCCTCCTAGACAGAGACCTCCCATGAAGGCGGACTTCAAAAGTTCGTCCGATTTCATTCAAATTTGATACATAAAAAGAGGAAATGGATAAAAACACAAATTTGGTTTGGTTTGGAAACCTGTTTAAGGGAAGGATATCATTCGATTTCATACAATTTAAGTGTTGAATAAGTAGAAATGATAAATATTAATTCTTCTTAGATATTTTCCCAAATTTATAAAATAATAGCTCCTATAATTGTTCATCAATCTGACAACCAAAATTTCACTTAAAACGTGTGTTCCACAACAATGTGTGTTCGAGTACAGGGTGGGGGTCGTTATAGGCTATTTTAAAATTTGTTGACCTCCTACCCAGCTACCACCCCACATTTTGCTGTAACATTTTTCTACAACATGTTGCTGCAACATTTCCCTGCAACATTTTTCTGCAACAATTTGCTCCAACATTTTTCTGCAACATGTTGCTGCAACATTTTTCTGCAACATATTTCGGCATCATTTTTCTGCAACATGTTGCTGCAACATTTTCCTGCAACATTTTCCTGAAACATTTTTCTGGAACATTTTCCGCAATATTTTTCTGCAACATGTTGCTTCAACATATTTCTGCATAATTTTTCTGCAACATGTTGCTGAAACATTTTCCTGCAACATTTTCCTGCAACATTTTCCTGCAACATTTTCCTGCAACATTTTCCTGCAACATTTTTCTGCAACAGTTCCTGCAACATTTTCCTGCAAAATTTTGCTGCAACATTTTTCTGCAACATGTTGCTTCAACATATTTCTGCATAATTTTTCTGCAACATGATGCTACAACTTTTTCCTGCAATATTTTCCTGCAACATTTTTCTGCAACATTTTCCTGTAACATTTTTCTACAACATGTTGCTGCAACATTTCCCTGCAACATTTTTCTGCAACAATTTGCTCCAATATTTTTCTGCAACATGTTGCTGCAACATTTTTCTGCAACATATTTCGGCATCATTTTTCTGCAACATGTTGCTGCAACATTTTCCTGCAACATTTTCCTGAAACATTTTTCTGGAACATTTTCCGCAATATTTTTCTGCAACATGTTGCTTCAACATATTTCTGCATAATTTTTCTGCAACATGTTGCTGAAACATTTTCCTGCAACATTTTCCTGCAACATTTTCCTGCAACATTTTCCTGCAACATTTTCCTGCAACATTTTCCTGCAACATTTTTCTGCAACAGTTCCTGCAACATTTTCCTGCAAAATTTTGCTGCAACATTTTTCTGCAACATGTTGCTTCAACATATTTCTGCATAATTTTTCTGCAACATGTTGCTACAACTTTTTCCTGCAATATTTTCCTGCAACATTTTTCTGCAACATTTTCCTGTAACATTTTTCTACAACATTTTTCTGCAACATTTTCCTGCAACATTTTTCTGCAACATTTTCTGCAACATGTTGCTGCAACATTTTCCTGCAACATTTTTCTGTAACATTTTTCTACAACATTTTCCTGCAACATTTTGCTGCAACCTTTTTCTGCAACATGTTGTGCAACATTTCTCTGCAACATTTTTCTGCAACATTTCGAGAAAAAGGTTGCAGCAACATGTTAGCAACATGTTAGCAATACTACCGTGTTTACGCAATCTTAAGAAAAAAAAAAGTATCTACTTCGAATTAAAATAATTTAAATAATTAAAAAACAGAATAAATTAAAAAATAATTCGAGACAAATAAAAGTTTTCTATTTTCATTGACAATAATTTTAGTTAAAGTTAAATTGAGCTTATGTTTTTAATTCCAAATGGCTTATTTATGATTTTGAAATTTATCAGATTATATAAAATTATTTTAAGCGTCTTAACCTATATATTCAATTTTCATTGAATTAACATTGCGATTTTATACATGTACATAATAAAAAATTTTATTAAATTTCTCATTGTACCTTAGGGCTATATTATGCTTTCAAAATTTTTTATTAAATTTTTTTTTTTTATCAAAAGGACTTTTTCTGTAAAGAGATTTTCTAGATTTCTACAGAAAAACTAGTTTCTTTTTTTTATTCTTTAAGAGGCCAGTAGAGTGATGTGAACTGTTCATAGAAATGCAAATGAATAAATATGAACAAGTGTGTTCAAAATAAGTTTAAATTATAAATTAAACATAACGACCACTGCCACTGATGCATTGAACTTGCGTAATATTATAATATTTATTAATCGAATTAGAAATTGAATCTAATTATAGACTAGAAACTATTTTGGAAATTTAACAAATTATCTATGCTGATGAAATAAAGACTAGTTGAATACAACTGAAATTTTGCTTAAAATGGCGGTCATTTACCTTTGATTCTATTTAAAAAAGTGTTAATTTTTTTTTTTGTAACTCATTAACAAATCAAACTCGATATTTTTTTTTTGGGTTTAAAAAATAAATATTACATAAATAAACGGAATTAGCAGATTCATTTAATAAAACAAATATAGTACATTAATACCATATAGTATATTAAAACCAAAATTAAATTAAGGTATTTTATATAAATGAAAAACAAAATTTAATGACACAATGATAATGTTACAAAAAAAAATTAATTAAATGAGAATAATTAAAATAAATGTTTTAACCGTTAAAATGAAAAAAAAAAATCCATAAAAATTTAATAGTAGTATGCTGCATAATCATGTAAAGTAAACATAAAAAGGAAATGAATCAGAAACCGGCGAATTGAAAAAAAAAAACATATTTCACAACATTAATAATGTTGTTATGTTCTTGTTATGTTAGCATTCCTAAAAATTCTTAATATAATTGCTGCTTCTTTAATCAGAGCAATGTTGAAAATATAATATCTCGGGTATTTCGTTGTTTAAAATTTTCTTTTAACATAAAATATAAATGATACAAAATTGAAAAAGTATTATTTGTTTTAAGTTACTTGCACTAATACGAAACTTAATTATCCAAAATTGTTTTATTTTAACTAGTTCATGCATGCATGTAAATATTTACTTAACTATTATATAGACTAAAAAGGTTATGGTGTAGGAACAGAGTTTACTGCATTCAATTGTGTCGTATAATAAATTATTTAAAAAGATAATTAAAACTTATATTACAATGTAATACAATTATAAAAATGAAAATAAATTCATTATTAATGTGTGAAAATAGTTAAATTTAATGAGCCATGACAATCATGGGTATCAAATTTAAACTGGTCAGGTACACAAAATATATAATTGATTGTCCAATATCATTTCTTTTTAATACATTTTGTTTTTACTTAACGGATAATATGAAAACCTTCTTAAGCTTGCCTGTCAAATATTTTTCCACGTTCAAAATTTTAACTCCTATATTAAGTCCTATATTAAAAACAGAATATTTAACTTGAAATTTTCTCTAACTCAAATTTTTATTCTCATATTTAATGTCAAAAAAATTTACTATCGAAACATCACGGAAAGCCCGCTTTCAGTTCTCAGGCGATTTTATTATTCTTTTCACTCAATTAATTAAAAATAAAACGAAATCTCTCTAGCAACTTCGATTTTCAACTTTAATTGCAATTTCCAGATAATTAAAAACATGATAAATATTTTTTATTTGTAAATTATTGTTAAAATAAAATAAAAATATTTTTATTGAAAAATATTTATGAAAATTTTTATTTTCACAATAAGTAGAATTTTTCTTTTTTGAAACCCTTTTTCTGAGAAGTTTTCAATGGTATTTTTAATAAAATGAAAAATGACAAAAAAAATATTGTATATTTATTGGTTCATGTTGTGAGCTTAATTATTTTATTTTTTTTTTAAACTTTGCAAATAGAACGAAATTTTTCTTTCATCTAACAATTCTTTTGATCCAACATTTTTAGATTTTATTTTATTGAAAAAATACGTTATTCATAAAACTTTTATTATTTCATAATTAAATATACTCATTGTTTGGACTGGATTTGACGTATAATTTACTCAATTCAATAGATACTTATGACCCCATCATAATTCAATTATAGTGTCTTGAAATATAAAAATTGATACGTATTTTCAAATCTATACCATGTACATGATAGCTTCTCGGTGTTATAAATACGACGGTTGTGACTTTTGAAGCGTAATAAATTTTAAAATTTATTAATGATAAACTTTAGATTACATTTTCTTCAGCTGGATCATTGATTTTCTCTATTGGCTTATTCAGTTAAATAACAAGTCAGGATATTAAAGGGAATAATCGTCTTTAGAATCAAACTTTAAAATTTTAAAGATTAAAAAATTTATTAAAATTTTATGGTTTGCATTCCGCATAACTACGTAATATGATTGCACAGTGCAAATAACATCTTTATGTATAAACATATAATATAAAAATGTTACAACTATGTTGCATAAAATTTGTCTACATTTTCCTTTCTTATGTGAGAATTTTATTTTTTATTTGTGAACTTTTTTTATTTGTGTACAAAATCTTCTTTTGGATTTAATATTTTTTTTATATTATTCCAATTTCCGTCCTGAAATGCGATTGTCAATTTATTTGTTGTATATATAGTGTAACTATATGTTACGAAAGTATTCATTCAAAGTAAAACGATAGTTAACAAATATTTAAATAAATCTGAGGAATTGTATTTCATAAAATATAAAAAGAAAGAAAAAGGATTTATTATTTCTTTATTGAATTTATTTGATTGAAAAAAAAAATTATAAAAGGTAAGAATAATAACCGTAGAATTTTAGTATTATCATCAGAAATATAAAATTCTTAAATTTATGATAAATTATAGCAAAACGTTTAGAATTTGATAAAAAAGATATATTTATTTAGTCTTTATATGAAAATTTCAGCTATGAACTCAAAATTATTGTGAAGTGTACTTCTGTACTCAGTCTTAGTTGTTAGAAGTTTTATATTACTTATTTTTCCTATACAGTATTCAAATTTTATAACTTTTACTAATAATCCAATGTTTACTAATTCCGTAATGTCTGAAGGGGTAATTTAACTGGGCGCTAGAACACTGTTTTGATTTTCTTTAATCACGTAACCTAGTACGTAAAAACATAGACTAAATAATTTTACTAACAAAACTCTACACTGTACTTTTATTTATAATTGTATGCATCTATTTCAAATTTATATTTTTCAACAAAATTAAATTTCGAAAATAAAATTTTAGAATATAATATACATAAATTTATATAAAAATACATCAAATTTTTTTGCTGGTCATTTTACATGAAAATCAAATAAATCTGTCAATACCTATGTCCTAACACCTTTTTCAAAATGATAAACACGTTTCGGTAAAGAAAAACTTTATTTTTTATTTCTTTTTAAAGAAAATATTTTCCAAAGTTTATTTGGTAATAAAAATAAAGAACTAAAAAAGGATAAAAATAGATCTTTTTTTTTTTTATTGTATTTCAATATTCCGAATGGCAAAACAAATCGGAATTTAACTAATAGGATTTATTTTCCGGAAAATAAGGATTTTAAAAAATACGTGAAAGAAGAAAATTTAACAATTTTTTAAATATAATCTCTTTAATAATCCATTAGGTTTTTACTTGATTTTTTTTTTTCGGAACGGAAAATAAATTAAAACGATATGAAATATTTTTTTAATGGGAAAAATTTTTTTAAATCTCAAATTTTTGAGAAAAAATCTAACATTTGATCTTTTTAATTTTGTAGAGAATTAAAAAGAAAATTTTTTTTTTTTGAAAGAGTTTAAAATTATTCTTTGCCTCCATTCTTAACGAAACAAGACCGAATTATTTTGTTTTAGTTCAGCAAACATTGCAAACTATTCGGAACCGAAGATATGGAAATTTTTGCGTGTAGGGCTTTAAAAGTAATTATCTTATCTTCGAAATATAATAGGCGACCTAATGCTAATTTAAAAAAAAAAGAGAATTTCACAAAATTAATTGTTTTATTATATGTTGGCGACAGTGTGTGAATGTACGAAATACTCATAAAATTACAAAAGGAGTCTACTAAGATCCTCGTCAGATAATTTTCAAATTCAAATTCATTTATTTTCAAGCTGATATAATACAGCTACATTATAATTACTTATATTTAGAGATTTAGTGTCCTATGCTACTTTATTACTAAGAAATTTATGTTACATTATGACTAATTCTATATTTTTATCAAAACATTTAATATAGGAAAAAGCTAAAACCTATTTGAATTCTTTAGTCAAATAATTTTAACGTTTAATTTTCCATTAAAACATATTATTGGACAAATTTTTCAAACAAATTATTTATAATTTAATTGCTTGATCTAAATTGTTTTTCTAATTAATCCGTTCGAACAAATTAAAAGAGGAAATTAAAATCCATGGTAGGATATAATTGAATAATTTTTTCGTCCAAACTATTATGTAGTTTTTATTTCATTTCTTTTCATGTTTTTTCAACTCATACATGATTTTCATGAATATATTGATTTTAGAAAGTTTTTTCTTTATAATTATAAATTAAAAGTAGATTATAAGGTTTTTAATT
Source organism: Hybos culiciformis (assembly GCA_964007475.1). Lineage (NCBI taxonomy): Eukaryota > Metazoa > Arthropoda > Insecta > Diptera > Hybotidae > Hybos > Hybos culiciformis. The sequence goes on along the minus strand of OZ023274.1, from coordinate 92,573,427 downwards.
GAACTATAGTCATTGCTGTCACTTTGAAACTGGTATTTATGTAATGTTATGGTGTTACAGTGTCCTTTTTGATTTGAAAATTTTTTCATTGAGCAAATTATTTGGTAATAAATTTCTGACATTTTAAGACGGTTTGTTATTATTAAATTAAATTTCTAAATAAATTCTGAATTAGTTCTTTTTGTTGAATATCCTCCTCTATCTTCTTGAAAATAGAAACATGAAATCCTGTTTTTACTTTTATCTATTTACACAGCAGAGAACATTAACATACCTATATAATTATTATTAATACTTATCAAAGTTATAAAATTTATTGTATCAAGATTTAAAAACGATTTTCTTTAAAGATTTTTTTTTTTTAATTGTTTTAAATTTTAAATAAAAAAAAAAATTTTTTTTTCATCTACATTAAAAAATATTAACGAATTATTTATTATTCGTAAATTTAGTTTGAAGTAAAAACTTTCAGGATCAATTTATTAGTTCTAACCCTTTTCAAAGAAAAATAAAACCTAAATAAGTACATATACAGATTCAATTTTGTTATGATACTAGTTGAATATTTTATGAAGGAAGGAAAAAAAAATTAAAAGGTCAGATAGTATGAAAATTTATTTATAAAAAAAACTTTGAGCATAAGTAAAAGTTTTGGTCACCTAAAACTGTTTTATTATTATCATCTAATATATATTTGATTATAAAATAATATGAACTTAAAGTTCTGAATAATTATTAAGTTATTTATATAGAAACATTCAATAATTTATGTGTACGTTTGATTGCATTCGTTGAGTATTTATTAGTGTTATTCAATTTGCATCTTTGGCTGACTTTTCAAATCTTTTTTTGACAGACTTATTCCTTGGCTCACTTTTTAAGTCCATTCAACTTAAAAAAACTTGTTTTCATATATATGGGAATAATTAAAAAAAAATAATTTAGTTATAAGACAAAGTTTTGGTAATAAATAAAATAAAAAAGAAAACAATCTACAAACCTATTAATTTAAGGTAAATTTTGACTCTAATTTTAATTGTTTATAAATCTAGATAAAATAATAATTAAAACATAGTTAAAATAGAATAAATTATGTTGCAATTATAAAAACATTAATTTGGAAAATTTATGAATAATACGTAAAGTGTTTATTTTTGTTGAAAATAATTTAAAATCTTTAATTTTAATAGTATTAAATTAATGATGCAAAAACTGTTCATGTAATGTTAGAAAATTTGTAATAAATACCAAAATTAAATCAATATTGTGGAGGATGAATATATTTCGACATAATATTAAACATAAATATTTAATATTTAAAATTATATTATATTTAAAATTATAGTATATTTATGTATATTTTATGTATATAGTATATTTATAGTACATTTATGAGGACCCATAATTATTTCAAAATATATGGACTAAGTCTTTCTTCGTCCTGTTATAGCCTACCTACAACATTTGATAATTTCTTTTAAATCAGGTTATCCTTGGTCAATAAATTTTCAACTCTCAGATAATTTAGACACAAAAAATTTAAAATTTATTAAAAAACAAGGAAAATGAAAAAATAAAACAAATCAATAAATTATTGTTTAACAAAAGTTTTCACTGATATAAATTCATCCACAATATATATTTTTCGTTGTTCTCTTTTATGAATTTATATTTTTAGAGACTTTTCCATTCGACACTTTATTATTATATGTATATACTATTTATGTTTAATATATTTTGAAAATTTTCTTTTATTGTTTTAATTTTTTTTTTGAGTTTTCCGAATTCTATTAAAGATTGTATAAATAAAATTTTTTTATAGATATTTTTCGTACCAGAAAAACATATGTGTTTTGTTTTCATTATTAATTCATAAAAAACTGATTTGATTTCGAAATTATTTGTTTATCCAAAATAGTATATGTATAATACAAACTTAAGTTTAGCAATTAAATAAATATAGTTTTCAATTAAATTTGAATAAAATTTAAATAATATTATACACAAATATACATCAGTGCTGAGCTGAAGGGGGCTCGCACGGGCTCGCAAGAGCCCCCTGATAAATTTAAAAAAAAATTGCGAGCCCTCTGATAAACTTTAAAAAATTCGCGAGCCCCTTGATAATTTCAAAACATATTTCTTTTAACCCAATATTAAAATTTTTTGATGCAACAATTTTCGAAAAAGTATCGAAAATATCGATTTAAAATATTAGTACATTATTTGATACAATAAAAAAATCGTAAAGTTAATATAGAAATGTTTGATTTTGTATACCTACTACTGAATGAAAAGTCCCGCCTTTTATATTTTTAAATTTAAACGATCGCCTAAATTTTAATGTAATTTTTTAATATTTTATACATATATGTATATATACTAAACTATTCAAAAAATAAAATGCAGGTAAAAAAAAAAAAAATTTTTTTTGTGAATCTATCAAATCTTGAATGCGAGCCCTCTGATAATAATTCCACAGCTCAGCACTGAATATACTTCTTTATATAAATTTTACTATGAAATTGAACAAACTTATATTCAAAGTTTATCACTAAAACAATTTAAGACAAATACGTTATAATTCTAGACAACAAGTATATCATTCGTTTGAGAGTTTATATTATATATTAATTTTAAATAATGATTATAATTTATTATTTTTTTTTATGGATATTCATTTAAACTAATTATGATGTAAATTTAAAAATTTAATATTGCGAAGTAATAATTGATTTAATTGATTGTTTACTATGAATGTCATACATTTTTCATTGTAAGTCAGTCCACATTATTCACTAAATTTAGCTTGCAACCCAACATGACGTGCATTGTACATACACATAACTACATCTAAAGAAAATTTATTTATGATACTCTTAAATAGTTATTATTTATTGAACTCATCTTTAATATAAATTTAAATTTATAATTTTTCAAAACAAATATTAAATTAAATATGATTTAATACCTTTAATTTGTATTCAAATAAGTTATTGCCATTAAAGTGTACAATAAATCTATTTAAAAATAATAAGAAATAGAATGTTTTTATAAGGTATATTGTAGTTTTGATTTAATTTAATTAATTTGAAAAATTCGATTAAATTAATTAAAATTAAATTTAAATTTGTTCAATTTAAGTGACTTTAAGATTTGAGAGTTGAGGTTTGTAGTTCTGATTGTTCAAAATTATCCTAATTTTGTACCTTTTTCTTTAACCAAAGCGGACCATATGTTTTCAATACGTGTCCCTTAACTTGACAAGGGTTCATGGTCAAATTATATAATATATAAATTTTTTTAAAGAATTATTGAATTATTTTATTTCTGGTGGGTAGTTTCATGCAGATTAGATAAATTGAAAAAAAATTAGATCTCGGATGTTTCTAAGGATTCAAATTGAGACAAAAATTGTTATACCAATTGAGAAACATGTTTAATTCCTGACTGTAACCCAGGTATCTTAAGAAATTAAAAATATTTTCTATCGAAAACTGGCCCTTTATACCCTTTATACCCTTTATTTTAATTAAATTAAGGTATAGTTAAAACTCTAAAATTTTAGCTGAGCTTGCAAAAAGCAGCTGTGAACAAATGACGTTAAGAGAATATATCAAAATCTGACACCAATTTGATGTCCTCAATTTACCAGTCTTGAAAATATTATAGGTAACATAACAAAATAAAATTGGTAAATAATTAAGATTTAAAGTACGTACAACTATTTTTCATAATGTTTTATTTTGCAAAATTAAACATTTTATAATTCAAACCAATCAATTCCATTGATTTGATATTGATTGTGTCATGAAATTGTTTTTGTGTGTACAAATGTGACAATGATAAAGATTTTCATTTTTTTTTTGCTTGATTTAAATTTTGTCGCTTTTGATGTGGCTTTTAGTAAATGAAAATAAATTATTCAAGCAGAAAAATCCTTTTTTTGTAATCCTTTTTACTTTAAATTAAAAATATAACATTATGAATCAAAATGAATAATAAACAAAATACAAAACTTTAATAAATAATGTTTATGTATACATCACAATTTTATATGTTTGAATACATACATACAATGTTGTTAAAATAAGATAAAATAATTAAAATAATTTAATTAATTGAAAACAAGGTAAAAGTTAAAGAAATTTAAATAATTAATACAAATATTAATGTGAAAATAATTAATTAATATCTCATTTGTATAAGGTAATTAGAATAATTTTTTTTGACAGTTTAATAGCTGGGATTTTTGTAAAAGGATTTCTATATATACTATAAATTAAAAGGCGTTTAGTAAAAAAGTGGGACAACTTAAAAATTACCGAATATAGATTATTTAATTATTATTTTATAATGAATATAATTTTTTTTTATTTCGATATTATAAGTAGATTTAACAAAAGCAAATGTGTAAAATAATGTAAGTGAATTATAAGAGTTATTGCTTATAAGAGTTATTGCTTGGATTTCAAAATAAATCTAATAACTTCAGCAAATCCTTTTCATTAACAAAAAAAATTTGAAAGCCATTTAATATTTAATGTAAGTATTTACGTTTAATGTAGAATTTTAATTAAAATAGGATTTGTCAAATTAAAAACTTTTACATTATATGCCTAATGAGAGCTACAATTATATGCCTAATGAGAGCTACAATTATGTGATTAACATAACTTTTCATATAAAGCAAAATTTACAATTAATAATATAGTTATTTAAAGAAAAACTTTTTCTTCTAATTATGAGGTGAAAAATTAATTATGTTGTTATCAAGAGACGACCTATAATTAATTTTTTTTTACCATTTTATTTTCCATTAAATCATGTGAATGATGACTCTATTGAAGCAATTTTACGTAAATGATATAAACTACAAAGAGTATTTACTATAGAAATTTTAATAATAAAACTGTAGTTATTACTGTATTTAATTCTATTCTCTAGCGATGACCACTCAAAAATAAATTTAGTCAAAATATAAAAAAAACTTGTCATAGTTATGTTATGATTCCATTTCTTATATATATCCCTAAGAGAATTAGAATAATGAAAATTTCGTCCCAAAAATAAAAGGTCCATTTAAAAAGGAAATAAAATTTCCATAATTTTAATAGTCAATTATTTGGCGAGTCAATAAGATGAAAACCTTATGTTTTATATAATATAGTGAATACAGTTTGGAGTTCACATATTTAAAACAAAATTATAGAGAAATGAACTAGTTAAGCTTTAAATTTTTTTCTATTTAGTTAAAATATAAAAAAATTTAATTATATAATATTAACTTTAATTTAAATTGGTAGTTTGCTGCAGATTACATAATGTAACCACAAACAAAATTTGAGAAAACTAATTACAATGAGGTTAATTTTTATTTCTCAAACTTAAATCATCTCTAATTATAAAAATACATAAAAGCTTAATTGGTTTGAAGTTTTATGTATAACATTTTGTTTTCATATTTATTTAAGTTTTTATACAAAACCATGAATGTGTTTATTTTTTTGACCTTTTTCATTTAATCTCTTATTATTATAATAATAAAAATATTTTTTCAAACTTTGCCTTTATTCGGCATTATATTAAGATATAAATATAAATAGATCTTAAAACTTTTTCTCTTTCATACACAGATCTTCAGATATATTGCGTTCAGTATTATTTAATTATATTCGATATTTTACTTTTACAATTTAAGCATTATTGCAAAAAAAAAACAGTCTGATTTACTCAAATTATTTTACCATTCAATTACTTGTGCTCAGCTCTAATAAGCACTCAAATAAAGTTACTACATATTTTGAATATCTTTATCTCTACTGAAAATTACAAAAGAGACTAAATCCTTAAACTTTCAAAAAAAACCGTAGTATCTTACTATGCAACAAAATTAACTTTTTAATAAAGTAAATTCCTCTTTTTATCAGCACTATATTTTCTTACATAATATTTTTAAAAATATTTCATAAGTTTATTCGTCATTTATGCAATCGCGTTGTTTTGTGAAAAGCAAAAGTGTCAACTTCACAAGAATGATAATAATGTCTGAAAAAGATTCATATTCTTGACTCCTTTAGTTTCTTTCTAAACATAAATCTTAAAATTGTATTAAATGGGTTCAGAATAACTTGAATCAGAATAATTTTTGTCGGAAAAAATTTCTTCTATGTAAATTTCCCATCACGTCATGTTATGAGAACATAAAACTTAGAATAAAAAACGAGTTTTAATAAGCTTGTCTTTTTTGCTTAGGATTAATAATTGGTCTCTAGAAAATAATTTTCAGTCAGTGGCTTGTCCCATAAATATTATCTAAGAAATTATCAAAAAATTTAACAAAAAAGGACGAAGTCAAATTTTGTACTTTGTTTGTGTAATGTTTTTTTTTATATTAGCATAGTTTTTTTTTATTGTACTATATTTTCCCTTGCCTTTTTTAGCTTGAAAGTAAAAGTTCCCTCTATTAAGATGAATATTTTTATTTTATTATTTTCTTTTCAGCAAACATAGAAATAACTTTAGAAAAGGAAATTTGTGTTTAAGTTTATTTTTCGCATGTGATGTGTATTAACATTTAACGCAAAATAAGGAAGTAAAATTCAAAAGATTGCTAATTAAAAAAAAACAAAAAAAAAAAATGAGTTCAACATGAAGAACCCTATAATTTTATATAACATATAACAAAATCCAAAACTTAAGTTGAAAACTTATTATAGTTTTAGTTAGGATTGTAAGAATCTTAAAAAAATAATTTCCATTGAATTAGTATAATATTTTACATATAATATTTTATTACATTATGTATATTAAGTTATTAATCGCTAAGAATGAAGTTGAATTAAATTTTTAATGATGGATCACTGAAAGCTTAGATCTTATGTTAAGCTTTTAATCATAAGAAAATGTATAATGCTATTGCTTTTTGTCTATGTAGCTAAGTATATAGCTTTTATGTTTTATAGTTTTTGAAACAGTTTTCGACTATGTATAAAACAAATCATATGAGTTATATAATTCAATAAAAAGATATTGAATTTTTTATTCATTAAAAAGATTTCAAAAATTTCAAAACATTGCGCAAACTGTCAAAATATCAGAACAAATTATATTGTGTGCTGTTTTCTCTAGTATATATTTTTGTTTTCATTTCGTAACTTTATTTATTAATTTTTACAACTGAATAAACAATTTGTAAAAGATACGATTTATCGTTGTTTATGAAAAAATAATTTCCAATTTTAACGAATTCAATTTCTTTTTTTATTCGATTGAAATAAAATCGTTTTTTCTAGAAAAATAGTGCGAAGATAATAAATTCGAAACTTTAATACTTTGATTTGGGCGTTATATTACACTTTGCTGCTTTGCAGCTTGGTAAATTTGAAAAACGTGAGAAGATATTCTTCCTGTCAAAAATTACTTGTTTTGACTGAAACAACAATCAGAAAAATATGTTTATTCTAAATAAAAAAAAAAAACTTTGATAGTGACGCGGCGCGGAGTTGACTTTGAGTAAACAACAATATCTACAATGACAAGTAAATTTAGTTCAACGTTCGTTATTTTTGCATCTTATTACATTTTTATATTATTTATCTGTGGCGTTGCATTAGAATCTCATAAAATGAAAATAAATCATAAGATATAGAGAAAAACATGAAAAATAAAAATTATAAAAAAATCTGACATCGTTTTGAACGCGAAGTTTATTATTTCCATTTTATAAAAATTACAACACACCTACAACTATCATAAATTTTCAAGTATTTTGTTGTTCAATTGGTTTTCATGATGTCAAAGAATGGTGCTTTATTTTTATATATAGGTACATACATTTTTATATGGAGATGAATAAAATAAAAACTTAAAAATATTAAATTGACTTTCTGTAGATGCATTTCCTTGTATTGATTTATTTCTTTTTTTTCCTTTAAAAGTTACTAAGAATAAAATTCGTTTGAAAATATGAATTCACGTGCGCTTCAATTATTAAATGTTTCAACTTCTTTTGTAGTATTTTTTAATTTAATATTTCGATATGTTTGTTATATTAAATTCTTTATTGAATAATATCAAATGCAGGAAGCTAACATTCAATATATTTTACTTATTTTAACTTATGTATTTATAAAAAAAATAAATACTAAATATTTTTTATATTTCAAATATTGTTTTTAAATATTGGTCGTAAATAACGTTGGGTGTAAAATTCTAAGAAGGAACCACAAAAATGGTATTAACTAAGAAAAAAATATTTTTTATAACTAACAGAAATTCTAGATAATTTATCACAAATGATTTTGAAAATTGAATTTTCAGAAATTTTATTTATTTTCTAAGAATGAAAAATAATGAAAAAAAATCTAATAAAGCTGAATATTATTGAAGTATAACTATTAAACGATTCTACAGAAACAACTTTAGCTTGTTTGATATTGTATTTTATAATAATCTCCAATCAGTTGTTTTATCAGCATGTTTTATCCATACTCAAACCAAACCCACATTTTAAAAATGTAGCAGAATACATACTGCACCGATCCGATTCGAAAATGCCGTATATGTCTTGGCAATAACGAAAGCATGTATTGCGCGACTTTATTATTAAGTTTTAGTGTGTGAAAAATTTAAGAACCGCAACATCTGAAATTAATGAAGTGTACATTGAAAGAATAAATTAAAATCCTATTTATGCTTAATTAAATTATTTCACCTCTGAAGGATAATATGTACAGTACTGCTGAGATATTAACATAGTGTTGCATGTAGACGAAAAGCAAAAATTGTTAATATTAAAATTAAATCTCGAAAATTTTTTTGAATTGAAAAGAAAAGCACATAAAAAAAAATATAATACAAAACATCGTAAAAAATATTTTTAAATTTATTTTTATTTTTAGTGCAATGTTATGATCTGTTTTTCAGTTCGTTAACTGTTGTTCTTTTTTGTTTTCGATAAAAAATAAAATTCATTCAACATGTTACAATGTTCTTTTTGATATAAATTATATTGAATTTTTTTTATAAAAAAAAAAAACTCGATTTTCCTTTTTGTTTGGAAAATATGAGTTTAACATTAAATTTTTAATATGTCCAGTGCAATATTATATATTTCCCAAAGCCAAATTAATTATTCTTCATTTGATTTTTTTTTTCTGTTTTTACTTCTAACAATCTGTTGTATATAGTAAAAAAACATTTGAGGGAGATATATTCTGTATATAAGTAATTGTGAAGTTTAAAGAATTAATTGGGTTTTTGCAAAATTCTGTCATTATATATCTAGTTTGGTTGCATTGACGTTCTGATTCAAAGATAGTGTGATTGGTTTCGATTCGACCATTTTATTTTTTTGCTTTGAATTCTGCGAATTATTAAATTGAAAAAGTTGTTTGATGATTAGCAATGCTAAAATTTTTATAGATTTATATGTATTTTATTTTTACTAATTATTTTGATTTTTTGTATTCCTTGTGGAAAATCAGATTTTATGTTAAAAAAAAATATTCTTTGCAATAAATAGATATTAAAACATTTTTCATCCTTTTTAATTATTTTTTTTTTTCTTTTGACAATTTCTGGGAATTTTTATTCATAATACTTATTTGATTTTCGATTGAATCTTAGCAAAAATAAATATCTAGATACATAGGAAGTTACTACAGATAAAATGTGGAATGTTGAAATCTAAAGTCAGAAATTTTTTTTTAAAAGAAAACAACTTTTAATATTTAATTTTCAATTAAATAACCCCAATTTGACTGGTTTTAAGGATACTTAACCCGAAGAAAATTTATTTAAATAAAAATTAATTTGATTAAGTATTTGACATCTAAAAATGTAGCCAAAATGATAATGATAATTTCAACTTTGCTCTGTTCTCACTTTTCAATGACTCTTTTATGAAAGTTAAATTTTTGGAAAAGTGTGGCCATATAACAAAATTTTTCTGTTTTTTTTAAAACAAAATAAAATTGTTTGAAGGAAAATAGTAAAAACTTTTATTTCCGTTAAATGAATTTTAATTTGAAAAGTTTTTTCACAACTTTTACTTCATTACAAAATTAAATATCATTTCTGAATTAATTATCAGTATCATTTTCAATTAAAAGAATACAAAAATGTACATATTATTATGTAGCCATATAACTTAAATTTTTATTTATTTTGCTTTTTTTTTCAATTTAACACACATTTTCAATCTTGCATAGACGTTATTTGTCACACATTACACACATTCCATATGAGTTGTAAATTTTCTGATTTTCGATAATATTTTGGTTTAATTTACATATTGTGTTGAATTTATTATGTGTCATTTTAAAGTATATCTTTCAAAACTTTTCTTTAGTAGAAAAAAAATTCGTTTCACACATTTTTGTTTCATAGAATGTAAAATATTTAAAAGACAAAAATATTTGATTGCACTTAAGTAAGGTTACTTTAAAGTTCATATTCTACAATATAATATTAGCTTTATTATATACAGATTTTTGTAAATTTATTCTGATTTTTGCATAAATAAAATTAATGCAAGTAGTTGAATATGTAAACAAATGTATTCACTGAGATTATTTATTTTTATTAAAAAATTTATTTGACCTAAATCTTTCCAAAACATATTTGAAATTCAGATTTTTGTTTTAGAATTTATGTTTAAGAAATTAATTTTCTTAAAAGGATTTATTTAAACTAAAATATACTTAGTACTTGAACTAAAATATATGCATTATTCTGAAATACATCATTACAAGATTTTTGTAATCCTTATAAAGTTAACCAAAATGATTATGTTTTCATTACCAAAGAAAAAAAATCACAAATAACTCAATAGTCTAAATTTTAATATTTAAAATTTTCTAGCTATAACTTAGTGTAGATATAGTTTATTGAATTTTGCAACATAAATAATTTATTATTAACGAATTTACGAAAAATTTCGAAAATAGTGCAGTTTCAATTACTCATGAAATCGTTCAGTAGAACAACGTTTTATTCTATATAACTTGTAAAAAAAAAAAATTCATATTAAAAATTTAATAAGTTATACCTAAAGTAATTTATAAAAATTAAATATAAGAAACATTTTTTTGATAACCAACTAATTTATCAATGTCGTGGCAAATTCATTTAAAAGATTATAGAAGAAAAAAAAACATTTTTTTGCTATATTTATTATTCCTAATTTAAAATATCGTTTATTTTCATAATATCCTTTTGTATCAAAAACATTAATTTTAGGATTGCCAGAGATTTAAGATTATATTTCGCAGAAAAAAAAAACATAACTTAAAATATGGAAATAAGTACAAATAATGCTAGGAAAGAACAATTTATTTTTATTAAAAATTATATACCATAAAAAAAAACATAAAAATTGTAGAACAGTATAATAAAGTATGTGGACCGTTTTTCATTTAACAGTCGATATCTATCAATATAGTTAAAATCGAAATTTTCTTTCATCTTCAGTTATAATCCCTGGCGTATCGGGAACTTAATATTTTTTTTAGTTTCCTTAAATCAACATTTACTCATAAACAAATTTTCATTTAAATGCATTTTCAGTGGCCAGTCCGAATCATTGGAAACAATCCAGGATCATTTTTAAAGTACTAATTTTCTTCAAAATCTATTTAAATTATATAATTTTATATGAAAATTAGTTAAACCCTTTACCCGTTGAGAGATACCCAAATCCGGAATCTCACTATTTAAAGCTTGGTTGGTGATGAACAAAATTACTGATATTTTGGTATTTAAAATATCGAAATCCGGCTAGTAGTTTAAGCATTTTACTGATTGACGGACGGACAGGCATAAAATGAAAATATCCAGTAGGTAGGTTTTTCATTTTTGATGGAAAACGGGCTAAATAATTTCAATTAATTTAAATTAAAACATTGTCTATTTATTTTGAACACAGGCTTGGATAATTTTATTTAATATTGTTTAGTTTTTTTTACAAAATCATTAGAAATCAACAAGAAAACTTCTTCGCAAGGCACAAGAGCACATCAGGTAACCTCTTGCACAATAGTACATTTCATATGGCCTGGTACAATAATCCCTGCAATCATCGTTTTTTGCACATGTTCTTTCATCATCAGCTGCATTCACTTGGAAAACAACGAAAAAAATAAAAAATATTGCAATATTTATGTTGAACATTTTCATTTTTTTATATAAATTAAATTTTTGTTTTTTTATATCTAAACAGAACTAGCAACTTTAATGTTAGAATTAGAACTGAAAGTATTTAAACTGTAGTGATAACTAAAATGAGCATGAAACACAGCTTTTTATAGTAAAATTTTATTGGAATAAGGTTGGAATATTTCATCAAAATTTAATATAATTAATAAATTATTAGTTTGTTTAATTTATTTTAAAACAATTCATTCTTGCCCTGACAATCTTTATGTTTTAATGAAATTAAATTATTTATTTATTTAATTATTTTAAAGTTAATTGATTCTTATTCAGACTAAAGGTTATGCTCTAATTTAAAGTTATGTCGATCGGAAATTTATTTGTAATCAAACTTAGTATATATATGGTGTGATTATGTATATGTAATGTTTAAATTTATCCGAAAGACTTCGACGACAAATAAATCATATAATAAAGAAATGCATATGTAAATATTAGATTATGAAAATTTGAATTGTAAAGGTACGTCGTCAAATAAAAATAAAAAAGCTTGTTATCCTATTGATTTATTTTTTCACTTTATTCGAACCCTTTGAACTGTTATGTTCTTAAGTGTTTTTTCATAATAACGCATAATGTTGATTTTCACAAAAATTCGAAAAATTTAATAAAAATCCTTTCAAAATTATTTTACTGTTTTTTTTTTAAAAACATTTTATGTTTAAGTGTAATGTAAAGAATAATAATATGTTTTCAATATTTCATTTAAAATCTGAAATAAAAATGATGAAATGAACAATTCATAATACCGTATAGTATTATATAAAATATAATGTAATGTATTTATGCTCGAATTGTAAAAACTATGTTGTTTCAAAAATTGAGCGAAAGATAAGAACATTAAATGCAATAACGATTTAATATTCTCTCATTATCAATTTTAATTGCATGATAATAGTAGATTATTGTATATGTTAACTAAATTTGTTATTAATTACGAGGTGTCTATACACACAAACACATAGACACGAGTCAAAATTATATCACGAGACCGAAGGGCGAGTGATATAATATTGACAAGTGTCTATGTGTTTGTGTGTATAAACAACGAGTTGTTATAACAAATGTTGTTAACAAATTTTGTTTTAATGCGTAGGGGAGAGGTAGTTGCAAAGAGAGAATATAGAGATAATTTATAATAAAAAATATAGATAAAAGAAATGGAGGGAAATATTCCACGTTAATCATTCTTTAATTTCCCTTTCTTTTACAGATAAAAGAAGATTTGGGAAATATTCCACGTTAATCATTCTTTAATTTCTCTTTCTTTTACAGATAAAAGAAGATTTGGGAAATATTCCACGTTAATCATTCTTTAATTTCTCTTTCTTTTAGTGATATTATTTTTGTGTATGAATTACGTAGTTCTCATTTTTTCTCTTTTTTTTTTTTTGTATTTGGCTGTATTGAAATATTGTGCGAGGTACTAATGATTTCATTATTTACGCTAAATGATTTCATTATTTAAGCTGATGCATCTAAATTTTTTCATTATGTACGCTGATGCATCTAAATTTTTTCATTATTTACGCAGATGCATCTAAATGATTGCATGTGTATTGACGCATATAATACTCCAATTAGTGATCTAAATTCTATAGCACTAAATACAACATAACGATCCCCTACGCATTAAAATTTTTTAATTATATGAAGATGAATATAAATATAGAACTCATATGTACTTGGAAATGTACGTTATAATTTATCCCTTAACATTATATTTAAAATTTTCATTTTATTTACTTAAGCAATAAAATCTGAACACAACATAAAAACATAATATTTCCATACTTCATCAAAAGAATTAAATTAATTTTTCAAAGTGTTGTAGAAAAAAAAACATCTAACAATAATAATGAAAATGTATACGAAGGGAAAATTTGATTTTATTCAAATTAAGAGTATATGTTGTATTGTTATATACTCTTCTTTAATGTTTTAAATTTATATTTATGTTTATATTTATGTTTTTTTTTGTACTTTTAAATTACAGGTGTATTAAATATGGTTGAATTTAACAATTATTATTTCAATTTTTGAATGTAAATCATCATAAAATTACGTAACATGATGCTTACATTCGTTTCTGAAGAGATGAATTATTATAACTTTTTCTTTTTGAAGCTGAATTTTATTTCATTAAAAATAAAAAAAACCGAAAAGAAAATTATGTTAAATAACAAGTAAATTAAAAGCGGAAAAAAGTATTTTATGATAAAATATGAAAACAAAAAAAAATTTAAAAGTGTTAATGACTTTGAGGTTTTATTATTAACAATTCTTTATTTTTCCTGCGTTGAAATTGTTTATGTAAATTTAAAGTATAAAGAGTTTCTTCAATGATATTTTGAATAAAATACCAAGGAAAACCTTTAAAAAGCAGGGGAACTGACTTTAATTTGAGATTTTTTATTTTTGAAATTGTTAATGGAAGCTCAAAACGTTTGTTTGCAAAAAATAAAAATTGTTTGAAACAGAAGAACTATAGAATTTATTAAGTGAATAATGAGGAATACATTTTAAATTGTCTAGAATGATTCTTAAGTGAAAAAAAAATCAATGAATAAAATATGAAATCATATGTTATAAAAGTGCTTGAAATTTATATTTATTACATAAATATTATGATTATTTTAACAATTTCCCAGAACAGTGCTGTAATTGATATCTTGTATTGTATATCGCAAAAAGCTAAGTACCGACATATATTTTTTCGTTTATTTTTAATAATTTTAAAAGCTCTGTATAGCTTACAGAGAAAACTAATAAACGATATTAATGGTATGAAATTTAAATTTTTTTTTGTATAATTATTTGTTTTCATAAAAAAAAAAATTCATTTGAATGAAAATGTAAAATTATGTTAAAAAAATTTTTTTTTTTATAAAAACAAATTAGGTATTATATAAAAAAAAAAATTTAAATTTCATATTATGATTAATATCATTTTTTCGTTTCCTTCTTAAGCTAAAGAGCTTTTCAAATAATAAAAAAAAAAGAAAATACCAAAAAATATGGTCAAAAAATTTCATTTTAATTTTGCAATGAATAAAGCCCTGTTATTAGGTTTAAAAAAAATTGCTTTCAATTAAAATGGGATTATTTATGTTAATAAACAAAAAAAATAAAATTTGTGGCTTAGCATTACATTGAAAGCAATTTCTCTTTAAAAGTAATTTTCACGATTTTTTTTTTTGTTAAAATAAACTTTTAATGATAAACAATCTAATTTAAATCCAATTTAAGCTTAGTAAAAATTTACAACTTTTCATGTAATGAAAATATCGTTTTATAAAAAATGTTTAAAGTAAAATAAATTACTTACAAGTACAACATAGTATAAGTGCGCGATATTTTTTTGAATCCGTGACAATTATTAAATATTCCAGAGTGAAAAAAAAATCAGTACCTTTGAGAAAACTATTGATTACTTTCTCAAATACAAATACTCTGTTATCATTACTAGTATATGTACTCAATACCAAATGATTTAAATTTTTACAGCAAGCTCTGATATAAATGAAATATGCTTATTTTCCTTAAGCTCATTTTAAAGAAACCTTCCTAATCTTTTTCTTTTAAGATTTTGTTTTTAAGTAAATTTTTAAAAGATGTAGGTACAATTTTTATTCCTATTTATTTCTAAAGATTATCAAGGATCTATAGATTAAAGAGAAAAAAAATTATGTTATTTTAATTTCATTTACGTTTGTCTATTCTAATGAGAATACTAATGAGAATATCAAGCATAATGTCAGCATAATGACCAACAAAATTTTATATTTAAATTATTTAAAGTTTTTCCGAGAAAAATCTAAAGTAAATATACACTGAAATGCGGAAAATGAGTCTCTATTCTTTTCATTAAATACGTCTGCCTTTAGTTTTGTTAAAATAGTTCAATTAAGATTAAAATAACAAGATTAAAGCTTTTAATAGTATTAAGTCACGCAGCTGTGACAATTCTGTATTTTGCAAGATTTTGTCTATACAAAAGCATTTAGGAAAGTTTCTTAAAGTTTTTATTTATTCTTTTTTTTTAGATAAATTTTCGTAATTTTTCGTTGAAATTAACTGGAAAAGTTCTTATCGTTAGAAAAAAAACAACTTAAATTAAACAGAGAAAATTTTTATATTATTGAAAAATATAATTTTATCCTTTTTTTGCTACTTATAATTTTTGGCATGACTTTTTATATGAATAATTAAGAATTATATTTGCAGAATCCTATAAAGATTTCGTCTGATAAAACTTTCGCATTTCAATAAAATGTCTTAATAAAAATAAAACAATACAAAATATTTACAGTTGGTTCACACTACGAAATTAAATATGAAATTTCCAATATATACAATATAGTAGGATTCGCTTCTGAGTGTTGACCTGTTTTGATGATGTCTACGGCTACATGACATAACCGCGAATGTCATAACCGCGAAACTTTTTTGTCATAACCGCGAAATAAAAAATAAAAGTGTCATAACCGCGAAAAATGTCTTATATTTTTTTTGTCATAACCGCGAAAAAATATGGCAAAAAATTCAAAAAATTTCGTTTCGCGGTTATAACAAAAATTTTTGTTATAACCGCGAAACACAAAATTTCGATTTTAATCATTTTGCGGTTATAACAAAAAACGCGAAACACAAAATTTCGATTTTTATCATTTCGCGGTTATAACAAAAATTTTTGTTATAACCGCGAAACAAAAAAACTCGATCATTTTGAAAAATGAAATAAGACCTCGATAAAAAATGTTGTGTGGTAAGCACACGGGGGGGGAGCAGCAGGGCGGCGGGCGGTTATAACAAAAATTTTTGTTATAACCGCGAAACACAAAAATTCGATTTTTATCATTTCGCGGTTATAACAAAAATTTTTGTTATAACCGCGAAAAACTTAACATTTTTTTTGTCATAACCGCGAATTCGCGGTTATGACAAAAATAAAATTAGTTTCGCGGTTATAACAAAAATTTTTGTTATAACCGCGAAACTCATACAAATTCTAGTTTCGCGGTTATGACAAAAATTTTTCACGGTTATGACATTCGCGGTTATGTCAGTTCACCGATGTCTACATTCTGCATTAACCATTGAATCAGTTTGCTTGAAGGATTTTACCTTTAAAATGATTTTTTTTTTAACATTATCTAATAAAAAATATCTTTTTTTTTTCTCGTGGAATTTTATTTCATCTAAAATATACGTAATCAATGAATATGCCAAATTTTAAAATTTATTTTCTTTTTAATATGAATTGAAAGGATATAAATTATAATTTCACGAAAGTTTGAAAGAAATAAAATTACTTAAATGTCAAGAAATAAATAGTAGTAGATAGAAATATTAGATTTGGATTTATTTTTGATTTAGAATTGGAAAAAGAATGTTTTTTATTTTCGCGCGAACAGAATCTAAATTTTATTATATAGATTAGATGTAGATTGTTTTCTTTAATATTTATGTTTGTGAATATTCTGAATTCTACCATAAAATTAATCAATCTGTCAGAAATCCAACTGGAAATCATGAATATCGAAATAAAAATACTAAATTTTTTCGTAGAGGGCTTACAAAAAGAAATAAAAGTAAATTACTATATTATAACACGCATATACGTATGGCTATTAAAATCTCAATAAACCACAATTTTGTTTTTTTTTTTTTATAACGTAATAAACAAAATCAGGTTAGAACAATAAACACTGGGGAAGTCATTATAATAAAATAATTTTAATTGAATTTTTATGTATCTCATGAATTTGTCCTTCTACAAATAATACTGGTTATAGGGCCTGCAATACCGGTATACCGGTATATTGGTATACCGAATACCGGTATTCTGAGGATATTTTTTAAAACCGAAATACCGGTATTATGACATATAAATACCGGTATTTGGGTATTTAAAATATCATACATTTGAAATTTATTTAAATCATACATAGGGTTGCCAGTTTTTAAAAACCCGAAATCTGGACAAATTTAAATTTTATTGGTTCAAATCTGGACAAATCTGGACAAAAACTAAAGAAATCTGGATAAAAATCTGGACAAAAATTATATGATTTTTACCAAGAAATAAATTAATTTAGTTTTTTTCATGGATTAATATAATTTTATTGCTTTTTTATTCATACTGAATTCTTATTATAAAGATAGAAAATTATTATATAATGATACAATCTGCATTATATAAAACCAGTGCATTTTTTGTAAAGAAAAAGCCTGTGGAACTCAACATATTTCTAGGTAGTAACCAATTCTCAACCACCTAACTCATTTTTTCACTTTCAATGAACAAAAAAGATAGAATATTAGCACTTACCACTATAAAGTTATGATTTTTGGATTTTTCAGACATTTTTCTACATAAATCGAGATTGTTTATTTTATTTGTTTTAAATTCGTAGAATAAAGAAAAAAACCCATTTTCTCCTATTCTCAGTCTCAGCCACCCAAATTATATATTTGTTTTTGTATTAATTAATAAAATTATCAATTTATACAATTTCTTTTAAATTTTTAAATAAATCACCAATACCGGTATAATACCGGTATACCGGTATTTATTTAAATACAATACCGAAAACCGGTATTGATTTTTGTCTCCAGTATTGCAGGCCCTAACTGGTTATTACCAAACAAAAAAAAAATTATATAAGTACCTACTGGGTTAAAGTCTGGGTAAATGTCTAGTTGTAGTTGTAAAAATAAAGTTTCTTATGTTTTTATTTTGAACTAACTCAAGCTTACTAGAATTAGGTCCTCCATCTATTGTACATATTTCTTAAAAGGCTAGTCGAAAATTACAATCGAAAATTTGTTGAAAATTATTTCTAAATTTTATGTCTGTGTTCTCAATAAATTTTTTTCAGTTTGTTTGTTTTTCTATGCAGTTGTTAAAAAACTAACAAAAAAATTAAATAAATTTAAAGTCACTAAATTAAAAACTAAATCATAAAAATGTATACATATGTAGTGAAATTAATCGAATGAAGTTTTGAAATTTTATAATAGTAAATTTCTTCAAGTCCGTTCAACTTATTTACAATAAAATCTTCTCTCATCTTAAAGTTCATTTTAATTTTACTGAAAACAAAGTTATGTTAAATATTTCAAGAAAAAAAAAAAAAAAAAAATAAAAACAAACAGCAAAAAGATGCTGAAATCAAAATCAAGTTGATTTCATGCTGCAATTTCAATTTTTTAAAATGAATAAATTTATTTAAAAGATTAAATTTTTTTGAAAAAAGATAACGCAAGAAAATAAAATTGCAATAATATGAAGTCATTTTAATTTTTTTGTTCTCTTTATTGATGATTACAATTTTATTCTTATCGTTTTCCGTTTCCATTTTTCTTCTTTTTTTTTGTTAAACTACATAATAGGCAATATCCTGAAGCAAAGAAAAAACTGTATACGTATATACTTGAAAATAAAGCATGAACTCATTCAAAATTGAATGCAATGATAGATAATGGGGAAAATTCCGATTTTATTTATACTTTAGAGTTAATTTTGGTATGTAGTAACAAAATTGAACGAAATAAAAATCTTTAAAAATTTAATTATTTTCTAGTTAACTCAGAACGAGTCTTTTATTTTTTTTTTGTTTGGCAATTATTTTGAAAATCATAAAAAATTACTCTTTGCCAATTACTTTGCAATCATTTTATCAATGTTATGTGTGCCATATTAACGAAAGAGCAATTTATTGTCATTAATATAAGTTTTCAGGAAGTTTATTGAAATTTATATTTTTGCTGTGAAACAAATTTTGATTTTATAATTCAAGACTTTAAGATTGACAAATCACAGATTGATTTTATCTCAATATATTGTTTAATACTCTTCTTTACTATCTTATAATTCTCAATATCATAACTTTAGATTGACAACATTGTATAGTTATATGTATGATGTTGTCTTGAAAAAAAAAAAAAAAAAATTAAAATCATAATACATATTATTATTTTATTTTTGGAATATAAAATATAAAATATTCCAAATATTCTAAAAATTTAATATACAAAGATATTAATGAAAATTTAATATGAAAATTTTATCTCTGCCAGAAGATAAAATTCAATGCTTTTATTTATTTATTTTTGAAATTTTTCAGAGAAAAACACATGAATGCAAGAATATTTTTTATCCTATATATTTAAATAAAAATATTTTCAAAATTTCATATTTCAGTGGTAAGCAATCGACGATCTAGGGGGTTTTTATTACTCTTATAAATAGCGACGAATACGTTTTTGAACAGGACAGCGTCCCCAAAAATATTATTGATATGAATTTGGTTTCCCTTATTTGGAGGGATCTTTATCACAGAGTCCTTAAAAACTCCCTAAAATCGGAGTCCAATTTTTTGGATTTTATTCAATAATTAAGGGCAAAAGAAAAGTTGTTTTTTAAGTAAAGTTTTTCTATCATGAGTAAGAACATTCAGTTTTAAGAAATTCTAGACAGAATAAGTAGAATTAAGAAATTTTGATTTTTGATTCAACCAATTCTTTTTATTTTTTGAATATTATGTATATCTTTCAATCACAATCAAGTTTGGTTAACATGAAAAAAAGAAAGAAAAACAAACCGAGTTTCCTAAGTGCTTATATAAGAATATTTATCACTGTATGTATCTTATGTTCTCTTGTTTTCATACGAAGTAAGAATTTAGTCATTTATTTAAATATTTTCTATTATTATTATTATGGTATTACAAAATTTGCATAAATTCTTTCTTTATTGAGTTATAAATTTTTTTTTCTTCTTCTTATATTAATATTATTGAAATGAAAAAAACCACAGGATATAATTGGAAATAAAGATGAAAAATAAGTTTTTTAAGCAGAGAAAAAAATATTTATTTAAGTAAAATTGAATTTTTTTTTCTCAATTAGCAAAAAAAGAAAATACAAATTTTAAGATACACGATTTCATTATTTAAATATGGACTAAAAAGTAAAAAATAAAACTCCATAACCAATCCACAACTGCCCACATATAAATTGTTGTCGAAATCTATTTTCTGCTACTGGCCCGAATACGTGAGCTAAGTGGGAGCTAAACAGTTTTTTTAAATAATACAACGACGGGCTGCAATAGATGCAATATTGCATTGTATAAGTTTGCTGGAAGTGGGTCAACTATCATAGTTCTAAAATTTGAATCAAACAACCTCACACAGTTTGTGTTTTAAATAAAATCGTGTAGAAAAGAAAAGAAAGGAAAGAAAAGTAAATGTTAAAAAAAAAAATTTAATTAAAAAATTTCTAATTATGTTTGTGTTTTAATGAAAATTACAGTTAATTACTTTAATGCGCATGGCTTCGGTAAGTTGTATTTACATTCGCAAATTTAGCTCGGTAAATGCTCCATTACATGCATCAATACACATGCAATTATAGAGGAATGTAAATTGTATTTACATTTCCCTGTGATGTAAATTGTATTTACATTGCTCTATATTGTATTTACATTCTTCATTTTGAACTGCGTAATACTATAAACAAAAATAATATCACTCACACTCACAATATTTCAAACAGACAAATACCAAAAAAAAAAAAAAATTGCAAATGTATACCTCTCACATGCATCATATCAATGTCAAACAAAGCTTAGTTTATAATGCTAAAAATCTATATTTTCCCTCTGAGCTAATCTATATTTTCCCTCTGAGCAAACAAAAAAAAAAAAAAAGAACCAATAAAAAAATACGCGGCTATTTTTTTTTTTTCGAAAAAGCGGCCAGTCGATCAGTCGATGAATTTTCTTAACATGTGTTTTAATCTACTATTTTTAAAGGATCTTCGAACCTCTACTACTACATTTTTAAACGAGTGTGGTTGGATTTTAGTACAAAAATTTAAACCACACTTCAAAAATTGCACTTATTTTTATTCAAAAAAACAAAATGAATAAAAATAGAACAATGGTAACCCTGAAAATATCTTTGTTGTCATTATAAAGTTTGCTGTCAAATGTCAAGTAAGATTTTTTTTTTCTTTTATCAACAAACGAGGAAAATGGCAGCAACAAGGAGATTATTTATTGTAAATATAAATTATAACTATATATTTATTATTTGATTATAAAATTATTATTATTTTTTTTAATAATTAAAAATAAAATTAAATAAAATTTAAGAAGACCATTAGTTCCTAAAATAATAAAAAAAAAATTAGTAATTTTTCTAAAAAAAAATGATTCGATTTTTTTTTTTGCAAAAGAGAAAATGAATAATTTTTTTTGGAAAAATTACTAATTTTTTTTTAATATTTTAGGAATTAGCTGATCTTAAATCATCCGGTTTGAAATCATTTCGAGAAATAAATTTACTTCCGTATTAATTAAATTTTATTTCCTAGCTTCATTTTGAACTTTTTTGTTTATTTTTTTCATTGTAAATGTATTGTTTTCAACTCCCTCTCCCATGCACATTAAAGCAGTATACAATACATGGTAATCAAATTTGTTATACAGCTCGTTGTGTATACACACAAACACATAGACACTCGTCAATATTATATCACTCGACCTTCGGTCTCGTGATATAAACATGACTCGTGTCTATGTGTTTGTGTGTATACACAACTCGCAAGAATAACAAATTTTCTTACCATGTATTGTAATCTACTATAATGATATTTAATTTTTGCAGCGACAATAAGTAATATTTTTATTCTGTGCTAAAATCTATTTCTCTTCCGAGGAGTTATTTAATAACTTAGCAAATAATGTTGTAACATACACAGTTGATATGATTTATAAGTTTCTGTTTTTAAGATTTACACATATTATGAATTATTTTTGCTCTTAAAAATCCTTTAAAATTTTTTTTTTTTATGTAAACTTTTTTCAACTTAATTTTTTATGCATATTATTAAGTTCTTTCTTCTTATGAAAATTACTTTTATTTAAGAATGAAGAGAATTTAATGTAACATAAAATTCAAGTCATATTTTATTACAACAAGTGTTTTTTTCTAATATAAGAAATATTTTAGTTTTCTTTTATGTATAAAGCAATAATTTATTATATAAAAAAGATATTTTCTTTATATTTTATTTTTTTCTAATATTCTTATGTTAAACAGTTTCTAAGAAAAGAAGACAAATTTATTCCACTTAAGATGAATCAATCAATATCGAATAACTATTTATAAACTCGGAAAATGTAAAAGTGACAATGATAAATGAAATGTACAAATTCTGTTAAATACATACCTATTTACAAATGAAATGAAAATAAATTGGTTTTTTAACTTGATATGTTCTCAGTTTTTGTAGTAATCAAAACGAAATAAAATGTTTGTGTATTAAATATGGTGAATAAAGAATTAAAACCCTTATGATATGAACATGAATTACATAATAATTGTTAATCACTGTCAGTTAGATTTTATTTTTGATTCGCAATTAAACTACTTACCATTTAAGGTTGATATCAGTCGAAATTTATTTATTTGTCAGTATTATTATTTTAAATAGATATTATTAAATGTATATACATAAAGTTTGAAACATAAAAAAATTACAGTGGTGTCAAATTCAAAATGTTTAAATTTTTTTTTTGTTTTCTTGAAATTGTATATTTTTTTTATTTAATGCTAAATTGAGTTAACAAAAATGTATAATATAAATCTCATTATAAAAATCATAGAATAATTTATTACCGAATAAACATTCACGTATCTACTACAATTTAATGCGACTTGAATTATTTCGAAATATTCAAAATAACGAAACAAATATTAAAAATAATATATAAGTACCTCCATACGTATAAATATCAGAGTTTCTGAAAATAATGTTATTATTAAATTGACTTTAAAAAAATATACATTTTCATTTTAAATTATTGTTTAAGTGGATTGAAATATTTGAACCGTAAAAAGTTTCAGATATGCTAGAATTTTTCTAAATAAATTTTGGCTGTAGATGATTTTTTTAAATGATCCTTAATTCATATTATTATTTTTTATGTATGAATTAACTTGTAGAATATCTTCTAAAAATAAATATCTGACCCTTGCTTAATTATTTTGGAGAATAAAAAGTTATTTAAAACAACAAAAAAAAAGAGGATTTGTCGCGAAAATTGTGTTTAAAAATCTTAATTCCTTAAAATATTTCGCTTTCTATTTTTAGAATGATAAAAAAAATTATAACATTTATTTAGTCATTAAAATAATATTTTTTATTTCATAAACTTATTATATTTGTGTATATATTAACTCTTTCTAGTTGTAACTAGGTACTTAAATTTTATTGATTGACAAATTTTTAAATAGGTCAGATATATAATAAAAAGGGACGCATTATGAAAAAATAATTTTGCTTTTGAAATTTAAAGAAAATATTTAAGAATTATTATAAATAATAACAAATTAACAAAACAGTTGATAAGGGTAAAAAAAAGAAAACAAAATAGGTTTCAAAGTATAGATATTATATATACAGTTATTTAAAGTATAGATATTATATATACAGTATATTATGACTAATTTTATAGCATACATGCATAAATATTTTTATTAAAAAAAAAAAACCTTCATAATACTATACTACAAAAAAAATAAAATAAAAAAGATAACATAAAATAATACTCATAAGTTCGTTTTCAATACGAACATTAAGTATCATTAATTTATTTCCCTCTTATTTATTCTTTTTAAAACATAACTATATTATTATGTGAGTAGTTCAATTTTGATGACATTTTTTCTTTGTTTTTTTCTTTTTTTAAATAAACTGTTGACCTTTTTTGCACTCTCGTTCTTATAATTTAATATTGCGTACACATTAAAGAGCTTTAATATAATTAATTTTAATTAGAAAAGAGGTTGATAAACGAAATATTTTTATAATTATAATTAAGGTCAGGAACTAAATATTTATGTTTCATATGTTATGCAAGGCATAAGTATTTAGTTAGAATATGAATTACTTTTTTCTTTTAAAATAAAAATTGTTCGCGGGGTTAATCTAAATGTCCCTTGAACGTTGAACCCCCTTTTTATTTGCTTATTTAGCATTGTGTGCTTCTCAACATGTTTCTTAAAATAAAAAATCGTTTCAGTGCGCTAGCCGAAAATTACAATGATTTTAAATCTCCGATGTTGGTATCGAATATTTCTGAAAATGAATTCTGTCAGCGCTCTTTTTAAATTTTGATTCATAGATACTTGATTCATAGATACTAGATACTTCATAGATACTTGTTTCTTCTGTTTATCTAAAATCCAAATAAAGATAAATAAAACGTATCAAACATATATTTTTGGGTATACAATATATATACTCTGTACATATCGATCTATAATATAAAAAGCTTAGTTGCTAATTCATAAATCCCAAAATGAAAATATTTTCTTTCATTGGCAGTCTACAAATATCTATGAGCAATGTACATAGTCATAAAAATATTGATAATATTATATTTATTATGTATCTCATTCTCTATGAACAGTTCATAAAACTTAATTATAGTAATAATAACCTGTCTTAAATTGCCAAATTTATGCAAATAATATAATTTTAGTAATATAATATATAATTATATGTAAATATATGCGCACGTAAAACAATAATAATGACAATAATTAAACGGATTTTCTAACTGTGTGTATAAAAATGTAAAATGTTAAAAAAAATAGAAATAAACGTGAAATTTTTGAAAGAAAATATACGTTTTATATTTTGGTTATTTTTTCAGAAAATTAAACATCTGATATTTTATATTTATCTGTTTTTTTTTTGTAATAACGTCATTATAATAATATTTTAATTTTATATTTTGATTTTTAATTTTTCCCAATTATTATTGCTATGTTGTTTAGAACATTAGTGTAAAACACAATGTTCACCTCAGCATGTTTAATATTTTGTTACAGAAAGGAAAATATTTGTAAATATATTGTACATATTACAAAGAACTACACAGGAAAACAGTCGTAACTCCGTCAAAGAGGCATATTGATTCATTTAATAGAACATCATTTCTAACAGATCTCTATGTCGCTGAAGTGATAGCGATAAATATTCTTTTCGATTGGATATTTATTGAATTTTCTGCATTATTTTTACTGTTTACGTCTAGAATGACATTTGAATATTTGTTCTTAAAAATATTTGTTTAAAAATAAGTTTAACGTTTGTTGGAAATAATTATGTTTTATTTTCAATTAATTTATGTAAATATATACACGTATATAAATTTTTCCATTTCAGAGCAGGTAACAGAACAGATCTATATAAATTATAACTTTTAGTAATCACAAATTTTTTTTCATGATTTAATGACATTTGACCAGTAGTACTTATTTTGAACATAAATTTCAAAATAGCAATTGCAATAATTGAATTTTATGGAAAAATGAAAAAACATATTCAAAACTCATATGACCTAAAATACTTTATTTTATTTTATTTTATTACAGAATGAATGACCTGTCAAACAATTCAAGACAGTAAAGTATTAAAAAATCTCTAGAAACTCTTTCACTCTTTCAAAATAAAAATGAATTTAGTAGAGCAAATAATTAATCTGTAGATTTTTTTTTGCTTGCTTCTTTTTATTTTCCAAATATTTAACTTTGTAAATTCTTTTTCTTAAAATAATAAATGACTACTATACTGATGTTAAAAAACCATTATAAGAAAAAAAAAAAAAAAAAAATGAGAAATATAAAAATAGAAGCAATTAGTTAATTAAACATTTTTCATTATTAGGTACTTATGCTGAGAAACATTGAATAATTAATTGTAAAATTTTCCAATCAGCTTACCATGAAAAATTGTAATTTGAATTTTCTGCTATTTGGGAAATAAAAAAGCAAGATAATGAGAATATGTACTTAGAAATGGATTTTGATTCTTCAAAATAAGTTTCTTTCCTTTTTATAAAAATAAAAACCTATTAGAAATTAAAGCTTTACAGCTAACGAACTTCTAAAAATTAATTTTACTCATCAATAAATCATATTTTACAATCAAGAAAAAAAATTTCGAAATTGCATAAAATGTTCAGAAAAATTATTAAAAAATATTTAAATTTGAAAATAAAATAAATCAGGTGAAGCTAGCGTTGCCAGGCGTCCTCCTTTAAGGAGGACAGTCCTCCATTTACTACTTAAAATATCCGTCCTCCAAAAAGGCTTAAATATCCTCCATATTGAAATTTACAAAAAAATTATCGTAGTTACCCTGTTGCTCGCTTTATTTTCTCGATTTATTTTCTTTTGTTAATAACTAATGTTCTTTTTCTTTTGTTTTGTGTACATATTATAATACTACTACTGTACTGAGTGATTATTTCCCAAAATTTCATCAACTGGTTCGCAGTGAAATTATTTTGCAAGGAAATAGTATACTAAAAAAATTAAACAGCATGAAACCCACTTTTTTTTTATTAATTCACTAATTAATTTAAAAAAATAAATATTATTTATATACAACTGAAATTTAGTAAGCATATAAAAAAAACATTAAAATTAAAAATCAATAAATTAATTAAAAATTAATTAAATCATTTAAAATTATTTCAAATAGCCGGTTCGCACGAACCATGGGGGGTGCCTTAAAATCAAGTGACATAAAGTCAATTGACTTTAAGTCACTTTCAAAGCGACATAAAGTCAATTGATTTTATGTCTTTTTCTAAAATGATACATAAAGTCAAGATTTAAAGTGACCTAAAGTCAAATGATCTTATGTCGCTTTGCAAAAAAAATTAAAAGTGACATAAAGTCAAGATATATTTTTTTGATAATGTTCAATAAATAGATTGTAAGTCACTTTCAAAACGACAAAAAGTCAATTGATTTTATGTCTTTTTCTAAAATGTGACATAAGGTCAATTGACTTTATGTCACTTTAGATCTTGATTTTATGTCATATTTTTTTCCCAAAAATTTGGCCTTTTCCACCCGCGCCTAACGCATAAAAAATCGATATTCGTTCATAACGAAATTAAATCGAATAATGAATTAATGTCGAGAAATAACTTAAAATTATAAAAATTAATTAATGTCGAAAATAATTTAAAATTAAAAAGTTCAGGAAGAAATACAATTTTTTGGAAAAGGCCAAATTTTTCGGAAAAAGAAATATTTTTTTGAGAAAGGGCCAAATTTGTTTTATTGTTTTACAATTCATTCTTAGAAATAATTTAAAATTAAAAAGTTCAGGAAGAAATACAATTTTTTGGAAAAGGCCAAATTTTTCGGAAAAAGAAATATTTTTTTGAGAAAGGGCAAAATTTGTTTTATTGTTTTACAATTCATTCTTAGAAATAATTTAAAATAAGTTCAGGAAGAAATACAATTTTTTGGAAAAGGCCAAATTTTTCGGAAAAAGAAATATTTTTTTGGGAAAAGGCAAAATTTGTTTTATTGTTTTACAATTCATTCTTAGAACAATAAGAATCAATTGACTTTATGTCACTTGATCTTAAGGCACCCCCCAAGAACCATAAGATTTAGACTTAACGATTTGTGCGAACCGGCAGGAAAGCATGATTGGTGCTACTACTCATGCAATAAATGAATTGTTTTAGTTTAAATGAGTTTTTTTTTTCATCATGTCCTCCTTTTGAGTTTTCAAAACCTGGCAACGCTAGGTGAAGCTCGACTTTCAGAGAAGGTTCAATTTAGTAAAGCTATTGTTTAACTAAGATTACACTCTAGAAAGTTTTTGATGTAAAATTACCACGATTATCGATGGTAATAAATTGCCATCGATAATCGTGGTAAATTTACTCTGCATGTGTAATACAAAATATTTACACATTTTGGTGTAACGTAAAATTACTCTAGAAAAGAATAATTTTACATCAAAGTTTACGCGAAATTAACGCAAAATTACTTCCAATAGAGAAAATTTTAACATAAAGTCGTAATATTAAACAAAAAATTACGCCAAAAGGTTGTAATTTAAATTTACACCAAAAAGACCAAAAAAACTTTAGAAGAAAGTTATTCTTTAATTTTATTCTTAACTTGGTAATTGGAATCTATAAAATTTATAAATCTAAGGTGTTTTGAAGGAAATAACAGAGATATATTAAAAATATCCGTTCGAAATTCGTACCAATTATTATAGTATTCTTATGTCATACTATACCACCCAGTCAAGTACTATAATGATTAAACCGGCATAGTTTGGCTAACATATTAAAGTTTAAAACTATTTTAAAGTGAATCTAAAAAATTCTTATCAAAAATAAAAAGAGTTATCCTAGTACAAATGTTTTACTCCTAAGTTCTTTAAAAATGTTCGCAATATGCATTTATTTTATGTATATATTATGTACATAGTAATAATTATTAAAATTTATTTATCATGTAATTATTATGTTAACTTTACATTTAATTTTTGTTCATATTCTTTCTTTATCAAGATATTGTAGTCTAGACACTAGACATTTATGAATTGGTTGTAAAAAAAATGTATAATACCTTCATAATGTATTAACATAAAATTTCTCAAACAAAAGAAATAAGATTTCTATAGTTTGAACTAATTATTTATTAGGTTTTTAATATCAATTTTTCATGCTAATAATAAGTTGGAGTTGTATGTAACTTTTAACACCACTGCATTTTAAGGCAATAAATTTCCAAGAAAACTTTACCATTACTTTCATATACATGCAAATATGAGAGTAGGAGGCTCAGTATGAAACACGCAATTAAAAATTAAAACTAAAGAATATTTTTTTGGTCATTTAATATGATATAAGCTTTTTCTTACGTTAAGAATCCTCATATTGAGATTGAAACAATATTCTAATCTATAATTAAAAAAAACTGAAACGTTTACCCAAAAAGAATCCTCATATTGAGATTGAAACAAGATTCTAATCTCATTGAAAAGAAACTGAAACGTTTACCCAAAAAAAATTTCAAGTATATTTTATATCTGTTTCAGGTGGTATTAAATAAACAATATTGTAAAAATACCTTTTTTTTTTTTTATTTACCATTAAGTTCATTAAAAATCGAAATGTAAACAGAAATAAATAGTGTTTTAAGAACTTTTGGATCATTAGATTAATAAGAAACATTAAATTGAATAATATTAATCTTTTTATCAAGTTAATGGAAATTTGATAAAATAAAGGAAACATTGAAAATAATTTTTTTTATCGTTTAACTGTGTTATAATTTTCCCAGTCATGTTAAAAGAAAAAAAAATACTTCAGTTAAGGTTGTTTTAATTTCTTTTCGTTTTCGTTTTCCTTTTTTTAATATTTTCAGTTCAATCTGCTAAAATAATATTTATTTAAATCTAAAATGGAAAATTGAAAAGATTATTATTCAGAATAAAATTTATGAAGAATATAGAAAATTATTGAACGTTCGCTTGATGAATAAATAAATTTTCTACCCCATCAGAAATGTTTTTTTTTAGTTTTAATTCGTTATATAAATATTGTTTGTGATTCAAAATTACTATGACTTTCATTACTGTAAACAACCTGAAGTTTATTCATGAGACGGAAAAAAATCTATGAACAAAACCTAAATACTCTTTAAGTTCAGACAAAGCAGACAGTGTGTAAATTAATATGCATTATGAAAAAATAACTTTGTATATAATTAAGGTTTCATGGAGTTTAATTGAAAATATTTACTGTCAACTTTTCAATAACACGAATGCCATAAAATAATGTAATAACTTCGCTACACTTCAGGTTAGCAACCATGAATTTCTTGGTTTGAAAATAGGTTGGCGAATGGGGTGACACACTTATAAAAGATGGTTTGGTTTGAAATTAAAAAAAAATTCTTTGTAAAATTAAAAAAAAATTCTTTGTAAAATAAAATTTTAATTTTTCGTAATTAAAAAAAAAAAAATGAATTTTTTTAATTTAAAGAAATAATGTAAAATAAAAATAATATTCAATTTTTTTTTAAAAATATTTTAATTTATTTTCTTTTTTGATAACCTACAATTTATTATTATTTTTTTTATATCGAAGCATTTTAAAGTATGATTTTTTCTGTAAATTTTCTGCAAATTGACAGGTTATACCTTTTTTTTTTGAAATGCAATAAAACTATGTAGTAAAATTTCTAGGTTTGTGTCGAACCGACTTTCAAACCATGAAAAAAAAAAAAAATTTTTATATGGCAAACCAAGTATCAAACACAGAACGAACCCATTTTTTTCTGCAAAACATGGAATTCTGTGTTTGTAACCTGAAGTGTAGCGAAGTTATAAGACTAAAATCTAACTATTATTTGTTTTGTCCAACTAGTTTCAATAATGAACAAAAGGGAAAAAAATTCATTTATGACTTATGACGTCCTATTCTATATTTTAATATTATATTTGATTTATGTTTTGATTTTCTTTGATTTTTATTTAAATTTTATGATTGGTAATAAATTTGGTTAAAAAAATACAATTATTTTAGCAACTGTTTTTTATGCAAAATTTTATTTATTTTTTTTAAATAATAATGTGTCAAGTTTTTCATATTAAAATTTCATTTAACTCTCATGAAAAAGCAATTTTCCTCAAATGAAGGAAAATACGCCCTCATTTGAAAAACATAAAAGAAAAGTGTTAATGACTTTCATATTTTTATGGTAATAATAATTTTTTCATTATTTTTTTGGTTTTATGTAGGATATAAGGTCTTAAGCTTTATGACGACAAAAAGATTAATGAGAAAAAAAAATTTAAAATAAAATAAAAAAAAAAAAAAGAAAACATTTTAAGTAATTAAACATTATGTTAAAATTATTTATTTTTGTGGCTTTTAATACGCTATTATGAGTTTCTTATTAAATTTAACATTGGTTATGTTTTTATGAATTTTTCGGGATGAAGTCAAGCTAAGCTAATAATTTTTTTTTCTACCATTTTCAGTGTTCCCGATTAATATCTTATTAATGAACACTTTCTAATAATTATAATAATTAACTGAAGTGTAAAACTTATTAATTCACAAAGCCATTCTAATATTTTATTTTTGGAATAAATACAAGGATTCGAACTGGAACTAAAAAAGAAGTGGTGTGAAATATGAAGTAATGTTCGCTTTTTTTTTTAATATCATCGTTTCTGTCATTATATTAAACTTTTATATGAAGAAACACTTGAGCCCCTAAAAAAATTTTTGTTTTTAATATTGCTTTCATTAAATTTTATAAATTCTTTGTACGTGCAGATGTAAAATAAAGCAAAACAAATAATAAATTCAATTTAAAAAATATTCATGAAAAGAAAATGAAATGAAGGGAAAATAATAAGGCGTATAAAATAAAAATGCAAATTTTCTTTCTTATATACAAGAATTTAATTTTGGCGAAATTTTAACGTTTTTTTTTTTACCTTACTTAAATGATAATGAAGTTATGTATAGTAATTACCATAATTATAGTGTCCTTCTTTTTTAAATTAAGAAAATAATTTTTGAATTAAGAACAAAAAAAACTAATTATCAGATTTTTTTTCTAATGCCAAATCAAATGGTTGAATCATATACTAAATGATTTTAGATTTCAGCCTTTAATGACTGTGTTATTCGATAAATGTCACGCTTTCATATAGTTCATAACGCTTACAATCAATTTTCATTTGCATTTTTCGCTTCACTTAATACAAATTTCAACACACGTAGGTAAAGGTTTTCAGCTAAAATAAATTTTTTTTTTCCTTAAACGAATTATAAGAATTATGATACAATTTAAGCACATAAAATGTCCAATGTTCATATATAAATTGGACGTACATATAGGATTAAAAACAATTTTTTGATCTCGTTGAAATTAATATTTTTCCTAAACGATTATTGCCTTAGTCAATGTGAATTCAATAGAATTTTTGTTCAATAAATTCAAATATATACCCTAATAGTATATACGTTTTATTTCATTCTTCTCATAATCCTTTTGAAGTTTGGAAATCATAAATTTCTTTCTGTTTTAATGATATTATGTAAAGATTCATTTTTATAATCTGAGTTATGTAGACTTTTAGGATTAAGGATGTATATTGTATAGGAACTAACATTTTAAGTTTTTTTTAGTTTTTTAAGAACTATTGTATAATATTTTTTATTCAAAGAGTAATGAAACCTAAAAGCAAAGGAAGCTTCATAAATTATATTTCTTTTATTACTAAGCATACTTTTATTAATTTCAAAGCGGATTCTAATAAAGACAATAATTTTGTTTCCGGGAAATTTGGTTTCGAATTAAGCCCAGGATGAAACCAAAAACATTTCAACATTCTTAACAATTAAAAAATTAACTCAATATTTCATGCAAAAATTCAATTTCTTCTGATTGCAAATATTCACTCGCATTGACAAATATTGTTACAAAAAAAAAAAAATATTGTTTCTCATTAAGCTTGCAATGTACAAAGCTACATTAAATTTATTTGATCGCTTTAATACCTACCTACAACATTTTGTTATGATTTTAAATTAAAATAATATTATTATCTTGCTGTTATAATGATTTGAATCTATATCTATGTTAACAGAAAATTTATTAAAATCCAAAGAATTGATAGTTAAAGTATATATATGTATATATAATTATTTATACCATCTCATAATAATATTGATTGGAATTGATTAGAATTTATATCAGAGTTCTTATTTGTTTTTATTATTACCGAAATAATAACAATATTTTTGATTTGAATTTTAATAATAATGTATAGTCATATATTCTGTATTTATTTATCTAAGTAATTTTATATTTATGTTTATATGTTTTTTTGAAAATTAGATAATCCAATTATTTGAAAATCCAATTTTTTTGAAATTTATTCTCAAATCCTTATCATTCACAAAATATGTACGTTTGTACCAACATATTGTTTTTTAATTTAAGCAATAAAATATGTATATGCAGGTTATGTTTTTGAAATTTTACTATTTATTGTATTCAGCTTGATTTAAATTCATATCTGGCGTGAAATATAGGTATTTTAAAATGCAGGATTCGTAGAGAAATTAATGAGAATATAAATTATATATAAGTTTTCTTCCACATCCAATACCAAATAAATAAGATTAAATTTTTTCCTTGAGACTAACAAAATCAACATTAATTGAAATAGTGTATGAAATGTTGGTGTTGTAAATGATCGATAAAAAAGTTTGCAATAATCTTAAAAAAATTTTAAAACCAATTAAAACTGCTTATAAAAAAAAACCATTGAAATATCAAAACTACCAAAAGTCAGAACAATATAAGTAATAAATTCCCAAATACTTTAAGTAGTTCCTGCTTTCTCAATATGTAAAATTTCATAATAAAAAATATTCCAATTTCATTAAATTAATTTTAATTAAATTCTCTTAAAATAAAATTATTTTCATGGAAAACTGACAAACAAAATCCCTAATTGATTTATTTCAGTGTAAGAAAATTTGTTTAGCATAGTATCTTAAGTACATATAACCAAAATTATTTAATAACTCTGCTAAAATTAATGAAAGGAATAAAATTACATGATATGCTCAATTAAGAAATTACTAATCCATTAAGTATTTTGAATATCTAAATAAAATTTATTGTTGGAAGAATATATTACATAAAATCAATTTCCACACGGCTAACGAAAATGTCCCTTGAGTGATCAATCTTGTAGCAAAATTTATCTAAAGTCTGATAATCATTTTAAAAATCGAGAAATTCTTAAAAAAATTTAAAAGGAAAAAAATAATAAAGTTTAATAATATGAAAATATTGTAATAGTAAATCAAAATAAATCTATGTACCTCTTCGAATCGGATTATCAATTTAGTCAATTTGCAATAATCTGAATTAATTAACGGCAAACGATTGAACATTTTTCTCATAAAACTGTTTAGTAAAATAGTCTACAATGTTCAGATTTGAGAAGCTGACTCTGAATTGTTATCTCATTGAAATAACATATTTTTTGTTTAATTAAGGTCTAATTTACTTTATTATGTTGAAAACATAACTACAATTTCTTTCATAAAGGTACAAAATTAATAATTTTGAGCCAAAAATATTATTATTCTATACTTTTATTTTTCTTTGAAAAGAAGAATTAAAACAAAAAAAAAATCTCATAAAATAAAGGACTTAACTTGCAAATAAGATTTAGAAAAGATTTACATTCAATTTATTCCAGTCATTTGGGTATTGTATTTGCGGAAAAATTATTTATTAAGCATTTTCGTTTTTCTTTTTTGTTTGCAATGGAAAGAAATTTGCTGTGTATATAAATTAAAAAGTAGATAATATTTTTTTTGTAGAAACATTCAATTACCCTTAATTCTCTTTGGGTTGAAGTTAGAAAATAAATAATAAATATTTACAATACTAAAACGAAAACTTATGAAAGAAAGAAATAATTTTAAAGAAAATATTTTCATGAAAATGATCAAATTATCATAAATTGTTAAACTTTTCACATCGTAACTTATACTAAATACATACAACTTATGAAATGATAATTTAATCGACTTATTCTAATTCTATACTTCTGCTGCATGAGACAGCCATCACCGTAACTGCATATTTTTTTTTATGCTTACATTTCTTTTCTATTATCTGAAAAGTATGAATGTATGAAATGTATTTATTATAGAAAAGCAAACTATATTCCCTTTTCTATAATTACAATTTTGTTTGAGGATGATAGAGTTTTAAGCACCGGATTTACCGAAATCGGGATCTTGTACAATTTCAATACCGAAATACCGACAGATTTTCTTATCAGATATTTCGGTGTTGAAACACTGGACCAAAATAATTCGGTATCGGTTATGTATAATATATTTATAAAATTCTTGGAAGCTAAATTTTCTGTACATTTATTCAATATTTGTGTATTCTGACAAAATTCCTACTTCTCCATCAAAATTTAAATAGCTAAAACCAATGTTTTTCAAAAACTTATCCAACTCATTTATTTTCTTTATTGATTTATGTTTATGTTTATTACTGACTGTGTGTTTAGTATTGCTTCCCATTTTCGCTTTGATTAAAAGTTTCAATTTCATTAATTTTACAAGTATTATTTGTATTTTAATTTGTATATGGTGTGAGTTAAGTTGTAAAATATTGTAATTTTTGTAAGGTATAAGAATAAAAGTAATTAGTAAAAGTTTCAACAGCTTGATAGTATTAAAAGTTTTTTTTAATGAACTTAAATTCGTATAAATTTTGCTACATTTAACAAGAATATGACAGTTTCATAAATTAATTTAATAAACGTTCCGTGAGAAATTATTTTCTTCCTAAAAAAAAAAACAACAAAAATAATTCAATTGAACTTAATATTCAATGTGCATCCCTGATGATAAATAATAATTATCCTATATATTAAATACATATTAAAAAAAAAAAATCTACCTTATACCAAAATATCCATTATTTTTTTTTGTCTTCCCTGAAATTAAATATGATTAAATTTCTTGTAATTTATATTGGATTTGCAAAATTTTCCAGATGACATAATTTTAATTAAAAAATAAAATTTCGGGGAAAATTCAATATAAAAGAGACATATTTTTGTGTATTGAGAAAAATAGAAAGTAATTTAATTCCAATTGATTTCGATTCAATAAGTTTTGAAGGAGATTAAGTCAAATAATCATATTTTTCATATAATGTTTTATGATGGTCTTTGAAAAATTCAAAATCATTTTAAAAAACTTATAATTAATTAAGCATTTTTAATTAATTTTCATTATTATATATTACTCATAAGTTTCTCCAACTTTACATTATTACAAAGTTTTTCCATTACAAACTGCGTGATTAAAATTGTAAAGCTTACTGCCACTTACATACTTTAACAACTCCTTGAAACATTATTTTTGAGTTAAATTTTATTAACTGACAGAAACCTTTTCCGCCATCAGTTAGGTGATGGGCTTAATAAAAATGTGTTATTCAGATAATTTCAAGAAACCTTATCCTTAACTTTCAACCAAAATTGAGAATAAAGAATAAAGAAATAAAGAATATTTTCGGATAATTTATTGTCCTTTATTTTTTTTTATCGTTTGTTTTTTATTAATTTATTTTCTACATATTAAAGTTTTCCTGCTTGTTTTTAATCGTCCTCATCTAACATATGTACGTCATGTAAATCAATATTCATTAAAAAATCATGTATGCAACCTGCACAGGTAAGTAATTTTTTCACATGAATTTTTCCAATTTTTTTCTCATTCAATTAAATTTTCCAAACTGAAAAAAAAAAAAACTGAAAATTAATTTGACAAATTGGACAAAAGAGCAAAATCGAAAAAAATATACAAAATGACTCACAATAGGCATTTTTTTAAACCTAATGTTAATGTTAGGAAAATTAATCACTCACACATTTTGTTTCAAAAAGTAATTTATATTTTTTTGCGTATGCTTATGATTCAGGTTAAACTTCATGATGCTTCTAATATATGACATAACAGTCGAAGAACTCGCTGTCGCACAAAATCTTAAATGTTGAATTTGGAAGATATATTTATCTGTAAAAACGAAATTTCTTAAAAATATCTTTATATAGAATTTATAAGAGAATATAATTATGACACCTTTAATTATAGACTTTTTAGTTCTTTCTTTAAGATTTGAAGTTTCTATTCTTCTATTAAATAAATAATTGAAAAAAATTTAAGAAGTTTCAAATCCCTGAAGTAAATATATTCTCATTGTGATAAAAATCTAAACTTGACAAAATGATAAATAAATAAATTTTCTTGAAAATTTTGCCAATGAATTATACTGTTATATATTTTAATGCGCAGGGCTTCGGTAAGTTGTATTTACATTCGCAAATTTAGCTCGGTAAATAGTCCATTACATGCATCAATACACATGCAATTATAGAGGAATGTAAATTGTATTTACATTTCCCTGTGATGTAAATTGTATTTACATTGCTCTATATTGTATTTACATTCTTCATTTTGAACTGCGTAATACTATAAACAAAAATAATATCACTCACACTCACAATATTTCAATACAGACAAATACAAAAAAAAAAACAAAAAAAAGCAAATGTATACCTCTCACATACATCATATCAATGTCAAACAAAGCTTAGTTTATAATGCTAAAAATCTATATTTTCCCTCTGAGCTAATCTATATTTTCCCTCTGAGCAAACAAAAAAAAAAAAAAAGAACCAATAAAAAAATACGCGGCTATTTTTTTTTTTTTTTTCTAAAAAGCGGCCAGTCGATCAGTCGATGAATTTTCTTAACATGTGTTCAAAACTACTATTTTTAAAGGATCTTCGAACCTCTACTACTAAATTTTTAAACGAGTGTGGTTGGATTTTAGTACAAAAATTTAAACCACACTTCAAAAATTGCACTTATTCTTATTCAAAAAAACAAAATGAATAAAAATAGAACAATGGTAACCCTGAAAATATCTTTGTTGTCATTATAAAGTCTGCTGTCAATTGTCAAATGTCAAGTAAGAGTTTTTTTTTCTTTTATCAACAAACGAGGAAAATGGCAGCAACAAGGAGATTATTTATTGTAAATATAAATTATTATTATATAATTATTATTTGATTTTATTTTAAATTATAAAAAAAAAAAATTATAAAATTATTATTATTTTTTTTAATAATTAAAAATAAAATTAAATAAAATTTAAGAAGACCATTAGTTCCTAAAATAATAAAAAAAAAAATTAGTAATTTTTCTAAAAAAAAATTATACGATTTTTTTTTTTTTTCAAAAAAGAAAATGAATAATTTTTTTTGGAAAAATTACTAATTTTTTTTTAATATTTTAGGAATTAGCTGATCTTAATCATCCGGTTTGAAATCATTTCGAGAAATAAATTTACTTCCGTATTAATTAAATTTTATTTCCTTGCTTCATTTTGAACATTTTTGTTTATTTTTTTCATTGTAAATGTATTGTTTTCAACTCCCTCTCCCATGCACATTAAAGCAGTATACAATACATGTTAATCAAATTTGTTATACAGCTCGTTGTGTATACACACAAACACATAGACACTCGTCAATATTATATCACTCGACCTTCGGTCTCGTGATATAAACATGACTTGTGTCTATGTGTTTGTGTGTATACACAACTCGCAAGAATAACAAATTTTCTTAACATGTATTGTAATCTACTATAACAATGTTTGAGATTTAAAAATTATAAATTTTCATTAAAATTATACTTCTTAAATAATAATTTCTAAAAGACATGCAACTATCATTTATTTTAGGGATAATCCTTCAAAATCAATATTTATTATTTATAAGTAAAAAAATAACCTTTCCAATATGCCAATCATTATGGTTTTTTCAAGTAAACATTTTTATCTATGAAATTATTAATTTGCTATAAATTTCCTTAGCAAAAAAAACAATACAAACAAATCATGGAATATTATTTGTTCATTTCATTGTTAGCAAATCAACAAAATATAATATTTATCTAAATAGAAAATATTGCTTATCAATAAAAAAAGTTGATTTCTTGACAATAACTCCTATTAATAAAAGTATGTATTATGAATGAAGGTCGTTTTTGGGATGCAAAAAGATACTGCGTGTTCCTCTTATGACAAGGAGTGTTATTTGCCTCATCATGCACTTTTAATTTAAATTAACTTTTTTTTTGTGTTCATCAGACTTACACTTGTGCAACGTATTAAATAATAAAAATATTACAAAATTTGTGTCTTTTTTTGTGACTATACTAGCATACTATCACTCAAAAGCCATAATTGAATTGTTTTGTTAATTTATATGAAAGATGTCAATTACCACAACCACACTACCAATTTTTCATATTTGTCTTTAATTTAACTCAGTTTTGCACATTTATCCTTGTTCAATTTCTCATTTATGGCACAAAAAAAATATTTTTTTTAATAAATCAAAGTTTGCACTATAAACTAAAGAATACTGCTGTATAAAAGCCCATAGGTATGTTTGATTGAAAAAAAAATTCCAAACATTTTTTATGTTATGTAATTAAAAATATTTTGTCAATTTATCATTGCCTTAACATAAATATATAAGGTTATTTGTAAAAATTAATTGGAATCGTTTTTTCTATAGGAAAACTTTACCTCTGTTCTGTACTATACATAGCATTATGCACAATATGTTTCTCAAAAATTGTATAATATCCTTAGGTTATCATCCATAGGTTTTAAAGTATTAAATTTTAAATTATCAAAAAGTATAAGAATTTTTCTTTAGCATAATAATAAAAACTTTGTAGTTAGAAATTTGAAAAAAATATTATATATGAACTAATATATAAACAATAACTTATATTAGTTCATATAGTAACCTGAAAGAAATTATTTATGTTCACAGATGAAACTTATGAAAACGATTGCTTCTTCATTGTTTGCGAACACTTCATTTGAAAGTAATGAAACCCATCAGAAATATTAACTTAACACGATCATGATTTTGATTTTGAATTGTTTAAATTTTTAAGATCTAAATATATGAACCGAGAAAAAGGTATATAATGATCAAGAAGAGCTTGTTATAAAAAGTTCCAATTCAATATCACTTCTTATTTTTCTTTACTCCTTTCCTATCAATGAACGCCACTGTTATTTTTATGGTTTTTTTTTTTTGGTTTTTATTGCTGTCTCAATTCTAAAAGTAATAATTTGTCAAAATAAGAAAATCTTTTTCATTACTTTTTTGACATTGAAATTGAAAAAAAAAATTAAAATTAAATGAACGAACAAAAAAAAAAGATTTTACCCGATAGAAATAAAAATAACTTGTTTTGTTATTTTTATGTCTATGTAATGTCTAGACCAGACATTAAGAGAAGTTAAACTTAACAAAAACAAAAAATTACAATACTCGTTAAAAGTATTTTGGCAATCGAAACAAAAAACATTTTTTATATAACGTTCATATTCTTGTTTTTTTTTTTTTAAATCTTTAAAATTGAAAAAGTATTCAAAATTAAATTTTTTTTTTATGTTAAATTACTGATTACGATTGGAAAACCGAAGCGTCAAAACATAAGTTTAACTAGGATTGTTAATTTCAGATGACATTATAATCAGGTTATTTTTTTCGTCATTTCATTGACTGCAAACCGCATGTTTAATCATTGACGTCGTTATTATCAAGACTGATTATAAAATTTTCAAATGTTAAATGGCTCGTGATTCGGAATTTAACACACATTCATTCACATTCCAACAAAAAAGTCAGCTCTCGAAAAATATGGAAACAATTTCTATAATCAGTCTTGATAATAAAGACGTCAATGGTTTATTCATCAAACACATAATTTAAAATTTAATTACTAATTATGATTGTGAATAATTTTGTATTTTTAGTAGAGCTAATTTATATATAAATTTTTAATTATAACCATAAACATTTTATCTAAATTGCGCTCTTAAAACTAACAAATTTTTATTTTATAACATTTATGAAAATCGTTAATAATTTCTGCTGAATAACTAATTATAAAAATGTTTATTTATTTTAAATATTTTATTTAGACAATTAATTAAATAAATTTGTTATAGTACGATTCAAATCACTTGACCAATCCGTTATGCGAAGCTTTCCCTTTCCATTAAAAAATGCATACAAAATTTAGGGGAAATTATTTAAGAAAAAAGCTCATGCAATTTTTGTATAATAATTTTATTCAAATTTTACCCTCTCTTAAAAGCTCATTGGTCAAGTGATTTGAATCATACTATAATTAAATTTTTATTTTATTTATGACATTGTTAAAATCATAAAAATTATGTATTAAGCTTTTATGTCATGTTTTATTATTTACATATTCAAAATTATAATTTGTAATTAAAGTTATTTAAAATAAAATTACTAATTTTGAATTTAATTTAGTTATTTTTTTTTATTTACAAAACTTAATTAATAATTACATATTGTAAATAGGCAGAAATACACAAAAAAATGCTTCACTAAATGTAGTACACCTACTCAAAAATTAAAAATCATGAATTTGGTTGTAAAGTAAAAAGCATTCATAAGAATTAGATATGCATTTGTGAGGCCCTACAAATTATTTGGTTGACACTACATTCTCCTATTTAATTTTTATTTGAATGCGACTGAGTTACATATAATATCCAACATGTGTACATATAATATCCAACATCCAACATGAGAGTTTCAGTTAAAAATTAGTTGGGATCATTAATTTCCAATTAAAGCAGAATATTATTATGAATAAAAATTAAACATCAAATTCGAATTGTAACTATCTCTTGTTAAGACAATAATTGAAACAAAATTAAAAACAATATCTCAACATAAAAATAGAAGCATAAATTTAATATTTGTACATGAAAACATTGGTGAAACTTTCAGATATTTGCGTGAGAAAAATTCTTATGAAATAATTACAAAATACTTTGAATAAAATTATCTTGTTTAGCTCTATTATCATCGTGGCTAGGAAACATAATTTAAATGAAAATTATAGTCAAAGAAAAAGTGAAAAAAATAAATAAATTTAATTAAATGAAAGAAACTGTTGATAATGAAAATTACATAAAAATACTTTATATGATTAACATGAAAAACAATTGAAAATTGACATTAATGAATAAAATATATTCTTCTTAGATTATTATCTTAACTAAATTAACATAAATGTTAGTACAACAAAATGAATTAACAGAAATAAAATTAAAAAATTGAAGAAACATTATTATTACATACACTTCTTCTACTTTTCATTCTTGAAAATTTCTCATGCATAGTAATAAAAAGTCAAGGCCTAAATTTTTATATTATATACTATTCTGATAATAATAATGACAGCTTTTTAAAATATTAGTTGAGTTGGGGGTGTATCTTAACACCACTGCACTTCAAGGCAATAAATTGCCATGAAAACTTTACCATCACTCTCACATACATGCTAATATGAGAGGAGCGGGCTCGGTAAGAAGCATGCAATGGAAAATTAATATAACCACCAAACGATGCTT
The DNA here is from genome assembly GCA_964007475.1 of Hybos culiciformis. Classification (NCBI taxonomy): domain Eukaryota; kingdom Metazoa; phylum Arthropoda; class Insecta; order Diptera; family Hybotidae; genus Hybos; species Hybos culiciformis. The sequence goes on along the minus strand of OZ023274.1, from coordinate 92,530,231 downwards.
AAATCAAGCATCAGAAAAAAAAAAGCCTTATAGAAAAAAAAAAAAACATTAAACACATTAAAATAGGAAATATACTGTAATTTGAACATATAAATAGAAGATTTCGATTTAATCCCTGAAAGGGCTGTCAATGGTCCTGAGAGGTCCTGAGATTCTCATAAATATATAATTAAAAAAGAAAGTTTAGATCAACTAAAAAGGATTCTAAGGACAGGAAATCATTAGAACAAGCTAATATTATATCTAATAACAAACAGATATCAAACATTGTTTAAAATATGTATGATTGTTACAAATCTGTTACATAAATATTACACAACAATATAAGTAACAAGTATATGCTTGTGTACAGCACTATAGACTATAGAAGATCATAATATGATGGAATGTAAAGGAAGTTATGCACATTATTATAAAAATTTGAGTATAATATTTCAAATATATTTTCTTTCACTTACTTTTATTTTATAAATAAAGTTTATTATTCTAAGAGTCTGTTTATGGCATTAAATTTTGTTTATTTTATTATGTATCCAAAAACTTTCACAAGAATATCAAACTCTTAATCATAATAATAAAAACTTTCAAACTGATAAATTATTCGTCTTAAATTGAAATAATATTATTAATTTAGTAAAACATAATTGCTAGGCGCATTGAAAAAAAAAGTGAAATAAATATTTTTAGCAACGGATCCAAGGCAACAAACCAATTCTCTTGCAAATGTTAAATTGTGTTTTAAACAAATTTTTGATAATTTTTTTCTTACTTATTATTAGATTCCAGTGAACTTTATTGCCACATGTTTTGTCTGAAATAACTACTATTGAAGTAGTAATTGAAACTTTTTTAGTTCCGAATTTCTTTCAATGAACCATTCAAACTTTGAATTATTTCAATAAAATTGATAATTATTATTGTTTGCAATTTCGTTACTGTGTATTAGAACAAAAATATGAGAAACATATTATGAATGCAGAGATTGAAGGTAAAAGTTTTTGACAGAAATTTGTGTTTTAAACAAAAAAAAAATACAATTACAAAAGTAACGAATACATAATTTTTATTTTATTTAAATTATATTTATAATAATAATAAATGATTATATAAAACATGAATATAAATGATTATATAAAATATGAACTTGTAATTTTAATTTAATTTAATTTATTGATATTTTCAATTTATTTTTCATTTATAAATCAATTCAAGTTCTAGTTTGGATATTCGGAGAAGAAAATGGATGCCATTTTTAATCGTAACACCGATTGTTGATGTTCATAAGCTCGATATTATATGGGCTTTCATTATATCCATAATTTCGATCATAATGTTATAATTTTTAAATGTTTCTGCTGTAATTTGACACTGTCTTTAATTAATTAAATATCTTCGTAAAAAAAATTTATATATTTATTTTAATAACATATGATCTTACACATTAGTGAACTAATCGTTTCAAATTTCATCCTTTTCTTCTTTTTTTTTTTTGATTATATTGAAATTTCAATAGAATATGCTTTGAGTTTTATTTCCAAGGGGTCATTAGATTAAAAAACTCTATTAAATTAAAAACCACAAGAGTTAAAATTATGTAGGATAAAATAAAACTAAAAGGTATAGTTTACCTTTATCACTTTGTTCAAAAACTTATTTTCGTAATTAAAAGAAATGTGAATAAACTTAATTTCAGTTTAATGAAAATATGTTTTCTTATTATTTGGAATACCTTTTTTAATCGTACAAAAATAAGTTAATTAAGTAAATAGTTACGAACTACAAAGAAAAATATTTGTAGTTAAAAAATTTTTTATAAAATCTGGTAAAATGAACTTTAAATTGTTCATAATTTGTTGACTTTTAAATCCAATGCGTTAAATATAGTACAAAGGGACCAATAAGTTAAATGTTGATTTACTTAATGGTTATTGATTATCCTTATACTTTAAAGACGATGACAATTTTCATACCATTATTGTATTACAAGCAAAAAAAATTTTTTTTAAAGATTTCAATTTAATTAAAAAAACATAACCAAATCTCAAATTTGTTTAAATTTGTTCCTAACAAAAGTCAAGATACCTTACAAATAAAAATTCACCGGCAAATTCATAATATCTTTCATCATATCTTTTTTTTTACACATTTTTCCTCTTGTTTTGCGCAAAATCAAAACAATGATAGTAAACAAAAAAAGGTTATAGTAGTTGGTAATTCTTTTATTTTTGTTATAAATATAAGATGTGATGTATATGTAAGTACCAAAATATACATCTCTTTATACGCATTCAATTTGCTCTTTTAATTTTTTTTTTTGTTTACAAGAGTTTGTCTGTATTCTCTTTACATCGAATTCACAATATAGGTAACCCTAATTTTAATTTTATCTTTTGTTTCTCAACTTTTATAATTTCAGGAAAAATTTTTATTATTGTATTTGTGTTATAAATCACATTAGTTTTTGTACACATTTAAAGACTGGTTAGTTAACTTCAGAAATTCATTCGAATACGACGTTAATAATAATAAGATTTGCTAAATATTTGGTATTCGAAAAATTATTAAAAAATGAATAATAGATCAAGAAAATTAATTAAAAAATAAATTGCAAGATATGTGCAAAATGTTGCTAAATTAAATTTTTTTAAATTTTTTTAAAGAAAAGGAAAAACAAATATTTTTTACTTGAAACATTATGGTCAAAAAAATTGTGCACAATAATTTTTATTTTGAAGAGTGTGATTAAAATAAAATTATAGCTTGGTGAGAAGCTGAATGTCTAATTTCTAAATTTCTTAATCAAGTCATGCTATATATAAAAATCTTATAAGTTGTTAAAAAAAATATGTACCTTTTGCCCACAAGACTTTTTGTTTTTCTTATGTATTTTTAAGACACAAAAACTCAAAGAGATTAACCTATATAAAAGTTCATATTTTAATAAAATGTTTTAAATATTTAAAATAAATGTTTAGTCGTGACTACTAATGATTTCAAGCCCTGATAACAGTTACTATTTTTCGCAATTAAGTTTTAGTCTGAAAATAACTTAATTAATAATATAAATAATATCGTTTATATTTTTTGATGCCGATATTCAAAAATGCTAAATTTTCCAAATGAACACAAAACATAAATTTATACTTAAAAAAAATCAATAACAAAATATTCAATGTTTTATCTAATATCTAATTAGCATATTTTATGTGTTATGTATAAAATTATATATATATTGAGCATAATAATTTTATAAATTTATATATATATACGTATTATACATATATATTTATTATTATTTACTTATTTATTTCACAATTCATAACTATAATATCTCATACATATATTTTTATGATAAATTTTTCTCTAACTGCAGTGCAAAATTAAAAATTGAAAAAGAAAATAATTTTTTTAATGCCTGTCTTTTATCCGTATTTTTTTTGTATATAGCTAGATACCTATACATTTAACTTTTAACCGTATCTTTATTTTGTATCTCTGTAATATACCCAGTGGCGTTTAGTTGTTTGTTTATATATGTATACATACCATGTTGTAATGTATTTACGAGTTTTTAAGTTTTTTCTGAATTAAATAATATTTTTATTTAGTTGTAAGGTTATAAATAAAGTAAATAAGCATCGTACGAACATACATTTACCCCTGTATTTGCATTATGCACAGGTTCTTTAATTTATTTTTCTGTTTTTTTTTAACATAAAACGAATTGAGTATTTAAACGAAATTCTAAGGAAAAATAGCTAATTTGAAATTAATGGTTGAATTGACCTTTTATATTCACTGCTGGAAAAAAAAAAGATTAGGTTTATCAGTTTGGTTTCTTCACCATATTATTTGCGTTTTTTTTTTAATTATGAACATTCTTTTTTTCTTTCCTCGAACCATTAGTTTCTCCTTTTTTATTGCCGGAAAGAATGTAAGACAAAATTACTTTTTTCTTTGATTTTTAAGTTTCAATGTTCAAAAATATGATAAGAAAATTAATAAAGTTTATAAAGTTTTGTTTTATTAAATTTGACCAAATTGTTGCCCCGTACAGTCTAAGAATTCACAATACCGAACGAATTCTTTACTCAAAAGATACTATCTAATCTTGCATATTATATTTATATCTTTTGGATCTGGGCGAACATTTTCTCGACTAATAATTTTTAAATAAATATATTTTATATATAAGTTTGTCCGCCACATTTTTGCTATATAGAATTCTTTTTAAATCTCAAACATTTCAGTTGTAGTTGAGTACTTCAAATTATTTAATGGGCAGTTAAGAGTTTCCTTTCATAAGCAACTAATTAAATTTTTTCAAAGTTTATAATCAAAAACTTTTGAATTTTAATTACATTTTATTATTATTAGTTGTTAATTTAAACTAAAAACTTTAATGGTTTTTTCTTTTATCTTTTGTCATAAATTGACTCAAATAAAAAAAACTTATCTGGTCTCTGCTTTGACTTGGAAAGATAAAAACATTCTCATAAATTTTTTTTAAGCATATTTTATATATATAGTTATGAAATAATCCAAGTTCGAAAGTTGTTACGTTCAAATGTATAAAGAAATTAGTTGATCTGTAAAAAAAACATTTATTATGCATAAAACAACCACCAGTTATGTTTACAATTATAACCATTTTTCAATATCTGTTTATGGCCTCAATTTTGTAGTGGTAATTCAACAAATTTTCTACCAAAAAGAGTATTTAGCTACGATACATGAGCAGAATGATTTGCGGACAGTTCACGGTATAGCAATTCACCGTATAGCAATTCACCGTATGGTAATCAGTGAATTGCTATACGGTGAATTGCTATACGGTGAATAGCTTATGGTGAATTGTTTGCATTCCGAGCAGAATACTGCCACATCCGGTCACAAAAATATATTAAAAAAGAAAAAATATTTAACTACACTACTGGTTTATATAAAACGTAATATAAAGTTTGCCTTAACCAACTTTTTGGTTAATTAAAAATTCAAAATGTAGGTACACAATTTCATATAGAAATTTTTACAAGAATTTATTCTTCTTCTCATAATTGTAATTATCTGCTCATAACATAAATCGCATATTTTTTGATCATTTTTTATTTTTTTTTGTTAAATATTTAATTTTTTTAACAGCGACAATAAAATGCAGTTTTTTTTGAGTAAAGTTTTCAACTGAAAATTAAAGAAAAAATAATAATCAATTCATTTTTCCGTCGAAATTGGAATGGAAAATTGTGAAAAAAAATAAAAAATTTTGATGGACTAAAGACTTCGATATTCTTGACGAATTTGAAACTTTCAGTGGACTATGAGAATATTGTGATAGGAATATGAATATACTCATATTATTTGCATTATGAAAGTATTAAGACAAGAATAAATAAAATTTCTTTCCTTGATGCATTCTTAATTTCAAAATTTTATTTTCGTTTTACATTAAGCTTTAACGATGCTATTATTTATGATTCATTAAAGCTTAATATAAGTGTCATAAACCTAGATTCTATTGCTCAATGTTATTTCTATTATATTTGATGTTATTGACTGGCGCTGAATTATATATCAGTTTTTATAATTTGCACAGTTTTTTTTAATTATTATGAAAACATTTTTCAAATAGATTTTCTTTCGGACTTCGAGACTTCTTTTCTAGCACTTAAGAGTTACGTTAACTCAATTGTCATTAATTTTGAATATTAAGCTTGTATTCCTTAATTGTAAAACTATTTCTTGTTTTCATTGTAATTTGAAAATCACAAAAAAAATTTTCTTTTTTTAATAATTTATCTAAGATTAAATTAGTAGTTGTCTTCAGAATGGTTTACAAAAATTACTTACGGTACAACGACCGCGTTAAAATTTATTTTTTTTACAGTTGTTCTGTTTTTTTACCATTATACCTAATACACTTTACTAGAAAATAAACTTTAATGGTAAATAATAAATATACCTAAAACTTGTTATATTAAAACCATTAAAATAACTTCATCACATTCAATTTAATGAATATGAATTAAAGAATTGAATGAATATTACATAAGACAATGTCGATACTTAACAAAATAATTTTTGTTTGTACTATATCTATTTTAACATAGATTATGATGAGCTATACAAATTCAATTAAAATTTTAATTTTGTTAAATTTTGAAGGTGCCACCTGTAGTGAAAGTAATAAATAATAATAAAATTTATATTCTTTTCATAAATATAATAATTTTTTTACTTAGCAACATCATCTTAATTTCTTTTAATGACTTCAGTTGAAAAATCATAAAAACATCATAAAAAACTTATTATTATATTTCATAATTAATGACGTTATGAACAAAAAAAAACTCCCTTAGGCTGATTTCAGACACATTTAGTTCACATATCTGATAATAATAAAAAAAAATGAAAGGAAAAGCTTAATTAAATTAATTTGTTGATATATCTAAAGTTTTTTTAAGCTTTGTTCTTTTTTTTTTTAAGTTAAATAAAATTTAATTCTATTTACAATTTATAGATTCGTCTTTGATTCTACACAAAGAAGTATAGTATCTGATGAAAATTCATTCTTAGTATTAAACTATAAAGTTTTTTTTTATATAATAGTGTTTTTCTGCTTCTCGACTGCTTTTTTGATTGTTGTTTTGCAGTTTTTGAGGTTAATTTATTGTACAGTGAAAGTGATGATTTCAGCTATATTCGTACATATTATCTTTGAATATTATATTCCTCATACTTTAAATGCAAAATTTTTAGGTTCATTTATTATTTCCCATATCTACGTTAATTGTAAATATTTCCTTTTGGAAATAAAAATAAAAATAAATAATTTTTTTCTGAATTTCTCAGTAAATTGAATATTTTATTTTATGAAAGGATCTTTAAAGATATCTTAGCTAAAACGATAAGATATAATATAAAATTGTTTTATAATAGAAGAAAAGCATAATTGAAATGTTGGTTGTTTTGAGAATATTGTTTATACCTACAGTTTTTAGATATTACAGAAAACATCTTTTTGAAGTAGAACTGAATAGAGACCTTACATATAATGTACACTTAGAAGAAAATACAGAGCAAACTTTGGTCAGATAAAATTTTTCTCCAAAGGTGATCACTTGAAATGAATGACTTCGATAGTTTAAGAACCAATCAATAGTCATCTCAGAGACTTTTCACGGTTTGGCTTATCCAATTCGCAATCTTAGAAAGTTTTTATGCAAAAGAACTAAAATTCTGATTCAGCTCGAATCATAGGATTTGTTCCAATTCTTTTTATATTTATTTTGGAATTTTTTATTGCTAGGCATTACAATGTGAAAAGTAGAATATTTAAAATTAAAACACACACTGTGAGTTACTTTTTTCATATTATTATTATATTATTATTTTTCCTTAAAAAAAGGACACAATTTCAACATTTAAAAAAAAAAAAAAAAAACCAAAAATTTAACTTTATAGGCATCCTTTTATTTTAATAATTTTTGAAGGGTTTTATAAATATATTCTTCGACAGATTTTTGAAAAAACGGAAATATATATGATATGACAGATTACTTTACTTATTTTGTTTGATATTCTGCTTGACTATATTCTTATATAATTCGCATTGTTATTCAAAACCTGTCAACTGAAATATGTATCTAAATTGGCACACTATATTCTTACAATGAAATATATCAAAAATTATTTATATATTAAAATGTGACTTGAAAATAAAGAAATTGAAATCATGTTAAATTTTCTGTAAATAAATCCTCTTCAATAGAAAAAATATTACCAAATAAGTTTCATGAACTTTATTTTTGCCCTGTTCTTTTTTAAATAAAACTAAATCATTTTTTTAATATTTTATCATAATGATCTGTTATAAAAGTTTTAATGGTATATTATTATACCCTCAATTGATATTATTTAATTTTTGGCAAAAATACACAAAAAACAATATTTAAAAAAAAAAAATGCAACTAATATTTTATACGGCTAGACAAAAAATATACATGTTACAATTGTGTAAAATAATATTAAAGAATAATTTTATTTTGATAATATATTTGAGAAAATATTTAAAAACTTACTTTGCTTAGTTCATGTTTGACTAGCTTTTATCAAAATTAGGGTTAGGATATTCATGTTAGTTTTTAGTAGATAATATCTGGATCAAAGTCCAATGGTTTATGGTTAGGGTCTTAAATTTTCTGTCGTTTATCGCTATTCAGTAGTGTTACGTTTTAACTTGTGTTTCCAAGTTTTTGTTTGCTTCTCTTATTTACTTTTATTATATTGGAAAGAAAAAATTAATATAGCAAAAATAAAAGTGAATGTCTTAAAATTTCAGGATAGATTTCTGTAAAAAAAAAATAATTTCAATAAACTCAAATAATTTGTGAATATTTAAAAGCACTTGGATAAAAATAATGAAATTCACAAAGTTAATCCTTAGATCATCGATTATGTCAAAAACAATCATCTACTTTGTTATTTTATAATATAATTAAATTAAATTATATTATTGAACGTGATTTTTGCTTGATTATTAAAAAAATATTTAATTCCTGATTATTCAACCAATAATAAAATATTTTGTATAAATTTATTTCTTTTTAATTAATGAAAATAGTTTTTTATTTTAGTCAATTTTTAATAAAATTTATTAAACAGTTTTAATAACTAGTCTTTGTATTATTTTTTATGAGTTGTATACTTGAGAACAGGTTTAGTTAAAACTTTTTTTTAAATAAATAAAATGCAGGAACCGGTCATTAGAATTCTGTGTACCCTTCAAATTTTAATTCATAAAAAAACATTATGTTAAACATTGTCTTATATTAGTTGCGACTACTAACTAATATCTAATCTCATATAAAATATCTGATAATTGTGTTTTTGCAAGTAGTTAATAATTTTACTTATATTTTTCTATATAAAATTTTTTCTGAATTTTTATAAATTAATTTATTTTTTAAACTAACAATATTATTTTTTTATTTTGCAGTACCACCTCATATTACAAAACAGAAATTACAGCAGAACAAACAACAAATAGTGAAATATATGATGATACAGATTGAAATCGAGATATGCAAACTGGAGAATTCAATGTAATAGGTTTTAAAAATAAATTTTTATTTTAAATAAGAAGAAATTCTAAACGAAAAGTATACATTTATTTTACATTGTTCTGAAAAAAACTTAAATAAAAAAATCGATTCAAATATAAATAATAATTGAAAAAAAAAACTTTTTTTTTTGTTTTTGTTTTACAATAAAAATAGTTTAGGATGATTAGGCAAGTGTTTCCCATTTAACCCACTCATCAAAGTCAGACAGAGTATTTATGCAAATTTTTCTTTATAAATTTTCTACTGGATCTTTTTCGTATATAATTGGTATATAATTATGTCAATTAAATTGTTAACTTCTTGAAAATAACTATAAAATAACTATTATTACAATATAGGTAATATATGTATAAAAAAATTTACATTGAAATTGAAATAAGTGCATGCGAAATAAGTGCATGCGAACCCTTATATGCATGATAGGATAAAAAATTGTAAAAATAAACAGAAACCAATAAGTAAATGTGATTTCAATTATTATATTAAGGATGGGTAAGTCCTGATTATTTAAACATTAATTCGGAACTGAGAAAGTACAGAAAAGCTGCGTAATATTTTTAATGTTTGGCCAAGGCTGTTCAAAATCGGTTCAAAGATATTCCCGACTTTTTTAAACATGGTGATTATTTATGATAAAATTGTTTAGTAACGAAGCGTTGATTTTCATTAATTTGTTTCCCAAACAATGCAATCACTTAAAAATTATCATATTATGTGAGAATTTGCTATAAATTTTGTATGAATTTAATATTTTTTTTAACTTCTTAAATTTTTTAAAAGAAAGCGTAAAAATTTTATGACTTTTTCCGTTTTTCTTTCTAATTAAATAAAAAAATTATTAAAAAAATTTACAAACTTTCTATGCTTAACTGTAATTCCATAAAATGATAATGATAATTCTTTTTATCGATTAAAATATAAAAAAATTGCACATTTATCATTCAATGTAAAAAGGTTATAGATATCCGCGTTAAATAAAATTATATTTGAAGATAGTTATAGTATAATTCTAAAGAAATTTATATATTTCCAGTCCATACTTAAGATGTCAATTTTTATGCTATGGCATACATTATAAATTTTCATCGTTATGAAATATTTTTTATGTTCTTTTTTCACAATTTTTTACACAAGAATTTTATAGGATTTTTTAAGTGCAAAAAATCTTACGAATCATAAGGATTTGTTTGTACATACCGTACTATAATTCAACAAGTGAAAGGTAAGCATAATATTTAGTACTTATAGCTTTTATAAATCCAAAAAATATTCTATGCTATTTCTACTTAGAATAATAAAATAATAAAAATTGTGTTAATATAAATACATCGATGAGTGTAAAAACATAATTGAGAATATTATACTAAGATACACATAATGTTGAAACTAAAATCATTATTTAGTATGTATAATGATGGAATATAAAGCAGAGATAATAACTTAGTTCCATTTACCTAATAAATCCCACATAAATTCCGATATTTCTGTTGCCGTTTAGATTGATTAAGTGGAATACGAAGCCCTCCACCTACTATTAGCTTGGGATAAGAAGTAAAAATACTTGATCTGTCTGGAAGCCTGTAACTTTGAGCTACATTAATTGCTTCGGAATACACACCTGCCCCCACACCACAGTCCATCTTTGAACCATCCGTGAAGATTGCCAGGTCGATTTCCTCTAGAATATTAGTTGCCCTCCATTCCCTTCTCGTAGGTATTATTATTTTAATAAACTTTTCGAGCTCTATCATAGGAATGGAATAGTCCGTTTCAGTATACGCCACTTTCCTAGCAATGTCGCCAAGGATTCTGCTGTGACCGTACGGTTTCGTTAGCCAGTTTCCGCTTTCTCGGAGTCTGACTGCACTACATGAAGCTAAATATTTGACATAAATGTCAAGAGGCAGAAGATTCAGAAATACATTAAGTGCATCTGTAGGCGCTGATCTGAGTGCCCCTGTGATGCTCACACATGCACTACGCTGAAGTCTGCCTAATTTCGTTTGGACATACGCCCTATCTACAGCTGGCCACCAGACCAGTGATCCATACGTAAGAATAGGCCGTACTACTGCTGATTACATCCATAGGACCATGTGAGGTTTTAGCCCCCACTTTTTCCCAATCATACGCTTGCAGGAATAAAAGGCTACACATGCTTTTTTAACCCTCTCTTCTATGCTAAATTTCCAGTTCAGTTTAGGACCTAGTACTATTCCCAGGTACTTGACCCTAGTGGCTAAGTTTAGTGTTTTACCTTCCAACTTGGGTAAGGTAAAACAAGGTATTTTAGTTTTGGTTGTGAACAGCATCAGCTCTGTTTTGCTAGGATTTACGTTCAGGCCACACCCTTTGGCCCACCTCGTAACTATTCCAAAAGCCCGTTCCATTAATTTGCTAATCGTGGGTAGGAACTTCCCAGAGATGAGAATCGCTAGGTCGTCCGTATATGCAACTGCTAGTAAGCCCTCCTCCTGGAGTCTGACTAGCACTGCATTCATCACCAGTAACCACAGTAGCGGTGACAACACTCCTCCCTGAGGTGTGCCTCTCCCTACATTTCTGATTACATGGCAGCTGCCAAAATCTGCATGAACTTCCCTTGTTCTAAGCATATTACCGATCCAGTGATTGAGTGCCCCTACATCGGCTTGATTTAGTGACTCTTGGATCGACTTAACACTAACATTGTTAAAGGCCCCTTCTATATCCAGAAACGCGGCCATCGTATATTCTTTGTACTGAATTGACTCCTCCACTTTACGGACCACTTCATGTAGTTCCGTTTCCGTGGATTTCCCTTTACAGTACGCATGCTGGGAAGGGCAAAGTGGATTACTTTCCAAATTTTTCCTGATATCGTACTCGATAATCCTTTCTAGGGTTTTAAGTACGAAGGGCGATAGACTGATTGGTCTATAGTCCTTAGCCACCTCGTGACCTCGCTTTCCCGCTATAGGTATGAAAACAACCCTTACTTTCCTCCACAGCTGTGGAATGCAACCAAGAGTAAGGCTGCCTTTAAAAAAAAGAACAAGCCAAGGAATGACTGTTTCTTTTGCTTCTTGCAGCATTTTCGGTATAATACCATCCATGTCTGCAGATTTATATGGAGAGAAACCCTCTATTGCCCAGGCAACTTTTCCTCTCGTTATGAGTCGTTGAACCTGTTCCAACAGATCTGTTCCATTCTGTTGGATGCCAGTCATGGCATTTTCGTCAGTGCTTTCTTCGCACTTAGGAAAATGGGTGTCAACCAATAGGTTAAGTGTTTCTGAGGACGACTCCGTCCATTTACCTTCCGATGTCTTAAGGAAGGATGGACTAGAGTGTTCCTTTGATAAAATTCTGCTCAGTCTTGCAGATTCGCTAACATTATCTATTGATTCGCAATAGTCTATCCAACTTTTCTTTTTGGCTCGCCTGATTGCGTTTTTATATTCCCTAAGACTGTCCTTATAGAGTTCCCATGATCCCTGCTGCTGGCAGATATTATAGGAGTCTCTGGAAGCCTTTCTTAGAATAGCTAGGTCATTGCTCCGCCACAGGGGAAGAGATTTCTTGCTACGCTTTATTGGACAAGATACTTTAAAAGCCACATCTATGGCTTTCGTAAACTTCTCTGTTTTCTTTCCAACTCTTGCTCTGATTCTATTCTAGGATCTGAGTCGTTTTTAAGTTTTTTGTGCAGGACCTTTTTAAATCTATTCCAATCCGTTCTCTTCGGATTTCGGTAAGGTTTTGGAATTTCGGTTCCAAAGTTGATATCGAAGAGTATCCAACTGTGGTTCGAAAAGGATATCTTGTCAGATACTCGCCAATTATCTACTTTAAAAGATTCGGTACTGCTCTTACAAGTTATATCAATGACATCTGCCCAGCCCGGAAATCTGTCCGAGCTGGGGAATTTAAAGGTAGGGGTATTTCCCCTGTTGCATACTTCTAGGCTATGTTCAATAATAAAATCAAAAAGTGACTCACCTCTTTCATTTATTTCGGAACTGCCCCACAGTGTGTGCCGGGCATTCACATCACCACCTATAAGCAGTTTCTCTCCGCATGCTTCAACCGCCGCCATGAGTTCTGGTGGCGGGATTGGTTTTCAGTAATAGAAATGTAAGTATATATTTAACACAAAAGTTATAAAAATTAATATAAATAAACTTTTTAATTGAAAAATTTAAAGGGATTCAACATTAGTTCAAAGGTTTCAATAATATTTTTCATGTTTAATTATTTATATTGAGAACTTTTATTTTTGTTAATCAACTGAAATCTGCTGTTGTAATTCATATCTTTGTGTGTCGAAATTTCCTCTTTTCTTCCGGAACTCCGATTGTCTTTAGTATTGCAAAAGTGAACGAGATATAAGCCAATGATTAATTTTTATTTTATTTTTTTATATTCACCTATAATGTCGCTAATGTGAATTGCGAACACAATATTAAGAAACTTTTGATTCCATAGTTTCCAAGTCCGGATATATTGTATTATGAATGATTTTCAATAGAATATACATTTTTTGTTCTGAGATAATTTTGCCCAGAAATTATTATACCTAAGTACTAAAAAATTTAAAGCTATTTCAGTATAAAAGCCCCTAAACATATTTGAAAATAATTTTTTGTTTAAAAACTTTCTTTTAATCATAGATTATTTTTTCCTGTGTACAAAAGGAAAATTTCAGGAGAAAAAGAAAATTTAAAAACATCAATTATTTATAAATTTTCACTCAAAATAAACCTTTGGGTATATTCTTTTTTAAAATATATTAATGTTCTTTAATTCTGTAAGTATTTTTATTATAGGTATTCAAAATAAAATTAAAAAACTTTTTGAAGCTATATCTTTCTCGACCTGAATTTTAATCTATAGATTTAATTGTTGAAAAAAAAATAGGTCATTCGATTCTTCGTAAATGTCATGAAGTAACAAGGGTTCCAAATATTTATAATACGATTTAACCGCTTTGGTTTGGAATTTCTGATGGAAAACTTTGTACGTGATAGGGGTTGTAGGGAAAGAAATTTTTTTTTAACTGCATTAGAATTTTCAATGCAAATTGAATAAATTTTATTTATATAAAACGTGTGAATGATGTATTTCATTGAAGAAATATACTGCATTAACACATTTTTTTTATACCCTAGATTTTATTTTAAAATTTTTTAGACTAGAATTTTTTGTCTGTTTTTAAAGTACTTTGTAATTTATGATATCCTCCAAGTTTCAAATCAGTGAATAACTTTTCTCAATCAATTTTCCTAATGGCAAAATAATCCAGACTAAATATGGGCGTCTTATGTGCTCCATACTTATAAAAGTATCCATTTCAAATTTCTTGCGCTGTGCTGTTGTTGTTACAAAAATCCTAACACAAATTGGTCATTACGTAGAAGTAGACTATATTTGCAAGTATCTTTTTACCTTAAAAAACCGTTCCTCAAATAATTGCAGGCTTCTCTACTTTAGTTATGTTGTACAGTTTTATAAAAACTAACGGTTAATAAATCACTTTATTCAGGAAGTTTTTTTAAAAAGCTTGTATTTTCTTACCAATTAATAATAATCCCTTTTTCAAAAAAAAAATAAAAAATTTAATACACATGTAGTCAGCACAGATTTTATTCGGAAATGAAAATTGTACGGAAAATGGAAAATTGGGGAAAGATTTATTTTTGAAACCTTTTTGAGATAAAATATACCCATAGTTTATTTCGATGAATAAAATAAATTCCATAAAATAAACTTTTGTTTTCGGTCAAATAAGTTTAAATTAGGCCAAAAATTTAAGCAAATAAATTATTGGATTCAATATTAGATATACATGCGTTTGATCAATGAATAAATGTTTTTATGAATAAAAAGATAATAGCGATTAGAATTGGGGTAAGCATTAAAGACTATTGTTATATGTAATACCATATATGTAATTTACAAAATTTTACTTTAAAATTTAAATTTTAAGAAAAAACGTAATGTTAGACAGACATTTTATCGACAGACAAATAAAATGTTGGTTATTTGGGAGGGTGGCAAGTAACATGTGATATACGAAACAGATTATTTTCAATTAAAATTAGCTTTGGTATTTTGTTATATGCTTGTTCTTGGTTGGTTTGATATTACACTTTAACACGACGATGGTATTCAAGGCTGTACCAGTAAACTTTATATATTTATTATCAAATAATTAATAGTTTTAAACTGGCTAATAAATAAAAGGGAAACTAATGGCCAATAAAAACATTTATTGAATTAGAAAATTCGATTTTTTTTTCTCGAAATTAATATCAATAATTTCTTCAATTTTTTCATCAGTATTCAGTTGATGTTCCAGTAGTTACAACTTTAAATATAACTTAAAATTGCAATAATTTATATTCCGGAATTTTAAGTTATCTGCATAAATTATTTTTTTCACTTGGTTTTTTATTTTTGAACAAAGTTTAATGCAATTTTTTTTTAATAAAATTTAATTCTTTAATTTTTGTTAAATTAAGGATTATTTTTTTGATGGGAAATTTTTTTTGAAATAATAATTTGTTCCTATAAATATAATACTTCTTGTACAACGTTCACGACACATTGAATTAAAATCAATAAAGTTATGGAAATGAGTTTAACTTAATTTATCTTGTTGGAAAAATGTTAGGTTATTCAAAAATGATGTTATAATTGTATATTGTCAAATTATGTGGTTATGATGAAATGAAAAGGAAAATGACTTCAAATTTACCACAGACTACAAATAATAAATACCAATATACATTATAATTTTATAATACTAAAGACTTTTAGGAATATGGATCAAAAATGGTTATTTAATTAGAAGTATAATAAAGTGAGCTTAAACCCTTAAACTATAGTGTGATGAGCTCTTACTTCATTTCAGCATTTGTGGTAGGGGAAACGCATACATTGTATTAGGCAAATTAAATTGTTTGATTGAATTATTTTTTCATGATTTTTCCTGAGGATAGGACACATCATGCATATGTTGAATTAACAATTACTTTACAAATAGTTAATAAAGTTAAAGTTAAAGAGTGGCTACTTGAAGCTCAAACTCTTTTCCTTATTTTTCTCAATAACGCGGACACTGACTATATATACTCTTTGTTTTTGAATTTAATTAACTTTTTTACATTAAATACGACACAAAAAAAAAACTAAATAAAAGATTTAAGCTTTTATCCGACCTGAAAGTATAAGTGCGAAATATTTATTTTATATAAATTTATTTTCATTTTTTTTTTTCAATTTAATATTTTCAATTTAAAATTTAATCTTCAATTTACAAATAGAAAATACATGTTTTTTGGGTTTTATGGTTTGTGAGATAAAATCTGCACAAATAAATAAATATAAATTGAAACAGTTTTTAATAGGTATTAAAAAAATAAAAAAATTAAAATTTTGTGTTCAATTTAGAAAGATGTAAATTTACTAAATGTTAAATTGAAGTTTTGGTAAAAATAAAATTTAAACATTATTGTACTTAAATTTATCATTAAATTTTCAAGTATTTAAAAGAATTATAAAATGTTTGTGTTTTTGTAATGAAATTTTAAACATTTTAAAGTCATCATGTACAAAGTGATATATCAAGCAAAGCTAAATCACTAAGCTTTAAACTCACAAAAATAGCAGATCCTAAGAGTTCGAAGGAAAATTAACTGACGACAAATCTTGTGCATGTCTTTTATTACAGTTAGATACCTACATAGTTAAAATTAGAGAGGCTTTTACAGTTTACTGTCTTAAAGTTTAAAAGGCTTGAATCGAATTAAAAAAAATTGAATTTATTTGACACTGTGTTTCACTTGATTGAAGAACACTTTAGATTTTTTTTTTATTTTGACCGCATTATTCTAAAATATTTTTTTTTTTAAATGATTTTCTTTTCAAAAAATTTAAATTTTTTATTTAAATAAAAATAAAAGAAAAAGGTAAGTAAATAAAATTATTTTTAGAAATCAAAATAAAACGTAGGTATTCAAACGAAAAATAAAATTATGATAACGAACTTTTAGAATTAAAATAAGTCATTTGGAATTAAAAACACAGGCTCAATTTAACTTTGACTGAAATTATATTTAGATACTATGAAAATAAGGTTCTTTAAATTTTTTGTCAAATTATTATTAAGTAATTTTTATCTTTGATGTATTCAAATTGTTTTTAATTCGAAGTAGATACATATTTTTTGTATCTTATAGAAATTACTTAAAGTATTTTAGATATATGAAGTTTTTACACAATTTTTCAAATGAAAATTTACATTTTTCATAAAAACAAAATTAATAGTAGAATATGGGGAAATTTGAAAAGTATAGTTTTAGAATTGAAAAAAAATTTAATTTCTTTAATATACTATAACTATATAGTTTTCAGATTTTAATTTGTTCCACTTATTTTACAATAATTTACTATAAATGATGATGAAACATATTTTGTTAATGATTCTCACGCTATTTTTATTTTGAACAATTATCTTGTCATGCGATTGTTAACAATGAACATTTTTTCAATTAGAATTAACTTTTGATGAAGGAAATGGAAAAGCCTTATTTGTAGTAAATAACTTTGTGTTCAAAGCTTTTTTTGTTTTTGAAAGTTAAAAAAAGTAGATATTTTTAATTATCATAAAAACAGTTTTTCAGAATTTTTTGTTCTTACTATCTTTTATAGCTAGAAGAATACACAACACACTGAAAAGAAAATAATTTACGTTTTTTCTTTTTACATCCGTAGTATCAAAGGGAAATGATGAAAATTTTTGGTTGGCCAAGTTTTCATCAACCAAAAATTAATTGGTTTTTTTTTTTGTTGGTGGAGCAATAAAATATAAGGCATTATGGTTCGTGCATATTTTGAATATAGATCTATTCGATTCTCTTTACTGAATCAGAATATAAAAATTAAAAATAATCCTATGAAGTAAGAAAATTGTATCCTTAATGGATTAAAGCTATTTAATCCAAACCAAAACTTACTTATTCAGGTAAGCTCTTTCCCCTTATTACAAATAAAATTTAATGTGTATAAATAAGGATAAAATTAATTTTATGTTTATATTTTTTCTCTTCCGGAAGGGATTTCGTAAATATATCTATTATAATTTTAGAAAGTAATTTTATAAAATTTCTTTTTTTTGCTAAAATCATCATAAAAAATTCATGAAAAACTTTGAACAAAATAAACAAATAGTTTTCATGTTTATCCAACTCCACCACGAAATATGTCATAAAAATATGTATTTTCATAATTACTGCTATTATTTTTTATGATAAAGTGAATACAGACAATTTTTTGTATACAAGCCACTTTTTTAATCCGGTTGTCGTTTGAAAATATTTTCTATAAAAGTTTATGATACAAAAAAGGATTAAATCTTTTGTTTTATTAATTTTTGTTTGAAAACACAATTCGCTAAACATGTTATTCTTGATAATATCTAATTTGTTTTCCAGATCATAATAAAGGTAAATTCTTGTTTTTATGTTTTTGATTTGCATTTACTTGCTATCGTTAGCAATTTAGTTAAACCCAATCTTTTATCTTTTCAGTCAGTTATTTTTGGCAAATTAATTAATACTTTTCTTTGACATGAAAATCAACTGCTCATCTTATGCTATTAATATAACTTTTAAAGTGTAAACGATATTAAATCAATTCGATAAGTTTCTAAGTGGATATTATATATCGTTGCGACTCATTTCCTACATACTTCTTAAAGCCAATAAAAAAAATATATATTTCCAAATTAATATAAACATTTTAATACCATAAGAAAACATACACATTTATTTCATTGAGGAATTTTATTATTTCATAATTTTAATTTCAATTTCGGAAGCAATGCATCAGTAGAGAGTAAAAAGTTAGAAAAAGGAACAAAATTGTATGTACTTTATGGTGCACTTAAGAATAATGTAGATGATACACATTATATAAAATTCGAATATGTTCGCTATAATAAGTTTTTTATTTTAATTAAAAAATTTACAAAATTTAATAATTTTGCTCATATGTAAGCCTTTGGGAAATATATACATTTTATAATTACATGATTCTAGTGGAGTGTAGTGGAAAAATAAATTTTTTGTAGTATCTCTTTAAATGTCATTTATATACAGGTTGTAGTAAAAACTTTACATTTAAGTGGAAAATGTTTGAATAATTTCGAACTATGAAGAATGGTAAATTATATGTATAATTGTAATAATACAATAAATATAAAGAACATGTTGCTGGTTAAAAATGAGATATGCTAAATATCTGAATGGCACCGCGAAATAAGATAGTTGAACTTAATTTCTAGCATTGTATTTTAATATCGCTTAATGTCTAGCAAAGTACTTTAATATCGCCGAATAAAATTCTGAATGAAAATCATACTCGCGGCAAAAATAAATTCTGGGTGATACTAATTACATTTCTGTCGCCAAAACAAAATATAAAAAAAGAAACAACGAAATACATGATCGACTTTAAGCAGGTCGATGTTATTTCGAGACTATATCTCAATGGACGTTGAATATCAGATGGAGTAAGATCTTAGATTAAAATTTTAAATAATAGATATTTATCAAGATTTTTCATTATATAAGTTTATATTATACGTATATTTTATAAAATTAAAAAAATTATGTTATTATATGAATATTTCAAGTAGACAATAATAAGAAATAGCAAACTTGAAATTGAATGGAATATTTTTAATTGAATTTTCCAACCGATAAAACCAATTTATTTATGCATTTAAGGGTGCTGATGATGACAGAAATAAATAATTATAAATAAAATATTGTTGAACAAAGTCTTTAACAGATTCTTGAATTTCCAATTTATTTGGACTTTAAGTTATAGTTTATATCAAAAAGTGAATTAGAAAGTTTTTAAGGCGAGAAATGCAAACTTCTCCTTCTGTAATAAATTTAAAAGAAGTTCTTCATTCAAGTAAAATTTTCTTAAATTAAATCCTATTGCCTTTAATTCAAATACTAAATGTTCGTGAATTGAATATTTCGTTGATTAAATATTTGCATATATTAATAAAAAACCAAAAATGCTAGTGAAAGTCAATAATTGACTAATTTATGAAATTCCAGTCCAACGTGACAATCGAACAACATTTTTGTTTTTTGATTTGTGAAGTTTTTCTTCAAAAAGAAGTGAAGAAAGGCATGAAAAAGGAATCTGTTTTTTTTCGATTTGGAAAAATGGAAACAAATGCTTGACAAATTTTTGAAAAGTGTCAAAAATGTAAAAATCCTTACGAAACTAATTTTATTCTCAACTGCAATAATGGATACAGATTTTTTTTCTCTCAGATATTCGGAATAAATATTATGCCATTATATAAAATACTTAATTTATCGATAACCATCCTTCTAAGTTTTTTTTTTGAGTTAGTTCTACAAAGTAATAATAATTTATAAAAATCTTAAAGTTTATTTTTTAATTGTTTTATAATAATGAAATAAGTGCATATGGCGCACAGCAGATTGAAATAAATTATATGAAATTATACTTGATTTTAAAAGGGAAATTAGAAACAGTGTAATTATAATATAATTATTTCTTAATTAATTGAACTGTTGCAGTTATTATCGTTATAGTTTTTCTCAAGACATTAATACTTAGTTACATTTTACAATTTGAAAATAATTTTGAAATAATTTTTAATTTATTAGATTTTAAATTTAACATAGTAAATTATATGGAACGTGCTTATTAGATTTTAATTAATAATACTTGACTTAATAAGAAAATAAACTTTGATGGTTTTAAATCTCAAAATGCTTTTAAATCTCAATATACTTATTTACTTTTGTAGCTTACTATTTGCCGATAGTTGCAGAAATTCCAAATCGGGAACGAAATATGCTGGATATTTATAAAAAATAAACACAAAAATCCATAAAATAGTAATTATTACAATAAAATTATTAAATTTAAATTTGGTCTTGGATAAATTACAATATCAACAAATACCATCATTTTTTTCCTAATTTATTTCTAAACAATATTGTAGAAAAAATATTAGTGAAAAAATTATATAAGAGATATCACATATATATAAAGGACATCCTTTTGCACAGATTGATTTTTCCTATATAATGGTAAACAAACTTGGTAGAATTTTTCCTTTTGATAATCATGCAAAAAAAACAAATTCAAAACTCATTCATTCGACAGCAATAGGGTTTGTTTTTTTTATTTTTGTTAATACAATAGGAAAAATAAAAAAAAAATAACTAAAAGAAAAAGAAAATTAAAGGATGTAAAGGATAGAAATTAAAATTCCGGTCAGGATAAATTTAAGTTTGAAAACACATTTTCAAATAAAACCTAAACTTTACATGGGATTAAAAATGAGGAAAAATACTTAAAAACAAAAATAAAAGTTTTATTTATTCCAAAAAGGAAAAAAGATAAAAATAATTAATGTCAGTTAAAATTTCTCAAATCATGAAATATCAATTCTTTTTAAAAGAATATTAAAAAATTGTATGTTAAAAGTTTGTAGAGTAAAAAGTGAAGTATATATGATGTAATTATTTGTATTAAAAGTTTTTGTAGGCCGGCAATAATTAAGGATCTTAAAAAGAATTTTTTTTAAACAAAAATGTAAAATTTAATCCTAAATTTAACTTTTGTTCAGCTATCTAAAAACTGGTTAAATTTAAAAATTTTGCAGAACATTATTATAGTATTACGAAAGAATTATGGTAACTAGGTGATTATTAATCCGATTATTTATTCGCAAATTCAATATAATTTAGTATTAAAAACTTTTTTAAATAATAATTTTTTTTAAATCTAAAAAAAGATGCGATTATTTTATTTGGATACCATAATGTTTTTTCAATAATTACAAAACAAAAGTTTGTGCATACTATGCTTATATAAAAATTAATTTCGATCATGTTTAGGATTTTCAATATTTATTTTAATGGCCATATTACCTATAAAATATTAAATTTTATTTTATAGTGCTAATTGCAAAATATTATTAATTTTTATTTTTTATTTTAATAATGAAAGTTCAATGAATTGAAATAATTAAATGATTCATTCGATTCCAATTGATAGTAAATATATTTAATTTTAGTTTTGTATTTCTGTACCTATATGTTTTAAAGAAATATTCTTTAAGAATTTTATTTACAGAAATAAATCTAATAGTACATACAAACGACTTTGAAAAAATTAACATATTTTATCAGATTTAAAACAACAAAAGCACTTAAAGTATACGTAGTTATAAATGAAAATTTCTATGTAGCTTACATAAGGTAAATATATGTAAATATAATATTATAAATTTCTTATATCTGACTGTGATGAATGAGTTAAATTTTAGATTGCATTTTGATAAATAACTATAATTCAGGGAAATAAAATACTTAGCGTGCATAAAATACTTAAATTAAAGTAAAGAAAATATGTAAAAAACACAAATTTCTATTAAAAACTATATATCAAACATAAGTGTTCTCGTGGTATTTATTTCAAAAATTCGTATATTTGTTTTTATACAACAAACTGTTTCAATGAAACTACAAAAAAATTGCGAGGTTTCCGGACTATTAAAATTTAGTCCTGCAAGGAAATAATTGTTTTTAATTCATGATTATATAATTATCGTATTCGAAATTTACATTTGTTTCTAAATTTCATATCATCCTATATGAAATTGCAATGGTCCAAATGCAAATAGATTAAAATTATATAGTAATAGTTGAACATTTTAGGTATAAGAAAATTATGAAAACATAAAATTCATTCTCATTATGCAAATATGATTTCTAATTTATTTTAATGATATTTATTTAATTATTTTTATTTTATTTTTTTTCGCAATTTTTAACTGGGTCAAATATTTATTTAGATTTTAATTTCTGAAAGAAAAATAAAATCAACAGAATTTCAGTTTCATATTAATTCAAATTTAGATCAAAAGCAATTCATAAAGTGAAAAATGCAAATAATTAAATCTTTCGAAAAAACAAAAAATTAAATATTTTTATGCAAGCAGAAATATGATGCTGCAATTTTCTTTGACATGAAAATAATTGAACAGTTTTACCTACAGTATATTTTTGTTTGAAATTAATTTTTCAATTTATATAATATTTGTATAAGTCGTCATTTGAAAACAAGTAGCAACCTTAATTGCTCACTCACAATAAACCGAAGTTGAAAATATTTATAAGTTAGGTATGCATCGATAGATACATTTATATTAAGGAGAAGCTTACGGCACGGTACGGATAATTATTACAAATTTACAATCCATAATACTTTAGGTCAGGATAATTTCAAAACATAAACATTTTAAATTAAAATATATTCTTTTTAAAAAGTTGAATAATTTTCCTAATTGTACAAAAAATGAATCATTTATTTTCTTCAAAATTTAACAAACAATTATTTCTATTTGCGGATTTTTTAATTTTCAAGAAGTAATAAAAAGGAATAAACTTTAAAAATGTATCATTTTCTGTTTTGAATTGTAAAACCTTTGACAACAAGTAAGTATAAAGGATGTTCCAATTTACATTTTCATGTTTAAAAACCATTATGTCAAAGACAAGACATTTTATTTTGAATGGTGGTAAATGTTAATTTTAACATAATTTATGTTAAATATAATATTATAATGTATATAAGTAATTTTTAATGTATTATAGTTTACCATTTATTCAGAATCTTTTTTGAGATAAGTTTGAATAAGAAATATGATTCGCGTTGTCACCAAAAATATTTTATACACGACAGTTGTTATGGTTTTAACTTTTTAAAGAATCAAAACAGAGAAAATTATTTTTTAATTACATATCTGTTGATTCAGTAAAAAAGGATATTGTCTTAACATTAATCTCAATGAACGGGATTTTAAGATTTAACTAGAATAAATTTAAAAATTCATTCTAATTCAATCTATTTTTGAAAATAATTATTTAGTTTAATTCAATTTATTTCCTTCGTAATTTGAGCCTGAGAGTTATTAACAAAGCCTCGGTCAATTGAAAAAAAAAAAAACATAAAATAAAACATTAAAAAAAAAGTTTCAAAATAATAGTTTTCAAATTTTTTCAAATAATGATTTTTTTTATTATTAATTTTGAAATTGAATCCAATCTAAAATTTCATTTATTTTCTAATAACAAAAACGGATATAAATGACAATATGAAAAAAAATTTCATTTTTTTTGATTTTGATTTCTTTATTTGATTTTTATTTCTTTATTATTATTTATTATTATTTTTTAACTTTTTTCAAACTTATTGTTATCTTTTTTTTTATGTTTCTTTTGTTAACTCTGGATTTACAAAAAAAAAACTAAACCTTTTATTGTATTAAAATCATATAAGAGATTATTTTGTTTGTTGTTGTGAAAAAAATTTAGTAACAAAAAATTTTCAAACGCACCTGTTTCTATGTATCAAGTCAAGTTTTCAATTTAACTAACCAATAATCAATTTCTTTACTTTTAAACTTATATAACACTGCTAAGAAATAAATTGTGGCGGTAACTTTCCATCGACCCAAAATTATACTGTAGTAACAGCAAAATTTTTACGATAGAATAATTTTTAATCGACCAGTACATTATGAAGAAAAATATTATTGAATATGTACATAGAAAATTATATTGCACAGAACGGCTATAAAAATACACGTTAAATATAAAATTAGTTATTCGTATTATATAAATTGAAGAAATTTTAGTTTATTTTTTTATATATTTTACTATTTTTATTTGGATTTTGCAAAATCATAATTAAGGTTATAAAACTTTAAAACTATTTATATAAAATTAATATTATAATTATTTATGTACATAGATTATTTATGTCATAGATTAAAAACAAACACATTATTGAACCAGCCTATTATTTATTGAAGTAAAATAGTTCTAAGCGAAAAGACAAAAAAGTTTTAAAAAATATTTTTTTCCCGCAATTTGTATTTCGAATTTATTTAATAAACCTAGAAACTAATAATTTCTTTCTTGCGAATTTTTTTCCTTTGTGGTTTAACATTTTAGTTTATTTTTGTTAGAAGTTTCAGATATTGTGACATAAAAAAAAGTTCAAGAACGTTCTATTTCGTCATATTTAAACTTATATTCTTGTTTATGAAGTACACAAAAATATAGAATTATATGAAGTGAATAAAGTTTTTGAAACTTTATGCAATATTATTGTTTTTGATATGTAAACTTATGCTTATTTTAATGATATTGTTGAAAATTTGATGAAGCAAAACTTTTCCCATTATGTTACGGTGAAAACCCTATATAAATTTTTTTTTGAAATACACAATAAAATCAATATAATTTTGACAAAAAAAAAATCTAAGTTTTTACTTTTGCGAAGCAAAGCAATTTTTTTTATAGGTCAGAAATCAATTTTTTTTACGCAGAATATTGAACTGCATTTACCTTTTTTGTATGAATTAAAAGAAAAAAAAAGAAAAAATGCATTGTAAAAATCATATATAAATCAATGCATTTTCAATAACATTTTCATGTTAAATTCAAACTTAAATCAAAAAAGGTAAATAAATGTTTAACGTTTATGCTTTTTACCCTTTTTCTTTAGGTGCTGGAATGGTCTTCTGAAGCCTAGCGGGATTAATCCCACTGGCTAAGGATAACCAAACCAGCAGAGATTTACTAGACAGAGAGTCAAAGAATGCCTCGTCTAGTAAAACTCACAAGCCAGCGCTTAGCTGAGGATTCTTGGGCCTATCCAGGAATCCTAAGCTAAGACTTACCAGTCACCACATGGACTCCGAAAGGAAATCCATCCAACGTTGTGGTGCTACAATTGTCCTCCTTGTCCACCTCGTTTGAATTCAAAACTCATGAGAACGATAATTTGAATTCAAACCAGGTGAACAGGAGAGAACAATTGTAGAGGATGACCGTCACCAGGCGTTCCCTACCACAACCAATACGCGCGGTACCCGGTTGAGATAGGAACGAGTAAAACAGCCCTGTGACAGTACATCCGACTGGCCTTCTTCAAAATACTAAATTTCCAATTAAAAAAAAAAAAAAAAAAATACTAACCACCCAAAATTAGCCAAAAACAAGCCATAAAAATTTTTTTTACAAAAGATAAAAAATAATAAAAAAATTGAAAAACCATAATTTTTCCCGTTTTTAAAAAAAAAAAAAAAAACAGTCTGTTTCAAAAATAAATTCAAGGTGGAAAAATTAAAATTTCCCTTTTCAAAAGTTCACTACAGAATTCAACACAAATTTTTTTTAAACAAAAATCAAATGATTTTGTTTTCAAATTCAGAGAGAAGCTGACTTATCAGCTGAATAAAACTTAAACAATAAAAAAAAAAAAAAAATCTTAAAAAAAAAAAAAAAAAAAAAAAAATAAAATAAAATAAAATAAAACCATTCACCGGTGATTCACCCTTCCTTTGGTTGGTCATCGCATCTTATTGTAAGGCACTACTCCAAAGATGACAACCTAAAAAGAGAAAAATTCTTGTTGTTTCCGTGTTGACACCTTCACCTAAAAATATAAAAATTGCATTAGAAATAAAATAAAATAAAAAAAAAAAAAAAATCAAATAAAAGATAGTTAAAATTTTTATAAATTATCCCTCTTTTTTTAAATTACGAAGATTTCAAAATTTTAACTCAATCTCTATCATAAAAATTTTTTGAGAAAAACTTCCAATACAACAAAAACAAAAAAAATATTTTTTTCTGTAATGATTTCTTAAAATAAATAATTTCGCCAAGAATTTTTTTTACACCCTAATAAATTCCAACCCAGATATTTTTTGGTATAAAATACTTACCTACTTTAAAGTTATGATGACTAGGTAAATATTATTAATAAATCTGTGTTCAAAAGTCTAAACGTCTTAAGTAATGATAAGACAAAATTGAGATAATATTTTATTGTGCTTGTGGAAAATAATATTAAGTTTACAAAAAAAAAAAACGAAAAACGTCTTATTTGCTTCTTATTCAAATAACAGAAGTTTAAACTAATAATTTGATAATTTATAAACAAAAAAAAAAAAACGGAAACCAAATTTGTTCTGAAAACTTTTCTAAACAAATTTCATTTTTTACAAACACATTTTTTGTAATTTAAAAATTTTATTTCGCTCTAACTCAAAACAAAGATTTTGCAGATAAAACGTTCTGCCTTTTGAACGCAGAAATAATATTTATTTTTCCTAAAAATTTAGTTAAAAGGCTTGAATATGCCGGTAAGATGTATAATGAATACAAATTACATAAATATTAAAAAAAAAAAAAAAAAAGAAAAACATAGAACATTTCGTTTTCCAAAACTTGAATCTGTTGAAGAATTCTGGACATTCATTAAATTGATTGAAATCCCTTTTTTTTAAAAAAATAAAAAATTTTCAGCCTATAATATCAAAATAAACCCTTTACATGCCGGTAATAGGGCAGACTACCTTATTTCATGGTGTCCACTTTTTTTAAAAAGATCGTTTTCCATGACTTTTCATGATTTTCCAGCCACAAAAAAAAAAAAAAAAATTGTTTCCAGATAAGAATTGATATAATATATATTTTTATTTTGTTAAAATTATTTAAATTGTGAAATTAATTTTTTTACATTTTTGAAGTCTTGGCTTACATGGTAGAAATAATCGTATAGCCAGGAGTTTTAATTTTAAATTAAATTATTAATTATATTTTTACATTTTTACAAGAAATTCGCCGAGAAATTTCAGTTTTAAGTTTAATTTTTCAGCTGCCATGGCTTCAAATTTAACTTTTTTTCTCTTCAATTATTTTTTTTATTTCCTCATCTTTTCGTCTTTTAAGCACTTTTCTTCATTTTTAATACGCTGTGCCACTAATGAGTTCTTATATAAGTTTTCTACCAATAGTGATTTAATTACGAAAAATCCGATTTCTACTGACGCATTTCCATGAGAAAAAAATTAGACAAACCTTTAGAATTTTACATAGGTTTTTATATGATGAATGAATTCCAATTAAAGAAAAATAAAAACTGTCTAATCCAGAATCAGGTTCAAATTCTTTTAAATATTCACGGAAATCATCGTAAAAAACTATTTTTGACTCACAGCAAAGTTTGGAAAATTCCTTTTGTGCTGATCCGGCTTCAGACGTGCACGATTCTTTTCTAGTTTAATAATAAGCGCAGGTGCATATAGAATGGAACACATCGTAAAAATAGCATACTTTAAAAATGCGATAATTTTAGTTAAATAGTAGATGAGAAACAGAAATTAATAAGGATTTTTCCAGTTAAATTTCCAAATTCAATGACTTTCCCATGACCATATTTTTTCCCATGACTTTCAAGGTTTTACCATGACTTTCCAGAGAGTGGCTACGCTGTATTTAGTTTAAAATACTGGTGTAACCAACCTAAAATTTTTAAAAACCAAACTATATTTTTAATATTGGCACACAAAAAAAAAAAAATTACAAAATTTTTACCCTCCAATAATAAAGTTTACCTGAAACTATTCTGAATCAGGACATGGAAAAAGTGCTCCTGATGGTATTGGAAACACTATCAAACCAATGACTGATAAAAATAGTATCTCAAGGGTATGATCTACCTGATCTCAAATCGCAAAAGAAAAACAATTTTGCTCAGATATAAAAATATTTGAAGTAACTTCTTCAAATATAGATAAAATAACTTCTGATATCTGGACAAAAAGACCAAGGTTCAAGAATTTTATATAAATTCTTAGACCAACTTGAAGCAAAAGAGCTTTAAAATAAAATTAAAATTTTTTACATTCATTCACCTGTATTTTCAAATTTTTAAAATGCAAAATTTTAAATAATAAAATAAACAATACTTACCAAAAAAAAAATAGATAATCCCAATGCACTTTCATTAAATTATATTTTTTCTTCCTTTTAGCCATAAAATTAATTAAATAAATTTTAAAAATTAAAAAAATAATTAAAAAAATTTTGGCTTACTTTTCACGATCACATTTTTTCTTTTTTGACAGCCATTTTCTTAATGTCAAATGACATTAACTGCGCGATCAATAATTTTAGCCACCGGCGCACAACAAAAATTCACAATAGATAAAATATTGTGAAGGGGAATGTTTATACGAATTTTTTTTAAAAATAAAAATCATATTTAAACCATGGATCGAATTTAAATGTTATATTTGTTTTAAAAAAATAAATATAAATATTTATATTTGTTTTCTGAAATATAAATATGTATTTGTCTATATATTTATTTTTGTATTTTATTTTTAAAAATAAATATCACCAGAAAAATCTGTAAGAAATAGCAGAACTTTAATACAAACAATATTAAAAATCGTTTCAACCACCTTGTTATTAATATTGAGGACAGCATTAGTTAACATTAAAATTAATTATTTAACTTTAAAAAAAAAAAAATATATATATATTAATTTTGTTTTTAAATTTTAAAAATTTATTGAATTTTCAAAATCAATTTCTACGATTATTATTGGATTAAATTTAATCAAATAAAAAAATAAAATAAAATAAAAATATTGATGCCGGAATCAAAACTAAAATCAATATTTGTTACGAAAATATGAATTACGATCTTAACTTTTATTTTTGACTTCGACACAACAAAAGGTTTCATTTTGTATTTTATAATAAAACTACAGAATTTTGTTTTTCTGTTTGAATCTGTGAAAAATATTTATATTTTAACATTAGAAAATAAATATAAATTTATATTTTCAAGTTTCTTTCAAGAAATAGATATACATTTTTATAAATATCCGAAAATAAGAATTATTTTACAAAAAAAACATATAGATATTATGAAAAGACATAAAACTTAATTATGTAAACTTTTAAAAATATTTTAGTGTATCTAAAAATAAAAAAAAAAAAAAAAGATAATAAAAAATAAAAAGAATAAAGAATTAGAAAAAATTTACATTTCCTTACATGCCACCTTTCTTTCGATCTTTAACTTAAAACTGACAAACTACCTAGTTCATCATTGTGAATAAAATCGTGTTTACTATTTTATCTTAAGGTCCATTTATACCTTTTAAATTTTTTTATCAAATCAAAAAAAAAAAATAAATAAAATTGAAATCTTGTTGAACATGATGAAACTGTTGAATACCTTTATGATAATTCTTTTTCTTACAGTTAAATGAAATACGATTTTCTATGTTTAAATATTAATTTGCTATTCTTTTATTAATTAATTTATTTAATACTTTTATTAAATAAAATATTACTTCAATATGATTGCGTGATTGAACTTGATAATTTGGATGATGAGATGATAATGAAAGAATGATAATAATGATAATACATAATAATTATTAATAAATAAGAATCAGTGAGTTAGATTAGAGTGACTCAAGTTGAATGATCACAGCTTCTTATACCTATAAAGCTTTGGATGCAATAAGATTATTTGTTTAACAGAAACAACTTTGTTACTTTCTACTTAGCGATAAACATTTTTTCCTTTTACTTACCTGTAAAATTCATAGGTGTTAGAAATTCAAATAAAATATAATAAATTAGATCTTCTTTTTATGTTTTAAGTAAACTTTTATTTCAAATTTTTATATTTTTTTAAAATTGGATAAATTATGAATGTAATTTTGTGAATTTAAATTACAATATAGTAAATGGATTCAAAAATAGTATAATATAAAATTACAAATTTGCAATTAATTTAATTTCAGTAATTTATAACTTGTGTATTTTGTAATTTGTAACTTAAATTACATTCACATGTATTTTACCCGGCTATGATAAAAACTAATTCTAATTTTGACAATAGAAATAAACTATAACATAAAAAATTTTCCTATACGAATTAAAATTCAATTAATGTGACTTATAACAAATCAATTAATAACAATAAGGACCAGAAATATTGGATGATCCCAATAAAAATCAAAAAAAAAAAAAAGAGTATATATATATCCGCAAAAACGCATAATATAATACTTTATACATATTTTTACACAACATTTTACACAACATAAATTTATCTTATAGAAAAATTAATTATTTTATAAGAAAATTAAATTTTTTTAAACTATTATTATAAATTAAATAAAAAATTGTCTAATAGTAATAAGAATTTTTTTTAAACACATAAATTTTTATGGCTTGTTAGGCAGATTTCTCAGTAGTTATAATTTGAAAATATAATCTATCACTAACATACAATTCTATAAAAAAAAAAAAAAAAAAAAAAATAATAAAAAAAAAAAAAAAACTTTTTTTTTCATGTTAAATTCAAACTTAAATCAAAAAAGATGTTACAAAATTGTTAACAAAACAAAAACAAGATACATCAAACCAGATTGGCAACTCAAATAAAGTGCCCCGCTAGTGTTATTATCAACCAGAAATAACCAATCTAGCAGCCTTCAGATTACGCATCTGACACACCAAATAAGACCTCATTTAAGTAGGCATAACCATTTAAGAAAAGCTTGTTTATATATATATATATATGTATATAAAAATTATACACATAGTATTTAACAAAATTGTGGTTTTGTATAAAAAAAAAAACAAAAACAAAAAACAAAAAGGATCATGTATGTTGAATCCTAAAACATAGTCTTTTACAAATTATAAGAAACGAATATTGTATTTAAATCGATGAGTAATACATCAATGAACATCAATTTTTATAATTTTATTATCTAAGTTTTTTTAGTTTCTTTGTTAAATAAAATAATAATATTTGTAAAAATATAAACCATGTTTTACTAAAATTATTCCCCTAGGTCCTAACAGGTATTAAGAAATGTAGATGTAAGATCCGGCTATAGGTGGCAGAAGCCACGTGCCGAAGAATGACTCCATAGTCATTTAATCTTTAATCTATTTGGTTTGGTCGGGGTTTCTAAAGTATTTTTTTTTATTTTTTGATCTCTCTTTTTTTTTAAAGACATCCTATAAATTTTGTTACACTACCACTGGTGTTCACTGTCGCTTACCCACCCAACGACGAGCTCAGACCCGGCCTATGAACAGGATGTCATAAGACAGTGGACTCGACACCAGCTTAAAATTTAGAAAGTAGAACTTTTCTTTGCTTCTACTTTCACTAATTTCTCTTATCATAAGATATAATAAACTTTTTCATGAGTTCATCTTGAACTCAGAATTTCTGTATTTATATACACCCCCCGTTCTACTCAAAATAATTAATCAGTAACAAATGGCGCCCAACGTGGTAAGACATTGAGTCCTACCCTACCAAAGGAGTAGCAAGACTTTCGAGTCTCTACTCTTTGAAAAATTGTAAGGCAAAACTCCTTACACGACCATAAATTTTTTTTTAAAGAACGTAAGTTTTTATAAAAAAAAAAAAAAAAAAAAAATAAATAGTTTAAGTATATATATTTTTTTTTAACCTACATGTTTTAGGAACCCCAAAACCAAAGTAAATAGCTCTATTAAAACTAACATTTCATACATATTAGAAGAAACTTTTCACCTTGCAGTGTGAGTGCAGTCTAAAAAGTAGGCACGGTCTACACTGTACATGCTGGGGTGAAATGTTTCTAAAAATATTATCTGTTTTCTAACCTATAAAACTTTTTATTACTTCTAACACGGTTCTCTTTTGACTTTTCTTACAGTGTGAGTGCAGTTTGAAAGGTAGTCACGGGCTACCCTGTACATGCTGAGAATAAGTCTTAAGATAACCGTAACATCTTTTCCTTCAAAAAAACGAACAAAATCAACATCGTTCAGTGTGAGTGCAGTCTAAAATGTAGGCACAGTCTACACTGTACATGCTGCGATTTTGATTTTCAGTACCTGCAAAACAGGCACAGTTTCGTTTCGATGGTTTACCTTGCAGTGTGAGTTCAGCACAGTCCACACTGTTGATGCTGGGGTAACCAGTCGAAATTGAAACTAAAACCACAAGTACAGTTTTCAGTTATCTTGTTACCTATTCTTGCAGTGTGAGTGCAGTATAAAATGTGGGCTCAGTCCACACTGTACATGCTGGGAATAGATAATAGTAGATACTATTAACATCTTTTTCTTCAAAAACAAAAAAAAAAATCGTACAGTGCGAGTTCAGTATAAAATGTGGGCACAGTCCACACTGAACGTGCTGCGATTTTGATTTTCAGTACTAGTAAAACAGGTACAAAATTTCGTTTCGATGGTTTACCTTGCAGTGTGAGTTCAGCACAGTCCACACTGTTGATGCTGGGGTAACCAGTCGAAATTGAAACTAAAACCACTTTCTATATTTCAATCTATCCCTTCTTTTTTCTAATAAATAGAGCTAACTATACATTCTCTTTTCTCTATCTAAAATTTTTCTTTACTAATAAACTTACATCAAGCATTTCTTATATCTAATTAAGGACCTTAATAAAAACAAAAAAAAAAAAAAAAACAAATAATGTAGTTTTAAATTTTATTTTGTAATAATAAACCAATTTTTTTTTATTTGTAACTGTAAAAAAAAAAAAAATATTTTTTATAAAAAGTGGACCTCTAAAGACGGTTTACTAGTTACACCAATCAAGAAAAATTTAAATTTGTATTTTTATTAAAAAAAAAAAAATATATATATATACATAAAAAATAACAAATTAGAAAAAATATATGTATATATATTATATAATGTATACATAAATAAAACAAAAGATTATAAACCTAAACAAAAAAATTGAAAAATTTTGTTTAGCAAAAACGAAAATTTAGTCAAAAGACCACTATTGCAAATTTTTAAATTTAAAAGAGAAAATTTGAAAAATAATAATTGTAATAGAAAAATTAAAATAAATAAATAAATTTTTCATTAGAACATAAGAATCAAACATGATTTTATTTTTCTTGAGAAAAAAAAAAATCCTAATAGTTTTTGAAAAAAATTTAAAAAAAAAAAAAGAGAAAAATTTTTAAAATCATTAATGTTTTTTTTTACATAAAAATGTCTCAAATAAACATGTGAACCTAGTACTAGTACGATCGAATTCTGAGTATGACAAACTACAGATTTCATTGACAAATTGATTGAAATAATTAGTGAAACGGCCGACCCGATTTCACAATTTAAATTGACACTCCCGAGATAATTCTCTCCGGATGAAACAATACTTAGTTAGTTCCACTCTTTACGAATGAAAGAAGTTATAGAACTAACTATTTAAGCAATCTTCAGCAGATGAAGAAAGGCACTCTTAAAAAAGTCAATGCACCATAAAAATAATTTATGGAAAAATCTAAGATTTCTCATACTAGATTCGATTTGTATAAATGACCATTTTAAAATTTGAGACATTCTATAAGAAAAAAAATGAAGTTAATTTAAAATTAATAAAAATTTCAAATTAGATTTTATTAATTTTTTTACTATATAAAAAAAAAAAAAAAAAAAAAAAAATTTATAAGGAAATAATAATCTTATATAAGAAAATAAAAATCTTATAGTAGATGTAATAACGTTTACAATAACAGATTATAAAATCGAAAAATTTAATTTATCAAAAACAAAAAAATATTGAAATAAATAAATAATGAAAAAAAAAAAATATCTTTGTAAAAAAAAAAAAAAATATATATATATATATATAAATATAAAAAAATATATATATATATATTATATAAATATATATTATGTAGTTTTAAGTTTATAAAAATTGTAAAAACCATTATAAAAATTGATCAAAACAAGTAAAATTTAAAAATAAAACAATACATAACATACATATAATTACGTATACATACATAACATACATATTATATAAGCAGCGCCGTGCTGCAACTTTTGGGGGCCCTGTGCTGACACTAAAAATTTTTTTTTTTCAAATTTTATTGAATTCATTTTTATTGATTTTAATTAAAATAATAAAAGAAAGAAATTATAACGCAATTTTTCTATCTCTTTTGCCGGCAAATTCATCAATTACATCATTATAATCAATCGTTCTGGCTATTGCGTTTTCAATCGATAGTATTGCTAATCCAGAGAGTCTTTCCTGCGACATTGTAGACCTTAGATAATTTTCAATCAATTTTAGTTTTGAAAACGATCGTTCACAGTGAGCAACGGTAACGGCGTATTGTTAAAATTATTCGATATACGATACATACATTTGGAAAATGTTACAGAAACAGTATAAAAAAATAAAAAACTAAAATAAATATATTGAAAAAAAAACTGAGACAATATTACCTAAAATTAATATGTAATATCCGCACTAATATTAACGATGGACCCAAAAAAATTTAAACTATTAATGATATTTATAATTTGCGAAAATTCACTATTTATTACAATTAAAATAAAACGTATTTCTGTTTAAAACTTTGAAATTATAGTACTTTTTACCAATAAGACACTATAAAATGAAAGAAAACAATAATTTGAACCAAAAACACAACTAAATTATTAAGTATATTTGTTTCAAATTAAATCTTAGCCAACTAGATTTGTTTGAAAGTTAAACGAATTTTGAATTTTCATCCTTGATTTTTTCAATTCGTGGTATTTTTTTGTTATTGGAGAAGTTTTTCTAATGTATTTAATATTTGGGGGCCCCTCAAAAATAGGAGGCCCAGTGCGATTGCACTTGTTGCACTTGCTATAGTACGGCGCTGTATATAAGAAGAGAAATAAAATTTAATTCGTTTTTTTAAATAAATACATTTTTTTGCCCGGCTAGCTCAGTCGGAAGAGCAAGAGACTCTTATCTCAGGGTCGGTTTCAAGCCCCACTTTCTTTCTCAATCAAAATTTTTTCTTTCACCAGTTTTCTAGCTTCAATCCACCACTTTCCATGCGTGAGATTGAATCTATTTTGTTACGGTGAAAACCCTATATAAATTTTTTTTTGAAATACACAATAAAATCAATATAATTTTGACAAAAAAAAAATCTAAGTTTTTACTTTTGCGAAGCAAAGCAATTTTTTTTATAGGTCAGAAATCAATTTTTTTTACGCAGAATATTGAACTGCATTTACCTTTTTTGTATGAATTAAAAGAAAAAAAAAGAAAAAATGCATTGTAAAAATCATATATAAATCAATGCATTTTCAATAACATTTTCATGTTAAATTCAAACTTAAATCAAAAAAGGTAAATAAATGTTTAACGTTTATGCTTTTTACCCTTTTTCTTTAGGTGCTGGAATGGTCTTCTGAAGCCTAGCGGGATTAATCCCACTGGCTAAGGATAACCAAACCAGCAGAGATTTACTAGACAGAGAGTCAAAGAATGCCTCGTCTAGTAAAACTCACAAGCCAGCGCTTAGCTGAGGATTCTTGGGCCTATCCAGGAATCCTAAGCTAAGACTTACCAGTCACCACATGGACTCCGAAAGGAAATCCATCCAACGTTGTGGTGCTACAATTGTCCTCCTTGTCCACCTCGTTTGAATTCAAAACTCATGAGAACGATAATTTGAATTCAAACCAGGTGAACAGGAGAGAACAATTGTAGAGGATGACCGTCACCAGGCGTTCCCTACCACAACCAATACGCGCGGTACCCGGTTGAGATAGGAACGAGTAAAACAGCCCTGTGACAGTACATCCGACTGGCCTTCTTCAAAATACTAAATTTCCAATTAAAAAAAAAAAAAAAAAAATACTAACCACCCAAAATTAGCCAAAAACAAGCCATAAAAATTTTTTTTACAAAAGATAAAAAATAATAAAAAAATTGAAAAACCATAATTTTTCCCGTTTTTAAAAAAAAAAAAAAAAACAGTCTGTTTCAAAAATAAATTCAAGGTGGAAAAATTAAAATTTCCCTTTTCAAAAGTTCACTACAGAATTCAACACAAATTTTTTTTAAACAAAAATCAAATGATTTTGTTTTCAAATTCAGAGAGAAGCTGACTTATCAGCTGAATAAAACTTAAACAATAAAAAAAAAAAAAAAATCTTAAAAAAAAAAAAAAAAAAAAAAAAAAAAAATAAAATAAAATAAAACCATTCACCGGTGATTCACCCTTCCTTTGGTTGGTCATCGCATCTTATTGTAAGGCACTACTCCAAAGATGACAACCTAAAAAGAGAAAAATTCTTGTTGTTTCCGTGTTGACACCTTCACCTAAAAATATAAAAATTGCATTAGAAATAAAATAAAATAAAAAAAAAAAAAAAATCAAATAAAAGATAGTTAAAATTTTTATAAATTATCCCTCTTTTTTTAAATTACGAAGATTTCAAAATTTTAACTCAATCTCTATCATAAAAATTTTTTGAGAAAAACTTCCAATACAACAAAAACAAAAAAAATATTTTTTTCTGTAATGATTTCTTAAAATAAATAATTTCGCCAAGAATTTTTTTTACACCCTAATAAATTCCAACCCAGATATTTTTTGGTATAAAATACTTACCTACTTTAAAGTTATGATGACTAGGTAAATATTATTAATAAATCTGTGTTCAAAAGTCTAAACGTCTTAAGTAATGATAAGACAAAATTGAGATAATATTTTATTGTGCTTGTGGAAAATAATATTAAGTTTACAAAAAAAAAAAACGAAAAACGTCTTATTTGCTTCTTATTCAAATAACAGAAGTTTAAACTAATAATTTGATAATTTATAAACAAAAAAAAAAAAACGGAAACCAAATTTGTTCTGAAAACTTTTCTAAACAAATTTCATTTTTTACAAACACATTTTTTGTAATTTAAAAATTTTATTTCGCTCTAACTCAAAACAAAGATTTTGCAGATAAAACGTTCTGCCTTTTGAACGCAGAAATAATATTTATTTTTCCTAAAAATTTAGTTAAAAGGCTTGAATATGCCGGTAAGATGTATAATGAATACAAATTACATAAATATTAAAAAAAAAA
Source organism: Hybos culiciformis (assembly GCA_964007475.1). Taxonomy (NCBI): domain Eukaryota; kingdom Metazoa; phylum Arthropoda; class Insecta; order Diptera; family Hybotidae; genus Hybos; species Hybos culiciformis. Next base: position 92,492,249 of record OZ023274.1, on the reverse strand, counting down.
AAAAAAAGAAAAACATAGAACATTTCGTTTTCCAAAACTTGAATCTGTTGAAGAATTCTGGACATTCATTAAATTGATTGAAATCCCTTTTTTTTAAAAAAATAAAAAATTTTCAGCCTATAATATCAAAATAAACCCTTTACATGCCGGTAATAGGGCAGACTACCTTATTTCATGGTGTCCACTTTTTTTAAAAAGATCGTTTTCCATGACTTTTCATGATTTTCCAGCCACAAAAAAAAAAAAAAAAATTGTTTCCAGATAAGAATTGATATAATATATATTTTTATTTTGTTAAAATTATTTAAATTGTGAAATTAATTTTTTTACATTTTTGAAGTCTTGGCTTACATGGTAGAAATAATCGTATAGCCAGGAGTTTTAATTTTAAATTAAATTATTAATTATATTTTTACATTTTTACAAGAAATTCGCCGAGAAATTTCAGTTTTAAGTTTAATTTTTCAGCTGCCATGGCTTCAAATTTAACTTTTTTTCTCTTCAATTATTTTTTTTATTTCCTCATCTTTTCGTCTTTTAAGCACTTTTCTTCATTTTTAATACGCTGTGCCACTAATGAGTTCTTATATAAGTTTTCTACCAATAGTGATTTAATTACGAAAAATCCGATTTCTACTGACGCATTTCCATGAGAAAAAAATTAGACAAACCTTTAGAATTTTACATAGGTTTTTATATGATGAATGAATTCCAATTAAAGAAAAATAAAAACTGTCTAATCCAGAATCAGGTTCAAATTCTTTTAAATATTCACGGAAATCATCGTAAAAAACTATTTTTGACTCACAGCAAAGTTTGGAAAATTCCTTTTGTGCTGATCCGGCTTCAGACGTGCACGATTCTTTTCTAGTTTAATAATAAGCGCAGGTGCATATAGAATGGAACACATCGTAAAAATAGCATACTTTAAAAATGCGATAATTTTAGTTAAATAGTAGATGAGAAACAGAAATTAATAAGGATTTTTCCAGTTAAATTTCCAAATTCAATGACTTTCCCATGACCATATTTTTTCCCATGACTTTCAAGGTTTTACCATGACTTTCCAGAGAGTGGCTACGCTGTATTTAGTTTAAAATACTGGTGTAACCAACCTAAAATTTTTAAAAACCAAACTATATTTTTAATATTGGCACACAAAAAAAAAAAAATTACAAAATTTTTACCCTCCAATAATAAAGTTTACCTGAAACTATTCTGAATCAGGACATGGAAAAAGTGCTCCTGATGGTATTGGAAACACTATCAAACCAATGACTGATAAAAATAGTATCTCAAGGGTATGATCTACCTGATCTCAAATCGCAAAAGAAAAACAATTTTGCTCAGATATAAAAATATTTGAAGTAACTTCTTCAAATATAGATAAAATAACTTCTGATATCTGGACAAAAAGACCAAGGTTCAAGAATTTTATATAAATTCTTAGACCAACTTGAAGCAAAAGAGCTTTAAAATAAAATTAAAATTTTTTACATTCATTCACCTGTATTTTCAAATTTTTAAAATGCAAAATTTTAAATAATAAAATAAACAATACTTACCAAAAAAAAAATAGATAATCCCAATGCACTTTCATTAAATTATATTTTTTCTTCCTTTTAGCCATAAAATTAATTAAATAAATTTTAAAAATTAAAAAAATAATTAAAAAAATTTTGGCTTACTTTTCACGATCACATTTTTTCTTTTTTGACAGCCATTTTCTTAATGTCAAATGACATTAACTGCGCGATCAATAATTTTAGCCACCGGCGCACAACAAAAATTCACAATAGATAAAATATTGTGAAGGGGAATGTTTATACGAATTTTTTTTAAAAATAAAAATCATATTTAAACCATGGATCGAATTTAAATGTTATATTTGTTTTGAAAAAATAAATATAAATATTTATATTTGTTTTCTGAAATATAAATATGTATTTGTCTATATATTTATTTTTGTATTTTATTTTTAAAAATAAATATCACCAGAAAAATCTGTAAGAAATAGCAGAACTTTAATACAAACAATATTAAAAATCGTTTCAACCACCTTGTTATTAATATTGAGGACAGCATTAGTTAACATTAAAATTAATTATTTAACTTTAAAAAAAAAAAAATATATATATATTAATTTTGTTTTTAAATTTTAAAAATTTATTGAATTTTCAAAATCAATTTCTACGATTATTATTGGATTAAATTTAATCAAATAAAAAAATAAAATAAAATAAAAATATTGATGCCGGAATCAAAACTAAAATCAATATTTGTTACGAAAATATGAATTACGATCTTAACTTTTATTTTTGACTTCGACACAACAAAAGGTTTCATTTTGTATTTTATAATAAAACTACAGAATTTTGTTTTTCTGTTTGAATCTGTGAAAAATATTTATATTTTAACATTAGAAAATAAATATAAATTTATATTTTCAAGTTTGTTTCAAGAAATAGATATACATTTTTATAAATATCCGAAAATAAGAATTATTTTACAAAAAAAACATATAGATATTATGAAAAGACATAAAACTTAATTATGTAAACTTTTAAAAATATTTTAGTGTATCTAAAAATAAAAAAAAAAAAAAAAGATAATAAAAAATAAAAAGAATAAAGAATTAGAAAAAATTTACATTTCCTTACATGCCACCTTTCTTTCGATCTTTAACTTAAAACTGACAAACTACCTAGTTCATCATTGTGAATAAAATCGTGTTTACTATTTTATCTTAAGGTCCATTTATACCTTTTAAATTTTTTTATCAAATCAAAAAAAAAAAATAAATAAAATTGAAATCTTGTTGAACATGATGAAACTGTTGAATACCTTTATGATAATTCTTTTTCTTACAGTTAAATGAAATACGATTTTCTATGTTTAAATATTAATTTGCTATTCTTTTATTAATTAATTTATTTAATACTTTTATTAAATAAAATATTACTTCAATATGATTGCGTGATTGAACTTGATAATTTGGATGATGAGATGATAATGAAAGAATGATAATAATGATAATACATAATAATTATTAATAAATAAGAATCAGTGAGTTAGATTAGAGTGACTCAAGTTGAATGATCACAGCTTCTTATACCTATAAAGCTTTGGATGCAATAAGATTATTTGTTTAACAGAAACAACTTTGTTACTTTCTACTTAGCGATAAACATTTTTTCCTTTTACTTACCTGTAAAATTCATAGGTGTTAGAAATTCAAATAAAATATAATAAATTAGATCTTCTTTTTATGTTTTAAGTAAACTTTTATTTCAAATTTTTATATTTTTTTAAAATTGGATAAATTATGAATGTAATTTTGTGAATTTAAATTACAATATAGTAAATGGATTCAAAAATAGTATAATATAAAATTACAAATTTGCAATTAATTTAATTTCAGTAATTTATAACTTGTGTATTTTGTAATTTGTAACTTAAATTACATTCACATGTATTTTACCCGGCTATGATAAAAACTAATTCTAATTTTGACAATAGAAATAAACTATAACATAAAAAATTTTCCTATACGAATTAAAATTCAATTAATGTGACTTATAACAAATCAATTAATAACAATAAGGACCAGAAATATTGGATGATCCCAATAAAAATCAAAAAAAAAAAAAAGAGTATATATATATCCGCAAAAACGCATAATATAATACTTTATACATATTTTTACACAACATTTTACACAACATAAATTTATCTTATAGAAAAATTAATTATTTTATAAGAAAATTAAATTTTTTTAAACTATTATTATAAATTAAATAAAAAATTGTCTAATAGTAATAAGAATTTTTTTTAAACACATAAATTTTTATGGCTTGTTAGGCAGATTTCTCAGTAGTTATAATTTGAAAATATAATCTATCACTAACATACAATTCTATAAAAAAAAAAAAAAAAAAAAAAATAATAAAAAAAAAAAAAAAACTTTTTTTTTCATGTTAAATTCAAACTTAAATCAAAAAAGATGTTACAAAATTGTTAACAAAACAAAAACAAGATACATCAAACCAGATTGGCAACTCAAATAAAGTGCCCCGCTAGTGTTATTATCAACCAGAAATAACCAATCTAGCAGCCTTCAGATTACGCATCTGACACACCAAATAAGACCTCATTTAAGTAGGCATAACCATTTAAGAAAAGCTTGTTTATATATATATATATATGTATATAAAAATTATACACATAGTATTTAACAAAATTGTGGTTTTGTATAAAAAAAAAAACAAAAACAAAAAACAAAAAGGATCATGTATGTTGAATCCTAAAACATAGTCTTTTACAAATTATAAGAAACGAATATTGTATTTAAATCGATGAGTAATACATCAATGAACATCAATTTTTATAATTTTATTATCTAAGTTTTTTTAGTTTCTTTGTTAAATAAAATAATAATATTTGTAAAAATATAAACCATGTTTTACTAAAATTATTCCCCTAGGTCCTAACAGGTATTAAGAAATGTAGATGTAAGATCCGGCTATAGGTGGCAGAAGCCACGTGCCGAAGAATGACTCCATAGTCATTTAATCTTTAATCTATTTGGTTTGGTCGGGGTTTCTAAAGTATTTTTTTTTATTTTTTGATCTCTCTTTTTTTTTAAAGACATCCTATAAATTTTGTTACACTACCACTGGTGTTCACTGTCGCTTACCCACCCAACGACGAGCTCAGACCCGGCCTATGAACAGGATGTCATAAGACAGTGGACTCGACACCAGCTTAAAATTTAGAAAGTAGAACTTTTCTTTGCTTCTACTTTCACTAATTTCTCTTATCATAAGATATAATAAACTTTTTCATGAGTTCATCTTGAACTCAGAATTTCTGTATTTATATACACCCCCCGTTCTACTCAAAATAATTAATCAGTAACAATTATTTATTTGTTTCATTTGAGAAAATCATGCAGTCGATATGAAACAGGAAATATAAATAATTTTTTTTTTAAAGCATGAAGAGCATATTTTTCATGTGTCAGTAGCTCATGAATTTATCTGACTTTCTCGGTTTGTAATAATATCATAAATTTTCGAATATTTTTTTGCTATATTTTGAATATTTAAATCAGATTTCATTTCAATCCCAAAAATGTCAAACGAATAAACGAATAAACAGTCATAACAACTATTTCGAATCGATCACTAACCAAAGCAATAATATTCTAATACCTATAAAAATTCTTAAATTCAGTATTTAAAAGCTTAAAAGGTTAATAAACTGAAGATGCGTTGGCAATTATTCGATGAACATTAAGAAATTTTTAATGATAAAATAATCATTTTAATTTAAATTAAAATTTAAATATGTGAATATAATATTTTATAATGACCACAAAAAAATTTAGTTTTCTGTTTTTTTTTTTAGTTAACTATTTATAGTTTTCTTATAAGTTAACTATTTTCAGCTATATGTGTCTCGTAGTCACGCACATTATTTTACTTAATTTAATTCATCTCAATTTTTAATTTCCTTTTAAATATCTTTTTTAACTATATTCAATTTGATTACTTTTATTACTTAAATATGCACCTTTTAAATATAAAATTTTAACTTTGAAATTTGAAGTTAGTGTATTTCAAAAGAAACTTACGAAACAGGGCGACAAAATTAAAATTATGATTGGATATCTTTAACTGGGTAGGTAGAAAGTATTTTAGTTTTTACAAAATCAAAAATTACAATGGGAAAAATGATCTCTTACAACTATTAAAATTTTATATAAAATATAATTTGGAAAAATATTTTTCTCTCATTTTTTTGTTCATTTTAATTTAACTAGATTTTGATTTATATTCCATTTAAAAGAAGGCTGATTCAAAACCATTCCAATTTCATTTTCCTGAGTAATAAAAAACTATCTATATTTGTCACAATTTAACTTTTATTTATTTTCTACATAGTTTTTCCTAGAATATTCTGAAAACGCAAACTGTATCAATTATTCTAAATAAATTAATTGATGTTCTCTTATGTGTGATGAACTAGAAATTGGAAATTTAATGTAAACAAACAAAGATAGGTATACACCAATCAGAGTTACACAAAATTTAATCAAAATTCGAAGCCAATAAATATATTCAGCATTCTTTTTTTTGGTACACCACAACGTAAATAATAATAATGTGAAGAATTTTTATTTGGAAAATTTATACTAAAAACTACAAGCTAGAGATAAGCCAGTTTTTGGAGAAGAAATTACGAAGATAGGTTACGTGTCTGAAAGTTTTTGTAATTAAATAAAAAACTAAAGAAACGCTTGTAATGTTTAAAAATAAAAAAATAATAAGTGTTACCAAAACTTATGTAGTGTAAAAAAGTCAAGATTTTAATTAAATTTAAAATAAAATTTGAGTCATAATTAATTTATTGTTTAAATTGGCTTTAAAAATTCTAAGCTATCATGTTCACAGAAGTAATTTTAGAAATAATCATTTTCATTTTGAATAAGAAATGAAAGCTAGTTGATATTTAAGTCAAAATGAACATCATTTATACCTCAAACCTCATTCGATTTTGTTTGAAAAATAATTTTTTAACACGTTAATAAATCAAACTCGATTTATTTTTTGTTGGTTAATATAACATAAACAAATGGAATTAACAGATACGTTTCATAAACCAAAAAAGTAAGTAAACAAAAATTAAATTAAGTTATTTTATACAAAAAAAAAACCCATTTTAATGATACAATGATGACAATGTTACAAAAATTTAATTAAATGAGAATAATTAAAATAAATGATATGTCTATTAATATGAAAAAAAGGCCCATAAAAATTTTATACTAAGCGTCATAAAAATTTTTTTACATAGACTGTAAACACAAAACAGAAGTTAATCTATGTTAACCGAAGTGAAAAGATATTGTATCTACAAACTCACATCTTTATGTACATTTATTAGTACGAGCATTTAACAACATTAAGTATTTAAAACTCGCTTAATGTATATTAAGATCATCAATTTATTATAATAAAAAACAAATTACAAATAGATAATTAAAAACATTTAAAATATTTAAAAACTGAAATACAAAATGTTATATATTACAATATAAAAAGATAATTGTTAAAATATTAAAATAAAAACAAATTTATTATTAATGTATTATACTACAATTAATAGTTAAATTTGAAGAGCTGTGAGGATTAAATAACTATATAAACGATATAACTAAATAATCATTTAATTTTAATAACTAACTATACAATATATAATATTGTTGGTTTAAAAATAATAATTATGCAAAACTTACATGAAAAAAAAATTATCTATAATTTAATTATATGAATAATTAATTATTTTTTTTCTGTTTTAATCAAAAAAATAAAAATTTTCTTATAGCTAATCGACAATTTTTTGTCACTTTGAAAATCCTTCTGGGTGAAATTCTAGATAATTTATTAGCGAAACAAAATGTTATTATTCCTAATATTCAGTGATTGACCGAATTAAATATTATGTTCAATCAATTATTTTGTTAATTATTGTTGACAATTTCAGTTCAAAACTTCAAGTATGCTTCCAGGTATATAATATATAACTAAAAATTAATGTAATTTTTATGTTGTTGATAAAATGGCTGAAAATAAAAATAACTGTTTTTTGAAATAAATTAACACTGTTTTAATGTACAACATTTATGGGAAAACAATTTTGTGAAATATATATAAATTTTCAATATGGTTAAATTCATAGTGATCCTTTAAAAGCATTGTTTTTTTTTGCCTGTGAACGAGAGTGTTATTTATGTGTGATTTGAAAATTTGATAACTTAGTGATACAAGTTGTTTGAGTACTTATAAATAGTTGAGAAATAGATTTAAATGCTCGCACAATTGCAAATATTACTTGAAAAAGCTTATTACTTGCAGTTAAATGGTCCAAAATGATTGTGAACAACATCGATCATCTCAAAAAATGGAAATTGTATTTTATACAACTTATTTTGAGAAATCTTTTTGGACTTTGACTTGCATTGACTAATAATCCTTATGATTTTTTTGTTTTATTCTTTAATAAAATTTAGTAAAATAATATTTTTATATTCAATTTCTTTAAGCGTAAGCTATATATATCCTTTAAAAATTCTTCCAGTTTTAATCAGAAAAACCAACAAAACATAGAAGATTGCGATTTTAGCAATAAATAATACAACAGAATAATATCTCACCTGACAAACCCACAATTTTAATGATTTTGTTTTATCCTACCAAAAAAACAAAATAAAATAAGAAAATAAATCACGCTTTTTTAATGCATTATTCTTTTTATTTTATTTTATTTTTAATATGAAAATATTCATCAGAAATATTCATCAAATATATATCAGACCAGAACAAGAGTAAATTTGCTGCTATAACAAAAAAAAAAAGTCTAAACAACTCGTTACGTGATTGTGTGATGATTTACAGTCAAAAGTTGAAATAATAAAATGATGATTTTTTGAGAACCTTTTAAAGAAACACCTGAATCAAATAAAAGTAAGATGTGAATTTGAAAAAAAAAAAAAAAATTAAAATTATGATTTCCCCTTTTTATGTTTATTACATTTTCTGTTTTTTTTTTTTAAGGTATAAAATGAGTTATATTTTTTTAATACCTAAAAATTATAAATAAAAAAAAACAAAGTACATGTAGTCATTCCGGTGAATATTTTAACGAGATAAAAGTAGGAAAGGAAAGGAAAAGTTTGAGCAGGAGAATTCACTAGAGATAATAAATGATGATGGAGACTCTATAAAAAGTTTAACCCATAACATCATTTTATTTTCTATAATTTATTTTAGTTCCTCTATTGACGTCTAATTTAATTTAAATATGAAGTCGGAATTTTAGAATGAAATTAATTTCTAACTTTAAAGTATCTATATAGTACATATATAATTATTTAGTGATGTAAACATCATAGCCAATATCAGAAACTAAATAATTAATATCCAAGTTTTAAAAGTTGATATATTTATTTAATTTTAATTTTAATATCTTCGCACAATGTATACATTTTAACATAAAACTGTATGTGGACACAACTGTATGTGGTAAAACTATGTACATTTTTACATAATACTATACTGTATGTGGATAAAAACATAAAAACTTCTGTTTACATTTTGTTCACATTTTCCCCTTCTTATTTAATAATAAATTGAACTTCCATAGTTGTTATGATGACATTAAATCTAGTATATAATCTGAATTAAGCAGGCAAAAGTTTAAAACCTAATTCAATAAATTATCGAAATAACTATATTTTGAATTTGTCTAAGGATTTAACTTTTATAAATTTTATTTCGGGGAAATCATTATATTTTATTATTTTTTCATAACTAATTTTTTTTTCTCTTATTACATCATGTGTTCTCTTTCAACATACAATTGGTGTTAAAACTAATATCAGAATATGTATTTTTTTCTGACAAATAATAAATGACAAAGATTCATTTATTAACTTGGTTGCCATCTGTTGATGGGTTTTTTTTTATTAAAATATATAATAAATTTTTTTTAAATTTTATACCTAAGAGATTTTCTATCAAATAAAATGGCAAAAAGTGTTATGAAAAAAATAAAAAATGCCATATACATATTTTCATTTCAATTTTTTTTACTAAATTTATCAAAATGAAAATAAATTGTTGTTTATTACACAACCGTACTTACATATTATTATAATGGGTTTTTAAAAACAATTTACGGAATGAAAACATTTCACATAAATTATCGTATCCTGAACAACTAATTTCAGTTCAGACAAATGTTGCATGAAGTTGAAAAGTTAGATAAAGTAAAATAAAATAAAAATTAATTTTATTTTCAGTCACTTTTTGACTAGTTTCAAAAAAATTATAGACATTTTTTTTTTTTGTTTTGGCTTACAACACTTGGGCTTACAACACTTTTTGGAATTTACAAAGAAGGAATAAATATTATTATATAGATTTTTTTTTAAAGCTAGTAATGATTAACATTATTATAATTATATAACGAACTTTTTACAATTTTTGTATCAACTAATCTAATTAAAAGATTTACCAAAATATTTTACAATTTTTGTTAATTCTTGGTTGGTAATTTTTATTTGGGTATTGAATGTCCCATCCTTTTTCGGTCAGGAAACGCCACTGTTATAATCTAATGATATTTTGAATTTGAATTTTTGTTAAATAAAAAATTCTCAAAATCAAAATTAAGAGTAAATAAAAATTTAAATTGATAAAAAAAAATAATAATTTTTTTCCTGGACATTTAAGATTAAAATGAAAATAAATCTGTCAATATTTTCGTAACACCTTTTTCAAAATTATAAACACGTTTCAGTAAAGAAAAACTTTATTTATTTCATTCTTTGAAAGAAAATATTTTCCAAAGTACATAGAATATTTATCAGAATAAAAAAAAAATATTACAACTAAAAAGGGATAAAAAATTAATTTTTTTTTGTTCAATTACAATGTTCGAAAGGCAAGACAAATCGGAATTTTACTAAAGGATTTATTTTCCGGAAAATGAGGATTTAAAAAAAAGAACGTGAAGCAGAAAATTTAAGATTACATTTTTTATATTTTTTTCTCTTTAATAATCCATTAGTTTTTTTGTTAGATATTTTTTTGTTTTTCGAAAATAAATTGAAATGAAATTATTTTCTGAAGGCAAAATTTTAGTTTGGAAAAAAATTTGGTTTTTTGTAATTTTATAGAGATTAAAAGGTTTAAAGGTTTATGCAACTAATTTTTCGCTCTATGCCGACATTTTTATTAGTAATCTGTTCTTACATCATAACATTTTAAAAAGCGTGAGTTCTAGAATTACAGCAGGCCTAAATAAAAATGCGTCTTATATCGTTATTTTATTTTGATGTGATCACAGGCCTCGTTAAACATAATTAACTAAGTTAATAAAACCAAACACTTTTTAAAATATAATGTATTATGAAAAATGTGTAAGATATTCTTGAAAATTCTCAAGGCTCATTTTTATAATCCTTTTTTGATCTGTCAATTTGAAATCGTTCATGGTATACTGAAAAGCAATCGTTTTTATTATTTATTCATTGAAGCTTAATTGGATCATTTTTTAAACAAAATAATTTATAATTTAATTTTCTTGAACTCAAATTTTTGCCATTCATACAATTCGAACAAATTATAAGAGAAAATTAAAAGAAAAGATGATAATATAGTAATTGGAAAAGTAATTGAATATTTTTTGCATCATTTTTAATTTTTAGTTTTCTATTTAAATTTTTATTTAACTGTCTTCTTCATTCCATTCCAATGTACTTATAAAAAGAGAAGTGACAATAAAAAAGATTTTTATCCTTTTTTCGCGATGAAAAAATAAAATCTGTTCGAATTAACTATTAAAAGATTTTCGTTATTAATATTTCAAATAAGTGAAAAATTCCTTTATTTACAAATAGATTTATTTATTATATGAACCTCTTGTACACTGCGTATAATATTTAATATATAGTTTGAAGAATTTCTGAAACTTTAACAGCAAAATATTATCGTAAAGAAAAGCAAACAAGTTTCAGAAATAAAATTGAAATTAATATTAAAATATAAATAATAGTAATTTATCAGAAACTTTAAAGTACATTTCACCAAGATTTTAAAATCATTTTTAAAAAATCTCCTTTAAGACTTTCTTATAAAAAAAAATTATTCAAGAACTAAAAAATTATAATTTAAAATTTAAAAAAAAAAAAACATTTTTTTTTTGTTTTCATCTTTCTACAGTATAAGGAAATGAATTATTTATCGTTCGTAAATTTTGTGTTGAAAAATAAAAGAAATTTTTTTTAGTAAAAACTTAAATTTATTAGTTCTAACCCTTTTCAAGAAAAAAAAAAAAAACCTAAATAAGCATACTTAAATTTGTTATGAAACCAGTTGAATATATAATCAAGCAAGGACGAAAAGTTAAAAGAGGTCAGATATTATTATATGAAAATTTATTTTTGGAACGTAGTTCCTTATCAGACGCTCTTGTGGAAAAATTTATTAAAAATTTGAACACTAAGTGTCGCTAACATATGATAAACAAAAAAAAAAGTTAAAAAAAAATTTTTTTTTTTTGTTGAAATTTTGAATCTTTTAAAAATTATTTAAATTCACTATTTAATTTGAAGGTTAAATTTAATTTAATTTTAAATATTTATTTTTTTTTTTAATATAAAACAAAAGAAAATAAATTTTATTATTATTATACGATATTTTTTTAATTTTTTAAATAAAAAAAAATAAACTCCCGTCGCTTAAAGCTTTTTTTTTTTGGATATTTTTTTTCTCTTTGCAATTGGAAGTTTGAAATTGGATATTTGTTTCGCTTTTTGTTGTTGTCTTGTCGCTTAGTGCAAAACAGTGGTTGACTTTACTATGCTACAATGAAAATTTATTAAAATGCATACATATTGATTGGGCATACACCGTCGTACGAATGAAATGAGAACTAACTTAGAAACTGGATTTTTTCATACAGAAAAAAAACTAACTAATAGCCTTTCCAAATTTATTTTCTTATAATCTTATGATACATTAAAGAAATCCGTTCGTGCTATAAAAAAAATTTAGGTATTTAAATATTTTTTAGTTATTTTAATAAATATTGTGTTCTTTGGTTTGCATTAATAATTAATGGAAATAAAACAAAAAGAATAGTAAACATCCAATGAAATTTATAAAATTAAAATCAAAAATTCTATCAAAGTTATCTATCAATATTATCTGTACAAAATAATTCCGATGTTTCACATCTATCAAACGTCCCGCCGGCTCTTGTGTTTTTTATTGAACTTTGTATGAAAATTGATAAACTTAAATTTTATTTCAATTTATAAAATATTTATAAAATAAAATATTTAGAAAATATTAATTTTTTATTATTAACTAATTAATATTTTATAGTTCAAATAAAATTTAGATTTTCATACTAATTTCAATGTAAATAAAAATCTTGTATAATTTTGTCAGTATTATTTTGCCAATATAAGGGCGCTATTCGGTACCAAGGCAAGTCAAGTTGTCTACCGGCGTTAGATATTTCGATACTTTGCCATTTTGGCTATGATATTTGTTTTTTTTTTGTGTTGCAAACAAAAACAAAAAATTAAAATTTATAAGGAAATTAGCGATACCTGTTAATTTTTTTAAAGATTAAATGAGTCGACGCCTTCGCATTTTATATGATTTGATGAAAACTTAAATTTTATTTGATTTTATAAAATATTAATAAAATATTTAGAAAATATTATTTTTTTTTATTATTAACTAATTAATATTTTATATTTCAAATAAAATTTAGATTTTCATACTAATTTCAATGTAAATAAAAATCTTGTAAAATTTTGTCAGTATAATATTTCCCCATAAGGGCGCTAGTCGGTACTTTATAATTTATGTAATACAATATTGAAATGAAGTTTATTTAGATTTGTTTAAATAAAAAAAATACAAAACTGACGAAAACTGGGAAAAAGTAGAACAAAACGAAAAAAAAAGTGGTTTGAGATATTATGATGCAGGGCTCGTATATTTTTTTAAATTTTTTTTTTAAACTAATAAAATTTTGAATTCATCTAAAATGAAAATTATTTATATGTACGCTAAGGAACTACGTTCCAATCGGGTGTCCCATGACAGCTCTTGTGTTTTTTTTTAAAAAAAACTTTGAATATATTTAGAAGTAAAAGTTTTGGTCACCTAAAACTATTTTTAATAGAAACTTCTATTTTTTTGATTATAAAATATTTTCAGCATTAAGCTCTGAATAATAATTTAATATAATTCATGCACTTGTTTAGTTTCAATTTACATCTTATAGCTTGTCAATTATTAAATTCAAAAAGTTTGTTTTCATAACTACTTATAACGAAAAAAATTTTTTTTTCAGATAGTTTCTTAAATTCTATACGAAAAAATTAAAGAAAAGTTTGTACCTAATTTTAATTGTCAATAAAATTAGACACCAAAATTTATAATCAAAGCGTTATAGTTAAAAATAGAAATGTAAAAATTTTACATTAATTAAGTGTATTATGTATAAAATTTCTTCTTTATATAAAATAACAACATTTTGTTTTGGAAAATTTATTAATTTTCTCCCAAGCCTAAAGGGTCTTTTTTGTTCAAAAATTTCTTATATACCACAGGTAATAATTTAAATAAGCTTAATCTTAACAACATAAAATTAATGGTCCATAAACTCTTCATCTGAAGTTAGAAAATTTTTAATAAATTATCAAAATTAATTTATAATATTAAAATAAAATAAAAATATAAAATCACTATTTTATAGAGCTATAATAATATTTTGACATAATATTTAAAATAAACAAATAAGTAAAGTACCAAAAAATTTTAAAAATGAAGATTGAACATTTAATTATAATACAATTACAATATTCATATAGAACTTAAAAAAAAAAGAAACGTGATAGATTAGTTTTTCCTTTGTAGAAAATTCTATATTTACTAAAAGTATTTTCTTCTTATGTGTATACATTTAATTCGATAACTTTCATAAGTTGGGTTATGAAAATAAAGCAGTAGGTTTGTTAGTTTTCGATAGGAATCTCTGAAACTATACCAACTAGACTTTTAATCTTTTTTTCATTGGTATCATGCAATTTTTTTTGGCCTGAATTTACATTTAAACCATATTTTGAATATTAAAGAGTTTAGTGTTATAATACCAGAACATCAAATTACGAATTATAAAATCTTCATTCACAAAATTTGCTTAAAGAAAAATCCTGCGGCTCCCTGCCTACTTCTGTTGTAGTTTTATATTAGATACTGATCCAATAAATGATCATGGATAAACTACTAATATAATATTTTAAAAGAAATATTTTTCACTTACAAAATTAAACTGAAGAAAGCTAATTAAGAACATTTTTTTACTACCAATAAAAAATTAAGGAAAATTATTATATTTTATAAATAAATTATAAAATTTTAGCATAAATTTTATTTCCCTTTAATTCACAATTTGCTGTAGGGACAGATTATTAAAGGGCACACTATTTTGTAAAATAGGCAAAATAAAAAAAAAATAAAAAATTAATTTATTCTCATATCCTTTTTGGGATTATTTTAAGCTTTTATAATAATTATATAATAAATGCTGAAGGAGAAAAGGATAATAATATATTATGTATCATGTAATTATATATATCCCTACACCATTTTTAATTATTTTTAGAAGTTGACTTTTAAACTTATATTAAGGTTTAAAACGCACCTTTTTTCTTTGATTTTTTTTTTATTTTTAAATTTTGAATAATTATTATTGTTACTGAAGTGAATTAATTAAAATTTTTTTTTTAAACACTCATGTTCATGGCTTTTAAATGGTAAGCAAAATTTCTGAAAAAAATTTTCGTGAATTTAAATATTCGTTTTTTTATAGCAATTATTCAGTCTAGTTTTTTGTTTCAACCAGCTTATAAATAAATTTTGCATATAACATTACTATATCCTTCAATGTTGATAACATTCATGAATTTTCAATGTATATTTTATTTTTGTTTCCATTTATAAGATTTTAAATTTCCAGCTTGTCTTTCCGAAATAAAATTATGCTATTTACTTAATATCTTTTAAATTTTCTTTTATTGTTTTTAGTTTTTTTTTTAGAATTTAAATGAAAAACGTTTGTGTTTTCATTTCATTATTAATTCATAAAAAATCGATTTTCAACCATAATTATCTGTTAGTTTATGCTTATAAATAAAACAAAAGGTATAGATGGGTAAATATTTAAAAAAAAATGTTAAACTTGTTTCATTGCAAAAGTTATTTAAACTTAATATAATTTTATTATATTTAATTTCATAATATAAATATACTATGGTCAATCATTGCACAGAAAATATTTTTTTGAGTGTTTTATAAGGAAAGGAATAATATAAAAATTTAAATTTCTTACGAATTATTCAGAATATCAAAATATTTAATAAAAAAATAAATTTATGTCATCCACAATATTCGAAGAAAATTTTTGTCATCCACAATATTCGAAGAAAATTTCGCACAATTTAATCAATTAAATTAACGCTAAAAATTAAAGCCCCAATAGCCGAGATACCGACAATAATTTTTTTTTATGCTTCAGATGAACTAAATTCAATACTTCACACATACTTCGTTTAGCTTCCATCGAGCAATAATGTAGTTCTGCCGTAGACCTTTCAAAGGACGGTGTTGATAAGTTATAGATACAAGAAATTTGTAAATGTGAACTAAATAATTGAAAACATCAAGAAACTAGTTTCAATTCGAGTAATTAGTAGATTTTAAAATGAAAGTTCAGAAAATAGAACGTTTTAGTGTCACATATACAAAGTTGATTATGAATGGTTATATATATTTTTATTTTCGTATTTGTGGGTGCACAAATATTCAGTAAATATTTAGTGAACAAACAAAATAATATTTATTTCAATTTAATTCAAATTTTTAACTAAAACATTTGTTGATGTTTGAACTTGATTAAATATTTACTGAAATCATCTTCGATTAATATCAAAATAAATATTAAAATGAATGATTAAATACGTTTTATTTTCACTTGAATAAATAATTTTCATCACAATCAATTCATTTAAAAATTAAACAAATAATATTTTTTTTCTTCCTAATATTGATATTAGAGTTTTTGTTAAATTTTTTTTGAATTTGTTCTGTTTAAACGAGGACGTAAATTAAAGTTCTGGATAGTGTTTACTTTCGAGAGTTATAGCTTATTTATTTGAGGTTTGGTCATGAAAATTTTATATGATTCTAATGAAACATTTTTTAAACATCTATCTAAATATTGTTCTCATAAATAACGACTATGTGATATAATTGTCCGTAATTTTGATTTTAGGAACATCGATTGTTGACATATTGTTATATATCTTTTTAATATTGAAATATTTAAAAACTTGTATACCAATCAGTTTAATTAAGGTCTCACATATTCCATTCCGTGTGAATGAAATAAGATTAAATTATTTGTGATAAAGATATTGATAAATATATATAACAGAAAATTATTTTTATGTTGTACATATAAAGTGATAACGATTAACACTTTAATTTTTGCTTGGTATTAATTTTGTCACTTTTGATGTGGCTTTTACAGATTATTCAAGTAGAAGAAACCACTTTTTTAGTCCTTTTTCTTTACAAAAAAATAATATATTCTATTATAAATAAAAAATATATAATAAATAATCTATAATAAACTTAAAAATATATAGCACAAATTTATTATTTGCATTTAATTTATTATTTACATTTCAAATTTAAGTACACAATTAATAGATTAAAGAATATCTTTTAATTAATTGAAAGCAAGGTAAAACTTTAAGTTATTATTATGTATATATTAAGTACACTGAAAAAAAAAAAAACTCATTGGAAATTATAGGTATCAAGTTGTAACTAAAAGTTCAATATTTTTTTGTAGTATGTGCTCAAAATCTTGCTTTTATTATTGAATACATAATTTCCCGTCCAAAAATATTTAAAGCAAATAAATTGTAGCAAAATGTGGTACTCGAAAAGTATAATTTTTAGCTTTTTTTCTAGTTAAAAATAAGTAACAAATATTATTTTATGGTTCAAAAGTATTTGGCGATGTAACATAGTCTTAAGCATTACCAAACGTACCAAATTAAATAACTAACCATTTAGACTAATTAGTTGCTATATAAATATGTACGTTAAAATGTACCATTCAAATTAATAAAAATTTGTCAAATTTACAACTTGACATTTTCATTATTCACTAAATGGGAGCAATTATTATGTGCTAAATATATTTTTAAGGTAAAAAAAAAAAGGTTTTGTTAAAAATTAGGTGAAAAGTTTATAGTATATACTTATTGTATTTAAAACGGCCCATAATTTATTTGTTTTTTCCTTTTATTTTATCATCTAATCATGTGAATGATGACTCTATTTAAGCAAACTTTTTCCCTTTAAATGATAAAATTTGTCAATGATTTACATTTTATCGTGATGAATTTATTTTTTTTATTTTATTTTTATTCAAAAAGAAATTTTTGACTTAGTTTTTATTTTACACAATCATGCAAAGTCATTCATTGAAATTCCTTCTGTTAATGCGATGTTTTATTTAAACGAATTAAAATGGTAAGGAAACAAAAAAAAAATCTTTAAAACTGCAGGTAAAAAATTTTCCGTATTTAAACAAATTTTTGTGAACAATTATTTGGCAGATCAAGGAACAAAATCTTCACATATTTTAATTATACATTGTTTCCACAAACATTTTAACTCCGTCAACGATATGCTGTGTCAACAATTTGCAATACTTTTACAAAAAATTAATACAGTAAAGTCCCGTTTATACATTATTTTGAAAAAAAAAAAAAAAATTAATTAAAATTAATGCGGATTGGTATAGTTCTACAGATTACATAAAAAACCACAAAGAAAAAAATAAATGAATCATTTGAGAAAACAAATTACAATGAGGTTAATTTTTATTTGTGAAAATAAAATAATCTCTTATTATAAAAATTACCCAAAAATCTTAATTGGCTTAGAGTTTTTGTTTGCATATTCATTTATCTTTCTATATATTTGTTTTTTGTTATTTTTTCCATGTTTAATTAGTTACAATTAAAATATTTTTCATATTTTACGATAATTCAGCATAATTTTAAAATCAAATAGAAATATTAATATTTTTTACATAATCTAAATGCGAAAAGAATATCTTATTTTGGCTTTTCACAACTGAAATTTTTCTGCACAACCGGTATTTTGGTTCTGCACAACTGGTATTTTAGTTCTGCAGAAGTGGTATTTTAGTTCTGCACAAGTGGTATTTTGGTTCTGCACAACTGGTATGGTTCTGCACAACTGGTATATTGGTTCGGCTTAACTGGTATGCTTCTGCACAACTGGTATTTTGCTTCTGCACAACGGGTATGCTTCTGCACAAGTGGTATTTTGGTTCTGCATAACTGGTATTTTAGTTCTGCACAACTGGTATTTTAGTTCTGCACAACTGGTATTTTGGTTCTCCACAGCTGGTGTGTTTCTGCAGAACTGATATTTTGGCTCTGCACAACTGTTATTTTTCTGCACAACTTGTATTTTGGTTCTGCACAACTAGAATGCTTCTGCAGAACTGGTATTTTGGTTCTGCACAACTGGTATGCTTCTGCACAACTGGTATTTTGGTTCTGTACAACTGGTATGCTTCTGCAGAACGTCCTTATAAACATAACATACGTTTCACATTTTTAAGAACTTTACCACTTCTCATGTGAAGTGCAGTAATGAAATTAATACTTCAAAATTAAAAAAAAAAAATTTTAATATCACACAATGCTAAGAATTCAACTCCTTAATAGAGAAAACTCCTGTATACTTTATAATTTTTTTTATCGGAAGCAGTTTCTTACATATTTTTTTCCTCTTTTTTTTCATAAGTTTATTGTCATTTTTATTTATGCAACTATGAAAGGGAAAAGTGTCAACTACGTAGGAATAATGTCTCAAAAGGATTTAAACTCTTGACTTCTTTAGTTTCTTTGTAAACATAACTTGTCTTAAGTGGGTTCATAATAACTTGAATCTGAATTTTAATTTAATTAAGCAGGAAACAAGTATTTCTATTGTCAGTAAAATTAATTAAAATATCATTTTTTTGTTGATAATACATACTAATACATATTGTGATTTTATTAAGAAATCGAGATGTGATAAGTATTTGTATCTTATGCTAAAGTATAATATTAAGATTCTGAGCAACAACTTTCAGTCCTGTAAATGCATAATGTTGACTTAAGAAAAAAAAATGGTATGCATATTTTTTTATATTATTATGCAAATTTTGCATATTATTATAACTTTTTTGATTAACATAACTTAATAATTATTTTAAAATACATAATTATTTTAAAATACATTTTTCCTTGCCTTTTTAATTTGAAAGTAAAAGTTGAATGAAGATGAAAATTTTTGTATTATTCTTTTCTGTTCTGTAAACATATAAATAATTTAAAAAAAAAGAAGAAAATTCGTGTTGAAGTTTTTCTTTTCGTTTGTATATATATTAATGCAAATATTATGTTTTAAATAAGGAAGTAAAATTCATGATATTGCTAAATTCAAAAAAAAAAAAAATTAGTTCAACATTAACGACGCTTATTTTTTCTCAGAGATATATCTAACATAATACAGTGAAACCTGTCTAAGACGGAAACTGTGTAAGACGGAAACCTGCATTAAACGGAACTTTTTTTGTGATTGTTGATTTTTCCATTCAAATCAACCCGTGTAAGACGGAAAATACCTTAAGACGGAAACGGACAGATTTTATGTCGTATTTACAATTAGTAAACCTGTGTAAAACGGAAAAATGAATCACTGTTTTTTTCCATGATTCTTTACTGGGTATATCATTTCACATTTGCTGGGAAAATATCAATCATATGTATATCATATGTAATTTTCTGCTGGGTATATTATTATCATTTTAAACAAATGTTGATCTAAATTATGATTTTCAAGATGAGAATATAACTGATAAACAAGCTATGGATGCAGCTGTTTTTTTATTCAAACGAGAGTTCGGAAGATGGTTGCAACTACTATAACTATTGAATTTAAAAATTGTTGTTATCATTTTGTTCAAAAAAAAGGTAAACAAACAGTAATGCCAAACTATTTAATATAATATATTAATATATATATTAATATATTAATATGTGTAGTGTATATGTATGTACCTATAAAAGTTCCTGAATTTATTAATTTAAGGTATACATATTTTATCTTTTGTTATATGACAGTTTGAATTTTTATGCCAAATTTTGTTATTTTATTTCAAACTAATGTTTAATAAACCAAATGTATAACATACATGTTAGACATACATACATTAAAAATTAAGAATCATTAAGAATATTTTTTATTAACCCTGTGTAAGACGGAAACCTGTCTAAGACGGAAATATTTCCCGGTCCGTTGAGGTTCCGTCTTAGGCAGGTTTCACTGTAATTCAAAATTAAACCAAAAAATTATGTTATGAAAATTAAATTATGACGTATCATTGAGAATAATAAAAAAAATAATTTTCACCGAATGAAAACGATTCATATTTGTTTATTTAAAAAATAATTTTTAAATTTACCTTCTTATTACTTTTTCATATTATATTAACATGATGTTCAAAACCCTGTCACATTTGAAACTTATAAGTAGTGAGAACATGAGATGGAAACATAATGACATTAAATAATAAAAATAATGAAAAAAATTAACATCGATTTGAACAAGAAGTTTATTTATTTTCAGTTTTAATTTCTCATTTTACGAAAATAACGACACACTTAGAACTATGTATATAATAAATTTCCAAGTACTTTGTTGTTCAATTGATTTGCCTGTCGAAGAATATGTATGTATGCATGTGTATAGTTTATTTTTTAAACATTCGTTTTTTACGAGAAAGCGCATAGAACTCATAAATATGAAATTTACTTTTGTAGAGATGCATTTTACTGATTTGTCATATTTCCTTTCATTTATTTATTTATTTGTTTTATCTTTTAAAAGAAAATAAGAATAAAAATCGTGAATGTGAATTCTATGCTGTAATTTTAAAATAGTGTCAACTATCTTTATAGTTATTTTTAATAAAAAAACATTAAAATTTTGATTATTATAAAATTTTATAAGAATTTGTAAATCGTACGTGATGTTATGTTGTATTGTCGTTAAGCTTTGGTATCAATATGATGGTATAATAAGTGTTGTTAAATTTTTGTACAAGCAAAACTTTAGGTTTAATAAGGAATCATTTGTACAATGAGATAAACGAATCAGTGTTCAACAATCTCAATCTAAACATGTTTTTCATTTAATTGTTTTTCATTTAATTAACTTAATTCTGAATCTTTTCGCGGATATCACTTTTGATTCAAAAGTTTTAAAAATCAACCCCCTATAAACTCTTATTCTGTTGAATCTTTATCTAGTTTCAACATTCAAGTTCCATTATCTGAAATTCTGAAGTTAAATAAGCCTGAATTAGACAGTTTAAGAACACTCTGTAAAAAATTAAATTATATCACCTTTAGGGATCTTATAATCTATTCATATAAAAATAATATATGCTTTATATTACAAATATCTAGTAAAACATTGGCAAATAAAAGAAAAACATTAAAAATGGCAAAACATAATAAGCTATAGATAATATTTTTCTGCGATTTTTTTATTGCAATGTTATGGTTTGTTTTTCAGTTCGTTAACTATTGTTCAATTTTCACGATAAAAAGAAAAAAATCCATGTTTAAATAACATTTTATTTTTATTTTTTTTTTTATTTTATGTTGTTCATAAAAACTGAATTTTCTTTTATGTTTTTAAATTTTAAATACATCCAGTACAATAATATGTTGCTGAACTTAATTATTCGTTTTTTTTTTTAACGAATATTAAACAAGTTTGGTAATAAAAAATTTCGATCCAGATATTATTTTTTAAACAAAGAACTTTGTATAGTATTTACGAAATTTTATGAGTTAATTAGTTCCTAAAAAGTTTGGTCTTACATTTTTTTTTTTTTTGGCATTTAGTTTGAGTGAAGTTTCTTATCACAGATTTCATTTAAAGTTTTATATTTCCAATTTTCAACACTATTATTTTTCAGAATTTTTTCGATATTATTTTCACTGTTCGGCTCGAAAGAAATCAGAATTTGGCAGAAGTTTTGGGAGTCATTTTCATATGTGAACATTTTTGTATTCTTTTTTTTATATTTTGTAAAATAAATTATAATTTATATGCTTATTTATAATAAACCCATGATCTCAAATTGGATTTCAATATCAATTTTAAAATTTATTAGAGATTATTTCATATTATATTTTTCTTTAAAGGCTTTTATGCTTAAGGACATTATGTATGTACATATATTTAAATAACAAATGCATAAAATTCTCTTTTTTGTTTCATATCTGGAATATTTGAAAGCAAAATTATAAGTATATTGAATATTATGTAAATAAGATTTTTACTTTAAGGTTCCAATTCAACAAACTATAAAATTATGTTTATTAGAGGTTTTTGTGGATTTGTAAGGACTTTTGCATAAAAAAAAAACCAAACTAATCTGTGTATATTGTGTATTCACCAATTTTATTTAATATTCATTAGAAATTTTGTTTGACCTATACTACATCCATTCAAATTAGATTTGAATTTTAAATTTTTTCTTTTGAATTTAAATATGTGTACAGAAAACTTTCCTTGAACTAAAGTTTAATATACGTTGAAATGTTTTTTTTTTTAAGTAAGCTTTAAAAAGAAATAAAAATTTTGCAATGGAAAAGACATGTTAAGAGTAAGTAGAACAAGGTTTTGTGTAATTCATATATATAGTAAAAAATATGATGATAATTTCGTATAGTTTTTGTCTAGCATCTTCGAGAGGTTTATATTTTCTTTCATGGGATATTGATAAAATAATTTTTCCGAATTTAAATTTTAAATTCGTGGATGTTGTTTTAAATAAATTTTGCACCTTAATTATATATTTTCGAAAGGACTACAGTTAATTGACATGTTTATTAAAAAAGCCATTAGAAAGACTAAAACGACAAGAGTACAGTGTTATAGTGGTATAACGTTCTAGCCCATAATAAATTTCGATTTATTTTGCAAAAAATTATATTAAATTATATTTATTAGGGTGATAAAAACTTTTGAATATTATCACGAACTTGACTTTTAGGTAAATACTACAAAAAAATAATTAATTTATCAGAAAATGGACATAGAAAAGCCGACGCAACGTATACACAAAAAATTGTACTAATACTAATAATGCTTAAATATCGTATTAAAATATTTATTCTTTTACCAATAAACAAATTCATCAATTATTTTTTCAGATATTTTTTGATTAATAATTTTGAAATATTAATAAAAACTCTTTTAAAAGACAAATATCATAATTTAGATTTTATTATCATGTATGGTATTTTACTTAACGACTTTAACTTGTTAAAAAATATTAACTATCTTCTATTATATATAAACCCGTTTATGTATGTAATTTATAAACTTCTGAACCGATGAAATTATTTGGACCAAACCGGTAGCATCGGAAAGGTTATTTTCCGTAGATCGTTTTAGATTGTTTTTCAATGACATTTGGCCGACTATTTTCAGTGCTGTACAACTTTTTCAAGTTTTTTGTACCATTTTCAAACATGAAAAAACAAAATTAAGTTACCTAAAAATTTAATTTTTAAATAACTTTAATTAATTATATATTAAATATTAACAACCATAAAATTCAATTAAATTTTAAATAACAATTATTTTTTCATGTAATTTAAAACTTCATATTTGAAAAACAAAAAAATCGTGTGGCCTGCGGGTTAAACATATTTCTGAAATGTTGTTATATTTACAGATATTTATTTACCGATATTTATAAAAACAAGTAAATGAAATTAAATTATTTACATTTTTTTAATTAGGAAGGATGGGAAAATATTTTGTTTTTAATATTTATTTTTTAAATAAAACTAAAATAAAATTTTTTTCAATTAGACATACCTACAACAAATTTGGAAGTCAAATCAACTTTAAAATTAATTAAATTTAAAAAAATAGTATCAGAAATGTGGACATCCTCCAATTATTTGTTTATCTATGTTATTATTGCTATCCGAAATAGATGAAATAGTCAAATTAATATTGTCTAAAAGTTAAGAAAAATGGAATTCAATAATCGTTAAGCATGTGAGACCACATGAGAATCAAGTTTTAAATAATAAAATAAAATTCAGGATCTCCTATTGTTCTTTCCCATTTCACAAGCAAAAATGTCTAGACATCAAGTTGTTGAATATAAAACGAAAATAGGTGGATATATTTGAAAAAAAAATGTAAATAAATTGAAAAAATAATAAATAAATAAAGTTATTGCTTCCTACTACAAAATAAATTCTTTCATTTAAATTGTTTCACATAATCCATTGACAGAATAATTATCGAATGTATTTTTATTTTTACAGAAAAATAAATTCTAAACATTATATCCTTTTTTGGACAAAAAAAAAATAAAAAATAAAAATAAAATAATAATATTGTTTATATATAGCAACATGTTTTTGGCTGCTGGACAAACCAATATAAAAATTTAAATAGAACATGCAAGTAACATGAAAAGCAAAGAAATTTTTACATTGAAACATAAAATAAAATTTATTGAATTGAAATTTTATAAATATTATTATGATAGATATCATTAGAATTTAATCATGCTATCGTTACTTCTATTTTACAAAATATTCTTCAGCAGGTGATTTTCAAAAACATGTTTTTGGAACTGCGTTCACATGTCTAAGCTTACATGTCATCAAACAACTTTTTTTTTAAGTTCGGTGTTAAACTCTGTACAGAAATTATTAAAAATTAAATAAACTTAAAATGAAAATGAAAGTTTTCCCAAAATTTTTTCTGGAAAAACTTACTTTTCGTTAGAAAATCCTGCAATCAAAAAATACTATACCCAATTATATATATTGCTGGAAAATATTCTTCCTAAGCGAAACATTACAAATTCATAAAAATAAAAATATTCATGAATTTAAGGGAATTTAAGAAAATTACATGTGTATAAATGTTTAAAAATCGATATTTTATTTAACATTATTTTGTTTTCAATTCGTTTTATAAAGTAAAAATTGTTTATTACATGAAGCTATCCATAAACATAATAATATTATACATTATATATTTATGAATTTAATGATATGTGTATCTGGACATGTCATTAGCATAATTATACCAACTATGACATATTTATACAAACGATAGGACCTGACTTTTACATTCGTTACATTCATAGATACAAAATATTTTCAAATATTGTTTGACGTAGATATTCTCGGGAATCATTTTTTTGAAATGGATAATCAAAATTTTAAAATATTTCATTTATTTTATATAACTTTTTCTTTTATCAATAAATGAAAGTGGAAAGTATATTTTTATATATTACCTCCAATTTCCAATTATTTACAGCATAACGGACGTTCCAATTATTTACAGCATTTTATTTTTGTATAAAATAATACTTGATATTTTGTCATTTTTCTTTTAACAAATAAAATTTATTGGGGCTTCTTAAAAAAATAATTAGTCTCTTGGGAAGTTAAAATAAGCAGTTTTCATTAGATCTCTACAAAATATAAGTTTGAAATATAAAATATAATTATTTTAATGATTGTCACAAATATAGAAGATAATTATGTTAAGTTCTCAACATTAAGTAGTAATTTTAGTTTTTATTGAATCTTTTGTGGTTTTTCTGAAATAGCTACACGAATTTTGAATAATTATTGTAGGGAATTTTTTGCTAAATTCTATCAAACCGAATTTATATATACATATATTCATAAATAAATAACTATATTCATAAATAAATAGATCACTCCAACATAATCAATATTATAATTTCAATTTAGTTCTGTAGGTAAATGTATAGATGTACACACCAGACTTTGTTTGCTCGTTATGTAAATAAATCTTTATTATAAGTTTCAATTTATGATATCAAACTTTAATACATGCAAATCATGACTAATAAATTTACTATGGTTGTAACTAAAAAGTTTAAATTAATTGAAACAAAATATTTTTTTCAATTATTTTTTATTTTCAAACTTTGAAAATTTATTTCAATTTACGTTTTCTAAAGAAAACTTAAAAACACATATCAAAAACATATGTAAAACTTTAGATTACTTTCTACTGCTTTAAACCTAGGTATACCCATACCTTTAATATTATTGTACATATTGATAATTTTTTTTGGTTCTAAAACATAAGGTACATGTATATATTTAATTTATTAAATCCATTTTAAATTAGAAAAGTTTTTTATTTATATATTATTTTATGACTATACATAATAATTGTTAAATTTGTGATTCTATGTTTCTTTTAAAAATTATTATTATTTTTTTTACTTTTGTTTTGCTTACAACAAATATATTAAAAATTATCCGGAAAATGATTTAAATAAATAAAGTTTCATCAATAAAATTTATTTTTAATTATGTAATTAACAAATTTTTTCATAATGTCAAAAACCAAAGATAAAAGATATTTTAATTGTAAGTTAGAGAAAAGATATTATTTAAGAAAATTCGGAATAACAATATTTTAAAATAGTATTTAGTAAAGTAAATGAATTATATAAGTATGATTGCAATATTTTATAATCAGAAGAAAAATTATGGATTTAGTACATTCATACACGTATAACTCATATTATTTCAAGAATATCTTTATGATTGGTCATAGCAGCAATAAATAGATAAATTACTAAATATCACAACTATAGGTACCTGTTTTTTCTCAAAAATATAAGTCTGCTCAAACCAACCAAATATAAATTCATGTATACACAGCCACCAACATTATAGGGTCAATTATAACAAAAATTATTGATTTTTATCAAAATCGAATGAAAATTTATTTAAAAGTCACTTGTGCTAAAAAATTAAGTTATTCATGTATAAATCAATTCTTATTAAAAATAAATGAATTCTAATTAAAAATTCCAAGTAAAATATAAGTATCAATAATTAAAGTTATTTGGAAATTCTTAAGTTTTTTTTTCTATAGATTTTTTTTAATAAAAATGGAAGATGATTTTTCAAGTGATTCAAGGAAGTTTATATTGATATCAATTTAATTGGAATTTTTTTTGCATAATATATTATTGGAGAAAAATTTATGAAGGGGAGGTCCAACAATTTGATTTTAATATTTTTATTAAGAAGTTTTGCTACTCAACAACTTAATTTAGAAACTTAATTATTGGAAATTAAATTTATTTTCATAAGAACCCATAGAAAACCCCTTGTTTTTTCTCCAATTCAATAGACCTTGCTGGTCTAAATACATAAATATAAAATTGAACTATGTAAAGTCAAGTATAAATTATTGCTTTGTGAGCTCTGTAAAATAATTATTATTGATTGTCACTATTTTATCAAAGGGTGATGATTTAATTGATTGATTCATTCTTAAATGGAACAAATTTATACATTTTTCTATAAAATATATTTATTTATTTATTGATTTTTTTTTTATAATGTATTTAATTTCCTAAAGTGAAATACTTACAATTATATAGCAAATTCATTATATTACACATAATGCCTATCCATTAGATAAATAAGGAAAATATTATGTAGAAAATAAAGATTAAGATATTTTTTTAAAAGAAATTGCTTATTTCGATATACCTACACTTGTTGTAATAAAAATATTATTATATCAATTTATATATCAATTTTATGATTCATTAAATCTTCATTGATTTTCAAACAAAAACAAATTATTTAAAGCAAACATTAGGGATTCAATAAAGTAAAAGCTGAATGAATGACACTTTATGTACAACGTATCAGAAAAATATTTCGCCTGAATTTTCTTATAAAATTTATACATGTGTAATAATAAGGTTATTATTATTATATTTTTAAATTTGAATATTTCACTATGCGAATATTGTTAAGGTTCAAATAATGTGGTTTATTCAAGAACCTCCCTCTCGTATTGTTGTTTTGGTCTCATAGAATAGTCTGTTCGGAAGGTCCAAGTTCTGGAAGCACTGGGCAAATAAAGATCGATACATTATAACAATTGTACAGTATTTGAGTATTGCTTCTGCAAAGTTATTATCTCATATTAAACTATTAAAGCACATAAATATCTTTCTATTTTAAAATTTCAATTTAAAAAATATTATATATATCTAAGAATAAAGTTAGCATGATTATCCAAAAAACAAAAAGGGATTGAAACCATATGTTCGAATAAAAGTTTGTAAACATGTGTGTCCCTATTTTTTTTATTTATTGATTACCATTATTATATTATGTGTAAAATTTTTTTTACAAATTATACAAAATTATACAAAATGACTGGCTGAAAATAAGCAAAAAGAACAAATAGACATAATCGCATTCGATTTAAGAAAAAAAAGTTAATACTTTAGAAAATCTCGATTTTCATGGAAAGTTAGGATAATAAATTATTTTGGTTCTTTTTTTTTTTTTTTATTTAAGAATGAATGTCCATCATGATGCTAAAATTTTAAAATTAAATAATTTAATGAAGAACATTTATAAAAAAATGAATAACTTGTATGAATATGTTCACAGAAATTTATAATCTCTGTACTATAAGCTTTCGCTTTTTCCGTATATTGAAATTTTTTTGGCCTTTTTTCCCCTAATTTCCTATTTGATTTGGCTGAAATGAAATAACTTCCCTTTCAATGAAAAAGTTCGGGCGATTCTGAAACTAAAACAGAAGCCTTAACTCCGTGATTTCAATAGTATAGTTTTTTCTTTTATTTCACATGAATTCCCTCTCATGATTATTTCCTTATTTATACAATTTTCTTTAGTTCACATAAGTTTTATTTGTGTGTTATTTTTCTATTTAAATTTCTATTCTTATTAAAAAAAAATTAAATTATAAAAACAATAAACAGGAACTTAAACATCAAAAGGATCATAAAACAAAATTTGTTTTTTTTTTTTTTCTAATTGAAAACTTTTTCCTTTCTATCCTTTGGACAATGGAACGAAGTTACGGGAAGTTACGTTAACAGAATAAACATTTTAAATTCAAGGAATTAATTTTGTGTTGTAGAAAGTATCCTAGTATTTTTTTTTTTTTGAATTTTTTAGTAATAAATTTTCGAAAGGTGAAGAAACTTTTCCTGCAAGCGTACGATTTTTCTTATTCTCTTCATTATCACTAACATTAGCCTTCAGTGAATTCGAGAAACTTTAAATCTGTTTTCAACTAACAGACTCACCTAATAATACTAATATAAAATAATTTTTAATTTCATATTAAATGTGAGTTTGTAACAAAAATGTTTGCATTTCTAAATAAAAATGATTAAAAATTAACAATATAAATAGTTACTATTTCAGAATTTTCATGGTTAGAGAATTTGAAAAAGTTTTCTGAAAACTTTATTTTAAACTTTTCATAGTAAAATAATTTTTTTTTTAATTATAAAGAATAAAAAATATTTTATTACTTAAAAATATTAAAATTGTTTCTTTTCTAGAAACAGAATATTTTTTAAGAAATTTAATGGCAACTTTTTCTCCATAATGCATTATGCAAATGTACATTATTTTCAAATTTCGTCTTATAATGAAAACAATTTTAGCTTTTGCTTTTTTGATTTAACATTTTGATTTAACCAATAAGATTAAAGTACGAATACTTCATTAATCCTGGGAATCGCCTCAAACTTAAGTTAAAATATCTATTTTACCATTGAGGAATTTCTTGAATAGAATTTAATTATAAGTATGTTATAGTTGTTTTTAAGGCAAAGCTTAGTACGTAGTAATTCAATAAAATTACTTACTTACAATACTTAATGGATAATGAAGGACTATTATATATATTATTTTTATTTCAACTACAATTTTAAATTTAAAAATCCTTTATTCTATTCAGACTTTATCTTTGAGTCAAAAAGTGTAATAAACATTTTTTTTTGTTTTTATATGTGAGTAATAAGAACTTTTCTAATTAAAATTGTAAAAGGAAAAATTATTTTTTTACATAAAATTCCATGATTTTTTTTTTTTTTACATTATCAAGGTTTCTTTATCTTTATTGCTACTCTTTTATAGTTAAAAAACGAAATTATTATTTCGCTTTTTTAATTTCATTTATATTTTTTGGAAAAATTGTGATGAGAAATGGGACATGTCAATGTTACTTCTATTTATTCATTTGCAAGGGGAATTTACAGCATCATCACGCTCAGTCGAAATTTTAGATTAATAAAAGAAATATAGAAATTATCTCTTAGTTTTCACTTATTTAGGTGAAGATCTGGCAAGAGGGCCGTGAAAAATTTCCCAAATATTATTGAAGATTATTCGAATGAATGACATTTGCAAAATGATTGAGAAAAGAAATTAACAGATCCTAAGATCATTCCCTAAACTTTTTTCTATTTCGTTGGAGTGTTTCTATAAGACGACAGCGAAAATATCCAGATATATCACAAAAGAAGTATTGTTGAGTTTAGTTAATTTTGCAACAACGTATCTTCTGATATAAAATTAATTAGTTATATTTCTACTAAATAAATAAACATGTTTTTTTAATCAAAGTTTTGGAGCAAAATATCCGGAATAAATGTTCGGATTATATAGAAAAATTCCCTTTTTTATCATTTCTCAAGACTACGACCGCATAAAATCATTAAGTAAAGTTTCTTATAAATTCTGAATTTTAGTTTTGGTTATTAATCGTTTAAATTAATTAAAAAAATAGAAAAACCCTGTTACCGTGAAGGTTTACTTTTTCTTTAAGGTTTAAAAATTTGTCAATTGATTTTTAAATGTGTAATTTTGTTTATATTACGATAGGTCATGATTTTATATTAATTACCTTTTAAAAATAAAAATAAGTTCATATAAAATCAATAACAATCAAAAAATGCATAATTGACAAATTTTTACCCTTATTGATTTTTATATGCAAAATGAATTTTGTATGAAATTGTTTTTGTAAATAAACTTTCAAAAATCATATAAAAGCACAACGATTTACAAAGGTAGTTTCATATTTCATTATGCATATGAAAAAAAAGGTAAGCTTTCTTTTATGTTTTTTTTAGGTTGTATAATCTTGGCTAAGTGAGCACACTGGCCAAGACTATATAATCCTAACCCCTTTTTCTTTAGGTGCCGGAATCTGCCATCCGAGGTTGCAGTGGATTTATTCCACTGGCTAAGGATGACAGATCCAGCAAAGGTTAATATCAGAAGTTAGCAGGTTCTCGCCGCTTCTGATATAAACCCAAAACCACCCGCTCCTAGTGGAGGATTCTTGACCCTTTCCAAGAATCCGAAGCTAGGACAAAACCAGTCGCCACCTGGATGCTACTGCTCTGGAGTGGATCTTTAGGTTAAAACATATTGTTTTGACCTGAGGATTCACTGTAGATGTAGAAGTATCCAGTACATGGTATGCCACCTGGTTTAGCCCTTCTAAACGCCAATCTTAGGTCAATACAATGTATTAACCTGGTGATTGGCTATAGAAGTTGGAAATTCCAGATCATGGTGTACTGAGATCCCCTGGCTCTGTGAGCAAATCTAAGGCCAAAACAATGGATTAGCCTGGATACAGATACAGGAGACTTAGCCCATGTACGTCTGGCCATGCACCTGTTCTGATCGACTACGAGAAATCGTGGCCTAGGATTTAACTAAAGAGGCGAACATAACAGGTTGCATAAGTGATAATCTCAGGTCATTTCTTGGCTCTAACATCTCGCGCGGGCTCTGGTTAGACCAAGATTAGCGTAAAATGACCCAAGATTACCACTAGACTGGTTATGCATGCACCACAAACAGAGAATTCTAGGCAATTTTGTACAAATGAAAAATTTTACTTCACTTTGAATATTGGTAAAATACGACCAATATAAAGAAATCTTATAAATAAAAAAAAAT
Source organism: Hybos culiciformis (assembly GCA_964007475.1). Classification (NCBI taxonomy): domain Eukaryota; kingdom Metazoa; phylum Arthropoda; class Insecta; order Diptera; family Hybotidae; genus Hybos; species Hybos culiciformis. Next base: position 92,459,623 of record OZ023274.1, on the reverse strand, counting down.
AAATTTACGTTTGTACAAGATTGGTTAAAAGCCTCTGCGTATATGTATACATATATATATGTGGTGGAAAACAAAATTCCTAAATTTCTTTTCTAACAAAAAATTTTTTTACTAATTTTCTTTTCTAAAAATCTTAAAATTAATCAACATAAAAATATAATTATTCTTATATCCACCATGACAATTTTTTTATTTTACTTTTCTTTTTTTTCTTCTTCTATATATTTCATTATGCATATGAAAAAAAAGGTTAATGAATTTTATGCAACGACCACTCAAACCTAAGAGATATCATCAAAAAAACAAATATCATCTTATGGGTCAACTTCAAAGAAAAAAATTATAATTAACAAAAAAAAAATTTTATTATATACAAAAACAATTATATATGTATATATATATAAAAACAAAAATTATACATACAAAATTAAAACATGTATAAAATATATGTATAAAAATACATAATGATTCAAATATTTTTCTTAATGAAAATAATAAATAAATAAAAAAAGAAAAATAAAATTTGTAAATGAAAAATAGTTCATTTACCCTACAAATTAAATAAAAAAAAAAAAAAAAAAATTATAAATTTATCTTTCAAAAATTTTAAAAATTTTTATGTAATAAAAATTTTATATATGTATATGCATAAATGCATAACTAAACAAAAAAAAAAAATAAATAAAATATTTTGTTTTTACCTATTCAAAAAAAAAATTGTAAAAATATCTGATGTACATAATCAAGAAACATATTTTTAATTGTACTAGTTTAAAATAGAATTGTCGCTTATAATTTTTTTTGTAATAAAATCGTTCAAAAAAAAAAAAAAAAAAAAAACAAATATGAATTTTTCTGAATAAAAATAATTTTCAGGTCCCTTATATATGTAAAATTCCGATGTTAAGCTCCGGCTATAGGTGGCAGAAGCCACGAGCCGAAGAATGACTAATTAGTCATTTAGGTTTTGCAATCTTTTTTTTTGTGTTGGTCGGGGTTTCCAAATATTCCTTCTTTTGTTTGCAAGTAAAAATGTGATAAATAAGAAGTATTTATCATCATTATACCTTCCCAATCTTTTATTTTACTTTAAGACATCCGACATTTTTTTGTTATGAGAACACTGGTGTTCACTGTCGCGTACCCACCCAACGGCGAGCTTAGTCCAGGCCTATGAACAGGATGTCTAGGACAGTGGACTCGGCACCAGAGAAAATTCGGCATGTAGAGCACTTTCTTTTGCCTCTACGTCAGCCACTTTCCTTTTTATCATAATTTCTGTTATGATAAGGTTTTCTTTAAGTTCATCTTGAACTTACATACACTATTGTTGTATTTTATACGACCCCGGTTTTAATCATCTTCGTCGTTTTATTTCATCTTATTAAATAAAACGATATTAAAATTAATCATAACAACCCCATCATTAAAAAAAAAACAAGTTAAATAAAGAAAATTGTTAATATTATTCAAAATAAATATTTTCATCCTTTTTTGCTTCTATTAAAGTTTTCATCTGATAAAATCTTCGTAATTATAAAATTTTTTTTAATAAAATAAAATTACTATTTCACTTGAATTTTGTTTTTTTGTATTGGTGGTATAAATTTTTTTGCAGCTGGATTTGAATATTGTGACATTTTTCGTTTAAAATTACAATTTACGGCACGTCAATCCAGTCCTATAAGCTTCTTTGCTAAAATGTTTGACATACCACACAACAGTTCTGGCAAATTAATGTATCTAGTGTCTTATATAATATTATTCAAGCTAATTTTTTCTTAATGTTATTAAATATTATTTTCAGCTGAATTTCATATTTTGGTTTACTGACTTTATTTGAGTGAAACATAATTCTCATTTCTTATGAAAGCAAAAAGTGTAATTAATTACTCTATTTTTATTAAAACATAAACAACAAATATTTCAAGAAAAAATTGTGGTAACAAGGAATTTTTAACTCAATAAACAATTTTTCGAAAAAAAAAAAAAAAACCAAAATATTTTCTTTTATAACATGTAACATCAGAATTTTCATAGCTATAGAATTTCTCTTTGTAAATTACAAAAAAAAACTAAAATAGAATTTTTATTTTTATACAAAAGTGCAATATTCGTTTTAGATCATTTTGTTGACCTGATTTCACTTTTTTTTACTAAATAATAAAAGAAAAACATTTAACACATTTTCTGTCATTTTTTTGCACTCACTTTATAAAGAATAAATAATTTTAACAAAGTATATACCCTTAAGAAATAAATTATGACTTTTTAGTTTTGCTTGTTCTTAAAAATTTATCTAGCATAAAGTTAAAAAAGAAAATATAGTATATATGTATATTTACATAAAAAAATATGACAGATTTACACCTGACCTGAGGTTATTTTCTATTCTGATCTATTAAAAAAAAATACTATAATAGTATAACAATTGTTGTTCACAATACCAGAAATTACAATACAAAACCTTTTGTAAATATGATTTGAGAAACTTTCTAAAGTTAATCAGATGAAGAACATAAAATAGAGGTCTTGCTTGTGTACTAAAATTCACTTGCAATTTTTTTAGGTACATAAAATTTATCAAATTTTTTGGAGCTTTTTATTAAGGGGGGCTCTCGTCTAATATTTTCGTCCAAATGAGATTATAAAGTCATAAACAAAGCTAAAATATATTAAACTTCTGATTGTTTCGAGGTTTAAAACTAAGATTTGATATGTGCATACTTTAACTATAACTATAACTAACCCACATTACTTCTTGAACTTAAATATAAAGTTTTTTTTGTCTAATTTGATCTATGTATCCTAGTTAATATCCAACATATCATTTGTGTAATTATTTTTGTAATTATTTGAGTTTTAAATTTTTAAATTCTTGATGCAGTTTTCTTATACTTTTAACATTTATTTAAAATTTATTTATTTCTGTTATATATAAAAATCTTAAATATTTGAGTTAATTGTTGTGTTTAGTTTTATTTTTGTTTTTATACACTCGATAAATCTTCAATTTCTAAAAATTACACAATATTTTTAAAAACATATATATATTTGTATGTTTTATTTTGAAAGGATTTAAAAAATGTTTTATCATTTCTATAAAAGAATTGAATTGTGTTTGCATAGTTTTTCACCTGCAATTTATATTCTGAATTTAATGTTATTTTAGTGCTTAGTTCAATAAAAAAATGTTTGTTCTCAGTATTGAATGTTTCTGCGTCAATAAAGAATAAAACGAAAGCTTTAATGTAAAATTTTTGTTTAAAATAACAAACGTAGAATTATGAGTTATGATATTTATATTATTTCTATCATAAAAGATAGCTTTAAGTATGTAATTGGTTTTTCACATTAATTTGATTCAATTTTAAATTCAATTTTAAATTTTTTGCTCTTGATAATTATTTTAATCATATGTTTCAGTTTTCATTCTGTAAAGTCTCAAGAAAGGCGCAGTGATTTAATATGAATGATAAAATTGGAATGATGATAATTTCAATTTCAAAAGAAAAATTGAAGCATATGAGTTTTTCTTGAAATTACTTCAATTTAAAAGCAATTATTTCAAAAAATACCTACTGTAATTCATCATGCAATCATTTGAAGAGCTGTTTTTTTTCATATTCTCGAAGTTCACAAATACAAATCCTAACGTAAATTCATTTACATACCACAATTAAAAATTTTTTTGATTCCATCACGTACGTGGTAGATACAATTTGTTGTATGAAAAATAACAAACATAGGGGTAAAATATGTATAGATTTGTATGTACATATAGGTATGATTTAAATGTTTCTGTGGAATAATTTTACATTTCTTTAAATGTTAGCTTTTTTCGAGGATAAACTTTTTCACAGGGTTATATCCAATTCATTTGTTGCAATTTGATTGTAAGACTTTGGACGTTCACAATTTATTTTGCCTCAATTTCATGGTAACAATTTTGGACTGCTAGCTGCAGAAACTGAAGAGCGAGTCAATCTTAACGATTAAATTGTTTCAAAAAGATAAAATGAAAAAATTTCTTAAATTTTTTTTTAATATGGAACTGAGAAACAGTTTTATTAAGTCCAACCCTCTTTTTCGCTATGTATTAACGGCTAAGCGACCTTAAAAAGTTCTACCCTGATTTATGCGCGGGCTTAATAGACCAAAAAATTGAGAATTTTTATTAAATTAAAAAATTCTATTAAAAAATTCTGAATTTTATAAATCAATCCTCAACTTTTAAGAGTGTAATGTTAAAAATGGAAAAACATACATGGTTATACTTTATATGTAAAGTATAACTCTTAAATTCAAAAAAACCACAATCTGCTTTATAATTTATTTTAATAAGGAAAACATAGGTAAAAATAATATAAACATAATATATATTTTGGTTAGGGATGTCATTAACATAAAATAATTTTAATTAAATTCTTATGTCTTTCGTGCATCTCTTATTGTACATATAACACTTCTTATTACAATACAATTATTTCAATTTGGCAAAAATAAAAAAAAATCCTATATGACGTATTGCAATATGTAAGCGCTGTACATGTCTGTTGTATGTGCGTCAGTCATTACGATGTATTAAATAGGGTTTATTATTTGTATTTTTAATATTTTGTTTCATTGCGAGTTGAATGAAAGGATCAAATTTAAAATAAGTATGTAACTAAAAATGCTGTAATTTGTTGCAATGTAATTGGTTTCACAATTTTTATCACTGTGAAGAAATAATAAATATGAATAGGTTGTTATTATTAGTTAAAAGTTAAAATAATTCATTCGCTCATTTTATAAATTAACTTATTGATAATTTTATAAAATTTGAATTATTCTTATTGTAAAATAAAAAATTATTAAAAAAAAATATTGCAATAAAATCGTCTTAATCTAGAAGTTCAATTTGATTTAACTGAAACAAAATTTTATGCTAAGTATTTCAAGAACAAAAAATAAAGGAAAAATGAAACACCATAAAGCTGAAATAAAAATATAAAATTGACTTCATGCTGAATTTTCAATATTCAAAATGAATAATTTATTAAAAAAAAGATGAAATTTTTATAAAAAATGATAACGCAGGAAAATAAAATTTGCAATAAAATTGAAAATGAACTCTCAATGCATTTTTTTTCATCTTCTTCACTCTTTGTTGATGATTTCAATTTTTATTTTATCGTTTTCGGTTTTTTTTTATTTGTGAAAAATCTAACATAATAGGCAATATCCTGCAGCAAAGTAGCGAAAAAAAAAAAAACTATACTTGAACTTAGAGCATGAACTCGTTCAAAGTTATTCAGTCAGACAAAATGAAAACTATGATTTTTTTTTTATGTATTATGTAGGTACCTATGTATAAGTTTAAGAAGAAGAAAAAACATTAATCAAAAATTAGATGTACAGTCGATAAATTACATAATGAAGTAAATTTTTACTTCAATTTAATTATAATTTGACGTGCCTCTTTCTAACTTTTAAAATTCAGATTTTAGTGTATTTTCAATGCGTATTTTTTCAAGTTGTGGCTCCCAGGATATCGAAACTTCATAATTGATGTTTTCAGTTTCAAAAAATTCTTATTATCGCATTTATTTCTTCAATAATATTCTAAAGAAAAAAATAACATTGTAAAGAAAATTGAATTATTGTGACAGAGATTAATAAACTTAATTACAAAATTTTTAATTCCATCAAAGTTATGTGCCTTCCAAAGAAATGAAAATTCAAAATTGTTGCTTTTAATTTTAAAAAAAAATCTTTTTAACACATTTATTTCTTCTTCAGTTTATTTGAGGAATTGGATTTTAATACAGTGACATTAAGATTAACCTTAATAAAAATAAAAGTTAATGTTAGATTCTATTGATTTCAAAGTCGTTGTTGAATTTGTCCATAAACGTTTCGTGCTGTTTATACATCATCTGGAGTTAGACTATCCCCAACACATATTTTTTTATTCAATTCAGAATTAAAGCTTAAGAAGATAATTTAATTTTACAACAACATATTGTTTAATGCCACTTATAATTAAAGAATGCCACTAATAATTAAAGAAATTTTTTAAAATCGCTCACTAACTTTAAAAACACTAGACTGGCAACTGTGCTAAGATATATACTATTTTAAAAAAATAAATCAAAATATGTTTTTATATTAATCATAATATATTACTTTGTTTTTTTTTTTTTGGAAAATCTGTATAATTTTTTTTTAAAATATACCAAAAATCCTAAAAATTTAATATAAAAAGATATTAATGAAAATATTATTTTGAAAATTTTATCTCTGGCAACAGAAATAAATTTCATTGTTTTCATTTATTTTTTTTTTTATTATTTTTTTCTTGAGACAACAAAACATTTGCTATATATAAAATGTACCTACATATATGAATTTTTGTATTTCGTTCATAATATTTTCAACAAAAAGACAAACATATACCTACCTATATTGTTTTTGATACGGAACGAAAAATTTAGTCATTTATTCAAATATTTTTTTATATTTATTATTATGATGTTATAAAAATTTTGATTCTTTATTCAGTTATGTAGGTATGTATACGCATTTTTTTTCTTTTATTATTATTTCATTATTGAAATAAAAACCACAGGATAATTGAAAATAAAGATGAAAATGATTTTTAAGAAGAGAAAAAATATTTATGTTCATAATATCGAAATCTTAAAATTTTTTTTTGTGGTTAAACGAAAGGAAATAAATATTAAAATTAAATTTTTAGGAATTTTTTTTATAATGTGAGCGACAATACTTTAGTACAGATAATATATTTATATAAGTTTTCGTTTATCTACATTTAGAATTATACAGTTCGTACATAGTGCGCCTACAATTATCACAATTATCATAGTTATATTTCCCAATATTATTAACTACTCTATATTTAAACAGAAAAGATAAAGGTGACAGTAATAGATGATACAAATAGATATAATATGTATAATGAAATTTTTATTAAAAATAGTATGAAAATATTTTTTTTTGGCTGATATGTACTAAGTTTTAGTATATGTACTAATAATAATGTTATTTTTATTAAGTATACGCTGAATCAGAAATAAAAATCGTTATGATATGAGTATGAACGAGAACACTGTCATTTCTATTTTGTCTTAATTTAATTTATTATACTAGAATTTAAGGTTAATAATAGATGGAATATTATTAAATATATTATTATTAGAAATACAAAAAAAAAGACTATGACCAAAAATTGGAAAATAATTTGAAAAAAAAAATAATCAAAATATGACGTATCTTTTACAAATGTTCCCGACAATGTATGTTCATGTTTCATATTTCATATAAGTCCCACAGGGATTTATATTTAATACTGACATTATAAATTGAGTTTTAAAAAAATATATACTCTAATAATTTATTATATAAACATTATAAAAAATATTATTTATTGTTCAAAATTTAGTCTCAAAGAATATTTCAATTTGATTTAAATAACGAAACAGAAATAAATTTTGAATATTTCTAGAAAATTTCATTATTCGGTAACTGAACAAAATTATTATTATTATTTAATTGATTTGACATAAATTCACATAATCCTTCATTTAAAATTATTTTTAAAAACGATTTTAGTTTATTTTTATCAAAAAAGCTTCAATTATCCTAGAATTATTCCAATTAAATGTTCACTTTATGTACCTAGACCTACAGAGGATATTATTAAATCGTCTTTAATTTAGTATTTTTGTATGAGTTAACTTCTAATTAATGAATAAAAAAAAAATAATAGGAAATAAATAAGTGAACTATGATAAAGAAAAAAAAAATTTAAATGAAAAATCGAATCCTTTTTCGAAATTATTTTCTTTTGGATGACAATCTCACATAATTATTAAAAATATTAAATTTTTGAATTTGTTTAAAATAAATCCTTTTCTATTTTTAGCAAAATACAAAAAATAATAATAATTCTGTCATTAAAATTTTGATTCCTTTTCATAAGTTTGTCTTTTAAAACTTCTTATTTATTAATATATTGCTCTACTTAAATAAACTTTTAATGATTGATAAATTTTTAAAATAGAATTATGTATATATATGTAGTATAATGATGAAAAATGGACGCATTATAAAAAAAATATATACATTTTTTTTTTATTTCGAACATTCAAGAATTATAAATCATATAATAAAAAATAGCTGACAAAACAAAATTGATGTGAAAAAAGAATACATTTCGTAAAAAAAAAAACAAATATAAAGTAGTAGATACTGAAGAAGAAAATAGAATTAAATTCAATACATTTAGAAGTTAATTATTTTAATTCAAATTATTTCTAGAGAATATTTTTTTAAATCACTCATATTACTGAAATTTCATAATTCAAAATCTTGATATTTTTATTCAAAATACTTATTCATACTTCAATAAATTAAGTATAATTAATTTATTTCCGTATTAACACTTCAACTAGCAACTTATTATTATTATCTGACTAGTTTAATTTTATGATTAGATTTTTCTTATTTGCTTTTTTCTTTTAAATTAATCCTTGAAACTTTCGTTCATAAACATATAATAACATTAACATATAATAATACTTAAGAGTTTTATGATATTATTTTCTTTTTATTTCAAAAGATTGTATTAATATTGACAAAACGATATTTTATATCTTATTTTATTTCTTGAAATAATGTTATATACTTTTAAATAAAAAAATATCTTGCAGTGAAAGAACAGCATAAAAATGTTTTCAATATTGCATTATTGTAATATCAAATTATTGAAGAAAAAAAAAATGGAATAATATGATAAGGTAAGGAAATTAAAGAAATATATATGTAATTCTGTTCTACATTATTAATTACATGTTCTTAAAATATATATAAAATACATAGTTCCCAAATTGAACATTATTCATTTTATTAGAAATCTCGAAAAATATATGTACATTGTACATGTACATATAGATTTACCCTGTATATTATGTATGAGCATATTATAATATCGATAATATAATGATATTTATATTTTCCATGAACAGTTGATAAAACTCAATTATTGTAATAATAACATGTCTCTTAAATTGCCAGAATATTATGCAAATAATAATAAAATGTTTGTATATTATATGTACAGTATAATACACACGCACACACGTAGAACAATAATAACAAAATGATAATGGGCTTTTTATAAGTATCTAAAATGTTCCCTATATTTAAAACGTGAAAATTTCAAATAAAAATTTATTTTTTGTATTTTTGTTATGCACACAGAATATTAATAGTATTATATGTGATATTCATTTACTTATATATTATTTATAATAATATTTGAGTTTTGATTTTAAATGTTTTCTTAAATAAAATTATTATATTGCCATGTATTTATAACAATATAAAATAAGATACTTGATGCTTTCCTAAGCAAGTTTTAATTTTTAATTTGAAAATCGCACAATCAAATTTGTAATCCTTATTTTTTCCTATATATACCTAGAACAAAACACAGAATAATTCTACTCGAAGAACTTAATTCAACTAAAATAATACTTTTGTATAAATAATATAATATTTTATTTTATTGGTAATGAATTAATGATCTGTCAGTATACCATTAAAAATTCTTAAGAAAATTTTCAATATATACATTTAGCACATAGCATAATTAGTACTGTAAAAACTCGCTTACATTTTATTTTTTTTCCAATTATAAGGAATAAATATTCAATTTTGTAAATAATAATTTTTCTTGATAATAAATTACTTATAAACTGATGTTAAAGTCATTAATCCATTAGTTGATTAGACATTTTTCATTATTACACTATACGAAACAATGAAAAATTATTTCAAGAATTTTCCAATAAGCTAACCATGAAAATTTCTTATTTGAATTTACTTATTTTAATACTAAGAAGGTAAAATATTCAAGTTTATTATGTACATAATAATGCCTATATATAAATTACTTAAAAAAAAAAAACATTTACCTTATAACTTTTTTTTATATTAATATGAGTTATTATTACCCTTAAAGAAACATATAATTTATTAAATTAATTTATTTTTAATTTTTAAAATCAAGAAATTCAAAAAGAAAAATTCATCAAGGGACAAAATGCCACTTTTTAATTTATGTACTTGACTATAGTTTGATTTTATTAAATGTCCGTTCTTCCGTCCATCCAATTTTCTGTCATTAAATGAAAGTGAATAAATAACTCATTAATATCTTTTTAATCTTTTTTTAAATAAATGAAAGGATATATTTTTAATATAAAATTTAATTGTTATTTTATTTCCGATAATTTTAACTCTTCGAAAATTTATTGCAACAATTTTGTTAAGTAGATATGTAGATTTTTGTATATGTATATGTTTTCCGCAAAGAATCAAAGAAACAATATATTTTTTATTTATATTGATTATTGAACTAAAGCACATTAAAAATAATCTTTTAAAATCGAATATTATTACCTCAGAATGATAAAAAAACAGGAAATTATTTTTTCAATATAAAATTGTTATTTTAACATATTTTTGAACGAAAACAGAACTTTCAAAACAGAAAGACCTGCTAATATTTGCGTTACGAATAAAAATTTACGTATGCAGGTTTGTAAATCCTGGTTTTGCAAGCACTAAGCAGTGATAATTATTAATTATATTTCATTAACAATATTAATCTTAAAAAATATTTTTAAAATTAAATATCTTTGTAAGAACGAAAGTTTGCATTTTTATTTTATATATACATAAATTTAATTTTCTTTTTACGAAAATAATATTTGCTTTGTTTTTTATATTTCCTGTTCCATTTGGGTATACGTGAATTTATAAAACAGTTTTGTGAAACAATGAAAAAAAAATTGTAAGGGCTCAAGTGTTGGTCCATAAAATTTTTAAAAACAAAATAAAGTTAATTTTTGAATAACAGGAATGATGTTTTTAATGTAAAATGAATTTAAAGAAGCTATCTAAAAATTGTGTACCAGAAAAGCGAATAAGCTTAATTTTAGTGTCTTAATACTAAAATGACAATATTTACATAACTAAAGTTAAATTTAATAAGAAAACTCGCATAACAAAACAACAATAAGTATTTTTGCTTAACATGTTCCTTTAACACTTGAAATTTTCTTCTTTTTTCTTTTTACCTTGTAACGTAAATTTTTTGTAAATGTTTTTGAAGTTTATACTTCTTTAGGCGCGGTGTATGATATAAATGAGTAATTCTGTAGGGGGTAAAAATTATTTTACTCATTCGAATTTCGAGTCAAAAAAAAAAACGACATGCTGTACCGTTTGAATACTCAAAAAAAATGAGTCCACTCAATAATCATTTGTTATTTATAAAAACAAAATAATTCGGCGCTTAAATTTTTCGCGCTAAAAATCTTTCTTTTTAAAATTTAAATTTTTTTTCAAATTAGGTAGTTCAATAATCATTTGTCATTTATAAAAACAAAATAATTTAGCGCGGAAAATTTAAATTCAAGTTATTTTTTAAAAATCGTTTACAAATTATTTAACAACTAAAATTTATTTTTCAAAATAGGTAGGTCCGGTGAAATAAAGATTACCTGCCGAAAATTTTTTGGGCAGGCACCTACGGTTAGGTCGTGGCGGTGAAATAATTAGATTACCTGACCAAAAATTTTAGGTACGGAGCTACAGTTAGAGTCTTCCCGCCTCAAAATATACCAAAATAATTTTTTTTCAAAATAGGTAGCTCGGGTGAGAAATAAAGATTACCTGCCCAAAAAAAAAAGGAAGGAAGTGAGGGCGGCAGTAAGGGCTGAAGAGAGGGCGGCAGTAAAGGCTGAAGAGAAGGCGGCAGTAAGGGCTGAAGAGAGGTCGGAAGTGAGGGCGGAAATAAGGGCGGAAGTGAGGACGGAAGTGAGGACGGAAGTGAGGACGGAAGTGAGGGCGGAAGTGAGGTTGGAAGTGAAGGCGGAAGTGAGGGCGGAAGTGAAGGCGGAAGTGAAGGCGGAAGTGAGGGCGGAAGTGAGGCGGAAGAGAGGTTGGTAGTGAGGGAGGAAGTGAGGGCGGAACTTAGGGTGGAAGTGAGGGCGTCAGTGAGGAAGTGAGGGAGGAAGTGAGGGAGGAAGTGAGGGAGGAAGTGAGGGCGGAAGCTAGGGCTGAAGTGAGGGCGGAAGTGAGGGCGGAAGTGAGGGCGGAAGTGAGGGCGGAAGTGAGGGCGGAAGTGAGGGCGGAAGTGAGGGCGGAAGTGAAGGCGGAAGTGAAGGCGGAAGTGAGGGCGGAAGTGAGGCGGAAGAGAGGTTGGTAGTGAGGGAGGAAGTGAGGGCGGAACTTAGGGTGGAAGTGAGGGCGTCAGTGAGGGAGGAAGTGAGGGCGGAAGCTAGGGCGGAAGTGAAGGCGGAAGTGAGGGCGGAAGTGAGGGCGGAAGTGAGGGCGGAAGTGAGGGCGGAAGTGAGGGCGGAAGTGAGGGCGGAAGTGAGGGCGGAAGTGAGGGCGGAAGTGAGGGCGGAAGTGAGGGCGGAAGTGAGGGCGGAAGTGAGGGCGGAAGTGAGGGCGGAAGTGAGGGCGGAAGTGAGGGCGGAAGTGAGGGCGGAAGTGAGGGCGGAAGTGAGGGCGGAAGTGAGGGCGGAAGTGAGGCGGAAGAGAGGTTGGTAGTTAGGGCAGAAGTGAGGGCGTTAGTGAGGTAGGAAGTGAGGGCGGAAGTGAGAGCGGAAGTGAGGGCAGAAGTGAGGGCGGAAGTGAGGGCGTTAGTGAGGGAGGAAGTGAGGGAGGAAGTGAGGGAGGAAGTGAGGGCAGAAGTGAGGGCAGAAGTGAGGGCGGAAGTGAGGGCTGAAGTGAGGGCGGAAGTGAGGGCGGAAGTGAGGGCGGAAGTGAGGGCGGAAGTGAGGGCGGAAGTGAGGGCGGAAGTGAGGGCGGAAGTGAGGGCGGAAGTGAGGGCGGAAGTGAGGGCGGAAGTGAGGGCGGAAGTGAGGGCGGAAGTGAGGGCGGAAGTGAGGGCGGAAGTGAGGGCGGAAGTGAGGGCGGAAGTGAGGGCGGAAATGAGAGCGGAAGTGAGGGCGGAAGTGGGGGCGGAAGTGAGGGCGGAAGTGAGGGCGCAAGTGAGGGCGGAAGTGAGGGCGGAAGTGATTGCGGAAGTGAGGGCGGAAATCAGGGCGGAAATCAGGGCGGAAGTGAGGGCGGAAGAGAGGTTGGTAGTTAGGGCAGAAGTGAGGGCGGAAGTGAGGGCGGAAGTGAGGGCGGAAGTGAGGGCGGAAGTGAGGGCGGAAGTGACGGCGGAAGTGAGGGCGGAAGTGAGGGCGGAAGTGAGATTGGAAGTGCGGGCGGAAGTGAGGGTGGAATTACCTGACCAAAAATTTTGGATAGGGAGCTATGGTTAGGGTCTTCCCTGCTTAAATTATGCAAAAAAAAAAATTTTTTAAATAGGTAGCGCCGGTGAAATAAAGATTACCTGCCCAAAAGTTTTTGGTAGCTAGCTACTTTTAGAGTCGTCCTAGCTCAAAATATAAAAAAAAAAAACACGAAGCAGTCATAGGAACTGCCGAAAGAAGTTTATACTTAAAGCTTTAAACTATGAAATAACAATGACTACAAATAATGGACTGCTTTTGGACTGCTGGACTGATTTTTATTTTAATTTACATTTTGTACTGAGCAGCCTATCATTTATAGCCACTGTTATTTCATAGTTTAAAGCTTTAAGTATAAACTACTTTCGGCAGTTCCTATGACTGCTTTTTTTATTATCAAAAGGCTTAAGGAGCTTTTCGTACCAATTTAACAAAAAAATAATGAAAAAATTATTATTGACATAAAAATCTGAAAGTCATTAACACTTTTATTCATAAAAATTCTTTTATATTTTTTTTTAACATATAAGAACGCGTTTTCCCCCATTTGGCGAAAATTGTTTTTTCATGAGAGTTAAATGAAAATGTTATTATAAAGAAAGTTGACACATCATTATTAAAAAATAAAATAAAAAGAAAATTAAAATAAAAAACCGCTGTTAAAATCAGTGTTTAAAATAACGGGTAAAATTTTCAGGCGTCCAACAAATTTAACGTACTTTCAGTTTAATTTATTCTTTATTTAGTAATTTTTAGATAGTGTGAAAAACTAGTTTAATGTATAAGCATATATTTCCAATACAAAACTGATCGATCATTTATTTTTAATTTTTAAAATAAAATGCTTATGCAATATCGAAACCAGTGTTTGTTGTTTCAACGCGTGTTATTTGTTAGAGTACGATTCAAATCACTTGACCAATTCGTTATGCAAAGCTTTTCCTTTCCATTACAAAATTCCATACAAAATTGCACGAACTTTTTTCTTAAATAATTTCCCCTAAATTTTGTATGGAATTTTGTAATGGAAAGGAGCTTTGCATAACGGATTGGTCAAGTGATTTGAATCGTATTCTATAACATTGTAAATAATAACATAAGTCAAATACCCTTAACTCTACACAGCACTATAAATAACCCTGGTTAAAATAATTGGATAAAATTTAGGTACCTAAATTTTTTAATAACCTCCCAATGTAAGGAAAAATCAAAGAATAACCAAATCAAATAGAATATTTAATTAGAATAAAAATTAAAAATTTTCCTCAGAATAATTATTTATTAACGAATAGAAAATTTTTAAATTGAAATACCCGCTCCGTAAAAATAATTAAATATTAGATAGGATTTGTTATTTTTTTATGAATACGTTTCCCAAGGATAAGTGCATTATAAAGTAAGAGTCCTTTGGATCATAGAAGTTTCTTCAATATTAAATAAAGCAAAATATGAGCCAGAATTCAATTAATTTCTTAGAATTATTTTTATCTTAAATGGCGTCAAAAATTAATATTCGTGATGTAAAATAATTTTTAAGACTTTAAAATAAGTTTTAACGTAATTTTTATTTCAAAAGTCTAGACCGGATAGAAATAAATTTGTCTATAGTAACCATATTTCAACACCTATGTATACAACTAAAAAAGATAACACATTTAGAGGGTAAGAAAATTATATTTCCTGTGCCCGCAAAAATAAATTAAAACGAATATGAAAAAAGGACAATTGATTTGAAATTAGATTACAAAAATTATACATGATATTATACAATAAATATAAGGTGAAAATATCGTAAAAAAGGCAATGTATAAATATCTATTAAAATACACTGAAAAAGCACATAAATGCAGAAGCTATATGTTCGCAGAATGGGCTATTTGTCATAGCAAGGAATAATAGCTAAAAATAGCAATATTTGTCAATTATTTTTTATTAGAAAAACCAATAAAAATTATAATTTTCAAGTAGCAAATTATGCTACAATTCATTTGCTACATAATTTTGGAAGAGTTGTTATGAATTTAATTATAAACATAATTTTAAGCATCACATACTATCAGAAAATATTGCAGTTTTACTTATAAGATAACTTAATAGCTGGTCCTTATAGCTAATTTTCAAACGAGTTTTTTTTTTCAGTATACTGATAAATCACACACCATCCTTTGTTTGGGAAATTTCTTAATAATCCTTGTGTGTTAATTTAACTCAAAATACATAGAATTTTGTGAGTAATATAGTTTTATTCTATTTCTTTTACAACCAATTAATAAAGGTCTAGACATATAATGACCAGAAGAATATAAAATTATTTTCTTAAGTCTTAAATAATTCATAAGTTATATAAATAAATTTATGTGTTTCATAACTTTTTGAAGGTCAAGAAGCATTATATATAAAGCTTATAAAACGCTTCTTTAATAAATACATAACTATTATACCTGCATACGCAGTAAGGACTTATAAATAAGAATCTCTATATTCGAAATAAATTTGTAGATCATTATTAAGAAAATAAACTGTTGAATAAATACACTAATTAGTATTAATAAATTTTTCAACGGTATCTGTAGTTATTTCTCGTATTAAACAAACCTTAGATTTATACATTTTATAGATTTTACAAGGTGAAATATAAAATTGTTTTTTAAATTTTCCTTCAAAACTCATATTCTTATTTTTCCGCGTAACAAAACTTAATTGACTTTTTGTTGCAAATATTCCAGTTTATTAAATTTTCTAAATAAACAGAATATTTTTGCAAAAAAATTCTCCGAACAAATAAAATAGGAAAATAGGATTTTGTTAAAAAAAATAAACAAGAATATGAAATTTCCAAATCATAAAATTTAATATTCCCAAATATTTTAATGCGCATGGCTTCGGTAAGTTGTATTTACATTTGCAAATTTAGCTCGGTAAATGGTCCATTACATGCATCAATACACATGCAATTATAGAGGAATGTAAATTGTATTTACATTTCCCTGTGATGTAAATTGTATTTACATTGCTCTATATTGTATTTACATTCTTCATTTTGAACTGCGTAATACTATAAACAAAAATAATATCACTCACACTCACAATATTTCAATACAGACAAATACAAAAAAAATTGCAAATGTATGAAATGTATGAAATTATTATTATTTTTTTTGGAAATATTACTAATTTTTTTTTAATATTTTAGGAATTAGCTGATCTTAAATCATCCGGTTTGAAATCATTTCGAGAAATAAATTTACTTGAGTATTAATTAAATTTTATTCCTTGCTTCATTTTGAACTTTTTTGTTTATTTTTTTCATTGTAAATGTATTGTTTTCAACTCCCTCTCCCATGCACATTAAAGCAGTATACAATACATGTTAATCAAATTTGTTATACAGCTCGTTGTGTATACACACAAACACATTATATCACTCGACCTTCGGTCTCGTGATATAAACATGACTCGTGTCTATGTGTTTGTGTTATACACAACTCGCAAGAATAACAAATTTTCTTAACATGTATTGTAATCTACTATTGTGTAATAAGTTTTTGTTTTCAATTTTTTCGTTTTGTTCTTGTTTTATATTTTGTGAATTTTAAAATGGGATTGTTTTGATCAAAATTTTAAAAATAAATACTACATTATGTTTATTCAGTCGCGTAAATCGGAAATGAGGTTTGAAACTTTATACATTTCTCATTCTAGTAGAACTATATATGAAAGAACAATTTTTGTGCTAAAATCTCTTGTTCTCTGGGGTCTTATTACCATCGAACTTAAAATTGTATTTTGATGAAATATAATGAATATGCATTTTTGTAGTTCAAACTGAATGGAAAGAGAGTAAGATTTTCGTGATGTCAAGCTGAAAACAATTATGAAATTTATGATCAGTAAACAAATAAGTGATCATAAATATCATAAAAGTGATCTGATTTGTTACTTAACACCTTAACAGTATAAGTGTAGAAATCCATTGGTCAAAAGCGAAATGCTCTACGATTGCGAGCCAACTCGATGTAATAATTAAATTTAAATTGATTTGACATGAGACTTGATCAGATATAAGTTTTAGTTTTTTGAAATCCAGCTGAATTATAGTCTAGAAATTTTCTCGGTTTTAATACAATTTTTTTTTTGGGTTTTTGCACTTAATTTTCTAAGCAAGTTCATATTTTAGTTTTTCATAAAGTATGATTATGTTTTGTATTATTCATAAGTAGAAAGAATTTTATGAAGTTCGTTAAACTGAAAATTTTTGTTTTTGATAACTGTTTTATTTCTATTAAAAAAATTATAAATACATGTACTTTGTACATAGTTTGTACAGAAAAAGCTTTTTACAAAGTAATTAATTTTCTTCAATAAGAATGAAATGAGTAAAGGAAACACTTATAGTATTATCGGTCAAAGTTTTTAAGTTTTTTTTTTGTTTAATACATACATATTTAAGATAAAAACTTGAATACTTTTAAATATACTCAGAAGGTAAGTTTTTAGAAAACATGTTTTCATCATAAAATTGTCGGTAAGTTAAAATTAAAATGATCAAATTCGAAAAAAGGGTTTATATCTGTTCTACAAAGCTCAAAAAATTGTCTTTCTGCAATGAATTTCGAAAAAACTAAAACCATACATATCAGCCGAGTTTAAAATATTAAATTCATTTTTGTTATTACTATTTTGTTTTCATATAATTTTTTAAATGTTTATTTTGAGTGTAATAAATTCAATGTTGGCTATAAATTTTTCTATTTTGTTTTTCTTAAAATGGATGGTAGTATGTGATCTATATAACTTAAGCATAATAAAATAACGAAAATTCTCAATATGAATATTTTGTTTTTTTGTAATCTCGTTAAAATTAATATTTTTCTAAACGATTATTTCTTTATAGTCAATGTGAATTCAATAGAACTTTCAACCAATAAATTTAAATAAATGAATAATATCATATATTTTTCTTCTATGAAGGCATAATCCCTTTCATGTTTGTAAATCATAAATTTGTTCTTGTTTTCAAGATAAATGTATGAATAATTTTTTTGTAATATAGACCTCAAAATTTATTGCTAATATTGAGGAAAACTTTTAAGGAGACGTTGTTTACACAGACTTTTAGATTTTGCCTCATAGTGTAATTACTCTTTTAATTAAATCTTGCTAGGCTTTATTAAACGATAGTCTAATGATTTTGTTGATCAATCTTCAATACTCTGTTTATTACATTGGTTTGCTTCATTTTGCCAAAAAATCCCTCTTACTAAAAATTTTACTGCAATTTTCGACGATTGTTGTAAGTTGTAAGGTTTATAAAATAATTACTATATCAGAGATTTATATTAAAAAATAAAAATACTATACTTTAAAGTCTTTAAACACTCAGTTCACCTAACTTTTCGAATAAAATGTTTGTTACTTTTTGAATTCTAAATAAATTTTAATTAAAAAAAAGTACTTTGATGTTTTTATCATATTTTAAGTTTTTAATACCAATTAAAAATTAAATTTAAACTTTTTCAATAAAAATATATCTTACTTTATAAATGAAAACAGAAATCATAATATAAATAATATCAAAAATTTTTCTTTTCAAGAAAAATATATGTATTTAATTTGCATTAACTTTTTTATTTATTAAAGTTAAAGAATATTTTTAAGCAAAATTATCTAAGCAAAATTATTTGTTTAAATATCTGAATTTTAATTTAGAACATTCGTCATATGTTATTAATATCTTCATTGCGTGTTTCTTTTATGTGGTTTCTAAATGATCCATTGATCAATCTATGCTACCTTTGGCTATCTACCTTTGGCTTTGGCTATCTACCTTTGGCTTTGGCTTGAAATAATATTTATAAAATTAAGACATAATTGCTGAAAAATATTTTTTCCAGGAATTCATATTATAAATATTACAGATACAAATAAATTTTATGACATATAGTAAGTAATTTTCTAATGCTAACAAAACAAAGGGCAAATAAATTATTTCATAGTGTTAACTATTTAATCTATTAATCTATTCTTTTGATGCACTTCCAATTCCAATTTCATATTTATGTTGAATGTAATGACTTGATAACATGTTTAAGATTTTCATTTTAGTGATGTAAAATGTTCGAATAAACTTTTTAATATTTGATTAAACAAAACATTTTCACTCATAATTAAAATTTTGAATTTTAAATTTCATTAAAAATATTTTTTTTTTTTTTATTAAAGTTACCAAATCACTAGGTGGGATACCTTTTATACTAAAGAAGTATGGATTTGGTAATGAGGACAGGAAATTTAGACGGGATTAAAAAGTGGGACAGTTAGTAGGTAATCATTTACACTTTTCTTAAAACGGCGCAAGTCGTAGATTAAGCGTCCACCAGCTGTCGGGAACAACTTTAATGGGAGAGCATTCCACATTCTCGAGGTGCGAATTGAAAACGAATCTCCGAAGCTCGTTCTATCACATATGGGAATTTTGACGGAATATGGGTGTGACGTTGTGGCGGTACGTGTTTGACGTGAAAATACTTGAAGTGAAGGAAGTAGGGCTTTTACTTCCAGGGAACACGTATCCATTCCAACAAGGTATTTATAAAAAATGGAAAGTGAACCTACATTGCGACGGTGATTGAGTGATGTTAATGAGCTGGTGGTTTGGTGATTGTTTATCAATCTAATAGCCCTTCTCTGAACTTTGTCCAGGTACTCAAGGTGGGTTTTTGGAGCACCAGCCCATATATGTGAATTATATTCTAATTTCGGTCGTATGTAGGATTTATAAATGTTTAAGAGATCAGAGGGGGAAAAGTATTGTTTACATCTTTTTAGAAAACCAAGACATTTCGCTGCGTTTTTTGCCGTTTCGAAAATATGAATTTTCCAGCTTAAATCGCAAGTTATTTTCGAACCTAAAATGTTAAGGCTTCCAGATTTGACAATACTTTCTCCTTGAAAGGAAAATTGGGGATCGAAAGTTGACAGGTTTCTAGAAATGAGGCAGCATTGGGTTTTGGATGCGTTGAACTCAACTCTGTTGAGAAGACCCCATTGTGCAATTTTTGAAAGGTCGTGATTTATGCTACTTTGCAAGAAATTTCGTTTCGTAGTAACAGCATTTGAGGATGCTGATTTTCTATTAATAAAATCGTAGCTTGCTACCAAATTACTGTCATCGGCGAAGCTGTGGATGGGGTTTAGAGTAGATTGCAGAAGATCATTAATGAAAATTAGAAAGAGGGTTGGTGAGAGAACGCACCCTTGGGGTACACCGGAGTTGATATTGAAAATTTGTGACTGGTACCCATCCACAACAGCACGAATAGAACGGCCAGACAAAAAATTGTTGATCCAATCGACAAAGGCTGATCCAAGACCCATTGATTTCACTTTAGAAATCAGGGCCGAGTGCCACACTCGATCAAAAGCCTTAGCTATATCCAAAGCAACAACACAAGCCTCACCGGAGTTGTAAAGACTGGTGTTGAGCTTGTCGGACAAATATGTCATTAGATCACCAGTCGATCTATTCGAGCGAAAACCATATTGTTGGTCACTTAGCAGTTTATTGCTTTCAAGGTATTTTTTAACTTTATTATTAATGAGAGATTCCATTACTTTGGAGAGAATAGAAGTAAGCGCAATAGGCCTGTAGTTTGAGGGATCGCATTTATCGCCTTTTTTTGGAATAGGCTGAACATGCACAACTTTCCACTTGGTGGGGTAAATGCCAAGTGAGTATGAAAGATAGAAAAGGTTGCGCAGAGGTTTAGCTAGAACGGAGGCATTATGTTTAAGGACCACAGCCGGAATACCATCGGGGCCAGTTGACTTTTTCACATTCAGATTTTTTAGAGCTTTCAAAACAGCACGTTGCCTAAAGTGAACTCTTCCAAAAGAAGAGTTTACAGTTGGCAAAACAGGTGGAACTTGAGCTGAAGCTGCGAGTGTTGAGTTTTGACTAAAAAGTTTAGCAAACAAATTAGCCTTCCCAACCGAATCTGATATGATCCGGTCACCATCTACAAGGGGAGGAAAAGATGAAGGCGAACAAAAGTTTTGTTTTACACTTTTAGCGAAGCTCCAAAAGCTTCTGCTATTTTTAGGAAGGTTTAATATTTCTTGTCGCTTCCTCTGGGTATACAAAACTTTCTGTTGGCGACAAATTCTACTACATCTGTTCCTGACTTCGCGCCAGTGATTCAGTGAACTTAAAGAATTTTTGTATTTATACTCACGAAAAGCATTATCCCTATCTGCTATGGCCCTTACACAGGTGTCATTGAACCACGGATTTTTAGTATTCGTTTTATTTTGCACTATTTTATGAGGAATGAAAAGTTTCATTCCTAGCAGAATACTTTCGGTAATGACAGCCGTGAAAAGGTCAACATCCTTCTCCAAGAAGCAACGAGAGAGATCCATTCGTCCAAGAAAACTAGCAAGCCCATCCCAATCAGCTTGGGAATAGGTCCATACCAGTCTTCCAGGAGCCCTAGATAAACCCGCTCCACCATCAAGAGAAAAGGACGTGCTAACGAGACAATGATCGGAGTTTCCAAGGGGGGAACTAATTGAAGCGTTATAATTATCTGGATTCGATGTCAGAAACAGATCCAAGAGATGATGACCCTGATGGTTTACATCTGGAATGTGGGTGGGTTCAGAAATAATTTGAATTAGATTATTAAGACTTGAAAAAAACTCTACATATCTGCCTTCGGGACTGTTGCGATTTGAATGACTAAGCCATGATACGTTGTGTACATTAAAATCACCGAAAACCAAAATTTCAGACTCTGGGTTTTTCGCCAGAATCTGATTTATTTGATCCGACAAAATATAAAATTATATATCCTTATGTTTTATTTTTTATTTTTTTAAGCAGGGAACGTGATTTCATATAATATTATTTATTTCCTGTCTGGAAAATTTGCTTTTTATGAAAAATCATGTTATTTCGCATTTTTCATTTTTGGGTAATTAATTACTATGAATAGAAAATTTAATACATTGCGGAGTTGTGGGTATGAAAGTTATATTTTTGGTTTTGTATTTTTTTTTTAGAAACCCATTAAATTTTGAACAGGATAGGACTGATAATTTTTTAGAAATTGATCATGATTTGTTTATAGCAGGTATGGAGGAAGGAAACTTTAATATTTATTTGGTTATTTGAACGAAACGAGATTCAATTTTATTACAAGACACGTCATAACTAGAATAATGTACTTTTAAGCATAATCGAGTGACAAATTTTAGTGAATAGAAGTCATACGAGGACCTTAAAGTTGTTCAAAAAAAAAATTATCTGATATTTTGTTTTTCGTTTTTTTTTTTAACTTTTCAGCAACTGATAATATTTTCTATAGTTGGACTAAGTGAAACAATCCAAATTTCTAGTTATTTTATTTTCATAAAATTCTATTTTTTTTGGTTTTGTCACAAATCCTCAAAAGAATATCTTCTGGAACGTGTCGTGTATTTTATCTTATTCTAATTTGACCTAAATTTGAAAGTTTTAAGTTTTTGTAAGAAACCATGTAAAGACATAATTTTTATTGCAGTCATCTAATCTGTACATTTAGCCAGTTAATTATACCTCTTTGTTTCAAAGTATTTTTCTTCTTATCTTCACTAAGAAAAATAGTGAAAACTAAAACGTGTAGTTTATAATATTTTATGTAAATGTTGTTGTAAAAAATGTCATTTCCTTAGAAATACATAAAAATAACTTTAAGTTGGCATTTCAATTGGCAGTGTTTTTCTCTGAACAAAAAACTGAATTCTTGATTAATAGTTGTTTATCATTTCAACTGAGTTGTTATTAAATTTATCAAAAAGTGGATTTATCAGAAAATGGATTTATCAAAAAATGGTCTGGGTTTTGGGTAAAATAATAAAATTGTATGAATAGTATTATATTTGAAATCTAATAAAAATAATAACCAGCTGTCGCTCGAGCGTGAAGCACTGTTAATTGATTTTCAGAAACGATCATTTTAGAGCTGGTTATTAAAGTGGTACCGAATATGTGCGTATAGACCAAGTTCATTATTTTGAAAACTTTTTTTTTTTTTTTTTTTTTTAAAGTAAGGAAAATATAATACAGATTTGTTAATATAGTTATTTCCTTAATTTAAAAAAAAAATCTACATAAGTATTTCAAATCATTTAGTATCTTACAATTCCTTTAAATGCACGTTCTACTCATACATTTCAAAGAAATTACCATGATGGTTTGTTTTCCGCATTCTCTTTAGGGATTTCCTTGAAATCTAATTATATTCTGGGTATATATAACTAAAAAAGAACTTTTGCTTAGAAAATAATAATAATATAATTTTTCTTTTTAAGAAAAGAATATAAGCTTTTAATATTTTTTTTCTTCTCTAAAGTTAAAAAGAGAATTAAATGTTTTTTATCTTTAGGGTAAAAATATGTGTAGCTATTTTTTTTTTGTGTTTTAACTTTAATGTTTAATCATAATAATTTATAAAATTCAGCTTTAATGAAAAAATTAAATAGGAGTCGTGGGGCACCCGACAGAAGCGAGCTTTCTTACACTTTGCGTATAAAATGCAATTAGTTTCAAAATTAAAATAATAGTAGTGTTCGCAATTCAATTTTGTGTATAGTTTATGTAATGTTTAATTTCGCCCATGTTTTGACTTTTTTTATAATACGCTTCAGAAAACATAGATTATACAATATTTCTTCGAAATCTCGGATTCACATTAGAAAAATAATAAACACTTAGTATGGAAGGAGGCCAAGACTCGAATTGGGTCGCTGCGCCATTGAAGAAGAAGAAGAAGTATGGAAGCCAAATATTTAGCTTAAATCATATTGCCTTCGTTTGCTCTAAAATCTTATATCCTTTAAAAATTTAAATAAAATTGAAATATTTTTTTTTTAAATATAAATAAAGCATTTTACATCTATAAAATTAATATTTCTGAGCCAACAACATTATGGCAATATAATATTTTCTTTCAAAAAAAAAAAAATTAGAACCAAATTTCCAAATAATATTTAAAAAACATTCTCATTCAATTTATTCCAGTCATTTGGGTATTGTGTTTGCGGATAAATTATTTATTAAGGATTTTCTTCTTTTTTTTGCAATATAAACAGATTTTCCGTTTAGAGTAGATATAATTTTATTTAACAAAACATTCAATTACCTTAAATTCCCTTTAGATTGGTGTTAGAAAATAAATATCAAAAAAAAAAACTAAATAAAAGAAAATTATGAAGTTAAAATAACGATTTTCTACAGAGAAAATTTTCATGATAATGAAAAAATTATTCTAAATAATAAAAATTTATCCTAATGTGGAAAGAGTATAATTCTTACTAAGTTTATTTCATATAAAATTCTTAGATGATAACTTACAGATTACAGTTTATATTCTACAGCAGATATTGTAAAATAGTATTTTATCAGATTTTGTCGTATTCTACATTTAAGTTACTTAAAGTGATGTATTAAAAAAATTCTACTTAATATTTCTTTTTTCCACATTAATTGCATGAAGAAAATCAAAATAAAAATATTGCTTTAAGCTGTTAGTCTTTCTCTTTATTCATTATCGTTTAATAAAAAGAAGATTTATACCTTCAGAGAAATCTGTACGTATAAAGTTGGAAATTAAATATTTACTTTAAGAATTATAAAATGTATAGATAAATTTCAAAGAATATAAACCTTAAAAAGTTTTTGTTTAGATAAGAATTATAGATTTAGCTCAGAATGCAACATGTTTAAAAACGGATTAATGCCTTTGACAAACTGAACTCGGAAAAAATGTTCTTGAGCACAAAAACATGTTATTAAAATCGACCGAACAGACTACCTTAATGTGTTTCACAAAACAGATAAACTTCTGTTTTTTTTTTTTTCTCAAGTTTAAAAACAAAAGTAAACAACACAATATACCTACAAATTCAATTCAAATTCAAAATAAAAAAAACAATAACAAACTTTTTTTTTCATTTGTTTACAAATAAATACGACATAAAATTGTCAAAGTCAACGTCAAAAATAATACCCCAGTGAACATTAATGGCTTCCACATATTGCCTCACGAAATATTTGTAAAAATTACTCAACCCATCCTTTAATAACAACATGTTTTCGCAAGAACATGTTCTTGTTCTTGTTTTTATTACTATGGGAAAACTACTTTAAAAACATAAAATTAACATGTTCTTAATCAAGAACATGTTAATCGTGTCAGTTTGTCCAAGGCATAAGTGAATTTCTGCTTTTGCGTTGCAAAAAAGAATTAATGCAAAATATTTCTAAAAAGATAGTATCATTTATGTTTATTTTGTTTAAGTAGTAAAAAGGACAAAACATTAAAATCTTTTGAGCAAATAAAACAATTTTCAAAAAAGGAATAAAAAATTTGTATAAGGCTTCTTTCATTTTTGTGGATTTTCAGCTTTTAATGGTTATCTAAAAAACTTGAAAAATATTAATAAGACAATAACTACATAAGATTGTCCCTCATTTTATTTGCCCTTAAAACTTTTTTTTCGCATATAAGGATAATAAATAATAATTATCTTAACTATATGCACAATAAGTTTAAACATAGAAATAATAAAATTATAAGTAAGTAAAATCCAATATTTGTTTCCAGTCTTCCCTGAAATTGAATATGATTAAATTAGTTGTAATTAATATTGGATTAGCGAAATTTTTCCAGATGACATGATTTTAATTAAAAAAAAAAAAAAAAAATGTGGGAAAAAAAATAGAGACAGGTTTTTATATAGAAAACAAAAAAAAAAGTTATTTGATATCAATTGATTTCGGTTCAATAGTTTTGAAGGAAATTATAAGCAAATATTTATATTTTCGTTATAGCATAATGTTTTAGATTGGTGATGGTTGTTGAAAATCTAAAATATTATTGTAACGGAAAAGACTTAATTGGTACGCATTATATTGAAATCACATTTATTGTCATAATAATGTATTAATTTTTTTACACGAAATGACTCTTCGATTAGAAATATTGTGAATAATTTTAATAAATTCTATTATTAAGAAGAATCTAAATGTTAGGTATATCTAAGTATTATTGTTCTGAAGTTCTTTTCAAATGACATCAACATACTAATAAAGTTTAAAATTTATTTTCATTTATTTAGTTTTCTAACATTTTAAAAAATTTTTAATTTAATTTTCTAATTTATTTTTAATGAATTCTGATGCAAATTAAAATTGTGAGTAGATGTATTTTGAATAGAGTGCTAAGCAAAGAATGACGACTGAGTGCTGAAAATGGATTTCCATGAAAATTGGCGTATGAGGATAACTGTCGATTGAAAGAACCTAACAAAAACTGTTTAGCCTGATTTTGATCAGACTGGCAGCTGGGGACTAAAAGTCGATTTCCTTGATAATTGGTATATATCGTTAACATATTAATAAAAATATTCTTGCAAATATTTTAATTTGAGTTGCTGGGTTTACAGTTCATTTATGCGAGGTTCTGTTCTATATTTTTTTATTCAAATATTTACCATAAAAAATTTAAATAATTTCAACAACATAAAAATATATACATATAGTTTATATGCTTGTTTCTAGTCAATCTTGTGTAAAATACATTATGTAAAATCAATATTCATTAAAAAATCATGAAAATGAAATTCATGTTGTTCAGGTGAAAAAAATGTTTACAAATGGATTTTTCTCAATTTTTTGTTGCCCTCATTCAATTCAATTTTCGAAAGTGTTAAAAAAAAACTAAAATTAAATTTGTCAAATTGGACAACAGTAGTGCAATTGAACTTTTTTTTTAATTATTTTTTATGTTAGATATTTGTTCCAATCACACGATAGGTTTTTTGTTGGAAAATTTTGATTTAATCATTTTTTTTGAATTTTCCATATGATTCAGTTTAGGTTAAAATTCTTATTCATGATTCATCAAGAATCGCATGGTACATATGATGCTATTAAACCCTGCCTAAGAATAACTCTTCGAAAAAGATTGACATTGAATGTTGTGAATGCGTATATTATATTGCATCTGGCAAGTAAATAGGCCAAGTAAGAACATTTTACTTGCTTAAATTAACTTGAGGTATATATTCTATAATAATTTTATACAGAATTTAATTTGTTTTCATTCCATTCACTAAATTTGTAAGATATTTTTGAGGGATTATAATAAATATACCTATTTTCTTTCATAAGTAAATGTAAAGAAAGTACTGTGGCACCTTTAATTTTAGAACAAAACTAATAAAATTTAAGTTCAAATTAAATAGAACAAAGCTTATTTGTCTATTTAATGTTTTTCATTAACTATTCAGATAACTGAATAAATGTTTTTTATAGATAAATGATATTATTTTTAAATGAATTTTCATGATTTTGTTCACATAATGAAAATGGCTATAATGAAATCATTTTAATTTTATTTATTAGAAATTTACATACAAGATTCTTAAATATAATATAAACAAAAACACAACATAAAACTTAATGGACTTTTATTAATTCTACACACACACACATAATTTAATATTATATGTTAAAATATAAGCATAAAAATTATTACTTAACTAATAAAATGTCCTTCATAAAATTAATTAGATTTTTGAAAACAATACTATTATATTATTTTACTATCTCTATATTAAAAACAGTAAAATTATTTTACAACCTTTATTGGAAAATAAAATAAAATAGACACATTTTTGATAAATTATGCATCTAGCACATAAAATGGTTTATTTAATAGATATACATTTAGAGCTTCAATAAAGACCTAAGTTTTCCTTGCAACGATAAATATTCCGAAAAAATAAGGATATTGATGTTCGTGAGAAATTGTCTATATTTTAAATAGAAGATCAACATTTTGGTGTGGATCTTTAAAAATTTTATAGAATAATTACGTGAGCACTATTAAACAAAAAACTTCGTTAGAAGAAAGAAAATTTTTTTCGATTAAAACATAAAAATAACAATAAAATTAATCCTTTTATAAAATTGTTTTGATAAAACTTTAATTCTTTCCTTTTTTTTTTTTTTTATGCATTTTAATTTCATTTTATAGTGCTTTGGGACTACGTGAATAGAAAATTTAGTTCATGAAAATTAAATTCTGTTTTATTATATGATGTATGAATTTTGTATATTGTTTATTTATATTTGTTTGATCAAAGTCTATGTCTATAAGAACAGTTATGTATATAAAAATAGAACATTGTTTTTGGTTTTTTTTTTTTAAATCGATAAGACTTATTCACAAAACATTAATTTTTTATTTTTCCAAAAATTTTTGTTGTCGTGTACAGCTTATTTGCATAAAATGTAACAAAAAATTCAGAGTTATTATTTCGCTAATACCGAAAAATATTTTCAAAATTTTTAATTGTCAAAAAACTCGATAGAAAACTAATATATTCTCAGATTCACTTTTTCAAATTACAAAAAAAAAATCATGTGTTTAGTTATAATATGTTTGTTATAATTAAAATTAGTTATAAGCCCTCAAGTGGAAGACCTGCAGACGGACGTAGATAAATTCTCTAATTAATTATTCATTTTTGACACCATTTCCAGTACGGTAAAGTGTATGATAATATTGAAAACTTAAATTTTTTGAATTGAGAATTGGGTCAAATTAAGCTTTTTATTTGTTTTTAATTTTTAATTGATTTTCGAAATGAAAAAAAAAAAAATTATCATAATAATCATTTTAAATATTTATTCTTTTGGAAATTTCAATTAGGTTTCAATAATTTTTTCCATTACAAATAGAAAAAAAGAACTATTTAATCTTGCTAAATGGGAGAGACCACTGCGTGGACACCGATTTGTGTTATTTTTTTTTTCTCTATCCACATTTAAAGAAAAAAACAATGAACGTCAACGATTCTCTTGAAATTATTGTCTCCATTCTAAAAGTAGTAATTTATCAAAATACGAAGAAAAAAAAATTTCATTGCTTATTCGACATTGAAAATTAAAAAAAAAAATGAAGATTAAGCCAAAAAGGAGTAAATTATTTTGAACAAAAAATTTATAATGGTTAAAAAAAATATTTTGCTTAAAAGTTATATACACAAAAATGATATTATTTATTTTTTAATGAAATTGTCTATGTAATGTCTAGACCAGACATTAAATTTTTGTAAAAACAATAAAATAAATTGACAATACTCGTAAAAATTAAATTTTAACAATTGAAATACAAAACAAATTTTTGTATGATTTTTATTTTTTGTTTATTTAGCAACCTCAAACAAAGATCTGTCATTAAAACTTGAAATTTCTGATGATTGAAATTTCAATTAAAGTCGAATATTTCTGCTTAGGTAGAGTGATTTCATTCGAGTTTGATATATAGATAAACAGAATTTTATTAATTAGTTAAAATTATAATTAATTGTCTAGTCTCTGTCTATTATTATTATAAAACATTATATTTAAATTGCGCTCATTTAGCTTAAACTTTTTTTAAGTTTCAAAACATTATCGACGCTGTTTTACCTCAATGTCTGCTTATTAAGTATATGCAAATTTTTCAAACATTTATTTCAACTATTTTAATTAATTAAACAAATTCGTGAATGTTGAAATTCTCATTTTATTTATGTGATTATAAAATCCATACAATTTATACTGTTTTATGTTTAACACTTCTGTTGTGTCGTGAATTACAATTTATGTAAAAACATTTCTAATTATAGTCATTAGGTTAATTTATAGATTTTATTTAATTATATTAAAATAATAACTAAATATTTTATACTGAATAATATACATGAATATATCAATACTCAAAAAAAATTTTTTTAATTTATAATAAATAATATCAAAAAGAATTAGATATTATAGTTTGAAAATAAATGTAAATTTAGATACATTTATTTGATGAGCCGAGATACTTTTGATTTATGTTATTTAATGCTGTTGGTATATAATATAATGTTATACTCATTTACATTAAATTCACCAATATTATGTTGGTACATTCTATATTGATAAAAGCAATATTATTTAAGAGTGACATACTATTAGAAATACTGCGATTATTGAATACAAAAGAAGATTTTCAGTTGTCATTTCGACAAATAATAATTTTATTTCGAATTTTGAATACTTGATGATAAGTCTAATGTTTGCACAAAAGATAGTAATTATATTAAAATAAAATTTAAGAACATTATATCAACATATATATTACAGAAAAAAGCATAAATTTAGTATTGTGTGTGCGACATAACCTTTGGTAAAACTTTAAGAAAATATTTGCGTGAGAAAAATTGAAAATATTATTACGAAATATGAAAATTAAATATAATTGAGAAATATTTTATATAAAATTATGCGTTTTTTAGCTCTATTATCTTCGTGGCTAGGAAACACAATTTAAATGAAAATTACCTACAAAAATAAATATGTAAAAAAAAAAGAATTTGAATTAAAGAAAGAAACTGTTATTAATGAAAATTACGTAAAAAATAAAACACTTTATATGGTGAACATAAAAAGAAATTTTAAATTAACATTAATGAATAATTCTTTTATAAAATTATCATCTTAAATTTACATAAAACATATAGCTAGCTATTCGTATAAATCAAAAAATTAATCAACAGTTCAACAATTCTTTTAATTTTCAATCTTAAAAATTAAATGTCAAGGTCGAATTTTGCTACTATTCTCATTACAATACCGATTGGCTCAATTTAGCTTCATAAAGGAGATACTTTAACAGCAAGGAAATAAAATAAAATATCGATACAATTTGAGGAAAGACAATCTGTGGTGTGGTCTACAATTAGATGCTTTTTTTCTGTTGTATTTTATAGACTATGTTCCGCAAAATACGTATATTTTATAAACCTATCTGCAATGCATGAAAGAGTTAAAAAATAAGGTTAAAAAAATATCAAAAGTTTGAAGATAATTTGTACAGTTTCACAATGGCACAATCAACATTCTCGTGTTATTGAAAGATATTACTAAATTATTTTTGCTCATCAAAATATTGAAGAAATTAAGGATCAAAAGTTAGTTTAGAACCATCGAAAAACTTTTTCATAACGTTGTATGGCAATATTGAAAATACAATTTCACTTTAATTTTAAAGTTTTATTTTTCTTTTTATGCTATACTTTGATAACTTTTTTTTGTGGAATCATAGAAAAGAAGGAATATTTTTGTGTGCATTTCTATTGAAAATAACTTACTTTTTGTTTCAATTTTGGAAAATTTCTTTAAAATTTTTTTTTGTAGTTATTTCACATGGTCAGTATTATATAACAAAAATATTCATGAACATACCTAACTACATCTATCTATGTTCATTTATAAAAGTCTGTTAAATGGATTAAAAAAGAAAAATAATAAACCTGGAAAATATTGGAAATTTTTCTATCTTATACATGAAAAATATTTATTAAAGAATTTAGAGTTATTGATACTTAAGTAATTTCATAAGAAAATACATTCGAGATTCAAAATTATTCTACACAAAATAATCCACAAATATTCTACTGTTATAGTTTTTAAGATATACTTATTTAAAGTTCTGATATATTTACTTTTACTTAAGTTGTGAACACATTCTATGAAATATAAAATAATTATGTCCATAATATGCACACAGTATTAAAAAAAACATATTGAAAACAGGTGAAGTATGTATCATATTACAAAAAACAAAAAAACCCAATATTTCATATTTTAATAACTCATTTGGGATATTGTCCTGTGTAGAAAATATGTTATGATGTATACATTATTATAAAAGTTTTTGAAGATAATATTTCTAAAATGTTCGTTCTCTTATTTTTGTTTTTTATTAACCAAGTTTATCTTATAAGTTAATGTAGATTAAATTTCGGACTACATAGTGCATAATGTTTATACAAAACAACAATTTTGAAAGGAATATTTCTTCAAATTAAATATGGTATCAAGAATTTAGTAAAATATTTTCATCCCTAAGGATAATAATAATATCTGAGTATCCGAGAATTCAATTTATTTATAAAAGTTCCAAATACTTTTTTATATATCTATTTAATTTAATTTGCGAATATTTTAAGAAATTCTATCAAAATGGACCTAATTATTTTAAATGGTAAAAAAAATGAATGAACTTATACGTCTATGATGTACATTATAATTGTCCTATATACCTAGAACTCTTATATTAATTCTTAATTAGCATTAAAATAAATTCTCTGGATTATTTTATCACAAGGTTAATTTCTTAATTTCTATGTAATTTGACACCACTATTAAAAATTATTGACTTTATAAAACAAAAATAGAGTTATATTCATTTTGCTTTAATATAACATTAATGATCTTACACATTGGTAAAATAATCGATTCAAATTTCATCCTATTTTTTTTGTCAACATATTGAATTTTCAATAGAATCCTATATATAAGTTTTATTTCAAAAGGGTCATTTAAATAAAAACCACACTGAAAGATTAAAAAAGATATAGGATGACATAAAAATTAAAGATATATAGTTTACCTTAAACACTTTAAAAGTAATGAGAATAAACCACATTTTTTGAGTTCCACATGAAAGTATTTTTTTTGTCTTATTATTTGAAAAACCTTTTTTAGTCGCAAGAAAAAACATAGTAATTAAGTTATAGTATGCGGTTATCAACTATATAAAGAAAGATATTCTTAATGGACAAAGTTTTAAGGCAAAATTAAATATAATTTTAAATCGTCAAAATTTAAAGTTATTGAGGATCCTTTTAATTAAAATATTTTTATTTTTATGTTGAAATTGGATATATAAAAAAAATGGTTAAAGTTGAAAACATAAAATTAAATAAAGTTAAATTGAAAATTGATACAGATCTATCTATATATTTCCTTTGAATGTAATTAAAACTATTTAAGGGTGTTAATCAAATTTAATTTACTTAAGATGGTTATCCTTGAGTATGAATATTAAGGTAGAAGAAGAATGCAGCATTATATTGATAACGAAAAAAACGGCAATTGTAACTAAAAGACGAAGGTTTATGATGCTTTCTGTTTCTACCTTTAATCACTAAAGAATTTTTATTTAATTTGTTGATTAACAAAAAACACTCAATCAAAGAAACCTCAAACTAAATTTGTTCCTAACAAAAGTCAAGTTACATTTAATATATATAAAAAATTGTAAATAAAAATGACCGGCAAATTCATATAGTATCTTTAATCTTATATTTTTTTTTTACTTATTTTTTTTTTTTGCGCAAAATCAAAACAAAGATAGTAAATAAAAAAGCAATAGTAAGAAATTCATTCATTTTTGTTATAAATATTTTAAACACAAACAAAAAAGAAATCTCTTTTAAAAGATTTAATAACGCATATTACGCTTTCATATGAGTTTCATTTGCTCTTTTAAATATTTTCGATTCGAAGAGTTTATAATATGTATAATAAAAATATTCTCTTTATATCAGAATCGAAAATAAAGGTAACCCTTATATTTTTATATTTTACTTTCATAATTCATGAGTACAAATTTTTTTATTATTCTATGTATTTGTGTTATAAAATTCATATTTTTAGTTTTCTACTGTATTTTTTTGATACTTTCAAAGACTGGTTAGTTAACTTGAGAAATTTGTTCGAATAAGACGTTGGAATCGGTAGAAATATTCCACGTTCATTTTAACAATTATAATAGTAATAATAATAATAATAATAATAATAATAGTATTAATAATAATAATAATAATAGTAATAATAATAAAAATAATAATAATAATAATAATAATAATAATAATAGTAATAATATTGATTTGGAAAATAAGTGTAATTATCAGATTTCTTTTAAAATTAAAAAGGAAAAAAATTTGAATTTATTTATTTGAATGAAAAAAATAATTAAGATATAAAACAAATTAAAAAAAAAATAAAAGGTATATTAAAAAAAAAAATCTACAAAATTCAAAACAAAATATTTTCCAATGAGATTGGTTGAAAAAAAATAAATATATGTTGTTAAACCATAAATGAAAGAAGTGGTTTGTTATTTTAAGTGTTGCCACATTGGAATATTTTTTTTTTTTTTTTTCAAGAAATTTCAATCGAATTGGAATATAAAAAAAAATTTAATAACAACTAAAGTTCAATACAACTTGAATAAAAATAATAATATTGAAAGTAAAAAAGAAAAGAAAACCTTTAAAATAAGAAGAAAAAAAAAAATTAAAATTGATCTAAAGTTGATTTTTTTTTTCATTTTAAATATGGGCAAAAAATACGCGCTCAACAAATTTTTTAATTTTGTTTTTTGTTGTTTTCATCTTTAAGATGTCTTTATTAAAAAAATAAACCAAATTTTGTTTTTTTTAACATTTTCTTGGATGAATAAATAATTTTAAAAAAATTCTGTAAAGTGAAAATCATTTTAAATTTGTAAATATTAAGTAAATCCAAATTCTCGAAAATATAGATATTAAGCTAGAGATTGCTTATAATATCGACCAAGGCGGATAATATCGACATATAGTGGAAATAATAGACCTCACTGCAGTACATACACTTGATTCATTGAACAGAAAAGAAATATATATTAAAGAAAACATTATTTTCTTTAAATTTAATAAGTTTTTCATCCTAACTTCGGTACTTGCTCCTGGATATCAACAAATATATTCGGTTTCGGAATTATATATAAAATAGTTGACAGTTATTGTACTATGGTGCCTTAACTTTCCAAAAACACGAAATGCTCTATTAACTTATACATTGATTATTTTAAAGAAAAATTAAATTACATTTCAAAAGTTTATCCCAAAAAGTATTCAAATAATTCAAATTTAATATCTTAAGGCTTTTTCTTCTCGGCCCTTATAAAACTGTTCAAATTCTATTTTAAATACAAAAAAAAAAATTTCATATCATTAATGTCTTTTATTTAAAGATAAATTATGCAGCTTGTTGGAAATGACAAAGCTTTCTTTCTGTTAAATGAAAAGAAGAAAAATTCTTCCCTGAATGAAATGATAGAACGGAAGTAAAATGAAATAAGAGTTGAAAGTTTTCCGTCTGTTTTCAAAGAAATATAAATTTTGAAATTGCAGAAAAAAATCGAATCAGAATATCAGCTTCCTTATAGGGTTCATAACAAGCAGGAATCGTAGAATTGAATATTTAAAAAAGATATTAAATCTTAAGATATTAATATCTTCCACAGTCCTACCTAAATCTATGTTATTTTTAAAAATTCTTCGCTTGAAAATAGTTTTAAAGCTTGGTTAAGCTTAATATCGGCCAAAATTTTGATATTCATAATGAACGAATAATTTAGCCAAAATTTTGATATTCATAATGAACGAATAATTTAGATTTTTTCGAAGTGTTGGAAATGCAATATCGGATTCAAAAACCTGTTCAAATAAATTTTTTCAGTGCTTATTTTATCCAAAAACACAATGGCAAAAACTTATACTATATTTTTTATATAGTTAACGTAATATTTTACAACACTACAATTTCGCTTTTAATGTGTCTCTTTTTTGTTAATGCTATATAAAAATCTTATAACTTCTCCTTCTCTGACTGTAGGCATATAACATTCATAAACAAAAAAAAAAATTATAAAGTATAGGTAAAATCTACCTTTTGCCCATAAAACGTATTTTTTTTATATCTGTTTTTTTTTTTAAGACTGAAAATATAATACCTAAAGTCAAAGAGATCACACGTTCATTTTTTAATCAAAAATTTTTAGTTTTGTATTAATCTGAAAGATTTCGTTACAAAATCCAATTCGTAAGAATCTAAAATTTCTAGTGTCTTTATAGTAAAATTACAGTTTTACAAGGGACGCAATTTGTTTATTTATAGCTATAGAGGTTGGTTGCGGATCTAGTCACTGCCCTTGTTAAGTCGATTCCAAGTTAACATATTTATAAGATATGTATTTATTTGCTCTATTATATCTTCGAAACGAAATATAAATTTGAATATATTGTTTTGTTTGGTTGGAGAAAAATATTTGTCCTTGCAACTATTTCTTCGTGCACTTGAAGACTATTATTTATAATCGTACTGTCAGATGACAATTTTTCAGATTCTTTAATTAAGCTTGTTCGAAAAATGAAATTTTACATTTGGCCTAATGTTAAATTTATCGTTAGGTTAGCGTTAGGTTAGGATAAATAATATCCATTATACTTTTTAAGGCAATTTCCGATTGACGTACGTGATATACAGAGTTTTCCAATTGTGCAAAAACCATTAATTCAAGCTTTGGATTCAATGACGAAATATTTAATTTAGGTTTAATTAGCAAATTTTATGTGTTTTGTGTTGTGTTATGTTGTTATGTACCATAATAATTTTATGAATCTATATATAATATATACAAAATTGCTTTTTAGTACAAATAATGAATTTCTTCGATATTTCATATTTCAACTTTATCATTATATTTTATTATGATATATTTTTCTATATAGTAAAAAAAAACCCAATAATCTTTTTAATGCCTCTCTTTTATTCGTGCATTTCTTTGTGTACACAATCTTTTTGTCAGTCAAAAAAAATTACTATTTTACACAAATATATACCTATACTATATACTACATAAGCGTATCTTTATTTTGTATCTGTAAGATACCCAAGTGGCGTTCAGTTATGTTTTTTATATAGAAGTTTTTATATTTTTTATTTAGTTGTAAAAAAAAGGAGGAAAAAAAATAAAAAATAAATAATCATCCTACGTATATACATTTACCTGTTCCATTGCATTATGCACAGGTTCTTTAAAATAATTTTTTTTTTCTCATTTTTATTTTTTTTTACATAAAACGAATAATATGTAACTGAAATTCTAAAGAAAATATCTAATTTGAAATTAATGGTTGAATTGACCCTTTTTATTGACTACTTCTTCTATATTACATTAAAAGAAAGGAATGAAAAAAAAAAAAGACTAGAGAGATAAAGTTTACCAGTTTGGTTTTTTTTTACCGCATTATTATGATTTTTGCTTTAATTACGAACGATTTTAATCTTTATAATCATTTTTTTTTTTTTTTGTTTTTTCCACTAACCATTAATTACTCGCTTTTTTATAGCCGGAGAGAATATCAGACAAAATTACTTTTTCGCGGGTTTTTATTTATCTCAGTGGTTTTAATAATCATTAATTTGATATTACTTTTGATTTGAATTCTTTGGTTTAGTGTTTAAAAGTTGGTTTGTAACGTCTCGTTAAATCCTCATATAAAACATTTACTCAGCTGTTTACTGTCGAAACGTTAGAATGAGTGTGATAACTAGCAATTTTTGCCTAAAAATAATTAAATATACACTCTAGAAAATAGAACTATTTGGTCGTAATTTTACAACGATAATAATGGTAATTTCTGATGTAAAATTACGTCCATTATTTAAAATTCAACCGATAAAGGCGTAAAAAAAATAATATGCACAAAAAAAAGGAAATTTAAGCAAATTGTGTTATTTTTACATTAAAAATAAAGGTATATTTACACATTTTTGCTTAAACATTTAAGCCATAGAGCGTAAAAATAAACAAACTGGTGTATATTTACACTCTCCTGCTTTAATGTTTAAACCATATATTGTAAGATTACAGTTTATGGTGTAAATTTACTTTCTATGGGTCACAATATTAAGCCACGTAGTGTAAATTTATGGTGTACACACAATATAAATCTATTTATTGTGTACCACACAATGTAAATTTACCTTCTGTAGTGTAAATTTACACTCTACGACTTAATTTTCCCCTCTATGTCTTAAATTAATAAACCACAGAGTGTAAATTTACATCGTAGAGTGTACAAGGAGCTTGTATTTTTAAACGTTGCAGTGTAAATATACCTTCTGCGGTGTAAATTTACACTAACGGTTAGAATTTTTAAATATTTGAATGTAAATTTAAACCACACAGAGTAAATTTACACTGTGTGATTTAAATTTTTAAATCATGGTCAGTAATTTTACATCGCATGGTGTAAATTTATTTTGGTATACAGAATTTATACAGAGAATTTATACAACGATGTAAGGTTTTAAAACTATTTTTGAATTTTTGTTTATATAATAACGATGTAAGGTTTTTACTTGTTAACAGGTATACAGAATTTATATTTTCTATTTTACTCATATCTAAAATTTGAATACCGTAGCTGAGTGGTCAAGATGTTGGATTGCAATTCTAAATAGCGAGGTTCGAACCCCGAAGATGGCATAAGAAAAATTAAATAAGAAGAAATTAAAATACAAAAAAATATTAATAATAAAATAAATATTAATAAAAAAAAAAAAATTAAATAAATTAAATAAAATAAAAAAATTAAAAAAATTAAAAAAAAATAATAAAAAAAAGTTAAAAAAAAAAATTATTAAATTTTTTCTTTTTTTTTTAATAAAAATATTTACGACATTTTGGTGTAAATTTAAATCTTTGGATTAAATTTACAACTTTTTGGCGTAATTTATTCTATTGGAAGTAATTTCGCAACATTTTGGCGTAAAATTTGGTGTAAAATTACTTTTTTATAGAGTAATGTAGTTTACACCAAAAATATGTAATTATTTTCTAGTGTAAATTTACGTTGATTATCGAAGGTAATAAATTGCCATCGATAATCGACGTAAGTTTACATCAAAAACTTTCTAGAGTGTACCTAAATTACATTTTTCAAAATTCCACTTGATGCTATTAAAAGATTAGGCCAAAGTTGTCTGCCGTATTTATATACCATATAACATAAATTTTCGACGTTTCTTTCATTCAAAAGTTTCAGTTGTAGACTGTATAGAAGTTCAAAACTATTAAACAAGCAGTTGAACCTGTTCCTCTTCCAAAAGCTAATAATAAAAAATTTTCCGCAATGATCGAAAAAAAAAATCCGAATTTTTATTACTTTTTAAGTATATGTACTTATAGTATATTATCAATTTTATTAGTTATTAATTTTATGCTTGTTTTTTTTTGCAATAATATAATAACTTTTGTCATAAATTCACCTCAAATTTTGAAAAAAAACAAAAAAAAAAAAACATATAAAAGAGAAATAAAATTTACTTCATTAATGTTGAAGCCGCTTCGAATATTAATCTGGTATTTTTTTTTTTGAACGAGTAAGATTAAAAATTCTTGTAATATTTTTTCTTAACATAAAATTTATTTTACATACATATATATATAGTAACTTTAGTACAAGTTCAGAGATTATGTTAATGTTACGGTCAGATATATAATGAAATGTTTTATGTTGTAAATATATTTTTGATTTTTATATGAAAAGTGTTCGCGTCTTGAAGTAACCGCACATAAAATAAAATAAAATTTCTGAAATTTAAGATTGACAGAAAATAGTACAACAGATTTTCTGTTAATAAGAGAATATCTACAGTCAAAAAAATTTATAGATAAATAACTCTACTACTTCGTAAGTAAAATAATTTCAGAAATTTTTACATGGAAATTTCCACAAAAATTTATTATTATTATCTGCACATAACATAAATCTCATTTTCTTTTTTTTTTTCCGTGATGATAAGTACTAAATTTTGTTCTTCCAACGACTATAAAACTTTAAAGCAAAAAGGCAAAAAAAAAAAAATTATAAATAAACCAAGATTAATTTAAGTAAAAATAATTCTACACGCTAAGTTATTAAAAAAAAAATTTAATTTTTTTTTTTGCTGGATAACTTGTTATCAATTAAGAATTTTCATTTAAAGGAATTTTTTTTTTCTTTTTACCTTTAAGGAATTTTTCCATTTCACAAACAGAGAGAACATAATTTGTGAGAAAATAATAAATAAAAAAAAAAAATTGTTATATGATTTTTGTTTTTTTTTTAATGAAAAATTTTAAATTATCTAAGACTTAATAAAATTATAATAAAAAGAAATAACTATAAAGGAGAAAAAAAAAAAAAATAAATAAAAAAGAAGAGAAAAACAATTACCTTTTCAAAATTTTCGAAGTTCGCGTGAAAATTAGTTTCATAAAAGTTTAACATAAAAAAAATAAAAAATAAAAAATTATATCTTTTAGTTTAATTTTATGCTGATTTTTATTTGAGTAAAATAAATAAAGTTTTCAACTCAAAATTAAAGAAAGAAAATAAAAAAATAAATAAAAAGAAGAAATTATTTTGTAAATGGAAAATTATTAAATTTATTTTTCTTTCGAAATTGAAATTAAAAAAAATTATATTCTGAAGGATTACCAAAAATTCAGTGGATTAAATATTTTGGATATTCTTATTAGAAATTTAAAGAGGTAAGTTGAAATAAAAATTTAAAGTTTTAATTAAGCTTAACCGAGGCAAAATAGAGTTGACATTGGATAAGTAATCAGGAAAGAATTACTGATCAAGAAAACATTGTATTTTGTATTTCTTATTGTATGCTCCAGTTTCAGTCCAAGCAAGACAAGATTGAGGCCCGAATGCTCTTCTTCTTGAAATTTTTTATTTTATAAATGTTAGCTGAATGGTTGATTCCGATCAAAGAAATTGTCGCGTTTGTCAAAAACGGATTTAAGGAAATCCGTCAAATTACTACAAAATACTCAAGTTCAAGTAGTTTTTTTAACAAATATTCTAAATACTAATTAATAATATAAATCTAAAACTAGTTATCTTCAAATAAAAATTCTTAGTATCAATTAAAATTTCTGACTGCTAGAGACATTAATTCAGAAAATCCATGATTAGTTTTCTATGAAGTGATGAACATAAGAAATTTTGTTTACGAAAGATTCTATTCGGAGCAAAAACAGAATATTTATAAGCCTTTATATACATCAGGACTATCAATATTGCTCATTAGCAAATCAAATATAAATCTCCTCGTAGTTCAAGCAATTCCAAATAAATTAATTTGCATTATTCAATATATGAACTGTGTTTGAATTCATAAATGTTTTTAGAGCATACTTCAAATTCTTTTTTTGCGGAACAAATTCAATTCGCTGTATATGAACGTGATAATAAGACATCTATTATTATAAATGCATAATTTTCAAATTATGAAATGAAAAAATATTAAATTAAATAGGAATAAATTTGAAATTGTTTTTGACAGATGTCTAATTCGATTTTAACTTGTGAAATTTCACTTATTAAATACATTGATGATGTTTCCGTATTTTTTTTTTTTTAACAGAAACATTATTAGACATTCACATTGACAGGTCATAAAGTATATGATTGAACCTAATAAGCCTAAAATTATATACAGTTGAATACATAGAATACATTCATTATTATTTTTTTTAAATTTCAACTAATATTCGAGGGAAAATATACATTTGGTCAAAAAAATAATAAATTTACTAACAGAGCAAAAACAGCCCCCTTTTTGTATTTTATTTTTACCAAAAATTTCATAATTTTCCAATATGGCATATAATGTATATTTAAAATATCATATTATTATCTTTAAAAAATATATAAACCTATATTATATATACAATACAAATTCTAAATACTTTTTTCATTCAAAAATTTGTACAAAAATAAAATAAGTGATTCAGTTTCCAATTGGAAAAATTTAATGTTTTTTTTTTTTGCAACCCCAAAAATATGTGTATTTTCTAATTTGAAAGACTACATACAACTCTAATTTTATTTTTTCTTCTTTCTGTTTCTGTTTTTCGAAAAAGGACAATAATATTTTATCGAGATCAATCGTAAGCGACCCTTTCAAATTTTTCAATGTTTCTTATATATTATAAAATCATGAAATGGTTTGATAAAATTGTTAAAGTTGGTTTTTTTTCTTCTTATATTTCGTACTGTGAACAAAAAAAAAATATTAAACTTCAAAGGATATCACCCACTCTGTGTTTTTCTTTTTTAATTCAAAAAGTGCCACAATATGGGGACTGAAAAAAATTTAGGAAATAAATAAAATGAATTTGTATTTGTGACTTATTGTGAATAAAATAACAATTACAACACAAAGATAAAATTTTAATAGAATAATAATATGAATTTTAGATTCAATTTGTTTAGAATTTGTGTGAAATAAATTAAAGGGTTTGTTAGAATTGGAAAGAAACATAATATTAAATAGACAAGGTCTATTTTAATTTTTCGATAATTTATGTATTTATTATCACTATGAATTTTGTTGTTAATGGAAAAGAATACAAGAAGGGAAAAAATTATGTTATGTACTTATTTGCGACCATAATTTATGATCCATGAATTAATATAAGTTTTATTATAAATATTATTTATTATTTAATATTCCCGTAGTGTATTTTTGTTATACAAACATTGTGATTCAGCTTATTTTCATAATGATATACAAATATCAAATTGACATTTTCATTTCGTCTTAAAGATTAAGAAATCTAAACAAAATAGCACTGATTTTGTTCTCTAATATATTTTGAACTAAAAATTAATTTATAATTATACTTTCTTCTATTAAACTTAAAAAATTAAAATAAGTATCAGCAGAGCTTAGAAATCAACCATTTCGAACTAAATTTTTCATTTAAAAAACAATTCCATTGACA
Source organism: Hybos culiciformis (assembly GCA_964007475.1). Lineage (NCBI taxonomy): Eukaryota > Metazoa > Arthropoda > Insecta > Diptera > Hybotidae > Hybos > Hybos culiciformis. Next base: position 92,416,758 of record OZ023274.1, on the reverse strand, counting down.
TTAAAATCAAAAAAAAAATAATACGAGTATTTTTAGCCGAATATTGTAAACAAAAAAACTAATCCTTGTTATACACTTTATCCAAAAAATATAAATATATAATAATAATTTCACCCTCATATTTATTTACTTTTTTTTTTTTTAAATTAATAACATAAAAACAACATCAAATGCATATCACCATTCACCATGTACAAGTTTTTTTTCCTTTTTGTCTGGAAATATCATAAGGAAATTTTCATGGTAGTACACACATATACAAATATGTATAATAAAAAAAAACTTTCTATTTCAAATAAAAAAAAAAACCCCCTCATTTTTACAACACCATATATATACAATAAAAGGACCCTTGTATTGATTAAATAATTTCCTTAAATTTGACTATCACTTTTCTTATTTTGCCTTCGCTAGGATTAAATATTGCTTCGAAATTTATTTTTCTTCAAATGTATAGTAAGAACTCGCATATCAGACGTAAATTTAAATGAAATAGGAGGGAAAAATCTTATAATATAATATAGGAAACTGAAGTGTTGTTACACTTTTTTTTATAAATTCTATACACTCAGAATTAAATTTATTTCGTTTTACATTTCTTAAAAAAAACAATGGATATTTTTTTGGAAGAATAGAGAGGGAAATTCACTCTACTTATGATATTAATTTCTATTGCTATAGCTACTTCTTGATAACATATTTCTACTGATACAGTGATTTCTAATTGTACCTATTTAATTTAAAGTTTTGACTTTTTACTTGAATTAAATCATTAAATCTTTCCGTAGAACAAATTATTTAACAATTCGAAAGAGTTATCGGTAAAGAAAAGTATTTGGTCTAATTTTTGGATTTAAGATTTCACTCAAATTTTAAAGTGATTATATACAATTTTTGTTTTATAGAAAAGATTAAAAATCACCATAATATCATACTTAATATTTATTTTAATAATTTAATAATTCAGAAAAATGGAAAATATAATATTTGCCTAGGTTTTCTCTCCTTCGATTTTTTATTATTATAGTATAGTAGACAAACAAATTTGATTTTTTATTTGTGTAAATATTGAATTTAATCAAAATATAATAATATTATGCCGGTATCTTGTCTAGGTTAAAGAACCGAAATGAATGAAGTATATAGTTTTTCAAATACGTTTTATATCCTTTTTTCAGTCAGTTTTTACACACTGTATTATTGCTATCAATATATATAGATATATTATTTCTTTCGTCTGTATTGATAAAAACAAAATTTTTATTTTGTAATATAATTCTTTTTTGGGAGATTAAATTTTAAGGGGTGAAAATTTTATGACAACTAAAAAATGTTAACATTAATTGACGGGAATAAAATATTTTTGCAAATAAAAATATTTATATTATATTTGATGAAAATTTTCAAGTAATGAATAAACTGACTTTATATCTTCATTAAATATCCATTCGTCACTAAAATGTCTAACTGAATGCCTAATCGATTTCATTTCAAAATACGCTCCAAAATATGCGCAATCATCTTAACTTTCAACTTTTACCTCGATAAAGAATCTAAGTTTTTTCACTTTGTTGTAATGTATAACAGTAGGAAAATCTGAAATATTTTCTATATATAATATAGAGAATGTAAAAAAAAAACTTAAAATAATTCATTAAACTAACATATTTAGATTGTTTTACTTTTTCAAAGTTTTTTTTGTTTAAGGTACTTGTTTCATATTCATTAAATTAATGGAAAAAAATACAGAATAATATTTTTTTTTTTATTCTCTGGGAAAAAATATACACTTATATACATGCATGCCATTAAATATGTTTAAAGTTTTACATTGAAAATATACATAACAAAACATAAAGTATTCGAATATCACCACCACTTTAAATGATTATTCCACTAGAAAAAAAATACACAAAATTTTGTATGGTTTTAGCTTTCTGTGCGAAAATTAGTTCTTAACAAATATATAAAATAATTTATGTTTTAATTTTTGAAAACGAATCTTAAATGATTTAATAAACATAATTATAAACATAATTATAACTTATACATCCTAAATATTCTATTTTGAGAGGGTGTTCATTTTCTAATAGTTTGATGTTAAATGTTATATATTATGATTATCGTCCTGTTCGTTCTCAATTATATTATATGCAACATACTATAGGATTGATAGCTCCGTCTCAAAAAATGGATTTTGATTAAAAAAAACTGAATACCAATTACAATTAGTCATTTCTTAAGATTTATTAACTAAAATAAATTCTACGATTTCGGAGTTTGTAGTTAGAAGCTCGAAATCGAAGGAGTTGAAATTATTTTAATATAAAATTAATATAATTTTAATTTTTTGTTCAAAAAATTAATATGATTGGGGATATGCAGTATCCATCGACTCTGTTCAAGGATACTTCATGTATGAGTTACTGTTTGAAATTTTCAATTCTTGTATACCATCAAAATATTCGATAGAGGAATTCTTTTAAAATACATTCACATTTATTTCTTCAAATAATTAGAAGTTCGCTGCAACTAGTTTAAAATAACTCTGCCAAAAGAATGCTTTCGTATAACAAATTTTTCCTAAATATAAGTAAAATATGAACAGCTGTTACACTTTAAATGAGTAACTTAATGGAATAGAAAATTCTTGGAAAATAGTTAAAATAGGTACGAAAATGATAAATAAAATTTCTGCACATAAAAAAATATTTTTACTTTAATAAAACCCCCTTGTCTTTATAATAACTACTATTCCTTAAAAAAAAAAGGATCACCTACACCAACCACCCATAAGTATAAATTATCCATACTTGTTTTATGTTTACGATGAAAAAAAAAACAACATAAAAACGAATAATAAAAAGTAATACCAACGCAAAATTTTCTTAGCAGATGTAATATTCAGACAATATTTTGAAATATTTTTCCCCCTTATTATAAACATAGCTTGTTGGGTTTTATGCATAAAATAGACTTTGCAAAGAAATTGCTTTTTTTTCTATAAATTTTAACTGCGAAACTAAGAAAGAAAGAAAAAAGTTTAGAATAAATGTTAAAAGTTTCTCCAGATATTTTATGGTTATAACTAAAAAAGAAAAAAAAAAATTCTTTAGAAACCATGTACATTTCATCTTCCATCGTTTTCAAGGGTCTGAAAGTTATTAACTTGTATTGAAGCAAGAATCCCAGCACCAGTTAGGAATCGAACCTACTATTCTTAATATTCTAGTTATAAAGCTGCATACCGAAGCTGCATAACAAATTAGAATTAGGTTAGAGCAACTTTAAAAGAGATGACCGGCGGCCGCTGCAAAACTTGGACTAAAATAAAGAACTAGGCCAACTTTAGTGTGTTAGTATACAATGGAAAAACCTATAATGCTTTCAAATAAAATTAATTAATACAGTAAAAAATTATATACTCTAGGACAATAGTAAAAAACATTGAAGTAGACATATAACGCCAACTTCAGTTAACAATTACCTAATAGAAACTTCTTCTTCAAAATATCTTACAACAATAATAATAAAAAAAATTTTTTTTCAACTAAATGTTTAATGAAAAAACTCACTATTTATTTCTTTCACTGACAGTTTCATTTCTACCGTAAAAATATACAATACAAAAGGAAAAACCCATGAAAAATGAGTCATGTTTTTTATATACTTTTGTTTATGTATTCACATCTGTATAGCCATGTAAAAATATATATACAGATATATACAATATGAAATTAAAATAAAGTTTTACTGTCTATCTACGTATATATAATACACAAAAAAAGGATATAGTGAACCAAAAAAGAAAAGTAAATTAAATGAAGATTATTTTTCTGTACATTTATACAGAAAAAAAAAAAAAAAATGTTTTTATTTTTTTTTTCATGAAGTTTTTGCATTTTCTTTTTGTTTTTCACTAAAAAATAAAAACGATATACAATATTTTTTAATTTTTTCTGTATAAAAACGCGGTTTCATGTTGTGTGTCCTTTTTTTTTTTTTTGTTTTTTTGAAGGGAAACATTAAATGAATAATAAAGGAGTAATAAAGTTAAAAAAAAATAAATTAAAAATTAAAAACAAAACCATACTTTCCCATAAAATTTAATAATTTGTTAGATATTCTTGTTATTGTTTATTCGTTAAAAACAAAAATAATGATATTTTGACATTTTGAAATAAAGACATATTATCGATCGTTTGAATTAAAGTAAAATCTATTATAAGAAAAAAATTCAATATTACCCATTTTCATTGAAATATTTTCTCAGCCCACAATGGCCCCAATATAAAAATTCCCTTAGCCCTTACTCGGAAATTCGAAAATATTGAATCTCATAAGCTTTAATTGTTTAATTTATACGAATGTGTACAAGAAAGCATTTTATTTGGACATTCAAACAGTTGACACAATAGATTAATTTGATACTATTATTTATCTGTTTGATAATGATGTTTTACATAAATATAACTTCTGATTTGTCATTTTTTTCAAAGGGATATTTTTATGTTGGTGTCTAATTAATTAGAGTTCACTGAATATTATTATTAAGTATTTTTAGAATTTATTTGTTTTTTATAGTAAGATTTTCTTCTCTTCTTTTTTCTAAAAAGATTGATTATTGTGAGTTTTCTTCAATTTCAGTAACATGCTACGAATTGTTGAGTAGGTAATTTATTAATAAATAAAGTATAAAAAGTGGAGTGTATAGAAGAAAAACATTTATTTTTGAATGTTGGTATTAATTTTGATCTTTATGTTAAAAAAATAAAGATAAACCTATAACCTGCCAAATGTTTACAAAACCTACATATATTTTTATTATTGAATAAGAAATTGATTAGTTTTGATTTTTTAACCTTTTTTTTTGCCAAATACCTATATTAATATCTTAACATGTTAATGTGTAACTTTCCTTTAATTTTTTTTTCAATTTTCGAAAGACCAACATTTGAATTATTATTATCTATTCTTATCACATGTTAACAAGATCCCAAATTATAAACGGAAAAATAAAAATCGATAACGTATAAATTTTTTAACGTTTTTTTTCCCAAAAAAGTTCAACCAATATCTTACGAGAGCTTTTATAGAAAATATAGTTATATTAGAGATATTGCTTGGAATTCTACATTAGGTATTGTACAAAGTTTCTATTCCTGTACTTTTGAATTGAAAATTTTATTTCATAAGTTTAATAATAATAGTATATACTTCACTAAGTTTGGAAGGTTTTTTTGTTTAGAAAGTACAAGAAATTTATTTAATAAAAAATGGCAAGCAAGTTGGTTTTATGAAATAAAAACTTACGCCACATTATTCTTTACATATATATACCCACAATGAAAAAATCAGTTAATTTTACCATAGCGTCAGATGCATTTAACTCAAGTGCAATAGAAATCAATGTATTTACTTTATAGTTATACGGTATTATGTATTTATTATATACCTATATATTTTTCATTTTCTCTTACATTAATATACATGAAAAAAGGAAAAAATCACCAATAAAAACTATAAGGTACTATATTGCTGTGTATATACATAAAAAATATCAGTTTTATTTTACCAAGTGTTGTTACAAAAAATTAACAAAAATTGCATAAGTCATTTATGAAAATTAGTGGAAAATTGAACAAGGAAAGGCGAAAAATTCATTTAAACGAAAGCACTTCAAAGGGATATAATGCCTTTAATTTAGAAAGGGGAAAATTAAAATTTTAATATTTATGATGCAAATGTTTCATTAACTAAGAGACGATGTGGATTAAGAAGAACCTCAGAGGATTTTAAAATATAGAATTTTCAGCTAGCAAAATATTTATATTTTGAAAACAATTTTATATTTTTTTTGTTACTAAAATCGTTAAAACAAAAAGCTATAATATTTTCATTTTTTGATAATTAAAATTCTGGGTAGTAGTTCTTATGGGAATTGATTACTTTGAAATTCATTCGTCTATTGAAAAATGTTGTAATAGTGGCAACTGGCAGCCATAATAATGTAAATATTTCCTTTACAAAATAAACAAAAAATCATTGGTCTGATGAATAATACAAAAAATTTCTGTATTCTTTTTATATATATTATATTCTTATACTTTTTGTTTTCACATTAATTTTTTACTATATGTATACTTCAAAATGTTAAATATTTTAAAACACCACCTCGAAAGGGGGGTTTAAAATCCCTGTAATGTTAAATAAGTATAAATTATACAGATCTAAAAATAATTATAACAGTGTGCCATAAAAGCTAATGGAATTATAAGAATGGCTTTAGAACTTTGGTTCATTTTGAAACGATAGATTTAAATTTTTTTTTTGATTATAAAATCAAGCATATTTTATGAAGCGAACTCGGGCATTTAAAACGCGTGTAAACAAAAATAAAAACGAATTATTATTGGAAGTTAAATCTTCCGAAATAGTTAAAATAAATTTATAAATATACATATAAGTGTAATACTTTAATTTTTTCCCAAAAATGTCTATATTTTTATCAAGGTTTAAATTTAATGATAAATTTAACATCATTTTTTTTTTGCTTACTCTTGAGAATTTCTTATATGACATATATTTTGAGAAATAATTAAAAAAAAAAGATAATGTTACTAAGAATTTTATTTTATTTTTTTTAACTAAAAGACAGGAAATCAAATTTTATACACGACAAGTTCATTAAAATATCAAGAATGATTTAAAAAAAAAAACTAAAGATTAATTTAAGACGTCAAACGTTAAACAAATATTTTTTTTTTTTTGATATTTATTCCCAATACTATTAAGATATTTGAAATTCCATTTTTAATTGTTGTAATATAATTATCTTATTTTACAAAAAAATTCTAATTTAAAAAAAAATTACTTTTATCTTTTTATAATAAAAAGTTTTTGAAAGGCTAAAAATTTTCTATTTCAATAGAACTTATATATATTTTTATAATATTATTCAAAAGTTGAAATCAGAAATTTCGAACTCTCAATTTCAATTAAAATTCTATTTCACAGTTAATAAAAGATATTTATGAAGTTAAAGGTATTGATTTTCTTTTAATGCTAGTTTTGCAAATGTGGAAAGTGTCCTTTGTAAAAAGTATATACCTAACCCAAAACTGAAATCAAAAATTCGAATTATTTATGTTTTGAGAGAAGTTGATAAGATTCCCATGAATTTAAATTGAAATAATTCTATAAATAACTGATAATAATTTTAAAGAGTTTCTTTCTATTGACTGTGATATTTTTGTTTATGTTCCCATAAACTTAAAAAAAAAATTAGGCTAAAATAAGATTTGAAAATTTCGTTTTATATATATTTAGGTCTACAACATTACATTTTATTAAAAAAATATAATACCATTATCAAAAAAGTAAAAGAATAGTAGAAGAATAAAAGAATAATTTGCGTGATTTTTATCTGGAAATCTTTTAAATAACATTTTCCACTTAGAATTTGATGAGAATATTTTTTTATTTTTTTTTTCATTAAATTTTATGACACCTAATTTTATGAAGTGCTTTTTATTATTTTGAACATTTACTCATTTAAGTTGATTGTTATATTTCTCTTAATTTGTATTTTATTTATTTTTTTTATTAACTATTATTATTAAACTTCTTTTTTTTAATTCTAAAATTTTTTAAGAGCTAGAATGTTACCGATTTATTAAATGTTTATTAAAAAATATTTTCAATTAAGAAAATTGAATTTTAAGATTTACATTATTAGTACAAGATTGTTTGGTGTTGTCGTTAAATTCAAAATTGTAATCAAAATTATTATTCGATATTTTTATGATATTTGGTAAATTATAGGCTTCCGTGATAATTTTTTTCAAAATATTCATAAAATTAAATAAAAATCTAATAAATAATATGAATATATATCAACAAGTTTAAAATACAAATACAAATATAGTGCTGTTTGGCTTTGGCTGTGTAGTGGCTTAAAATATTTACGTCGATTCTCACCGCAAACTGGAATTCAATTTGTCCACTTGTGTTGTTTTTTTCTGACGGCCCGTGCGCCTTTATTAAGTTTGCGAAATGTAAATTTAATTTTAGAACTAGTAAAAATAAAAATATATCGTCTAATAGGGACGGAAATTTATTGAGGAACTCTAATTAAAATAATAATCATATTATTTTCCTCCAGAAAATTCTATTCACTACTTGCTTTAATTATTATAGTTACAATATTGAATTTCAATACCCTTGTTTAATTTAAGTTAGTCCATTTTCGATGAAAAATAATATGTCCAAAAAAATGTTTAATAAAAATTTTACCATAAAATTTACATAAAATGTCCAATTTGTATATTAATATAAATTTTACACAAAAACACTGAAGTAAGAAAGTACATAATTATGGAAATTTAATTCTAAATTAATATCGAAGAGTGTACATAATGCAGGCATATGAAAAAAATTCTTATAGTATATAAAAGTAAAGCTGATATTATTCAAAATGTTTGTATAATATTATTAATATACATTATTTTTTTTAAATAGGGGAAGGAAATGTTTTATTTAATCAATAAAGAATAAAATATGAGTCATAACCAAAATGGGTGCAGCTTAAAATATTGTGCATTTTTGTTAATGAAATTGATAAAAAATAGAAATTATGGGGATTTTTTTCATAAATCAAATTTATTTAGATACTATTATGTAACTTTAAATAATCAAAAATAAATTTGGTATAATACATACGCAAACTATACATATTATCGGACATAACAGAAATATGTAATAGAAATTAATATACATATATCTTATGGATAATGATCTGTTATCAAAAATATGTTAAATTGCAGTATATAGAATTGGAATTTAAAACTTTACTTCTGTAAAAAATTAAGTAGTCTTTTAAGAGGTTCGGAAATAATAATTATCGAATTTCCCAGACAGAAGAATATTTCAATACTTGTATTTTATTCGTTGATATGCTTTATATATTCCTGAATTAATAAAAATAAAATACAATTCAAATATGCATTTAAAAAACTCTAATACCTTGTTCGCATTATAATTTGAATTCCACTTATATTCCGGAAAACAAATTGCCGTTCGCATTACAAAATTTGATGAGAACTGGAATTTGATGGTGTGAAAAAAAAAATTGAGAAAGAGAAAAAGTTTTTGTTGTTGAAAATTTTGACTTTTTTTCTCGCTTTTTATCAATTTTTTTTGTTTTTTTTTTCATTTTGACTCGAATTTGACAAGAAAATTGTTGCCAACTATAACAAAATTTCAAAAAATGAGTGAAAATAACTAGAAATGTAGAATTCTAACCCTGACAAACTAGAATATGAAAGTGGAATATACATATTCCGGAATATTTTTTTATATGAAAAATCCAGTTCATATTCCTGAAATATTCCGGATAACAGCATATTCCACTAATATTCTCCTAATGCGAACACCATATAACTTTATAGTTTGAAGAACTTTTTTCCTCAAGAAATATTTCATATAATTAAAAACACTAATAATAAATCATATACAAAAGTACAAATTATGATTTGTATATATTTATTGTGAATGCAATTAATGTTACCAGCATATACATTCTTGACAAAATTAATTTTTAACGGTATAGTATGAAATATTTTAATCTTTGTTTTTATTTTAAACTATAAAAGCAACAAACTTGACTGAAATAGAGAACAGAAATCTAATCAACAAAATACATAAAAGTCGTGCATGAAACATTGAAAAAAAAAACCTAAAATTTATTGGCTCACCTTAACTATCAAACCTAGAATGAATATTAATAATAAATACTAATTTTTTTTTTCTTGACCAAAACAAAAAAAATGTTTGTGCCTGTGATTTTTCTTTATGATTAGTTAGAACTATATATATTTTATGAGTTTATGAAACATGAGATACTGTTATATGTATTATGGCTGGCTGTGTTATTGAAACGAAATCAATTATTATTTATCTGCGAGTCATTTTTTTGGAGAGTTTTTCAATTATTAATAGCAAAATGTTTTCTAAATTGAATTCTTTTTTTTCTCAAAACTGAATACCATCTCATGGTCTGAAATCTGAGTAATAGTGAGAAAAAAAAAAGTGGATCCAATGTGTCTGCCGGACACAGTGCCTTTATTCATTACATGAGATACAATCATATTCTTCATTTCAAATACTAAGCGTAACTCATTCCGTAATATTATAACAATTTAATGACATGACAGTTCAAAAAAAAAATAATTCTAAACAATCATAAAATTGTTCTTGATCTAAACATATACTATAGTTGCCTTCATAGCTTTTAAACTGATTACTTACGGTACAACGACCGCGCTTAATTTATATTTTTTTTCATTTTTTTACTCTTTTTGTTTTCCTTATACCTACTTTAATAGTAAATGAAAAATATAACTAAAACTTGTTTTACTTAGTCGAAAATTTAATCTCATTCAATTTAATGAATAGTTTATGCCGAGAGAAAAGAAAAAAATACAGAAAACATACATACATTTGTATTGTATATGTATATTGTATATATATTCTGTCACATTTTCATTTTCTAAAAGGTGTGTAAACTGTATCTTTTGGTAATCTTAAAGACTTAATAAATCTTACACAAATACATTATTCGTGGAATAGAAGTATCTATTAATGTTATTCTCTTTTAAATTATATATATTTTTCCTACAATTTATTAAATTTTTAGAACTTTTATAATCAATCTACCATTTACTTTATTTTATAAAAAGTTTATGTCCTAAAGACGAATATTCGTGATTATCGATTAGAATTCATAATTACAATATTCAAATACCGTGGTACTAGTACTATTTTTTTTACAAAAAGAATTATTAATAGATTAAAGCGCTATACATTTAATATTAGTTTTCCATTACATAATGAATTAATTTTCTCTTGATATTCTAATTTTACGAAAACCAATCTTTGACTTATAGTACAAACAGAAACTTAAAATAATTATTTAAATCTGTTTTCTTCTATCTCAAGACTATAACTCTAATAATGTTAGGTCGGTGAATGTAGTTTTAACAAGTTTTTTTTTCCCATTTTTTTTTTTTTTTCATTTTTAACATTTCTGTTCTATAAATAAAACATGGTAAGTAATTTTGCAACTGGTTTAAGGTTAAAAATGCAAGAAGTTAATCTTAAAGGAAAAAAATAAATAAATATGAAAGTTATACAATAAATTTATAACGGACTGTCATGTTTTAATTATTTATTGCAGTCGCGCAGATGGAAAGCATAAATGTTAGAAAAATAATTAATTTATATTCCTAGATATTTTTATAGATGCTACTCACATTTACTATATCAAAATTGTACAAAAATGGTTAATATCTGCGTGTCACTTTGATTATGACATGAAATAAGTTTTAATTAAAATTCATGTTTCCAATGGCTTGAACTTGTTATCATAATTTCAGTAAATTAACTTATTTCAAGTTCGAACAAAATTTGATGTCTATATCACTCTTAATTGGTTAAAACTCTGATTGACAAAAGTATTTATTTAGTTCGTTTGAGTATTAATTAAGCTATGCTTGAAAAAAATTGTATAAATTTATGTTATAGTGTTATAAATATATTTTATTTATTTAAAGTCGTAAACAGCAATATAAATAAAACAATATTTAGAAAATACCAAAATATGTTTATATTATTATTACTATGATTTTTAATTCAACATAGATTATAAGGTATTTGAATAAAAAAAATAAAAGAACATTGTATAATATAAATTCAATTAAAATTTTCTATTTTATTAAATTTTGAAGGTACCACCCGCAGTGAAAGTAATTAATAATAATAAAATTTATGTTCTTTTCTTTTCATAAATATATATAAATTTCTTTACTTAGCAACATCATCTTAATTTCTTTTAATGCCTTCAGTTAAAAAATCATAAAACATCATAAAATTTCATAATATATTTAATAATTAATAACATTTTGTTGAGAAAAGCAAAAAAAAGGAACTCCCTTAGGTTGATTTCAGACATATTTAGTTCACAGCTGATAATAATAAGAATTAAAAAGGAAAAGCTTAATTAAATTGATTTGATTACATATTTTAGTGTTCTTTTTTTCTACGGTTTGTTGAAATTTTTTTGTACTCTTATTTTTTTTTAATTATACGAGTATAACTTGAAGATAAAGGCATGTTTTACTCCGTAGACATTGTCTCTGAATCGTCAAGCAAAGGTATCTGGTATTTTATGTTTATAATTTTGAGATATTTAGGTTTTTTTTTTTTTTGATAATGTATGCTTATTTCTTTTTTTTATTGAGAATTAATCGTATATTTTGTTATTTAAATATTCCAATTTTTTTGCAACAACGATTAATTAGGCTGGGATTATATCTCTTTAATAAAAACATAATGCAAAATGTTTGATAATGAAACGATTCAATTCACGGACTAATCGAGTAGAGGTTTATTTTTCTGCAAATGCAATTTAAGCTCTTTCTGAAAGAAGTACTTATAAACTTTATCAAAAAATGACAGCTTCTTTTTTTTCTATAGTATACTCTTAACTATGTACGATATATTTTTCAAATGCAAAAAATTTATTTTACTATCATTTTCTATAATATTCAAATAAAATAAATCTTATTAAAAAATCCAATTATTTCCATTCCTTTATTCACAAATTATAGGTCTCTCTTGAAAAAAATAGAAGAAAACGATGAAGAAAAAAGAAATTACCACAGGAAAAATTTGATGAAAAATTGGAAGAAATTGATGCGATTTTTGTTAGTAAAGACTATACCTATACTTTATTATCTTATTGACTTTGTATAAAAACAAGAATAATGACAGCATAGCAACAGAAAAATCAAACTTTCCGGGGTTATAATTTAATTCATCATAAAATCAATATTTTCAATAACAAAAAAATACTTGCAAAATTAAAATAATTTTTAATTGGGGTGAGAGCTTGAAATAAAATCAGCTGAATCAATCAAAACTATAAAAAACATAGCGTGAAATCAAATTCTGACAACATGCTGTACGCTTTTAAAATCATAGATGTAAACTTTGATTCAAATTATTTTACTAGGGTACTTTATTCAACTAGTTTTTGTTTTTGAAGATCAAATTTAATGCGATTTAGAATCCAAATAATTTATTTATAAAACCATAAGCCAGTTATATAATTTTCATGTACTATATGTATGTAATATATTATCCATCATAATCATCCAAATTATGTTTTCTTTTAGATTTATGTTTCTTATTTATATGTTTCAAGTGTATATATTATTTTTCAGAATAAAATTTAATTATATGAAATCTTTTACAAAATTTTTCTACTTTAAATTTATAAGATATTTAAATCATAAAATCTACATAATATCTCTGTAAAAAAAATTAATAACATAAAACTGAAGAAATTTTAAATATATGTAAATTTTATAATGACATAATAATATAAAATGCTTCATCAAATGTCCAATTTTTTTTTGTTATTATTTCTCTATAATATTCTTTATAATATTTATAGAAAATTCTTGGGTTTTTTTTCCTTTTCCCAAAAAATAAGAGACTTATAATGTATGTACACAATCACAGTACGTTATTTTATTATTATTATTATTATATTTTCAGGACAAAAAAGGAGACATATTGAAAAACTTATATCCTTTGAAAATTATAAAAATTTTAAAGATAATAATTTCATTGGTATCCTTAAATTTTAAATATATATTTTTTTATAAGGATTTTAAGGATATGTTCTTCTACAGATTTTTCACAAAAACAACAAAAAAGTAAAATAATGTGATACCAATGACAGATAATTTTACATATTCTGCTTGTTTTTATAGTATACATTTCTTTTTGTTCTCATTGTTATCCAAAACTTGTCAACCAAAAGATATATAATTAGAATACAATGGAATTTATCGAGATATCGAAATAATATGTGTGTGTATGAATATTTATGTATGACTTAAAAACAAAGAATTTGAAATCGTGTTAAATTTTCTGTAAATAAATCCTGAGAAGAGGTGTATATTAATAAATACAACAAAAAACACTAAATAAGTTTGAGGAACTTTATTTTTGATACAAATTTTGGAAAATATTTTCATAAACCTATAGATAAAGAGAAGTATGTCTTTTACAGTTGATTGAATAATTATTGTAGAGTTCGTATTATTCCTCTGTACTCTCGTAAATGTGGATTTTTCTGTTCTTAGTGAGTTAAGAGGTGCATGAAAACATAAAATGTATTGTGTTAAGTTGCTGTCGAAATAGTTATCAATCATCATGAGATCAATGCTTATTATTATAAGAAGATTAAGACAAACTAAATTTCTTAGCAAATTTCAACTATGCCAAGAGCCGCCCTTTACTCAATAACCGTTTGTATAGTATCATATTCTCAATTGATGTAATCTGGTTTTTTGCTCAGATTCCAAAAAACAATAATAAACAAATAAAAAACAATATGTTAAATTTACTCATAAAAATTCTTAAATTCGTGACGAGACATAATATTTTATGCGACTAGACAAGAAACATGTTTCAAATGTGATATTAATGTAAAATAATTTTTAAAGGACTCTATTTTTTTTTTTAAGTTTACATATATCCTTTTTATGAGCAATATTTGAGTGGGTATTGAAAAAACTTGTTTAGGTAACCTCCTGTTTCCTGTTTGCTAAAGCTTGACAAGGATTGTATATCCTCAGTCTTTGCATACGAATTTGTCGCTTAAGTTATTTGGTTTTAATGAATGATTAGGTCGTTATGCTCGGATTCATTTCAATCAAGTTATCGATATTTGGGAGATGTTAACATTTCAATTTCAAGAAAAAAAAAATTTCTCAATACTCGAAATTAATTTTTTTTAAAAAAATTTATTTCGTTTCATAACGTTCTTAATTTACCTAGTTTAAGTGAAAAAAAGGACGAAAAAAGAAAATTATTGGGGAAATTATTTAAGAATTATTCTTTTAAAAAAAAATTATAAAGGAAACTATTGTAATTTTGAAAACTTTTCTTTTTAAATTTTTAAGCTTAATTTTTTTTTCTCACTAAAACTTTTTCATACTTCATTATCATTTTACGATAGTTGCTGGTGGAAAAAATAATTTCAATAAACTTAAATAATTTATGAACACTAAAAAAAAAATACACAAACTTAATCCTTTGATCAAAGAGAAGAATCATCCACTTTGTTGTTTGTAATAATTCTTTAAAAAAACCAAAGTCGAAAAAATATAATATGTAGTTGATCCCATTATTTTTAATGATCTCAAAATAATTTGGTCACATTATTTTCTTGTATTTTGCCCCAAATTCGTACAATTTTTTGTTTTAGTTAGTAAATTATTAATTTTAGAAAAAATTTGAGAAAAAAAATATTTCTCAAAAGTTAAGTGCATAGATAATTTTCATAAATGTAGTTATAAAAACAGGTTCAAGTGTTCACTGTCATTGCAAATATAAAGAAATTTTTTTTTTTTTAATTATTTTAATTACTGAAATTATTTTTTAATTCTTTGTATTTCAGAGAGTTTTGAAGTAAAATTAATTATACTTTTACAATATGATTTTCTTATATTATTATTATTTTTATAAAATGATAATAATTATAATAGTTATTAAATTATGTTCCTTTATTAATTAATGTTAATTTTGTTTCTTCTGTATACAATATTAACTTTCATTGTATATAAAAAAAAAACAAATCAATAACAAGGGTAGAGAATTTTCTAAAACCATTTATTACTAGAAATAATTTTTACACTAATTTTGGAAAAAGAAAATCGTTGGAAAAATAATTTTCTCACATCAACAAAATAGAAAGCATTAGAAAACAAATTGGAGTTACTTTTGAATAGAATAAGCTTTAAGTTAAACTAAGGAAACTATTTTCCATGACAGCTACGTCTAACAAAAAATAAATTTTGGAAATATTTGATTAAAGGTTATAGGCATTCTTTTTTGAATATTCATATTGACATCAATTTGCCATATTTGAACAATATTTCATTTTGTGTTTTGTTTTTTAAAAACTATAAATAATGTTTCTGTCAAAAATTTCTCCCAAAGTAATTCATATCTTTAATTAGAGATATGGTTATGATATTTTGATTTAGGAAATATATATAGTTTTCAAATAATTAAAAGCTTCTAAATTTGTTTTTTTTTTTTTTTAATAAAAGCATTATAAAATAGGTCGAATCCCAGAGATAATAATTTTAACAACATAATAATAACAATTAATTTATTCTTGTGAATAACGAAAAATAAAAAAATAAAAAAATAAAAAATAAAATACAAAACTGTGGTTAAAAATTAAAAAAAACCAATTATTCCATAAAAATAAATTAGGCGCGCTTTTGTTCTTTAACACATTTTAATGGCAATTTTTAATTCGATTTAGCATCATAATTTAATTTTTTGTGTTTTTTTTGTTTTGTTATTTTGGAAATTTTTATATAATTAAAGTTTGTGGTAGAAATTTAAGAAATTTAAATTTTTTTTATATTTTTTTTTAACTTATTTTTAGTGAACTTATCAATACACGAATACACCTACTTGTATACAATTTTTTTTTTCGCATATAAAAATAAATTATATACCTATTTATTGGTTAAAAAATTTGTAGAGTTTCTGAAATTTCTTAGAATTATGTTCCGAAATTATTGATTCTTTTCAGAATAATGGCACGTGCTTCTTATTATGTTATTTTTTTTGTGTATATAAAATTTATTTGATATTTGATAACAAGATTTTAAAATTTGTTATGGGTTTCAACCAAGGGCTGATTTATGGAATTACTTATGAAGGCTCAGTAATAAAATTAATCAAGAAAATGTTTACTTTTAGAAATAAGTATATTTATTAGATTATTTTTCTTTTTGTATCACAATTTTAAATAAATTAAATTTAACCGCATTTATTTATTAAATTAAAAATAAAGTTCTTCTACTTTTCATATTTTTGAATCGCTCATTCACTGGAAACTTCAATATCAGGATGAATGTAGAATAGGAAAACTACACTCTCCGGTCGCGACACAGTTCCGTATCATAAAAAAATCTTAAGTGGATTTTGTACTACATGAAATGTATATACTTATCTAGGATATCATTGTTTTTGAAAGTTTCACTAATTGGGAAGTTCTAGTTCTTTTGTCGATTTTTGAAGTCATTTGTTTTTCAAAAGTTCAATTTTATATCAATGTTGACTTGAAATACCTATATATTGAGATTCAATCAGGTTGTTAAATTGAATGTTGTCTATAAATTTTTTTTTTTATTATAATCAACGCTCAATGTGATTGCATAAAATTATTAATAATAATTTCTCTTGTGTTATATGAGGAAAGTATAAAAAAAGGGTTAATTATTATTATGCCAATATCAAATTATCATACTGCACCTACATAATTATATTTCATTATAGAGAACATGATAACATAAAAAATATTTTTTTTTTTTTTTATAAAAAGTGTTAAAACAAATTTATTTTTTTTTATTTTTAATATAAATTTTTCACACATATTTTTTATTTTTTTTTATATAGTGTTATCATTTTAATGACGATGAAAGGAATTTAAATGATATTCCAGTAAAATAATTTTTTTTATGTATTTTTATTTTATGTTAAGAAAAACTTTATTTCCCTGGAAAATGAATTTTTTCTTCCAAAATATCTATAAAGCCTTCGGTGATATTTGTTGAATGTATTCAAAATAGCTGAAATTCTCGTAATTTTTGGATTGTCTTTTCTTTCGCCGAGTTCAATGTCTATTTGGAAAACGCCAATGCAAATGTTTTCTGTTTTATGCTTTCAGCTTTTAGTTAATTTTATTTTTATTTGGGGCTTTGTGAACGAACTTTTTTGAATCATAAACTAGTTATTTTTCTCAATCATTTAACTAACATTTATTGAATAATCTTAATTCAAAGCTTTCGTGTACATTATATTCATTTATAATTTATTAAATTATATAATATACAAAAACTACTCCTTATTTTCTACTAGAATTTTATTTTAATATTATAGTTATTTGCAATAGCCATGCATCAATGGTCCTTTTTTTTTTTGTTTTAATTTATCAAAATGTTAAACTTTAAAATTTAATCCATTCATCAAAGTCAGGGAGAGTATTTTTCCTATTTTTTTATTATGTGCTTTTAAAATCACTTAAAAACAAAAAAAAATATGCAAATTTATTTTGATACAATTTTCTTTTAGGTTCTCTTTCGCGTATAATTCCGTCAATGAAAATGTGAATGCTAATTTAAAAGAAAAAAAAAACAAAATATAAAATAAATTTAATTACTAATTGTATAAAAAATAATTTACAATGATATGTATCAAGTGCATGCAATTATTTTTGGTTCAATGAACCGTATTTTACACAAAAGTTTATAATAAAGTTAAAATAAAAAATCAATAAATAAGTGTAATTTTCCAATCATTAAAAGTGAGAAATTCTTTCAAAATTCTATAGAATTTGGACTGAATAAGAATTTCTATCTGAAACGGAAGAAACATTTATAAAGCTACAGTTTTAATAGAGACACTGAAAATAAGCTTAAAAATAAGGCCTTTGAATAAACCAAAAGGGAGGAGAGAAAAATTATGATAAAGTTTAATTTTTTTTTATGTAATCCTTAAAATTTAAACAATGAGAGTGTTGAAAATTTTTGTTTCAACAAATTATAAGCCATTACGATTTCATACCTACGTCGCTTACAAGCTTATCTTGATCGAAATAAAAAAAAAACGATTATTGATCTATTTTTATCGAATTATATGGTTATAGTTATAGTTTATCATTGAACTTATGACTTGCATAGAAAATTATTCAAATTAAGTATCCAATTAAAAATTTCAATAGATTTAAATATATTTTTTTGAACACCATCTGCAAACATTATACACAATTAAAAATATAGCATATAGAAAATATTTAAATTGGAATACTAAATTTAGGGGAAAAATAAATTTTCACTCCAAAAAAATATATGTATTACAATAAATTAGAAAATGAAAAAATTTAAATGATGTATATTTTTGTAAAAAATATTGTTGTATAGATTAATTGCTTCGATGCATTTAACTTGAGTGAAAACTTTAACATATATTTTCAAATTAAAAACAATGTTAAAAAAAAGCCAATATTACATGTGATAACATAATTCACTCCAGCGGAAAGATATAAATATGGAATTTTTGTTTATTATGTTGTTTATGGACAAAGGAATAGGACAACTTATATCATTTTCTAACGCCCTTACTTTTTATCAAAACAATAATATGTTGATCAACTATTCTCTTTATATCGTCCGTCTAGGAATGCGACCGTTTTATACTTTTTATGTTTTGATTGATAATTAAAATCATATCAAAAAATTTGAAGAATATTGAAAAAATATTATTACATTAACTTTTCTTTCTAATGCTATACAATTCTTTTAAATATTCTTCGAAGGCATATAAAAAATTGTTGATCGGGATAAACATTTATTTGTCTAAGTAATTATTAGTAGATAGGTAATTATCAAAATAATTGTAAACACTTATTATTATCATACTGAATTTGACTATCAATAGTAAAATAAGGTTACATGATTATAACGAGAATGTTATTATGTTTGTATGTTCAATATGTTATTTAAATAGATTTTTAAAGAAACCACGAACGTCTTTAGATTGTTTACATCCAACATATACATATTTGTAATTAAAACCAGAATTTTTTTTTTTAATTTAGAAAAACATTCGTAAATATGTGTCTTGTAATATTTCACAAAATTAAAATTTAATTGATATTGGAATTTTAATGACAACATAAAAATGTTGAATACTTATTACAATTATGTACGTACATAGGTTTTTTCTTAATTTAAGTGAAATTTATACTGGTTCAAAACATTAAGATTTAATTAAACTAGTTTAAAAACCATAAAAAAATTATGTATTAAAAGTTATGATCTTATTTTAAAATTTGTTAAATATTTATTAGATTATTTTTTTCATAATACATTATCATATGAAGTACAAAAATAAATTATGTTTTAAGCTTTGACAAATTAACTTAATTGTAAAAAGAAAGATTACATGTTTGACTGAAGTTTTATTATTAAAGACATTTCTTTCTCTCAAAATATTGTGTAAATTATTATGTTTTCTAAAAAAAAATGTAAGCTAAAAAAAAAATGTAAACTAAAAAGCGATAAGTTTTTTAATACTATTTTAATGATTAATAAATATGTTGGAAAAAGGAGTATTTCATTATTTTCATACCTCATAAAATCGTAAACCGATTTATTTGAGGACTCTGCAGCATTTAATTTACTCTTTTTGATTTAAAAAATGAGCTGAGACTTGAAACATGTTTTAAATCTGAAAATTTGCGAAGACGATTATTTAGTTTGTATTATCTAAAATATTCGATTGTTAAACGAATGGAAATCTATAATTTTTTTTTTATTTCTTTTTTCAGGTGAAAGTGAATTTCCTTATTGGATCAAGAGTAATAAAAGAGTAGATAATTATCACACATGAATGAATGTCTTGTCAGTTTTATTCCAAAATGAAGGCAGATAAATGTAATTATACCATATAAATAATATAAGAAAAACAATATTAATTTAAACCCATTAATAAAAAAAATTAAAATTTCTTCCAGATAACAATATCGCAATAATATTAAGGAAAATAACCAAATAATTTTTGGCAAAACTAGAAATCTATTCAACAAGATGCTGGGCTTTATAAAACCTGGCATCAAATTTCTGGATACCAAAAAAATAATTTACATTGGAATTTGTATTAGTACAATATTACTTTTAGAATCTTCATCATATTTAATAATAGTTAATGAATCAACACCTTCAGAAAATGTGATATTTAATGCTTCTGTCTATAAGCTAGGATCTGAGAGGCATTATAAAATTAATGCACACAAATCAGCGCGTTTCGTGCATCACCTGATTGAGGTGAATAGTAATAATGGACAAATAAGACTGAAAAAACAACTAAAATGTGATGGAATTTATTATCCGAATTTGTTTACATTTTATGTTGATTCTACTTCCAATCGGCTGAGAAGTATTGACTATTATAGCTTGCCAATCAGGATATTTATAACAGGGAAAAACTGTAATGATGAGCGTAGGGGATTAGTTTATGGTAGATTTTTAGAAGAAGAAGATATTGAAGGATTTCAACATAGAAAACGGAGGAGTTTACATAGTTCTTATAAAGAAGAAGCTAAAATACGTTTAGATAGCCATGATTATAGAGACTTATATCATCACGAACAACCAGAATTTATCTCATCAAATCATTTGAAT
Source organism: Hybos culiciformis (assembly GCA_964007475.1). Lineage (NCBI taxonomy): Eukaryota > Metazoa > Arthropoda > Insecta > Diptera > Hybotidae > Hybos > Hybos culiciformis. The sequence continues at coordinate 92,395,420 of OZ023274.1, read as the reverse complement.
GAATCTGAATATAAAAAATTTCGAGATGGTGATATTCTTTTCGGAAACCCGGAATTCAATGAAATGAGACATAAAATATTGAGTAGAAAACGAAGATCAAAATTTAATAATGAAGAGGATATTCATGAAAGAATTCACCGAAGAATTATAGATGCAAAACAATGGGTGTCAGAAACTTATGCATCGTATGCAATTCACACGACTGACAAATGGAACAAAATTTGTCTTAAAAAATCACAGTTCATAAATAATCTTAATGCATTTTTGCCTAAATCAATTTGTCAAAATTGTAGGGTTAATTTTTTAGATGTTAATGATGGGCGCTTCAAAATTGAAACTAAGAATCGTGATTTAGTAGCGTCTGAAAATGTATGTATTGCAGAGCCCATGTGGAAAGTTATTATTACTTTCAATATTCGTTGTAATAGAAATGATATAATTGACTCCGATCATCGTTTAAAAATTGTTTATCATCATCAAGAATTCAATGACACAGACATAGCAAAACGTGTTAGAAGAGAGCTCAGAAATCAAAGCCCTTATTTCGAACAAGCTCTCTATGTAGCATCCGTTTTAGAAGAACAGCCAGCTGGATCAATAGTTACTACAGTTAGGGCTAGAGATCCGGAGGATTCCCCAGTTGTTTACACAATGATTTCTCTACTTGATTCACGCTCTCAATCTCTTTTCAAAGTGGATACCAGATCCGGCGTAATAACAACGTCTGCAAGTTTGGATCGTGAATTGATGGACGTTCATTATTTTCGAGTTATAGCTACAGATGACAGTTTTCCTCCACGATCTGGAACAACCACTCTTCAAGTGAATGTATTAGACTGCAATGACCATAGTCCTACTTTTGAAGCAGAGTCATTTGAAGCTAGTATTAGAGAAAGTGCAACTGTGGGATCTACAGTAATAACTTTAAGAGCTACTGATCAGGATATTGGAAAAAATGCTGAAATTGAATACGGCATTGAAAGTGTTTCTGGAGGTGGTTTAACTAGCCATGAACAAGATGAACAAACTTTTAGAATTGATGGAAGATCTGGTGTTATTGTAACAAGAAGCACTTTAGATCGTGAAGCTTCAGAAATATATACTTTGGTAGTAACTGCTTCTGATAATGCAACCCCTCAAAGTGAGCGAAAAACAGCAACCGCTAGCGTTATAGTAAAAGTTTTAGATGACAATGATAACTACCCTCAGTTCAGTGAACGAACTTATTCGGTTTCGGTTAGTGAAGATAAATGGGGTGATAATAACATTGTAGCTCACATTCACGCAACTGATGCCGATCAAGGCAATAATGCTGCCATACGATACGCTATCATTGGTGGAAACACACAATCTCAATTTTCAATAGATTCTATGAATGGTGACGTTACATTGGTAAAACCCTTAGACTACGAAAGTGTGCGAAGTTATAGATTGGTTATCAGAGCTCAAGATGGTGGAAGTCCAGCAAAAAGTAACACTACGCAGCTATTGGTTAATGTGATAGATGCTAACGATAATGCTCCCCGTTTTTATACATCTCAATTTCAAGAATCTGTTTTAGAAAGTGTACCCGTTGGTTACAATATAATTAGAGTTCAAGCATACGATTCTGACGAAGGTCAGAATGCTGAAATAACTTATAGCATAATGGAAAGGGATGATAATTTTCCATTATCAGTCGATGCCCGTACGGGTTGGGTTCAAACAACGAAACAATTAGATCGCGAGGAACAGCCCAGATTTGCCTTTCAAGTGATTGCAATTGACGGAGGTATTCCTCCAAAATCGGCAAGTTCTTCTGTTATAATAAAAGTCCACGATGTCAACGATAACGACCCAACATTCAACCCAAAGTATTATGAAGCCATGGTGGGAGAAGATCAACCTCCAGGAACACCCGTAACAAATGTTATTGCCACTGATCCTGATGAAGATTCTCGACTACATTATGAAATAAGTGCTGGAAACACCAGAGGAAGATTTGCTATAACTTCTCAAAATGGTAAAGGTTTAATTACAGTGGCTCAGCCGCTTGACTATAAGCAAGAACGCCGATTTCTACTCACCATAACTGCAACGGATTCAGGTGGTAGAACTGACACTGCAACAGTTAATATTAACATCACTGATGCAAATAACTTTGCTCCGACTTTTGAAAATGCTCCATATAGCGCTTCGGTTTTCGAAGATGCTCCTATTGGTACCACCGTTTTAGTAGTTTCTGCAACTGATAGTGACGTTGGTATAAATGCTCAAATAACGTATTCTCTCAATGATGAAACAGTTAACGGATTGGGTGCGAATGATCCATTCACAATAAATTCTCAAACAGGAGCCATACTGACGAGTGCTTCATTAGATAGAGAAACCACAAGCGGATATTTATTGACTGTAACTGCAAAAGACGGAGGAAATCCTCCACAAAGTGATACTACCGACATTGAAATAAGTATTACAGATGTTAATGATAATCCACCACATTTCAAGGTTCCTCTTTATCAGGCTTCCATACCTGAAGATGCTCTTGTGGGAACTTCAGTTTTACAAATTTCTGCAAATGATCTGGATATGGGACTGAATGGTCGAGTAAAGTACTTGCTTAGTGATAAAGATATAGAAGATGGATCTTTTGTAGTAGACCCAACTTCAGGAACTATTAGAACGAATAAAGGCTTAGATAGAGAAAGCGTCGCAATGTATCATTTAACAGCGATTGCAATAGATAAAGGATCACCTCCAATGAGCAGTTCTGTGGAAGTACAAATACGGCTAGAAGATGTCAATGACTCCCCACCAACATTTTCTTCGGACAAAATCATTTTGTATGTTCCAGAAAACTCGCCAGTTGGCTCGGTTGTAGGAGAAATTCATGCTCATGATCCGGATGAAGGAGTGAATGCTATTGTGCATTATTCTATTATTGGTGGCGATGATTCTAATTCTTTTTCTTTAGTAACAAGACCAGGATCAGAAAGAGCTCAGTTGCTGACTATGACAGAGCTTGACTATGAATCGAATAGAAAGAAGTTTGAATTGGTTATAAGAGCTGCTAGTCCTCCTTTAAGAAATGATGCTCACATTGAAATAATGGTAACTGATGTCAATGATAATGCGCCAATTTTAAAGGACTTCCAGGTCATTTTTAATAATTTCCGTGACCACTTTCCTAGTGGAGAAATTGGACGTATACCAGCATTTGATGCTGATATAACTGACAAATTGTCATACAGAATATTGTCGGGAAATAATGCCAATTTAGTTAAACTGAACACAAGTAGCGGAGGATTGGTACTAAGTCCACAATTGAATACTAATGTTCCTAAATTCGCCACAATGGAAGTTTCAGTGACTGATGGTATTAATGAAGCAAAAGCTGTAATGCAACTTGTTGTACGTTTGATAACAGAAGACATGCTTTTTAATTCGGTGACAGTTAGGTTAAATCAAATGACGGAAGAGGCTTTTTTGTCTCCATTGCTAAATTTCTTTTTAGACGGCTTAGCAGCTATCATTCCATGTCCAAAAGAAAATATATTTATTTTTTCCATCCAGGATGACACCGATGTTAGTTCTCGAATTCTAAATGTTAGTTTCTCAGCAAAGAGGCCTGATGTTTCTCACGAAGAGTTTTATTCACCACAATATTTACAAGAACGTGTGTATTTGAATCGAGCCATTTTAGCTAGGTTGGCAACGGTTGAAGTTCTACCATTTGACGATAATTTATGCGTACGGGAGCCATGCTTGAATTTTGAACAATGCTTAACAGTTTTGAAGTTTGGTAATGCATCTGAATTCATCCATAGTGATACTGTACTTTTTAGGCCAATCTATCCTGTTAATACTTTTGCCTGTGAATGTCCTGGAGGCTTTACAGGAAGTAAAGAACATTATCTATGTGACACCGAAGTTGATCTTTGTTATTCAAACCCATGTGTGAACGGTGGAACTTGTCAACGCAATGAGGGTGGATACAGCTGCTTATGTGAACCTGATTTTACAGGCTTAAATTGTGAATCAGAAATTAAAAAAATGAGGCCGTGCCAACAAGAACTTTGCGAAGGGGGTCATCACTGTGTTCAAGCTTTTCATACCAGTTCCAATCCACCACCCTATACTGCAACATGTGAATTGAAATCAAGGTCTTTTACAAAAAATTCGTTTTTGACATTTGAGAGTTTGAAGCAGAGACATAGATTCAATATCAAATTGAGATTTGCTACCGCACAAGAAAATAGTTTACTCTTGTACAATGGTCGATATAATGAATTACATGATTTTATTGCTCTCGAAATAATTGAAGGGCAGATCACATTTTCATTCTCTTTGGGTGACAAGCCGATATCGGTTTCCGTAGAACAAAATCAAAAAGTTTCAGATGGCAAATGGCATGACGTAGAAATTATTTATTTTAACCGAACTGTTACTCTTGTTTTAGATGGTTGTGATACAGCTGTTGCTTTGTCCGGCTATAATCTAGGGCCGAAATGGAGATGTGCCAATGAAACTACATTTTTGTTAGATAAAAAATGTTCATCACTGACTGAAACCTGTCATAGATTCCTAGATTTGACTGGACCTTTACAAATAGGAGGATTGCCACGAATACCCGCTCATTTTCCAATTCGAACTCAAGATTTTTTGGGCTGTATTTCAGACTTAAGAATTGATAATCGTTTTATAGACCTAAACGCTTTCGTGGCCGATAATGGAACAATATCAGGATGCCCGCAAAAAGCACAGTCATGCTCCTCAGAACCCTGTTTTAATGGAGGTTCATGTAAAGAAGGGTGGGGAACGCATTTATGTGAGTGCCCTGAAGGTTTTACCGGAAATGCTTGTCAAGAAGCTGTTCCAGCACCATGGAGATTTGGTGGAGATGGTGTGTTAAGTTTTAATCCTTTACTTCGGCCAATACAATTACCCTGGTTAACAGCCTTAACTATTCGAACCCGTCAAAAGGATTCATTTTTGATTCAAGTACAAGTAGGGCAAAACAGTTCCGCTGTGGTCTGTTTGAAAAATGGTTTGCTGTACTACGTTTTTGATAATGAACCAATTTATTTGCCTGGCAATAATTTAGCTGATGGAAATTGGCACCGCCTGGAAATAAAATGGTTGGGTTCTGAAATATATTTATCAGTGGATTACGGGCAACGTTCTGGAATTGTACCTATGTCGCAGAAAGTTCAAGGCTTATATGTCGGTAAAATAGTTATTGGAAGTCCTGATGGTTCTATAGGAGATGTGAGAGATTTTTCGAATTTTGAAGGTTGTATTCAAGATGTGCGTATTGGTGGTGCCCAATCTATTTTAAATCGGCCTACAATTCGAGAAAATGTTGAAGATGGATGCTTGTCTCGAACGCAATGTCCTGATTCTTGTCCAGCACAATCCTCATGTAAAGTAAACTGGGACGAGGCTTATTGCCGATGCCTTCATGGTTATGTCGGAAATGAATGCTCTCCTATTTGCACTACAAAACCTTGTTCTGCAGGAGTCTGCAGAGCTGATGTATCAGATAACCGAGGTTACAGATGTGAATGCAACAGTACTTTACAGTCAGGAGAATACTGCGAAATAAATGTGCAAAAGCCTTGTCCAGGAGGATGGTGGGGTGATCGTGTATGTGGGCCTTGCAAATGTAATGTTAAACAAGGATATCATCCGGATTGTGAAAAATCAACTGGACAATGCTATTGTAAAGATAATCATTATCAACCAATTAACGAAACTGCGTGTTTGGCATGTGATTGTTATTCTATTGGGTCTTTTCAAAGTGGCTGTAATAAATTAACTGGGCAGTGCGAATGTCGTGAAGGAGTGATTGGTAGAAGATGTGATTCTTGTTCAAATCCATACGCTGAAGTAACTCTAAATGGCTGTGAAGTTGTCTATGATGCTTGCCCACGATCTTTTTCGGCAGGAATTTGGTGGCCAAGAACAACTCTCGGTAGTATTGCAATCGAAAATTGTCCCTTACCAGCTAAAGGTAAAGGTTCTCGTTTATGCGATGTTAATTCAGGGGGTTGGAATCAAGGAGACATGTTTAATTGTACATCGGAACCCTTTGTTGAGCTAAGAAAACAATTGTCTCAAATGGAAAAATTAGAACTCGAACTAAACTCTTTTGTAGCAGTAAAAATGTCCGAAAATTTACGTGCAGCCTGCGAACTTGTTGGAGGTAAAAATGTCAAAAATAAAGCTAAAGATGGACGAAGATATATGATGGAATCATCATTTCTTTTAAGTGATGGTAACAACATATGGTCGAACGAATTTGAAATGGAATACCTTTTAGAAGAAGTAAAATTCATTCACGACAGATTATATGGCGCAGATGTTTTAATTACCGAAGGAATTTTACATGAACTGATTAATTACGAATTGATGCAAAGTGGATTGAATTTATCACACAGCCAAGACAAATACTTTATCAAGAATTTAGTACAAAGTGCTGGAATTATTTTAGATCGTAAATATCATACTGAGTGGAAAAGGATAATGGAATTAATTCAAAGAGGACCTGATGACTTAATAGAAGTGTTCAATAAATATATGGTGATTTTAGCTAAATCTCAACATGACACTTACACGATACCATTTGAAATAACACATCAAAATATGATTCTTGGTTTAGATATTGTAACAGCAGAATCATTATTCGGTTATGAACCAGAACAGCTTAGTGAATATCATAGAACAAAGTACACTAAACTTAACCAATATACAACAGAAAGTGTTGTTCTACCCGATACGAGTAGTTTTCTTCAACACTCCGCTAAGCAGCAACCAGTAATATCATTTCCAAAATATAACAATTATTTGCAGGAAAAATCAAAATTTGATAAGCAAACAAAGTTTTTGGTGCCATTAGACATGTTAGGTATTAAAGCGCCGGATAAAAATGAAGTCAGTTTTGAGTCAAGTGAATACAGAGCAATTATAAGTTATGCTCAATACAAAGATGTTGGTCAAATTTTGCCCGAGGCTTTTGATGACACAGTAACAAGGAGATGGGGAGTTGATATACAAATCGCATCTCCGATTCTTTCGATAGCTGTTTTAGTTCCTGGTACCAATGATCAAAACCAAGACCCATCTATTAAAAAAGCTCAAAGAATTTATAATGGCAATAACGTTGAAGTTTTCCATTCAAAGGATCTAAATGAACCGCACCATGAAGATATCAAGATTATGGCTCACGATGTCGAAGAAGAGCATTCACGGGAATTGGACAGTAGTCCCGAAATTCATGTACGATTTCAGGATGAGGTTGTTTTTGAGGAGACAGATCATAGCAACGAGAATCCTATGCTATCACCAGATATAATTCCGGAAAATGGCAAAAAAATTGACAGCACTGAAGTCCGTGAAAACGAAGCTACTTACGAGAATCGTAAGTTGGTTAAAAGACAAATAGGTGAATCCTTTGATGCCACAACAGAAAATTTCAATGAAAGAACTGTTACATATCGAACGCTTGGTTCACCCCATCTTTCGCAACCCATTAAATTACAAATGTGGTTAGACGTTGCACATAGCAGATTTGGACCACGTTCAAATCCACAATGCGTTCGTTGGAATAGCTTCACAAAGCAGTGGACTCGTCTTGGCTGTCAAACAGAAGTTCCAGATTATGACAATTTATCTGCCAATCAACAAATATTAATTAATTGTTCATGTAATCATATATCAAACTATGCTGTTTTGGTTGATGTTATAGACCCGGAAGACATTCCAGAGCCATCTTTGCTGATTCAAATTACTTCATATTCGGCATTTTTAGTTTCCCTTCCGATACTTCTATGCGTTCTTATTGCTTTGGCTTTATTGAGAGGAATGCAAACAAATTCTAATACAATCCATCAAAATATTGTGCTGTGTGTTTTCTTTGCTGAATTGCTATTTTTTATTGGAATGCAGTCTAGAAAAAATCTTTTAGAAAATGAGTTTCCTTGCAAATTTGTCGCTATATGTTTACATTATACTTGGTTGGCAGCGTTCGCATGGACAACAGTAGACTGTGTTCATCTCTACCGAATGTTAACTGAAATGCGAGATATAAATCATGGACCAATGGGGTTTTATTTTGCAATGGGTTACGGCGCTCCTGCTGTCATCGTTGGACTATCTGTAGGAGTCAGAGCACACGAATATGGCAATAGTTTATTGTAAGAAAACAATTCACTTTTTAATTATATTTAAAATTTCTTTGATGACCAATTTATCAGACCATGAAACACATATTAAATTTAAAGTTGACGTTGCGACCTTCGCTGTACTGCCGCTGCAAAACAATAATTTTTATATAAAACCACTAAAATTATTTTCATTTTATAACGTCAAGGTCTAAACTTCAACTTTAAATTAAATCTATAGATTACATTGCCAGATAAAGTGGTCGTTTTTTTAACAATAAATCGTCAATAATACATATATTTTTTTTCCCTTAATTCATTTTAGTTGTTGGTTATCGGTTTATGAACCAGTTGTATGGTGGTTAGTTGGACCGATAGCTGGAATGTCAGTCATCAACCTTTTAATATTGTTTGTGTCGGTAAAAGCTGCCTTCACATTAAAGGATCATGTATTGGGTTTTGGCAATTTAAGAACTCTACTATGGTTATCTGTTGTGTCGCTTCCAATGATGGGAGTTATGTGGGTATTAGCTGTTTTATCAGCATCGGACAATTCACAGATATTGAGCATTTTGCTATGTGGAGTTGTTGTAATCCATTCAATATTCTGTTTAGTTGGTTATTGCATTATAAATAAAAGAGTAAGAGAAAATCTACATCGAACATTCTTAAGATGTATGGGCAGAAAAGTTCCGCTACTTGATTCATCATTAGTTGTCAGCAGTGCTGGTAGTTCACATAATGTAAACGGTAATGGTTTATCAGTACCGAGAGCCAATAACTTTCTGTCTGCCGACGGTTATGATACTGCTCGCAGAAATGTGGGAATAAGCGCCTCAAGTACAACTTCTAGAAGCACTGCCAAAACTAGCTCCAGCCCATATAGGTAAACTGAATTTTATTTTTACAGTTCAAGAAAATAAGTCTTTTTCTTCTTGTTAAACAAATAATAACATAAATAAAAAAATTTCCAATCAATTTATTTTCAGTGACGGTCAGCTTCGAAATACATCAACATCAACATCAAATTATAATTCAGGTAGTGATGCACCAAATTTCATGCGGGCATATACAGAGCCTAATAAGCGTGAAGGTATGAATATTTTAAATGTTATATTGTCATTTTTCCAATTTGTCCTCTTGAATTAAGTGTTTTTAAGGTTTTTATTAAATTTTCATTTCATTTAAAATTATATTTTTTTCTTTATAGAAAAACGTCGCCATCGAAATAATTCTGAATCTGGTTCTGAGTCTGATGGAAGAAGTTTAGATTTAGCAAGCAGTCATTCCAGTGACGACGAAGAATCAAGAGTCGGACGAAATGTCAGCAGTAATGCTAGTAATACTGGAACTCATCGTAGTACTGGAATAAGTGCAGTTCCATCATTTCTACCAAATATTACCGAACATGTTCAGGCTACAACACCACCAGAACTTAATGTTGTTCAAAGTCCCCAATTATTTCCTAGTGTAAATAAACCTGTATATGCTCCGCGATGGTCTAGTCAATTGCCCGATGCGTATTTGCCCACACCAACAAATATTGGAAGATGGTCCCAGGAAACGGGCTCGGACAATGAAGTTCATTCTCACAAGCCTATTTCACCGCATCCATTGCCTAATCCAGATCTAACGGATACTTCCTATTTACATCATAACCAAAATAAAATAAATATGACACCATCAATTTTAGAAAATTTACAAAATGTTCGCAATGATAATACAATTGGAATTGAACATGATATTTATAATCGTCGCAAGGATTATCAAGACAACTATGGACAATATGAATTAACAAATAGTACAAAAACTAATGCACTAGGAAATTATAAACCTCCTAGTCATTATGGTGGTAATAACGAAAAAGATTTTAGCACAACACAAATTGTTAATCACATGAGAAGTTTTCATCATATAGATCCATATCTTAAAGATAGTATTTATGATAAACAAAGACCTGTTGAATATTTAGGAATTAAAAATAATCATCAACAATCTCCATATTTATCCAAAGAGAGACTGCCGGCATCACAACAAGAATTATATAATTCAAGAGATTATAATATTAAATCACCACCGTATAATGAATCTCTGCATAGTGTTCATTCTTTGTTAAAAAATGATTATCATCATCGTCAGCAATTAAATGATTACCATTCGGATAGAATGTCTGAAGGCTCAGACAAAAATGGTTATCATTTTCCATATACCGCTGAAGAGGACCATATCACATCAACGGCATCATTAACACGTCGTAATTCAAATCATCACATAGTTAATGACATAAATAATCCTGGTTTAACATCTAGTAGGGTGTCGTCAAGGCACGGATCAAGAGCATCGTCTCCACCAAGTATTGCAACATTACAGACGCTAGCACCATTAACTAGTATAACAGATACAAGCGAGTAAGTATAAATTTTTGACAGAATTTGTAGACATTTTTCTGCTATAAACTATACATAATATATTAAGCTTAAATTTGCAATAAAACTAGCAATATTTTATTAAAAAATTTACAAAATCGGGTTATAGACTTTGTTAAATACATACAAGATTATGATTTATGCGGAGAATCGTTGATTGCGATAATGTGTTTGCAATTTATTCTTGTAGATAGTTACTAGAATACATAAGCTTTCTACTAAAAGGATCGAACTCTCTTATAGAGTTAATTTGCTAGTTGAGTATCCTTCCTAACTAAGTTTTTTTTTGTTTGATTGGTTAAATACTTCTATTAACTAGTTCTATCTACGATTTTTCTAAACTGGCAGCTGTCAATCTATTTTCAGCGGTGTGTAAAAAAATGATTGTATGAACGTATGTATATTTATAACAAAAAACATTATAATGTGTTGCACATAATGGAAAATAAAGTTTTTTTTAATGCAATTTTAAGCTCTTTTTTTTTTGTATGTAAACATTTATTTTTATCCCCACACATTTTTATTTTTATTTTTTTTAAACAATTTAAAAACGTACAAAAACATTTTTTTGTTTGTATTGAAAAAACTAATTATTTTTTTAAATCACCCATTTATGTATTTTTTTTTATTTTACATATATATAAAATCAACAGATGGAATTGGGATCGACTCAAAAAAATCTAATTTGAGTATTTTATTTTTCTTCCTCTATTTGTCTGAACATTAAATAAAAAATAATAAAAAAAATTTAACCAAAAAAAAAAATGGGAAAAATTGAAAACATAAGGTCAGAGGTAAAAATAACTAATTTAATTAATTTTTTGTTTTATTAAATTCAGAGTGTTTTTTAGTTTTGAGTGATGATAATTAAAAAGAAAAAAAAAGAAAATGCAATTCTTATTTTTTTGTTCTTTTTTTATTTTAATAGTTTTTTTTTAATTAAAAATTTTACACTTAATCCTTTGTTTTAATAAATCAAAATAGCTTTAAAATTCGAATTCAAGTCAAATTATATCAAAAACAGCATTAAGTTTATAAATACGAAATTTAAACCCAAATTAAAATTAGATAAAGTTAAGTTCTTTGCATTTCTGTAAAACTTCCAAATAGTGAAAATAATAATTCGATTTCGATTCCGATTCCATTTTTATATTGAAAAAATATAACTTTTATTGTCATCATTATCATTATTCAGCAATTTTTGTCATTAAAATTTGTTTGTTTGAATGATTTAATTTTTTTTTAGAATTAACTTAGAAGCTATTGGTTCTAAAATTCATATTAAATGCTTCTATCTCTGTATCTCGTCAATTATTTCACGGAAGGATAATTATAACTATCAATATCAACTATCAAGTAACAATAGGTTTTATAAATTATAATTAAGAACCAGACATTTAAATTTATTTAACAAATTTTAATGTATGAAAAATTATGAAGTTTGATCAATTTATTATTTTTGTTTAATACAGATTAGGGAGTAAACCTTCCAAAGAACGATATTGATAACTCATTAAGAATTATATGTAAAAAGATATTGATAAACAAAGTTCCAAATTTTCGAAATGTTCTCTATAATACTGTGGTGTTTTGATACAATTTGGCAATTGAATTACTTTATTCAAAATTTTGGAATCAAAAACGAATTATAAATAATTAAAAATTTTATCGTATTACTATCAAACATGTGTACGCGCTTTATTATCAAGAAGAGGAACTCCAGAATTTTTGTTTGGACCACTCAATTTTAGTCTGTAATAAAAAATAAAAAGTTCATAATTTTGTTTTTCCATCATTTCATTTTCATAAAAGACACTTTAATATTTTTTTTTTGAAATAATATTAATTAAGGAAATTCTTAATTTAATAAAATATTAAACAACTTTTTACATTCACATTATGTAGCCAATTATTCTTAGTTTCAATTACGATCAATAAGAGAATTGTGACAGAATACTTTTTTATGGCATGGATATTGTTTAATTATTAAAAATTAAAAAAAAAAAAACTTTTTATCAACGTGAAATTTTATTTAAATATAAATAATGATGAATTATACAGCAATACATGTATAAAGTTGATATCATTATAACGTTATTGATTCCAATTTTTTTTTATTTAATTTTCATACACTGTGAATATAAACAAATCATTAAACATTATTGAGGGATATAACATTTACACAATATAAAACATTTACCTGATATTTCAGTTTCCAATAGTGTGGCTTCATAAACGCAGAAGAAGCTTTCCTTGGGCATTAACTATATGGTAGAGAGAAATGTTCATAGTTTTCATTATATAATGTCCTTTTCAATATCATATAAATTTGTATACTTACCATTTTATTATCATAATCATTATTATTACTATATATGTCCTTTATTTGTTTAATCCAAATAGACATATTAACTACATACCTATATCATTCTCCCTTTGCATTCGTTAACACTGTAGTTGTGATTTTTCAAATTTCCTTGCATATCAATCACATTTTAAAATATATTTTATAAGTACATATTTTTGCCTGATTGAACCTAATAACCAATTATTTTGCACATATCCAGGAATTCCTTTCTTTATGTATACTATAAATTTTATTCATTAACCCATTTAGATATAATCAGCTAATGTTACGGTAGAAAAGCAACTACTAAAAATTTAACATATTTTTTAATGAATAAAAATATTTTCGGAATATAAAATTGGCTATAAAATTATCTGACTCTTTATAAAGCGAAAATAATTAACTTCATATGGAGAAGTCTTGCCCCAAGCAGACTAAACTGTCTTTACAAAACAAATTTCAGGAAGTCTATTTAACTTTTAAATCTATAGGGGCTAGAATTGTTTACAAATACTCTCTCATTCATGTTAGCTAAATAACTCATCAAATTAAAAAAAAATTCGTAGTATGAAAACTTATACGAAAAAATTTTAACTGCAAGAACAAAAAAATTTTCATGAAAAATTCTTAATATATAAAATGCTTAAACTTTCCTACACATATTTTCACAGGGAAAGCCAAACATATAAAAAAATTTATGCTTTGTGGCAAAAAATATAAAAAATACTAATGGGACAGTAGTTTCAAAATAGATTAATAAAATAAACTATTTTACACAAATATTTTTTGCAATTTTATATAAAAATGAATTAAATGTTTAGGAAATAAAAAAAAAATTAAAAGCCAACCCATAATCTCTCTGAACGAAAACAAATTTAAACATTAATTTAATTTTCTGAAATGTTATGCAATTAATAAATTCACATTGGAGAATCAAAATTATTTATATAATGAATTAAAATTTAAATTTAATTAAAATATTTTCATGTTTATTGAATACATAATTAAAGGCTTGTATACATGCAATTAATTTTAATACTAAAATCTCAGATATAAAATAAATTTGTCATAAAATTATTAATTTTTGTATACTAAAGCAGCATTATAATATTTGTATCTTTATATTCAAAGAAAATTCAATATTATACAATACTCTTATAGTTATAACAATTTAATATGTTCTGACCTTTTTATCAAACCATAAACATGACATTATTAAAATTGAATTTCTGATTGCATTTTTCATTTAATTATATAATTGAATCCTTTTCAAAATAAAATAAATTACATTTATAAAATAGTACATATAATTATTTTGGTTTATATATGTACATAATATCTTTAATACTATAACTATAATATATATTTTATATTATTTGAGATAAGCAAAAAAAAATTAACCATTACAATTTAAATATTGAATCAAAAGGCATTATTGTTGCAATACATCATGTTTAACATTAGTATATAAATATGTATACTTATATATTTAATTATCAATCCAATGTCATTTTATAAAACTGACTTTATCATTATATTCATTTATACGACATAATGTACCATGTACTATGTATTATGGTATGTTAAATAAATTGATTGGATTTTTATATTGAATAAAAAAAATTAAAAGTTGGTTTATAGACAATTCTCCGGTTGCCACAATCTAATGAAGAATATATATAAAGTTTGTTTTTTGATTGATTCACACAAAATTCAAATTATATAAATAATTTAATAAAATTTCTAAGTTATAAAAATATTGAAGTCTGAAGAAATTATATTATTTACAATAAAGTGGGAAACTTATATTCTAAAGTCAAAATTTCAATTAATACTCAGTTATAGTGTTAGATAAATGTTCAGTATTTTCCACAGTATCATCACCATAATCCTTCAATATTTTTATTCAATGATTATTAAATACTTCGACCACTAAACTCATAAAAATTTACTATATTTCATAAATTAATTATGATGGGTATAAATTGAAATTTATTGTTTAAGAAAAGCATTTAATTATTATTTATTGAAAAAGAACATAGGAACCATCAAAAATAAACCTTATGCATTAAGAATTATAATTTTATTCATCATAATATTCATTCCTGCAAGAAATTATTAATAAAATAATCATACTTAATATTTATGTATATATATATAATTGCAACTACTTATTATGCGCCATAGTTTTATAAAAGAAAATATTAAATTTCTAAAAAGTAACATGCTGAATAAAAATATTGCCAGCATAAAATAATTACTTTTATACAAAAAAAGAATATTAAAATAACAACCAATCCATAAGTACCTTCATATATATTTTAATGAATTTACACTGCATAAGTTTTATATTGTAGTACAGGTATCCAGAAACACTTAAATATTTGAAACCCAATTGAAAAATAATATGAAACCAAAATAATATTACAAGAAAAAACTAAGTTTTCTTTTGCATGGTACAAAATATTTGCCAAAAATTTATTTCTTTTAAAATATTATAATTTAAATTTTAGTACCTAATAATTTTTATTTTAAACTATTATGCAAATTGTTTTACTTTCGTTCTTCTTTAGCACTTTATTATTTTGTTGAGATTTTCAGGAAAATCTATATACATTTTCTTTACATATACAATTATTATAAGTTTCATTTCCATACATAAATGTATCTTTTTGTGCATATATACATAATTGGAATACCAAAAAACTTAATTAAAATTTTGTAGCTATAGAAGTTTATTATGTATTTTGGTTGCAATTAAAATGAATAATTAATTTTACGAAAATTATTCAAGTATGATTTTATGAATATAATAAAATAATTAAATATAGAAATATTCATTTCACCAAGGTTGAGAAAACATATTTCCCGCCAAAAATATATACCTAAGTATATATAAGGAAATATCCTTCCTAACTTGCATTTTTATTAAGAAATAATGTAAGAATAAAAAAAAAAATATTTTTATGCTTTTTTGAAGTACAAAATATATCTAAAGGGTTTTCCATTGCTATCTAAGATCTAAGAACAAAAGAAAAGTGATTTCTTTTGCCATTTTCGAAGAGCATAAGTAATGCGCATAAGTAATAGACTCACAAAAAAGCAGAAATAATTACTTTAAATGAACCTTCTAGGCACACAGATTTTCCAAAAATTTATTCTATATTTTTAATTGAAAAAATGTAAAAAATTTAATATAAAATAATTTGTGAAAATGCAATATGACATTATGGTATTTTCTTAATATACGAATTTTACAACATTATACATAATTGTTTATTTTTGTTGTATATATTTTTTTTGCACTTAAAAACATAAATTTTTACTTTAATAAATCATTTTTTGCATTTTTGTTTTGTACATGAGCGGCTTCCTTTTTTTATTTTTTTGTGTTCCCACAAGTAAAATTTTATATTACATGAAATTTTTCGCATATATATTAATTATAATTATTTTAACATATATATAGTTTTGAAGGTAAAGTTTTTCCATACTAATGAAAATTTTCTTTTTTTCTTTTTATTTTTATTTTTAATTTTTATTTTCTTGTTTTCCTTTTTTTTTAGGAAGAATATTGAATTTGATGATGAAGAAACAACAGTATGATGAATGTGTTTATTTTTATTATTTTACGTATAGAAATTAGTAATAATAATGAAATAATTAATTTAATAATTTAAAAATTATGTGTACAATAAAATTTAAAATTAAAAAAGAAAAAAAAACTTTAATTTTAAATTATAAAAAAGAAAAATAAGAAAACGAAATAATTATTGCATTTACAACATTTAAAGTTGAAAAAAAAAAAAAAAAGAAAATTAAAATTAAATGAAAATGAGTTAAATTTAATAAATGTACTATTTATATTAAAAAAAAAAGAAATAAATAAAACAATAAACATAAAAATATTATATTTATTTTAATTTAATAATTTTAAATAAATTTCTATATTTTTGGCATAAAAATCAAAATTATATGAAAAAAAAAACAGATAATTGTATCTTTTACAGTTTCAAAAGGATTCTTTGCAAATAAAATTATTAATTCGACTAGAATGAGATATAATGATTATATTTAGAAAAAAAATTCAAAAAATTTAAAAGATATTTTTCTTTAAAGACTGGTTTTCACGATCCAAGTACACTTTGTCCAAATCAACTTGGACGTTCCTTTTGATTGTGTCAAAGTTAACTTGGATCAATGTTGAGTAGGTCCGGGCTTAAATCTTTAAATAATAAAATCTGTAAATAACTGCAAACTTCGTTGATTAGTACAATTTGGTATTTAAAACCAATAATTTTTCACAAAAAAATTCCACGATTCTTTTGAAACTACTACCAGACACAATTATGAAGGTGTAGGTGCTAGCTAATTATATATAAAAAAAAAGAAAATGAAAATTGAAAGTAATAATAATAATAA
Organism: Hybos culiciformis; assembly: GCA_964007475.1. NCBI lineage: Eukaryota > Metazoa > Arthropoda > Insecta > Diptera > Hybotidae > Hybos > Hybos culiciformis. The sequence goes on along the minus strand of OZ023274.1, from coordinate 92,378,084 downwards.
TAATTAATTGAATGAAAAATTAATGTAAATTTTGTTATCATAAAGAAGAAAAATAACATAATGTTAAAATCTTATGAAAGTTGTATAATATTTAAAAAAAAAAACAAAAAACACACAAAAACTATTATAATTCCAAGTATTTGAATAATTTTTTTTTGGGCCAAACAGCCAAGCTATTGTAAATTAAAAAAAATGAATTAAATATAATAAAAATCTAATTTAAAATTTAAAAAAATGCTGCGATCTAGGATCTTTTTTTTATATAAACCTAACCCCACCCTGATCTAAGAATCTTTTTATTATAATAAGTATAAATTTCTTCTTTTGAAACAAAATAGTAATATTTTCTTTATTATATAAATTTATATAATCTGCCATATCATATTACTTTATTATTCTAATAAAGTTTTTATAAACAAAAACTTCCTTAAGTTAAATCTAAATTTTTAATTTAAATAATTTTTTTTAAAGATATAATTAACTTTGTAAGTTTTCAAGCAACAAAAACTAATAAGTAAAATAGCAATAAATTTATTGACATGATATACTCAGACCATTATCAAGTTCAACACTTTTAAATATAATAAAATATTTATAATGTAATACTGGACACAAACAACGGCGGAAAAAATTTGGATTCCCCATACCTACATAACGCAAACCTTATTTGAATAATGAATAAAGTATTGAAAAATTTGATATCACACACCAAATGCAAAATTATCTGCTAGATAACGAAGTTTTTGTTAGCAAATTTGCACAGAATAAAACAACCTAAACCTATCACTGCCCAGTAAATGGATCTAATAATTTTTTCGTGAACATATTCACATATTCAGTCCATAATTGTTAATTAAATTACATTAACATAATAATATGGAAAACAAAATTAAAAAAAAGTTATGAAATTACTAATAATTTATACAAACATTGTGCATAGAGTTTAAGTTAAAGAGCTTGAAATCTACTTATATTTATATCTAAATATCTATTATTTAAATCAATTTTTTAATTAAGTTGCTAAATTAAAATTGAAAATGAAAAGTAAATTCTGTTTATGTTTAGAGAATGTAATTTATATAAAAATATATATAAACAAAAAAAAAAATGAGTGCCTGATATTATTTTGAGCTTTTTAAAAACAATCATTTATATAAAAAAAAATTATTTAATTTTTATTGCCATAAATATTCAAAACAATTTTTTAATTTTTTTTTTATTTTTATTTTGATACTATGATATGTGAAATGTAATAAAATAACATATTAGAAATCATATACATAGTATTTTGGCATGATTGATGACATTATGATTATATTATTAAAATATATGTATAACTCCCATTCTATAATAATATCTAAATGAATAATAAAGTTCAACCAACATCATACGCAGTTGTCAAAAATTTCATATAAACTATTATTATTTTGTAAATTATTTATTTGAAATTTAATGTGAAAATATTTTAGTGCAGTGTCGTCAAAATGTGAATTTTTATTTCAAAATATTGACATCAAATCTGTAGTAAAATCTTATTTTTTCTATATGTTATGAATTTTTATGTATTTTAATTAAATCAATTAGAAATATTATATTTATTTTCAATAGATATATTTCTTTGTCGAAAAAATCTGAAGCCAATCCAAATTTACAGTATGTCTCATACCCAGGATGAATTATATGTGAGATCTGAAGGTATATATTACCAAGCAAAAAATACATTATAAGAACTACACTTGAAAATTTATACATTACCTTTTTATTATCCCAAATAAAACTACATTATATATATATTAAGGTGAGCCATTTTTAGGCGACTTTTTTTTTCAACGAAAAAACAGGCTGAAAACTTGCAAGAAGGTAAGAAAAGAAGCCTGTTCAAAGCGGAGGAGCTCTTAATATTAATATTTAGAGATGCCTCTATCTAATTTTCCATTTCCCATATAAATAACATGGGAAAAAATTTTTTTTTATTTTTCTAGCTTGGCATTCACACCTCATATAAATAAGTCGATAGCATATTCTTGTAGAGAATTCAACGCCATGCTAGAATGCCAAGCTAGAAAAATAAAAAAAAATAAAATTTGTTTCCCATGTTATTTATATGGGAAATGGAAAATTAGATAGAGGCACCTCTAAATATTAATATTAAGAGCTCCGCTTTGAACAGGCTTCTTTTCTTACCTTCTTGCAAGTTTTCAGCCTGTTTTTTCGTTGAAAAAAAAAGTCGCCTAGAAATGGCACACCCTAATATATATAGTATTATTAATTCCGTCTATTAATTTGTGATTATTTTTAGCATTTTAATACCTTTTTATTTTAACAATTTTCTACAGAGTTTTTTTTTCATTTATTGCATAATTATACATTTTTTTAATTTTTAATAAAAATAAATTGTATATTATATATACGAAATGAAATAATTATTATTCATCATCATTATAATTTTAAGTAAAATTGGAAAAATAAATGTAATTTTAAAAAAAATACTATTGAAAATTTTTATTTCATATTTTATAGCGATTAAATTAAGTGTAAATGTTGGACTTCAAGAATTTATTGCCAATTTCAAAGGATATCGTTTAAAAAAATGGAATCTATTTCACGGATTCAAGAGGAAAGTAATTAATAATGTGTTCGGTAGGTAGAAGGTGTTCGGTAGGTATAAGGTGAAAATATCAAATGGTTTGACGACGATTTTCTTCAAGGAATCGGACTGGGGTCGAGTTACTATGTAAATTGTTATATTTGTATATTCGGTACATGACTAAATTATTTTGTTATCTGGTATTAAAGAAACATAAACAATAATTTGACCAAGGTATCTTAAAAGTATAAAGTGTCTTAAATCAAAAAGTTGAGGTACGCGTAACACAGTATGAAATGTATGGCATATGTATTCTTTGGTGTAAACAAAAAAAGCACCAGTAGTTATCACTCAGAAAAAAAATTTTGTTCAGTTCATAGTAAAAGCTTTGAGCAAAATAAAACTTATATTTGAGTGAAAAAACTCTTTTCTTCGTTTAGCAATATTTAAGTTTATTTTTTAAATTTGGAAGTACATAAAAGCTCCGAAAGCTTTTAAACAACTAGCTTTTCTCACAAGGATTTTTAAAAGTTTAAAGTTTTAAGTTTTAACTAAACTTTCGAAAAATAACCAAAATTCAATGTATTCGAATGTAATAGAGCCCTCTTTTAGATTCGAACGGAGTATACAAAATTACTTTTAGAATTATGAAAAAATATTTATTACCGTAAATGGTATTCGATTTCTTAAATTTTGAATTTTTATTCGAAAGTATCTACTATTTAAATAATCCCAAAATCTGCCCTCGCAAATTACAAAAATTCAAAGCATTAAGATAAAGTGACAAATTCCATAAAATGAGTATATTCAAAAATACGAAAATGCAATTGTGGAAGAAGTTATATCATGGTGGTACCTACGTACCACCATGATATGCAAATCATTAATTTCTTGTTTTCCGTCTTTGACATTAATTGAAAAAAATCTTATAACGTATATTGGCTTCTATTTTTACCATTTATTTTATCTCATTAGTACGAGTATTTAGCAGAACGAAACCCCAAAAGAAGAAACAAACTTTTTTATAATTTTATCAGTCAGGAAGAATTGAAACCAGGACTCTCTGTATTCCTCCTGAAAGCAGGCGTTTAAATCACTGAGTCACCCAGTTACATACTTTCCCATATCTAATCTAAAATTTATTAATCATAAATAATACAAATTTTTAATATTTTGCGAACATCTTTATTTTTATATTTCAAATAATGAATTTAATCAGTTTATTTTTTTTTAATTTTTTTTTTGTTTTCATTAATATTTATGAAAACATGTTTTTTTTTATTAATCATAATTACAATAATTTTTATGTTTAATGTTTATAATAAAATAAGTAATAATACATAATGTAATTATTTATAGTGAATTTATATTTTTCTGTTTTTTTTTTTTTTTTGGATTTTTTTTGTATTTTATTTATTTGAAAAAGGATGATGATATTGAAAAAAAAAAATAAATAAATAAAAAATTCAAAAATAAATTAATTATAAAAAAGAAATTATTTTTAAAATTGTTCATTTCCGTATATAATAAATACTATATATATATATTTATATATATAATATATTCTGCTTAGGTTTTTTGTTCACAAAATTTGTTTTTCTGATATTTTATTTTTATTTTTTTTTTTTTATATTAATAGTAATATATATATAATTTTTTTTTTTTTTATATTTTATATTTTATTTTTAATAATTTTTTTTTGTATGTTATTTATTTTTTTATTTTTTTAGTATCAATGAGATAAATAATTTACAACAACAAAATAATTTTATTTTTTTAATATTTTTATAATATTTTTGTTTAATGTATAATTTTTTGTTTTTGTTTTAATTATAATTAATTTTTAAATTTAAAGAAAATATTTTTTTTAAATGCATTACGACGAAAAAATAATGATTTTGTGGAATTTTTATTTTTGTATATAATCTTCGTTTTTTTTTAAGTAAAATAAAATATTCTACTTAGAGCATTCTAACTTCAAAACTTTAGCGTTGCCTAATCATAGCGAAAATTACTATATTGCAGGTCTTTTTATTTATTAATGAAATAGAAATGATTAATGATATTTATGATGTAATTGTGACGATTGAAATGTTGAAGATAGAAATTTTAAACTTAAATTTGATATAGAGTTGCCAACACTATCATAATTTAATGTTTTATCAAAATTTGAGGTTTACGATTTTTTTTAGTATTCAAAATATCACTAATTTCAAGGTAACCCTTGATTAACACGGTACTTGAATAACACGGTTTCATTTTACCACGGTTGATAAATTGTAGCACACCCTTGACTAACACGATATTTTCTATCACGGTTTTGATTTTACACGGTTACAAAATTCAGAAAAACCCTTAATTAATGCGGTTTCAAAATTTAAATTTGTATAATTTAAGTTGGCTTCTTTTTTAAATAAATAAAATTCTACATTTTCAAATTTAAACAATCTGAGTGGCGTGTTTTTTTATTTCTTTTAATTTTTGAATTTTTTTCTTTTAATTTTTGTGTTAAATTTTTTCAATTTTCTTTTTTCACACTGAATAACAACTATCAAAAACATAAATAAAAATTTTTTGGAACCAAATCCCATTACTTGTATTGATTGTGAATCTCGATTAACACGATTTTAATTAGCACGGAATATTCTTGGAACCAAACTACCGTGTTAATCAAGGGTTACCTGTATTATATAAAATAACGTAGATATTACGTAAAATATAATTACAAATTTTTTTTTTAAAGTTAGAATACTTTTCAGAGTTAATTATGATTCTCAATTTTTGCCTCAAAAGTTGAACATAATGTTTATTTTATGCTTATTTTATTTTAGAAATATAAAATTCAATAGTTTTATTTTTAGTTAAAAGTGGATATATTTATGTTTTGTAAAAAATATTATGGTGTTTATAATATTTACTAAACTACAGCCAGAAAATTTTATATTGACGGTGTTTATAAATTTCGCCAAAAAAAATTTTTTAATTATTGTTAAAAATTCTTACAATAAATGAAAATATAAAATATTGATAGTAATGAGATTATTTTTGAAAAATAACTAAATTAATTGATAAGATGAGACAAAAACTGGTCCGAAGCTGAGACTATATAGGCTTTTTATAATTATTAAAGAAAACATAATAATTTTTTAATAACGAAAGAAACTAATTTGCTAAGTATAATACGATTTCAATAATTTCATTTAAATTTTATTTTTCTTTGAACAATTTCTTGTAATATAAATAATTTACACATACAAATTTTAATATAGTTATATATAATAATTAATTATAAATTATATAATCATCATTTTTATTAATACTTATGCATTATTTTTAAAGAACTCGATGTTGTGTGCGCAAGTTATACACATAATATAGAATACACTTCAATTTTATATTTTTTTTTATATTCAAATTACAATTAAATTACAATTATGATTTTTTGGTTTTTAGGTTTTTTTTTTTGTTTTAATTATTTATTTATTTAATTATTATTTATTTTTTTAATTACATAATATATAATATATAAACATAATTCTTGTCTAAACTATTTGGTTTTTATTTTATTTTTATTTTATATTTGTATGTATATTAATAATGAGACTACTGCATAATATTTTCTTGTTATAAATATAATTAACATTTTTTTTTTCTAAACATTTTGAAAGCAGATAAAATGTCCATAAAATGTTCGTATAGGTACTGTGTAGATAAATGCAAAACATAGCCTAAATATATAATTCCAATCATGAACAGAACTGCGAGTAACCTTAATTCAGAATTATACTTAAAATCGAAAAAAAAAAAAACTTGGGTATAATATCAAAAACTAAAAAAAAAAGAAACTAATGTAAAACATAAAATTTAAATAAATCGAAGGTACTACATATAATTATATTTTATTTTCCATAATCTACAATTTTGATCTTTTATAATTTATATAACGATGTTACTTTTAATAGGCCTTATATACCATTAAAAATAAACAAACTACGGTAATTTTTTCTGCTTTCATTAAATGTTATGAGATAAACTTTTCATTTTGCAAAATACTATTTAACAACATAAAACGCAATAACAAAAAATAGTTTTGTAAATTAGTAAATATTACAGAATAGAAAAAACTACATTTTTATATTTAGTATTCATAAAAACTGTTTTTCCGCAATTTAGCATTTGGCAGCTCTATATATTGAAAAAATAAAAATACATTTTTTTTTTATCGATTTATTTATTTTTTCTTTGCTGTAATATTAATGTAAATTACTTTTACCGAAAAAATCAGTTCAAAAAGTTTTCTAACTACATCAGATAATATTTGTTTCAAAACACATTAAATTTTTTTTTTTTTTTTTAATTTTTTTAATTTATATATTTATTAATTCTTATATAGCGATTTTAGTTTTTTGTTTATTTATTTATTTAATTTTTTTTTTGCATAAATTTGTATGTTAAAATTTAATGCAAAGGATATGCAAATTATAAAATCTTTCAGTACATTATAAAACATAATTTTTTGTTAATTTAACATTTTTTTTTATATATTTATTGGTTAATGTTCTAACAATAGTTTATGCCAGTTTTTTGGATTTAATAATTAAGGTTAAACTTAATTTTGAATATCGTACGGTCCTAGCCTTCTATGAAATATAATTTGATAAATTGACAACAATCGCTAATTTTTTTTTTTGCTTTTAATTTTTTTTTTTGCTATTAAGAAACTAATTTTAAAAATTTTGAAAAACAATGAAAATATTATACATCGAAGTATATGTTTCCAAAATAAAGAAAAACTAGCATAAACTATTGCTAAAACAAGTCGTTGTCATTATAACTACATTCTATGAATTTTTTTTCAAGCATTTGTAGAACTTAAGCATATTTTAGAGATGATGCAGAGAGCAATAGTTTAAATATTAATTTTTTGTTGAATTTTGATAAAAGTATTCTTAAAAATTGAATTAAATAAAATTTGTAAGTTTTAATTTATTTTAATTTATGTAAAATAGATTTTGTATAGATATTAGATACATATAGTACGCTTAAGACCACACATGATATTTTCCTACATATAGCTCCTAAATATATACGCACTGCAATGTACAAATTTATTTACTTATTTTGTTGATTGTAGACATGTAGTATATAGTAAAAAAGAAATAAAACAAAAAAGATTTTTATGCATTACTAAAAAAATTACGTTAATTATCAAAGAATGTAATCATTGCATTAAATATACATTCTCAATTTACATCTTAATTTAGCATTTAAATTGAGCTTGACTGAATAAGCAATTCATTAGGGAAATTTAATTATTTTAATTTGATATTAAAATGATAGTTACTTTTAATATTGTTTTAACGAAATTTTAACTTTTTTGTTGGTTTTTTTTTTTAAGATATAAATTATTTAAAACATAAATTTATGAATGCATTAATTTGTGAAAAGTATGAATAAATCCATCCATGATGATAATAAAATATTTTTTAATACAAATATTTTTTATATGTAATTGTTTTTATTTTATTTTTTTTTTTTTAGTTTTTTTTTATTGTCTACTATAATGTATAGTACTTTTTTAAAATTTTTGTTTTTAAATTTAACCAAATAATTTTATATAGTTTTTGTAATTCTGTACAATATTTTATTATATAATTAATAATTCAAAAATTATTTACCAGACTATTTTAGCTATAATTTATTTTTTTTTTTTTTTTTTATTTTAAACGATTATTATATATAATATAATTAAAAAATATAAAAGCAATAAAAAAGTTTGTGCTTATCATTTAATGATAATGTATAGAAAATAAAAATGATCATTTATTTTAGTTTCATTATAATATTGTGATCTGAAATTGAAAAAAAACTATAAAAAAAATATTGGCAGTCCTATAGAAAAGGATTCAAAAAGCCCGTAAGGGAGAGTGTGAAGTTGGGAAAAAATTTGTCTATAAATCAACCACAGGCTGAAGGTTATTTAATTTAGTAATAAGATATAATTATATGACCGCCAAAATATTTTGTACAAAGGTAAGTCAGAAATGCAAAATTATTTTAAATTAAATTTCTTCCTTCCAGTTCCGGCTTGTCGCCATTTAAAAAGGTTTTTATCCTTAAGCATAACCGTGAGGTTTCAATGGAAATTTTGTGTGCCAACAATTTTTATTATGGTTTTTCTTACGTCAAGTTTACATTAAAGTTACATTAAAGTTTATTTTTTAATAATAATTAGTGTTATATGTTTATGTAATAATAATAATAAAAAATATAATTATAATAATAAAATATTTTTAAATTATATTACATTTATATGGTAGTTCTTTTTTTTTAATTTAATTGATTGATTGATTCTTTTTTTAATTTAATACACCTATAAATATTTATTTTTTTTATTTTTTGGAATTTAAATTCAATTTCCTTTCACTAAATTTTCAGTTTTACAAACTTTTTTTTTCTTTTTTTTTTTTTGTATATCTGGGTATAACATTCAAATATTTTTTGTTTTGATTTCTAAAAATAATATTGTAAATTAAAAAAATTAATAAATGTGTAAATTGATTTTTAACAATTGCAATTAGCATTAGGCGCCCCTTGTGTTGTGTCGTTCAGTCGTTGACCTTTTGGGCCACCAGCTACTAATGTTGGATCTGAATCTAAACTTTCTGACATTTTATCACATATGATATCAACGAGTCTTTCGAAAACCGACTAAAATTATAATAAATTAATTAATTAAAATTGAATTGTTGATAGAGTCTAAAATAAACACAAACCTTAACATTAACATTTTCTTTGGCCGAGGTTTCAAAGAATTCAACACCTAATTGATCCGCTAATTGTTTTCCGCGTTCAAATGAAATCACTCTTTCATCTTCCATATCGCATTTATTACCAACAAGGATAACTTGTGCATTATCCCATGAATATGTTTTTATTTGAGTGACCCTAAAAGTAAAATATTAATTAAATTAATTAAAATAATTTTGTATTTATTTATAATTAATTACCAATCTTGAACGGAATTAAAACTCTCCTCATTTGTTATATCATACATTAAAATAAAACCCATAGCGCCACGATAATATGCAGTTGTTATTGTTCTATATCTTTCCTGTCCTGCTGTGTCCTGAAAAAATAAAAATGATAATATGAAGGATAATTTATTACTATTTGTATTAATAATATAATAATCCTTGTATCATCAATATTTTTATTCTTCAGAATGAAGAGGAGTTCGTAAAAATTATGGCTTTTAAAAATGTTCCTAATGTGTTAGAAATAATAATTAATAATTACAATGAATACAATTTTTGTACGAAAATGATTAAGATTTTATTATGACTCATAATAATACGATCTAATGGAATTAATATGAATTTGTACTTTGAAATTGTTCATTTAAAAAATTTGACTTTTCAGAGCTTAAAACTTTACTGTCTAGACAGTAAAATCTATAAGTGTCCTCTATTATAAAATTTATATGTAAATATTAACCAAAATAATGCTTCATATTTTCCAATCTTACCCAAATTTGTAATTTAACTCTTTTGTCATTTCGAAAAACTGTTTTCACTTTAAAATCAATACCAACAGTTGAAACAAATGCCGATGTAAATGAATCATCTGCATATCGGAATAAGAAACTTGTTTTGCCAACACTTGAATTTCCTATTATTAATAATTTAAACATATAATCAAAATTTTGATCTGATGCATCTTTTTGCCATTTAGGATCACCACCACCAGCCATCTGTAAATAAAAAAAAATATATATATATATATATATATATATATATATTATAACAGCTTTTGAGGTCGGTTTGGGTATCATGTACATTCTTTTACAAATTCAAACCTTGGAAACATTTTTTTTGGAAAGGGTTTAGCAGAAATATGTTATTTTTTTCTGAAAATTTACTTTTCTTTCTTTTTATGACAAAAGCAATTAAAAATTATTTCTATTCATATTTAAAAAAAAAAAAAGAAGAAAGAAACAACAGACAATTTTTTTCTACTGAAATTAAATATGTTGAACATTATGTTGCAATATTAAAGAAAGCTGTACCTAATCCTTAGAAAATAAAAGAAAAATAAACTGTAACCCATTGTATATATTTACAATGAAAATTAGAATAAACCCTAATAAAGTTTTCCAAAATAGACGAGCTAGCATCATTTCCATTATTTTTTTTTCATTGAAAAATAATGTTGTAATATTTAAAGAAAAATTACACAAAATAAATTTTATATTGTATGCATTTAAAATAAAAACATAAGTTGCTAAAAAAGCCAGGTTTAAGTTCGAGGTTGGGAACCCAACTAGCAGGTTTTTCTTGTAGATAGTTACTACAGAATACATTTATACTAAAAGGATCGAATTCTCTTATAGAGCTAATTTGCTAGTTGGGAACGTACATTAGCGTCATTGGCCCGCCGTAATCATCAGCTCCTTGACTCATTCACTCCAAATAATATTACATTTTACATTACGAATTATGAAATTAGTTCATAAATTTTTAAATCTTATGGTAAATTTTTTTTTTTTTTACATTCTTACCAATGTCAACATTTTATATGTTTTGTATGATATTTACATAAATAATAATGATTATTAGAAATAGTTAACAGAAAATTTTCTTTGCTTTCTAGTTTTTTAACCAAAATTTATACACTAAGCTTATGTTATAAATTAGATTTATTTGAACACTCTTATTTCCTATAGGCTAAAGTTTGTTTAATATTAATTTCCCAAAAAAAAAAATGTTGTACATTGTTTTAACTACATATAAGCCTACAAGTTTATCAGAAATTTTTTTAATAATGTAAAGTAGACCTATTTTAATAAAATTAAGTTTAATGTATATTATATGTGTGCTAAATTGTTATCGGTACATTTAATCTAAAAATAAACTATAGGGTAATGTTATAATTTGAGTGTGCCTTAAATAATGTTATAATAATTAGTTTTTTTTTGTTGAAATTAAATTATTTTATTTCATCGCAGTGTTAAATATATTTATTCATTGTTATTCAAACTTCATAAACTTGAGATTTAAATTTTGAAAACAATAACATCTGTGTCAAGTTTCCGAAAATTTGTAATCTGCGATAAACGAATAGAAATGGAAGTGATGATAAAAAAATTTAATAGTGGCACTACTAAACTCAAAATCAATATTAAATATTAAGTTTTTATTTTAAGATTTTATAGTTAAAGCAGAAGTTAAAACCCTACTAATTCATTAATGAACATTTTTTAAATGAATTTAGCCGATTTACCGTAGTTTTTATACTAGATCACATTTTTTACCATTTCTCTTATTGCTGCTGCAGCATAAACAAAAACACAAAAAATTAATGCTGTTTCATTTTATTTTATTTTTTAACATTTAACTGATCCATCAACCTAATCATAAATGTCAAGTATATTTGGGAAAATATGCATACAAGGTTGCTTTGTTTTTCTGCTTATGTTATACATATACTATATACTTAGAGGTATTGGTTTTATAATATATGTATTAAAAAAATTTATATAAATATAAATTTATGTTAATCTGCATTTGTACTTGTGAAAATTATTTTTCATTCAACAGGTGTGTATAAGTAGTAATGATATTTTTTAATATAATGTATATTATATACTTTTCTTCAAACTATTACGCTTTATGATTGAAATATATCTAACTTGTTGTATTATTAGTTTCATTAAAATAAATTTTTATTTTAATTAAAATAATATTTTGATTATTTAAATAAAATTAAGTTCTGAACTTAAGGTATGGTTACTTGTAAATTGAAAACGGTCTCCAATCGAGCAAGGATGTGAATTAACAAGTACTTTCATAATAAGAATTATAACTATGTACGTTATAACTGAGTATAATATTGTCAATAAAATAGTCATTAATTTTTCATTAGAAAATTTATTAAAGCTATCTAAACAATTTAACTCCTGGCTCTCTCTAATACTTAAATCTTTATTGAAATTTTTTGCGACGATTTTATTTAATTGTGCATAGAATTTTTTAATTAGTCTCGACCCCCATGTCAAATATAATTTTCTTCGCCATTATTATTGTGATACATATTTTTTTTTTTAATCTATAAGTGTTCACATTGCTGAACAGAAAGTAACATTACACTACAACAGTATACATAGTCCATTTTAATATAAAAATAAAAAAAATACAACGTAGATTAGGTACCTATTTTCTTCAGAAGAAAACAAACAAAAACAAAAAATAAATAAATATAAATAAAGAAGAAAAAATAGTCATATCATGAATAATTTTTTCATATAATTTTTTGCGTTTTCATCAAGACTGATGTCCTTAAAATGACGTCAATGAAAGTTAAATGTGCCCTTGTAGTGAAAAAAATAAATTGATTAAAAAAAAAATAATGATGTGAATTTGTTGACCGACTGTCAATAAATGTACTACTAAAAAAAAGAGTTAAATATTATTTTTAAGAAATGAATCAATCTTGTATGTAAAAAATTTTTTAAACAAATTTTCATTAAAGAATTAAGATTTCTTTTGGTTTGCCAATTTTAAAATTTCTGTAAATTATAAAACATTCTATGTGAAGTCAATATTTTAAATATATTTCATTTAATACAAATTGTCTATAATAATGATGGAATTAGATAGTCTCATATTGAAGAAATTGAAAAAGTTGTTTCAGGTCTTAAAAAAGGACTATTTTCTTAATTCTTGTCTATCTTAATCCCTTTAATATTTTGTCCTAATCAATTTTTTTATGAAACTATGTTATTTAAAAAAAAAAAAAAAAAAACAGAAAAGAATAAATGAAAATAATGTTGTAATTTTAAGGTACACCTTTCCATATTACCAATTTTATTATAAAAATAATTAAAAAATTCACCTTTGAGATTATCATTGTCATGTTTTAAATTTAGAACGATTTTCTTAATTAATATTATAAAAAATTATTTAAATGTTAAAAAAGATTAAGTTTGTAGACATGTTACAGTATAAGTGTACATAAATGTAGTTGTTTTGAACTAAAAATAATTTAATATAGTTTCAGTAATTCTTAACGATATTTTTTTTTTCATATATAATCTATGTAGGGTGCTACAATTATTATGATTGCCCTCTCAAGGATTCTTTGTTATCTTACAGAGTTTTTTCACAATATACAAGCTAATAAAAAAGAAAATATAATTTCATTTTTCGTATATAAAAAAAATAAAGGAAGAAAGAATTCTTACCTTTCTATTATTTGGTGGTTGAATATTTTTCATTCAAACACACATTTAAGTTTAATAAGAATGTATTTATATAAATAATCTATGTTTGGATAATTTTTTATGTCCATGTATATGTTTTTTTTTTTTTTCATTTTATCCTTCAAAAGGAAATGGGAGATGTTGTCATCGAAACTGATTTTTTTTTACTTTTTATTAATTTTTTTTTTCTAACTCAGTTTCGTAATATGCCTGTGCTGTAATTTAAATGAAATGAAATATTTATCTAAAAAGAATCGTACTTAACATTTTTTGTATTTTTTCAGTAAATCTATTAAAGTTATTTTTCCAATATTCTTGAATTCAAACAATGTTGACTGGAAAACTTCGTTTTTTTTTTTATTAATAAATATAATTTGAAAATTTCCTTTCAAAGAAAAACAAAAATGAAAAACTTTTCCCCATACTTAAAAAAAATATAGATACTCAACAAAATATAATTCAATAAAAGATTTTTACTTTGGTTTTAGAATTATCAATTGTCAATATGGTCGAACCAAGGCATTATTTGTATTATTTTTTTTGTCATTTTATTTTTTTATTTATTTGAGTGGGAAATTTGATTGTTCGTGCAATCTAAACATTTAATGTTTAAAATGTGTTATTAAAAGAAAATTTTGATTGCATGACGTGTTTTAGTACTTCATAACATACAAAGCAAATATAATTTTTTATTACGATATTATTATTATTATTATTTCTCAACCTTGTCCTTGTTGAACTTGTTATAATCATTATAATAATGTATATATATAAAAATACCTGAACAAAAAAAAAAACTATAAGGATAAGGATATAGAAACTAAAAGTTTATTAAGAATGTAAAAATTTTTTTTTTTTCAATATATTAAATTTACACCTTATGTTCATTATTAATATTAAAAGAACAAAACAAAAATGTATGTACAAGAAAAAGATATTATGAATGTAACATTACCGAAGAATAGTTCCTTGTAGCTATGTATAAATAGCTTCTAACCTTTTAAAAAATGTTGTTTAATTTTTCTGACTATGAAGGTTTAAAAAAAGAAGCTTATTGTAAATCATAAATGAATCCGATTTTAAAACAATCAACATCTAATTGGCTATCGGCATTTTAAAAATAGGAAAATAAACTCAGTAGTATGGAAACCATAAGTATATGTACCCCATAAGTTTAAAATTACATCGTCTAGCTTAAAAAGAATGATAGGAATGATAGGAAATTCTTGCATTCAACATCCGAAATCGGCTTAGCGATTTAATAGTGTTATAAGAACTTTAGTGACGAACAGACAAATTCAAAATTTAGAGTCGGTTTAATTGATAGCAAATGGTAAAAGAAAACAAGAAAATAGAAAAATATTTATTTAAAAGCTTTTGTCGCCAAACGTTGAAGGCCGTGTTATCATAAAATCAAATAAAAATATAATAATTTTGAATTTTTATTTAATTTTATGCATAACTATATCAACTATATACACTTTCATCCAACCATCATCATGAGCTATAAAGAAATATACTTGATGGAATATATTGCATATTATACACATAAATTTAGGTATCATAAGCCTTTTTATTCAATAAAAAATATTTTATGTTGACATTTTTCAGAATAAAAATGAAAAAAAAAAAACAAAAGCCACCGTGTCAAGAATTCAGGTCATTTGTCTCAAGATATTGGAAACTATTTTCTCATTCAATTGCTTGTAAAAGTTCAAAGATTTACATTTATATTATATTCAGTACAAAAAGAAAAAGAAATACAGATACTATATACCTACATATATTATGCATATAATATTTATTTAAGGTTTCTATTAGAAAAGAAGGGTAAACTAGAAATAAATAAGGTCATTAATTTATTTACAAGACTTTCATAAATATATTCTCCCACATACATATAATCAATAATTCAACTAAAAGTTTTTTCAACTATAAAATTTAAAAAAAAAAGGAAAATTTGTGTAGGTATGTACGTATAATAATCTATCAAAAATTTTTTTTTTAATTTTAAATGAAAAAATTAATTATAGAGTTGGTGGCGCTTACGCTTATTGAACATCAGTATTATAATCATGTGTACTTTTCAGGACATATGCTTTCAAAAATAAGGTACAACAGACCGTTCATGAGTTATTTCTACTTAAAACTTTAACTAAAATATGTATAAAAACTTTTGGACCTCTTTTAGATAGTATTCCTTTCTGAACCCAATTAATTTTCTAATTGAACTTAATAGTTCTTCAAAGCAATATTATATTCAACAAAAATATAAATTTTCTTTACGATTTATGCACAAAATTTATAATATGAATTTCTGTCTCCAAGTTTCTCAATATTCACAAAAAAAATAAAAATTTTAATAGATTTTAAAAGTCTTTTTGAATTTAAATTGCTTTATTTAAGATTATTTGCAAATAAATTTAATACAAAAAATAAAACTTTATTTATAATAATAAAAAATTCAAATAATAATTTGCAAAACAGAAATAAACACTTTCAGTTCTTTGGTTTTAATTAAATCTTCTTGCTGTTTTTTTTTTCAAGGCCTTGAAATTCTTAATATAAAAAATAGTAAAATAATACATAATATCATTATTATTTTTCTAAAATGATGGCAACATACAGTATATGCCCTATAATGAGATAAAACCCACTTCAAGTAAAAAGAAGTTAAAGCATTTTGAAACAAAACAAAAAAAAACTGTCTAGATAAAAAGGATTGACTGAAACAAAAAAATAACAAGAAATGAAAAATAAAAAAAAGTTTTTGAAAATTTTCTTTTTCTACGAAAAAGTTGTTCATGTTTATTTTTCTAAATTTTGTTTTTTTTTTATAAAATGAAAAATTAACCTAAAGGCACACAAAATTAAATTTTAGCTGTATTTGTGATAATTTTATTTGAAAAAGTTTTTTTTTTTTTAAGACTCTTTTAAAATATAAATTTTTTTTTTTGTAGAATTAATTTTTTTTTTTAGACGATAAGTATAATAATATTATTTTAAGTAATTATTATATCTAAAATATAATGTAAATAACAAAAAATTATTATACGTACATATATATAGCATATTATGTATGTATTTTAATATGTAGTCTATAATAATAAAATGAATAAATAAATTATTGAAATTCTTGATTACACGCAAAAAAAAACATAAAAATTTAAAATATTTAACTCCAGATTTCGTTCGTCCTTAAAGTTTTAAATTAATTTTTGAGTTCTGTAGGTTCAAGATTTTGCATCTCGTTCGTGTTCCCTGTGGCGAAGAAAATGAAATTTAAGTTCTGCTCAAAAATTCATTCATCTCAAATATATTGCTTATATTAAAGAAATAGACTTCTTTAATTTCAAATACTAAAAATTTTCCTTAAAATGTAATAATATTAAGTTCTATCGCATATATAATATTGTAAATAAAAATATCTCAGAAGAAGAGGCATAAAAGTTAAACTCTGAATAAAATTATATTTTAAATTATCTAATATTAAAATTAAAAAAGAATTGAATTGAATTGAATTAAATTGACTTCTTTTAGCTCTAACGACTTATTTAACACATTTTGCTCTATTCGTTTGTGTTCTTTAAAAGCTTTCCAGTATTTTCTGGCCTTATTGAAAATTATTGAAATTTTGCATGATTTTAAAAGGAATTATCTATTATAGTTAGTGTTCGAATATTTTTGTCTGATATGTAATATGTCACAATCACAACATCAATGTCATCCATCAGTTCGAAAAAAAAAACTTTCACGTGCGACATTTTTCAGATTTTTATTTTTTTGATGAAGTATATATAGCTTCCAAGACATTATTTTTAAAAGCATACATATTTATATCTACTCGATATTAATTTTATATCTAGATTTTATCCTTAAATGAGATAAAAATATTAATAAGTAAAATAGATATTTTTTTTTTTTTTTTATATTAAACAATAACATTTATTTCAATTTACACAAAATTTCTCTCTATGGAATACTAAATATTTATATATGAAGAATTAAAAAAAAAAAATAAAAATAAAAATAAAAATCATTATTTTTATATTTTATTTTTGTACAATTGCCTTTTTTTTCGTTTTTTTTTTTTTTTTGTGTATTGATTTTTATTTTTATATATTTTTTCTTCTGATTGTTCTTTTTTTTGCTTTTGTACATATTATGTTTTATATATTTTGACGTATATTTGGTATGCTGTCAATTCATATTTAATTTAAAATTTACTTATGTATGCATACATAAATGTTGTATATATATGTGAAAATCTTTTCAAAGATTATAAAATAAAGATTATTCTGATATAGTCTCAATGGTATTTATGAAAAATGTATAAAAATCAAATTCTGTTACTATATATATATGGTAATATAATAGAGAAAATTATAATTCCTTTCAATCATTTCAAGGTTGATGATGATAATGTATTATAAATATATAAATATCACAAAGAAAAAAAATTTCCATATGAAAATTTTATTTATCATTTAATAGAGCTAATAATAAAGTACCTGGAATAGAAGTGGGTTAAAAGCTTTACACATAGTTATTAAGATGTCTCGATCTATTATTTTAACTTGTTACTTAAGATAACTCAGAAAAAAAAAAACTATATACATATGTAAATCCTCTTCAGATGTTTTCATTTAATTTCAGAGTTTAATTGAAAATTTTGTCAAGATTGAATGAAAAAAAAATTAATTTTCTTTTGTTTTGAATGAAATTGAGTTCAAAAATGAGGTCAAAAACTAGAATTTAATTATAAAAAAAAAATTATTCAAATTTCTTATTATGTTTTTATTTATCATTTTTGGTATTCTTGTATTAGATGAAAATCGAGAAAAACTTTAATTAAAAATTTTTCATTTATATCAACACTGCGATTATTTTTATTTTCAACTTATTTTTTGATACTACTTTTCATCGCAAATAGAATATAATTGGATTCAATTATCTTTAAAATAACATTACTGGTAAAAGTCTCTACAAATAAAACAGGAAATGTAGACTTTTTAAAATTAAGTAATTTTTCAAAGTGATACTTCTAAATGAGAAAAATATGTTATAATTTTAGAAAACTTAACAAACTCTGAACAAAAGTATAATAATAGGCCAACGACATATACTTCGACGGTTCAAAGTGGAATAAGAATATTTTTATAAAAATTTTGTTAAAACAAAAAAAAAACAAAGGAAAATAAATAAAAAAGACAAAAACAAAAATTTAATTCAATGGAATTTTCTTTTACTTATTTTTTGATGATGAAAACCTCAAAGAAATAACAACAGAAGTTAAGTACACTTTTAAAAAAGAAAAATTTATAAAATGACAAAAAAAAACATACAAAATAAAATAATTTTAATTTATTTCTTTTTTTATATGTAAAATTTTTATATAAATATAAATAATTTTTTTTTCCTTTTGATTACGATAAAAAGGATAACAAAAAAAATAAATTAACTATAGATGTAGCGAAAAATAAATTTCCAAAATGTTATCCTTCCTCAAAATTTTATCTTCATTTTATTTTTTTTTTTCGTTTTTCACTTGTTTTCGTAATCAATAAATTTACTTTGAAAATTTGAAGGAAAATATATACATACCTAAAGTAAATAAATAGAAAATTTAAATATATTTCTTCAAAATTAGTATAAATTAATTATTCATTAGATAAGAAAATTATTAATAAAACATAAAAAAAAAAAATTATTAGTAAATAAAATGAAAATTTTTAAATTTCAAAATAAACAAAATAGTCGAAAAAATAATTTAGACTTACCTCGATTTATTTTATTCAATAAAAACAACCGCAACAACAGAAAAAAACAAATCCGGAAAATTTCAATAAAAATTCAAAAATGTAATAATAATCACAATAATTTTATTATATTTTTATTGTTTTATGAATTTTTTTTTTTTATTGTATATTTAAGTCTCTGATAATAATTTTATTTTTTATCTGATAATGAAAAAACTAAAATATACAATTTCTATATATAAAATATACTTTATGTGAAAATCACCACACTACCACAATAAAATTTTCCTGAGAGAACTTCGAATATGGAAAAAAAACACACCTTTATAAATCGATATTTACCTAAAAATAGATTTTTACCCAAAAAAAAAAATTCAAAAAAAAAATAGTAGTAAGAGATAAAAAAAAAATATACAAAAAATTTGATTTAATTTTTAATTTTTTTATAATTTTAACTTTTACTTTATATTTTCGAATAATTTTTTTTTATTTATTATTTTTAATAAATTTTATTTTCAATTATTTTGATAACTTTATTTTGTAACTTTTTTTAAGTTAAAAAATTTTTTTTGCTCAATTTTTTTTTTCTTTTTTTTTCAAACCATATGGAAAACTGACGGAGAAAAATGAAATGTTATTAGGAAAAGCTTGAGATTGAAACAAAAATTAAGCTTAGAAAATAATGTTGAAAAAAATGTTGTATTTTATATTTTTACGAAAAAGAATAATTTCAATAAAACGTAATAAAAATTCGTTTTTATTTAATTAAAATTTTTAGTTTTTTTTTCTTAGAAAATTTTCTTTTTAATTTTCTTTTTTTTTTTTTCTTGTGTATATTACAATTCAATCACACACGCAACTCGCTAAAAATAAATGCTTTTTTTGACTGAAAATCGATGTGGCAAATATTTTGAAATTACCCTAAAAAAAATTATATATAGTAATGGAAAATTCCCTGTGCACATATACACGCAAAACTCACGAAGGAAAAGCGAGATAGAAATTTGATTGTTATTTTTAAATAAAATGGTATAAAAAAAAAAATTTAATCATTTCTGAATTAAACACGAACTTTTGATATGATAAGACAGGAAATTTTCAATATTGTTTTTAGTTTTATGAGGTTTGGTAAGTTATTGGCTCTGTATATTTGAGTCGTACATCATGAACCAGGCAAGTTTAAAAATATTGACCTGTAAACTTTCTCTAAATAAGATGAGAATGTACGGTCCAGTGAAATGGACTATATTGCGACAAAACATAACTTAATTTTATTAATTTTGTGTTTAAAAAATTAATTTTTATTTTTCCTGATACTTATTTTTTGATTTTCTAGTTTATGAGAGGGTTAAGAAAAAGATAAATGGTTTTTTTTCTTCTTTTGGAACTCTTTCAGGGCTAGATAATAACATTCTAAATTAAAACGAGCATAGACTTTCGCAATGAAATTAGGGCACTTACAGTTGGTGTAATTTTCTGCAGACTTTTTTCCATAAGGCTCTCTATTGCTCTAATTCTATGTTCCTTGATGTAAAAATCGGAATTTCGGATTTTAAGAATATTTATTTTGTTGAAATATTTATTTGAGACTACTACATTATTTTACTACACTCTGTACAAGAACTAAATTTGTTTTAAAGAATATTCCTTTTTATACCATTCTTTATCATTGAATCTAATTTTTGGAGGAAAAAAAATACATAAATTTTATTTTTTTGTGATAATATGCGCATGTTTATGATATTTCTACCCCAGAAAGCAGCTGTCATTTTTATATTTATATTAAAAAATTTTCCTCACACCTACTGACATGACGTAAAGACAAACATATTATTGTGATACATATATTGGGAATTTTATTATTGGGATATTTCAGGTGGAAGTCTTAAATGGAAAGAAGTAGTTAATAATAAATATTTGAAATTATTTAAAACAGTTTTTTAGCTATAAGTAATTCAAATTTTGTTATAGTCCTAAAAATATATTCATTTTATCCGTCATTTTATTTCTCCCATAATGATGCTAGTATTTTTTCTTTGTAATCCATCGTCCACCAACCTTATGAAAAATTTGTTTTTGAGATACAGTTCCCAGCTCTCATTCATGTAGCTTTTAATCAAGTGATTAAACTTACAAAAATTTGATTATTTTTGCTTCACTTTATAAATCTTATAATAATTTATTAAACGACACATTAATATAATATTGTCAAATTAAATGCACAACATTTTATATAGGTATTATGAAAATTCTGTAGACAAAAAAAAAATTACAAATTGATAGGTCTGAAAACATATAAATTGATCAACTTTAATTGAACAATTTAATGACGTCTCTTTAATAATAATATTGTATCCCTTAACGCCGTGGTGTAGTTAAAATTTTTTACCTGATGTATTTCCAAAATATCAATTGATTGATAAGATATAATAAAAAAAATAAAATAGCATTGTATCCTTTTTTGCCCCGAAGCTTAGTTGGTTCAGACAGCATTTTATGTATATGTACAGTACATGCATGTGTATCCTTTTTAGACTTAATATACGAAGGACAATGTTCAGATAATAAATTCAAATTTGGTTTTTTTTAAATTGCGTTTTGTTTTCTTTAAAATAAATCAAATATATAGAAAATATTGCTTATACTTTCTACATACATTTTTCATAATATTATATTCCCATGCCCATGTGTATCATGTGATATTAAAAAAAAAACAATTGGCATTGACATAAAATATTAATATTTTACCTTAACTTAACATTAATATCTATATAAAAACATGGAAATCTCATGAAATATTAAAAAAAAAATTAAATTGATATAAATATGAACTTAGAAAAGAATCTCAAGAATCTCAATGAATGTACCTCAATCTCTCAAAAATGAAACTATCTTGTTAAACAAAAAAATTGTCAAATATTTTTCATTCCGAAAAGAATAAATAATAGCAATTTTTATTAAATAATGCAATAAATAATAACTGCAATCCAAATTTTATAGCCAACTTTGTAACACTAAGTCAGAAAAGTTATGAAGGCAGTGGTCAGAAAACTTTCAGTAGAATCTCTAGTCGGGATAGTAAAAAATATTCTAAATTTGAAATTAATTTTCAATACTTTAAACATATATTTTTCAATAGATATAATTAATATACCTATTTGATGTGGGATGATCTTATCGCTTTTCTTTATTTTATACACATTATGTATACGTAAAATTCTGATATACTACGTAATAATTATAAAGCCTTATATAAGTATTTTAATAGAAAATGTTATGTTAAAAGTTATTTAGGTATCTTGAAATCTATTTTTTTTGTTTTTCCCAAAATAAACCATTATTTTATTGAGCAAGATTTACAAAAAAAAAAAAAATTAACTTATATCCCATTCAAATAAATATGTTTGCGTCATTTCTTATGAAATGAAAAAATAATAAAAAATAGGCATATTTAGGTTTTTTTTCTTTTAACCAAATTTAAGTTGAATGATCTAAAAATCAATAAAAAAAATTCAAAATATTCAAAATTTCTAAAAAAGATTTTTTTTTTGTTTTATAAAATAAATATAATTGTTTCAAAATTATATTTCAAGAATTTATTATTGATATTTTAAAATTCTTAGTATACCTTTAAAACTATATTTAAACACATTTTGTTTAGACAGGTAAAGTAGAAAAGTATAGAAAAATTAAAATTTTTATCTACGTGATAAGAGAAATTTGCAAAAAGAATTTTAAACTTTTCAATCTTATATATATTAAAGTTCCTGTAGGGCAAATGAAAAATTTGATATACATAATATATAATAACGCTCGAATGTTAATTAAAAAGTTTAATAATTAATGCCAGATAGAAAAACTTTTCCTTCCTTGTTTTTAAATTGTTTTGATTAAGACTGATTCTACTGTTAGTTTACATTTAATTAATGTTTTATCAAAATAAAATTATTGAAGATTTTATGTTTTGCTAACATTTTGCATCGAATCTTGTCCACATTTTATTTATTGTGCCTAAATTAAAACAACAAAACTTTTAAATTTCATATTCCACTTAAAATAAGGATAGAGCAATTTAATAGACAGCGCCCAAAATTTTAATGAATCAAATTATAGAGTATAGTCTTAGGTTTCAAAATAATTTTGAGCGTATAACAACATGACATTTAAAGTGAATAAAAATTATAAAACCTCCAGGAAAAAGTAATAAAACAAAACTTCCGTCTACATTATTTCTAAATTTATCTTTCGAAAATCAGAAATATTGATGATACATATGTCTGAGGAAGGAAATTCAATTTTTCAATTTATCTGATATTCTCAATTTTCTTGATTTATCAAAAAAAAAAAATAAAAGTTTAAGATGCCTTTAAATCGATTTACAATATTTATTCCTAAGGGATTATGCTAAAATATTATTTAAACAAGTCATTTTATATAAGCTAGAATTTTTACTCATCAAAAGACGAGGTATTTTTTTTTGTTTAAAAATGATACCAAAACGACTGAATTAACTTTAGCATCGAATTGTTTTAAATTTTGGCGTATTCATCAGTTTCAATATTTTAGCAACAGAATATTATTTCTAAATAGGTATACCAAAATATTGCCTACTTCGAATCAAAAATATAAAAACCAATTGGTAAATGTATGGTTTGAAAAAATAATTTATCTTTGTATCACTAAATTTTTCAGACCAACAAAATAAAATAGTTTAAACACCCAGGACTAAGTTTTACCAAATCCTTTTGTTCTTTCAATTTTCTGAAAATTTTCCGACATTTCCAAATATTCTTAAAATTATACAATTTATGCGGATTTTATAAATAAAAAATGAATAATATATACATATATACTATTTACTTTTATATTGTCTTACAACAAAATTTCTACTTTATAATTTTTGCGTCATAAAAACAAAAAAAAATATAAAATAAAGAAGAAAATTTTGATTTTATTCAAAAAGTTATTTAGTTGATAACATATTGTGACAAAATCAATTTATTTAAACAAGAAAAAAATAAAAATTTACAATATACATAAAAATATCCCATGAAGATATATATATACGATTTATCTAAATTTATTAAAGAAAAAATATTTTGTGATATAGGAATGTAGTTTAGGGTATTGAGAATAAATGTTCATAATTTAGAAAGACAAATAAGTGAAAATTTATTTTTAAAATTTACGATTTCTATCTCAATAGTAGGTACAGACACATATACTGGGGAAAAATAGGTAAATTATTGTAGAAATATGAGATATTATAATACCATATATACCTAGAAAATTAACAAATTTTAATGTTTCCATTTTACATAATTAATAACAATAAATTCTATTTTTCATTTTATAGCAATGACAACATATTAATTTTCCCATCATAGAAAATTTCTAGAGAATTATTTGTAGGAATTAATCGTAAATAAATTTATAAATAAATTGATTTCGTTTTTTTTTTTTCAATTTATTCAATTGATTAAATAAATACTATCAAGAAATAATGAAAATTCCTACTATACATATACGCTAATATACTCTAAATCTAAAATGAATATCCTTGTCTTGAATATCCTTATCTCTTATAAAGATTTTAAAACAATTGTCAATGAATTTGTAGATTACTGTGAGAGAAAAAAAGTCAACTGAAAAATATATTTATCCTTGCGGAATAATAAAGTCTATTATTAAAATAACATGATTCCACTTAAAGTATAACTTCAGCATCGAATGATGGAAACCCAATTTTGTATATTTGTGAATTTTTTTTATTCATTTTAAAATCTTTCTGTTGATGGTTTAGTTTTCCAAAACAAAATTGTAACAAAACTAAAATTGATTTCTTCAGATTCGTTATGAAAGGCAGAAGCGAAGCTGTTATAGGTGTAAAGTCAAATTTTATTATGATTACATTATCATGGAAATAATTTAACATTTCAAAGCTATAAAAATGAGGGTTCATCAATGCAAGAAAAACTATTTCAGCATTTTCACTTACTTAACAGAGTCTGAGCGAGTTTCTACCTTGTGTTCACTACTCTATATACCTTTTCAATAATTTCATCAGTTTAAGTTAATATTTTATTTCAAAAAAGTAGTTTAAAATAAAACTAAATTGAAACTTGGAAAAAAAAATATCTAATCTAACGATATTAAAATAAAATATTCTATTTGTGCATTTTGTGTCATCAACAGGTAAGAAGCTTTCAATATTCCTGAAAGCATATCAGGATATTTTTTTATTCTTCACAATTTTATCAAGAACTTCTCATTTTAGATATTAGTTTTCTCTTTCAAATTTTATAGGAAAAATTATGTTTGTTTTTTTTATACCGAAAGCTTCTGATTTTTTTTATTTGTGTTACTTTTAAAAGCTTTTTTGGTTTTTCTTTTTTTTTGCATTATTATTAAATAAATAAAATATAAAGTAACTATCAGCGGAAAAATTGTTTTCGTTCCAGATGATATTATATTATGTTTACAAATCAATTTTTTTTCTTTTGTTGTCATCTGACTTTATTAACAAATTTTAACTATATACTTATATATATAGTTAAAGGTTAATTATAAGCACAAAAAATAACTTGCGAAGTAAATAAAATTAATGTCAATTTATTGTTTCTGTTTAACTACCCAGGGGAATGAAATTTATATTCAACAGAAGGAAAATTCAACTATACATGAAAACTGACAGATTTGATGTTAAATGAAGTATTAAAGAAAAAAAAAAAGTGAAAATTTAAATATAGGAGTGAATAGTATTGTATGATTCATATTTTCCAAATTTTATATCATTTTCTGTGCAAAATATTTTTTTTCCATATTTTCAGACTGAAAAAGACTTAAGGAAAATATTCTATAAATGTTTAGTTAAGTTTTTTCTATATCACGAATTATTTTAATTAAAAATTGAATTGAATATGTACAAAATTATTTATATATAATTTTAAAAACAATTAAAGGAAAACAATATCTTAACGTATAGCAATGCATTAAAATGCTCTATCTATTAAATGCATATTCAATTTAATTCAAAAATGTTATTTTTAATGTTTTATTCGTATATCCTTGTTTGGATTATAAGATATTGAATATACCTTAGTTTAGTTACTGTACAGTTTTTAATGGATTATATATACTTTCCTCTAAAATAAACTTTCAAACTGTTATAAAAGCACGTAATGTTTATAACGATTTTTGTTAATTTAAAATAAAAGTTTTGCAAACTTTTTTTTTAATTTATCTCAAATACCTGAATTTTAAATTTGTTTCAACGTACAAATTTTGACACATGACAATGTTAAGGGCTTCCCAATATTTTATTTTCGGTGAAAATCTATATAATTTCACGCTTGAAGTAATACTACATTCAATAATAAAACTAAGTTAAATAAAACTAAGTTAAAAATAAAACTAAGTTAAACATTTTTGAGATGAGTTTAATTAATCAAGAATAGTATTTAGTATGTTCATTATATTTATTCAAGTTTAATAGAACCAATATTGGGCCCACTATAATATATCAGGAAATACTTGGAACTCGGCTTAATATCTACAATTTAGGTCGATACTGAGAAATCTAATCAAAACGACATAATTTCCAGTATCCGTGACTGATGTGTTCCGTATTTTTTACGCATGTTATGAACTTGCACAAAGAAAAATAAGTTATAATCAGGCCCGGTCCTAGCTGATTCGGCGCCCTGTGCCGATTTTGAAAATTGCGCCCAAAAGCATAGTATAAGTCACTTTCACGTCACCATTGAGGTAGACCAGGCCTGGGCAACCCGAAACATAAGCGAGCCAATTTTAAGAAATATCAAAAATTAAAGAGCCTCAAATTTTTTTAATAATTATAAATGTATATAAGAAAATCAATATATTTAATTTTTGATTTATATACCGTTTTAAAATATTAAAAATTAAATAAAACAATAATTTTGATTTATAATTATAAATTTTATACATTGTTCATAATATATAATTCTTCAAAATTAATTGTAATTTTAATGATGACACCCTTAATTGATTTTTTCAATTCTCGTCCGTCATTGAAACTCGATGTTTATTTTTACAAAATAATAAAAATTCTTTATTTGTAGTTTACAGTGGAAAAAAATTCTTGATTTATAGTTTAGGGTGGAAAATTCTTTATTTGTAGTTTAGAATAAAAAAAGTTTAGGCCGGGTGAAAAAAAAAAATTGTCAGAATTGTTCTTCGAGCCGAATGCAGTGTAAAAAAAAATGATTTCCGGAGCCGCATAAATTTATGTTAAGAGCCGCAGTTCAAAGTCTGAATTAGACTATACTGAAGCGCTTTTTTTAACGAGGTATTCCCAGTAGTTCTAGTGCTAGTCCTGAAATAAATATACATACACTAGGTAGAAAAAGTCTGCGTACGGGCTCGTTTTCTTATTTTTTGTTCCACATGTTCCCAGTTTTTGATGTCATTTAAAAGGAATCTGTAAAATTTAAATTTTGAGAAATATCAATTTTTGGAAAAGTCTGCGTACAGCCGGTTTTAATGCCGCGTCTCAAAAATTAACTAATAATGTCATTTGAAAGGCAATTGAATGTAGATAATTTTGCGCCATATAATTTTATCTGTACGATAAGTGAAAGTGTCAAAAATCGCCTTTGAAAATCATAAAAAGAAGCGGTTCTAACATATTTTTCAGCAGTTCTAAGCTATAATTTTTGACACTTTCCCTTATCGTACAGATAAAATTATATGGCGCAAAATTACCTACATTGAATTGCCTTTCAAATGAGATTACTAGTTAATTTCTGAGACGCGGCATTGAAACAGGCTGTACTCAGACAGTTCAAAAAATTGATATTATTTGTCAAAATTTAAATTTGAAAAAAAAAAAAAAAAAAATGTTTTCACAAAAAAACTTTTTTCATAGAGTACTTTTAAATGACATCAAAAACTGGGAACATGTTGAACAAAAAATAAGAAACGAGCCCGTACGCAGACTTTTTCTACCTAGTGTATACCAAAAAAAATATTTACATAAATACTATGTTGATTTTATTCTATGCTGAATTCTTATTTGCACATTATACAATGTGCAATTTGATCTCGGTATACAAAAAAAATTGTATACTGTGTTGATTTTTTTCTGGGTAGAGTTTTTTTGTGAACAGTAGCACAGTAGTCAATTTCGAATGGATTTGCATGTCCTTGACTACAAATCGCTTGGCGCCCTATTCGTTAGGCGCCCTGTGCAAGTGCACATCATGCACATATAGCAGGACCGGCCCTGGTTATAATACTTTAAAGAAAGATTTGAAGAATATTTTTTTATTACTATCTTAAATATTTATTTAGTTATTAAAACTAAATTTGCATCATCCGTCCCATTTCTTTTGAACACAGTGGACTAAGGTGTGATTATTAAAAGTTCATAATAATTAAAAAAATTAATTTATTCAAATAATAGATCAACTTTATTTTCTCTAGAAAAAAACTTTTTATCCATTCGACTGTATTTTCATAGTGTAGGAAGCTTTAATAAAAATATTTTTATATTATAATTTTACTTTGCACCTACTATAAATTTTAAAACAATTTTTTTTTCTGTTTTTAAAGCAAGTAACTTAATGAATAATTTCCTGTTAACTATTTTTTCCGGATTTTATAGATTCACAACTATTAAAATTAACATCCGGTGAATAAAAGTTTTAGTGGAAGGGAAATTCATTGTTTATAATTTTATGAAAATTATATTTATGAAATTTTTATTTTTATTTTTTTTTTCTGATAATGCAAATTATTTTTTATTTACCATTTTTCAATGCAAAAGTGAAAACAACATTCATAAATTTTGGTTTTATTTTTTAATATTTATATTTTTTTTTTGATAAAATAACTTAACATTAAAGTTATATATTTCTAGGACATTGGAGATTATATATTTTGAATATTTGGTATTGAAGAAATTCAGAATATTTTGGTAAGCATTTTGTATAAAATTAATAAAACTATTAAAAAACTGCACATAAAAACATTTTTACTATTATGGTTTATTTCTAAAGACTTATATAAAACTTAATAAAACATATACATATAAGTATGCATAATATTTATAATATACAAATAACTTGTGAAAAATAAATAATTTCACATTAAACATTTTTGCACGTAATCCTTTTTTTTTTTAGATACCACGATGACGAAAGCACATAATATTTCAAAGGAATACAAAACACTTAAAAAATTATCCTGAAGTGTATATTATATTTAGATAACTGCACTCATATGAAAATGCACAATATATGATGTAACTGTGAAAAACTTGAAAAAAGAAAAAAACAACAACATAATTACTATTCCATAGTTATAATATGTTAAGTTATCGTATATAACTTATAATAGTTTACATATATATACAGCAAAAAAAGTTATCATCTAAGAATGAAGCAATTTTTTATTCTACATATTTTTTTGACATTTTCCTAACTTATTTAATTTTTCAAAAGAAAATTGGATTTTACGAAAAAAAAAAAAAATTGTGTTTTCCTTTTTTTAGTATATTGTTGCAGTGGATGTTGATTTGTGTATATAAGCATCGTGTTGCTTTAAACAACAACGTTACAGAAACGCAATTGTTTCGTTAATTTGTTATATTTTATTATTATTATTATGACATTTTTATTCGTTGTACCATATAATTTTTAATTTTCCCTTCTTTTTTATATTTTATCAAAACACCATGTTCCAAATGAAAATGAATTTATTTTATATAAAATATTATTTGTTTCATGTAAACTTCAATTGTATAAGTACATAAATATTTAAGCAACTTTTTATTTATTTTTTTGCATTATAATTAAAATTAAAATCTGTCAATCTTATGATTTATATTTTTATTAATAAATTAATAAAAAAAAAAAAAAAAAACACAGTAGTAGTGGTTATTAATTGGAGGATTGGAATCAATTTATAATTTATATTTCCCGTATCAGAACTTTAAAACTTTGCAAATTTGAATTTTGGACAAGAATAAAGTGTTAAGAATTTTTGAAATAAAAATGCAGCGAAATAAATTTTCAAATAATTTTCAAACCAAAAATCTATATTCACATTTTGTATAAATTATCAAATGAATAATTGTGCATTAAAATAAACTTTATATATAAATATCTACATAGCAAGTTCACATTTTTCGCATGCAAAAATGCATGGAAGCTAAATAAAACATTACATATACTAAAAAATTAAACAATTTGAAAACTTTCATAAATATGTTACGAAATGGAATGTTAAACATGTTAAGGATATTTAAACATACAAATATTTAATATTTATCATATAATTTCCAAGAAAAATATATTAAATTTTTTTTTTGCAATAATTTAACATTTCGACATGAAAAAAAAAATGAATAAAACGAGCTCCATAATTACCATTTTGCGTTACCCAGAATAAAAAAATATTACTAGTTACAATAATTATTTAAAATACCAGGGATTTGTGGCATACATTTATGTTTGAATGAATTTCCATTTAAGAGAGATTTATTTTTATAGTAAGCAAAAATACAAATTTTTATAAATTTGAGTAATTTTTTTTTTTTTTTTAACATTAGAAAAAAAAGTTTGCGATTTTAAAAATAATTGCAATATTGAAGTCCGGATGTAAAAAAATTTTCGCACAGTAACGGCTGCATAGAATTAACTTTGGCTTTAAGCAACAATTTTTTTGAAATTTCTCTTTCTTACTCATTATAGATACTCTCTTCCTTCCAATTTTTATAAATCAATAGCTCTGGTCTCATTAAGACAAGCGTCGAAGTAAACTAAGATTTCGTTGTGTTTTAACAACTTCGTAAAAATTTTATTATATTTGAAAGTTCAAGCAACACTTTTCACGAAAATTCTAACAACTTTCATTTGTATCAAAAATGAATGCTGCCCAAAATAATTTTATGGAATATAAAAGAAATTTAAGAGAAATATTTTCAAAAAAAAAAGCTTTCCATACTTTCAAGTACAACAAGTTAAAAACAAAAAAAATAAATAAATAAACATAAAAGTATATAAATTAGGAAAATTGAAATATAAAAGTTTAAATTTAGTTTAACGTCGTGAAGCCTCCTATTTAGACGTATCCAAAATAATTCGCTTAAAAACATAAAACAAAAAAAAATATTTATATATATTAATTTACATACATCTATCTAACTTTATATATAAAAGCTTTATAATTTTTTTTTTTAATTTTTTTTTTATCTTAGATAAAATATTAAAAAAAACAAAAGGAATAAAATTAAATTGGTCCAAGTAGTTTAAAATATATAATTATTTTCAATGTTAGTTAGCTTGCCTCAGGATTTGAAAATATAGAACAATATACTTTTTCTTATGGCATGTTCCTTAAAAAAAAACCATAAATTTTTCGATAAATTTTAAAACATTTTAACAAATATATCTGTCCATTAAAGAATTAAGTAGACAAAAAAAATAAATAAAAATAAAAAGGTATTCGGATTTCTTTTATAAATTCCTTTTCTGATAATATTATCAGAATTATAACTGCGATGAAATCAGTCTAGAGAAAATAAACGCAGGTAAATAAAGAAAAATTAAAAAAAAATCATATAAAAAAAAATTTTACAGGTAGCGAAAAAATAAAAGGAAATAAAAAGAATGCAAATATAAAAAAAAATATAAAAACAAACAAATAATATATATAGTACTATATAAAATGAATAAAAAATAAATAATAAAAATATAACCAATAATTGAATAAAAAAAATAGGAAATAATAAATTTTATTGGTTGTTAATTTTGTGATCGTGATCAATATTCGTTTTGATAATATTTTCTTAAAACTATTAAGATTTTACTTCTAAATATTCTTAGGCTCTATTTATTGTCGTCGTCGTCTCAATAGCACTATATCAGCTGTTTAAATTTCTCTATAATTGTTTTTCAATTTTAAAACTTCAGTATGGCAATGACATTTTAGCCTTGTGTTCTAATAATAATCATAATATATGCAAAGAAATAATAAATATAAATTCTATTATAAGCAGGTTGTACGAAAATAATAATTTTCTTTTTGTTTTTTTTTTACGAAGAAAAATTCTTTACATTTTTAAGTATTTGTTTACGTAATTAAATCTAAAATATAAAAATAATTTGTATATACATTATTTGGATATTATTTTTAATTGATATTTTTACTTAATAAACCAGTCAGTATTCATGTAATTATTAAGTTGTAAGGAGAATTATTTATCTAATAAATTTATTTTTATTAAAACCAAATAATTAAGGTAAAAGCTCAATTATCAATGTCTTTAAATTAAATACTAGCAATTACTGTAATAGCAGTATTACAGAGGGTGTATAGAAATAAATTAATTAAAAAAAATAATTACATATTTATTTTTTTATATTGAAAAAACTAGTAACAGATATAATTTCTGTTTATTCCGTGTATGGTATAGTATAGGTAGAATAGAATTGATAGCATAGTGTAGATTCAAGATCAGCTCTATTTGTTTATTATCGACACAAAAATTTCAGAAATTTATTTATTCTTCGCTTAATTTATTCTTCGCTAGAGAAAACAATTAAAAGTATAATTTTTTTTATACTTTTAATTGTTTTTTTATATATTTTATATAAATATTTATATTTAGGAATGAAAGCAAGATTTTTAGCAAATACTTCCAGAAAATAATGCTTTTTTTGTTAGAATCTTTCTGCAATTTTTTAACTTTATTTTTCACCGAATTATTATTTTATATTTTTATTTATATTTACTTATTATTTTTGGCATTAAATGTTGGCCGTTTTCCGTAATATTTCAATATTGCGTAATTTAGAACGAACTAAAGGATTTAAGAAAAAATCTACGATCGATCCACAGCTTTCAAGAAGTTTATTGCATCTCTTAGAAAGCAAGAAATAATTTAATGCCCTACTAAACGGATCCAAATTTATATTTTCCATAACAAAAAAAAAATCGATTAAATAATTCATTCTTTCGGTTTCTGTTTTAGACAATCACAATTATTATATATTTGGTATAATAGGCCTCAAATTTTTTTTAGGTTACCTAATTCATTTCGAAATGGTAAGAATTTATAAATCTAACAAAAGAAAATGTGACTCATAATTTCTTTTATTTTTCTGTTTTTTCAAAAAACATATTATTCAATTTAACCATTACAACAAGAACAGTAAAATAATAAGAATTAAGTCATCATTGGGATAATAAATTCATTATTTTAATGTATTAAATTAATTATGTCATTATTATAATTAACTCCTTTGAAATTAATACTATAGAACTTATTGTATTAAATTGAAAAAAAAAATATACATATAACGTTAATAGTTAAATATAAAATAATAAAGGAAAAAAATCTTTTATTTAAATAGCTTAACACTTTTCGAAGGTTATGTTTCTAATAATAATTCATGTTGCGTTCTACAAAACAGAACAAAATTAAATTTAAATCCAGAAATGATTTTAATAATATGAAAAATTATGTAACTGCATTATTATAATTTATTTAATAGGATTTTTTTTTATGTTTGCCATTAATTGATTTTTTTCTTTATACATTTGTGCAGAACATTTCTTCCATTTACAAATTATTCTTGTTTTGTGCATTCAAGAAATATATAATTTTTTTTTTTTTTTTACATATTTTAAATGACAAAATAAATTTTAATTTTTATTGGAATATAAATTTAAATGAATTATGATTACGTTCTTTTATAAAAAAAAAAAAAAGGTGCAAGGGTTTTAAAAAATTTCTATTTAAGTATTTTGTTTATTATAGAATTTTATTTTATTTATTATAGTTTAATAATATACATATAAATATATGTATAAATAAAAAAGTTTTTCTATCCAAAATCCTATATTTCTTCTAAAATATTAAGAAATTTATAAAAGATATAATAACACTGCAGAGCAGAAAATATCTAAAACTAAGTGTATGTGGGCTCACAATATTGCATTTAAAGTTAAATAATATAATAACTCATCCAAAAATCTATAGCAATTGAATTCTAGCAAAAGTTGCTACAATTTTTGTAGTTTTTATAGTTAGTTCTATCGAAAAGCAAATTATAAAGTAAGTTTCTGATATTTTTATGTCAATAATTGTCATAATCAAAGGATATATTACAATGAAAATGTAGGAGCTATATTTCCGTGGTATGACAAATAGAGAAGCTCTATCTGTTTTGCCGTAGAATATTGAACGTTTCTAATAAAGTTAGACAGCAAATCATTAGCAAAAAGATTGAATTGTCAAAAAATATTTTCAAAAGACGAAATTAGTTATTAATTTTTAATTTTTTACTGTGAGGAATTTTTTTTGACAGTTTTAAAATTATTTTCTGTATTAAAAATCTTTTCAAGTAGTAAACACATTTGGGGCGACAGCGACAACGACAGCGATAGCGACTACCAAAAGAAATTAGAAACCATATATCGTCTGCTCAGAAATGAAACATCGTATGACATTTATACGTTATTATTTGACAATAGCACCATTCGATTCCTCGTACTCGATTTTATAAGTACAACTACTTTGCAATATTCTTAATGTTGATTAAAATGTGTTTTTTAGATGAAAATTGTACGCTACTTGATATTTTTTCATACGTTTTTTTTAATTTTCAAATCTTTAAATTCAAATTACTCGAAGCTATACTTTTCATTATACGTTGTTTCATTTCTTAGCAGACGATATATTTGTATGAGAATGAACACAATTGAGACATTGTCGCCTGGCCCCAATTGTGTTTACTCCTTCAAGATTCTAGGGTCAAGTAATATCACGGTGATATTACAGTTTTTCCAATAAATACATGAAATATTTCAAGAGAATCTATCTATCTATATGTATGTATATCATAATTAATAATTTAAAGTTCAACATTCAATATTCTTAGAATATAAAATTTAATAATTTTTTTATTTTTCTTTTGCAAAAAGAGAAATTAAAAAATTTATTTTTATAAAAATAACCTAACACCTACTTTATAATAATTTCTGTGTTATAATAATAACAGAAATAAATATAATGTTGTATTTTTATAATATTATTTTTTTTCGTTAATTTTTAATTTTTTTTTTGTGTGTATGGAAGACGAAACAATTAAAAAATATTAGCCGTTAGCGCCGCCAATGGCTTAAAATTTTATGACACTTGTTGAATTATTATAGTACTATATTTTTGTTCTTTTTCAACTATAAGTATGTATACACAAAATGCTAATAACAATTAAATGTTCAAAATTATAAAATTGATATGGCAATTATGGCAGTTGAGGTAAGTTAAAAATAAGATATTAAAATAATTTATAATTTATTTATATTAAAATGAGAAAAAAAAGTTGTTGTTATAAAATCATAGCATCACGGTATTTTTTTTTTTTTTGTAAAAATCCTTGAAATTTTCCGGGAAATGAAAATTTTATATACCTATAGTTTTTTTTTTTTTAGTTTTAAGGGAAATAGAATAATAAAAAAAATAAATACATAACAAAAATAGTTAAAATCACAAGCTGGAACCTAAGTTATGTGGTATGTTTAGTACATAAATGAAATATATAGTATGTATATATTTGTGGCGAACCTGGATAGAAAATAAGTGTATTATTATATTTATTACAAATGTGCCAGTATTACATATAATAATTAGAAAAAAGTGATTTGGTACCTTACAGCAGGGGTTCCCAAACTTCTACCAGCCGCGACTCACAAATAAAATCCTAAGGTTTTCGCGACCCACTTGTAAAAAAAAAAGTAAAAATTTCAATTCATAAATTTGTTAATATCAAAATAATTAATTAATGAGGAGAATGGGCCTCTTTTCTATTTTTGCAAATAACATCTTCGACATCTACTTTTGTATTAGTGAAGTGAGTTTGATAATTGTAATTTATTGTAATTTATTTGTTTTTTAATGCAAACATTGCTGAAAATGCATATACACACGTTGTGAATGGCAGTAGTACTGTGTAAAAGTGGATATGAATTTTGTACTGTAATCTTTTTAATACAGATATTCGTTGAGAAAATTTTACAAGCACCTAAAAATATGCTTCAAACACATGCCTGCCCATATATATAAATATATCATAAAGTTAATTAAAAATCAATTAATACAAATAATAAATTTATTGGCGACCCACCTAGAATCAGCTCGCGACCCAGTCATACTTTGGGAACCACTGCCTTACAGCATACATTTTTGTGGTTATCACTACGGGATTGTAAATTGTTTTGCCTAAAACCTGCTGACACCGTTAATAACATAATATATACCTAATATTTCGCTGTATTGATAACAAATAATATGAAAAATTAAGGAATTCCCAAAAAGAAGAATTCTGCGTATACCTCATCAGTTCAAATTTGCAGTCAAAAATTCAGTTTATAAGATGTCACAACAATATTGCATGAAGTTTTTGCGTAGAAATAACATATTTATTAAAATCGTTCTTTTGCATTTTTCAAGTTATGTCACTTTGAGCACACATATGTAAATAGTTTATGTGGTGGTTCAACAAATAATAAAAAAATGTATATATAATAATCATAATTAGGTTTTCTAATTTTTATTTTTATTTTTTATGAATTAATCATAGATATTTTTAGTTAAAGGAAATTCCGGAATACAAACTTAAAAAAAAAATTCTTATTTTCATCTTCTTAAAAATTATAAAAAAATTATTCAATTCTGATCGACACATTATTTTTCAACACGATATTTTTTCATTTCTATGAAGATCGCATTATTTTTATTAGAGGCTTCTTTTTTTTTTTCACTGAAATATTTTCAAACGTCATTGTTCAAAAAATAAATTATCACGAGAAAACATAAGAAGAAAAATATAAATTTTTAATATATTTTTATTTTTGATTTTACGTCTGAAAGCCTTGGCAGCATTAATTTGAACAAAAAAAAATATAAAAAAAATAGTTATGGCCTATTCTTTATCTTAAAATTCTTATTTGGGACAAAATCAAACCTAAGGGAAAATTGTGTCGGCGGTATTTGAAAAATAAAAAAGTAATAAAAAAGTATCAAAAGCAATTCTTATATCCATCAATATTTAGTTTATTTTATTATAAACCTAAATATTAATAATAATTAATAATTTTTGGAAGAAACCACTTTTTTTTTTAACTTTGAAAAAAAGCTTGCATTATGTCTCCATACAAAATTTGTTGTCGGCAAAAGAAAATTTGAACAATTTAAGTGATATAAATTATATTTTTTTAGCTTAAGTACAAAAAAATTTATTGGACAGTGTAAAATTATTTGTTCTATTTTTAAGATCAAATGTTGGTGTCTGGCTGTTCCTTCATTGTATCGGTTTTTTTACTGTTTTTGGTTGTCGGTGTTTTTTCTAGCTCATGATATTTTAAGTAAAATATGCATTTTTAGTTAAAAACAAAAAAAAAAAACAAAAATTAATTTACAAAACGGTTACTAATTTATATAAAAAATGAAATCCATGTAAATTTTGTTAAAAAAAATTTTTTTTTTTTTGTTTTTGAGAACAAAAATGGTAGGTAAAGTTTTTGATTGTCAAGAGTGAGAATATATTTATTTGATAATTTATGCAAAAAAAAAAAAGAATATCCGAAATTAAAACACAAAGGGAGGTCGTTTATTATTTAAATCATGACCATGTATGTCAACTTTTTCAAATTATTGAAAAATAATTAGTAAATTTTATTGATTCAAAAAATTACATGAAATGTCATGAGTAAGAAATTTTAATTAATAGTAAATTTTTCTACATTTTATAGACCGAAGATCGAAAGCAAAGAGGAAGCAATATAATTCCAGATATTTGGCGACAATAAAATATAAATCCGGAGCGATACGAGAAATTTAAGAACAAAAAATATGAAAATGAATGCAAAAATAAGAAAACAAATTTATTTCGAGATTTATTCAGATTCCGAGTCAGACTAAATTTTTTTTCTCTAATTTATAATGTAATTTTTATATATTTAATAATTGCAATAAAAAAATAAAAAACATTAAATAATAAAAAAATTTCGAGATTTTTCTTCTTTTTTTTTTTCTAGCTCATGACAAATTATTAAGATAGCCAACTAAATTTTGCACGAGATTAGACTATTTTCAGTGCTTCTGGTGTTTTTTTATTTTTGAAATTTTTTTTTCGCTTTTTTCCACAAGGTTTGATTTTGTACCATTTAATTATACTGTGAAATTTAGTTTAAGTTACCAACACTCTTATGAAGTGAATTGCACTTAATTTATTTATTAATAATTTGAATTCGAGCTATAGCAAATAAAACTTAAAATTTTCTAGAAAATAAAAATTATTTATTAAATAATTTTTCAAGTAGTCTACTACAAATACAAACTAAATCAATATGTGCCTCATTACTACACTTTTTTATCTTAGTATTTGAGCAGATGGGATTTGTCACGAGCCAATTTCTAGTGATTACATGATTATGATTCCAATAGTGCAAGTGATTTTAAATTATCTCACATAATTTCAAGTATAGTTTTTAAATTGATTTAAGTATTTTGTGATTGCAATGAAAGTCAAATTATTATTTCAAGTGCTTGCACGAAATTTCAAATGATTTTAAATTATTGCTAAATGATTGCAATAAAAATGGTCTTCAAAATTATAATGAAAATTATTTCTTGATTTCTTTTATTTTTTATAACATTATTTTATCCATAGCACTTTCCCGAAAAGATACATCAAAGTTGACGAAATTCGTTTCCAATTTTTTTTTTGTCGGTTTAATTCATATTATGATAAAAATTATTTTGAAAAATTATAATATCAAAAAAAATAAAATAAAACACAAAAACACTTTGGAACTGCTGATGTTAGCTTTTAGTAAATAAATAAATTTATAAAAATAAAG
This sequence comes from Hybos culiciformis, assembly GCA_964007475.1. Taxonomy (NCBI): domain Eukaryota; kingdom Metazoa; phylum Arthropoda; class Insecta; order Diptera; family Hybotidae; genus Hybos; species Hybos culiciformis. The sequence continues at coordinate 92,338,567 of OZ023274.1, read as the reverse complement.
TAAAAGACTTTTATGTTAAAATTTTTTCCTATATACATAATCATATTATTTATGTGCCATAAAAATTTAACTCTATATAATAATAATTTAAATCTAAATTTCATAAAATATGTAAGTAAATTTTTTTTTTATAACACACAAAAATTTAAAAAAATAAAAATGTATGTTTGAGAATCAATAAAAAAAATTCCTAAAAAAAAATTATTGAAATGTTCTTGAAATAAAAATGTTTCAAAAAAAAAATAATAAAAAACATTGCAAAAATATGTTGAAAATTTTCTAACAAAATGTTTTATATGCTATGAAGTATTTTTTTTTGTTTTTATTTATAGCATATGATATTAAATATTTTTCTTTTTTTTTTTTTTAATATAAACCTGAGCTCTTTATCACTCTAGCTGGAAAAACAATCTATATGTATAATGAAAGTAAAGGTTAAAGTAAAAAGTTAATGGAAGATCACGGGAATTATTTACATTTAACCTCAAAGTATTTTTACCCACTAAAATGTTTAGCTGAAGGAAATTTTTTTACTAGAAGTTGCAAGTCTCTTATTACATTTTTATGTTTATATTAAAAAAATATTCGATAATAATAATTTTTTACACGTACAAATTTTTTTTTTTATAATTCTTTATGTCTAGATAACATAATGCAATATATGTTCACATTATGTTAAAGAAATAGGTAAGAAACCATAATTCTATCATACATAAAATATACTTGAGGAAAAAAAACTTTTTTTCTAATAAGGTTTACAAAAAAAAAAAACTCTCAAGGAAACATCACACACTAGATAAAAGATTAACATAACGTACAACGTGAAAATATGATATATAGTTTATGTAAATGGAGTAAAAATATGCGAAAATCTATATATATAAAACCGAAGTTGTATGTTTGTATGTTTGTCTGTTTGTCTGTTCCGAATAGGCTCCTAAACCGCTCAACCGATCGTTTTCAAACTTTCACCATGTCTTTGTGTCAGGTTGGGGGTCGTTATAGGCTATTTTAAAATTTGATTGGCCTCCTACCCAGGGACCTCCCCCGGGGGCGGACTTCAAAAGTTCGTCCGATTTCCTTCAAATTTGGTACGTAAAAAGAGGAAGTGATTACACACAGATTCCGTAACAAAAAAATTTGTTGACCTCTTCCCAGGAACCTCCAACCCAGGGACCTCCCATTGGGGCGGGTTTTAAAAGTTCGTCCGATTTCATTCAAATTTGGTATGTAAAAAGAGAAGCTGATTACACACAAATTTCGTAACAAAAAATTTATTGACCTCCTACCCAGGGACCTCCTACCCAGAAACCTCTTGGGGGCGGACTTTAAAAGTTCGTCAGATTCCATTAAAATTTGTATGTAAAAAGAAGAACTGATTACACACAAATTTCGTAACAAAAAATTTGTTGACCTCCTACCCAGAGACTTCCCCTGGGGGCGGACTGCAAAAGTTCGTCCGATTTAATTCAAATTTGGTATGTAAAAAGAAAAGAACTGATTACACACAAATTTTGTAACAAAAAATTTGTTGACCTCCTACCATAGGGACCTCTCCTCGGGGCGGACTTCAATAGTTCGTCCGATTTGATTCAAATTTGGTACGTAAGAAGAGGAACGCTTACACACAAATTTCGTGACAAAAAATTTGTTGACCTCCTACCCAGGGACCTCGCCTCGGGACGGACTTTCAAAGTTTGTCCGATTTCGTTCAAATTTGGTATGTAAAAAGAGGAACTGATTACACACAACTTTCGTAACAAAAAATTTGTTGAACTCCTTCACAGGAACCTCCCTGCGGGCGGACTTTAAGAGTTTGTCCGATTTCATTAAAATGTGGTAATTAAGGAAGGAAATAATTACACACGAATTTCGTAACAAAAAATTTGTTGACCTCCCACTCAGCGACCTCCCAGGGGCTGGATTTCAAAAGTTCGTGCGATTTTATTCAAATTTGGTATGTAAAAAGAGGAACTGATCAAACACAAATTTTTTAATAAAAAATTTATTGACCTCCTATGGGAGGACTTCAAAAGTTTGTCCGATTTCATTTAAATTTGGTATATAAAAATGATTAAACACACGAATTTTGTAACACAAAATTTGGCTCCCTCTTTTAAGGAGGCCTCTTCGAATATATAGAAATCAATTTCTTTATTACTAATAACTACAAAATATTAAAAACTAAACCACTACACCGTCTCTTTGTCTCGGAGTCGTTTTAGGCTATTTTAAAATTTGAATGACACCCTACGCAGAAACCCCTCCCGGGGAGGACTGCCAAAATTCTTCCAATTTTATTCAAATTTGATTCATAAAAAGAGGAAATGGATAAAAACACAAATTTGGTTTGGTTTGGAAACCTGTTTAAGGGAAGGATATCATTCGATTTCATAAATATAAGTGTTGAGTAAGTAGAAATGATAAATATTAATTCTTCTTAGATATTTTCCCAAATTTATAAAATAATAGCTCCTATAATTGTTAATCAATCTGACAACAAAAATTTCACTTAAAACGTGTGTTCCACAACAACGAGTGTGCGGGTACAGCTAGTTCATTATAAAATGAAAATAATGTGAATACTAATTTAATTTTTTTTTGGGCGGTGTACGTATGTTAATTTTTTTTTCTATAAATAATTATTTTCAATATATGAATAGAACTATGTCTTTAAATTTACTGAATTTTATAAAGTTTATTAAGTTTTATAAATTTATTTTATTATAAATTATTCTATTATAGATTTTCCCTGGTGAAAGAAAACTCATTAAATTCAGAGTTGTAGAACCCTAATCTTTTTTTTTTAACATGTTTTGCCTATACCTAAATATCTATACATAAATTTCTTACAATTAAATATTCTGTTGGAAAACTTAAATGGAAATTTTATATCATACAGAATATTGTCAAATATTTTTCTTGTGAAAATGAGAAAATATTTAATTTTTTTTTTTTACTTATACCGAAAGTCATGTATGGCTTGAGTCATTCATCCATTAATCTTAATTGATAATAAATTATTTGAAATATGTTTTTATAAAATTTTATGTTTATGAAATTTATAAAACTTAAAACATTGAAATTATTTTCCCGAGGGTATATTTTATATTACTTTTAAATATTTTTACTTTTCTTGTGGTAATAAATAAATTCTCCTTCGGGCTGAATCATTAAAGCTTTAAGTTTATTCTTAACCTGATCTTTTAACCTAAACCTGTCCTAATTATAGTACACAATGTGTCAAATGAAGCTATATATATTCATACAAAAAAAGAAAATTCAAGTATAATGTACAATGTATGTATATTTTCTTGAAAATATTTTCTTTTTCTATTTTTAATCTTTTTTATATAAAATTTATAGAAAAAAAAATTATTATCATAAGAAAAATAAAAAAAATAAAATAAAAACGACTTTGTATTTATGACAGCTGTATAAAATTATTTTCATTTCCCAGACATTTTAGATGACAATATTTATATATACGTACGTACAATTAAAAGGATCATGACCTCTGCACTATTAAGATAATTTTTCTTTTACATTATTATTATTTATTTACAAAATAAATATATAATAATAAAAGTGTAAGAGGGCTTTTAATATAAAATTCTGAATTTATTATTATAATTCTCATCATAAACATATTGCATTGAAATAATATTATATATACAAGTATATATAGCCAAACCAAAGCCAAAATACTGTATAGGATGAAAAGAAAATAAATCATAGAAAAATAAAAGAAAAGTTTCATTCTTTTTAAATGACAATACATACATATATAATGAAAATGAAATATTTCTATTCAACCTGCTCGAACAAAAAAAAAAACATTAAAAGTTTATCTTGAAAATAATGCTGACTTTAAAAATTTTTAACAAAAAAACAAGAAAAATTTGAAAAGAAATTTTTTATTATTTTTAAAAAAAAATTTCCACCGCAATTGAGCTTTTTTTTTTCTTTCTTTGATTGAATCATAAGCTATTATTTATTCGATATTCTTATTTTGTCAGCATTCATCTTTAAGGAAGACATACATTTGTTGTTACTAAGTTTAATCAAAGATGACATATTATAAAGATAAGAAGCACAGGAATAAGTGTAGTTTTCTCCCGCCAAAACTTCTCTTTGTATTGGTTGTTTTTTTTTTTATTTACACTTAGTTTTTATATGATTTTATTATAGGTGTACAATAAACAAAATCAGGGATGGACCCGATGAAATATTTTTTAAATAAAAATTCTTAAATTTAAACGTGTAACACGGATAAAATTTTATTTCTATTTTTCTTAATTTTAATTAAAGCAATTTAAAATATAAAAATTCGACAGCGAATAAAAGGATTTACTAAAAATTCTTGGCGATACTGCCGTTTGAAAATTTTGAAGGGCCATAACTCCAAAATGGGAGCCTTCCCGCAACAACCGTCTCGGATTTAACATTTTAGGGACCGCCTCTATTACCTACCGAAAAATAGGGCAAATAGGGCACAAAAAAAAATTTTCCATACAAAAATGTATCAAAACTTTGGGAGGCCCTATCTCAGAAACGGGGCCTTTGCCCCAAGAACTGATTTCAGTTTTGGGAGTTTGGGCCCCGCATCTACTCCAAGTTTCAGCCCATTCTGAGAGGTTCAAGGAAATGGCAGTTTAGCCAAATTCTTTATTAAAATAATTGTAACAGTGGTAGGAATCAACATTAATTAAACTGGATAAAATTATAATTTTATTCATTTTAATGAACATTATTTCCACCTTTCTTTCTTTTCTTAACAATCTTGATATAACTGGCGGGTGCAGATATTCAAAACATCTAAAGAAATATATCCTTACCGATTTTTACATGATGGGAACAAAAATAATTATATTTCGATCATTATACAACCTGGCAAAATATACTTTTTTCCTGACATTTTAATATATTTAATTATTTTTTTGAAAAAAATTTATTATTTTACAACTTTTCACTATTTTTTTTATACAACTTTTAAAAATTTACTTAACTTCAGTTGAAAGTTTTCAAATTTAAGTTTACATCCCTAATCATTTATTTTTTTCTTTATCGTTTTGTTTTGGAAAAAAAAGCAAAAATCGTGACGCGTTTAAAACAATAACATTTAATTTGATGACGCGTTTAAGGCAAAACGTGTAAAAAAAAAAAAATTCTTATTCATATACAGAGTGACTATACTTGCTTTAATTTTAAAAAATTCACTTAAAAATTTATAAAAAAATAAGTATTTTGAGTTTTATGCTAATAATAAATTTAGAAAACAATTTTAGAAATGTTACAAAATATTTTTGTTGTTTAAAAAATAAAAATAAAGGTTTTTTAAACAAAATAATTTCAATACAAGCTGAAAAATTTAAATATGTTGAGAGGAAAATTTATGCAATATACCTTGTAAATTAGAAAAATAATACACATAAAAATGTATTGCTGTCCTTGTCCAAAAAAAAGTTTACACTATCCTACTTATCTTTATAATATGTCATCTTTGGTTTAATATTGTCAGCGATATTAAAGTAATTATGAGATGCATTGGATACTAATTTTGATTGGATATGCAAATACTGGTTGGTATAATATAGGAAAAGCTTGTTTCGATCGCGTTCGTCCATTCTGATCTCATCACTGGCTGATGAGTGGACGAACTAGCCAGACAAATTTTACTCAAAAATAATTCACACTACTTTACATATAATAAAATATGTTATATTGATATGTGAGTTCAAAAAAAATTTTGAATTCACATATCAAATGTGGGAAAAATTTTACTATCAGTATTTAAATTTTTTCATAGTGTATTCCACACGTTGTACTATGTTAATATCAAAATGAGTTCAAATACGTTAATATCAAAACAAACTATGATATTTAAGTCTCAATTTCGGGATATATGTCTCGTAGCTGACTTTTGTTGATAATTTTGCTTATCGGTGACCGTAAGAGTTTATTATATCAATGTTATGTATGTAATTTTGTTATTATATGAATTAATGAATTAAAAATTAGTTTATGTCAACTAAAGTCAACTTTCTGACTCTTCATTCGCTTTTTTTTCAAACCCAAGATTATGAATATTATATAAATGTACATAAATACATATGTATTATGTTCAACATAAAATTATATAAAATTTTTTTATAATAATGAACATGAGAACATATTCTAAGAATAAAATTACAAAATATATATGTTATATAATTTTTCAAACAAACTATGATATTTAAGTCTCAATTTCGGGATATATGTCTCGTAGCTGACTTTTGTTGATAATTTTGCTTATCGGTGACCGTAAGAGTTTATTATATCAATGTTATGTATGTAATTTTGTTATTATATGAATTAATGAATTAAAAATTAGTTTATGTTAACTAAAGTCAACTTTCTGACTCTTTATTCGTTTTTTTTGTTCAAACCCAAGATTATGAATATTATAGAAATATACATAAATGCTTGTACTATACATATGTATTATGTTCAACATAAAATTATATAAAATTTTTTTATAATAATGAACATGAGAACATATTTTAAGAATAAAATTACTGTATATATTCATTCCCTTAAGAATTTAATTAGCACAAATATTATTTTATATAACATAACTTTTTTGTTGTTAATTGAAAATAATAATACATTATTTACATTTTATGCCATTCTATGTATAATAATGTACTAAAATATAATAATATATGCTTCTACATAACATATGTTTTCAGGATATGCTGGTTTAGCACTAATTAAATAATAAAAAAAATTTCTAAGTCAAGAAAATGGATTTTTATGTAATTTCAGTTTTATTACATTTTTTTTTTTGAACATTTTACATGCTTTAACTTTATTACTAAATTGTCATAATATGTACCTTACCTCTATATATATATAATAAATATGTTAAGAAAATCTATGTCAAATTAATTACTTTTGTTTTCTTGAATGAATTGTTATTATGTATAAACAAAAAAAAAACAAATAATTCTTAGAACCGGATTTTGTTCTACTTTTAGAATTGCAATAAAAAAATATACGTATATGCATATAATTAAATAAAATTGTAGTAAAACCCATTTATAATTCCACAGGAGTAATTTGTGCACATAGAAGTACTAAAAAAATAATTATTTTTTTGGGGCTGATGTTTCTTTTATTAAGTCGAGATTAGAAGTTATTGCAATTTTTATAGAGACAAGATAAATGTTTTTACAACCTCAATGTTAATAATAAAGACAGATATGAATATATTTGAATTACTAAGTGTACTTACTTCTGATTATTAAGTTATTTTTATAATTCAATAATAGAAGTAATTAAAATTAATTTTTAATGAACGTATTGCGCATTTTAAAAAATGAAGGAAATTTTTCTATTTAAAAAAATTTTTTTAAATTTTGTTTTATTCATTTGGGACGGTATCAGGCTTCAGTCATATTCAACGAAGAAAATCATAAATTTCCCTTCTGAATTCAAAAAAATTAAATTTTTTTTTTCATGTTGCATGTTTAAATAAAATTTAAACATTAAATATTAAACTGCATATATACCAGAATTATTATTGTTAGGGTTTTTTAGCTATAAATACATATTCGTAGTGTTGTTTTGGACAAGGGAAAAAAAACTTTGAAAAACAAAAGCATAGAAAAACATAAAAAAAAACTTATTTGTTTTATCAAAAAAAATTCTTTGATTCAATCATGAAATTTAATTCAAGCATGTACATATATATTTTGTAATATTTAATTTTTTTTTTATAGTAAAATCATTTAAAAATTTAAAATTTATATGAATATTAAATTAACTTATTTTCGTTTTCAATTGGGTTTATTTTTTGTTTAATTAAAAACTAAAAATACATTTTTTAGGTTAATTTTTCAATACTTTTAATATGAGCTGGGTACAAGTTTAATATATATAATAATAAATTGTAGTGATCCAGGGTTGCTGCTCTTTAAGAACTATACCTTTTCATCATTGAACTGGGTAACAAGAGAAATTGTGGAACTTCCTATTCACTTGTGTTCTAAATTTAACAGTATAGTAATGTTAAAAATGCATTTATCCTATCGTCTACAGAAAAAATCATCCTAAAATTATAATATCTTAATATTTTTCTACATAAGCTTCACCTTCTCATAATTTTGATATAATGTTAAAAATTAATCCAAATTAATTATGACATTATTAAAAAAAACATTAAGCACTATCTTATGTGTACGCGTTTTCATATTGCAATAACATCTAAATAAAGTTAATCGAAAATGACCTTATATATAGTTATATTCTAATTTAATTTATATATGGTCATAATTTCCCCGAGATTATATGGCCAATTTTTGAGAAATTGTAGCCTTCAGCTCGGTCATAAAATCCACGGGTTGCGAAAAATCGGTTGGTAACCTTTCAACCTCCGGCGGAACACGGGAAACTCATTTAGCCATTGATTAAAAAGCAAACAAATACAAAATTCCATTTTAGACAAAGTAGGATCGAAAACAATAGGAAATTAAATTAATGTCTAAACAGTAATAATTTTCCCGGGATTTTGTGGCCGAAATTAATTTTTGACTGGATTTTTATGGCCTCATTCTCGAGAAATTATAACCATTTAAATCCGTCATAAGATCTCGGGGAGTAATAAACATAATATGCTAGAGAATATTAACACAAAAAAGAATTTTTTTTTTGTTGAAATAAAACAAAATATTATATTTTTATAAATACATATATAAATTAAGGATATAAATCATAAACGAAAAAAAAAAATTGTTTTCATATGTAGAACATATGTTACATTTTATTAAAACGTCTATATAACGAAGAAACATTTTTTGATTTTTCACTAATAATAATAAAAAAAAAAATAATAATAAAATTGTAGGGATCAGATAGCGTGTCTTAATGTTATACATATAGTATTAAGTATACATGAACTATAGTAAAAAAAAAAAAATTATTATGATGTGTACATCCTTTTTGTAATTTTTATTTTCAAATTTATACATACTTTAGACATATTTTCATATTATACGTGGATATATGTATATAGAATACAATATAATTTAATATATTTGATTATTATTTAAAAAAAATAATAATTTATGTTTATATTTTTATTGAACACAACATTTATATGTATCTACAGTACACGTTTCATGAGTTGATATAAATTTTATTACATACAGTCTATTAACCCTGAAAACAATTTCCTTGATTTGATAACTTTTGAAAGCCATAGTAATTTTGAAATTTTTCATTTAAATAAAAAAATAATAATAGTCATGAAATGTTTGTTTTATATGGAAAATACCTGATAAAGGTAATTTTATGATTTTATAAGAAAAAATCTATTATAAATACTAACATTAAACGACCGACTGTGTTTTTATTTCTCGAAATATTATTATAACGATGGTATATCGTATATGGGTTTGTAATAGATTTTTTGAGTTATGTGCTTTGTTTTTCGTTGAACAGAGGTAAAAGGTAAAACAATCGTTAATCAGAAAGTTAAATATACCTACTCAGTCAATATAACTTATATTTTTTTATATTATCTAAATTTAACAAGTACTTGGCTTTGCATCGAAGGAGGGTTAAACTATCTGAATACACATGTATATTGTTATATTAAAAAAAAAAAAAAAAAAAAAAAATAATAATGATAAGTATATTTAGTAATAAACATTAAGCTTCTTTATTATTATAAATATTCTTTTATTTATAATCAACAGATGCCTATCTCGTTATATGAAACAAAACAATTATATTTTTATTTTATTTTTTTGTTATTTTTTGTTAATATATTGAAAAATTATTTATAGTTAGTTAATATTCTTTTGAATGAAAAACCTTCTAATTTTTTACACATAATTAAAAAAAAGGAAAAGGTTTTATGGCTAATTTATTATTTTGATTTATAAAAACATTTTGTGGACATATTAAATCAAAATTTTTATTAATCAGTTATTAAAAATACATAAATTCCAACGATTATTAAATTCGAAAGAGAATATAGTATTTTTGATCATTAATAAAATTTGAAGGCTGAAAAATTAATAAAAATTAGCTTTATGTCCTTTATGACTATATTTTTTATTTGATTAAACAATTGCATTATGATATAAAAGTCAGGTTTTGTTATCACTTTTACACAATAATTACGTAAAGCTTTTATAGCGACAGAACAATAATAATAATTGTTTTTTCCTGTTAAGGCAATAATTCAAAAGAACGTTAATTAAAAAAGCTGAAAATAGACAAAATAATTATAAATATAAAAGATACATATTTGTACATACCATACATACTTTTTTTTAACATTTTGATATTTCTAAAATTAGAAATTAATTTTTCCTTTCTAAATTCATAAAAAAAAAAAATTTATTTTATAATGTACTTATTGTTTTTCATTCACTAATTAATCTATAATGAAAGGTAAAAATTATAAATATTTTCCCAATTGTATAATAAAAAAAAAGAGAGTAAATGAATATGGAAAATTTCCAAAATTTTTTTATTTCAATTTATTATTTGAAAGCAAAAAAAAATAGAAAATCAATTTTTACTAGGCTACCTATAATTTGAAACAAAAAAACAAACCCTGAAGGACACAAATTCCGTCATAAGCAAAAAATATGTATGTTTATATAAAATATGCATAATATACATTTTTTTTTTAAGATAAAGTACAAAAATTATTTTCTTATTTTTTAAATTAAAATAAAAAAATTTTTTTTTAAAATGGTCAAATTCTGTAATGTAAGAAGCTTTTATTTAAATTGCAATAAGTATGCTTAAAATTTCAATTTGATATAACATTGGAAATAAAATTTATTGTTGTATTTATTTTAAGTCAAAGACCCAATTAATATAAAAGGCACATAAATACACTCGTATAGAATAGACTTATGTACATATTTAAAGGATTTCAAGGGAAATATGAAATTAGAAATATTCACATAGTTAATATTAGTCCCACAAAATTTCAAGAATAATAATGATGACAATCAAACTTTTTGTTTTTTTTTTATGTAATTAATTTTAATGAAAATTTCTATTTTTAGAATTCTTATAACCATTGCACATTAATAAATTGCCAATTATGTACAAAAATTATTTGTTTGAATATTCCTTGACATAACATTTCTGAGGCTTTAAAATATAAATTTCGCCGCAAACATTTATTCCAATAATTTAATGTTCACACAAAGTTCTTACAATATGATTTAATCCACAAATTTTTTTTTTGCCGGAAAAATATAGTATAATTACCATATTGGGTTTTTACCTGACAACAAAAAGTGCACCATAGATTTCAGGTCACGCTATCTGTATAATATATATATAATATTGCACACATTTTTTATTACACCGACGACAAATAAAAATATAAAAAAAAAAATAATTTTTCTATAAAACTAAAACATTTTGTTTGTGTATGCATATTATATGCATAAAAAATGTATATATATGAACATAGAGGTAATATATATAAAATACGTGAAAACAACAAAATGACAATAAATTTCAATGAAATATTATTGTTATCTTTTCATAAACAACATCGTAATTTAATTGCTGTAAAGATTATCGACTTTTTAATATTAAAAAAAACATATATATGATGTATATAATATGTATGTACATTGTACATATAAAAAAAAGAAAACACAAAAGCAGAACATTAAATTTTAATATTATTATATTATATGTTCATGATATATAAAAATTTTATTTATAATTTTTTTATATATATGCAACATACCTACATATATTATTTAAATGAGTATTATTTTTATGTTTGGTTAAATGAGAAATGGACATATGTGCTCATATGTTCGCAAAATATCAAGTAAAGTAAATAAAAAAAAAGAAAAACATTTTTTTTTTTTTCTAAAAATAAATAAAAAGAAAATTATTTATGTCCACGTGACATTTTTATTTTAGTTATAAGTAGCAGAAAAAAAAAAAAATTTTTTTGGAAGCTTTTCTTTTTTTCATTTTTTTTTTTAAGAGAAAGAATATGATTTTTTGTTTTTACATACCTAAGCTAAGTAATCTGTTAGAAGAAAAAAAAAAAATTAAATAATAAAAAATGAAAAAAAAAGCATCGCATAAATTTTTTATGAGACGAAATAAATATGTATGAGGAGGGTAAAAAAAAATTGAAATTTTTTAACATCTGATGTCGTCGTCACTTCGGAAAAATTATACAATTCATAAAATATATACATACATACATATACATAAATTAAAATTTATATAAAAAAAAATTTTTAATTATAAAATTTTTTATCATAGATATACACTGAGAAAAAAAAAATTATTTCCAGCTTAATAAGAATTTCTATAAATTTTCGTTAAATAATAACTTCAGATCACACAGACAACTGAATTGCTTCATTTTCTCACAATTAACTATTTTTCCTAGAACTACGACCTACGAATAAGTCTAACATTGTTCGGGAATTATATTCAAATTTTTAATTATTTCAATTTCGAGAAAATTTCATAAAACATAAAAAAAAATTAAAAAAGAAAAACATAAAAATTATATAAGGTTTTTTTGTAAAATTTTTCCTTAAAGTAAATATGTTTGATGTAATAATGTAATGTCCTAATGTCAGTGCTGTAGAGACTAATTTACTGTAGTCTAAAACTCCAAAATGTAAAAATCGTAAAATCTTATGTTAACAATAAAATAAATGTTAATATGATTATGAATAAAAAAAAATTTAATTTTTTAAAATCAAACTCAAAAATAAATTGAAAATTTTTGAAATATCGAAAGTTTGACTGATTGAATTATTCACAACCAACCGCATTGATTGTTTTTTTGTTTAAAACAAACATCTCATACAGAGCATTTAAATATTTTAAGTTAGAATCAAACAATTCAACTACACAAATAAACATAAATGTTGTGTGTTGAACAAGTTTGAATTGCGTTGAAGTTTTTCGTTACAAGAACCATTGTTAACTAACTATTTATTTAAAGCTTTTTTGTAAAATAAGGTTCTCTGATTTTATGTTAAAAATTTTTCTTCAAATTTCCCTAGAATTATTCCTAAAATTAAATTCTTATTTATAATATACCTAATTAATTATTTTTTGTTTGTTTATTTATTCTATTTTTATTTTTAAATGAAAATATGAAAATAAACTTTTAGATGACTATACAGAAGCTTTAATGAAAACAGCAGTTCTTAAAGAAATTTAAAAACATAGTTTTTTCAGTGTGAAATAAAGAAGAAAAAAAAATTTTCCTAAATACAAATAAATTTTTTATTTCATTTTAATTTTTGAAAAGGATTTTAACCCAAAAATTAAATAAAACGATAGAGATTTTTTTTTTTTGAAGTTTTTTATTTTATTTTATTTTTTTTTTGCATATAAAAATGATTTTATCAATTTTTTATTATTATTTAAAATAATATATTTTTTTTAGATTAGGCTGTTTGTAGGCGAATTAAGTGAATATGTTAATATGATTTTGAGAAATATTTTTTTTCATTTTTTTTATTCAATTAAAGTCAAGTTAAAAGTCAAATTCAAACCAATTATTTAAGGAAAATAATAAAAGGATATTATTTTTAGAAAATAAAAAAAGAAAATGTTTACGTATTTTCTTTTTTAATATAATTGGATTTTTGGTGCTAAAAACTGGTGACTACAGCTATCTCTAAAATTCCTACACAGTTTTATCATACACCGTAAATAAACAGATAGCTGGCGCAGCAATAATTTCTGTACAACCCGTGCTATGTATATAGTTCAAATAGAAATACTAAACCAAAGTTTAAGTATTGATCCATACCAAGAAAATAGTGTATAAATTATATAATATATGTATAGTACATTAAATATATTATAAACAAAACAAAATTTATTTTTAATTCAAAATCCAAGCCCTATATAATTGAAATAAGAAAATTATATAATAAAATTTAGTAAAAGAATCAGAATTTTATATTTAGGGAATATTCCCATAACAACTGGTGTTGGTGGTGGTAATGGTGTTGGAAATGTCAATAATAAATTTTCGTTTAATATTATGCAGAACACTAAAAAAAAATTAGATACATTTTTATTTAACAAAGAATTTTCATTTTGTTTGCATTTGAAATTAGTTATACATTTTTTTTTTTATTCTATAATGAATCTGTCATTTTCATACAGAAAGTGTTTTGTGCAAATAATTATGGTTCTTCACCTAAATATTGTGATAATAATTTTTGTCTTTGTATTTTGTTGACTTTTTTGTGTGAAAATTTAGGAAAAATTAAAAAAAGACAATAAATTGTTTTCACCTTAATTTATTTGTTAAATTTTCAGTAAAAAATAAATGCGGTTTTAAATTTGTTTTTAAATGGTTTTGACTTTCATTTTGACACAAATTAAAATATTATGCAAGAAAATTTAAGCTACCGTTCTTAGTTTTCTAGTTTTATATTTAGAAATATGTGTCACGAATTTCCAAAGGACATTCACATAAAAAATACTATGTATACAAAACATAACTAGTCAATCGTTTAATCAAGTTTTTAAATTATATGAATTTTATGAATATAAATTAAAAATGTAGTTTAATATTGCATTTAGACGTCATTGCTAAAAGTGAATGCCACTGTAAATCTGTACCCAACAACATTGAGACTTTTTCAGGTTTTACAAATTAATATCCCTGTTAAAATTGTTTTAAGTTTTTTAAAATTGATCGATTCAATCGAATGTTTCATATCTTTGTGATATTATTTTATTAATAAATAATATAAATAGTAATTTTTAATATTATTAAAGTAAAGGCTATTTTTTTTATTTTCATTCAAATCAAAACTTTTAACAGAGAATAAAATAATAGAAAAATAAAAAAGAATATTATTGACTTTTTATAAAAAAATTTTTAAATAAAAAAAATAAATAAACAGAAAACAAATCTAGTAAACAAAATAGAACATGGAAAAAATATCTGTTTCCTTATTATTTATCTTATTCTATAGAAAAGATGTGACTAGAATTTAATTCGGCTCATATTGTTGTTTTTTTACATAAAACGAGAAAACTTTTATTAGGTTGTCCTTGTAATTTGTTCGGCGTTGAATTTTATTTTCCTGAAATATTTATATTTAAAAAAAGAACGAAAAAAAAACAAACGAAAAATGTAGATATTATTTTATTCAATAGTACTCCAGGGAAAATTAATATTTGCTCTTTTATGGAAAAAAAATTTTTTTTTTTGTATAAACTAAAGGTTTAGCGAAATATTTTTTTAAACTTTAATCAATCTCTGGCATTCATAAATTCCAAATTTTTTTTTTTTTAAATAAAAAGGTTAAAAATTAAGGTTTTATAGGTATATAAATAACATTGTGAATATATTGCTTCATGACTAAAAAAAATATTCGATCGATATGTTAAAATTTTATCTTTTTTTAAAAAAATTATTTCTTTTATTTGATTATAAGACAGCAAATAAAATAAATTTTAGAATTGATTTCTATTCAAGTTTATGTACAAAAGCTCCAAATAGTATAGGTTGTTACAGAAATTTGCTTTTAGTGATCCTTTTGCAATTATTATATTTATTCAAAAGACTATTAATATTAATTTTTTTATACAATTTTTATTATTTAAATTTTTTTGTTAAATTTGTTTATTTATTTTTATTGTAAGAACAAAAAAAAGAACAAATTACAAATTAAAAAAATAATTACATAAAATCTTCTTGATACAATTTTCAAGCTATCCTCAAAACTGTAGCTATAATGAACATCTTGTAAGCTTGATATTTCGAATATTTTGTAAACCTTTAGTAAAATTTTCTATTTAGATTTATTCACTGCTCAGCTTAAATAAACCAACTTATTTTTCAAGCGAAATAATTATTTTTACTTTCAATAAAAAGATTCACTTAATCCTAAGATCAAAAAAATTATTTTTCAATCCATTGATAATCGCATGTCCTTAAAAGGATTATAAATAATAAAGAATTAAATTTTATTCATAAAATAGAAGAATTATAAATTAAAATTCTTTTTTTACAATACTCCTCTTCAGTAAAAGTATCCTTGTTATAATTTTTTTTTGTTGAATTCGGATGCCAATTAAAAGTTAAAAAAAAAAATTTTTCACTTGATTTGAATAACAAAAAAAAAAGGAATTATATTCCACAAACTTTTAAAAATATCATTATTTCACTGCTCTATAGCTAGAACTTTAAACAAACAAAGCTTCGCATATAAATTTCCTAAATACATATTTTTATCAAAACTTATTTGTACACCACAATGAAATTGAGTTATTTTATTAGTTTTTTATATGGTTTTTGTCTGCTTTATATCATAAAGGAAGTATAAATAGAGAAACTAGTCCCATACAAAAAATTCGAATAAAAAAAGTTAAACAAAATTAGATCAGACCCCCAAGCTTTTATTTTTGTTTAGAATATATCGCTATAACGAGAGAGCTTTATAGCTTTTAAAATATTTTTTATATAAAGCTTTTAAAAATAAACAAAATATTTCCTTTATTATAATTGTATTTTAATGTTTACTACACCCAGAAAAAAAATGCTAGTTAAATTAACAATTTTTAACTGTTAAACAAAAATTGTTGATGTTAAAGAGAAATTTTTTAAATTAAACTAATAAGTATTTGATCTAAGTAAAGATGCTTCTTATTTTAACATTTGATTTTGTTATTTTAAAATGTTTCAAACAGTTATTTAGTAAAAGCTGAAAATTGTGATTTTAACAACATTAATTGTTATTTTAAATATGTTTCTTTCGAAAGAAATAAAATTTTACTATTCTCTCTTTTAAATTAAAAACTCTTCTGTTATTATAACAATTACACATTCAATTGTTGATATGACAATAAAAGCTTTTGAAATAATGTTTTTGTTGTTATTTAAAAATGGTACATATAACAATAAAAATTGTCAAAGTAAATACGGCATTGTTAAAAAAAAGTTTTGGTTGATTTAAAAAGCTACACTTTTAAAATAAATATTTATCTTGTTAAATTAAAGAACTCCGCTCTTAACGAGACAAGTTAAGAGCGGAGTTCTTTAATTTAACAAGATAAATATTTATTATGTTTATATTACCGAATTTATATTTTCTATTTAATACATTGTTGTATATTACTGACATAGCTCAGTGGAAGACTCTACATCACATTGAACACAGCGGTTAAGCAACGTCTCGTAGTGATAGTACTTAGATGGGTGACCAATAAAAAAAAAAATAAAAAAACAAAAAAAGACGAAAAAAGCGAAAAAAAAAACAAAAAAAAAAAACAAAAACAAACCAAGAAATTTAAAAAAAAAACAAAAAAAAAATTTAAAAAAACAAAAAAAAAAACAAAAAAAAAGAACCAAAAAAAACCAAAAAAAAAAACCAAAAAAAAAACCAAAAAAAAAACCAAAAAAAAAAACAAAAAAAAGGCGAAAAAAAAACAAAAAAAGGCGAAAAAAAAAACAAAAACAAACCAAAAAAATAAAAAAACAAAAAACTATTTTAAAATAATTATTTCGAATAGTTAATTTAACAGTTTGGCACCGTAACAATATATTTTTTTTTCAACTGCTAAAATTGTTATAATAACAACTTAACATTTTAAATATAACAATTTTGTGTTAATTTTAACAATGTAATATGTCTTTTGAATTAACAATTTTTGCAATTTTAATTTAACTATAAACCCTTTTGCGCAAAATCTATAAAGATTTTTTGTTAATTTTACCTATAAAATCTTTTAATTTAACAATTTTTTTTTCTGGGTGTAGTATTTGTTCTCTATAGAAAAAAAAATTTGTGTTAGAATGTAAATAAAAAAATTATATTTGAAAGCAGACGCCGACGCGATCATAGATTTTGAGCGACCGTAAGGTACGCAGCGACAAATTTTTAGGTGAAAGCGATTACTAGCAGTCATAGAAGTTTAAAAAAAAAAAAAAAAAAAAACCAAGCAGCGACGAAAATTTTTGTGTTTTTTTTTGTTTTTTTTTTCTTTTTTTAGATTTTTTTTTTTTAACGGTTTTTTTTTTTAGCGATTATCAGCGACGCAGTAGCGAGCAATAATTTTTTTTTTTAGCAGCAGTTCCAAAAAATTGAAAATATCGCTGCTAAGCCGCAGCGACCAAAAATATGATGATCGCGTCGGAGTCTGTTTGAAAGCATTAATAAATTCATTTTATTTCATGTTTATTTACATATCGTCGGTCTCGTGCAAAAAGCACGAAACTGTAAGTTTGGCCGTTTTGAACTAATATTGTACAAAAAACATAAAAAAACTAAAATATAAATATGTTCAAAGTCGAAAGTTCTCATAAATTATCCGCAATGACTATTTCTATTTTCCCGAAAGTACCAAAACGTACTACAAAAAAAGAAAAAAAAAATTTCAAAACCAATTTTCTCAAAACTATGTTTTTGCAGTTTCGTGATTTTTGCATGAGACCGACGATGCTCGCATTATTTTATATTATTGGAATAATGATTTTTTTGTTCTTTTATTTTGGTTTGTAAGGATACTTTCACTTTTTAAGAATATCCCTTTCAAAAATATTGAGTCTTTTGTTATTAAAAGTGTTAATATAACAAACTCCAAAAATTTAAATTTATGTTCATAACATTCGTCTGTTTCGGTGAACCAGAAATCATATTTTTTTGATAATTTTGTTGCGTCCAAACAGCAATGTAATTATATACTGTTTGTTAAAAAATTATTCTTATAAACATTTTGAGCAAAATAGTTATCAAAAAATTTTTTTAGTTAACTTATGATAAGAATTTTATAAATTTCAATGAAGACGAAGATACTAGTTTTTGAAAAAAAAAAAAAAATCATAGATGCAATAAATTGATATTAGCACATAACAGCAATACATATTTAGACACATATTTTTTCATTTATTCATTATAGTTATGATTTTTCGCACAACTACATTCGAATTTTTATAAGTTGTGTAATTTTAAAACTAAACATCCTCAAAATTGAAAAAAATTAATGAGTATTAGAGAGAATAGAAAAGCTTTTTTGTATACATATGTTTTGGGGGTCTGAAAAAATAGGAAAAAAAATTAAACCGATATTTTAAAAAGTTGTTTGACATAGTTACTCTATATTATACTTCCTTTATGTTTATATCCTTTATTATTATTATTTTTTTTTTTTTAACTTCTGAGGTTTTATTAAGCTCACGTAATGTTTTTTTTTTTACCGATATTCATTGATATTGAAAATTGTTTTTATGTGTTGTAGGCAAGAAAAAAAATTGTTACAAAATGTTCATTAACACAAATATTTTTTTACACATTAATATAACTTGCCGAACAATTTTGAAGATAAGGTGAAGGAATGAGTTGTTGTCCAAAAGATGCAATTAGTATTTGATAAATTTTAATGGGAAAATTGTAAGGCTTAAAGAAATCAATTTTGAATTTCATTATTTAGGAAATTATTCTAATTTTAGTTTGTCATGAGATAAGTTTTTTCCTAAATTAAATTACTGATCACACAGTTTTCCCATGTTCCAATGCTAGAGAGCTTTTGCTGCGAATGGCTTAGCATATATAGACTTTAATATTAATACCACTGCAATGCAAATACTTTTGGCGGCAAAAAAAATAATTAGATTTAGCAAAGTTTAACTAAATCGCTAAATATTTTATTTCAACATAACTTTATTTCATGATACGCTTGTCTGAATATACTTATCGAATTAAATAAAATAATGTTTATATGATGTACATATTTTTAACTTATACTTTAAATTTGTAACTTAAGCGAGGGAAACAAAAATGTAAAAAAAAAAAATTAAATAAAAAAAAGGAAATAAAAAGGAGGGGAGAAAGTTAATAAAATGAAATGAAAAAAAAAAAAGGATGAATAAACAATCTACATAAGTTAGTTTTTTTTTTTTAATACACTTAACTTTATATTTGTTGTCCTTTGAAGAAAAATTGTTGGTAAAGGACATTTTTATATATATTTATTGAAAATGTGGTTACAACTTTTAAGCACACAAAAGACTGTGTGTGTTTTTTGAAAAAAGAATTTATAAAGCTATATAAGTTTATATTATTATAAAAAAGTTATTATCACCTTCTCTTCTATTTTTCCTTATTAATTATTTAAATGAATAAATTTATACTATGAAAATAAAAAGCATATCTTATGTAGAGAATGCCAATGAGAGGAATAAAAAATTCAACCCATTTTGAACAATTTAGGTACAAAGAAAAAGCAAAAAAAAAAACAAGAATAAATTCTGACCCTGAATCTATAATTTTATAATTTTTTTTTTGCATTGAATTTCTATTTGAAATATATAAAGTTTTGTAGTCAGAAGTTTTATAAAAGCAGATGTTTTATAGGCATAGAATTTTCATTGGATTATTATTCAGTTAACATTTATGTGCCTATAACAAAACTTTTTGTGAGCTTAAGAATCACTAAAATGGCGTTTAAAGTCTTAAAGTTGACTTCTACAAATTGTTATTGGACAGCTTTAAGTCGCGATTTCTTATTATTACTACATATTATTTTTGATCAACTTAATTATAAAAAAAATTATAAAAAAAAATTAATAAACCTGATTGAACTGAAATTCTAGGCACATTCGTTACGAACTGCAAAGAGATATATGTGTATAAAAAGAAAGAAGAGAAATCTAATTGTCAATTATTTTTATTTTTCAAAAAACTATTATAAATAATTGTTATTTTATAATATGTTATAACAACATATAAATCTTCCAAGTTTATAATTTCACCTTGTCGGTGTCATTTATTCTTTTTTGGCAACATTTTTTTTAATTTTATTTTGCTTACATTTAACATTCACATAATTTATACACACTATGAATTCCAAACTTACCTTCGTACAAATGAATAATATAAAATTACTTTCAGACATTATGTCGTTTAAATTTTAACCCAGAGAACCAAGAACAAAAACTTTTAATAAATTTTAATATTTTATGTTTGACAACAATTGGCAACATTTTCTTTCCTTTTTTTTTTGCTTTTAAAAAATAATTCTAAGCTCAACAAAAACATAACACATAACAACAACTAAATTTTATGCTCCAATAATTTTTCCAAATGCAAATATAATAAATATGGAATTTTTCTAACGTAACAAAAAAAAAAAAATTATGAAAACTATAAAAAGAACAAGTACTCATATCTACAACAAAGGTCTAGAGAAGTCGCCGATTATCTGTTTTGAGTGCAAAATGTGCAAATTATACTCGAGTTGACCCTCAAATCACAAATTGTTAAAACATATTATCTTTGAGAAATATATATATTTCGTATTAACATGCTAATTCAAAATTCCACATAATTCATAATCAAATAGAAAGATTGAATTTCGAATTTTGAGAATCGTAGAATGTCTAAATATACTAGGGCGAAACCAAAATAGGACTGTCATTTTATTCCAGCCAGAAGCTAATTTTATTGCTGATATAAAACCAGAATTAAACAGATTTTGATAAGCTCTGCTAATAAATTGAATATTAGTTATGACAGATTTTGGGGCCTTGAAGCTAATTCAATGACAAATTGAATCATTTAGTTTTGTTTTGAGAATGTCAAGCAATCGCTCACTGGACCATTAGATTAGTATAAATGTAAGTTATATTCTTGTTACAACTTTTTGTGCTGTGCAAAATTTAAGATAATCCTAATAAATTTAAAAAAGGGTTTTAAAAACTGAAGAAAAAAAATAAATAATATTTATGCCAAGAAATTGAATTTTATTTTATTCAACAAAAAAAAGAAAGAAAACTAAATTTAAATTTTATAACATTGATATGATTGATCAATTTTGAATACTTTTTGTTCCTGGTAATTTGTAGCATAATTTACGAATAATAAAGGCAACATAAAATAAAATTTTCCGAAAAAAAAATTTTATATTTTGTTGATCTTCTCGATGAATAATGATTTTTTAGGATAAAATAAATTTTTTTCATGAACCATTAACTTTGTCCTTAAAAAATGTTTATAATAAAGTTGTTTCAAAAATCACTTAAGAATTCATTTTTGAAAGAAAAAAAGAAAAAAAAAAAAAAAAAAAACAAAAAATCGTTTATAATTCTCGAGACTTTAATAAAAACTTCTCAATTTTGTTGCAAATACATTTTATTGATTTGGCAAAATGTTTGAGACAATGTCACAAAATCATTATTGAAGCAAACATTCTTTACAATCATAATTTCATGTGTACCTTCTTGTTTTCAAAATAAACATTTTTTGACAATTTTAAATTAACTAAACGAGTGTTACAAAACAGCAATATAACAATATACATAATATCTAAATTTAGAATTTTTAATTGATAAATTTGGTTAACTGAACATTTCAAAGCTTCTGTAGCTTCTGTGTAGTACAAAACATTATAAGAATTTCTTGACTTCCAACCTTTTTTTTGCTTCTTCTTTTTTTTTGGGAACATTTTAAAGAAAATATATTATTGTATATATATAATATATATAATTATTATTTGAAGGTTTTTTATTAAAAAAAAAAAAAATCTTTTATTTTTCACACTTAAAACGGTATTTTATGTAAATAAAATTATTACATAAAAGAAATAAGGGCAAGCTCAAAGACACAAAAAAAGTCTGCATTTGACATAGAAAAGCAAAAAGGAAATAGAAAATATTTATAAATTTTCATTTGAAAATGTACACACATATAATAAATATTCAAAAGTTTTTTTTTCTTTTTTTTTATTATTATTATTATTATTACATATTTTTTTTTCGGTGTTTTGTTAGGAAGAAAATTTATTGTAATGTAGAATATATGAATAGATAGATATGTTTTCTATGTTTTAGATATACATATATTAAAATACATATATCTAATATATGTTTAAATAGAAAAAATTTACCTAACTGCAAGACATTTCATTTTTGTTGCTAAAATAGAAATTCATATGAAAGCGTTAAGGGTTTTCAAGATATTTTTTGTTTTCTATTTTCTATTTTAATTTTGAAAAGAAAAAAAAAATTGTAGGTAGATAGATAGGTATATATTTTTATTATTTTTTCACTTATGCTTTAAGAACACTTTTATGACCTTCAATTAATTTTTGTTTATTTTAAATAATAATAAAAATTTCAAGTTTAATATATTTAGTCTAAAAAAGATATTATTTTCTTTCTATTTTTGAATTAAAGGTAAAATTTAGAAATAATTTTTTTTTTTCGCATTACAATTTTAGGGAAAAGTATAAGGAAGTAAATATGGTTTAAACTATCTTTCTGTTATTAGACCATCTATACAAGTCATGCAGATATATTTTAACTTCATGAATTTAAAATCTCGCTTGGCTTTTATTAAAAAATAAAACAAACCCCTTTAATATTCTATCAACGTTTCTGTGATATTAGAGATTTCTCTCAAAATCCCATTTAAAAGCGAAAACAAGTTTAAAAAAATCATCAGTTATCAAAGGAGAGAAAATAAATCAATATAGCCCTTAAAAACCTTTTTACATAAATTATATTATCTCTGTATGTGATAAATTTACTTTGAAATACAAAAATATAAAAAATAAATGACCAAAAAATTCTACCTTGAATGTCATTAAAAAAGCATATTTTATTTTTACTATGCGAATTACTGTAACATTAAACATTGTTTCGCCACATATGTGAATATTCTAAAATTATGCAAATAAGTAAAAGTTTGATCCTTATTAATTTAACGTCAAACAAGAAAAATCCCACTTGAGAATAATGACACAAAGAGAAAAATTTTGTCTTTATAGTTATGATTATGTTATGTTTTTTTTTAAATAAAATTCAAAATATTCTTCATGTTAAAGTAGCATAGCAGAGATGATTTTCCATTAAATACAACGTTGTTTGGGGGAACATGAATTACACAATGGTTGAACTAGATTGATAACTATTCTTAATACAAGTTTTTAATCACATTGTTCTACTCCAAGTTTAAATACACCTAGATCCACTAATTTAAGATTTTCAAGCAAATAAGTATATTTGACTTTAAGGATACGTTCTAATTCTTTGTAAAGTATAAAAATCATTTTGTGAAAAAGATAATTCATACAATGTTAACAGGATCATCATGTAAATTTTGATTTTCTATCGAAGAACAATTTCGAGTTTAAAATTCATGCTTTATATGCGAATTGTCGTCAAATTCTGAGCTAGAAGTTAATAACTTATTAAATAAGTATATAAGTGAAAGTTTAACATATTTTATATTTATGATTTTTAGTAAACATAAAAAGGGAAAAATTTTTTTACCTTTTTGTTTATTTTCATCATGATCATAAAAATATAATATGCATAAATTTATTTTAATTTATGTCAACAACAACATCTGGTCGTTCCTTTTTTTTTCAAACAGTTAGTTGTTTCCAGACGTTTAGGATTTCCTTATCCTTGCATAACTTTATTTTCTTTTAAATTAAGAAAAGCTTTCAAATTTCCGGAAATTGTATTTCGTCTTTAGCAAATCTTTCTTAATTTCGAATATAAAATTTCGGGAAATGAGAATTTATTTATATTTTCCATTTGCTTATTATATCTTTTTGAATTTTAAATTCCTAGATTAGATAATAATTTAATATCCCAAAAAAGTTTTTATTTCCTTTCGGTTTTCATTATATATTTTATTTTCTTTAAAATAATTTAAAAAAAAAATTTATGTTTTTTTTATAACAATTAATAATAAACATTTTTGTGAGTTCAAAATTTAATATCTTAAGTAAGTTGGATATAAAAATGTCAATTAACATCATCTCTTTTCATATGTTTAAAAGATTTTTTTTTTTAATTAAATAAATCAATTTAATTTAAAAATAATCAAAATTAGTGTCCTGATATAAAAATAAAAAAAAATTAATATTACTAAATAGTAAATAAATAAGGTATATGTAAAGAACTAAATATTTATTAATTAAAAATTATGTTAAGGTAAATAATTGTATGCAAAATTATGATGTTTAAAATAAATTATGAATAACATTATGACTTTTGGGATAAAATGTGAAAATATTCATTATAATATACATTTTTATATTTAATTATTTAAACCCTATCATCGAAGAATTTTTAACACTTTAAGATTAAGAAAACCATCATAACAAGTAGAATTTTCCATCTTCTTCTTAATTCTAAAAAAAAAAAACAAATTACTTTGCAAACGTATAAATTGTACGCACATATGTATTAAACATTTGTACGTATGTACCATATATCTACAAAAAATATATCTAACCTTATTTACAAAAAAATTTTCTTAATTAGAATTGAACTTATGTGTTTAGTAAAAGTTTTCTCTTTTCCCACATATATGGAATAAGCTAAATGAGATATTAAAACAAAAGTTAGAATAATTTAATTTAAATTTAATTTCATTCCCTTTTCTATATACCACAATTTTTAACAAAATTCAAATTATATAAAAGATTTTCGGAAATTTTTTTGAAATAAAAATAATATTATTATAAAAAAAAAAGATTATTTTTAGGTATTTTAAAAATCTATTTTTTTTTTACAATAATTTTATTACTCTTTTATAGCTTTATAAAAACGATAGCTGTGCGGCTTATCGGGATTATGATATAAAGTATTATAACTTTTTAATTAAGTTTTAGAATTTTAAAATGAAATAAAATTTTTTAATATTTAATTAATTTTCATTCATTTAATTGTCGCGTAACATAGAAAATAAAAAATTTTGTATCTTGAATTTAGAAAAAATTGTAGCTTTATAGGAAAATGAAAATTCTTTTTAATAGTTCTAATTTATACATTGAACTTATTTGCATTTTAAAGTCAGTAATAACTTGTACCGAAAATAAAATACAAATTTATAATAAGATTGCAGCTCACAAAAGCATTACGTACACGATAATTACAGTAGTAAAGTACATACAGATATATTTATTTATGTGCTGAATATTATAGTACCTTTATTTAATTTTTGAGTAATTAATTTTATGCAAACTTCGCAGTTTCCCAAATTAGTTGCAAATTTTATATTTATTTTTAAATTATCTTAGTTTCCTTCTAACGTATTTAACAAAAGTATTTACATTCTTTTAAACTTTATTTCTTTACCTCTAATGAGAAAATATTAATGTTTCAAACTCTTTTATAAAATTATTAAATTATTAAATTGTAGTAATTTCGTTTGTAATTTTTAACTTCATGGTATTTTCAATATCAAAAATTTCATGCAATTTATTTACTTTTCCTTACTTTCCTGTTCCCTATATAAAATTGTATTTTTATCAGCATTTATTTTCTCCAAAAGAAATTTATTTTCATGTCATATCTATATGCTTTTCATAACAGATTTTTTCAAAAACCCTCGGAAAATCCCTTTTAAGCAAAAGTCCAATGTACACAAAAAATAGAAAGAAATTATGTTTGCATGTTTTTAAGTTGGAATGTCAAATGAATACAAAGTGCAATGCTTGTTTACTTTTTTTTCTTTTCTTGCTTTATACATAATTGATTAAAAAGTTTTCCTCTTTGTACAATTTTTCAGCTTTCATTTGCATTTTAAAGTAAAATTGATACCAAGTGAAAATTGAATACATATATTTGCATTTCGAATGAACTGAATTTGATTTTATGAAAAAAAAAGAAGCAAATATTTTTATAAAATGTTAACAAGACCATAAAGAACATAAAAAGCTAGAAGAAAATAATTTTATTAAATAATTTTTATAGAATAAAAATGTAATTTCATGAATTTCAATGATTTTCATAAATAATATTATTTTTTGAATAAGTGTAGTTTTTAAAAATAATAAATAAATTCAACAAAAATAAGGGACAAAATCAAATTACCTTTAGAAATAGAGTATAGTTAGTTAATTAATTAATAAATTTAAATTATATTTTACAAGATAAACTTGGGAAATAATAACTACGATGAGGTTTAAAAATTTTAATAGTTTAACGTAGATGGCAACAAGTCGATCGTGAACTGGGTGAATCTGAAAGCAATCTAAGGTCGATTGCGACGCTCAAAAATATAAGGAAATGTTATCTGGTTTAGGTTTTGATTTAGACCGAATTATTGAAACTAGTGTTACAAAATTTTAAGTCATAAACTGATTTTTAAATGATATTTTTTAAAAGTACATAACAAAAAAAAATATTGCATAAATATATTTTCATTTTATGCAGATTTTATTCGGTTGAAAACGTTATTAATAGTAATATACAATAAGAGTTTTCCCAACAACAAGTAAACTTTAAACATAAATAAACTTAAACGAAGTATCACAAGTTAGTTTGACTATAAAATTAAAAAAAAAAAAAATAATAATAATCATGCTAATTATACGCTCTATTTTATGTTTTCAAGGATAATATAGATAGATGGTTGATTTTTATATTTCAATCCACTATATATAATTTGATTTTATTCGAAATAAAAAAAGATAGTAAAAGAAAATTTGATACGTATTCATTTATTTTTTAACTATTAAGTTAAATTTTTTTCGTTTAATTAAAACCGAAAATTAAAGTACAAAATAAATGCTATTTTTTGCAATAGTAGTAATAATAATAATAATAAGTGAGTAATATTTGAATACTTTCATGTATTTTGTAAAAAATTTAAAAAATAGATTACATTAACTTATTTTTAGAATAAATATTGCCAGAAAGGTCTATCTGATTTAACAAATTAAATTTATTTGGATAATGCTATCATGTAATAAATTTTTATTCATGCGTAGGTAGTTATTATTTGAATTTGAGATTGAATATAATGATTATTGAGATGAAAAAAAGATTCGATTTTAAAATGAAAATAACTATTACGAGTTAGAATCTTTAGTTCAAATAGAAAATTAAATATTTTCTCATTGACTATTCAAATTTTCACATTCGGATATTTTAATTAAACGAGAACAAACATAGTTGAAATATATATTTATATATATATATATATATATATTTATCTTCATATTAATAATGTCAAACCTATACATATTAATAAAATTTTATTCGTTTTTCTACTATTCCTCTTATGGAAAACTTTTTTCAAATGGCCTTTCACGGGCCACATTGATATCGTAAGCTAGGGAATTTCGAAATTTGAAAAACACAATTACCAGAAAATTCATACGCCGGTAATAAAATTTTAATCTAAAATTTAAAATAAATAAAAATAGCATTTTTAGAAATTATTATTAAATGAATAAAAACTTTAAGAATATAATTATTAGATTTTGCTATGCTTTCATAATCTGATTTTTATTTTGCTTTTGAGATTTTTTTATATTTCAAAGGTATATAAAAATGTTTGTGTTTATCTTTCTTAAATGAAGTTAAAGGTATAAAGGTATATGTCGTCATCGTACTTTTTTGTACGTTTTAAATTCAGGGTAAAAAATATAAAATTTATTTTTCTCAACGCAATTAAAAAATAAAAGTTGCTAGACTACTTAATTATAAAAGTTTTTTTTTATTTTAACGTTTTTTAATTAAAATTCTAACAAAATATTTTTAAATTGATAGACAACACAGTTTTTCTTTTCGCAAACTTAAGCAATTTTATGAAAATTATTATAAATTATGAAATTATATTTTCAAATTAAGAAAATAATAAAAAAATATATATATTTATTACACTTTCTGAACTAATTTAAATGAATTGAATTTTATTCTTAATTTTAATTTGTAATAAAATAATTTTAGAATTAAAATAATACCTTTCATTTAAATTGTAAAATGTCC
Source organism: Hybos culiciformis (assembly GCA_964007475.1). Taxonomy (NCBI): domain Eukaryota; kingdom Metazoa; phylum Arthropoda; class Insecta; order Diptera; family Hybotidae; genus Hybos; species Hybos culiciformis. Next base: position 92,309,799 of record OZ023274.1, on the reverse strand, counting down.
AAAATTAAAAACTTTTTTTTTTTTTATTTTTCGATTGTTTATTTGAGTGATAAACGAGGACTTTGTCAATACACAGTTGAACCCTTGACCGATTCTATTGGTCATAATAAAAAAGAAATTCTAGTCTGATTTTTAAAGATTTTGAATGCACAGACAGATACTTAACATTATGCCAATTGTAGAGTGCGATAAATAAATTTCCCTGTTTTCTAGTATATTAAAGCTTAAATTCAAGTTTTTGAGGACATAAACTATCTCAATAATAAATTCAATGAGGGAATGGCTAAACTATATCCGAGAATTTAGATTATAGCTTAGTGACACTTACTTATAAGTTTTAGAACACCTAACATACTTATAAATTATATTTTCATGTGTACTCATTTTCTTAATACAAGATTTAAAAAATTAAATAAAATTCAATGCTTCATTACAATATTTTTTTGTGTTATAACTTATAACTGAAAAATGGATAAACAACTAATTCTAATTCGGATTAAAGAGTTTTTTAATTTTACAACAAAATGAAGACGATAAACAAAATAAATGTTTTAATAATTAGATTAATAAGAAATTCATTTTTATTTTGTAAAATTTTTTTTTCTTTTTTTTTTTTCTTTTTTGTTACAAAATTTACATTTTGTGGACAGACAGTAAATAAAGTAAAAAATATGAAAAAAAGTTAAATATTTCAGTCAGAAATGTAAACAAGTATATTTTATGTTCGTATGTATGTACAGAGATATAATACCATAAAATCATAAATATATATTTAACTCCTAAATATTTTTTAAAAGATTTAGGGTTCTTTTCTTTATAAAAGGAAAATTGTAAATTTTATATTTTCTTCTTTCTATATTTTTAAATTTTATATATACGATATTACTAAAATAAAGTAATAATAAACTTAAAACAACATTGATCAATAAAATGAACATTAAAATTTTTAATTGAATTATAGGTAGATTAAATTATTAAAATTATATAAATAAAATGAGTATATTATAAGCAAATATTATATATAAATATATGTAAGTAAGAAGAGTGATTTTATTTTTTTAATTTTAATTATGGAAAAACCAAAAATTGATTTCATCTCAATTAATTAAAAAATTGTTATAAAATATAATTCTAAAAACTTTTCTTTTATGATTTGAAAAGTAAACTTTTGCTTATATATCTTGCGGCTGAACATTTATCAGAAAAGTTTTTAAAATTACATGACATATGATATTATTTAACTTTTATTAGTAGTTAGGTAGTAATCAAAACAGAAAGAAATGTATACACTCCATTTTGAATACATACACAATTTATTCAGATTTTATTATGAACTATACATTAACCTTAGCAATTCGAAGTCTTACAAATGTCAAATATTTTATATAATGATAGAGCATGTATATAATTTAATTAGAACTTAAGACAAAAACTTAACTTAATAAATGAATAATTATCAATTAGAAACTTCTTTTCAAAATAATATATAGATTATAGAGAATAAAATAGATATGCCAAAATAAGCAATACATCAAGTTTTAGCATTACATAAATATTTACACAGGATCAGCATTATACATAGCCAGAATTGAATGTTAAAAATTTATGATTTTAAATTAAATCGAATTAATTGATCGAAAAGTGTTTTTAAGTCGAAATTTTAATAGCATTCGCATTAAAAATAATAAAATAAAAAAAAAACAATTTTTTATTTTATCACAAATTATAAAATTTCATTATAAGAAGCAATTAATTTATGATTTAATTTAATTGAAAAGAAATTATTCGAGCGTAAATAATGAAAGAATTTTGTTTTTTAATTATTATACATTTTTGGCTCATCTTTTACAGTTTTTTAACATTATAACCTTTTTTCATTATTATTTGTTTATAACGTTTTTTATTTATTTTTTTTTGTAAAATAATTAAGGAAAATATTATTTTAAAAACATGATAATGATTAGAAAATAATGAACGAAGGGTTAAAAATGTTTTAATTTTATTTATTTTGTGTTTTCTCATAATATTAATTTTATACTTTTTTTTTTCAAATAAATTGATAGTGTTTGTCTTACGTCGAAATTTAAATTCAATAATTTTTTAATAATTAAATGCAAAATTGAGTCGAGCTAAATAAAAGGTTTTATTCTAAATAGTAAATTTTTGAATTTACTGAAAGTATATATAATTCGAAAACTGATTTAAATAATTTGTTCGAGACAAATAAGGGATCTTATTCTTCAATCTTAAATGATTACTGAATAAAACACCATAGTGCAGTCGAATGATATTATGAATGATCAGCATTATAATCGAACTTCTACAAAATTTCAAAATTAGTCTTTTATGATTCATTTAAAAAAAAAATATTTAATTAATTATTTATAATTGTTTTCTTTCTTTTTTTTCTTTTATTTTCAGATAACACAAAATTCAATGTTAAGTTGAATTAATCTCAGCTGATTCAATTAATTTGACATTTTGCCAACAACAACTTATAATGTTCTTTTATTTTTATTTTAAATAAAAATTTAAATTTTTGTCCGCCAAAATGTAACAAAATATATATAAATTAAAATATATAATGTGTATAATAATAAAAATAAATTATAAAAATAAAATTCCCTAAATTAATTCCTTAGAAAATTGAGGAAAAGAAAGCTATACAATCGTCATTAGGTGGAAAAAAATTATATTTTAGAAAGAAAAATTATGTTTTTTTACAATTATTATATTTTCGATTGTATAAGGCTTTGCAAAATCATATTAGCAAAGAAAACTTTTTCTTTAAAAATATTTATTAATATAAATCGACGTACTTACTAAGTTTTCTGGAATACATAATTAAAACTAAGTTCAAATTTTTACAACTTTGTTCAATTTTCATAATATGTCTTATTTTACAAACATTTTCAAGAAATTCATATTATAACTTTTTGATCGAAGTTTTCTTTATTTCATACGAAATGTTTCATTATACAAATTACTTAAATTTAGTCACTATTTATGGCTATTGATAGATCTTATATTATTCATAGCTACGGATCGTGGTATATTCGAAAGCTAAGTCATCTAAGCTACATACTCCACCAAAAAATAAATACACTATATAAGTAAAAAAAACACTTAAGAATGTCACTATTTTGGCTGTAAAACTTTTTATCTGTTCATGTCTTCGATAATGCGATCAATTGTTCAATTTTTAATTAAAAATATATCAACAATTTCTTTTATTAATTCAAATATATGTGTACACAGTCGACAAATTGTAGCAAATTGTCTAAAATTATCTCTTTGTTCAACGTTTCTCTACAAATAGTATAATTTAACTTTGCTACTATATAAACATAATATAGAGATATAAAACAACACCACGATTATTTTGTAGCTTAAAAAAGGTTCAATCGAATGAAAATAAAAATATTTAATTTCTTTTTTTTGCAAATTTAAATTTAAATAACAAAAAAAAAAAAAAAAACAAAAAAAAAACAAATTGTTTATAAAAATTTCAAAAATAAAAATTATAAAAACAATCTAACAATTCAATTAAAAAAATAAGTATCTTTTTTTTTTTCAATAAAAATATAATTTAAAGTACAGATTTTTGAAATTTTAATTTAAAATACTTAATAAAAATAAAAATGAAAAAAAAAAAAAATTATTATTATTTTTATTGTATAATTTGGTGTAGCAAATTTTATTCTCAGCAACGAGTAGAGCAAAAAAAAAAAAATTTATAAAAATATAATTTTTTTTTTCAGTTAATTTTCAGCAGTTGAATTAGTCGGATGGTCGCGAAATTTTAGTTTCAATTTTTTTTTTTATTTTGAAAATAATTTTTTTAATTTTATTTTATTTAATTTTTTTTTTGCTTTATTCGCTTTATTCGCTTTCTATATCTGGGTCAAATATTATTTTTAATTAAAATAAAAATATAAATTTATATTAATAAATAAAAAAAAAAAAATAAGAAAAATCAAAATAAAAAAGAAATTATTAAAAATATTTGTTTATGATTTTTCTTTACTGCAAATTTTCACAAAAAAAAAAGAAGAAAATAGCAAAAAGATAAAAATAAAAATTTTTTTCATATAAAATTTCCATTAATTTTCTTACCGCTCTTTTTATTTATTTTTTTAACAGAGGGAAATTATTTTTAGTGTGTTGCTGAAATAAATTTATATATATCTATATATTAAAAGCGTAAAATTTCATTAAAAAAATAGTAGAAACAAAAAAAAAAAAATAAAAATATTTTTGATGGTGCACTTTAAATAAAAATTAAATAAAATAAAAAAAAATTAAATAATAAAAATTATTAAAAATAAAATTTAAATAAAAAATTGAATTTTTTTTTCGATATGAAATTCATCAATTTAAAAGGATTTTTATACAACGATGATGTGGTGAGTAAAATATAATTTTTTTTATTTATTTTCTTGTATTGTGTAGTTTGACAGCCGAAGTCAAGTCTGTTTTAAGAAAATATATAGCGTCCCAATCAGAGCCGGTCCTGCTATATGTGCACTTGCACAGGGCGCCTAACGAATAGGGCGCCAATCGATTTGTAGTCAAGAACATGCAAATCCATTCGAAATTGACTACTGTGCTACTGTTCACAAAAAAACTTTTCCCAGAAAAAAATCAACACAGTATACAATTTTTTTTGTATACCGTGATCAAATTGCACATTGTATAATGTGCAAATAAGAATTCAGCATAGAATAAAATCAACATAGTATTTATGTAAATATTTTTTTTGGTATACAATAGGTAGAAAAAGTCTGCTCGTTTCTTATTTTTTGTTCAATATGTTTCCAGTTTTTGATGTCATTTAAAAGTACTCTATGAAAAAAGTTTTTTTGTGAAAACATTTTTTTTTTTTTTTTCAAAATTTAAATTTTGAGAAATAATATCAATTTTTTGAACTGCCTGAGTACAGCCTGTTTCAATGCCGCGTCTCAGAAATTAACTAGTAATCTCATTTGAAAGGAAATTGAATGTAGATAATTTTGCGCCATATAATTTTATCTGTACGATAAGGGAAAGTGTCAAAAATTGTCTTTTTTTTCCACTGTAAACTACAAATAAACAATTTTTATTATTTTGTAAAAATAAAAATCGAGTTTCAATGACGGACGAGAATTGAACAAATTAATTAAGGGTGTCATCATTAAAATTACAATTAATTTTGAAGAATTATATATTTTGAACAATGTATAAAATTCATAATTATAAATCAAAATTATTGTTTTATTTAATTTTTAATAATTTAAAACGGTATATAAATCAAAAATTAAATATATTGATTTTCTTATATAGATTTATAATTATTAAAAAAATTTGCGGCTCTTTAATTTTTGATATTTCTTAAAATTGGCTCCCTTATGTTTTGGGTTGCCCAGGCCTGGTCTACCTCAATGGTGACGTGAAAATGACTTATACTATGCTTATGGGCGCAATTTTCAAAATTGGCACAGGGCGCCGAATCAGCTAGGACCGGGCCTGTCCCAATCCCAAGTACAAAATTATGTAAGAAATAATTGATTATTGTCTGAGAGAATAACAACTCTATATATATGTAAAAAATATAAAAGAAAACCCAAAACAAAATTTTTTTTTATATTTTTGATCTTCTCGTTTTATATTTCCTTAAAAAATAGTTTTTTCTTTTATTTGACAGATGGGATGTGGATTTTCTTTAGTGCGAACTATTTTGATACATATATATGTACATTTATTCATTTAAAAAATAATTTTCCCGTTTCGTCTAACTACTAACACTTATAATCTTGGCACTTTAGTTCCACGCGCAACAACACTGTTGTTGGTGATAACAATCAACGAATAATAATAATGGTTGTGTTAAAATTGAATAATTTCCACGTAAAACTTAACTTTAATTAAATTTTCTTCAATTCAATTTTCTTAGAATACTGGCTTTAATAATGGTTTAATAAAAAATCAGGTAAACTTAAATAATTTTTTTTCGCAATTTTTATTTAAAAAATAAAAGAGCTGTTAATGTTAATGTCTTGTCAACTTACGATGTAATAAACTGACGATATTCATTTATATTTATGCTTCATAAAATATTTTTTAATCCATTTTTGTGTTGACATTGTTATTTTAAATATAACATGTTATTTAAAAAAAAGCGATAATCGTATAAAATGTTGAAATAAGTTTTAAGTATAGATATACCTATAAAAACCACAAGAAACAATCGATAATTCTTTCATACAAAATGTAAGATAGGTGCTGCATATATAACTTCTCTGTACGTCGTACCATAACTATTTAATATATCTGTGCATTGTTTTCATACACAAAAATCTGTTGTTAGTGTTAACAATCAACGATTAATAAGAATCATTGAACTCAATTTTGTTCAGATATTTCCTATATACCTTATAATGATTTTATTCGGATAAACTTTGTTGATTTTATTAAAATCTTATTTCAAATGAATTGCTGTTAATTTCTTGTCAACATACGTTGTAATAAAATGACGATATTTGTTTATCCGTCTTTTAATATCATAATCTATTTTTTTTACACCTTGATTTTTAAATAAAACTAAGACGACAACCTTATTTACATAAAAGTTGAAATAAGTTCTAAGAAGGTGTATTATAGTATAATAAATTCACACAAGAAACTATCGATTTTCCTTTTCTAAGAAATATAAACACCTACACTGAAAAATCAGATAGCAGGCGAAGATATAATTTCTGTATATCCCTTGTTATATATGGTTCAATTGGAACTGCAGTGTGAAGACTTTATAAATGAAGTTGATCTATTTGCAATAGCAAGGAGAAAAATTCAATTCGTTTTACTCAAACTATTACAATTAACTAAATTTTATTTTAAGTAAATATTTCTACATAAAATTTTATTTTTAAAGTATCTTAAGATAATGAAAATCAATTACATTATTTTATTTTTTGTGTATAGTGTTTGATTATAAAGGGTTTTATTTGATAAAAGAATATTTTGAGCCCATTCTTCTAAAAAATTACGTTGTTTTAGTTGTATCCTTGTATCCTTATGCCATGTTATGTTATTATCTTTTCAGTGCATCATTGCAGTCTATTATTTTAAGAAAGATAATTTTATGATTTTTTTTTTCTATACAAAAAAATAAAACCAAATATCTGCAATAAATTTTCTTTTCTTATGATTTTGTGATATATGCATTTCATCAAAACTTATTTATTTATTTAATATTCTTGAGTTTAATATGTTTTTTGACAGCACTTACAAATACTTTATAAAATATTGAATTTTAGAAACTATTCAAAAAACTATTATTTTTATATATAGTATATTGTGTGGAGCAATAGTAATTTATTATTGAAGAAAAAAAAAATTAATTTTGAAGAATTTAAGAATTATAAAAAGTTTGTTTTTAAAATCATGTTTTTCCAGTTATATCTTTTTTTTATGCAATTCTTAATAAAATTTTTGTCTTTTTTTTTCTGAATCAAAAGAATTTTTCTTCTTTCTTTAATAATAATCAAAAACATCTTTTTCAAAACTCTACCTACATAGTGATGACAAAATATGTAAATTATCTGAAAACAGGAAATAAAATTTAATTGTTGCCAGTAACAAAAGAAAATATTATAAACAAACAAACAGAACTCATCTTTTATGTTGCATGTGTTCTTTTTTTGAACAAAAATTCTTATTCCTTTATAATTTTTCAAAGTTTATTTTCCATGTCGAGAGGCAAAATTTGTGAGATAAAAAAAAAAAAAAAATTTAAATCAGTTTCAAAAATTTATGATTTGAATAAAATATTTTTTTTTGTTTATTTATTTATTTATTTTTTGTGAATACTTATAAAAATAAAAAAAAAATGTAAATAAAAATTCTTTTGTAGTCCTGTTGTATTTAAAGTATTTACATATAATAATAATTATTTTCCTTACCGTCATTTTCCAGTTTTTAGAGGATTTTTATTTTTTTGTGTACAAAAGGAATTTTGTTGAATCGTAAAATAATAATAAAATAATCATTAAAAAGTGTGTGTTGGTTTGAATTATTTGAATCGAATTTTGAAACTGATATTTGGTGTTGGACTTGTTTAATTCGGATCTTCAATCAATTTCTCCCGCCACAGGAAATTAAGCTATATAGTGGATGTATGTAAGATTTTATGCACAAGATGGCAGTAAATTTCGAAAATCAAAATGATATTTGTTGAAGAGGTTAAATCTCAAATTCTGATATACTTAAAAGCAAAACTTGTTAAATATAATTTAAATTAAAACAATCAATAAAAGTAATGTGATTGATTAAAGATGACTTCCAATCAAAAGTTGGACTTAACATGTAAATTTTAATAGAATGATTAAATGTAAGAAATTGAAAATCAATGTCTTCAATAATTTTGATGTATAATATTCAAAGTGCGCATATAAACCTTGACAATTCACAAAAAAATTATCATCATCTCGATCATCATACTGTTAATTATGGTTTTCTAATGTTTTTTTTTAATTTTTAACATAAACAAAAATTGTGAACACACAAGAACCATAATGTATGTACACATATTGTATTTATATTAAAAATTGTCGTTAAAAGTGTTTTTTTTTTATTTTATATTATGCCATGTTCAAGTGCATAATTAATTTAATTAGGTATAAAATTAGATTTATTTATATCTACTTATATACTTTGTAAAAGATTTCTTACTTGAATGAAAAGTTTTATAAAAATATCTTGCACACTTGTTATTTTTTTCAATGATCTTTATATTTAAAAATATATACACTTGAAAATTTGATAAATTACTTTTAGAAATAATTTCTGAATCATATTCCCAAATTTAATGAATACTATTTAGTATAAATGTCAACAAGTTTTTTGTAGTTTTTTTTTAAACAATCCGATATTTGTTATTTTTTAATTTAATTGATCATTTTGACTACTTTGTGTAGTCAATTGCACATTCTTTTAAACTTTGGAAATAACTCCTGTTTTGCGAAAAAAAAAATCGACAAGCAAAATATCTACAAAGAGTTTCGTGATAAAATTAGGCTGTAGTAGACTGTTCTAACCTATTCTAAATATTCAAACAAGTCATATTTAAATCTGTTCTGTATGGTCTTCGAATTTCAACTACAGTAAAGTTGTATTTATTGAGTGAATTTGTTTTATTGGATCTAAGTTAAAAAACTCGATTAAAACATAAATAATAATCATCAATCCGTATTATTATTTATAATCTTTATCCTAATTTAATATTATAAAAGTGATTGAAGATTCCTTTATTTACTCTTTTTATTACATTTTAAATTCCATAATATGCTATCGCAATGTGAATGTGAATGTATATAATTCAATGTTTATTTTTATATAAAATGAAAGTAATTTTATAAAAATTTAAGCCAAGTTGAAAGGTCATTAAATTCTTATTTCGCTTCGGATGATGATTTATAAAAATAAAATTTTATGAACAGAATAAAATGAAATAAACGAAACTTTATATATATACATATATAATGTGTGTGTTAGGTACAAAATACATTTCATAATGCATATATATAGTATACATAAATATATTTATATACTGACATAATGAAAAATATTATTTAACTTTATATTTTAAAAGTATAAAATACATTAATTTTTCATTCAAGTTGTCTAATCTGTAAAATTTCCTCACGAATTATGTGAAAATTTTTCTTTGTTTGCCTGTTAAGATTTTGAATATTCATATATTTTATATATAATTTAGCTATACGTATAGGTATATTTGTACGTTTTATTATATTATTAATTAATTTTCATCAAAAAAATATATTTCATGTCCAAAAGAGGCCTATAGGAATGATTTTATACATGTTGTTGTTTCATGTTCCTTTCGCAATTTGTCGTCAACGTTACTCGCTTACGATGTTTTCTCAACAAGACAGGAAACCATTTTATTTTTAAATTAATTTCTTTATTCTTGTCTGCTAATTTCGTTATAATTGGAATGGACATTGTGGATGATGCATGGGCTCGGATAATTACTAAATTAAATAGAAAATATCATAAAACCTAGAGAACAAAATTTAATGAATGTACACTACACTCCGGAACATTGCAGACAAAAATTTCAAAAAATAAAATTCTTATGAAATTCCCATCTCTACTTTGAATCTATGGTTGATCTCTTGATGTTGATTATCAATATAGCAATGGACATTTTAGACATTCCTTTTTTTATAAGAACCATTGTATAATAGTACGTAATACAATATTATCATTATTCTTTAGCATTAGAACTAAAATTTAAATGAAAGTATGAAATTTATATGAAATTTATAATGTTTCCTTTCTGTCCCCAGCTAAATTATTTTATTTCAAATTCTATATTATTTTAATAATTTAAAAGTATCTTATATATACATAAAAAAGGATTTTCATTTCTCTTTCCATTCAACCGTATACTACATAATATACATAAAAAGTCAACAATTGAGAAAAATAATAAAAAATAAAAATATAAATGATTGTTACGTGCTCAAGTAAACATTTCATTTAAGATTTACAAAAAGGAAAATATTATATACATAATAAATAATATATATATTATATACATAATTATAGATACGAATATAGAGAACCACGGCGTAAAATTTTATTGTATGAAAATAAAAGAAAAATATACGGAAGAAAAATTATTATTATTTGTGGTAAATATATTTTCGTTTAAATTTAGTGTTAAACTACTTGATTTAACAAGTTTTGGACACAACATGCTGATGATTTCTCAACTCTGTAAAATCCACTTAAATATTCTAAAATTTAGTTAACATTGTAACAATTTTTTTTTTTTTTGTGAAATTATGATTATTTTTGTTGTACGAACGTGTATTAAACTTTATAATTATAATATAAACTTTATAATTATAATATAAAAAATTTTAAACTTTATAATTAATTATAATATAAAAAATCAATCTTACTTTTAGAAAGTTTTTTGATAAAAATAATTAAGTTTACTTTTAATGTATGTTAAGGTCTGGTTAAATGAATGATGTTGGGTGTAGGAGAGCTTAAATTCAAAGGACGCAGGGAATGAAAACTGCACTATTTCATTATTCTCGATTAATTCCAACATGAAGCAAAAAACAAATTTAAAGAAAAATAATTTAAATTAAAATGGTAATATCTTTGTAGAGCATTAGAAAGAAATTATAAAAAAAAAACAAGAAAAAACTATACCTTTTAGGTGTTCTGAAAACGGATCAACTTTGAGTGCTTTTTACAAAGTTCACCAATTTTAGCCCCTAGTTACTTGTATCTGACAGCTGAACAGAGTTAATTTTGTTTCTCATCTATATTATATTTTTCTCTCAGTGTGTTTACTTTATGCTAATAAAAAATAAAATTCTTTCATAATTATCATTATTCCAAATAAATAGAAATCACTTCTTTTTTTTTATTACGAAATGTAAACAAATTATGTACATATATAAAAATTTTAATTAAAAATTTCCTTTAAAAATAAGTTAAAATTCATTTTTTATGACAGCTTATTTTTTTTTATAATATTTAGGTACTATTCTCAATAATTATATTTTTAAATTAGCGTCAAACCATAATATAACATAGTAGGGATCGGATTTTTAGGTGCTAAAAAATAGAGTGAACTTGCAAAAATGATTCTAAAATATGTGTGCAGTTTTTATAAAGAAAACTTTGAAGCGGTTGTTATTACTAAAAAATTAAAAAAAAAACAAAAAAAAATTTTCAAAAACTATAATTTCATTTATCTAGAACAGTGAATCATATAAAATTATATTGTTAGTTACTGTCAGCACAATTCTACTACTCTTGCGCCGTTAAAGGTTAAATTGAACGAAATTGTATGAAGGGTGTTATACTTTTATATATAAACTGAGAAAGTTGTTATTTAAACCACTTCTAAACAAAAAAAGGTAAAGAAAGGGTGCTAACAAGTTCACCTCATTTATCTTATAATTTAACGAATAGTATGCAGATTCTCTCAAAACTAATCTAATTCAAACCGCAGTAAAAAAAAAAGTTAAAACCTAAAAAATCCTCTTTTTAGTAATTATTATTATTATGTCAAAAAAAAAAAAACCCAAACAAACAAACAAATAAAAAATGTAAATAGGATTTCCTTCAAGATTTAAAATAAAATCCCTTGATTTTATATTTTCAAAGTCAATTTAATAATTTTTTTTTTTTGTTTTTGTCTAAATATTTCATTAAAATTTAATCAAAGATCATGCGAAATATTTTTTTCATAAGTAATGCGAAAAGATTTTTAAATTTATTTACACATAAAAATTATTTTTATATTATGTTTATATGTATACTTTATTATTAAAATATGTTATATTTTATGTCTAAATATTATATACCTAATTTTATAAATTTTTTTTTTCTTATGATATTAAATTTTTGGCACGTCATAATGAGTTTTATTTTTAGAGATGAATATTCGTGATCTTTGGAAAGATTCACGTGGTTTTTTTATATTTATAATTTTTTATATCGAGTTATTAAACATTTATTAAAAACAATTTTTTTTTTTTTTATATCAGACCCAGATAGAATTAGGACTTCAAAAATATACCCAAAAATTATATATATAGTACTTATTAAAAATTAATATAGAAGTATTAATTTCCTGATAGTAATAAAAAATGTAACCCTTTTTAGTTAGGTGCTATTTTTACTATTTTTAAGTTCGAAGTTTTTTTTCTTGCGAGGATGTTATGTACGGATTACTGTATGTAGCCTCTTTCAAAGAAGACTATTCTGTGTGTGGAATTCTGCATGTGGTCTGCTATGCACAAATATTATAGTCTGCCCAGAAACAAATATTTCTTTTCTAACAATAGGATACTGAATTGATTGTCTGAAATTCAATTAAGTATCCGGAATCCGAAATTCAGTATGTCATGACCAGGCGACACATTATATTATATTAAATCACATGTATAAACGCATATTTTTCTTTGCTCTCGAATTAGGGTGAAAACATACACTATCCTCGTCCTTAAACCAGACAATGGCAGCGCTGTACATATCGCCCAAAGAAGAATATTTAATGTTGCCTACACTGAGAGAAGAGATCTATTGCCGCAACAGAAATATCGAACTATCGAAATTTAATGGCTGCCGAAATCAACTTATATGGTTGCAGGAATTAACATAATTTTAAAGCAAGCAAACCTCTTTTTTGGAAAAATATTTTTCATTCTCTGAAAAAAAACAATGTTGTTGCAACAGAATTATTGTTTCTGCAAAAGAAATATATTGGTCGAAAAAGAATTCAAAAAAGCATTTCTGTCAGTGTAGATAATATTACGTAGACTCCGCGCCTTTGTCCATTATAGGTGTTAATTGCATTTCTTCTTCAAGTATTTTTTTTTTAACATTTTAATAAATTTCACCTGTGTGGAAAATTTTCCTTTTTTAATAATCTTTTTCTTTAGTTATTTTCACTCTTTTAACCTTTCTTTTTTAACATTTTATTTCAACACATTTTTACCTATAAAAGTAAATAAAAAAGTTAAATAATCTTGGTAAAAAAAAAAAATTAATAGCATAAAGTATAATGTTTATTAAATAATCCAGGAAATTGAAAAAAGTGAAAATTGGTAGCGTTTGAAATTGTATTACTAATTAAATAGGCAAGTTTTCAGAAAAAAAAAAAAAACTCAATGTAATGCTCTATAAGGTTCATTAAACATCATCCACAGGGAAAATAAATAAGATGAAAGTTTTTTAAATTATTTTGAAGTAAAATGTTTTGTTAATCTAACGATCACTATATACTGTACTACTATACAATTAAGAAAAGAAAAATGCTTGCGAAGAATATAAAATTTATTTCAATGCTAGACAACATAGTTATATATAGCAAATAAGTAGTTCGAAATCCTTTTATCCTTTTTTTTTTTTTTTTTATTATCATTTTGCTAATGAAAAGGTAAATTAAGATAAATTATAATAACTTGCCATGAAAGAAATAAAATTCTAAAAGCTTTTTTTTTTTTTTTTTTTTATTTATCATAAAAAGAAACATAAGATAATTAAATGTATGTATAGAAGAATTGTTGTATGGAAAAGACTTACATTTTGTAATTTCGTAATTAATTGGGACACAAAAGTGTAATTCTGATTAATTAGAAGTAATAATTAAAGAATTTTTTTTTCATAGAATTATATTGTGTTAGCATTAAAGTTTAAAAAAAAATTCAACACTACCATTTTATATATAACTGACCTGAATTTAAATTATATTATATATTTGAAATGAAAACTTTTATTTTTTTCCCTCTATTATTTATAAAGTACTTACTGTAGTATAAGTTTAATGTTGCATGCCAATTCAGAAAACTATTGAATTTTTAATTCCTTGAATTATAAATGTTACAACAAATTTTTTTATTTTTTTCTTAATTTAATTTATTCAGACTGTATATAAAAGCATAAAGGAAGTATAATATAGAGTAACTATGTCAAACAACTTTTTAAAATATCGTTTTTATTTTTTTTCCTATTTTTTCAGACCCCCAAAACATATGTATAAGCAAAAAAGCTTTTATATTTTCTCTAATACTCATTAATTTTTTCAATTTTGAGGATGTTTAGTTTTAAAATTACACAACTTATAAAAATTCGAATGTAGTTGTGCGAAAAATCATAACTATAAAACTATAATGAATTAATGAAAAAATATGTGTCTAAATATGTATTGTTGTGATGTGCTAATATCAGTTTATTGCATCTATGATTTTTTTTTTTTCAAAAACTAGCATCTTCGTCTTCATTGAAATTTATAAAATTCTTATCATAAGTTATTTCAAATCAATAAATATATCTATTACAATTTAATTTTTACATTAATAAAGAGATAATATCTCATAATATTTTATCTCCTTTGGATAAAATATTGTTAAACGATAGTGGGAGACATTGTTTTATTTTTATCGTGAATTTACGTTTAATTAGTTCATTCTTTAAAATAAATGTGTTTTGCATTTAATGGTACTTACATGTATATATTAAAATATTTTGCATGAACTTTGTTTTAACTATTTAAATTTTGAAATATAAGGACATTAAGAAAATAATATCGGAATATTTTATTATTGTTGGAAATTTATCAATTTGGATACGGAATTAAAATAAGTATAAATAATTTGAATAAAATAAAGTAAATATTTATTTATTTATTTTATTTATTAATAAGTAGGTAAACGCACTTTTTTGAATGCGCGACCTTCACTTAAATATTTTACTAATTCATGAAGTTAGAGCTCCATAAAGAGTAGTCGGCTAAACAAGTTATCTTCTATCGACCCCAATCATAAAAAAAAATAAAAAAAAAACTAATGATGTCCTTGAATTGAAATCAGAACAATTATTATATCACAAAAATTATGACAATGATTTTGAAATATTTTATTTGATCTGTTTGAAATTACCAGATTTCATATAAAAATTTTTGATAACTATTTTGCTCAACATTTTTATAAAAAAAAGAATTTTAACAAACTGTATGCAATGCTGTTTGGACGCAATAAAATTATCAAAAAAAATATGATTTCTGGTTCACCGAAACAGACGAACGTTTTGAACATAGATTTAAATTTTTGGAGTTGTTATTAACACTTTTAATAATAAAAGGCTCAAAATTTTTAAAAGGGATATTATTACAAAATTAAAGTAAACTTTCAAACCAAAATAAAAAACAAAAAAATCATTATTCCAATGATATAAAATAATGTGAACATCGTCGGTCTCATGCAAAAATCACTGAACTGCAAAAACATAGTTTTGAGAAAATTGGATTTAAATCTCTTTTTTTTAGTAAGTTTTGATACTTTCGGGAAAATAGAAATAGTCATTGCGTATATATAATTTATGACAGCTTTCAACTTCTAACTTTGAACATATTAAAATTTTAGTTTTTTATGATTTTTCTACAATATTAGGTCAAAACGGCCAAAACTACAGTTTCGTGATTTATGCACGAGACCGACGATATGTAAATAAACATGAAATAAAAAGAATTTATTAATGCTTTCAAATATAAATTTTTTATTAACATTCTAACTAACACAAATTTTTTTGAAGTTATACTTCTTATGCGACTTGCAAAAAATTTAACGTTTAACGCACAAATACATACAAAATAAAAAATGTATTATTATTTTTTTATTATTTTTTTTTATTATTATTTTTGCACAAACACATTGAAAAAAATTTAAGGCTTTTTTTTAATTTACCGACGATTTTAGTTTTTTTTTTCCGAAAATTTTTTTTATTTTACTAGTTTTTTTTTGACTAGTTAATATTTGTTTTAATTTCTTAACATAAAAAAAAATTATTAGCTAAATTTAAAAATACAAAATACAAAAAATATGGAAACCACTTTATTCCAGAGACAAAACGTTTCTTCAATGACATTAGTATTCGAAATTAATTTAATAAATTAAATTTCAGAATTCCGAAACACCCACGCCGAACACATGCGCGAGGAGAGAGAAAGAGAGTGAATCGGTAGATCACAAACACATGCGCGTGTTATTCTTGCTATGCAGCGGCAAGGGAAGTAAACAGAATTAGCGTCGTGAATTTAGCTGAAATACGTACTTGTTGTTCTATTTTAATTTAATTTATAGTATTCATTATTTCATTTACTTAAGAATTGTGAAAAATGAGTGAAAAAAACAATCCCACGGACAATGCAACGGATTTAAGGTATTTAAGCATAGGCGCCCGGAGGGGGGGGCCTTGGCCCCCCCTGGCTTTGATTAAGAAAATAAAACTTAATCAGCGATGAGACTTAAACACTAAACTCGTGCAAATTAGAAACCCGATTTTAATTTAAATAATATTAGAATGTTTGTCATTTTTCAAACGAAAAAAAAAACTTATTATCTCGCACAATAACTTTTTTATAAGAACGCTTGTCCTTAAATTTCACTTTTTTAATGCGCTAAGAAATTTTGAGAACATTTAAATTAGAAATTTTAGATTTTAATTTTTTTAGATTTTTATGTCATGCTGTATTTAAATTGTTTTAATAAATTATTCAATTTTTTTTTCATATTTTTCGAATTTTGAGTCACGGGTAAAAATACAAAAATATTTATAAATTTTGGAATTTCTAAATGCACGGAATTCCAGATATTCCTTTTTCATATTTCGCTTAGTCAAGAGCAACACATTTATGAAAAAAGAATTCCTTTTCTGGTTACTTTTATGATAGAGACATTGTCGAAGTAGTTCACGCGAGTTTACGAATCTACGCCACGCGACGTAAAAAAGAAAATCATCGTTCAGTTACAATAAAAAAATAACTGTTCAGTTACAAAAAAATAAAGCAATTGCTCTTCTTAATATTTATGGTGTAGAAATATCTATGGTGTATAAATATAAAAGATTATTTTTTTAACTTTTACGCCGGAGAAGTTCAATTTACGTGTTTGAGTATAATACGCCTCATAAAGTTTCATATAATGTGTCTTTTTTATGTCGCATACGTGCATGAACTACGTCTAAAATATCTTCGTTGGTTTTGTTTTTCTTCTAATTGGCGAGTTACTGAAAGTTTTGGAACGATTCGGAAGACGGAAGGTATCTGGTTTTTTTTTCTTTGTATATGTATTACATATTATTTATTTTTTATTTGTTTTTTATTATCTAATCCAGCAAGTGAATTCGTTTATTAAAAATGTTAATTTATGTTTGTTAATTTTTACTTTTAAAAAGAAAAGATTCATATAAGATACATGTAACTTAATTCTCAACACATTTTTTTTATTTTCATCGTTGAAGAAAAACATATTTATAAGCTTTTTAAAAAAAATTTCTTGCCCCCCCCCCCCCCCCCCCCCCTAGAAAAAATCCTGCGGGCGCCTCTGATTTTAAGGTACGTCTCTTGTGAATATCAATTGATTGTTAGGTTTTTAGTTTGATATGATACACATACACTAAGTAGGTAGAAAAAGTCTGCGAACGGGCTCGTTTCCTTATTTTTTGTTCGACATGTTCCCAGTTTTTGATGTCATTTAAAAGGACTCTTTAAAAAAAAGTTATTTTGAGAAAAAAAAAATTTGTTTTCAAAATTTAAATTTTGAGAAATCTCAACTGCTGCGTCTCAGAAACTAACTAGTAATGTCATTCGAAAGGCAATTGAATGTAGATAATTTTGCACCACATAATTTTATCCCTACGATATGCGAAAGTGTAAAAAATCGCCTTTGATGCGATCAATTGTGAATTGTAAGCAATGTTAATAAAGTTTGTCTTAATGAAACTATTTTCATTTCCACATTACGAAGTATAACTTCCCACGCGCGTACACGGCACACGCATGTTTTTTTTTCTATAGAGAACAAATACTAGTAAACATTAAAATACAATTATAATAAAGGAAATATTTTGTTTATTTTTAAAAGCTTTATGAAAAAAATATTTTAAAAGCTATAAAGCTCTCTCGTTATAGCGATATATTCTAAACAAAAATAAAAGCTTGGGGGTCTGATCTAATTTTGCTTAACTTTTTTTATTCGAATTTTTTGTATGGGACTAGTTCCTCTATTTATACTTCCTTTATGATAAAAGTCAAATGTAATTAAATTTTAATTTTTTTTGTTAGTTGGATTTTTCGTTTTTTTTGTTTTCAACTTCTTAATTATCTTAAAATAACCTCAAACATACAGATGATATGACAATTGTAATGTTAGTTCGATAATGAATAATAAATATTTGTGAGAAAGTAGCATATTTGATATTGAATGTATGCACAAAATTAAAAAAAAAAAAATGAAAGCTGAAATAAAGATATTACCTACAGGAATAATTTCAGATACAATATTACATGTTTAACAAGTATGTACGTGTACACAGTAACCAAAAATGTATTCTAATAGAATTATGATTATTATACTTTACATTCATAAATTTAAATTACCTGTACCTATTTAAAACCTACAACAATTTAAATACTAAAAATGATAAATGTTACAAAGTCTGGTCCACGTTCCTATATTATAGTTAAGACAGTATGTACAATTATTTTTTTCTTGTACATACTTTCCCTTTTGCCATATATAAATAAATGATTAACTGTCTAAAAGTTTTCTCAATCCCTGGGATCAACCAAAAATCATATTTGCTTACTAAATCAAAATAAATGTAGTACTTAATATCCTTAATATGCTTATAAAACATACTTAATAAAAGCAACAGCAGGATATTTTATATGTGAGCGTAAAAAGAAAAAAAAATGTATAAAACTTTTTTAATTTTAAAAAGAAATAATTTTATATGATTGCACAAAACAATTTGTTTTGAACTACATTTTAAAATAAAAAAAAAAAATACTCAAAATTGTATATATTTATGGTATAAATGTATTTCATTAATGCAGATCTGTTTTGTCGATTTTTTTGTTGAAGTTCGAAGTCAGCAAATCTTTTTGAAGAAATTCAAAAAAATAAGCTTAAACGCAGTACTTGAATATAAAATACAGATTTGTGATTTTTAAAATTTTTTAATAATTAACAAATCTAATTGTCGAGTCGAAGTGTAAATGGGGAAAATGTTTCATCAATTCTAACACAAAATATTAGATTTATTTTACAAGAACATATAATTCTCATATTTCCAAAATAAAGTATTATGTTACTTAGAATATTACTTAAATGAAATAATATTGCCTGCAGATAAGTTTTGTTATCAAAATTGAAAAGAAAAACTCTGTAAACAAGAATAAAGTATTATGTTTATAAAAAAAAACAAAAATCCTCAGAATATAAAATAATGTTTGCGTTCTCGTGCTGTTTTAGTATTTCGAAAACAAAAATATCAAAATTCACTCATAATTATATCAAGCAAATAAAACACACGTGACCAAATTGTAAATAAACCCCATATAATTTTTTTTATTATTTTGGATTTTATTTTTTTTTATTTATTTTGCTTAGAATTGAGAATGTTTTTTGTTTATAATAAAATGCATTCAAAATTTTAAAATTTAATATCTCCAACAAAGTTCATTTATTAGCATTAAATGAACTAGACCGATAAATTAAACTTGTGTATATAAAAATAAACATATTTAAACAGATTTATTAATAGTTTTTGTAGAAAATTAAAACACATTTTAAAAGTTTGATTATTTTAGTTGCATTCATAATAATAACTTCATTATATATAGTTAATTATTTCAGGGAATAAATTTTTTTGACTTTTATTTAAAGAATTATATGAATATTGGACTAATTATTAGTTCCACGAACAGAGTAGAAAACAATATTTGTTATTAAAAAAAATTTAATTAAATTGAAAAATTTTAATGCATTTAAAAATAATTTAATCAACAAAGGGAAAATGGCTTTAAAAAGCAATGAAAATAATTTATTACATTTTTGAAGTAGGTTTCAAACAAAATTTTTTTGTTTTAAAAATTGTTCACAAAATTCAAAAAAAATTTTACTCATACTGATCGATTAAATATACTAAAAATTAAACACCTATTCTGTGTTTATTATAGCTCATCAATTAATATTTCGTTTAAAAGTTCGATTGAGATGTAAGAGCATATTTATAATTAATTAAAAGATATATATGTAAAAAGACATAGATAAGAGTAGTTTTTAAATGTCACATAATCAATAAAATAATTGTCCGTATATGTGAATATTATTATTATTTTTTTTTTAAAGAACACAAACACTTAAGTCAAGTACAATGCTTTTGTACCTTCATCAAAAAATTTTCATTCCAACACATCTTGAGTGTAATTTAATAGTTTCAAGATAGATTTTTTTCATCGATAAATTTTATTAAATTTCGAATTATGCACTTGTTCTTTTCTCGTTCAGGAACATAACAAAGTTTAAATAAGGAATAAGAAACCAAAGTTTAAATAAGGAATTCCAAATTTTTGAAATTTTATATATTTTGTCAATGAAATCAAGTAGAAATTTAAGAATTTTTTTTTTCAGATTGATTTTCGATTCATAAAAAATTTAAAAATCTCATGAAAAACTTAAAAAAATAGATTTTTGATTTTATTTTGAAATTTAAAAATTAATTTATTTTCTAAATCATCAGTCAAAAGAAAACTGAATTTTTCATGATCTCAGTTTGTTGTGTGCTTACCAGATATAACTTCTATATAAGTATGACAGGATTTTTTTTTACTAAATATATTCTATATATTTACAACTACCGTATAGTTTCATTAGTTTCAAGTTTCAACATAAGGTAAAATGATGAAAAACTACTTCTAAACTGATCTCAGTCTAGTAGGTTCTTAGAATCTAACATAATAAATTGACTACACAAGAATAAAACAAACCTTGAAGCTAATGGCAAACAAGTAAAAAGAAAAGAATGATCAATCTGTACAAATTATGTTTTTCTATATACATAATTAATTATACTGAAACTTTTTCTATCTAACAAATAACAAAATAAAGAAAATTATATTGTTTAGTATACTGTAATGTTTAATAAAAAAAAATAAACAATTTCAATAAATTTATATTAAATATGCTTTTATTACATTTTTGACTTTATTTACTTTACTCCAAAAAAATATATATATGTATTTTTCTTTTTAAGAAAAATAAAATTTTATTCATTTAATGTAATTTTCCATTTTTACACTGCTGCAAACGCAACCAATAAAAATAAAAAAACGTTTTTTTTTTTTTCCTTGCGTTATTTTTCTCTGATTTATATATTAGTTTTTGGTTTCGAGTTGATTATTTTCCTTGGTTAAATCATAAATATATTACTTATACTTATTCTTTGTACATACTACACACACACACAATATATTCTTTCTTTTTATTTCATGTTCTTTTTAAAAACCAATAAACTTTTATAAAATTAAATACTTACATAAACATAATTTCATTTTAATTGAAAATATTATTTTTATACGTGATGATGATGATGATGACGTTTATTATGTTAAAATTTATAATTTCATTGAAACATTATTTTTGTATGAATTTAATTATATTGTTTATTTATATATGTATGCTCGAGGAGGTTAAATAATATGCGATTCTCCAAAATACATAAATAAAAAATATTATTATTAAGTATATAAAATAGGAAGAGTTAATTAAAATATAAAAAAAAAAATTGCAATTTGTAAATAAAACATAATAATAATAAAAAAAAATAAAACAATGAAAATGTTAACATAACATTATTATTAGTTCATTACTATTTAAAAATTAAACTGAATTAAGTATGTTAATGATAATGTATGTAAAATAATATCTGTTTTTCATGCATATAATATCTGCCCTCGTAATAAAAAAATAATACTAATAATAATAAGCTCAAAACTTTCAGAGTTTATAGCTACAAACATTTGATCCTATATATTTTACTTCCATAGAAACTGAATTTATGATAATTGTTTTCAATTGTTTGTAACTTCAGATTCAATGAATCAAGTGTTCTAATATTATTTCAATATCGAACTATATTGTTTGTTTTAAGCTTGGCTGATCGGCTTCAAGATATTATTCCATTCGTATATTCGTACAAACGGTGGAAGGTAGAATAATCGATCGAACGGCTGTTATATTTATTAAAATCTTTATATTTCTGTGTTTTTTATTCCAATTAAAACTAATGAAGATATAAAAGCACAACATGTGTTCTGAAAATAAATTCAACAACACTCTCTTGTTAAATATTCTTATAGTATTTTAATTGAAAATTTCCTAAAGAAAAATATATACG
Organism: Hybos culiciformis; assembly: GCA_964007475.1. Classification (NCBI taxonomy): domain Eukaryota; kingdom Metazoa; phylum Arthropoda; class Insecta; order Diptera; family Hybotidae; genus Hybos; species Hybos culiciformis. The sequence continues at coordinate 92,287,026 of OZ023274.1, read as the reverse complement.
TACATAATGTAAACTACTTAAAAAACTTAATAATATTTTTCTTTTTTCTTTTTCAGATTTCATCGGTATAATAGATTCCAAATGAATCTTTTAATGCAATAATGAAACGTTTTAAACGCATAATGTGATATTAATTAAACGTATGTGATTTGAAAAATTCTATTATCTAGAAAAAAAGGACATTATAGTAAAAAAATATTTATTTTTTTTAGTTATTTTTTTTTTTTAAATTTCTTAAACTTTTGTTAATATTATTTTGGATGTTCTTTAAAATTGAACCATTATATAAATTTTCTTAAGCGGACTATTTAAATTAAAAGAGTTTATTTTATTCAAGAATTAAATTAACATTCCTGGAATCCCCGTTGTCGCCATGACACGTTGGGGCCAGGAATGTACGTAATATTTCCAGCTGATGAACTAATATCTATGACATACGGTATCGCAGTTCCTCGTTTCAAACCGAGACCAACTCTAGATAATCTGCGTGATCCTTTAATCACTGACGTTGATTCCACCTCCATCCCAAAGTCGCCGCCACAGCAATCATCTCCATTATTATCAAGGCCTCCGCCTTCACCATCAAAATTAATAACAGCAGTTTCTAAGCAGCTGCAAAATCATCTTCAACAAATTGAAAAAGATTTCCAGGTTCCGCCGAAAGAACCATTATCGAGACAGCCTTCAAGACATTCAAAAACCTCACAAACTAGCAATACAAAGACAACTCCGACAAGAGTACAATCAACTCCACCGCGCCGAACTGTTTCAAGAGAACCAAGTTTTAATAAAGCTACAACAAGTGTGGCGTCGCCAAATAAAGAACAAAATCAACAATTCCACAATAGTTATCAAAATGATCGTATGATCGCCAGTCAAGAAGACGAACGATATATGCGTGAACGTAGTCCCAGTTTAATTATAGATCACCCTAGTCCAGATTCTCATCGTCCTCCACAGCATCCATCAGGGGGTGCAATATCAAAATCAACTCCATCAACTCCTAAACCTACTCAATCTAAGTCCAAACTTCGACCTAAATTGAATATTTCATTAGGAAGGCTTGGGCGATCGCAGCCCGAGCAACCAGAAAGATATCGATTACGAGAAGATCAAGAAATTCATGTTGAAAATCCAACATTTACGAGAGAAAATTTACGACAATGTAACTTCGACGCATTTTTCGAATCGGGTGAGCCCGTATATCAATTAGAACAGCGACAATTACGCGCTTCTACACAATCACCTGAAAATGAATTCGGTGGAGGTGGAGATCCTGGTGGCAGCAGTCCATACGATACAGGTGGAACTGCTACACCAGGTAAGAGTCGTTTGGGTTTGTTCCATCGTAATTCCAACAAGTCACCCCTGAGCGGTAGATCACGGAGCGTAGAGCCAGAGTCAGCTACAGCGTCTAACCATGTGTCCCAGAAAGGTGACAGGTGCCTTAAAATTTTCTCAAGTTTTCATTAAAATTAAAATTAAACTTTAAAGTTTGAGTTTTGATCTTTAAAGTTGTTTTTCGCAATTTATAACAATAATTTAAAATATAATGCATTAGCGTGGTGTGAATAAAATGAACATTATAAGATGAATCATTGTGTTTTTAATTTTTAAAAGAATGAATTTTTGTTCGATCTCCTACAATGAATTGTTGCTTTAATGTTAACTCTTTGAAATCTAAAAAGAGAAATCAGCTTAATTTACATTAAGATCGATGCATTTTGGAGAATCGTTATGCTTCACTAAAAAAACATTTTTTTGCTTTCCAAATAATTTATTCAACATTTTCTTTAATTAAATTAATAATGAAGTTTCTAAGTTTTTATTCTCTTCAAAATAAATTATTTTTTTGATTAAGTATAAAAAATGAATTAATTTTTTATGTAATTTACTATAAATATTTCTTTGCTCTTCTTAGAATTTTCCATAACACTTACGTATTCTACAATTATTACAAGCAGGTACCCACGCTAATTATTAACATTATACGTAATGTAAAAATAATAAATTTTCAAAACGAATTTAAAACCAAAGTATAGGAACTCAGAAAGAATTTATATTACTGAAGATTTGAAATTTATAATTTATGGTGCAATTGAAGATAGAGGTTCTTAATTTTATAAATTAGTAGTGCAGAAATTTTACATAAGTTAAAAATTCAATATTTTTCAAAATACATTTTCAATAAGTCGCTGTACAAAACTTGAACGATTCTTATCTCGAGCTTTATGTTAAAAATGTTAAAAATAAATTGTCAAAGTTAATTTTGTAATTGAAGTTAGAAGTTGACAAAGATGTTGTTAAAAATTCAATATTATTAAATATTAAACAGATTACGTATATAATTATATAAAAAAAAGGTTTTTAATTAAAAAGTTTTTTTTTACAACAAAATAAAAAATTTGGTGGAATAAAATTACCATTTTTAGCTACTCTATTCTTAGGTATATAAAAATTGTGGTCAACATATTTTTTAACTTATAGATTCCACAACGAGAAAATATTATTTATTTTCGAAGGGATTTCTGAGGTTTTGATAAAAAAAAAGAACTCTTTTATTGTAAATAATTGAAATATAAAAAAAATATATACATTTTTGGTATATAGATGTGGTTGTGAGAAAAACATATTGAAAAAGATAATTTTTCTACGACAAAATTTTCATTTTTTCCATTGATTGGACTACAGAAATTTGAAAAAAAAAAAAAATCTGCCTCAGGCGATCATGTGTTTATTCTTTGAAGAGTTTCCATTAAGCTTTACCTTTAATAACTAAGTACAAACTCCTTATTTGAGCTTAAGGCGCTAAAAAATAGGAATTTTTGAACAGCTATAAAAATTAAGTTAAAGAAATTCTAGCATATCGATAAAAGTACACACTATCGGAATATGAAATAAAATAATAATAATAATAAAAAAACTTTCTAAAGGCACCATCCTCCTTAATTTAAAAACATTTTTCTTATTGGATCATAAGTATTATAAATTTAGAGATTTAATTAACTCAAAAAATGTCAGCGTTTATCAAAAAGCTTGTTTCATTAAAGTGCAATATGTCATTTGTTTAATTATTCATGTGCTTGTCTTTTTTTATTGTGTTTTATTTTAACTTTCAAAAAATTATTTTATTTATGGTTCTTTTTAAAAGCAAACAATGAAACCTCTTACCAATAAAGTTAAATGAATTAATTTGAAGTGAATCAAAATAATAAAATTAAATAAAATCTCAATTTTTATTTTGATTTTATGAATGAGAAAATATACACAGATTTAAACTAGCAAATAAATTAATATCCATCTCCTCTATATAAGATTGATTGCAAGAATAATTTATTTTAATTGTTTTTGGTTTTTTTCTTGAGTTTATTTTGTTTTTTATTTTTGATTTTTGTCCAATAAAATTTTTATGAAATATTATACACTTAAATATTTATTAACATTTTTTTTATAAATTTTTCTTCTTTTCTAGATTTTTTAAAATCATCAAGTGGGGCAAAAAGACGTAATATATTTGGGTGGGGGGAAGCACGTAGTGGTTCCCTCGGCCCCCAGGCCAATATGGCCTCTTATTCCGGGGTATTAAGAGATTATGGACATTCAAACTTAAATGAAACATTGAAAAATCATAATAATGTTACATTTAAATTAGTTAAAACAGGTAAGAATTGCTTTATTTTAATTTAAAATATATATTTTTTTTTAACTTTGAATTTTAAAAATTATTTGAATGTTTTTAAAGTAAAAGAAATATGTAAGTTTTAAAAGTTTGGTAATTTAGTTATTTTTTTTTTTTTTATATAAAAATAGTTTTGAATTTGAATTCCTTTTTAATGCGTTCTCATTGATAACATGTATATCACGTATTTTTTAATATAATTTTGTTACCCAAGACATTGATAAACATATAAATTTTCCTGAAAAATATATTGTATCTAAAGTTGAATTTGAAAGTTTGAAACTAATCTTCTTGATTTGTTCCCATCAAATACGCGCATGAAACAAAGCCACTTAAATACCTTCCAATTATTAATAATGATTTCTTAATAAATTCGGCTCAGCCTCACTGCAATCAACAACAAATAAACAAATTTAATGACATACTATAAAATATAGTATAATAGGTTAAATAGTTTCAATAGTTAATTGAAATGTTTACATATTAACAAAACCTCAGATGCACAATTATACTAAATTTTAAATAAATAATAATAAGATTACATTACAGTATAAAATTGTAATCTCAAATATACACACAATATAGAATTAACGATAGTACTGTATTGAAACATTTCTACATCCTTGAACACTAACTAACTCTCCTCCATTAAATCTAGTTTTTATTAACAATTAGAAATAAAATTCATTAAAACCCACAATATATATAATATTATGGTATGTCAACATGCAATAAACAATGCAATATAATCAGGATATAACTAATTTGATTATTTACATAGAAAATTGGACAAAGAAAAAAATTTAATATATATTTTAATTCCGTGTGTAGTGAAATTCTATGCTATTACAATGTATTAACTTTAAGTTAAATAAGTTGAAACATTATACTTATTTATTTTATGTAAAATATATGCTATTTAATATAAATTGAATGTAATTTTGGATTTTACGCTATTATTATATTATATATAAGTTGCAAAACGTCATATCTATATTGTTTATTCTATTAAAACTTCATAATTCTACACTATCTAATATTAGAATATAATCATTTTAACAATTTAAAATGAACTTTTTTTTTTTATCTTTAAAAGTATAAATACAAATATTCAACTACAACAAGTTAAAGTCTAATATAAATATCAATGTACATAAAACACTATATATAAAGCTACAATTAAATTAATATTAGCTCACCTGTAGTTATTAGTTACTGGGAAAAAATAATATGTTGCTGCCAAATTTATAAGAATACATTGCAATAACTCTTTAAATCGATATTACGCATCGACGTTCTTCTGCATTGTTATAATTTTCCTATTTCAGACAATAAATGTTAAAAAATAAAAACTTGAATTTCATTATTCTCTATGGTTATATATTTAGCAAAAACAATATGTAGCTTTATCTTTGCATTGATATAAACATAAATATGAACAAAAATTATAGATAAATATACATAGTTTTATAACGAATTTACAATACTTGCAGTGCACATAAAATCTGCCACAGTTTTTTTTTTATTTTTTTTTTACTAGAATCCTTTGAGAATATTCTTCTTTTAGTCACAAAGAACACTTTTTTTATATAGTTTTTTGATAAAGAAAAACAAATTTTTATATCATTCAATAAGAATTTTATTTTTTTTTATTTGGTTAAGAACATTGGTTTATTTTTTATTTTTTTATTTTTTCTTTGGATGATTTAAAGTATAGAAAATTGTGTTGAAAAATGCTTCTTGGGGTTTTTTTGTTCTATATATATTCATATACAAAAAAAAAGGAAAAGAAAACACCATAACTAACTTATTTAAAGTCTATTTTTTTTCAAATTAAAATTTCAAATACAAAATAAAATAATTCAATTTCACCGACGATAACACAATTTCTTTTTTGTTATTGGGTTCATATTAAAAAACCAAAAAACCATTTTAAAGATTGCTTGATTTATTTATTCTGCCTCCGTATGTGAACTCAAAGTATGAATTTCTGTAAAAATCAAAATTTATAATACTAACACAGTTGGCCAGAGATCGTTTTTATTATAATTATAAAACGATATATCTTTTGAGATCAATAATAATTTCAATCATTTTTCAATCTTTTCTTCTAACATTATGTAACTTTTGGAGCAATCAGAATGGCCGTTCCATTGATGTTTTGCAGATAAGTTTAAAATTGATCTTTTAATCGATTTGAATCTAAATATTCGCAAAAAAAGAGAAATAAAAATAAATAATCGATTTCAGGGAAATCAATCTTTAAATAAATAAAAAAGATTGAAAAATATATCTGTCTAAGTTTTAATCTTTCAAAAATCGATCTCAAAAGGCCAACTGGGCAGTTGTGTATTTTATGAAGATAAGATAATTAAGATTTTGTAAATTTTACTTGAATATTAATTATCTAGAAAACATTGTAGTAATTTTAAAGTATACTTGTAAAAAATAATGTCTCATGAATATAAAATTTTAGAAAAATAGATTTATTCATATAAATTCATAATTATTATCACGTTCCATGTGCAGTGTTTTTTAGTGTGATTAAAGGAAAACTTTTTTTTTACATGCAATTTTTTTTTTGAGAGAGAAAAATAAGTTTTCAATATTGCAATGTTATAAAAGTTTTTCCATTAATTCATTAATTTTTTTTTCCCAAAATACAAAATTTGCTATTTTTCCTCCTTTTTATTTTTATATATATACATATATACAGGTCAAGGTATATTTTTATATCTATAGTTAATGATGATTTATTTTTTCCATTCCAATTAAAAACTACTAAAAATTTTCTTTTTTTAATTATATTTTTTGCAAAAAAAAATAAATAAATAAATAAATACAAAATTAAAAAATAATAAAAATAATAATAAGTTGAAAAAGCATGTGTGATGTGGAAGAGAATCCGTAGTAATTTTCTTTTTGACTGTTGAATTTTCCTTAGTTTTTTTTTTTGTAGAAAATAGATTTTCCGACATTCTTTTTCTCTGAGTTTTTAATTAAAATTTAATTTTTTTCCAATGTTTTTTTTTTTCTTAATTTTATTATTATTATTATTTTGAGTATAATATTCTATCTGTCATAATTTTTATTTGTTCTATTTATTTATATCTATAGATAACTTTTAGTTTTTTTTTTTATTTATTTATAAAAAAAAAAAAAATTATTTTATTTTTGCAGAACAAATTATTAACCCAGAAGATATGATATACTTCTCCCACGCACTCACGTCTTCGATGAGGAAAAATAGATCTAGGAAAAACTTGAAGAAAACGACGTCATTTACAAAATATATGTATAAACGCATATATTTATATATTAAAATAAAATAAAATTAAAACAAAATAAAAAATAAATAAATAAAAAAATTAGTACTATATATACTATATATTAGTATAGTTGTTGGCAAATTCACAAGAATTAACCTTGACGTAATATTTTGTTTAGAAGATACTCTATTAGTTTCATAAAACAAAAAAAAAAGTTTTTAAAAATAATAAACATATATACATATAATATAATACGTGTGTACATAATATTTATTTTATTTACATATTTATATATTTACATATAGATGTTTATTATATTTATAAATTTTTATTTGAAATTAAATAATAATAAAAAACATTTTATTGATATAGTATTATTTTTAGAATTAATTGTAATAGATAAATAAATAAATTAAATTTATAAAAGAAAAACCAAATATTATTATATTTGCATTAATGTATTTTTAAAAAAAGAATATGTTTGGGCATTACTAGGTCCCAGAAAAAAAAAAAATAAATAATTAATAAAAATTTCCTTAAGTGTAAGTTATACATTATGTACGTATACTTGTATACGTCTAAGATTTATGCTTGATGTGTAATAAAATATTGTTTGAAATTTCGAAATTTTGATTCTATTTTATTTAATTTTTCTTGCATTATTAATAAATCGTAATTTTATAGTATATGCACTACACCCCAATAGTTCTATACACAAAAAAAATGCTATGATTGTTTGTGGTATATAAATAGCTGTATGATCAGATTAATTTACTTTCCAATTGGGTAAACAACTAGAAAATAAGTTTTATACTTATTCATTAGAATGAAATTGAATTTATGTTCCGGGTAATTATTTTGAAGTATGAATCTTGTGAAGAGTCGTAAGTAAAAACCATATAATAATGTGACAATCGACTTGAAAACAATCTTTTACGATATGGCAGCTAAATTTTTAATTATAATAAAAATACTGATGTAAAATTCAGTTCCACGAATTACAATAAAAACGAATGATTTTTAATAATATATTTTATGTTAGTGACAATCTTAAAAAAAAATTAATTTACTTAAGCAACTCAGAAGTATAGCATCAAATACATTATTCAAAAAAAAAAAATCAATTCCAATCTAAAATATATTTTTCGAAATAAGAGCGGTTAAAAAGATTCACAACCTAATACTCTATTGGGATTTGCTTTTTCTTTCTTTTCTTTATAATTTTTAGAAAAATTAAAAAATATTCCTTGAAATCATAAGATCAATTGAAAACAATATTTCAATATATAAATTTAGGCTTAAAAATTTTCTATTCTATTGGGATTCTCTTTGAAATATTTTTTTATTTTTTTTATCTAAATTGAAAAAAAAAATATCATGATTTTGAAATATTTCTATCCTTGCATATGCATAATGTACATAAATAAAATCTACTATATTAAATCTAGGTTATTTGTGTTTTTTGTTTAACCCTCTATGAAATCAAAATATCCTTAAATATGAAAACCACAAATCAAAGTATAAAGTACACAACATGTAACTTTACAATAAATGCCAAATGTAGGAGAATTTTATTTTGCATATCTTTTATGATACAAATTCTGACTGTTCATAACAAAATACATTGCATACAAAAATTATTACGAAAAAAACTCGTATATTTTTTCATCATTCGTCTATCCATCGGTTATTCCATCGAAAATCATTATTGTGTAATAGTCGACTAATAAGCTAATTATATTTAAAGCACTAAATTATTTTGTTGAATTTTTATATACAATATTTCATTTTAAAATAATAAAATCGGATCATTAATGTATCTTTGAGATACTTATATTGTAGGGAGATACTTATATTGTACATTAATGTATCTTTGAGATACTTATATTGTAAAAACATTATAAAAACAAAAAAAAAGTATTTTAATTAAAAAAAAAAAGTTTTTATATTTAAAATTCCTTGATACCTCAGCCATACAATTTATTGGCCAAATTTTTATTTATATAAAGAAAAACTTGCAAGAAATAAAAATTCCTCGAAAACGTTCACTATCAAGGTTACACATGTAATGTCAAATTATTTACAATTTGAATATAATACATACATAAAATACATGCAATTTTATTAAAACAAAAATTTGAAACAAAAACACATTAGACATATTTTTGAAATAAAATTAGATAATATTATTTTAATAATAAAGATAATTAAAATTAGTTGTCCGTATTTAAAACCATAATAAATAAATGAAAAGCTGTCCAACAAACAAATAATAAACACGGAAGTAGTTATTAAATAATAAATAAAACAGAATTTATTATTATTTTTGTTTTTATTTCATTTTCCCAAATCGACTTTTAAAAACATATATGTACACGTTTATAGATATTTTCAAAGATATTTTCGTATTCTGAATTTCAAGGGGAAGTCATAATATTTGATAGTGCGATCAGTGTTTTTTTTTTAATTAATTAAAATAAAAGTCCATATATATAGATTGTTTGTTTGAAGTAATGTTGGCCATCAATATATTAAAAAAATGACAGGTTTTTTGTTAAAATAAACATTTAAAAAAAAAAAAATTATTTACCAACTTCGGTTTTAATAAAAATCAATCACAATCAAATCAAGAATAAAAAAAATGTATTCCTTGTTCTTATTTTCTTGTAAGAAAATTTTTATGTTTTGTTTTCTTAAAATATTATAAACATTATATAATATACATTTTAACCTAATAGTACTAACGATTTTTGAATCCACAAGATATATAATAAAATAGAATGTTAAAATATTAAATGCGTTATTTATAAATTTAACCATTAACTTAATTACAAAATTTAATAATATTGATTTAAATTGTTTTTTTTTAATTCCATGTTTGCCCTGTGGTGACCATTTTTTGTTACAAAAATAAATTGAAATAAGTTTGAAAGTTGTTTTATCAAAAAATATGTACCATGAAGTTTTCAGACTAGACTTTGTAGAAAGATCAAGTAGATAAAATAATGGTTCAAGGGAACTAATTCCAAAGTGAATGAATAGAGTCCTATAAAAGTTCTCCCATTATATAAGAACAATCTATAAAATGTCATGTCAATGCAAAAGTACACAGTTTTGTCTATAATGAAGGGATTCAGAACTGGAACTATAGTTATTTGGATTGTTAGAACTATACGGAAATTGTTGAGTATCCGGCTCTTACAATAATTTCTCATAGGTTTCATTAAAGAAAGTTGCATTTATATCTATTTAAAGAAAAAAGTATACAATTAATTCGTTATATAGAAAATCATGTTAATCGGCACACATTTTTATTCTTATTAACAGTTTCGTTACGAACTGGATATTAATTAAAAGGTATCATGAACAAAATTTGAAAGAACTGAAATATGAAACTTTTTCTTTTTACTCAAAATAATACATCAAAAAAGGAATATTAAATTTCACTTCAAATAGGTATACATTAAGAATGTTTCTACCTATATAAATCATTAAATATTTATAAAAAATTAACTGCTTGTATTTTCTAAATATATAAAATAACCCAATAAAAACAAAGATGTCTGTTAGATAAGTTTGATGTGTTATAAATTTATAGAAAATTTACATAAAATATAGCTTAAATTATTCCTACATAATTCATGAAAACAAAAATATCTGAAAATTAAGTTTAAATAATGAAAACATAATAATAATATTTTGCATAACTCCAATCAAAAAAATTTCAATATATATACTGTATATATACATACTTTAAATGCGGTAAACAACTATGTGACCAATCTATTAATCGATATTTATGAATTTGTATAATAAAAGTAAATCTAATTTCAATAATAATTTTATTATAATTATATATGAAAGATATATTCACAATATTTACATATTTGTATGTATAAACAAAAATATATTGAAAAGGTCTAATTATCATAAGTAACCCTAATCAAATTGATATCAATCATACTTTATTAAAATTCAATATTCATGAACAATTTGTCAAATCAATTTTTTTTATATATACCTTGTACATTAAAAAAAAAATTTAGAGCAATAGTGGAATTGGAAGCGATAATACAGCGCATCGTGGCGAATAGGGATGACATTATTAAATTAACGAAGTAATGATAGCCTAATTTATTGAACTGATAGGATTTAACATTATCATTTTGTTGACTTTATAAAACAGAGCTCAACATTATTTTATTGATTTTTGTAAAAGAAACTTATTTTTAATCTAATTTTTCGTCAAATATTCCAAATTTTCTAATAATTTTATAACATGCGTTAATGAAAATATTATTTTCATTTAAATAAGTTATATTTTTAATTTTTTATCATTCGGAAAGTATCTTTTTAATTTTATCTAAAATAACTTTGGGCAAATGTTTAATTAAGTATGAATTAGACGTGAAAAAAAAATTTCTTCTTTGAAACCATTAATTTATGTATTTAAGAAGTTTTCTTTTTATTTTCACTTAAATAAACCACTGTACAAAGTTTTTTTTTCTCTTTTTATATTCCTTGGAGAAATCTGCTTGTGTAAACAAAACCAAAGTTAAAACTTTGGAACTTTTTTTAACCTTTTTTGTATACACTTTTATTAGCAAAACCATGAAAACATATATTCGTTTTTGTTTTCTTTTTTTGTACATATTTTTTTTTTTGGTAATCATAGTCAAGATGGCAAAAAATAAATAAATAAATAAAACCGAAAAAGAAAACTTTTTTTGTTAAAAAAGAATAAGAAAGTTAAGTAAATTGAACTTAAAATAAAAATTATTATTTACTCAATTAACAAGCTTAATTGCAATTTTTACTAAATTTTCAACTAATTCACTGAAAATAATTCAAAAACGAATGCTTAATAAAAATGACACCCAAATGATTTTACTTAAATCAAAAGTTAAAAATAAAACTTTATTACAGGATCCGACTTAATACTTTGAAATTAAATTACAAAAAGAAAATCGACAGTAACAAATTGTATTTATAACGTATTTGTAGTATATTAATATCACCTTATAAGTCAATTTTTATCTATTTATTGATCAAAATCAGTCCTATAATTCGCTGCCTTTATTAGTATGTTATTAAAATGCAGAATCATTCTCATAACATATTTGTATTCCCTTATAAAGCTAATTTGTCTTTTAAACTATAGAGTATGTATAAAGCAAGTTATAGAAGTAAATCAAACCGATTTAAAAAAAGGACGAATATTTTGTCAAAATTGATAATAATATATTTCACATATATGTCAAAATGTCATTTTAAATACGGCCATTATCTTACATCTATTGATTAGTCGCCAAGTTATCTTCATTTGACTTTTTCTGTATTTTTTTGATAAATAAAATAGACATAAATTAAAGTATTTCAAGGATATATTATCGCAATATTTTGCTTTAACTACGTAGGATATAAAATGTAAATCAAACAATGTAATTTACCAAAAAAAATTCGTCTTTTTTTATACTGCATATATGATTTTCTTTTCCAGACAATTTGGAGACTGAACTTCCTTGTTTTTTTTTTTTTGTGAATTCAAATTAAATTATTATTATTTATATAACATGAGAAATAATTTTAATAATATCTGTTAATTTTAATCTCATTGTCAAAACAAAATATAACGCTTGATTCGTGATACATAAAAAAAAGAAAACATAATTTTAACCATATAATAATTTTCCTGGGGGTGTGGAAAAGACAGAAATTTTTATTTTGTTTCTTTAAATATTCTTAAACGCTTAAAATATATAATTTATATTTTATGATTTGGTTTATTGGATCTATGCCAATTAATTTTGAATAATTGGATATTTTATAAAAAGAGAAAAATAAAATTATTATTTTATTAAATTTCAAGAACAATAAGAAATATCTAATTTTTTTTTAATATTATTGCTAGCAATAATTCATATTTTTCAGCAAAAAAAAAAAATGTATACATATATTAATGAACAAATTGTAAGAAAAATTTTTATTTTCAATATTTATTTCGTTATAATTATCATATTAGTCATAATAAATTTGATGAAATTAAAAAAAAAAAAAAATTGTATGTAGGATTATTAGCCTGTTTTCGATTAAAAATGAAACAATATGTTTTCACTTTCTGATTGTCCGTTTGTCCGTCTGTCTGTCGTGCACTTAAATGCTTATATAACTATTAAACAAGTTGATCGATTGTGATCGTTTAGAATCCAATTCAATTCAAAATTCGAGATTCTCCGTGTTGGGACAACGGAGTTATATGCTCTCAAACGAAAAAGGATCGAATGTACTCTCATATATATACAAGATAGTTTTCTATATTTTTAAATTTTATTGTCACTTAATTTTATTTTATTTTTTGTAATAAAGATTTTATTTTTCATTATGTACAATGTATATGTACATAATTTCATCTTGATCCGAATATATTTTAATATAATCTTGAAATAAAAAAATATTTTATCCTTTACCATGGCAACTTAAATTTATGACTATTTCTTTTCCAATTTTTAGTTTTACATTCTCAAAAACTTCTTCAAGGTTAATGTCCTTAAGATAGGGCACTTCTTTATTAGCTCTATATTAATATAAAATTATCAAGTTAAAATAAACGCTTAACAACTTTGGCAAACGCATAGAATAAGATATTCGCAGAATATTTATAAGTAACGTAAAATAATTAAAGCTATCCTACATATTTGTAAATTTGATACTGATCCAAAATGTCATTGCCCAATAATTTAATGAACCATATTATTTATTAAAAGCTAAAATTCAATTGAAACTGATATTTTGACCGACAATGAATTCATTTAGAAATATTTCATATTTTAACATTTTAAAGTATCCTGTTTAAATATGATTTTAATTTAATTACAGAATATTAATTAAAATGGATTATTAAATTACTGGTTATGATGAATATATCTGTGCATAAATGCAAATGAAAACTGAGTGAAAGTGAAATATGATTTTTTTTTTAAATATAGACTATGAATAATATAGCTACATTTAATAAACTTGAAATTTATATTTTCCTCTCATAAAAGCAGTCTACAAATTAATTTTTGAATTATTTTGAATTTTCAAATGTTTCAGTTCTTCACAATTTTTTAAAATGAAATATTCTTAAAAATCTCTTAATGGCTGTTCATGATATGTTTTTCTTTAGTATTGTTTATACAAAGATATATGTAATAAATATCAAATTTAGCTAGATACATACATATATAGATACAAACATTATTTATCAATTTGGTAGGTTTCTGTTCCTAATTATACCTCGGGCACTATGTCTGCTAAAAATTTTTTATTCAAAAATCTTCTAATTGAATGCCCGAAGGCGATGAATGCATTTATAAATAATTTGATTAAACTTTTTTTTGTTTTTTTTAAATATGTATATGAAATTTTATGTACGTCAGAAATTAAAAGGATGAATAATACAAATTTTTTTATTGATAAATTTTAATCTTCTTATGCCCGAAAGTGGTTTACACATTATTTGATGTAGTAAGGGAACTATTAACTAAGTAAAGAAACTAATTTTTGATATAAATGAGAACATATAGATTAGTTTTATTTGAGATTTAAATTCCTTGTATCAATATTAATAAATTATATATAATACATTACATTATATTCGGATATATTTTTCATTCAAAAATACATAATTGCATTTCATTCTTCAAAATTATCTATTTATTTTACTTTTTTATGTTCAATACAATGTAACTATTCATAGAGTAAAATTTTAAATGCCTTAAATTTTTTTCGCCAAACTATTTCCACAACTCAAATCAAATGATAGATTTATGTTTTATTCAATGTTTATTTGCATAACCATATTTTTATAATTTTTTTCAATCTACCAAATTGAAAGGTATGTAGTTGAAAAGCTTCATGTGAACTTAAAGGAAACATTGCATCTATTCGTAAAAAATGTTTCATTATAAATTATTATTATTTTTTTTTTGCATTATGGTTTTACCTTGGAGCTGATGAAGTGGATAGAAATAAATCAAGTACACTCCATCAAATATGTCAATTTCCAATTTTTAAAATCCTACATTATTATCGCTAAAAATTCATGATTTTTATCAGGTATTATATTAATTTTTCCCAAGCAGAATGTTTTGTTTTTTTTTTTTTTTTCAAACATGTAAATCTTCTTAACAGCTGATGTGAATATTTGTTTAAGGTGTCGAAAAAAAAATGTTTTTAAATGATTTCTCTTTCAACGAAAATGACAGCTCCAAATAATTATTTTCATTTCATTGTAGAATATTTTATTATTTAAAGTTAAAACTTAGCATATCATTGTACATAGTTCTACATAAATATTAATATAAACAAAATATTAAAATAACATCAAAATTCTGTGATTACGACAAAAAAGAAATTTCAATTTAATCAAAAAAGGATAATTTTTGTTCCGGTATTTTATCACAAATTCAATGAAAAGTATTCCGAGTAATTTGTTAAAATAAGAAGAATTTTCTTTTGGTACAGAAATGTTTTTTTTTTGTTTTTGTCCAATTTGTTGAAAAGAAAACTTATCACTTTTAAATCATTTAATGAAAACAGAAACAATTGTGGAAAATCCTATAATATCTAAATTAACAACATCTTATCAAAGAAAATATTTTTAACTTTTCTCTGTATATAGAGAGGAAATCAATTTTTTTTTTTTTCAACACTTTCAAAAACCTGATAAAAACTATTACCTCTTAAACGTGTAAAAAAAAATTTTTTTGATTGCCTCAAGTCTCTTGCGAATAAAATGCGATTATTTTTGAAAAGCGCTTATAAAAGCTTATTGGTTTTTTTTTTAATGGGATGAAAATCTCGTCAACAGAACAATAGGCAAAAAAATTTTGAAAATTAATTAGCTTATGAAATTTTATTGTTAAGTTTCATCTTGAAAAAAAGTTGGGAAATTTATTTTTTCACAATTGAAGAGGAAGAAGTTTTTAAGAGAAGTTCAAGAATATTTTAATTTAATTAAATTTAACAAAAAACAAAATGGTATTGAAATTTAAAATTTATATGAATTTAGACAAATTTCGACACTTTAATTTAGATATTGGTCTATTTACATCAGATTGTTTGTGAATTTATTGAACCACATCAATTCAGGGCAGATGAAACTCCAGAAGTATAAATAATGGCTATAATAACTGGTTTTTTTTTAATTATTATTATTACTGTTCTGAGTTAATTACATTTAGTACCTACCTGTGTAAAATAAAGTTTTTTTTCTTTATTAACATTGTTTTAGTTTTAGTTTAATGATCTCGTTTAAAGACCATAAAGATGCCAAATCAAAATGTATACATTTTTGGAAAGATTAATTATTTGCTTTGCCTATATACACAGGTTTATGTCCAAATGATAAATTATGTTACATTTAATTAAGTTATTATGAAATAAATCTTTTCGTATATATTTCGTGCTGAAACTTAAAATATTCGTGTTGATGAATATATATACTAATACGCTGTCTACACTAAGAATTTTATTCATAAATTAATTTAGGTTATCCCTCAATTGAAAATTGCTGTTCACACCATGATTTTTTTTAACCCGGGTTAATTTTGTTTTTTTTTTATTTCTATTTTTTTTTGTTAAATTTCTAAATAAAAATTAGTAAATAAAATTTAATCAAAAATAAAATTTAAAAATTTTATGAAAAAATTCTATAAGTGAATTAATTAAATGAAAATTCGAAAAATAAAAATTAAAAAAAAAAATTATTTTATTTTTATGCCATTTTGTTTTTTCTTTTTTTAATTATTCAAACGCACATGCCCACCCGATAATTTTTTGACGTAATCAGAACATATTCATTGACTCACATTAAACTCAACTTTAAAAGAACTAAATTTTTTGTATGATAAACCTCCTTTAACTCAACAACTATTTATAAACATTTGCAAAACCTTATTTAAACGCGAAGTGTAGACAGCTTATAAGTTTTAAAAAAAATAATAATAACTATGTAATTTCATTAAGAAAAAACTTTTATGTTTAAAGGATAATTTTTTATCATTTAAAAGTTTTCTTATGATAGTAGACAAACTCATAAACTTGACTATCGTGGTATAAGGATTAAATTTTAAGATAATTATTTCAAACAGCCACTATCTATCTAAACAGAATTAATTAAAACTAAAATTGTATTAGAGTTAAAAGGAAATGTTTGCATAAAGTAAAAAGGACATATAGTACATACACACTGTTTACTGAATTTTTTTTATAGAATTCAAACTTTTTTCTTCAGTTTTTTGTTTTTATAATTTTATTTTATTTTGCGGAAATCCTATATATTTTCCATATAATTTAAGAGATTTTAAATTTTCAAGAAAATATTTTTGTTTCATATAAAAATAATGTTTTCAAGAAGAATTTGAGTATATATGTATGTTTTGTATTTTTTTCAATGGAAATTTTAGAATAATTATATTCCCTCAAGGACTTACTTAAATTTCAAGTAATGTTTTAAAATTGAAATCAATCATTTCCTTCGAAGAATAAAAATGGAATACAAAATTAAAATTCCTTAATTTTATCGGCTACAAGAAATTTGATACGCACATTATTTTATTTACAGTCCTTTAATAAATACCTACTTACTTCCTTTTCAAAGCTTTTATTTATTACATTTTTTTTTTAATATTCCTAACGCAAAAAAGCTAAACAAAATTTATTTTGTTTTTAATTTTTGTTGTATTTATTTATAATTTGATTTATTAAAAATATAATTTCAAATCATAAGGAAAAATGAGAAAAATGAGAAGAGAAAATTTTTTAGAAATATAATACGTTTTGCTACAAAAGAAAATTCATTTAATTTTATTTTTAATGTTCAATACGCGGAAAGTGGAATTCCCTTGAATTGTCGGTGTGGCAGGAAATACGGAAAATAAAGAAAATAAACTAAATTGTGACAGCAGGGTTCAAATAAAAGTTTTCCACGTTCTTGCGATCTAAAAAATAATGTTTTGTCGAACTGTGAACTATCAGAAACCCTGTTTATTATATTATTGTACAATCATCATACATTTTTTGTTACGAACAGATTAGTACCTAATCATTTGATTTTAATAGGTTTGAAAATTACTGAATGAACAGCATTTATTTGAGTTTTTGAGATACATTAAAAGTAATATTTTAAACAAATTATAAAAAGAGTTTACTACATCCATTTGAGATCTCTTAATTGATTATAATAAAAATATTATAGAACAGCAAAAATATAGAACAATACCTTAAACTTTTTTTTTCAAGCCTTTAAGGCACAACACTTATTCATTGTAATAAACCACCTAAAGTATATTATCAAAATAAATAAATGTCAAAAAGAATTTAAAAAGTATTAATTCGTGTAAAAAGTAAGTAATATTGTTCTTTGTTATAAAAGCTATTAAATGAAAGCCAACAGTCATTATTCCAGGACGAACGATTATTTCTCATCAGAAGCTTCTAAGATCGAAATATTTCGCCAGCAGATGTTTAATACAATTTTTCAAAACTAATAATGCTTAATTGGAGGGAAAATTTATTCCAATCAATATTAAATTTATGAGTTCTAAATCACCACCACAGTGAATTTAATAGAAAAACCTTCAAATAAAAATCCTTCAATGATTTTTGATAAGAGAAATTCCTAAAAAAAAAAAAATTTGTATTTTAAATTAAAATTGTTTGTTAAAAAAATTATTCAAAATCTAAAAATAATTTCGTCCTTAAATTTCTAACGATAATAAATTCCTGAAATGAAAAAAATCGCAACTTTTATTATAAAAAAAAAAAAAAATAAATAAATTTAAAAAACATTTTTTCTCAAATTATCGGAATTATTGAGCATAACATTTTTTGACATTTTTTCCATCAATTAATCAATACAAATGAAAACATTCTTCAAATAGAGTAAACTGCTTTCTTGTAGATTTATTGAACTGAAAGTATTTCACATTAATTTATTTCAAGTACTTGTTACAAGTGAAATATCTTCTTCACAGAATCATCATAATTTGTAGTTATTGTGCATAGTTGTAATTACGATATTTTATTCTATAACATCTTGTATTTTTTATATAAATGCAGTCTGAGATTGTGTTTTTGGTTTTATTATGTTTCCCAACTTTAACATTGAATTATAACAGGGAAAATTATGGAAAAAAAATATTAAATTCATATTTTATGATATTTTAAGAAATTTTGAAATTATATCATCGCACAAATATAGTTTAAATAATTTATAGGAAATAGTTCTTTGATTTGATTTCTTGCTTTGGACTGAAGAATAGTTTAGAATAGAATTTTGTAACTTGATATTATTTTAGTCTGTGGTCCAATCACAAGTTTTTAGGCTTGATGAAAATGATTTCATCAAATAAGACTTGACTATTTTTTTTTTTTTTTTTTTTTATTAAAGTTACCAAATCACTAGGTGGGATACCTTTTATACTTAAAGAAGTATGGATTTGATAATGAGGATAGGAAATTTAGACGGGATTAAAAGTGGGACAGTCAGTAGGTAATCATTTACACTCTTCTTAAAGCGGCGCAAGTCATAAATCAAGCGTCCGCCAGCTGTAGGGAACAATTTTGAAGGGAGAGCATTCCACATTCTTGAGGTGCGAATTGAAAACGAATCTCCAAAGCTCGTTCTATCACATCTGGGAATTTTGCGAAATATGGGTGTGACGTTGAAGCAGTACGTGTTTGGCGTGAAAATACTTGAAGTTGAGGAAGTAGGGCCTTTACTTCCAGGGAACACGTACACTGAGCCAAAAAAGGCGTACTAAATTTTAGGACTTTTGGCATTAAATCAAGTTCTAGTATTTTTATACACAAAACAACAACAAATACATTTTTTTTATTAAAAAAAAACAATATTTAAGTTCTTTCGGTATCATATCAAGTACAAACTGCGCTAAAATCGTAAAATTAATGCCCAGAGGCATAATTTTTAGTACCAAGAGAATTAATGTTATTCCAAAAATTCTTGAATTAAAATATTTGAATAATCTTAATACTATGGCTGAATGGTAGAGTGATGGAATGAAATGCTAAAGACCGAGGTTCGAATCTCGACGAAGGCATAAGAAAAATGTATACGCTATTTATGTTTTCTATTTTATGTACATGAATAATTTTATTACTATGGCCTAATGGTAGAGTGGTCGATTGAAATGCTAAAGACCGAGGTTCAAATCCCGAAGAGGGCATAAGAAAAATATAATAAGAAATTAGAAATAAAATAAATAAAGAAATAAATAAAATAAAAAAAAAATAGAAAAAAAAATTAAAATTAAAAAATTTTTTTTTCTCCTTTAAAAAATTTTAATCCCAAAAGGCATTGATTTTAGTAAAACCGTCATTGGACGGTTTTTGTTGCGGAAAATACATGATTTTATGTATTTTTACATGATTTTAGAACGTTTTTTATCTCAGTGATCCATTCCAACAAGGTATTTATAAAAAATGGAAAGTGAACCTACATTACGACGGTGGTTGTGGGATGTTAAAGAGCTGGTGGTTTGGAGATCGTTGATCAATCTAATAGCCCTTCTCTGAACTTTGTCCAGGTACTCAAGATGGGTTTTGGGAGCACCAGCCCATATTGTGAATTATATTCTAATTTCGGTCGTATGTAGGATTTGTAGATGTTTAGGAGATCAGAGGGGGAAAAGTATTGTTTACATCTTTTTAGAAAACCTAGACATTTAGCTGCGTTTTTAGCCGTTTCAAAAATATGATCGCTGGTTATTTTCGAACCTAAAATGTCAAGGTTTCCAGATTTTCCAATACTCTCGCCTTGAAAAGAAAGTTGGGGTTCGAAAGTTGACAGCTTTCTAGAAATAAGGCAGCATTGCGTTTTAGAAGCGTTAAACTCAACTCTGTTGAGAAGACCCCATTGTGAAATTTTGGATAGGTCGTGATTTGTGCTACTTTGTAGAAAATTTCGTTTCGTAGTAACAGCATTTGAAGATGCTGATTTCCTATTAATAAAATCGTAGCATGCCACCAAGTTACTGTCATCGGCGAAGCTGTGGATGGGATTGAGTGTGGATTGCAGAAGATCATTAATGAAAATTAAAAAGAGGGTTGGGGAGAGAACACCCTTGGGGTACACCGGAGTTGATATTAAAAATATGTGACTGGTACCCATCCACAACAGCACGAATAGAACGGCCAGACAAAAAGTTGCTGATCCAATTGACAAAGGCTGATCCTAGACTCATTGTTTTAACTTTAGAAATCAGGGCCGAGTGCCACACTCGATCGAAAGCCTTAGCTATATCCAAAGCAACAACACAAGCGACGTAATAGAATCTTTGATTACTATGCATTATCAGACAATAGGTTTGTTGGCACATGGGAAATCTAATAAAAAATATTTATTAAACTATTGCATCTAATATTTATTTTGTGAAAAAATATAAATAATATAAAATTGTCTGATTCATAGAAAATATTATGTCTTCTAGCGAATGGTACTGATTTCTAAAGGTTATTAAGTCTAATAAAAAAATGTTGATTTTATACCTTTGTAAAGCTTATTACATTTATTTATTTTTTTTTTTTTTGTACAAAATAATGTACTATGTACAGAAAAATAAATGACATATTACATAATGAATATGTATTTATATAATAAACTGTCAATAAAAAATAAAATTTACATAAAAATGTTAAGTTATGTGATCGTAATGATAACGAACGTAATTAAAATGTTTAAAGATTTTTTTTTGTTTTCACGGGATGTTTTATCAAATCCTCAGAATTAACAATCTGGAACAGAATATTGTGTGATATTTTTTCTGACACAATATATCGTATTCTGATTCTGGTTTATGAAAAAAACAAACTTTTATTTTAATATCAAAATGAATTTTTAGTATTTTTTGACAACAAGATTTTTCTTTCTTGCCAAATATGTTCTATGTTTTGTTGCCATCATTATACCGCCTTACTTATATTATAATTTCTGGATTAAAGAAGATTAATCAAAACTTTTTTTTTTTAAATTTGGTTAATTGAAAAAAATGTTTTGATTACTGTCTTTAATTTACCATTAAATTCAACATCCAAAATTACATAATTTATTGTCATCAAAGTTCAATTTAATGGAAACTTAATTAAAAGTTTTTTTTATATCAAAGTCAGAAAGTAAAAAATTTTTAACTTAAAACTTATAACAAATTCTATAACTTGTTTTCAATAAAAAAAAATATTTGTTCTGCCTCCTTTATCGATAAGTTCCTAAGTGTATTATTTTTCATTTTTATTTTGTTAGTAAACTTAAATGTATCTTGAAGATTTTAAAATATTTCTTTTAAATTTGAATAACAAAAGAAAAGTTCTCCGAAGATCAATTACAATTAAAAAAACCACTAAACGAATATTAATTAATTAAAGTTTGTAGTGAAAAAAAAATATGATAAAAACAATATTATTTTTAAAATTGAATATATATATACATAAATATATAGAATAGAATTATATTACAATAACAATATAATTATGAATAATTTCGTTATAAGAATATTATTATAAATTTTGATAAATATACAGAATCTGTGTAATGTTAAATTATTTTTAATAGTATTTCAGTGTTGTAGTTATAAATTTTAACAATAATATGAAACTTTGTCGATGTTAATTCTTAAGTCAGAAAACTTTATAAAAGGTTTTAAGAAAACGTCCAATTTTAGATATATAAATGTTAATAAATTGAAAATGCTGAACTTAAGATACTTTTAACAAACTTTGTTAAATTTTGTAAACATTGTATAGAGATTTTGTAAAAATATAAAATATCAATAAAATAAAACACAATGAACTGCACAGTTTGAAGGGTTTCTATACTTTTATTCTACCAATTAGCATTAAACTAGATGTGTAAAAAACTTTAAAGACATTTACAAAGAAAAAATATATAAATTAAATAATAAATTTATCATTTATACTGATAATTAATAACCATCAACAGATAATAAATTATTTAAATAATAATTATTTTCAAATCAATATTATATTATTTGACATAAGTCATCGACTTATTTTAAATTCATTTACCTAGTGTTTTTTTTAAAAATATACACTGAAAAACAGATAGTTGCGTCAACTATATTTTCTATATATTTTTTGCTATTTATATACTTCAAATCGTTCTAGCGGATGACATTAGCAAAATTTGCTATTTGTCCATAGCAAGGAAAAATAGCTAATAGTTTTACTTTTCAAAAGATTATAGCAATATTTGTCACAAAAATTTCAGAAACTCATATTGTATAGTATACAAAAAACCAATTAAAATTATAATTTTCGAGTAGCAAATTTTGCTACAATTCATTTTTGGACGAGCTATAATTGGAAGATTTTAATCACATACTACCCGAAAATATTGCAGTTTTAGTTAAAACTTTATAGCTCTGGTTCTTAATAGCTAATTTTCCAACGATTTTTTTTTTCAATGTATCACAGCCGTTATGTACACTCGTATAAATTTTGTTTCAAGATAATATATAGATAGTAATAAAACCTGAAAGCAATTATTAAATTCACACAAGAAACTTAAAGAAAAGAAAAAACATAACTGAGGACTTTAATAAATAAGGAGATTGAAAATAAATAATTTCGCTTTTGTCAATAATTTATTGGCAAATAAACTGCACATTATTATTATTTCAATTTTTTTTTATTATGAGTTAAATTAACATAAAAAATATTCAGATTGATTTTTTACTTAAAGGTTTTTATGTAGACATTAAATTTCTCTTCGCCGTCTTAATAAAAAAAGCAGGAAAAAAAATTGTTGTTAATAAAAATATAGGTCAAAAGAAAAATACTTAGAAATATTTAATAAAAATAAAATCAAGAAAAACCATTATTGATTTTGCTTCGTTGATAAGTTTATTCGTTGTTAAGTTTATCCTGATTTTTCCCCCTAATTAAATGTTTTATATAACTACATATATTTATATATAAAAGAACCATTAAGATATTAAATATTAAGTAGCGAAGAACTAAAATTTTCTTTTTAATTTTCAAAATAAGATAGAAGTAAGAAAATAGTGAAATGAGAAAAATCAAAATTCAGTTTGCATAATACAAATCAAATTTTTTCAACTTTTTATAAGAGTTTGTGTATTTATCACAATTATCGATTTGCCAAAAACCAAAAAGGTATTTCTATTGTTGTAGGTACCAAAAAAAAAAAAACAGGAAAATAAATAAATCAATATCTTAACATTAGAAAAAGTTTGAGAAAAAAAAATTCCTCAATCAATTCTTATTTATTTATTTATTTTATTTTTATTTTTTTTGTTTTTCCAAAAGGTCAACAAAGTTTATTTTTCTAAGATAGAAAATTTTTTATTTTTAGTGATTTTTTTTTTAGTTTACTTTTTTTTTTATAAATTTTTATTCAAGAAAACCGTGGGGAGAAGAATATAAATCAATCAAAGTAAAAAAAAAAAATTATTTTCTTTTAATGAAAATAAAAAGAAAATTTTCTTTTCCATTTCTTTTGTTTTGTTTTGATTCTCACATGTGGCAGAACCACTGAGTGAATAAAACAAATAATCAAGAAAAAAAAAAAAAACTAATAAAAATATCTTTTTTTGTTCTTAGTTTTTTTACTTTCTCAATTTCCGTATGATTTTTCTCACAATATAAACTTTAGAAAAAAACAATTTAAGGCACACAAAATTTGTTCTCTATCTTTATATCCCCAAAGTCAATTAAAACGTTGAAATGTTCTCGGTAAATATGTATGCAATCCTTAAATTAATCTATTTTTTAGTTGTTAAAGCAGTACTATATATTCTTCAAGGGTGTATGCAGAGAATTAATTATGCTTCAACCGACTGGACTTTACTAAAGCTATATAGCAAAGGATGAACTAGAACGTATTGAAAAGAAACATTATTGATTATTGATAGACAGACATTAAAGATACTATCAGTAACAATTTATTTTAAATATTTTCTTCCTTTAATTATTTTAAAGTATGAAAATTTATTTTTTTTAACAGTCGTATCCAAGTTCAATAAAAGAGTAAAATTTTAAATTTTTTGAATTCTGTGAGGATATCTTACAGATTTTAACATATTTTTATGTTTCTAAAAATACAAACAATCTCTTCGAACATCCATATATTGACTTTTATCAATATTAATATTAAATTAGTCTGTACCATAAAATTGGTAAATTCTTGATTGTTGTTTGAAGTAAAATCAAAAATTCAAAACTATTTTATGAACCATTTTAAATTTAATAAGTTAGTTTGTTCCGAAAAGAAATAATATCATAAATATAGATCTATAGTACTATACATTTATTTCAAAAACTTAAATTTTTTTTTTTGTCAATAAAATCGATACAAAAAAAATTGTGTAAAGATTAAATGGAAATTTCCCAAAATAAATATATAGTAAAATATTTTCTTTTCTTCTTTTAATTCATTTATTAATGAAGTATATATACAGGTATATATATAAATATCTAAACGAAAGTTTTCAAAGAATGACAGAATTTTTTTTTTTGTTGTATATTATTTATAAGAAGTATTTTAGCACAAAATAATGAAAAGAAATTTCAATGGGATTAAAAATGATAAGAGAAAAAAATTTTTATCTAATTTTTTTTTTTTTATAATGTTTTTATATACAGGTAATTCCAATATAACACGGTCGCCGCGGCCGGTGCTACGATATGATTCTACTTAAGTTATTTCGCTTTAAAACTTACTTCGAGAAAGAGATTTGAATTGTAAAACTAGCTTCATTTCATTTAAAAAAAAATTTCTGAGACTGAACTTTTATTATTGTATGCATAATGTTTTTTGTAAGTATACTCACTCGTGTAGCATATGAGTTATTGACATAGCATAGGGCGAATATTATAATTATGTTTTATGAACCTATACCATGTTATATGAGTATTACCTGTGATGTATATATATTAAAAAAATAATATGATGGTCGTAAATAATATTTATAAACAAAGGTATTAAATTTTCTTTTTATGATAAAATACCATAGGCATCTAAGTAATGGATAGAATAAAAAAAATAAAAAATAAATGTTTTTCACAATAATATAAAAATAAATAAGAAACTGAAAATAAGTTTGTTGTTTATTAAATTACATAATAAATACATAATATAAAAAAAATAGTGATGAAAAAAATATTATGATAAGGTTATTTATTTTTATTTATTTTTTATTTTCATTATAACATTTTTTTATGAAATTTTATTACAAAATAATACACTGCATAAATATTATTTTATAATAAAGGTATATAGACTAATTTATATACTAAGGGCTATAAAATATGTTGATATCCAAATCTATAAAATAAATTCAAAAACATTTATAAATTTTCAAGCGATTTGCGACTCGCCCTATATTAGAATTATAAGCACATAAGACGCAAGGCGATCAACCTGTAGGATATCTTTCCAAGAAGAAACGCTTTTCCGAAAGTAATGTGCGTCTATTCGTTACGGATAAATTTATTTTTTTTAGAAAAACTTTTTTTACACCAAGGTTCCGCATAATTTAATAATATGACATGATTATTTTTGACGCATCTATTCAACGATCCTATTCAATTTCAATTATGATGTTTATATGTTCAGAACGGTTCGTAATTTTTTGATTATAATGAATATAATAGACATTCTTTTGTCTTGATTAGAAATGATAAAAATAATAATAATAAATCAATCACATTCTATTATATGAGTCAAAGGCTTTAGTGCACAAAAAAAGTTTTATACCCAAGCAGTATGTTAGAGTTATACATTTTAATGTCCGTTGTATTAAAATTATTGTTTGTCAAAGTTGAAATCTATCGATTAATTATTTAATTCTTACTTGAATTCAAATTAAACCAATTCGTGGTAATAAAAATAGAAAATATGTTTTCCACAATAGAATTTAAAATAATTACTAATTATATTTTTAATTATAAAATAATGAATTTATTTATATTATTAATTGTGGTGATGGTGAGACAATTAATAATGTTTTTATTTTTTTGATCCTGTAGAAATTAATTTATGTTCTTGAAAGTTAATTATTATTTTTTCATTTGCAAGGTTTTTGACAGTTTGTTAACTTTTCTTGATATCTTTGATAATATAAATTATATGGGTATACTAAGCTGATTACCAGTTACTAGGTTCAGTTACAGTTGAAGTTATTTATAAAATATGCATCACAAAAAGAATATTTTTTTCTCTTCTTCTATATCCGTATCATACTCTTCTACGAGTCTTTTCTCTTGGTCGTAAAAATGTGTTTCACAAATAAACATCAAATATTCTGTTCTGATGTCGAAGTACCAAGCTTCTTGTAATTCAGACTGATGCCAGACATAAATGAATAGAACAAATGAATAGATTAGATAATATAAAACTGTATAATTTATATAAAAAAATTCGAATGTTTGTGGTATTTTCGTTTGCAAGAGAGAGAGAAGTTTGGAAAGGGAATTTTTAGTGATCAAAAAATTTTGTTTATATTTGGGTAAATGATAAAAAGGATTTGTCGGTATTTTTAAAACAATTATTTTATTTTTTACATATAATTTAAAGGTACTAATTTTGTGACATTCCAAATACTTTTGTAGTAACAAAAACGAAAAAAGGGTTGAAATATGTCAAAACAACAGACATTATACCTGCTTAGGACAAAAAAGAAACTCAGACATATTTTCATAACATTGCCTTTTTTATGTCCTACTGAAAACATTATGATATTATATTCTGAATTCTGAAAACTGTAGAAACTCTTGAGCTTGAGATGAACTCTTCATATTGAAAAGAAAATTAAAATTTTAATTAAAAAAGAAAAATTCTACAAAGAAACTTCAAAATTTAATGTCTGTGCAATTTTTTTTTTCCAATTATCCAAAATTTAAGCTACCGTGAACGTCAAAATTTTCTTTAATCATTTATTATTTAATTTTTTTTTATTTTATTGACCTATTTGTCTCCAATAAAATCCATTGTGTAACACTTTTGTGTCTAAAATTTAACAATTTTTCTTAGAAAAAAAGATTTATTTTTTCTTCTGCTTTTTGGGAATAAAATTTATGGATATCTTTCTTTTGTTAAAAAAAAAACAAAAAAATATCTTCTCATAAAACATCTAGAAGATCTGTATATACATAAAAAAATTAAATTATGAAACAATTAATTTTCTGAACAAAACGACAATTTTGCGACTTTATAGTATTAATAAAATTTGTTCTTAGACTGATTTCAATTTTTATCGAAACGTTGGAATCAGAAATATAACTTTGTCTAAAAGGTAATGTTAAAAAATTTGAAAATAAAAATGTATTCTTCCAACGACTTGTTTTTTAAAAAGCCGAATTTTCTTATTATGTATGATTTCGTTCATTGAAAAGGTAATATAATAATAATATTTTAATGAAATTATAATATCTCTTATAGTATAAAAATCAACTAACAAAAACTCTGGACGATTTTATTTTTTTGTGTAATTCAATTTTCATGAAATATATAATTACATTTTAGAAAACAAGTAAACAATATAACATCATTATGTTTATATAATGTTTTTTTTTATTTAAAAAGTTACTTAATTGCTCCCCATTATAAATAATATCAAATTTTATTTGTATTATTTCATTTTAGGAAAAATTGTATATTTCCCCTAATAAAATGTATAATTTTTCCTTTATTCGATATTTTGATTCCCTGTGTTCACATGGAATTTTAAAATTCTTTGAAAATCTAAAAACGATTTTCAAATGAATTTTTTACCAAAAATATTAAAAAAAAATATTCTCATATTTTTATTAATAGATCCTTGAAATAAATATAATATTTTCTTAAATTCCACTTATTCATTGGAGTTTTCAAAAAATTTTCTTTAAATTTTTTTTTATGTTTTTATATGTTCAAATAAAACTTTGTGTTTTTTTTTGGGAAATGCCTAGGCAAGCACATCAAAATAATTGAATAAAGAATTATTTTGTCATAATTTCCGGAAAAAGATATTTAAACTTTAACTTAAAAGTTAAATTAAAAAAATAATGTATATATATATAATAAAAAATAGAAGTTAACT
Source organism: Hybos culiciformis (assembly GCA_964007475.1). NCBI lineage: Eukaryota > Metazoa > Arthropoda > Insecta > Diptera > Hybotidae > Hybos > Hybos culiciformis. The sequence continues at coordinate 92,257,957 of OZ023274.1, read as the reverse complement.
TTATTGTGTGATTAAGTGCTCTTGTCATAATTTCGGATAAAAGTTTTTTTATTTTTATATATAGGAAATATAGCATATTCAATTTATACTGTAGCATACTCAAATTTACTACGAAGAATTGGAAATATTTCCTTCTGACACTAATCAAGTTTATATATTCCATTTTGGTCGAAACAAAACATACGTAGTATGTTACGTCTGAATCTATTACACACATATTAAGTATAAGTAATTCCAAAAATAATTTAAATTTGTCAGTGGACATAGAATTATCATAATTCATTACAAATTTACGGTAATCTTAAATGATTTAATATATAAAAAGATTCAAATAATCCAATTAAGAGGTGGAAAATCCTTTATGTCAAAATTTAACGATTTTATGATAATATTTAAAAAAAAAACTTTATCTTATTTCAAAAAAAAAAATAAAATAAAAAAAATAAATACTAGCATCAAGATTATTATTCATCAGCTTGAAATGAATATTTCTAATTTGTATTAATTCTATCGTCTTTTTGGATTTATCTATGCAAACAAACAAAACAAAAAGCAAACTATATGCAAATTTATGTTATTTTAATATATATACATATACCCAAGTTTGCAAATATTTAACTTTTACTGTCACCTTAAAATAGAATTTTTTTTTGAAATTTTAATAATTTATAAGTAGAATTATGGAAATATTGTTAGATAATAGTATGTATATGGAATGAAAATTTATATGTTTATCATTACTTGTGTTCTATGTACCGAATAGAATTTAATTTTTACTACAGTCTTATTTTGAAAACTTTGAAAAGAAGTAAATAAAATAAAAATGAATTGTCTAATAATGAAATATGAAAATTCAAATTTATTCTAAATTTAGATTAAACTAGAACTCGAATTTCATCATGAAATAAATAACAATTTGATATTACAACTTGGGTACTTTTTAATAGTGCTCATGCTCATTACATCAATCAATGAAAAAGTTGAACATAAAATTAATTCTTTTTTTTTTTAATTACTTGCAGTATCAGATTTCTCCGAAACCCTATCCCGCCTGTATGAGGAACATGCTGCAGCCCTCCAAACCCTAGTGTCCACATTTCGCAAAAAGAATGGTGAAATTCGGAAAGAAAGGTAATTTTTATTTATTTTCAATACAAAAATATAAAAAACAATATTAATGTTCTTTTCAATTTCGAAATTTATTTTAGGCCAGCTTGCCATTCATCACTATTTCAAGCTTGGGAAACGTTTTTGCAGGAAATCGAAGCTGATTCTCAAGCATGCAGCGATGTTGCTGGCACACTTTCAAGACATGTAAGTTTAAATTTCTGTAGAAAAACGGAAAAAAATTTTAAACAAATATAAAGAAGTAAAGAATATAGTCCGATTATACAAAAAATAAAAATTCTTTATCGGATAAAAAAGTTTTTTTTTCTGTCTTTGTCACACTTATAAATGCTATTCATTCGAAATTAAAAAAAAAAAGTATGTATATAATATTTTTCTTTACATTTCCATCCATTATTCCGGCATTAATACGACATAAAAGCGAAAGAATAAAACATAAAATTTATGTAGTTATACGTATACGCACTTATTAAAAATTAGATCTGATGAGCTTTTAAGTTTAAAGCACTTTGACTGCACATTTATATTATTCACATGATTAGATTAGTTTAATCTTAATCAATCAATTTCAGGATTATTTTTTCCAACATTACTTTTTTTTTTTATATCTACATTAAATTGAAATTGCCACTGATTGATTTGAACCATGAAATTTTTAATAAAATTTTCACTTTTTTTTATATCAATATAAAATATATCCATATGTATAAAAAAAATTATGTAAAAATTTAACATATAATGTGAATGAATGGTTGATGAAAAAATCCTCAGAAAAGTGTAAAATTTTTATGTTATTATGTATTTTCAGTCAGATATTTTGTGTCAAGAAAAATTTTACGAACAAAAAGGAATCGAAAGAAAATGTTAATCCAAAAAGAAATGTATTTTAAATTTTATATTTAAAAAAATATAGATCAGGTACATCATAAATAAAGTATAGAGCCCGCTTTGGCTTAACGTTTTTTTGTGTTCTTTTATTTGACATTAACTCATATGCCCTGGACATAATCGAGGTTTTTCCATTCTTTTATATAGTCCTGTTTTATCAAAACATTAAATTTTCCAATATACTACATACATATATGACCAAAAATTTAACTATAAAGAATATAACCAAATCATATTAAATTTTCCTTTTTCATTCCCATTCTTATGGTAAACAAATAATATGCATCAGAGAAAATTTAGCACAACAGTTGTTATCACTTAACAATTCTCTACAATAAAATGGATATTATATTACTTTTTTTGTTATGTTTTTCTTTCTCTAGAGAAAAAATTGGAAAAAGAAAAATTATTTCTCATGTCAATGTTACTGCTTCTTGAATTAATAATAAAATAAAATAAAGTTGTCGTACCAATAAGGACATATAAAATAATATATATGATAAATACAAGAAAAAGAAAACTATAAAGAAGAAAAACTAAATTCGAATACAAAATATCATTTTGTTAAAATTTTATAATTTTTCTGATACTTAAAGAAAATATTTAATTATACACTTTATATATAAATTAGTTTTTGTCACATAAAAATATGGTATTTTTCTTAACGATACGAATAAATGAAATATTTATTTTTATTTTAATATTTTTATATTTTCTGTCTAATGAATCAATAATATCTCTTAAATATATTATTAATTTTTTTATTTATTTACTTTTCGATATTTGGCCACTCAGAATATAAACACATAAAATAAATAAATAAATATATATGAAATTAAAATGAGAGTAGTGAGAGCAATGGAGTCAATAATAATTTATGTGTTTTTGTTTAAATTTTTTATTTCGCTAATAATATGTTTTGCTTTTCCATTTTCCAATTGAACTTCATCTCAAAATAATTGAATGATACACATTTTTCCTACTTTTAATTCAGATTAATTTATAGTAAAAATTCTATTGAATCAGATATAAAAACAAAAGTGAAATTTTTCATTTATATTTCTTTTAAAACAAAACAAAAAAAATTAACCTTCATTTTTAGAAGTCCCAACTACCACAATTCTTAATAATTCACAAAGTGACATCAATATGTATATTCCCTATTCTATAAGACCGTGACAAAACTTTTTTTTTGAACATTTATTTTTACTTAAGTTCGTTTTCCATTGAAAAAAAAATATTAAATAAATAAATGCGGAATGTTAAAATTATCATGGGTATTAAAACATTTCAACAAAAAAAGAAAAAAAAAAAAATTAATTTAATATATAAACATTTTATATTTTTATAGTTGGAAATTTTCGTCGTCGTGAGTTAGAATTGATGTTGTTTAGAGATTTTGAGAATTAATAAAAAGTTTAAATAAAGTCATTTACATTATTTTTCATACTTTTGTACCACAAAGAAGGTATATTGTTAATTTTCCTCAATACCTTTATGATACCTTCATGATATCAGAATTTGAATGTATTAAATTTATTGATGAGACAAATCCTGAACATACTATGAAATTATATTTGTTCGAATATCTTCCTTTCAAAATATATTAAATGAAAATTTAATATAGTAAAAGTAGACTTCATTTTTCAGTCGAATTAAATGTAAAATGAGAATATCGAACCATTCACAATGCACAACATATTTTTCTTCTTAAGAACACATTTTTTGCAATAAAAATCATAATTATTCAAATTACATCATTATTCTCAATGAACAACATAATAATAGTTTCCAAAAGGGAAATAATATTTTTTTTTGCTTTTTAACGATCACGAATATTTATAATGATTGAATGGAAAAAATTTTTAAAATAGAAATTTTAAATATTCAAGCATATAAGCAAAAAAAAAATTCAATAAATCTATTCGGATACAAATGATATATTATTTAATTACAAAATGATTTTGATATCAAAATTGAGCATGTATTAATAAAACTAATCATATGTAATTCATTGCGATAGTATAGTATAGAAAATTCAACATACCTACAGAAATATTAAAATATGTACTTTATTTATTCTATTGATCGATTATGTCTGGATATTTTGAAGATAAATTAAACACAATATTATAGGGTTTGGTTTTTTTTTTTTATTGAAACTTGTTACAATAAAAAATTTCTGAAAATAAATTTAATATTTATTTATTTATTTTTAAAACATTTTTGTGCAATTTATATTTGTTCTAACGTCTTTTCGAGCAGCCGGTTTTTCTCATGAATTTATTTCTATATTATTGCGGTTTAACATGATCAATACCATGTTAAATTCAATAATTTAAAATTTAATTTATTCTTTTTAACTACATGTTAAGCGCAAACATTTAATATTCCGTTCTATTTGTTGGATATTAAAAAATTGAAATTACATATTTGGATAATATTTCGGGGAAATAGAATCTCATTTAATTAAAGGCGGTTTTAGGAAAATTAAAGTTACGAGATTGAAAAATATAAACGTTCTTATACAAAATACATTTAAATATCTACACGCTTTAAAAACACATTTTATTTTATCCTATATAATTTAGAAAAAATCATAGTCCTTTTAATATGATAATCCAATTTTTTTTTTTAACATGTAATAAATAAATAAAAATCTTATTCCTTTTTTATGCAAAATAAAAAGATTAAAGAGTTTTGTTATGTGTATATAAATTATGAAAACGTCAAATTGTAATCTGATGAATTAATTATTGTATATTTGACGTTTAAGAAATGAAAGTTAATATCAAATATTATTGATGAACAATGATAAAATAAATAATGATTATTTTTTTGAATCTTAAAGTAGCAGCACTTCAATTAATTTTAAATAAATATTTAAAAAAGAAATCATTGGGATTGAATTCTCACTTAAGCTCTATCATATTTTAACCCATCCATACAAGGTTTCAGCGACCAAGAATAGTTAAATATATACAAATAAATTTTTCATTTAAAATCCGATTCTTATAGACATAAATAAATTAAAAGCTTATTAATCACAAATAAAAATTTTGAGTACCTAATCGCTTTATTATTATTATTATTATTATTATTATAGCAAATCATTATCACGAAAAAAAAATAAAAGAATCACATAAAAAACAAAAAAAAATAAAAATATTAGGATTTTCGTCTCATTAATTGATAAAAATATTTTGATTAGGATTATTATTATACCATTTATTTAAGCATCAAGTTTATAAATTGAAAATATCATCATCAATTCACAAAGTTTTATGACGAAAAAAAATAATAATAAAAATAATAAAAATTCTTAAAGTAGAGAGATAAAATCAATGAATATTTTTTGGTTTTATTATTATTTATTCCAATTAGTGATGTTAAATCGTATAAGTATATAAGAATGTGAAATCATGTATATATTATTTAAAAAAAAATATGTATTTACTAATTTAGCGTGATAGTCGAAATTGTCATTTTTATTATCAATTAAATCGCAATTTTATATGATTTATCATTTTTAGTATTATGACAGCAGGCTTTAACAATGATAAATTTAATAAAAATCCTAGTTGATTTTATTAGAAAAGAAACTCAAAGGGATTTGTTGTAATTAATGATTTATTTATTATGTTTGTTTTTTTTTCAGGTTTCTAGACCAATGCTCGATAGATCATTTCATCGGAAAGTTCAAAGTAGAAAAATTTTTACACACAGGGAGTCCTTTGAGACTATTATTGCAAAGACTGAAGACAAATTATCAAAGGTAAATCAAATTGAAAAAAAAAAAATAAACATAATATATATTATGTATAATATATAAGAAAAAGAAGAAGAAGAAGAAGAAAAAAAAATTTAATTGCTTTTTTGTGATAATGAAGCTCCTTATTTTTAATTTCCTAAAGCGCGTTAAATAATTCACCTTCTATTTTCTACAAAACATAAAAAATATGTAAAAATAAAAATTCAATTTAAAAGAGTGAAAGCATGAAAATACTTTTTTTTATGAGGAATTTAGTGATTAATTTTCACATTCAGAGAACATAAAATAATATATTATTTTTGTTGTGATATAAGTATTATTAGGTTGTGAATAGTATAGTATATAATAAGCACAATAAAATCAAAAGCGTGATTAAAAATTGTTCAATCCAATAAGTCATTTTACTTTAATCTCAATTTATTTATTTTTAATATGTCCTGTTATTTTATTTTAGTGTCGCATGGATTATAAACAAGCTTATATGGCACATCGACAAAATCCGAGTCAACATACATTAGCTGAATATGTTGATTCCCATAATGCATATGTTCAGCAGCTACAAGCAACTAATGCAATGTTAGAGACATACCATTGCGATACAATTCCACAATTAATGCAAGAGCTTGAAGAAATTTATAGTGATTTGTGCAGTATTGTCGCTGAAGCTGTTATGCAAGGTTCTGATATCATATCGAGTAAGGTTAGTATATCCTAAATTTTGAAAGCTTATATTATAATCGCATTAATGTACTATATATGTTGTATTATTTTGTTTCTAAGAAAACAAAATTATAGCAACAGAATAAATAATAAAAATCAATAATCAAATAATTTTCTTTATTTGTTCTTAATATCTAAATATAGGTAAAAAAAAATACATGTTTGAATGTACATTTTTTTTTGTTTAATCATTGTTAAGTTTAAATGTTAGTTTAACACCACAGATATACCTACTTAATCTAATTGAAGTATCTTGATTATATTCATTTATTTTTGATTTGATATCATCTAATTGAATAAAATCTCCATAAACAGAAATAACAACATGAACGCCTATATGTACTTCATACCTATAAATCAATAATATAATGAAGAGTATTTTTAATGTTTTATTAAATTACAATATAATTTAACATATAATGTACAATTATTATGTAAATGAAAATTTTATCTATTCATATTTTTGAACTTTTGAAATAAAAAAATAAAGAAAAATATACTACCTTCAAAAGTATAAAACGTTGTAAGTTTCTAAAACTGAATAAATTTTCCATTAAAAAAAAACAAAATCAATATTATCTTAATTATATGTTGCCTTTAACAAATTTAAAATGAGTAACTACGCTGGTTCCTCTAGAGTGGTTAAATCTATAATATTAACTAAACATTTATATTTCATTTTACCAATTTTGATTAATGTAACATTAAAGACCAAAAGCATAATGGACTGAGATGAGAATTACAGAAAATTATTTTTTATCAAAAAATTTTCTGAACTTGGCACTGGAACTTCAAAAATTAATGAATTTTTATATTGAAAATTTTGGCATAAAGAAGATTTTTTTCTAAGAAAGCAAAAACCGGGAATCTCCTATATTTTCTTATTTAAAAAAAAATAATGACAAGATTTTTATTGCTGATGTGTTTCTAGTTAAATTATTTTAAATGTATGTACAGAGTTTGCAATAAATTACAAATCTTCTTTCAGAATATTTTCTAACAATTTATGATTTCTTATTTTGCAGCATAGTTTTGTTGTACCTTTGGATAGTACAAATAGTATACTATAATTGCCATCAGAATATTCCCTTACAAGTCAAAAACGATATTATATATTAAATATTGTTACCTCGTTTTCAAAAATAATCAAGTCATGTAAAATTCCAGAAAATGTATAAAAGTTTTTCTATTAGTATCCAATCTTATCTGTTTTTTTTTTCTTTCTAATGATTCATCCTTACATTGACATAAATTTCTAACTATCAAGGAAACAAAAAACGTATTTACATTAATTGCTTTTGCAGGTATATTTTATATGGAAACCTAGAAGTGTTTAATTTATTTTGACATTTATATAGAAAAAAAAAAAAAGGTTAAATTCCTGTATGATATATTCATGTATACCAGCGGTCGGCAAACTATGACCCGTGGGTCACGGGGTGACCCAAAGCATCATTTCATGTTACCCGCTTCGAAATTTTGAAGTGGTTCCCAAATCAATGAATATAGTTTTTGCTTACAACAATTGCATATAAAAATTTTTTGTTTACAACAATTGTATATAGAATAGAAAGTTTTTCCAGCAATTGTTTTTGTAAGCCTTAGATAATAAATAAATTAACTTTTAATTTAATTATTTTTTTTTAAATTGCTTTCATATAAAATTGCCACTGACCCACTATAAGTTTAAAAAAATCTCATCTTAGGCGAATTTTACCCACGACCAAAAAAGTTTGCCGACCGCTGATGTATACTATAAAAATTACATTTTGCCAAAATCCTTTCCAAATTTAATAATGTAATAATTAGGGATTGCAAAAAAAGCAAAAAAAACCAATACCAGTATTTCGGTATTGAACTTTACTGATACCGGGATCCCGGTTTTAATACCGGTATTCCAAAAAATAATATTTCTCAAAATAAAAAATACCTATAATAATTATTATAAAAATGAAACAAAAATTATTTAATTAATAAAATATTAAATCATAAAAAATACATTTTATAAAAAACAACGTTTTTCTTGCGCACTAAAAAGTATTAAATAATTTTACTATGAGTTTTATTTTGATAACAGACTTTATAACTTTTCTCCGGCTCATTCAGAGGATTGTGGACACACATACTTGAAACTGATTACAACAGTCTATAACTAGAAACGTGGGGCGCATTTTTGAGGTAATACTGTAAATGTGTTGTAAAAATGTGCCCCACGTTTCTAGTTATAGACTGTTGTAATCAGTTTCAAGTATGTGTGTCCACAATCCTCTGAATGACCCGGAGAAAAGTTATAAAGTCTGTTATCAAAATGAAACTCATAGTAAAATTATTTAATACTTTTTAGTGCGCAAGAAAAATGTTGTTTTTTATAAAATGTATTTTTTATGATTTAATATTTATTTTCTACTTTTTAGTTTTGAAGCTGAAACAAAGCAGAATTTTTCTCATAAAATTTGATTGGCAAAATTACGAAATTTGTGTGTTTAATTATGTCCTCTTTGTCGGTACAAAATTTGAATAAAATCGGACGAAGTTTTGAAGTCCTCTTCAAGGAAGGTAGAGGAGACCAATAAATTTTTTGTTACAAAATTTGTGTGTTTAATAATTTCTTCTTTTTATGTACCGAATTTGAATAAAATCGTACTTTTGAAGTCGTCCCCATAGAACGTCGCTGGGTGTGTGTTTAATATGTCCTTTTTTTATGTACCAAATTTGAAAGAAATCGGACGAACTTTTGAAGTCCTTCCCAAGGAAGGTCGCTGGGTAGGGTTTTTTGTTACGAAATTCGTGTGTTCAATCATTTCTTCTTTTTAAGTACTAAATTTGAATGAAATTGGACAAACTTTTGGTTGTGAAAATTTGATTGCAAAATTTCTCCGGCAGACAAACAGACGAAAAACTTTTCAAATCACGATTAAAGTGGTATAATATTGTATTGTCATCGGGTTCAGAGCTATATTCAAAATTTCGGAGCTGGAGCTTGTCGGAAAGTGGTCTAAAATTTGATTACAAAATTTCTAGACAGACAAACAGACAAGAAAGTGAGTTGATAAAAACGTTGTAAAAAACATACCCACTGCTAATTGCAACCTCCAATAATTTAAAAAAAATAGTTTCCACTAAATCAGCAGAATTGTTAAAATATTTAAGTAAATACAAATGCAACTACACACAACAAACTATTAAGAGCCCTCAGTGCGGAAAATGGGTCTTGGTTTTGCTTTGATTCTAGAGTTAATGCAATCTCGACTGATGTGATTTTTTGATATGTTAGAGAGTATATAACTGGCTCCAGGGTAGGCGAGGCGAATTTTTTGAGTTTTTTGGCCCAAATGAGCCTTTAAAATACTTGAACATATTTGCTTGGATTCTGAAGTAAAGCAAAAAGATAATAAAAAATCTCAAACGCAGAAATAAAGCTAAAATACCACTCTCCAGGGCTGGTGACGTGAAATTTTTAATTTCTTTAATTTTCTAAACAATTTTTAATTAATTTCATTTATTTCTAACAAATTTTTAATTTTTTTGATAAATTACAGTTTCTGCACATAAATAAAATTCAAATATAGTTTTGTTATTTTCTGGTAGAGGTGTTTTTCGTACAATTTTTGTCGCATTTTTCACGGCCGTTTATTTTCTGTAAAATAAAACAAAAAAAAACTGCAAAAATTGAAAACAGAATTTCACGTCGAGGGCTCTTAAAACTTTTATTTTTATTTTTAGTAACCACTTGTTTGTAATTATAAAAAACAGTCTACTAAAAATATCAAAAAATATTGAATAATAAATCCTCAGAAAAAAATTTAAATACCGAAATACCGGTTTTGACAAATGTAATACCGGTATTGATTTTCATTGGTTTTTTTCCGAAATACCGGGATCCCGGTATCCCGGGATCCCGGTATTGCGATCCCTAGTAATAATATATAATATATGTGATGTACATACATATATCTAAATAATGTTGCTTCGAAGAAATTTGATTTTACTAAAACGTGATTTTAATTGCATCTGCATAATGTTATTACATTTTTTTTTTTTTTATAAACAGAAACTGGATAAAAAAGTATCCAAAGGTTATTTATTTTTCAAGGATAATGTTATCTTTAAAAAATATTCTTCAGAGAATTAGATTTTGCCTACCTGTATTACATAAAGATCTGAAATATATTTGCCCTTTTTTTTTTGTTCTTATATTAAGAAGCTTACAAATTTTCGAAATTTTTTTTTGTTTAACTTTTAATATCTTTAAGTTTTATGTGAAAATTTTTTTTTATATATATTACTCATAAATATTGATTTAGTGTAGTTTCTTCTTTTAAGATATATAAATTATTAAACATTTGGAGAAGAAATTTACAGATATATTTTTCGAAAAAATTAATCTGTTAATTTAATTTTTTTTGTAACAACAGGCTGTTGAACAAGCTAAACGTTATAACAGTTTAACAAATCAATGTCAAACGGTATCAGCTCTACAAGATTTAACCCATTTTGTTAGAATATTACCAACTAATCAACAGAAAGTTCCTAAACGTATATTTGCACCCCCACAGCCAGCTGAAGGTGAAGATCCAGCAGATGTAAGTATATTATAGAAAAATTTTGTGAATAAAAAAACTTTAATAATTATTTTTAATTAAAATATATACAATAATTATATTTTAGGATAATTCACTACCTCCTTTAAAAAATGAATTAGTAATAGATCGACATTCATCTAGCCAGTTACGAACGGCGCTGGAATCATTGAAACGAGAATCAGCTGAATTAGAATTGCAAATAAGACAATTACAAGTAAGTTTCGAATTAGAATGTATTTCTAGTAGTCTTCTACAGGCTCGTACGGTTTGTTTTGATTTTTTTTTTTATTATTATTTTGCTGAAAATTATATTCCAACCTTCGAATAAATAATTTATTAGGTAAAAAAGGAAAGTTAATTAAAACAAAAAATTTTTTATTTATTTTTTTATTTTTTATTTATAATCCTTTTAATATGTTTTTTAAATTTTTATTTAATTATAATTCTACTGAATATAAAATAAAAAAATTGTTTTTTAATTTTCGCCTACTAGTTTCGAGGTTTTACCTCATCGACTGGGCATTTGCTACTTGAGTAGCAAATGCCCAGTCGATGAGGTAAAACCTCGAAACTAGTAGGCGAAAATTAAAAAACAATTTTTTTATTTTATATTCAGTAGAATTATAATTAAATAAAAATTTAAAAAACATATTAAAAGGATTATAAATAAAAAATAAAAAAATAAATAAAAAATTTTTTGTTTTAATTAACTTTCCTTTTTTACCTAATATGTTAAAATTCTACCAAGAATTATCCGAGGAGTCTGTTAACTCCATAATTAAAATAATTTATATCTGTTCGACAATAATTTAATTTAAATGTTTTCTTATAATTTAATTACAGTTTAATTTATAATTTAATTACAATTTAATTTATAATTTAATTACAATAATCTTCACAGGATTCCGTCGATACCTTGATTCGAAACCAGAATCGTGGCATTGAAAATCAATTATATAATAAGGCAAATGAATTACAGGAAGATTTATCGATGAAAAAATTCGATTTACGTGCTAAACAATTACAGTTTACAGCTATTAGAGCGCAGGTAAGTTTTTTGTTCTTATTATCACTAACTATACTTAAATTGATATTTATAGATTTCTTAAAATATATTAAATTTTAATCTTTATAAATGAATGTGCCTGTTCTACTACAAACTGAATATAGATATCTCAAATGAAGGCAGCAAATAATTAATATGAAATAATATGTTAACGAGGCTGTCCTTTGTTGATTTATTAATATCCTTTATTAAGAAATATCCCAAAAACAAAATATTTATTTGTCTATAATGTATATCTGATTAAAAAATGATATAAAAATATTGTCGAAAAAGAGTTTTCTTGTTAATAGTGTCTCAAAAACAAAAATAAAAATGTTCACTATATGTGAAAATTTATTTCATATTAATACTATGGGCTTAAATCTCCAAATCGATAAAATCAAGAAATACGATAATAATGGCAAATATTTTATTTAAACCTAATTTATTACTTAAAAGATCTAAGAATCAAGGCTCAACGCCAGGGTAGAAATATTAAATATGTGTTATACCTTCAACTTATATTTTAATTATACATTACTAACAAAACAAAAACACTTTCACTATATAAGTACAGGTCTTTTTCTTAAAAAATTTTCCTTCGGATTAAATATTATTTTAAAAGACTACAAAAGTATAAAGTTTATTTTTCAATATATATAAACAACAAAAAAAATATTTAATATCCATAATAATTTTACCTGATATAAAAATTTCCAAGTAAACTATTTTATATTGTAAAGAAAACTCTTAAATCTCTTAACTACATTTATAAATAATCACAGAATTATGCAGAAATCCAATTACCAGACCATATCTAAGGTTTTATCTGATAAAAATAAAGTGTAGCGTTAAAAATAAAATAGCATTAAAAATAAATTCTCCGTGTTTAATGTAAATTTTATTTTATTTTTTTTTTTCGTTTTTTTATACATATTTTCCTTATCCCAGGTTAATGAAAAAAATAAACATTTTCATTTTTTTCTTGAACATATACTATAACAAGGAAAAAAAAAAGCTTTTAAAGGACTATTATTCTAATTTAATATATATCCTGTTTTCCTGTACATAGCACGAATTTATTATTTCAAAAGATATTTAAATAAAAATTTCCTGATTTATTTAAAAAAAAAAAAAAAAAGTATTAGAAAATTAAATTCGAATTTTAATTTTTCAAATATTTTATCTAAATTATTTTTCGCATTTATTGTTTTTTAAACGTATAATAAATTTAAGTTTGAAATTTGGCAAATGACGCTTACATTATGGATATTCATTTTCCTAAATATTCTATTTTGAATTTACATAATATAATAATATAGACAAATTAATTCAGAATTTTAATAATGATTGTTTTATGAAAAGACAGACAACTGTATATGAATGTGACCTACTAATTTTTATTCACCAGTTTCACCAGTTTCAGAACCTACGTAATGAAAAACTACTTCTTAACTGATCTCTTACTTTCAAAATAATCACGATCGGGACTGCAGGAAATTGGTTGCCTGTAAGGGTTTCATTAAATAGCGCTCGCCCTGACGCAGCTCTTGCTTTTAGTCACCATCGTTGCCCAAAAATAATATTATTTAATTTAATCTTTTAAATATCTAATATAATTGGAATTTGGAATGAGAAGAAGATATAGATTTCATATAACTATTTAAATAGAAATATATATTATATTTCATTACAGAAATTTAAATACAATATACATTTTTATAATGTATTGCTACATACTCAATTATTCAATTATTTCTAATGAACTAAAATTGTAATATTTGCTGTATTAGTTTCAAAAAAAAAAGGCATTTTTATGTTTTGAATATATTGAATATACCTACTTCGAACGGAAATTCATTTTCTTAATAGACACTTATTTTATTGATTAATATTATTAAAAAAGATCTAAATAATGAAACGGGAATTGTTATTAAACTTTTATATTATATATATATTATATATATATATATATATATATATATATATATATATATATATATATATATATAACTTTCTTTAAATTTTCCTCGTATGAAGCTATAAATATATATTAAATATTAAACTAATGTATCTATTATAATGTCTACTATTTTGTAGCTAGGGAAAAATAGTCATAAAACATTTACACGTCTTGCTAAAATTTTAAAGTTATAAAGGATTTTAAACGATACTTTTTCGTTTTTTTATAGAAGTATATAAAAATTTTGAAAAAAAAAGAAAATGTAATATTCTTTTGGCGAAAATTACATTTAAATAATTTATGAAGCTTTCAAGGTTGATTATTTTTGCTTCACGTTCTTATATATGACATTTTAAAATGTTATAGGTATAATATGTTATAAATACACAACTAGATAAGTACATGAACTTTCAATTTTATTTGTCTTACATTGTATGACAATACAGACATTTATGTACATTGTACACAAATTAACGTCTTTAATTGTCATTAACGAACATTGGCATTTGAAAATTTTATTATTTTTATAGTTATTTTTATAATTGGTCTTATATTGACAGCAGTTATTTTTAATTTTTTTATTACCCCGCATTTATAATTTTATAAAACTTTATGAATAAAACATTGATTTAAAATAGACCTTTACTGTATACTATAATGTATGTAAATATATTTAGGTCGAATAAAATGTTATATTTAATTTGAATTAAAATAAACTATATAATTAAATAAATATGAACAACATATAAAATACCTAAAATTTATTACGAATGTAAAAAATGTATAAAAACCAACACATTATGTTCAACTATTACAAATATGTATAAATTCTCAACTAACATAAATTTTACAAAACTTTTATTTAAAAAGTAAAAATATATTTATACAATATAACTTTATTATTATCCTGAAATTTATGGACATTTCATCAGAACGGAAATTAGTTAAGAAAATTCAGATAATATTAAAAATAAGAAGAAATAAAATTTATTTTCTTATCTAATTCATTTATATAAAGAAAGCATGTAGGAGGAACAAAAGTACACCTATTTTCCAAAATTAAAATTTATCGTTTCCCAATTTTTCATCTTAATTACTGCTAAATTTCATATTAAAAATCAAGAAATTAACATTTTCCAATAAATATATACATATTTTTTTATCCTATTTTTTCAAATTTATAGACTAATACATGTACGTAAATTAGCTTAATAAACCAAAAAGCCAATAATTTATTCTTCTTAATTAAAAAAAAAGGTACGTATTATTATTATAAAAAATATAATAATAAAACTAAATTAAGTCAAAAATATCCATAATAATGAACTATAGTATTGGAAGTGAGTGACTTCAATGAAAGTATAAAATTAGTTTCAGTTCAAATAACAACACAACTAAATTTATGTTCTAAAAGATTTTCGGAAATATTAAAGACTCTTTCTGCATCTGATTTGTTTTGGACTTGTGATTGATACTATTGATTAAAAGTGTTGATTCTTTTTTTTCATAAGCCGTTTTTAAATAACTATTCATTTATATTTCAGTTAAAATGTTGTATTGAAAACGGGCACATGCCTACCCTTAGTGTTAATCGCAAAAGCAAAACGATGGTGACAATTTTCCTTTTTATATAGAAAAAACTAACTTTTTCGTTTAAAATTAAAAATTATTTTTTAATTTTTATACCACCGATTTGTTAAAATAAATTGTAGTAGGTGTCGCTCCAAGTACTTATGACGTTGACTATAAAACTTTTTTTTTTATTATTTTTGAATTGAATTGGTTGAAGAATTTGGAATTTGTGATAATTTTTATTATAAAAAGCTTTTGTTATAAACATGAAAAATATTTCGATTTCGATAAAAGAAAATTATTTCAATAATACCTGGGAAATTTATTATTACAAAAAAATCTTATTGCTAAAAGCTACAAATATCTTATATCCAGAAAGCTTTTGAACGTTCTTAATTTGAAAATTAATTGAAAATATGAAACTTTTATAAACTTGGGTCTTGAAAAAAAAAAGTTCTAAATATTTTCTTTTTTAAAGTTTATCAAAAAATATTTCTAGGATAATATGTATATTTTTAGAGATCTCCCACACTATAAATAGAAAATTTTTTTACTTTATGTGTGTAAAATAATAACTTATGTAGGTATTTTTTTTGAAACTTTTTTATACCTACATACATATTTTCATTTTCACCTAATTGACTTTTGCAGACTAAATTTTAATTTCTTTATGATAAATGTGAAAGAATTTACTTCATGAAATTGTTATATTATGATTTTGTTGTACTTTATTTATTTGTTTTACTAGTATTTTATGAAAAATAAAACTTTTAATTAAATTGAATTGTACTTGAAATAGAGTGCACAAATATAATATTCTACGTAGGAGTACGTGTATTTAAAAAATAAGTAATGGCATTTTTAAGGTTCGTATTCAATGATCAGAGAAACATCGTTTTCACCTATTTCTGATTATAATTCTAAGTATATAATATGACAAGCAGAAATAGTATTTTAATTAGATTAACATTTTTAATCAAAGAGGATTCTAGTGAGTTATCGAGGATATTTGATCAAATTTTGATTTGACTAATAACATTATAGTAGTCTGCTGGCAAGGACAATTTTTTACATCGTTAATACATAACATTCAACAATTCATTGCATGAATTGACAAAATTTTAAATTAACAGTGGAATGAATATATTTTCTATTAAAAGTGTAAATAACTTTATGTTGATTTACTTAAGTCTTAATTCATAAAATCCACAGGCATTTAGAAAAAAAAAAGTACCATTGGCCTATTTATTTTCATCAAAATATATTTATATATATATATATATATATTTTTTTTTTTCTATTTAAAATCATTTCACCTAAAGGAATTTTCTCAACAATTTATTTGATTTTTATTTTTTATTTATTTAGTTTTTTATTTTTTTTTTAAATTTTATCTAAGCCCATTTATGCTCTTAATTTTATACAGCATAGAGCTTGAAAAATTGATGTTATCTTTGAATGTGTGGCACAATGTCAATGTCTACACACACTATATATTTTTTTTTAGAGAGTAAGGCTATTTATTTTGATAAGATTTTTTTTACATATTATAAAATTTCCCAAATAAAATATTTAAGAACCTAAGTCACGAATGCTGTGCTAAATGTAGGTCCTCGTGGAGTTTTTTTTTTTTTTTTTGCAAAATATTATATACTTGATAGAATGTAAAGCGCATGTGACCTTTGAAAAAATAAATCTTGCCAAGTAAGGGGTGATTTTTATTAAATTCAAATGTTGATATTAAAGAGATGATTTCAGCAGTATAGTTTGACAATTTTATATGATTGAATATATATTTCAGTTCGAGTCAGAATATTAGATTAAGGTAATACGCTTCTTGGAGTATATTATAGAAAATTTTTGTCTGTATATAAAATGATATTTGTTGCACCAAATAAAGAGCTTTTGAGATTGAGATAATAGAGAAGTTAGGCAGACTATACTAAGTTCCTATAAACCCTCTAATTCCCAGTTTCGTTCGAGCCTGCAGTCTGAGATGTAAGACTATATACAAATATTTTTATGAAATCCTTAACAAGGATAAGAGCTTTTTTTTTTTTTTAAAAATCTCACCTAAATTTCATTCATTTATAATGTTTGTATTTGGTGAATTTTCTTTTCTATATGTAGTTATTTGAAATACTATATACAGTGATTTTGAGAGAGAAAGAAAACCTTTATATTTGAGAAAATTTAAAGGATATTTTTCAGTTTGTCGAGCGGGGTCAACATAATCGGAACTAACTTTCTTTATATTATTATTTTCTTAGGAAAAAATTTCAACAAAACATAATTATTTTTTTTTTCCCAGATTGAAAAAAGAAAATATATATTTTAATCATTTTTTTGATATAAAATAATAACGAATTAAAAAAAATTAATTAATTTAATATAATAAATTAATCTAAAATTCTTTAAAAAATCTCTGTTTTGAGTTTTTTCGATATATCAACAAAAAAAAATAATAAAAAAAAAATAAATATCTCGCACAAATTTGACAACTCAATGCACAAAATAAAAATTTTCACATTTTGTTCTTCCTGAAATGTTTTGAATTTAAAAACATATACTTTTTTTTTTTTTAAATGTATTTTTATTAAAATTTTTTTTTCACTTGTTTTTTTTTTGATAAGAAATTTATTATTAAAATTAGAAAAAAAAATAACAAAAAAAATAAATAAATAAATAAAACAGCTGATATACATTTTCTTCTTGTTTTTTTGTTTTTGTTTTCAAATCTTGAAAGCTTTCAACAAAAAAAAAAAAAATTAAATAAAAATAAATAACAAATTAAAAATTTATATAAAATCCTATCAAAAAAAAAAAGAAAAAACCTAAATAAATATTAATCAAAAAATTATACGAACGAAATTAATTATAAAAAGAAATCAGGTACACAACAAAAATTTTTACTTTCCTTTAATTAATAAAATTAATGAATTAGATATAAAATTTAAAAAAAAAAACAATTTATAAGAATATTTATTATTAAAAAAGGATTAATTTTTGCGGGTTTTTCCATTCGAATAAAAATACAAAAAAAAAAACATGAAAATATTTCTTTTTTCTCAGGAAAAATTAAATGCTGATATTAAAAAGGGCACAAAAAATGGAAAAAATTTCCCACGTAGACTCTCCCAGTTTTTTTTTTTTTTTTCATCATAATAATATTTTACATCTGTGTATAATTTTTTTTTATTTTTTATCAGCAACAACAAAAAAAAAAAAACTAAACTCTCAAAGGATTTATTATCTATGCAGGGAAAAAAGAATGAAAAGAAAAAACAATTTTTTTTTTGTCTTGTTATTTTTGAATCTTTTTCTTTTACCATAAAAAATATATCTTGTCTAAACATATAGTACACCACATATATATTGTTATTTAAAATTCATTCCATTTTTTTTGTTTTTTATTTAGCATAGATCTTCTACTGGTTTTGTGAAAGTAAATTGCTTGAAACAAAAAAAAAAAAAAACGAAATAAGAACAACAAAAAAAAACAAAACAACATTAGATGACAGGGCACCTGTTAATTGCTTTTTAATTATAACTAAATAATAATATCCTGACAATTTTTCTTTTTCTCTTCTACTTCTATTTTTTTTTTGGTATAACAATTTTTCTTTAAGTTTAATTTTGTATCTTTTGTTTAGGCTATGTTTATGGTTTTTGTTTTTGTTTTTATTTTTATTTTTGTTTTTTATTAACCTAGAAAACAAAACATAATAATATGCATAATACATGAATTATGTATGAAAAGAAGAAAAAAAAAATAGCCTAATTTCTTCTTTTTTATATTTTTCTTATTATTATTATTATTTAATGTATCTTCTAGTACATTTTTATCAGGAAAAGATTTTATGTATGATGGTGGCCAGGTGTTGGAATTTGTTTTTTTTTTTGTGGGCTAAAATTAAAGATATGCTTGGTAATAGAAATTGAGGTTTTTGGGAAATCAAATGTGATTCAAGTCAGAGTGAGTCATCGTCCGTCATAAGTTGAGATATATATCGTTCGGTCGCCGACGCAAACTTCGTAAGTCTTACTTTTTACAAAAGGGATAATAGATAGATGTGAGACACATTTATTATAGTACAAAACCAATACGACAATCATTGGAGGATCTATAAACGTAACACCATACGTTTCTGCTTGCACATATTGGAAGAATTTCTCAAAATTATTAAGAATTTAAAATACGAATTGGAAATTTTTAATTTAAACTTCAAAAGTTATTCTTGTACAATGAGTGAATTGAAACTAAATAGTTAAATCTCAAGCTTTATTACCCACCAGTAAAACATTATTAGCGTATAAGTCGCTGACGACAGTAGTTTACTTCAATTTTCAAAATACGAAATTTATAAACCTGGTTATCATTCCAAAATAATTTACAATGCTACAAAAAATTAATTTTATAATTTTTTCAAATTAGTTTTGATTAATTTATTTGTAGCCGTATTAGTTTAAGAAATTGAAAAACTGATAACATAGAAGCCCAATAGTGTGGACTGAATATAAAAGTTGCGTATAAAACTATCGACGCTATTTACATTTCAAGATTATATTATTGATTAATTTAGAAAATAAGCAATTTAAATTTTGACAAGCAAACAAATTATTTTCTTTCAGAATCAATGTTTAATAAAAATATTCCAATGTAATATTAACAGCACAAAATAGATCTTTTCTAAGGCAAGCCAGATCTTTAGTTCCATTTTCAAGAAAATAAGAAAACGAAAAAAATTATATTTTCATACTAAAATTCTATACAAATTAAAAGCTAAGCTTAAATTAATTTTAATAAACCAAAAATTATTTTCATTTTGATAATCTAATATTTTAGTATTAACATTTAAATTAATTTTGCATAATTTAATTATTTTTTTTTAAGCAATTTTATTAAATATAAAGCAACCCAACCAAAAAAAAAAAACGTAAAAAACGCACAAAGTTTGCTAAAAAAAAAAACTCTTTTTAATTTTTAAAATTATAAATAAAAAAGTGATCATTTTTGTGATAATTTTTAAAAACAAAATATAACAAAAAAAAATTTTTTTAAATTTTTTAATTGCAATTTTGTTTTTTAAATAATTTTTATTTTATTGAAAAAAAAAAATAAAATAAAATAAAATTATACAAATAAAATTTTTAAATATCATAAAATAAAATGCTTGTTTTAAAAATATAAAAAATATAAAAAAAATAAATTTTATTGTTAAAATAAGATATATATATAAATATATACGTAACATAAAACCAAAAATTAATCAAATTAACAAATTAAAAAAAAAAAAAGCTAACATTTTAAATTCAATATTATAAGACTAATTAAATTAAAAAAAAATAAATAATAATTGTTGTAATTAAAATTATTAAATATTAACTTTAAAATATTTGCTTCTCATAAATCTATAATAATTAAATATTTAAAAAAAGAATACTTAATATCTAAAAATAATAGAAAGTGTTCAATGTTTTTTAATTTTAATTAATATATCTACATAATCTAAAATAATATAAAATCATATCTTATTAATAGAAATAATTAAAATTAATAAAATAATGAAATAAAAAGAAATAAATAAATGCTATACAGTTCGCGCATAAAAATCATTAGAAAAATTAAAAAAATAATAATTTTAAAAATTCTACTGTACTATTGCACTATTTATTATTAATTTCGTTAGAAGGTAAGCTTTTGCATCATATACTTAAAACTAAACAAAAAAAATTATACAAATCTACAAAGTAACTTAACATTTGAACCTATTTGAATGAATTACATTTGTTCTATAAGCATCTAATTTTCATTCTCGGTATTGGTTTTGATTTTTACATAGATTAAATGGACATTATTTTTACAATAAAGTGCTAGAATTTGATTCAACTGATTTAACTTTTCCACAAAAGATCTTAAAGATTTACCCGCTGAATGCCCTAAAGGTCTTTGTAGATACAATTTTAAATCCTGCCTTTTTAATGTGCAAGATTTTTGCTCTTCCATACTATTATTATAAATAAAATATTTTGTATACATATATATAATTGCCTCAAAAAGTGTCATAATTCTTTTTATAAGGGTGAATAAAAGTGGAGAAAATTTTTCTATATTTTTATATCGAATTATAAATTGAAAAGGTGCAAAAAAAAAAAAAAAAAAGAGTAAAATGATTAATGACTTTTATTTTATCTGTTTTTGTTTTTTTAATTTTCCTTTATTTTTTTTCTTCTTCAAAATAAACCATCCAACACAATGTGGTGACATTAGATTTAATTAATTAATGATAATAATAATTTTTTTTTTTTCGTTTAGTGACAAATAAGAAAAAGAAGAATATAATTTTATCCTCCTACACATCAAGCAGTTTTTAATACTAATAATTTTATTCTTTCGTTATTTCATTATTTTTATTTATTTTTATTTTATTTTTTCATAATCATTTTGTAGGTATATATTTATCTCAATATAATATGGTTAAAAAATTATTATATTTGATTTTTTTTTTTTACCTAAAGAAAATAATGGTATTGCTAAAAAAAAAAAAAAGTTATCCCATAAAAAATATATATTTTTTTATGAAGAATTCTCAGACATCATTGTGAAAAATGAAGTTAACAAAATTAGAAGAACCATTCTTTTAAAAGCCAATGAACTTCAATCAAGAAAAATCTAGAAATCAGTATATTATGTGTTGTAAAAAAAAAAGATAAAATATTATGGTTCTCTTGGAAATTATAATTGGCACTATTGTGAATTTTTTGAAGAAATAAAAGAAAACTGATATTGAGAATAATTGCTTCATTTTAGTAAACTTAAATAATATTTCGAAGTTGTATTAAAAGAGATCGTTATACGCAAATTTTATAATTTTGTTTACCTAAATTGTATAAAATAGAAAATATTTCTAGGTTTTTCATACTTAAGTCCCTCAAATTACACACATAAAACTTAATTACAATTAAAATATTTTTTCTGAATATTTAAAAAAAAAATTAAATTTAGCCCAGATTTCTTTTTGAGATTTCATCTTAATAATATGTGTGTAAAATAGGAAAAAGAAGACAGCTGCTGTTATGCACAATATTCTAAAGCCAACTCTTGAAACAAATAAGGAAACAGAATTTTATTTTCTTCTATCATCAAATCTATATTATATATCTAATTAAAAGTGAATTTAAAATGATTAGCTACTTTATTAGTAGGATTTTACGACAGTTTTGTGTTCTCATTAAATTTTATTTTTATTTTCTTTTTAAGGCTGATTAGATTAAGGATCTTTTAGGACTTCTAAATTATATTCTCTTTTGATATACATGTTTTTTTTTTTAAATTAGGAAAACATTAGTAGACTACACTCAGCAAAATTGCATGCACGAAATTAAGATGTAATAAAAAGAAATTCTTAATAGATTTTTAAGTATAATTATTTGCAAATTGAAAATACATACCTAAACCATTCTAAATGTTTAATATAATAACAGAATCATTACATTAGGCAAAAATTATGCGGAAAGGATATATTGATTCGTTGATAAAAATAGATTTATGAAAAACATAAACTTTATTGATTAATTATCATTCGCGTTAAACATACTTTTGGTGGTATTGTACATTAGCTCATTAGGTAAAAATGGGAGAAATCTTATTTGTCTTATAGTTCGATCGGTGTTTTATTTTAATAAAAATTTTCATTCTACGTATATTTTTTTAGATATGTAAGTTTTTTTGCACTTAATTCTGTCCGCAGTAAACCATGTAGAAGATATATTGAAATATTTAGTTTAGTATATTGTTCTAAAAGGTAACCTGTAATTAAAGTTCTAAATTACAAGATATTAAGACATATAGTTTTTCCTTTTTATTTATTAATTTATTTGCTGTATAAAATAAGAAATACAACAAAAAATAATATTAATTGGAAGATTTTTAGATTTTTACGATTGTGATTTAATTTTCATTGGCACTACAGGCATATAACTGCAAATTAATGATTTAATCCATCAGTTATCAATAAAAACATTCAATAACCGTATCTACAATTATGTATATGAATACAATTAAATTGATTAATAATATATAAACCCGCGGCGTACAAATTTTATAGTAAACTGTTGATAATTTAATTAAGTTTTTTTTTGTATTATTTATTGAAATCTATCTTACCCCAAAATACGCTCTATTTCATCCATATGTTGGACAAGATTCTTCGAAACGTCATTATTGAAAATATAACGATTTTTTTTTATTTTAATGTGCTCTCGAATGTTTTAATCTCTGTGCCATAATTTCTTGTCACCTGAAATATATATAAGTAAATATATATAAGTGTACACTTAAATACAAAAAAAAATTTATATCGTTCTATGTTGTAAAATAAAATCCTCAGAGATTATTTCATAGAGAATTAGAAAAAAAAAAATTCTTCAAAATTTTATACAATAAAATTCATCTTTTTGATGGGAAAACTTTTTTTTTTTCTTTCATATTTTAAAAAGAACTTTGGAAGATAAAATAAAACACATCTTAAATATTTCAGTTTTTTTTTTGTTCAGATAATATAACTGGGTTGAACACAACATAGATATTTTTAGGTACACAATATCAGTAGATACAAATATTTTCAGACAGTACTATTTTTGAAAGGGCAAGTATATAATTTCTTGGTGTTTGGTATACTGAGACCATAATTTTTATATGTTTGTTTATTTAGCGTTCCATCAACGTAAAAATTAATTTAAATGTGGCCTTAATATGATTATCTTATATTAATTTTTTTGATCAAATTCCGTTTATTGCTATAAAAACCAATTATGCATAATAGTGTATACAATCTCTTTTCCTTCAAATAATATTTAGTACCTCTTAACCGGAAGATATACATAACTGATGCTTTATTTTGGATTATTTCCGTCATAACTTTGAACCTTACAACCAAATTTACCAATATTCGCCACATATTGTTTCCACATGTAGGTACACGATTTTAATATAATTTTAAATTATATTCACGATTAAAAACACTTATATTTTTTAAACTTATACTTTTAAAACTACATTACAAAACTAAATTATAAATTAAATTCTATACATTAAACTGTTAATTATATTTTCCATTATTATAGGTTAAACTTAATCGTCTGGAGATGCGGTATAATATTCATAAATTTTTTATGTATTCAAAAGTACTTATTGTTTTTTACCTTACACCTGACGATACATCTGAGAATAAAATATCTAATAATACCATGAAAAAATAATAATAATGTATGTTCAAAAAAAAAATAAAAAAAATATCCCATATGAATATCCTAAATATAAATTTTATTAAAAAAAAAAAAAAAATCTTCCAAAATAAATCTAAAAAATAATATGTAGAGCAACACTTTGCTTGCATATTATTTTATATCCATATATGAATAATAAAATGTACTGTAAAAAAAAAATAAAGCAAAAAATAATCTAATAGATTTATGGAAAAACCGCAAAAAAAAAATTATAGGTAGAATACAAGTTTAATATTTAAAATAAAAATATGTCCTTTTATGCATATAGGTTTACATATATTTTAATATTTTTTCTATATCTGCATTAATAAGTATTACAACCCCTGGTACATAATATGTAGATATTTTCAATTTTGATAAAAAATTATTAATGCAGAGTTTTTCTTTATTTTTAGGACATTGAATTAATTTCTATATTCATATCAGAATTTAATTTAAATAATAGTTTTAAAGCAAACGACATACAAATTAGTTAGGTTTAGGTTTACTGCTGTCCTTATAAATATTTATTTATATAAGAAATTGGAAAATATACTAAATAATAATATTTTGCCCACATTTAATACTTTTACTAGTCTATTAAGAAATTGTATTTCTTATTTATGTAATATACAAATTTATCAAAAGAATTATTTACTTTGAAAAATTAAATTTTTAAAATAATACCATATAGTTTTGATTAAATAGTAATAAAGAGAATAAGTAAATGAATATTAAAGTTCCAAAGAATTTCTTCAAAGCTAAAAATTACTATTATATAAATCATTTGATAACTGAATGTAATTTACTTTTATTTTATCTCTTATAAAAAGATTTCTAACTTAGATTATATATTTTATTTTTAGAACTAATTGCTAAAATTGTTTAGGTAGCTTTGAATGAATCGCTCCCAAAAATATATAAAAAATTTAATTTCACTGTGGAAATTGAAATATTTTAAAACATTATGCAAATATGAAGTAAAAAAAAAATATCCATAAGTCAAAAAGAATATTCAAATTTGTTTTCTCGTATAAATACAAAAAAAAAAACTTTGGAAAATTCAGAATTTGAAATATGTACATAGTTAAATTTAAAGTACAAATTTTCATGATAATTCTAATTTTTTCTTTCTTTTTTATTTTTTGCTATAAATTCTTCTCATTTCTTTTTCTTCAATATGACAGGCGATTAATTTAATAGCAGAACAAACTTTTGAACAATAAAAAAGTTATAGTTAGTTAGTTCAAACTTTTCACAAAATATGATTTATTTTAAGCTTGGAAAAAAAAAAATAAAAGAAAGATATCAAATAAACAATAAATTATGATGAATTTTTTTGTGAAACAAATGTGTGTGATAGAAGATACTTTTCTCAATATAAGATATTTTATTCGTTAATACAGGTCTTTTTTTTTTTGCAACCTCTGAGAGCTTAAAAATTCAATAAATAATAATATAAATGTATAAACTATTATTTCATTTAGAAGAATTTATGCATTAAAATTAAAATTCAATAAAATTCCCAGTTTCAAGCATTATTATTATTCTTACTTACTTCTTAGTTTTATTCTCCATATTTCAAAATTATCCTGTATCATCCTTATATAGAAGTAAAAACTGTCAGTCATTCTTATGTGAAATTGAAAAATAAGGATATCAAATTTTTTTAATTTTATTAAGGGCAAAATATGTTCTAAAATATTATGTTCTATATACACATATCTATATTGCTATTTCTGAAATAAACTAAATTAAAATGTTGTTTCTCTGTAAGGACAATTTTAGGAATTATTAACTTTTCCAGGGAGAAAAAAAAAAATAGCCATTTGCTATTTAGATTCAGGAAACATATTTTATGATCAATAATAAAAAGTAATAATATTAAAAGGAAAAATGTAAATTTCTATTCCAACTTTATTTTTTTGCTTTTTTTTCACGGTAAACGAATTTGATCGATATAGTTCACCCTGAAGAAGAATTTTCTATAGAAGAGTGTCATAAAAAAAAAATATACAATAATAATAAAAAAGTAGGTACTGTCATTTAAGTGTAATTTATAAAAAGTGTTCTATTTCCTTTTTCTTTTTTTTTTTTTGTTACTCACTTGTGATTCTTTCACACTATACTGAAGTTATATTATGTAGATTATAAAGTGTCTCCGTTACACACAATAATTTTTGACACTTGTGAAAATAAAAATAAATAAATCAGTATTCAGAATACACACACAACATATCTATCATAAATTTCCGTATTGTTCAGGCAAAAAACGAATAGTGTGGTTTTGTTAAAAAAAAAATGTGTATATATAAACGAACTTTGCTTTTGTGAAACGCACTTAAATTTTCCAGAATTTCCGAATTAAATTTTTCACGATCCTAACTTAAAGTTAAATTCCAGTTTACTTGGTCTAATTTTGAGCTGTAATATATTTTGGACCTAAAAATTAAATAATTTTTTTTGCCACTGAGAGGTTGAAAAATTCTAATTTAAATGTCTTGTAAATGAGACAAATTCATTACTATGTTTTACAACTTTCTTTGAATAAGAAAAAAATTCCAATTTCTGATTTAAAAACATTAAATTTTTTATCTAAAATAATTTTTCTTTTTGCTCGAAGCATTAACATAAAAAAGCATAATATAATACCTAGATACAGGTACACATTCAAATGATATGTCATCATTTTCATTATTTCCTGGTTCTGTTCAAAATACCTTATAATGTAAATATATATAGTATTCAAATTTTTATTTTTTTTTTCTTTAAAAAAGTGATTTTTAAAATAAATTTCAATATTTCAACCGCATCGTCGTTATCCTACAAATCGTTTATATTTTTTGTTTTTTATATATTCGCAAACGACCGACGGCCACAAAATAATAAAAATAAAAGTATAGAAAAAACCAAAAAAAAAAAATATAAATATATATATAAATATGTACATTTATATATACATTATACATATTTCTATAAAAATGTTATAATATAAGGTCCTTCAAAAAATATATATTAAATATAAAATATTTATAGAAAATATTCTAAAAAAAAGATTTTGTACCTATTATGTACAAAAATATATATACAATAATATATGTATAAGTATTTATATACATATTATTGAAGTGGAATATAAAAACACTTCACTCGAAAATGTACATAATAATATGAAAACAAAAAATTTTATTGTTTTTTATTGACAAAAAAGTTGTTATTGTAAAGTTGTAGTATCTATCAAGAAGAAAATTCCATAGGATGGTGATAATATTTTTTTTTTTTTTGGAAAATGATTTTTTTTTTTCTTTTCTCTTTTATTTTATTCCAGCAAATTTAATAAATATTGCTGGTTGTTTTTTTTTTGTATTTTTTTTTCTGTTCTTCCTCAGAAACAATTTTCATTGGTTTTTGTTTTCGAATGTCTCAAAAATTTTAAAGATTCAAATTCAGTTCATTTTTTTTTTTTTTTAGTTTTTTAGTTTTTTATTTTAGGCACTTTAAAAAAGATCGTTTTAATATTATCTTTATTTTTTTTTTTATTTTTTTTTAATTTAGAAATATATATAATTTGGGTCAAAAAGATAATAATTTTTTGAAAAAAAAAAAAAAAAGATGTCATTTATTTTCTATTTAATGTCCTTGTTTTCTGGCTTTTTAAACAAAAATAACCTTCTGAAATTATAATTTCTAGAGAGATTAGAATTTGAAAAAAAATATATATTTAAAACATTTTAATGTTTATTATTCTAGTTCATATTAATTGATATTATATCTACCTAGCTGCTGTGTATAAAATATAAATATTTTCGTCTATATATACACATTATTTAATGTGATTGATTCAAACAAATTCATATGTTCATTTATAACTTATCAATTAAACTTAAACGATTTCGGTTAAACTTAAAGGACGGTTAAATGACGAAATATTTTTTCACCACTTACATGAAGATGTCAATGAGCTTTCCGAAGCTTAAAAACTGCCGTAGAACCATTGAGAGAAGATACTACATTTTGTTGGGTTTTTGTTTTTGGAGAGCTGTTTCATATTTTTTCAATATATATAAGCACATTAAAACATACTTTTTATATATACAGAAATTGCATAAAATATGACCCGATTTATTAATACAACATTGTAATATCGTACAACGGTGATTTGAAACAATAAATAAAAATTATATATTGTACATATAACAACGACTCAGTATAGTGTTCTTGTACATAGATGGAAATATCTTTTTATATTATTATTTCAAATATTCTTTTACTTTATAATTTTGCTTTCAATTCCTCCAGCTGCTCTCAAAATCCTGCAATTTAAAATTACAAACTATATGTGGTACGCCAGAAGTTTAAATTTTCGTAAATTGAAAGCTATAAAAAATTTTTTCTATACATATTTTTTCACTTTAGGTGGTATATTGATTAAAATTATTTCCACAAAAAAATTGTATGTTAGTCAAATCTAAAATCATAAATTAATATCCGTTTATCCAAATTAATTTCCGGTTTCCTAGTTGGGTAATTTTTTTTTTCTCAAAAAGATTGTCTGGAACATAAATATTGCTTTAACTATATAGGAAATATTGATAAAATGTGGGCAAAATAATAATAATAGTTAAAATTTTAGTGATTTTTATGAACATTTTATTTTGATAAGTTACACATTTAGACAGGGAAAATTCAAAAGATGAAAAAATCAATTAATTTAGAAGATATTAATTTTATTTAGATTTTCAAAGTATTTTTGTTGTTAAGGAATACCTACAAAAGTTTTGGCCACGAAATCATTAGTGTGTTTTATGAAATCCATAGGCAGGGCTTAAATGCAAGTTTCAAGGATGAATCGTTTTACTATAATGATTTATGACTTTGAATATAATATTGCAATTAAAAGTCAATTGACAATTTATAAAAAAAAAAAAAATGTTGTATAAAAAATTTCAAATTCTTTGAAATTCTATATTAATCAAAGAAAAATGTAATTGAACTTCTTTTATGCATATCTTTGTATCTATTTAAATTTTGAAAACCATTTTTAATTCTTTCTAAGTTTTTCCTTTGCTGCAACATTAATCAACATTTTACATTCATGTAATTTTTATAAAACATGTAAAATATTTTTTTGTTTAGCTTAAAAGGTAACTATTATTATTATTATTATTTTTTTTTTTTAACAACGAACTTTTAATATTCCACACTTTTTCATGTAAATTTAACCTACATATTGTCAGTTTTGAAAAAAAAAAAATAATAATAATAAAAATTGAGATAAAAAAAATTATTTAAAGTTAGAAAAAGTTTATGAAACAATGACTGACACAATTTTTAGTTAAAAACGCGTCTCTATGGGCTCCTAACTGAATGTATGCATTAAATCCTTGGTAGAAAAAATAATCAGTAGTTATGATCGGTTGAAATAATTTTAACATTTATTTTTAGCTTCTAAATAAAATAGTTTTTCAATTCAAAATTATTCATATTTTTCCGCGGGTTAAAAATTTAAATTGAAATTTTAAAAATCTGTAGAGAAACATGATATTTTTTAAAGTGGTTTTTACATCTCAGATACAAATTAAAAACTTAAATTATAACAAAATAAAAACTAAATAAAAATTTCCAGGCTTGTAAAATGAAATCTAATTTTTTTTTTTTTAAACAATTGCATTAGAATTTTTTCTTCCAATGTGGCTGAGATCTTTAAGTATAAAATTCCTGCATGTTCTATATAAATATATTTGTATATTCTATGGTAATGCTGTACAAGAAATCATTCAAGCGAATAATAATACAAAATTGTATATAAGGTTATGATGGTGGAAATATTTATGATTTTGATATTATGGCCAACTATATACATAATATTGCAATAATAAATTTTGTTCATAGTTTTTCATTTATTTTAAATCGATTTTCAATGTAACTTTGTTTCTGAATTGTATACAAAATAGTGGTTGTAATTTTATTTTTAAACATTGTACTTTAAAACTTATATAAGAAATATTTTTTAGATTCAAATAAACAAGTACAAAACATTCATTTAATACCAAACTTTTTGGTTAAAGATATATGAAACATTTAAGTATTAAAAAGAAACCAAATTTGAAATCCCAATTCACTATTCGACTATAAATTTCTCTAATTTTATTTTGATAAATTGACTAATTTAGTTGTTATGCTGTTTTATTTTTATTTTTTTTTATTATTATTTATTTGATTAAATTTAATGTACCCATATTTTGATTGAAAATTATAAAATTGAATAAACATAAATAAATTTTATTATAACATAATCAAAAACATTGATTTATTCATAATGGTTTTTCCACAAATTGACCTGATTTCTCTGTACTAAACCATTTGAAAACAACATATTTATTGTTTTCAATATAATATATATAATTATATATATTTTTTTTTTTATAAAATTACCAAAATAAGCAAAATATCAAAATTAAAATAATCATAACAAATTTTAAATGATTCATTAATTTATTGTATTTAATAATAAAAAAAGAAAAAATTGTAACTATGTGTAGGATTTTCCAAAACATTGTATACATAATAATAAAAAATTACATAATGTAGATATATAATTTATGTAAATTACATTAGGTAATGAATAATAACAATTTAATTAAAAATGATTAACATTATAATTTTTTTTTTATATGCATACGTATATAAATAATATAATATATTTTTAAATATTAATACATTACATTATGTTAAAATTCATTTTATATGACTTAAAGCTACCACATGTAGCATAATGTTGCACATCATATACATAATACATAGTTAGTTAAAATAAAATATATACATTCATAAAACTAGTGTGATTATAATTATATTTTACATAAATGATACTGTAGAGAGTGTAGATATTAATTTTTTATATACTTATATATACTCAAACAGAAATTAATCTATTTAAAAAATAACTACGGGAAAGCTAGAAAAATATGTAAAAAAGAGAAAAAAAAAAACAAAAGAAATTTTTCTAGCGGTCTTAGAAAGTTTTTAGATTTAAAATTATTTTTTGCCACCAAAAACAACACAGAGTTAAAAAAATAAAATAAAAATAAGGGAAAAGTAGAACTTTTACTCTAAATTATAAATTTTAATGAACGTGTGTGTTTTTATTATATCTTTCATTGATACATACATAAATATTTTAAGCGAAAAGAATTTTTTCTATGCACAGGAAACTATTCAAGTTTGAAAGAAAAATAGTTGCTTCATTTTTTCTTTTGTTCCTTTTTCTTTATGTGGGAAATTCCAGGTCACTTATAAAAATATTAACTAAATTTAAAATTAAAATAATTTACATTTTTTTGTTCAAAAAATATATAATTACTTAAATTTTTTCTTATTAAATTTTTTTTTGACGTTATTTGAACTTGATTAATTTATCTTTTATATTGTTTCTTTTCTCGAAATGTGTGTTCTGTTGTAATAGAAAAATTGATCATTAGTTTGCTATAAAATTACGATTTCAAAAGTATCAAGTTATAATTAGCAAATTTTTTATAAAAGCAATGCAACATAATATAATTAATTAATTAATAACACTTCAAAATCTAGTAAATATGAAAAACTAACTAAAGTGTACCACTCTCAATGCAAAAAAAATTCATTTTGATTACCACTTAAAATTAAAATTATCTGCGTAAGTTTGAAGACCTCTGTGAAGTGGAAATTCAAAAAAAAAAAAAAAAATGAAAAGTTTAACAAATTTTTTCAATTAAAAAAAATACACATTTTGTAGGCCAAGGTAACGAAAATTTAGTGTTATATATAAATTATTATTGTGAAAACTGCCATTTGTGTTTAATAACGTGACTACGGCTGTATAACGTTTGGCACAAGCATCACAAAAAAAACATTGATGTTAAACAACAGTACTGCAATATGAAATAAAACAGCAATATGCAAAAACATACATAAATGTATGTACATGAATATTTTCATGTTAATCGAATAATTAAAAATTAATTCAAAATTTGAAAACTTCTTTTAAATTTTTAAACTAAATTACTGAAAAATACGTGACATAAAATTTAAATGACATCAATATTTTTTTTTATGAAATTAAAAAAAAATAAATAAAATTCATGATTTATGTTGAAAAATAACCACAATAATAACAACTATATGTACTGATTGTACTTTATATAAAATTAGATTTCGTCGAAATAAAGTTTCAGGTATTTTAAGTCTTTCATAACCACATTTACTACCTTTTTTACTGACTTAATAAATGCATATAATTTCATTTCGTTCTTCTGAGGACATAGATCTAATATCAAATTCTAAAATTTCGATTAATAGATATATTGCCGAATCGTAAAAAAAAATTGTTTTCATAATTATTGGTTTCCAAATTATAGACATAATTTTGGCATTAATGTAAAGCGTTAAAATACAATTTTTTTTAAATAATTTCCTAAACTAACTACATTATATGCAAGTTATCTTAATGTTTGCTTTACATTTACTGAATATTTTCTCTTAAACCATAACGACAATTTAAGATAAACTATTATTTATAAATTAAAATATTTAATTTAGCTTGAACAAAAAAAAAAAAAAAGAATGTTTCTCCACATAAAAGTTATAATGTAACTTTAATATGTTTTGTTCATTCTATCATTATTATTATGATGATGATGGCATTGAAAATCATATAATATGAAAATAATTTAGAAAATATAATAAATCTTCATACATATATTTATTTTTATAAACTTATTTCTCTCTCTTTAAAAAAAGTTAAAATTATTTTTATTTTTCATTAGATACATAACACTATATATATAGTTATAGTTTTGTTTAAAGTCAACATAATTCTTAAAGTTATTTTTTTTTTTTAATAATTTAATCCTTTTTTAAGGCATATTTATAAACAAAATTTTTCCCATTTTCCCATGATGTGTATTTTATATATCAGATTTATATATAATAACATAAATGAATTTTCAACTAACTACTAAACGAATAAATAATTTATTTAAATCCTGTTAGTTTATAACACTAAATAATAATATTTTTATTTTTCCTATGATTTATTTGAAAACATTTTTAGTTTTTTCTGTTTTTTAACTTGTTTCACTTTTTGTTTTCTGAAATTTTATATGAAAAGTTAAATCCGCAAAAAAAAAAAAAATAGAAAAACATAAAAATAATAATAATTTTATTAAAATGGGTGCAAAGTTTAAGTGTTATTATTTTTATCACATTTTAAAGTTTATGTTAAATACATTATATAATTTTGTTTTCACTATTATAGTGTTTTTAATAATTATTACAAGATTATACTAAATTATATAAATATATATGTAGGTATGTGAAGAATTTAAAAGTTACTGATTATTTTAATTTACATAAATCTTAATATAATCGACATGCAACATAAAATAAATAAAAAAAAAACTGAAGAGTTAAGTTAAAAACATTAAAAAATATCATTAGAATTATAAGGCTGTCACACTTCGGCTTTTTAATGGCTTTTTGAAAAAGCTATCATCGTTGTGGCTATTTCGTGGCTTTTTCCATACAAAAAAAAGAAAAAAAGCTAGTGGCTTTTCAAAAAGCCACTAGAAAATCAGGGATCAAATAACAAATGAGCTCTGTGAGAAAAAAATAAACTAACAATTGCATACTTTCAGGAAGTTGGCGGCAATTTAAAAAAAAAAAACGAATAAAAAAACAAAAAAAAATCCCAAAAAAAAAGGAAAAAGATATGACAAAACGAGAAAAAAAAAGAAAAAAAACCAAAAAGTGCAAGTGTGAACGCATTTAAAAAAGCCGTCATGAGTAGTGGCTTTTTAGTTGTAGTGTGACTCGCTTATTAATGGCTTTTGAATTACCTATACACTTTTCAAGTGCGAAAAAATTTAAACTCTTAATAATTGGATATTTTTCAAGCAAAATGGGATGTATTTAAGTATAGATATTCCAGTAATTAAGATATAATATAATAGTATATATCATGAACTCGAGAACAAAGTATCGTTTTCAAAGCACAAAGTTTCGTTTTAAACGGACAACAATATAAAAAAAACATACTCTTAAAACTATAAAGCAATCAGATACATACTACATCAGATACTCTACACTTACCAAAAACTGCAACAAACCCAAAGTAAATTTTTTTTTAACCTACATTTTTTTCCTTCCATTGCAGAATATATTGTTAACATTTTTATTGCAACTTTTGACAAAATAGAAAAAAAAAAAATAGAAAAAATTACACCAAGAGTAAAAAAAAAAAGTTGCAATAAAAGTTTTTTAATTAATATTTTTACAAAGTTGAAAAAAAAAAATATATAATTATATAAAGTTTTCTTTTTTTAATCTAAACTAAAAGTACCACAAAGTATTTATAATATTTAATTGCATTCATTAGAAACAAAAAGATACATAATTTATTTGCCATAAATATTTACATATAATTTTTTGTAAAATTTATTTGAAACACACAGATAATATTATATGAATACGAGCAAAATTATGACAGTTGATTTAATTTAATTTATCTAATAATGCTAAAAAAATGTTTTCTAAATTATAGAAATTAAATTTTAAATGTGACAGTGATGAATAAATTTCCATCAAATTTGGTAAATAAAAAATTTTATCTAAATGAATTTTGCAGTGCTGTTGCAAACAAAGGCAGGCACATATATGAAAAAGACGTACTTACTAAAAAATCGTGTTAGTTTATATTTTACTAGCAGTCTTGAACTTTGATGCAGTATCGAATTAAACCATGGAACAAGTGAAAATTTAGATTTATAAATCGATATCGAGCGAATGAATGACTGAGCGGATTTCAAATGTGGAAGGCAAAGTTTCAATTTTAAATCATTATATCATACAAATATATGTAACTTCTAATCTTTCTTAGAAGCAGATTTGGCTTTCTTATAGGCATAGAAAATAATGTAACACTTTTACTACGTAGCATTCAAGAAACATTTTTTCGATAGGAACAATTTTTTCTTTAGATTTTATCTTGATTTTTTTTTTAAATCATTAAATTGGATAGCTAAGAAAAGTAGGAAAATTTATATTTTTTTTTTTTTTGAAGCTAAATGTTGATATAAATTTTGGCTCTTAATCAAAATTTTACAAAAAAAAATAAAAAAATATAACGATCAAAAAATAAGAAAAATAATTTCCAAAATTTACATTTTCATAAATATTAATCTGAATAAATCCAAATTTTCTTTTCTTTTTTGTTTTTTTTTTTTTTTATCTAGCAAATGAAAATTTATGTAATTGTTGAGATTGCAAAAAAAAAAAGAATAAAAAAAAAGAAAATAAAATAAATATTCTAATGACATATTTTTCAAGTTCTTTATTTTGTTTAAAAATTAGTTTTTTCTCTTGAGATTTCTTTTCACACAGCTTTATTTTTTTTTTATTCAATTTCTTGTGCAGACAGACTACATTCGTCCTTTTAAAAACAGTTTTATTTTTTTATTGCCCAAATTAAAACAACAAATAGCAAAAAAAAAATAAAAAAAAATCTATTTGTTTCATTAATTTGTCCTAATGCAGAAGTTTTTCTTGTGAGAATTTTGTGCAAACACGGATTTATTTATATAATCAACAATTAAGTTGAAGGAGAAGAAAAGCAATGATATCTATAGCAAATTTAAAATCTTTATTCTATTAATTTTTTGTTAAATTTTTATTTTATACTTGCTCCAACACAAATATACATTATGTTGTTAAGTTGAATATTTAACTGATGTTATTATTGAAAAAATTATCAAATTAAAATCCTTACAAGTCTTTACATAATAAACTTATTTCTCTACGTTTTTTTTGCTAAACTAATTGAACTAAAAATAATTAAAATATCATTAAAAATTCTATGTAGGTGTGTACTTTTTTTTTTTAACAATATTCAGTATTCGAATAATTTTTTACTCGTATTATCACATTTTTTTGAAACTTAAATCGTGAGTCTATGAAAATTTCTGGCAAAAATAAAAATAAAGTCTGCATAATTAAGAAAATTCTACTGAATACGATTTCACACATTTTTTTTTTATTTTATTTTTTTTTATTATGTTTTTGTGAACATTTTATGATTGTGTCATGAAAAAATATATATATGAATTTCCGCATCAAATAATTTTCCAATAAAAAAAAAAAAAAGTAGAAATATGTTGCAGTTGATATATGTATATGTATATTCATGCAAAACCACTTTGGGGAGCAAAAAAAAAACAAGGGAAATATGAGAAAAATAAGTACATTATATGTAGATACATCTT
The DNA here is from genome assembly GCA_964007475.1 of Hybos culiciformis. Classification (NCBI taxonomy): domain Eukaryota; kingdom Metazoa; phylum Arthropoda; class Insecta; order Diptera; family Hybotidae; genus Hybos; species Hybos culiciformis. Next base: position 92,220,723 of record OZ023274.1, on the reverse strand, counting down.
GCAGAGAAGAAGAACTTATGTTCATGGGTAAAATATTTAGAATATTAATAAAATTTTGCATAATTTAATGATTTTTAATTTTTTTTTTTGAACTATTAATTGTTTAATTGAGAAAAAAAAGTCGCCGTTCCCGAAACTCCTATAGGTACCACATATTCTAAGAAAGACTCAAAAGAGTATACATTTTTAATTTTAAAATATTGTTTTTATTTCAAAATACAATTTTTTTAATTAAAGGACTAACTATAATACATAAGAATATATATTACTTATTTTTGACCCTATAAATAGAAGATAATCAAAGCCATAATCTTCTCGGTTTTTTCCAAAATCTAATCTAATAATAGTCTTTCGTTGAAAATTAACAAAATTTTAAAAATCACTCTGTTCTAGAATAATTCTCATATACATAATAAAAACACAGTACTACACAATCCATGAAAATTTATTACATTCTGTTCATCTTTTAAAACTTTATCAGAACTTAATTAATTGTTTTTTATCTGGGTATTCGATTACGGACTCTTAACATCAATTTATCTAACGATTAGCATTACAACGATTGACCATATTATTTATAGAATTATATTTATTGTAAAGTATATTTGATTTTTCTACGAATTCAAATGAATTCAAATATTATTTACATTTAAAAAAAAATCCTTCAACTATTTTTCAAGTATTGCATTTAAATTAAAAATAAATTCAAATTTCGATTAAAAAGCTTATACCTAATTTAACTGATGTTTTTAGCTTCTTGAAATACATGCTGTTGCTGGGTATCTATGATTTTTTTTTTTAATTCATATGCATTTGTATGGATAGAAAACGAAAAATATATATACATACATATATCTAATGAATGCAACTATTTGAATTAAAAATTAATTCCTCCAGGGTATTTGAGTGCTTTTCTATATAATGCATTCATGTAAACATATAGTTGACTAAATAAAATATATACTTTATTGTATCTTTATATAGCGCTTAATATTTATGTTATTATAGTATATTTTTTATAATAAATAAGAGTTTTGGAAATGTATATTACAAAAATTAATTATATACATATGCAGATATGCATATATGTTTAATGCTAATAATGTCTGTTTAAAGATTTATTTAATTGCTTACCTTTCAATATACATTTTATTTGTCTGGATGTGTACAATAACGTTGCATAGTGCCAATAAGATTTTAACTTTTTTTTCGCTATTAAAGTGGGCTCTGCTGAATTATATACTTGTCAGTCCTTCAACGGAGTAAACCAAAATTATGGTTTTTATTGTGTTTCTAGTGAAGAATAAATTACAAAAAATGTTGTACGATACAGAAACTGAGTTTGTGCAATTTTTATGTCAAATATTCACTCTAGAAAATAGAACTATTTGGTCGTAATTTTACAACGATAATAATGGTAATTTCTGATGTAAAATTACGTCCATCATTTAAAATTCAACCGATAAAGGCGTAAAAAAAATAATATGCACAAAAAAAAGGAAATTTAAGCAAATTGTGTTATTTTTACATTAAAAATAAAGGTATATTTACACATTTTTGTTTGAACATTTAAGCCATAGAGCGTAAAAATAAACAAACTGGTGTATATTTACACTCTCCTGCTTTAATGTTTAAACCATATATTGTAAGATTACAGTTTATGGTGTAAATTTACTTTCTATGGATCACAATATTAAGCCACGTAGTGTAAATTTATGGTGTACACACAATATAAATCTATTTATTGTGTACCACACAATGTAAATTTACCTTCTGTAGTGTAAATTTACACACTACGACTTAATTTTCCCCTCTATGTCTTAAATTAATAAACCACAGAGTGTAAATTTACATCGTAGAGTGTACAAGGAGCTTGTATTTTTAAACGTTGCAGTGTAAATATACCTTCTGCGGTGTAAATTTACACTAACGGTTAGAATTTTTAAATATTTGAATGTAAATTTAAACCACACAGACTAAATTTACACTGTGTGATTTAAATTTTTAAATCATGGTCAGTAATTTTACATCGCATGGTGTTAATTTATTTTGGTATACAGAATTTATACAGAGAATTTATACAACGATGTAAGGTTTTAAAACTATTTTTGAATTTTTGTTTATATAATAACGATGTAAGGTTTTTACTTGTTAACAGGTATACAGAATTTATATTTTCTATTTTACTCATATCTAAAATTTGAATACCGTAGCCGAGTGGTCAAGGTGTTGGATTGCAATTCTAAATAGCGAGGTTCGAACCCCGAAGATGGCATAAGAAAAATTAAATAAGAAGAAATTAAAATACAAAAAAATATTAATAATAAAATAAATATCAATAAAAAAAAAAAAATTAAATAAATTAAATAAAATAAAAAAATTAAAAAAAAATAATAAAAAAAAGTTAAAAAAAAATATTAAAAAAAAAAATTATTAAATTTTTTCTTTTTTTTTTAATAAAAATATTTACGACTTTTTGGTGTAAATTTAAATCTTTGGATTAAATTTACAACTTTTTGGCGTAATTTTTAGTTTAATATTACGACTTTATGTTTAAATTTATTCTATTGGAAGTAATTTCGCAACATTTTGGCGTAAAATTTGGTGTAAAATTACTTTTTTATAGAGTAATGTAGTTTACACCAAAAATATCTAATTATTTTCTAGTGTAAATTTACGTTGATTATCGAAGGTAATAAATTGCCATCGATAATCGACGTAAGTTTACATCAAAAACTTTCTAGAGTGTTGCTTTAATTATATGAACAGATATATTGAAAAAAAAAGTATGAGCTATTTTTCATTGCTAATCTTGATTTGATTTGACCCATATACATAGATAACAAGGGATATACGGAAGTTATACTTGCGGCAGCTATCTGCTTTTTTAGTGTATTATTGCCAAAACACAATAGGCATGTCTTTCTGATAAAAATTTTCGGTTTAATGTATAGGTTTTAGTCGTATTAGTTATCTTAAATTTAATTTTTTCAGAAATACAAACAAACATCCTTGATCAAAATTAAGCTTTCAAAATAACTACACTTAATTCACTTTCTCAAAATATAAATTTTCTGTAAAAATTGTGTTGTGGATAATATTTGTGTCGATAAAATTAATGATTGCATATTATGTGCATTATTATACTACTTAATATTGTGCATGATATGTTGATTACTCAATTAGGTCTAATAAAACGCATTATAAAAATTCTAATTAATGTATATCGTAATTGCAAGTAGTGTGGTTTCTACATTTAATTCTAAAATATATGTACTTAAGTTTCCGAAGTACTTCAAATATTAATTTTTTATTGTTCTAAAGAAAGCCGTGAATAGAATAAAAATTTAAATCGACAGTCTGGATAGTCGAATATAAACTCAACTATGTTTGAAATTATTTCCCTTGAAAATCAAGAATTTTACAAAAATACATTATGAAAACTTCAAAAATTTTTTCAAGGATAGATTTAAAGAAAAACTAAAATTTTAATTGCAATTATATTTTTTTTTTCGCTTAGTTCTTAAATTTCTTCAAGAAATGTGATAAGATTTTTAGATAAATATGATTTTAATGAAAATATATGTATATATGTATATATTATAAAAAAATTTAAATAAATTATTATTCATTCCGTTTTTTATTTTTTTTTATTTTCAATAAATGAAATTTATTCATGAAAAATTGGAACATTTTCTTTTTCTATGATGGCATATTTGAAGTGGATTTTTCTATTTTAATATATATTGAAAATTTCCCCATTCTTAGTTGGTCGATTTGTTCCAAAAAAAAAAAAAAAAAAACGAAAATGAATAGTGACACCATTAATCAGAATCAAGCGAAAAAAAAAACGAAGGAAGAGCAATTTCTCTTTTTTTTTTGTAAATTCACTCATATAATGCTACCATTAAATAATTTTCTTTTCTTCAATTACATTTCACACACATTTTTTTTTTTTTATTCATTTCTTAAGAAATATTAAAATACCAGATTAAACTAAAATTAATACGAAAATCGAATAAGTAGAGTGTGTATACTAGAAAAGCTTTAATCGATATTTAATTATTTTTAAATGAATTGTTATTAAAGCTTCTTTTTTGGGATTAAAAATTAAGGTTTCCTATGTAGGTACGTGTATAATACACACACTCTGTACAATTTTCCGCTAAAAATCGATTTTGTTAATTTCTGTTCTAGGAAATAATGGTTGGTTTACTTGTGTTCTAGTTATCCTTCAGAATGTCGTGTGTCCAGTTAAGAGTGGAATTTGTTTAATTTTGGCCGTTTTCCCACTTAAAAAGAAGACAAAGCAATAATTACAGCCTTCCAAAATTACAAACAAACCTCAGAGCGTAGTCCAATAAATATAATATTGGTGTATATAATTTTTTTTATATAATGATGTTCATTTTATATGCACAAACAAAATAAATGATAATAATAATAAATGTTATTCTGAAATATGGCTAAAAATGAAATAAATAAATTCAATAAGATCAAATAGCATTTTTTTTTCTATTTTTTTTTTTTTTCATCTCTTGATAAATTATGATTAAGGATATTATTTATATAAATAATTTTCCTTATCCTTTTTAACAAGAATTTTCAGTTGAATATTGTTTATTTATTTATTTTTCATTTCATTAATTTTCTTTTATTTATTTATTTGGTTTATTTTTTTTATTTTTTTTTTTTATATACATAAAATGAGAAAAATTAATGTAAAGGACGATAATATCGTACATTAGTTTTATTTATTTTATATAGATATTTTAACTAATGACTGTTAAGGAATTGTTGTGGTGACATAAGCTAAATGTTTAGGTAATTTTTTATATTACAAAAAAAGTACAAAAATAAAAATGTTATTATTTACTATACACATTGTGGCGGGACAATAATATTTAATAATTTCAAATAATAATAGGTAAAATTTATTTCAAAAATATTTTCTGCCAATAAAAATTTATATTAATTTAATTTTTGATTAAATTTAATTTTATTTTCGGCATGAAAATAACTTAAATTGACAACATATACTTATTAACTTATTGACACAATATGTATGGTTAGAGTCCAAAATAGGCGATGGAGACAAGCTTAAATGACAGATACTGTATTAGTGTCCTTTACCTCAAATTAATCAATTAAATATGAAAGTGTATAAAACAAAATTAATTTATTGAACGAAATATTGTAAAAAAAAATATTAATGAAAATCGTCTTATCAGTTTTATAAATAAGCTTATTATTTCATCATCAACTGACTCAAAAAAGAAAAAAAAACAGCATCAATATGAAAAATTTCAAGGATTTTTTCTTACTTTGCATACATACTTTGACTTTATAAACTTAACCCTGAGTATACACTATAACCTTATCTGATGCAAATAATTTCTTCTCATAATTCCACTTAAAACATATTATAAAATGCACAGCACATCTTTATATATTTGATCTAGTTATTGTGTATATATGCATTTTAACAAGCAGTAAACAACGATAATGAATCATTAAAGATTTCTACTTGAATGATTTTCTTTTCTTTCTGTATACAAGTATATGCATTATTAATTCAGAACTTAGAAAAGTAACGATAAAATGCATTAACTATTATTAAAAATTTATTATTTCCATATGGGATTACTTAAATGTGTTCATAAAACAGTCAAATTTTTAGATTGCTGTTAAAGTATATTTTCTATTTTTTTTTTTTGTACCTTTTTTTTGGATTTTCAATTTCGTTTCCAATTTTCAAATATTTTCTTTACAAATATTTATACTTCATATTTATATACTAAGAAATAGGAATTCATTTCCGGGGTTTCCGTCCTGTTTAGAATATAGTATTTAATCTGTGATATTAAATAAATAACTGATCAATATTTTCTGCGATAGAAATATATTTCATTTTTATATACCCTGATTTTAATTAAGTTAAATTACAAAATTTTTCATTTTACTGTCAATTAGGATTAATAAACTTAGCTGTTAATTTTATTTTTTTTATTTTATTTAATGTCAATAAATTTTTTTTTTCCTCGTACCAAACTTTTTGGACTAAAATTTTTTTAGTTGAATTAAAAAAATAAATTAAAAAAAAATAAAATAAATAAAACTCAAATAAAAACCTTTTTTGAAAAGAATTAGAGCGAAAATATCTCAAGAGGAAAACAGAATTATGTATATTTATATTATGCTATGCTATCTCTATAAGAATAATGAAAAAAATAAAAAAACTTTTATTTTATTACATACTAAAGCTATGTTTTAAAAATATATGTATAAAAATGTAATATATGTTGGTTATATCGCTTTGCCAATATATTCATTTTATTTGCGCCAGTATAAATTTTAAAATTTTATTTACAATTTTTATAGAACAGAAGATTTTTTTTTAATTTAAAAATATTTTTGTTCATACAACTATATAACTATTAAAATTAAAAAATAAGTTTTATTCTTTGAATATAAACTAAGTCCGCTACGGAACAATCGTGATTGATCATTTTTTGTATATGTTCGAATAACATTATAGTTTTAGTTGCTTCAAAATGAAAAAACTTCAGAAATTCTTCTCTTTTCAAAGGTCTAACTTTATTTGATGCACTTTTTCTCATCAATTTGGAAAAAGAAAAACTTCAATTTACATAAATGTTATGAATAAGAAATATATGAAAATCTTATTGCTTCAAATTCAAAATGTGGTACACTTTATTTCCTATCTTTAATTTATTTTTAGGAAACCGCATGAAAAGTTAAAAATTTGCTAAAGTTCATCAAATCAAAGTGTTAACATGTAATTTTATTTTTTTTTTTTTCAATTTTTCCATGCGAAACTAATAATTCTAACTTTTATTAAAGTTCTGCTGGCTATAAATTTGAAAAATAAATTACTTTTTCTATTCATTACATACAATCGTAATAAGAGCTTTTGGTATTAACAAATCTAGGAAATTTTTGCATGAAGTGTAATAGAGATGCTTTAATAATAACTATAGCATAAATAATATGGGGGAAAAATTTTTTTGATATTATGCAATATGTGTTATTTATTTTATATCTAATGAAAAAAAAAATCATAACTCCTACTATTCGATTAAAATAAATAATAATAATAATAATGTGTAGGCTGCTTACAATACTGTAATTGCTATAATATAGAGAGATTTAATTGTAATGACTACGAAAATTAGTACGGAAACCCTTAAATAAAAAGTATAACTGAGTTGAAGCACCACTCTTTAAAACCAGGATCTATATCATTCAAAATATCATTAAATTTATTTTCTCTAAACTCAAGAAAACTACTTAAAAGTTGAACTATATACATAAGGTGTGCAGTTTTCAATGAAAGATATAGTTTTTTTGTAAGATTCCCTCTGGGTTTCGGTTCTAAAAGCAATATTAAAGCGGAAATTTATTTGAACTAATATCATGAACTGTTTTCTTTTCTTGTGTTCATATATGTACATATTTTCCAGAAAAATACAATGTATATAATATAATGTTTTTGATTGTTAATAAAAAAATGAGTTTTTTTTGCCGAAAAGGAAAATATAACAATAAAGTTAATAGCTTTGCCACAACATATTCAAATCTTATCTTGAAATAAAACTTTGAAATGAAATTTTCAGGAAAAACATAAATTTTTTTTTTTCATATTCATATTATTTTTATGAAAAAAAAAATTCAGGCTTTTCTTTTTTTTTTTTTTAAGTTTTTTAGAACTTAGTTTTTAAATGAAGAAAATTTTCCTTAACATCCTAAAGGAAAAAAAAAACAAAAAAAACTGGAATAAGGAATTATCAAAGTGTGTTAAAAAAACAAAATAACTTATCCATTTCTTGTATTTCTTAAGGAAATTTATACCTATATAATATTTTAGCATCATTATTCTTGTCATTATTCTACATGAATGAAATGCGGTGAAGCTTCACAACGCAGGGAACAAAAAAATTTTCATTTCACTTAGATTGTCCGCCTTTTGCCTTCAAGCCTTTAAAAAATATATCGAAAAATATAACAATACGAATTTTGAATTTTATAAATTCTCTTGAATTATTGAAAAAACTTTTAAATATTGGTGCACCACAGGCTTCTGTTTGTCATCTAAAAATTCCAATTAAATTAAAATTTAATAAAGCTTACTAAATCTTTTCGAAGAAATTTTTAGATTAACGAACTTTTAAAATAAAAAAATAAAAATAAAACATATATGTACTGTGTACTTAAATGTAATTAATTTTGTGGAAAATTTCTTTTTTTTTTCTTTTCAAAAGAATCCTTTTCGTACAACATCCCATATACATACCTAATTTTATGCTTTTTTTGTATGTAATGTGTAGAAATCTATATGTATTTATGTATATATAATATATATTTATATATTAATTTTTATTTTATTTTTTTTTTTTTTTCAAAATATTTTAAGAAGTGTCATGATTTTATTTATTACTTAAAACATATTTAAATAATAATAGTGTGTTTATGGTTATATTTAGGAAAATCTCTTAAATTTCTACTATACCCGACTAATTAATCAAGTTACAGACATTCCTGCATTCTTTTTCTTTTAATACTTTTGATGTAATAAATTTTATTTATTTTTTTTTATAAAAACCTCTTCATTATTTTGGTTCATTAAATTCGAATTGAGTTCAACAAAACTTTAATTAAAATAAGATATAGTTCATTTTACTCCGAAGCTTAGCTATTTCGAGGCGATATTTTAATATAAGTTCATTATTTATCTACTAGTCATTTTTATATTCTATTATTTTATTCTTTTTATTTATATAAATTTTAATTTTAATATATCGAGAGAAAGATGAAAAATCGGTTTTCTTAAATAAAATACTTAAATTGCAAAGCCCTTAGCCGTTAGGACGGTACATGTTGAAGACTTTTAATCACACAAATATCAATATGCAAGATCAAATGATAACAATTTATTTCAATTTAATAATTTGAAAAGTTCGATTGAAATAAAATATAACAAAACCCAATAATTTCTTCTTGAATGGAGCAGTAAAAAGACAAAAATTAAGTCTTAAAAGATACAAAATTCATCTAATTTCACTTTTTTTTTTTTGCGCCTATACGTCGCCCCGAAATTATTTTGACGTATATCCCGAAAATCGAGTTTTGGAAAATCGACTTTAAAGTTGCAATGTAAATAAAAAAAAATTGGCCGAAAAACATATACTTTTTTTTCTTTTTGGTGAAAGCTAAAACCTTAAACTACATTTTAAGATCGAAAAAAGAAGTCCTTTAGAGTTCCAATTCCGAGCTACCCCAACTTTTATTCAAAAGTATCTTGACGTAAGCGCCACTATTGCATGCGTTTCTACCACCTGTTTGCACGTACAACATTTTTTAAAACACTTACGGCACAATAATTCTTAAAAAATAAACTATAATATTAAAATTTTTACACATACGTCATAATAATTGCTGCAAAAATTCGCAATATAGCATTTTCTAAGGACATACGGTACAATAATAGAAATTTTGGCGTATGCGACAGTATAATATTTCCTACTTTATTTGTTTATTTTGTATGAGAATTTGCCGTATATCCAAAAATTTGGTTCATACGGTATTATAGGAGCAAAAAATTTCAATTTTATGGCATTTACGTCAAAGTCAACACTCAATATCTCAGAAACTAATAGAGATAGGATGATTCCGATTGGAAAGTTTGATAGAGCTTGAAAAATTATAAGCCTCTGCATACTCAACTCATTTTTTGTCATTTTGTCATGTACGACAGTATAATTGCCGGGCGACGTATAGTTATACAAAATATTTTCCTTCAATATCCCTTATCAAAATCGTATAAAATTTACATAACATCTTATTTCATTGAGGTCGGATTAACGACCAATTTATTAAGTTTTATTTATATATAATTTAGACACAACTTACTTTATACTTGAATTAATTTATTAAATTTCATAGAATAATGCGGAATGAGTTCTTGATATTAAAATGTTTTGTTTTGTTTAAATGAAAATAATGAAAGTTTTTTCTTGGGTTTTCCTCAAGGTTACACACAGAAACAACACCATTATTTACAAGGGTAAAACAAAAAATTAAATTTATTTGTAAAACATACATTGTTAATGAGGGATTTTATTTTTTAGATATAATAAAAAAAAATTTTTAATTAAAATTTTTAAAATATAATTAAAATGATTTTTTTAATTTTTTATTCTTGTATTCCTTTTAATAAAGACATAAGTTTTATTATGTGAAAGTTTCGTATAGTTGTAATTTTGAATTATGAGTTTAAAAATATATATATATATATATATATATAAAATTGCATTATGAAGAGAATTAAAAAGAACAGAATGAAATTAGATTTTCAATTTAATTAAATTTTATATACTTTTATTTATATACAATATAAATACATAATTATTTTACTTATAGGCTAAGAGAGGCTAGGATTTTACTTTATTTCTAATCAATTTTTTTGACATCTTACGGACAGAAACTTAATATGAAAATAATAAAAAGAAAAATGGTGTGAGAAAAACCTCTAATGAAATATTTTTTTATAATTTTATTTTATTTTACTTATTTTTTTTTAAATATTATTAAGTATATTAGTTTTTTGTTGTAAACAAAACGATTTCTATAATAACTCCCTAAATATTTCACAACAGCCCTTCCGAAGGTAATGTGTCATGCTCTATGCCCTATTTAATATTTATCGTAAGAAAGTAACAAAATATAGTTATATTTATATAATTAAGTTTTAAAACTTCATCATACATCATCCATCCATTTTAATGTTTCAAAATACGAACGACTAAAGTAACTAAAAATGTTCAACAATGCTTCATTTAAAAAAGAAAATTTCTTTAAATTGGTTAACATTACTTTGGGATAAACAAAATGTACTATGCATAATTTTAACTGATTTTTATTCACAAAACAACTGAATTAAAAAAAAAAATATATATATATATATATATATATATATATATATATATATACAGAGAAAATATTATACATAGTTGAATTGTTTTGGTTAAAAAGTTAATTATGAACTTTTTATGCGGTCAAAGAACACAATTACCAAAATATATTATAAAGCATAAATTAACAAAATATTCATCATTTGCGAAAATAAAAGGAAAAATGTTTTCATTAACCGCAAAAAACGCAAAAATAAAAAATAAAAAAATAAAATTAAAAAAAAAAAAAAAAAACAATCTTTTTAAAAAGTGTGAATAGGCAGGAAATGGGAAAACTATTTTTCATATTTTCATGAAACAATTAAGATAAAATCATTTTACCCACAAGCACATCCAGAAAGCTAATTTTAGTAAAATCTGTTTAAAATTTAATGCATATAATAATTTTCCGAAGTATATACATAAATAAATATATGTAGTACTTAATAATTTATTTTAAACTTATGATGACAAATAATTTTATAGTTATTTTAATAAAAACAATATATAGTAGGATCATAAAATTTGGTATTCCAATGAAAAATTAAATTCCTTTTTTGTAGTCATTAAGTTGAAGAAAGTTAGATAACTATATAAAAAGACAAAAAGAAAAGTAAAAATTATATATTTATATAGTAAGATGATACATAATAATACTATAATTTTTAACTAACTCACTAAATCCAGATAAAATTTATCGTTTGTATGCTTGCTTTAACTCTTTGCATTCGAATTATCTGGATATAAAATCTTCATTTTAATATAAATTTAATTATTCAACAAACTGAATATTATAGCCTGATAATAATTTCCCGATTTAATTTTTTCTCATATTTTCAACATAATTTAGCAAACATGAGTATATTATTTAATTTTGTCAGAATAAAAATAATAATTGCGAAACGAGAGCTTGCAATATCTATCATTTTATAATATATATAAAAAAAAAAGTTTTTTTCATCCAATTTTTCTTACATCTTATGGTAATGACAATTGATGAAATTTTTTATAATATAATCAGTCAAAGATTTTTTTTTACAATTTTTTTTTTATACTAAAGGAAAACTTTAGAACCCTTTTTTTTCCATAAAAAAAAAAAAATTAAATAAAAAATATATTCACATAATATTCTTCAAAGTATATAAATATATAATCATTTTTAAGTTTAATAAAACAAAAGATCTTTGAATGACACTTTATATTATCTAGGAAACAGATTGATATAGGTCGATATAGAATATTATTTGATTAACTAAAAATTCTGATAAAAATGACATTAAAATATGAAAATTAGTTATGATCACATATGGGATAATTTTATATTAAAATATTTATAATGTTTGTAAGAACGTAGAAACCTAAACAATTTAATATGTATAGTCTAAAATATTTGCAAATTCTGTAAGATTATGTTGCTGTTTTATATACAGTGCTTTTTGAGTTTAAGGTTAAATGTAATTCTTCTAACTATATATTTGTATATGGAATAAGTATAAAATTTAGTATGAATACAAACGAAATATTCAAAAGGGAACTTTCAGAATATTTCTTTAAAGTTTATTTCATGTGCCATATACATAAAGTATAAGCCATACATGATCCCTTAATTCTTTGTCAAAAAACATCAAAAGTTAAATGAAGTCAATCACCATGCATTTAACATAAAAAAAACGATTGCAGTAAATTAATCAATTGAAACAAAAAAAAAACTTTTTAATCCTTTTTTGTATAATAAAGTTTCATGAAATAAAGTTCAAGATTTATGTTTTTATGTTACGCAAGTTTTCTTTTTGATATTTTTTTTTTTGTTTAAAAACGTGCCCATTAGAGCATTTCTGTAAGTGAAGCACGTTTTTTGAATGTGAATTTCTCTTAATAATTTTTATTTTATTTTATTATTTTTCTTCTTAATGCAAACATTAAAAATTGTATTATTTGAACCGTATAAATTTTTAAATCAAACATAATTATTTTCGTATTCAGTATCTGCTAAAATAATTCCCTTGAAACTTGTAATAATTTTCAAATTTTATGTACATCAAATAATAAATGATTGAATGTAGGTATGAATAAATATGTATTTACGTGTTTTTTGTGTTCAAAAACTGGTTAATTTTAACGAAAACATTAGTTAATAAAAAATTTGAAACAAAACTTTTTTTATTTAAACACTTAAAATATTATTTAATTTCATAAATTCAATAGAAAAGTTTTGTTATGCTTGGGATTAATCTCGAAAATTTACATATGATTTCAGTAGGTTTTAAAGCTAAATGCTCAGCACAAGTTCCAATCTGTAACATATTAAAATAAAATTGTTTGCGAAGAAAATTTCTTTAAATATAATTATAGGTATTCATTGTATCTCGTTAATGTATCTTTTATTGCTTCTTCACCCGAACAATATTTTATAAGATATTGAATTAATTTTCAATAAGCCAATAAGTAATATTATGTACATGCATAATAAAATAAACTAGTTCTTATATATATAAAATAAAAGAATTTTTTAAAATAAAATTAGAAAATTTCTCAAAACTTTGCTATAATGCCGTTATTTTTTAGAAATATTTTTTTATAAATTTTTTCTTCGAAATATAAAGCAGTTGTGAAACCAATTCAAAAAAAAAAAAACAATGACTTTTTGTAAATACTTTTCTCTAAGGATATAAGTATTTATGTACAATTTTATTTTTTTTACAAAATTTATCTGTTTATTTTATATTTTTATTCTTTAAAATATTAACTTTATTTCATTTAACTTATACGTCTATTGCAGATATTATATTTTTGAAAAACATATTCAATTAAAATTTATAAAAAACAAAATTTATATACATATATTAAATGTTGTATTTGATGCTGTATTGTACTTATAAATTTTTTTTCTTACCTAAGAAGTAAAAGTACATCATCTTAGTTAGTCTGAAAATAAATTTTATATATATAGAAGTTAAATGGATGTCTGTATAATAATAATAATAATATATATATAATATATATAATTGTTTTAAATTGCTTTTGTAACCCTAAGGTAAAATTTTATAATTGATTAGCTTTTGATGATTCACTATAAAATCTAAATCTATCTTTTACACACTTATATGAAATTGCAATGATTTTTCAATTTATTATATAGTACTAGGTATGTTTTATGTTATTATACACTTATACCTAGTATTTGTGTACATTATGTTTTCATTTTAATGAAAAATATTTGCTTTTTTTTTATTATCTTAAATTCATTTTGTAATAAATACAATTATTCTTTTAAAAAATTCAGAAAAGGGAATGGCAAAACGACGGATGACGGACGACGCAAAACTGAAAATTCATAAAATAAATATTATATTTTTATAACAGAAATTGTACAAAAAAAATTTAGTACTATTTAAATTCGAATTTTTGACAATAATGAACATATTATAAGACTAGGAATACAATGAAAATTCATTTGGTTATAAATCCCCAAAAAAAAATTTCTTTACATTAAAAAAGTCATAAAATTTATAAATATCTTAATAGAAATAAAATGGTATTTCAAATAAATCATTTTTATATAAATGGAATTTAATAAAATCATGAAAAGATGTATGTCATATGTCATTTCAAAGTTTAGTTTTTGAATGAATAATGATAATGGTTTTCTTTTTTTCTGTATGATAAACTGACAAATTATAATATAAACAATTTAATAACTATACACAATTTTATGGTGCAAAATCTATTTTGAATTTGTTTATGTGCCATTTGTCGCATTGTGTCAGAATATAACACTATTATTTAAATCTAATACTTGTACTTAATGTATATTTATATGAAACTACTATGTGTATCTTTTTATCATTGCCTCTGTGATGTGTTTTGATGAAATATAAAATCATGAATAATTTTTAATAGATTGTTATTTAAAAACTTTTCATATTTTTACCACAAATAAATTCAATTAAATGATCACAGATTAACACTTCTTCCTGCAATTACTTTCTCTCTTAACTATTACAAATTATATCCACAATTTGGATACGATTATGTTGGGAGCTGCGTTAAACGACACATATTTGTAATGTAGAAATGAATATGTACAAAATGTAGTATTAAATGTTTTTTTAAAATAGAGCCGTTTATGTTGGAACGTCTTTAGAAGCTGTAATAAAAGCTGTTAAAAGCTGTACCTTTTAACATTGCTATCATGAAGCATGCCAAATAAATAATATCTTTTTTCGTTTCAAAATCTTAAGTAGATGTTTCAATTATTTGTGAGAAAAGTAGTGAAAACTACGTATTTTAAGTACAGTTTTTTCAAAAGAAGTCCTTCGTGCTTTCTCGAAACTATTTATTAGTACTCAAAACATCTCGAAGTTTCAAAATAAAATACAAACTATACTCACACACTGTACATATATTTTAATTTTGTAATAAAAATTTGCTCATATTATGCTACAATTCAATTTTTTTAAGTGAATGACATTTTAAAATTAAAGAAAATAATATATAGACAAAATATTTTTATATATCATGTAACAGATTTTATAAAAAAAATTAGATATAGATATATACATATATATATATACATACTACATATAAGCGTATAAGCTTGCATGATTTGAGGAATATAATGGTTATTTTTAACAATTTTTAAATTTTCTAGACTTTTCATTTTTTTCCACTATTCTGAATGGATAATGATTTTTTAAATACATTGATTTTCTTTAATGCTTCAATTCAAAAAAAAAAGTAAGTGTTTTATGTGTCTCAGTTAGGGTTGACCAAAGTAATTATAAATTATTAGTCGATCCCAGGGCGAACATTGTTTCGCTCCAGGCTATGCTATATGCTTTATTTACAATAAAAGAATTAACAAATGAAGTAAAAAAGTCGGTAATGTTGTGCGGCGCCAAAATTATCCGATCAAATATCATCAAAAACAGCCTAAAACCACATACGGAAAATAATATTTGCAATGGCACAAACATAGGGGCAATGGCACAAACATAGGGGCTTGAAGTTGATTTTTGAACGATAATTGACTTTGACAAACGCTAATAATTATGTAAAACATCAAATTTATAAATGTATTGCAATGCATTTCAAACCTTCTACTTTCATGGTATGAATGGTATGGATATTGTATATCCATACCATATTATTAAAACTGCGGTAAAATGTACAAAATTTCACTGATAATTTCTAACTTTAATGTAAATAGAAAATATAAAGTATAGAATTTTTATTTAATGTTAGTTTAAATATGCATATGTAGTTAATATATATAATCCAAAATGTAGCTACTGCATTATTATTTCTACACTTATTATGCTAATGGTAATAGTTTTAATTATTTTATTTAACTACAATGGCAATACAGTCTATTAATTTTCATTTCATTCATTTCATTTTTTCATTAGTTCTGGTTAATTTAAATATAACGAATCGAAAACAATGAACGGAAAATATTTTTAACATAAAATCGTTTTTATTGAAACCTATTGCTAATTAAAAACTGCTGAGGCTTTTTTTGTTTTTTTTTATTAATCCTATAGTGATAATTATAAAATTGTGAACATTTGTGTATTTAATCAAATAAAATAAACTAATTTTATAATTAAAAACAAAAAAATCTTAGTGGTAAATAACAAATTATTTATAATTACATTTCAAGTTGGAATCTGAAACTAATTAATAGAATAATAATTTTATTTATTTTATTTAAGGTGAAAACACAATTGGGGCGACGACGACGGCGACAGCGATTTTTCATACAAAAAAGTCGCCTCAATTGTTTCATTCTCATACAAATATATGGTTTTTGACAGTCGCTATCGCTGTCGCTGTCGTTGTCGCCCCAATTGTGTTTTCACCTTTAATAATAAATAATTTATTTTGGGTTCTCAAGTGTTATTACTTCCAATAATTCAAAACTATCATCTTCTTTGCTCTAATAAACAAATACAAGTTGTTTTTAAGTAACGAATTATTATTAGTCGCAATGTGATCCGTGCCTTGCCTTTTTTTTATTTTTAATATTTTTATTTTTGGCCAAAATAGGAAGAACACAAGTTCTTTTGGAAGTGTGAACAATTATTCCAAAGACCACTTTATAGAATTTTTATTATGTACATAAAGAAAGTCATGGAAAAATTAACAATTTTATATCATTAGTGGGCGAAAATTGTGAAGAAATTCAACAATTTTATTTTAATTTTTTTTTTTTGGACAATAAACGAAAGTTAATTTCTTTTTTTTGGTATCAAAAACTTGTGATTAATGATGCGATGGTGATATGAAAAAAAGTCTCGTGCCGTGTTTGCTTAATTCTTAAAATAATTAAGTCTTCACTTTTTTCTTCCCCCCTGACTCTGAATAGACATCCATTAATTTTGTCTTTTGGCATTTATTTTAAACATTTTAATTTAAATAAAAATATAAAATAAAATAGTGATTAGAGTATAATTACGAATTCAAATATTCAACCTTCAAAATTAATAAATGAAAATATTTTCTTTAACTTAAGAACTTAAAAGAAAAAAAAATCAATATTTTAATGAACAATTTACAAAATTGAAAAGGCGAATAAAAATTATATAAAGTAAGCTCATATAATTTTATTAAGATATTCTGGCATATTTTAAAATAAAATATACCATAATAATTCATGTACATATCTCTTTTATATTCTTCGTTAAAAATGTTAACCTTAAAATATTTATTTTTCTATGCAGAAAAAAGTAAGAAATGAAAATAAAACTGAATAAAAAATTACAAAATTTTACTTTCCAATAAACTTAAATCCATTTTGAAAGAATAATGTACACGAACCTACTTTTGACATATATATTATTATTATATTATTTAAGTATAAAAATGTATAAATATACTACTCAAATTCATATGATGTGCACTATAATATTATATAATATAATGTAGATTGTAGAATATACCTACCTACCTATATATTTGAAAATGATACTTCACAAAATGGGTTATAAACATTATAAGGGTATTAAAAATGAAAAATTGTGAAATGAAAACATTTTATACATTTTCTCGGATAAATGGAATATATGTTACACTTATGTTTTTTTTTTGTTTTTTTTTTTTAAATATAGGTTTAGGTGTCCACAAGCAAAATATAGAGAATTTATAAAAATTTTGCAAAATGAATGAAATTATAATACTTATATGTAGGTAGTTTTATATTATATATTGTAAATATTTTTACGATTTTATTAACATTAAAGAAGCTTAAAGAATTTTTCCTTCATTTTTCAATTTTAATAAATTAGGTATTTAAAATTTTTTTTTATATTTTATATCTTATATTTTAATATTCTAATCGATTTTTGAAAATTCTTCAATTTTTGGAATCTTTCTTTTTTTTAAAGCATTTCTATCAGTTGCTAATTGCTATGTTTGTCTTCATAATTAAAATTTACTAGTATTTGAAATGAGTGTTTTGAATATTGTACAGAATCCTTTTTCTCATTAACATAAAATAATAAAATGTGATTTAGAATAAAATTTCACTACAAAATAAACAGTATTATAATAAATTTACTTAAACGCATTTAATTTGTCAGATTAGATTATGGAAATGAAAAATATGTTTTTTCTTGAAAAAACTAGAATGATAACGACATATAAGAAGAAAATTTAAAAATAAAATTAATTTAGCTGTGTATAGAAAATTTTTCTGAAAGGAAAATAAACTACAATGTAATTTATTGTAGTTTTAAAATCGTCAAATTTTTTGCATAATTAGGTTAAGAATAAAAATATTTAAATTATCAGTAAATTTATTCTCTTTACAAAAACTACTTCGGTGACAAGTTTTAAAATTTATTATCGAAATTTAGTAAAACTGTTGAAGATGCTATAAAGAGTTTTAGAACTTTATAAAACTAAGCAGAGCTCTATTTTTTAAACTCCAATCACCGTATCGATTTTCCAAGAGAAAATAACGCCAACTATCAATACCAATACGGAGATAGTTATGAAAAAAAAATATTCAAAAATATTTTTCATTCAGGTCAAAAGTCACTTTGGAAGTTTGAATAACAAAAATTAATATAAATTTAATTAATTTATTATAGTTTTTTTTTTTATTATTCAAAAATATCACGAAATTAATTTCCATTTGGCAAAATCAGGCAAACATTTTTGTAATAAAAAATTTCAAGAAGAAAACAAAATATTTTAAAATTTCACAAAAGGAATAAAGTTACATAAATTTTTATTTTTTTGTTATTGTGCATTGTGTAACATGCGATTTACAATTTTCCATTACACAATTACTTTCAATTCAAAAATGATATATAGGATGGTGATTCATTACGAATTTGGCATAAATCCAAATCAAATTACTGAACCTTAATACAATTTGTCATGATGTTATTCAATTGATTTTAATTGAAGTGTTTATCCATTTTGTTATTATAAAATGGTAAAAGTTTTGAATGAAAATCAAGAGCTTGTATAACAAATTTTTTTAAAAAAATTAATTTCTAGGGTATACTCTTCTGTCTTTTTATGAATGTCAAATATATAAGTGAATTTAAAGGGCAATGTCAAGAGAACTATAAATGTACGTGAACTTTATGAAAAAAAATATAATTAAAAAGCATTTTTCTATTTTTATTCTTTTTATTAATTTGATCTTTAAATTTTGTAGGGTTTCAAATAAGATTCAATATTTTTTAGAAAATTATTATAAATTTTCAAAGTTTATTATTAATCATCTATGACAGCGAATTTTCACATTTAATAAAATGTAACACTTTCAAACTTCAAAATTTTTGATATAAAACTTCAAAATGTATAACATCTTAAAGGAGAAAATTAATGTATACTTACTTCATTTCAATAATAATTTTAAAAGAAAATTGAAAATATAATAAAAATTTCTCTTTTCTTTCTTCCATTTTTTTTTTGTACCCTAATAGTCTTTATTTTATGTGGTTTTGTTATATTGTGCAAAAATAAAAGTGACCAAAAATGTCCTGAAGTTAAATAAGGGGTATTTAAACCTATTAAAATTTATTCTTGCCAATAAATTTTATTATAAATATTTTTGGTTTCTTAAGTTATATAATATGTACTCAAAATCACAATGAATATAATATGTATATTTAAAAAAAAATTGTTTTCAGCCCCTTGAGAAATTGGATAATTTTATTCATATAAATAATTTAAAGTAACAATTAAGTTTTGTATAAAAATATAAAAGCAATAAATTTCCTTATTTTATTAATATAAGTAAAAGAAAATAACTGTTTAAAAAAGTGATCTTGATTTGATTTTTAGAGGAAAAACAATTCCCTGTCAAGTCAACTAATTTTCAGTTAAATAAGATCTAAAAGTCAAGCTTAAACCGAAAACTCTTAGCCTCGAAAGATATTGTGGACAAAGACAATTAAATTATGTGATCATCAGTTCCATAAAAGTAGTTCACAAATTTTTTTTTTTTGGTATATCGAAGTGGGATCCTACTGCTTATTATTATTCGACATTCGAGTTGTTCAGAGAGCAACTAATTTATAATTATGGAAATAATTTTTGAAAGCATAGAGTTTTTATGATAAAAAATTAATATTAAATAAAATAATTTATCTATAATAATATAATTAGTTTTTAATGAAATTAAGATGACTCAGATGAAATTTTGTGTGTCTATTCTTTTTTTAACTTCACTTTTATAAAAATAAAATAAAGAGAAAACAAAATAGTCTAGAGAAATTTATTAAGCTTGTAATTTAATTAAGATTAATTGAAAATTTCTTTGATTCTTGTGTTGGTTAGAAAAAAAAAAATTTTTTTTTTTTATGTTGATGATAAATGACAAACATTTTAAGATTCTATTTTTATCTATTAAAAAGCAAAATATAATTCTCTTAATTAATTTTTATTTATTTATTCATTTTATTTAATTTTATTTTTATTTATTTTTTCTAGAAAGAGCTATTTGTGCCGAAATCGAATCCATCTTCACCACAACACGCCGAAAGAAAATTTTCACCAGCACCAAGTGGTCCATCAATGAAAACAAAGTGGCTGAAAGCTTTTAAAAGCCTAAAGCCGGCTTCTGGTTACGCAACAGGTCAACCAGAAAGGTAATAAAATTTTAATTGTTTTATTTTTTTTTAATATTAAATGAGTTTTATTTTTAAAAAAACCAAAAAAAAATTATAATAATAATAATAATCTGAGACGAAATGTCCTTGGGTGCTTTAGAATAAATGTTCTTTTTAGAATTAAATTATATCAAAATGCAAACTACGGCTTACAACTTTGAGACTGAAGCAAGTTGTTCGAATGCGATTAAATAACGAATTCAATTTCTCTTTAAAATAATTGTAGTCATACTAAAAGGTTGAACGCAAATTTTTTTTGTTTTATTATTTTTGAAATATTCTTGCAAGATTAAAAAAATCTAGAATTTGATAGGATCAAGAAATATTTAATTAAAATATTACAACTTTCATCAAAAAGCCTATTCTAAAATTTCCTACTTTCAACCAGATCGCACAGCT
Organism: Hybos culiciformis; assembly: GCA_964007475.1. Taxonomy (NCBI): domain Eukaryota; kingdom Metazoa; phylum Arthropoda; class Insecta; order Diptera; family Hybotidae; genus Hybos; species Hybos culiciformis. Next base: position 92,199,224 of record OZ023274.1, on the reverse strand, counting down.
ATATTAATATGAAATTTTCGAGGAGTGGAAATCCTTGAGAATTATAAATTTTAGAACAATAAAAAAAAAATAATTGCTGGCAGTAATAAAAAAGAAAAAAAATAGTCATATTGGCATAATTCAATTATGAGCTGCAGTTTATTAGGAATTTTTATATTAAAATTTTTTTATATTATTTCAGAAAGAGCCATATAAAACACTTTAAAAATATTTTTTTGTTCCGATTAATTTTATACTCAGCTTATTATTCAGGATTCTTTAATAAAACTTCAAACGACTGTAAATATACAAAACATTAAAAAAAAAATTATTTAATTATTTTTTTTTTTTTTTTATTTTTTTTTTATTAAATCAATGCGCGCAACAAAATAAAAATAATTTCATTTGACTTTTATTTTTTTTAATCGAATAAACTAATTACCATATATCCCTTCAATATTAACTACGTGTATAATGGAATAAAAAAATAAATTATTCATGGTAAAACTGTTTAAAAGTAAAAATTAAATTATTAAAACTGCATTAAAAAAATTTTTTAATATTAAACACATATAGGTACATATTTATTTGTACAACATAATATTTAAAATGGCAAATAAGTTGTTTTATTGTGTGCAAATTTAACATAAAAATTCTATTAAAAACTATTGGAATTGGTTTTTCTATTTCCCCAATAAGCTGAAAATAAAATAAAAACAAAAAGTTAAGAAACTATATGTGAAACTAAATTAATTGGATATGTAAGGATATTTTCAGAAAATTCAAAATTAAGTATATTTATTTCAAATTTCTGATTTCAATTGACTATAAATGTCGACTTTAATATTCTTAAATGTGAACTTTATAGTTCAAATTCATTTCTATTGAGAACAGAATTAAATATTAATTTCAATACCATGTGAAAGAAAATATACTGAAAAACTAAATAAAAATCCTTATATGTCTACTAGATGTGTAGATATGCATATGTACTATATATATTATGTATGATGTATTTAGAAAATTTCAGAAAGGTAAAAATTTTGTATTATATTCAATTCGCTTTCACAATATATGCATAATATTTTAAGGTATATCGTATATGCCTACACTGAAAAAAACTCGGTGTATAATAAGCAACAGTTACACAGTACATTACTTATACTATCGTTTTTTCCAGCGAAAAATAAATCATAAAAAAATTTTTGCCTATACGTACGAAATTCTTTAAAATTTTTATTGCAAATATTGCTTTAATCATATGACCAGGTTGGGATATATTAAAAAGTGAAAAGTTCATGATATTTCCAAAATCATCCACTATAGTTCGATTTTATCTATACATAGCAAGAAATATACCGAAATTATATCCGCAGCAATAATCTGTTTTTTTTTCAGTGTATTTTTTAACAAAAAAATAAAAAACAGGAGTTTTCACCTAATTCTCCCTATTGAAAAAATTATTACAAATTGGAAAAATAAATATTTTTTTCCTTGATTGACTTCATAAAAAAAAAAATTAAAAAAAATAAAATTCCAGAAAAAAAAACTTTATTTAACACAATTTTTATTTTTTATTCTACTTTTAACAGCTTTTTTGTGTTAGCAGAATAATTACATTTAAAAAGGAAAATTTTTTTAACAAATTCGATTTTTCCAATATAACAATTTTTCCATTTTTTTTATATTATTATTTTTTTTTTGTATATATTTAAAATAGTAAAATTTTGCAATATTCTTTCATTCCATGAAAAACGATTAAAAAGTTATTTAAGCGTTGATACCGTAGGCCCTTGAATTTTATTTTTATTAAAAAAAAAAAATATTGTTAAAAATATTTTGATTTCTCATTTTCATTGTTTTTTCAAATAGAAAATATATATATATTATTGAATGAACATAAACATACTTTATTGTTTTCTATTTGCAATGAATGAAAAATTGTTTTTTGAGCAAGTAGAACATACAAATTTTCACATATATAAATCAACAGATATTTGCTTTACAGGTTTATCTGATATTTTAGAATTTTGTTTAATTAATATGCCATATTCAGTGACTAAAATGGTAAAATCAATGAATGAGATAATAATAAATTTTTTATTATTCTATCGTAGTAAAAATTTAAGGAAGTCGTATAAAAATTTATAGCACAGACCAAACAATATTTATATATGATTCATAGCTAGTTTTTTCTTTACGTTTCTAGCATTTTCTCTAGATTTTGGAAAATCCTTTATGTTAATATTTCCAAACCCCAGTTATGTCCAATAAATTTCACAAACACACAAAAAAGTCAAGTCAAATGTTAAAAAATATTATAATCAAAGCAAAATAAATTAGACAAAATTACATCAATAAAATATAAATGACTTATAAATTGAAATATTGCCTTACTACAGTTAACTTAATTTAAATTTATTTTCTTTTACAAATTTCCTACGTAATTTAATCAATTCTATATGTTATTTTTAGACCATAAAATCTAAAATTAGAACCAAAAAAAAAAAAAAACAGCTTTTAAAGCTTATATAGTTCTTCATCGTTAATTATATATTTTTTATTACATAACACTGGCTAAATTTATATTAAAATTGTGAATATAATATATGTACATATACTTTAATTTATTTGTTGTCTGTCATTAAAGTTTGTCGTACTTAAATTAAATTCTTTTTATTGTGGGCGTTCATAGTAAAATCAATTTTATTTCATTCACTAAATAATAATTTTCTATTGCTTATCAATAATCAAAATCGTATAAATAAGACGTGACGTCCTTTAAATATTATTTATTTTCTCATTATACATATATACGTAAATTACATACATATTACATATTGATTTATTTTATTTCGCAAATATCTTATTCATAAAATGTTTCTGTATTATACACACACAATATATATATGCAAATATATGGTAAAGTTTTTCCGGAAATTTTTCGTAGGAAAATTGTTTTTTTTTTATTTTAAATATAGATGAAAAAGAAATCATAGTAATATAACAATTTCCGATATATTTAAGCTCATAAAAATACTTAAAAGTATATATTTCATCAAGGATTGTTGCAGGACCTAGGATTATTAAGAAAACTATATATTGTTAATCGATCACGCCAACTTGTTTGCTCTCAAAAAGGATTAAAGTTGTTAAACTGTAGTTGCAAAAAGATAAAAAAAAAAGAATTAGTCAAAGGATATGAAATTTTGGTTTGGGAAGAATAATAATAATTATTAAAACTTTTAAAGTTTTATATACTCGTATATTTGTCCATTTGGTAGAAACAAATGTAAATACAAAAAAAAGTAGAGTACATGGTTTCCGGACATTATACCTTGTTCGCATTATAATTTAAATTCCCTTTATATTCTGGAAAACAAATTGTCGTTCGCATTACAAAATTTGATGAGAACTGGAATTTGATGATGTAAAAAAAAAAAATTGAGAAAGAGAAAAAGTTTTTGTTGTTGAAAATTTTGACTTTTTATCTCGCTTTTTATCAATTTTTTTTGTTTTTTTTTTCATTTTGACTCGAATTTGACAAGAAAATTGTTGCCAACTATAACAAAATTTCAAAAAATGAGTGAAAATAACTATAAATGTAGAATTCTAACCCTGACAAACTAGAATATGAAAGTGGAATATACATATTCCGGAATATTTTTTTATATGAAAAATCCAGTTCATATTCCTGAAATATTCCGGATAACAGCATATTCCACTAATATTCTCCTAATGCGAACACCATATTATTACGTAAAGAAATAAATAATTTTTATTTCTAGAAAATTAACTCGAAATGATTTTACTATCTCTATAATGTTTTTTATAATGTTTTTCATTTGTTTACCTGTCCGAAAAAAAAAAACAGATTTATTTTTACATTTATATTAACCTGAGACTTGTGATAATAAAATTAAGTGACTATGAAATATAAAAAAAAATTTTTAAGTAAAATATTATATTACTTTTTATGGATTTTATATATATAAAAATTTTATATATTAAAATTCCTGTGCATATAAATTTTTAAAACATATTTTTTTATGTTTCAATTTGTTTTTTTTTTTTTTTTCTCATTGCATACAAACATTTATCTGTCATTTTTATTTAATATAATATAAAAACAATATAAAATAAAAATTTTTTAAATAAAATAAAATAAAAATAAATTCATTTCATCCAGAACAACGAATTTAAACATGTATCACGCAGTTTCAACAGTTCTAACTTTAAGGTAACAGACATGAAAATAGAACTCAAAACATTTTTCTTAAAGAATATATTTTTAAATTATATGTAAATAAATGTAAAATATTTATGTTGATGTTCTTAAAAAAAAAGCAAAATTAAATTATATTAATATGTAAATTGTTGTTCCCTTTTATATTTAAAGTTCAGTAGAATTTATATTATATATCGTATATACCTTATTATATACATTTACATTTAATGAAACCTTATCATATATGTAAATAATATTAATTTTGATGTGAAAAAAAAAGTTATTCTTTTTTTATGTTTAAAAATAAAATAAAATTGGCACTAATTTTTTTGTTATTGCTCTGTTGATATCAGATCACTTTATTATACACATAACTCGAATTGACCTAGAATATAATATTTTAAAATTTGTCTTACTTCTTAGTTCAATGTGTCTGTAATAATGTAAACAAAATAAAATGAAAGTTGCCTAATATGCTGTCAAAATGTTTGCCCTTAATCATGCATGTTTCGGTCAGAATGACACGCTACTAATGAATTGGCAAAGTTGATGGAATAATAACTATGTAGACTTAAAACAGAGTCTTAACTAAACTATATCGATTTTATGTAAATTGTCAATAATTTGATAATAAATTTAATCTTTCATTTTTCTGACAATAAATATTTATAAATTCATTTAAATCTTAAACTACAAATAACTTAAATTTCAAACTACAATTATACCCGTATTTAAAAGATTCAAAATATTAAAAATAATCCCATAGGTAAATAAATCAAAATAAAATTTATAAAGAACTAAAAAAAAAAAAACAAAATCAGAATGCATTGTTTCATGAAAAAATATTAAAATAAAAATATTTTAGATTTAAAATTTTAAATTTACATTTCACATCTTTTTTACCCAATTTAATGCAAATTCTGAAAATTCCATTTTTCCAAGGAAAACAATTCTTATAATTAAAATTTTAAATGATTGCAATAGACAAGTTCTTTGTAATACCGCTTATATTTAAACAATTTAACAAGGATATAATATAGATAAATTTTAACAATCATTCAATATTTGAATAATTTAGGATTCTCCAAATCATTTGAACTCAAAATATTAGATTTTCATTTAAAATAATAATCAATAACATTAAATATATAATAGAAATTATATGTAGGGATTAAAGATAAAGTATGTTTGGATCACACTGTAAACTTAAAATATTTTTTCAAAACATTTTAAAGTCAAATAAACGATAAACAAACGATGCTATGTTGAAAAAACTATTAACGAATATCTGTTGAAAGTTTCTTTTACTTATAATTTTGAAACTAAACATAAATTTAATACATAGGTATAGAAAAAAATCTCCTCCATACCATTTCTCTATTTATGGTTTTTCATTGAAATTAATAATATTACAAGGGTCCTCAAACTAACAAAAAAAAAACTCAATATCACTACTGATAAAGCGATGTGCAAATGTGCAGATGCAAAAGAATGGAAAATGTTTCAAAGTTTTTTGAAGTAAACAATGCGGGAAAATTGGCAAAAGGATATTTCTTTGACAAAAGAAACAAAGAAATAGAAATGCAAATAACATTGATTTTCTCACTTCAGTTGAAATTATAAAAAAAATAAAAATAGATAAATTTTTAATTTAGGATGGTTGAAACTATTTAGATTTTATTTTTTGAATTAGATAATAACCTAAAAAAATCTTTAATAACTAACATTTTCGGCTTCGTGAGTACTAAAACTCCAGAATGAATTTAAATCAGAGAACAAAACTGTTTATGAAAGTTTTAAAGAAATTACTTCCGATTTTTGTAACTAAAAGTCCAAAAGAAAAGTTTTTGCGTTAATACACAGAGTCCTCTGAATTTTAAATTTTGATATTCTCTGCGCTTCCAAATAATTAAAAAATTTAAATTTTGATTTCAAGAATATTTTTTTTACAAAATATTTCTAAAAAAAAAAAATTATTTTAAAACCAGCCTAAGCAATAAAAATTTGCACCGCATTGAAACATTTTTCAAATGGAATTTTATATTATTTACTGAAAATAATGTTTTAATTTTCTATTTATTTTTATTGAGAGGATTTCATTTAAAATTTTCTTTCTGAGTAAATATAATATGTCAGGCACAACTGACAATAATTATTTTTTTTTTTTGTTTTTTTCGTGAATAGTTAAGATACTTAACAAGAATATACATTAAGCTTCAATCAAACTATAGAAAACTCAAGTGCTTGCTAAGTTGTTGTCGTTTAAGATAACGACATATTATGAAGTACAACCAAACTGTTATTTTCAAATCAAAAATTTAAATATAAAAAAAAAAAAAAGGAATGAGTATTTTTTCATGACACCAATTCAGAATAAATTTTTTTTTTTTTTGTTTTTTTCCTCAATTTTCGCAAAAAATGAAAACTTTTTCCCAATTACCTCAATTTGTGAATAATTGGGAATATATTACTCATATCTGTTTCTGAATAAATTAGTCACCAAGCAAATAATTTTTGTTATTTTTATAAAAAGTAAATTTATTATCCTAGTACACAAGGGTGTAGAGCATTTATATTTTCCATTGCATTCATATCGATAATTTTAGTACTATAGCTTAGTGGTAGAGTGGTGGATGCTTCTATATAAATATTGAACTTCTGGAGAAATTCCATTTTATTCATAACGGCAATTTCGAAGAAAATATGAAAATTCCTCAGAATATAAACGAATATTTCTCTCCATTTTCATATTGTAAATAATTCTCGTTAATTAAAAATTAATTTTAAGTAATTTTATTTAATTTTCACTGTTCACTTCTTACATTATTTCCGTACAACATATTTTTTTTCTAACATAATTGTTCCTTAATTCAAATGCACTTAATCTAACCTACATTTTCAATTAAAACAATAATTAATTTTTGTGAATATAATTTTTATTTTATTATTATTATTATTATTATTTTTCTAATCTTCTACTTTGATGAATTAAATTTAGTTTATATTCATATTATTCAAATTTTTATATTACAATGATAATTATATCCTTAAGTGGTCCTTATTTTAGTGCATTTTATACATAGAAGTTATTATTCTACCGTTAGTGTTTGCATAGTTTATTTTCTGTTTCTTTTTTTTTTTTAATTAAAAACATTCTTTTAAAAATAAAAGACTTAAAATTTTCCTTCATTATATTTGTTGTTTAGAAACGTAAACATTAGTAAACAATTTTTGTTTAAGTGAATGAATCTGAAATTTATGCGAATTTTTTTTTTTTTTTTGATTGTGAAGGAATTAAAAATAAATTTATGAAAAATAATATAATTTCATGAATGAGACATTAACGTTCAAAAAACATTTAATACTTGATTTTTGTTTCTAATTAAAATTGATAATTTGTTAAGAATTAAATAATCAATAGTACAGCTTCAATGTGTGTAACACTAACAAGAAAGTCTTCCAGTTATTATTTTATTATTTCAAATTCTAAAAAATCTTAAGAAATAATATTCCATTAACGCATAACCCCAATAATAATATGTAACACCAGTCAAAACAGGTATATTAAAAAGATGTAAAAGAAAATTTCCTTAAGAAAATAAAAAAAAAAAAAAAAAATAGATTTCAGGTCATCCTTTTACTGAAAATATTTAGTGCATAAAAATAATATTTTCTTATTATTATTGTCTCATTCAAGAACTGATACAAAACCGTAAATGTATAGTTTACTGTGTGTTACATTTTCTTTCTGTTTTTTGTCAAGTTCTAACTATTTCCTGGTTTTTATTATTTTTTTTATCCTTTTTTTATTATGATTTTCCCTTTAGTTTGTCATAATGTGTATAATATTCTTATACCTTTGCTATAATAATAATAATAATAATAATAATAATGTTGAAAAAATTTCATTGTTTAAAGTAGAGGAAAAAAAATTTTTATATATTTTAAGCACTTAGCTTTCAAACAGACAAAATAATTTCACACAAGAACGAACTGCATAATAAGTTATTGTTGTCCATAATTTAGAACACTCCAGGTTTTATAATAAATTTATATATTTAGGAAAAAATAATATTATACATTTTCGAGTAGAAGGAACAAAAAAAATAAAATAAAAAATTATTTTTATATAATTTTCCAAAAAGATGATGAATATAGGATCAACAATGTCTACGTACCCTATTGTTATGACAAAAAAAAATTTTTTTTGAATTAATTCAAAATCGTGGAATGGAAACGACTGATAATGCGCTATAATATATAATGAGAAAAAAAAAAATTGTTATCATTATTTTTTATTAAAAAAGAAAACCAGTGACGAGTCATTTATTTTAAATCCACATTGATCAAAAATAAAAAGCTTCCAGTTAAAAACAACAAATAGAATTAATATAAGCTTACACTATAAAATCAAAGATAATAATAAATTTATTACCTCACAAAATGTAGTTTTCATTCAATATAAAGTAAAAATTATTTAATTTAATTCATCTCAGGAGTTATCTTCAATGATAAATGTGAAGTTAATGATTCTGTTGAGTTCGAAATTCGACACCAGGGCAATAATAATTTAATTTATCATTACTATCTATTCTACTGAAAATTAACCCTACTTTTTTATTTTAACTTTAATTAGATATTAAAAAGTCCCTATTATCTCTAAAACATACTTCTTTCCCTGAACCTCATTTTAGCGTTTTTTATATAAATACAAGTAAAAGCTATAATATAACCTTTTGGTTAATAAGGTATAATATAACCTTTTGGTTAATAATATAACCAAAAGGTTTGGTAAAGAAATGGGATATTGAAAAAAAAAAAATTAATTATTAAAAAAAATGTTAAAACTGAGAAATAAGAAAAAAATCATATTTCACCACACACAAATCATACATATTTAAGTTAATTTTATTTGTAGAATTGAAATATTATCTAATTGGTGTTGTAATTATAATTCTTTATATAAAAATTTTCAAATTCATATTTTCTAAATTATTTTTCTATTAAATTAATTAAATAGTTTTAGAGTATAATTTCATTTGCATATTGCATTTAACATTGTTTATACATGATTAAATATTTCTTCTGTTCTTAATTTATCAATTTTTACTTAAATTTCTATATGTGTAATATAATGTATATATATTTTTAGAACTCATCTTCGAATTGTGTAATATTTTCCACCATACTATGAGAGTTCATCTAAAACACAAAAATGGTTTCAAATGTTTCAATAAAATATTTCAATTTCAAAAATTTGAACGCTGAGCCTAAAAACTTTCAGAAAGCTATATAAAAGTTTAGAAACCATTCGACTGTATTTTGTTCAAGACAATATTAAATGTCAATGTTAAACCTGGATAATTTATTATTCACCCTTTTTTTTCAAAAATAATACACAATTATGTTGATGACTTTTTAGAATTAAAATTAAATATTTTGCTAGATGTACTGTACACTGTACACCTCAATTAAAACTTGATTATTTTCTTTCAATTAAATAATTATTAAATTTTTGTATTATTATTTCAAAGGCGAAATGGTGCAGCTGCAGCACAGCAGCCCGTACGACCAAATGAAGATGGTAGTCATAATTTACTCGAATATACTTATAAGAAAATTACACCCTGTGATGTTTGTTCACAAATTTTAAGAGGTAAATAGTAATTATATTTAGATAGATATATTTTTCATATTAATTCATTCTCTAATGTCAAATAATGTCAAACGATTTTGGGTGAAAATGTTGAATTAAAACTCGCCAAACCCCTAAGCATAACTATACATATTTGATTTTGAACTATACAATTTGTCAATTTTATCCCTAATAACTGTTTGTTTTTCTAAATTATTCTACATAAAAGCAAAAATATATAATTTTTTATTTATTTTCAAATGGAACGACATTTTTTTTTTTTTATATTTTCTTTTTGTGTAACGACTGTGTTTACATTATACTAAAAGATGTTTGATATTATGAATTCTAAATTTTATTTTATATTCTATTTTTTTTTTAACTTTAATTCACATTAAAAAAAAGGACATACACGACAAGGACTTCGCTGCAGGATATGTAAACTTAATGCTCACGCTGATTGTGCATCACAATTACCAAAATGTCAAGTGAAGCAAAAACTTCTGAGACGACAAAAAAGTACTTCAGAAATAGAAAATCGTGTTGACATTGAAGAAGAAAGTAAGTAATTTTTTTTAAAAAATTTTTTTTTTTTTTTTAATTTAATATGTAATTTTATTTTTTATATTAAAATATTTAAATTTTGTTTTTGATTTAACCAAAAAAAAAAAAAAAACTAATCTAGTTTTTTTTTTTCTAACAAAGTTTTTGTGGGAATAATTTTTTTAACAGCGAAAAATGAATAAATATAAAAAAAAGGAAAAAAAAACTAAATATACCCGAAAGGTTTTCTAGAGAGAAAAACTAAGATTTTCTTCTTCAAAAACATTTTGATGATTTTTACAGATTTTTGTTTTTGAATTTGATATTTTGATTCCTATGTGATTATGCTTTTTTTTTTTGCGATTAAATAAGCTTATTTATTTATTTATTTTTTTTTTTTTCAAACTAACAGAGATGTTAAATGGCATTTTTGTTATTTTATTTTTAAGTAACAACAAAAATAGAAAAATTTATGCTTTTCATTTGAGAATTCAAGCATAATTTTCGATGTGGGTGAAAGAAATTATATATATAAGATAAGGTTTAAGGTACATTAAGCTTTTTTATCATTGCATGGAGCCTTAATGCAAGAATGAAAATTAATTCTTGTTTAAACTGTAGCATTCATCTGAAATCGCTTAAGTAAACAAGCATTCATCTATTTTTCGTTTGGAACTTGTTACCGTAAAAGGAATTAAAATTTATATAGTTTTTTACAAATTTTTAATGTTTTTCAAAGAATATATTGGACAAAGAGGTTCTTCCCAATTCAATGCTTTTATCTCTTTAAATAAATAACAATTATTGGTCAAACCTATTAAAAAAATATACTATATTAAAAGTAAATGTTGATGTGGAAAATTGGTTCAAACATTTCGAATTATAATGAACCTAATTTTCTAAAAATAATATTTTGAGTGTCAACATAGATAGTAAATGCTCAAAAACCTATATTTATTTTGGTTATTTTATATTACAAAAATCCACATCTAGGTATATAAAGAAAGACCACTAAATTTCATCATATAATTTAATTAAAAAACAATTATTTTATTACACAGACTTAACAGATTTAAAGTTTTTCAGATAGCAATTAACAGAAAAGACAATAAATATACCATGTCTTAATTAGTATATTATCCTTAAAATTGGATTTGCGCCCAATTACCTAATTTAGAAAACTTTCTGAATATAAAAATTTTAACTATGTTATACTTAGATAAAGAAAAAAAAATTATTTTTATTGTGCAGAACGTCTATACTGTTTTTTTTTTATACGAATTAATAACATCTAAAATGTTTAATATATAAAAGATATACATACTCTTATATTTTCTTTTCTCATGTGAAATTAAAATAGATAAAATTAGTGTTATCGTCCGTCGTAGGCATATAATAAAATTAATCTTATCTGATTCTTTTTTAATAGGGAGAATTTAAAATTAACATAATTTTTCTACATTGCATAAAGTATTTTTATTTGGATACTTTTGGACAATTATTGTGCGTTCATGTTTGACGATTGGGAAAATGTTTAATATTTGTCAGCTTAGTGTTGTAATGCATTCATATATTGAAAACTTGATTAATTATTTTAACTTATTTAAAATTGTTGTTTCTAAGGAAATTACGAAAAAATTCTGGGGAACTCCTAAGTTGCGGGGACGATCTCTCAAAAATGTTTTTATATGATAGTTACGAAGAGTTTCCTAAAATGATATAATGCTTAGAAATTGTATTAAATATTTAAAATATTATTTAATTATAAAAATGTCTGCATGATAAAATATGAAATACTTATGTATAATTAAACTACAATATTATTATTTCCATAATTTCTTTTTATTTTTATTCTTTTTAATTTTTTTACATTATTATATTTAAGCTACTTAACTAAAAACAAAAAATTATAATTTAATTCTCGAATAAATTTTTCGTACAAAATTTACAACCATTTTCGCATCAAAAATATTATCATGACATCAATAATAATATTTTGCACGATTCACCAACATCTAAAATTAAATATTCGAAATCATAAATTACAAAAAAAAAAAAAAACATCTGATAAAACAAAATTCGAAACAAATACAAAAAAATTATAATAAATTAAGAAATCACGGATATCGATCAAATTTATCGAGTCCTTAAACAAGCTGGTGAAATAAAATCTAATACTGATAAATTAGCTCAGCAACAGAAAATTGAATCGTTAGCACCAATTCAACAAGATATTCCAATTGTTAATGTACCTGAATGTCCAGAACGCAGAATGTTACCAGCATCGTCCGTAGGTCGAAATAGGGGACCAACATATAAACCGCCACCATCAACTTTGTCATCAAACAGTGCGGGTAAAAGTGGAGGGCTGGCAGCACCTACAGTTCAAGATATGTCAAGCTCAGGTCCGATATTGTTCTTAAATCTCTCTCTGAAAAAATTATTTTTTTGCTATTAGAGCAATATATAAATATACATAATATTTAATATCTGCTAAACTGTTAATGTGGTGCAATAGCTTGTTTCTTTTTCTTTTTTTTTCAATTTCTTGTAGAAACAATTTTTCTTTTATTATTTAAATTTTATTATCAAAAATTTATAAAAATAATTTTATTTTATTTTTGCATAAAATATGTTGTATAAGTAAATTTCACATCTTTATATCGAACTCAACAGCACTGTGAACATAAAAATGAAAAAACTAAATTATATTGTATAACCTTAACTTTTATTTTGATTGTTCCCTGTCAACATTCTCATTTCGTCCAAACACAACATTTATTGTATTATTGTACAGCATCAAATTTCTCAGAAAAAGAAAATGTTAAAAAAATTTCTGTTAACAGCAGGCATAATTTATACATTTTGTTCTCTCTTTGAATTCAATTAAATTAAAAAAAAAAAAAAAATTCTATTAAAGTTTTTTTTTAAAAGTTAGCTATTTTAATTTCATTTACACTATATAACTTTTCCGCAACGAAATTGAAATTCACAAAGTTAAGGGTGTAAATTCTGAATTACATTAAATCAGTGATAATTTCATAAAATTTTGAAACATTAAAATTTTTTGATTATTTTTTCTGTTATAATATAATGATTATTGCTCTTTCTGAGTAACTGGGTTTTATTAAAATATTATCAATAGTAATTAGTATCATTTTGTTTGCCTTAAACAAGGATTTAATTTTAATCAATCGAAAATACTTCAAACCATAATCAAATTTCAAATTTCAAAAGACTAAATTTTAATTTTCTGTGCAGTCACTTAAGTTCCTACACCCAAGCCATAGTGTCTACACAGTGAAAATTATATTCAGAATTCATTTAAATTTCAAAGTTATGCAAATCAAAGAAATAAACGAAAAAAAAAAAAAAAAAAGAATCCATTTTTTCGTAAAATATCCTTAAGTGATTGAAGGTAAAAAGAATGTTTTTGATATATTTTTTTTTGCTCATTATTTTCAAAAAATAAAAAATAAAGACAACCTTATTAAATTTCAAAAACAAAAAAAATTTCAATGATTTTAACTACAATTTGTTTTTATAGTTAGAAAAAAAAATAGAAATAAAACTTTACTTGATAACGTTTGTGGTCACTTGCTCAAGCATAGTAGGTATACAAAACAAAAATTCATCTCTCTAAATTTTTTTTGATATCATGTTCAAGTGATAAAAATTGTATATATAAACAAATACTTTACATCAAAAACTAAAGTTTATTTTTCTACGAGGACAGATGAAGTAGTTTTTGTGCAAAAACGGATATAAAAATAAGAAAAAAACTTGTAATAAGCTTCACGAGATTTCGTGATATTATTTATACTTTTTTTTTGTACATAGAATTATAAGTTAAAATTTCCTAGGTATTTTTGTTTTTGATTGAAATTTATTAAATTTTTTTTTAACATTTATTTTAAAAATGTAATATTATATAAATTTATTTTTTAACATTGAAGAGTCTTGGACTTGTTTTCTTCTTTCTAGAACACAACAAAATATCAAAATTCTGAATTATTTTTTATATAATTCTGAAAAAAAATCAGAACTAATGTACTTAAACTTCTTTATGAGATTTCGTTTTAAAGTATATAGAATATTCAGAGTTTCCTTTATATAGAATTATGAGGTGGAAGTTTCCTTGTTTTAATTTTTCAAAAACAAAAGTCAAAACTTAGAATTATTTATTTGATTCTAGATTAATATTAAGATTTATTTTTAGAACTAAGTATAGTTTCAAGTAAGTGTTATAATTATTTAATTTAGCTGACATTGGGCTTGAATATTAAAGACTCAAAGTATACGCAAGCTTATCCTGATGAACCCAATAATTTTAAATATTCTGAACCAAAAAAATAGAATTTCCTGATTGAAAAATATTAATATCCGGCCTCATCGAGATGGAAACAATTAAAAGATTATTAAAACGCGAACGACATTCTAGGCAATCAAAATTTAGACTCTTGAAGTTACCCATATTGGGGATAATCGCTATTAATAATTAAAATCAATGTCTGTAAAATCTATATTCTTATTATAGTTATTTAAATAATATAACAAAAAAAAAATATCTGTAGAATAAAATTTCAATATTCAGCAAATTATTTTAAATAAAATATACCTATATAATTTTCCTTAATATAGAAAAATCGGTTAGTTTAAAAAATTTTCTTAACAAATATAATATTTTTAAATTCTACCAGATTTAATATGTTTTTTTCTTTCTTTCTTCAAATAATTTTTCACTTCATAAGCTGTTACAATGAACGTTTTTATTATCAGAAAGGAAAGAAAAACTTTAGATACAAAATTTTCCAGAAAAATACTGCTAACCCTAACGTCAGGAAAAATTCGATTTTAAAATTTTTTTTATTTATTTTTTTTTGTTCTTATATCCAGATAAAAAAAATAGAAATAAATGGTTTTGAAGAAAATTTTTCTACCTCAACTATGTACGAAAAAAATAATAAAAATATTTTTATTTTTATTAATCCATTTAGAGAAATAGATAGTGTTCTATTTTTATATTTAAGATTTTTCATGTCACGAACTTTCATTTTTCTTTAAATATTTTTTTTTCCGATATATTTTTTTTTTATATTTTTATTTCTGATTTCATTATTTATTTTCCGAGAAGAATTAAATATGAAAATATATCTAGGTAAATATAAGAATTCGTTTAGAAGATAAGTGAAAATTGTCAAGTATTACTTGGGAAAAAGAAAAATAAATTCTACCTAATATTTTATTATTGTTGTAGGATAAATTATAAGGATTTTGTTTTTTGTTAAAGATCACAATTTATCTAAGGATTTTTTGTTCTTTCAACAATGTTAGAGAATTTAAAGAGTAGTATAATTTTAAATAAATGTCATTAAAAAATTTCTGGTATTCAATAAAAAATAAAAAAAAGGTTCGATATAAAATCACAACATTAATAGTAAACCAATAGATTTAATTTGAGTTTTCCAAACAAAAATTTTTTGTTTTAGTATTTGCTTTCTTTCAGATTTCAGTCCTTTAGAAGTCATTTTTATAAATTAAAATGTTTTCTTAATAAGTTAAATAAATGAAAAACCAATTAGATGATTATCAATTTTCATTCATAAAATTTGTATTTCTTCGTAGCAAATTTTACTATTTTGTTTACAACTCTTATTGAAATTTTTGTTCTTATCAAATCTTTATTCATTGCTCTATAATACGAATGAAAATGTTTTCAAATTCTAGAATGCAAAAAAAAAAATTTTAATAACATTAATTCAATTTGTATGGAACGGCGGAAGCCTTTATTTTTTTTTTTTTATCATATATGAATAATATCTTTAAAATCAGAATATAATTTATATAATATACCCTAAATTCATTGAAATTCATAAAAATATAAACTCTAAAAAAAATAAAAAAATTATAATGTATGTACATTAAAATTTATTTTTATACATATTTGCAGAACATTAATGGCATTTTATTAAAATTAAAATCTTTATGCAGTCATAATCTAACTAACATTTTGTATCTTTAAAAAAAAAGTAAAATCTTTTTTTCCATTAAAATATTAAAATCATTATGTAATTTCATATTTATATGTATTACCCAAGTATATTGGCATAATATAAAATAGAACCATATCAAAATAACTAGGTATAATAAAAAACATTTTTTTTTTTGTGGAAAATGTCTGAACATTAACTATTAAAAATTTTCTCATCAAAATCACATTAAGATTTTAAGAAATACAAAAAAAAAAAATCAACAATGTGTGTAGATTATAAAGCTTCTATATGAGTTTCGATTAGCTTATTAAATCAATTGATAAGCAAACTAATATTTACGTGTTTTTAATTACCATAAAATCAGGAAGTTACATTGGAACCATATTAGTTTTAGAGCAATTTTAAATATCCATGCTTTCAGTTTTGAAAAACTCATGTGCATAATTTAAGGAACTCTTTAATTAACATCTAAAATTGATAAAGTATATTGGGAAAAGAAAGTTTGTATAATGCGTTTGGAAACAAATGTTCATAGATAAATATACATAAAAAAGTTACGCACCTGTACCGTATATTTAATAAACCCACACAAAATAAATAAATTGTTATCGTTTCAATAAAATTAAAAAAGATAACAATTATATTTACATACACTAGAGTTCACTATTTAAAATGTTAAATTTATGTTGATTACAAAATAATTGAAAAACATACACACATATAATTAATTATGCATTATTTTGGTTTTGACTGTGATATTTCAGAGCTTTTTCAGCATAATGTAAATAATTGATATTTTTTTGTAATGAACATTTTAATATTAAACATAAAAAAGTTAAGGATTTAAACAAAACTTCGTTTTCGCCTAAATTAGAACGGGAGGCTACAAAAACATATAATAACAAACAAGAATTTAAAAAAATAAAAATATTAAGAAAATTATTATTATGTACATGCACAAGTACATTATGTCGTTGTACGTGTTTTTTGAATAAAATATTATTTTAATCTTATAAATTTTGTTCCACGATAATGATTTATTTCCAATTTCAAATAAAAATCAAAACACTCTCTTGAAGACGTGTTATGAAATATTGGAAAAATATGTTTTTTTATCCCATTCTATTATAATACTCTTAATATAATACAAATTTATAAATTTTTAGGCTATTAGTAAAATTAGTAATAATAGCTATTAGAAAAAGTTAAACACAGGAAATCATTGGAAATATTAATATTTTTATTTTCGAAATAAAGTTTTAATATTCAATTAAATCGTCCTTAAATATTGAAAAAAGTAAGAACAATATTTCTAAATGTACATACTATATATTAAGTTTTATCGACAAAATTCTCCTAACAACAAAGTAGTAGGTACCTCAACTTAGTAAAATATTTACTTAAATCCTGAATCAACCTAAACCATAGAGCAGCGGTCGGCAAACTTTTTTGGTCGTGGGTAAAATTCGCCTAAGAGATTTTTTTTTGAATTTATAGTGGGTCAATATCAATTTTATGTGAAAGTAATTTAAAAAAAAAAATAGTTTAATCGAAAGTTAATTCCGGCAAACTAGGGCTTACAAAAACAATTGCTGGAAAAATTTAGAATTTTATATGCAATAGTTGTAAACAAAAATTTTTTACACGCAATTGTTGTAAAAAAAATACATTTATTGATTTGAAAATTACTTTACAATTTCGAAGCGGGCAACATGAGATGAAGCTTTGAGTCACCCCGTGACCCACGGGTCATAGTTTGCTGGCCGCTGCCATAGAGTATACTTTGCACATAGTAGAGGTATAAGATATGTAATTATTTTACTATGTATGTTTTATGAGTGTCATTATAAAATATTGATTTCAATACTACATCTTTTTCAAACATTGGAAATATCTACAATGTCGAAATTTGTAATTTATGAAATAAATATCTTTTAAAATACTAACAATAAACAGATAATGATTTTTATTAGATTCGCAAAAACTTGCCCTGAAGGAATTAAAAATGAAATATTATTTCAAAAAAAAAAAAGAAAAAAACTTCGACTATATATTTTATTGTTTTGACATTTTAGAAACATTGAAGTTTATTACATAAGTATTAAAAAAAAAATATTAAGATTTAAAAAAAATATTTTTGAACTTATCAATGTTCTAAAAATTAAATAAAGAAAATAAATTGAATTATTTTCAAGATTATCGAATTCCTCCAAACACAATCATTGGCAGTAACATCGAATCAACTAATCAGGTTTCATGGTCATCGTCAACAAATGATTCAACTGGATTAAGGCGACGATTATTTGCTGGTTTTCGTCCCTTATCTGCATTTAGCAAAAGTCTTATTGGTGGTCGGAAGCGTTCACCCCAACATCGATCAATATCATTGCCTGAAAGTAATTACGTGAATAATTGTAATTCTTTCTTCTATTCTAAACTATCTTTAATTTTTTATTTTTATTTATTTTTTTTTTTTTTTAATTTTATGTTTACCATATTTATATTATAAATATATAAAAAATTATGAAGCTTTGTAAGTCAAAATTTTAAATCGAATAAAAAAAAAGTTTATTTCTTTTTCTATTATAAATGTTTGTTGTCTGCTTAGAAGATAAATAAAAACTTGATTGGAAAATATCAAAAAGTTTACGTTAAATTTGAAAATTCTGACAATATAATGCTAGAAATAAAAAATAATCCAAGAATCGTTAATAGTTAGGGCCTTTTTTGTCATTTAAATTATATAGAATGAAATAATAAAATGCCAATCAAGTCAAACAAAGTTAATAAGCTTAAATAGGCATAAAGCTAATTAATTTTTTTTTTGCTAAACCTATATATTATTAATTACATTGGACAGAAATGTCACATAAAAGTGCTTCTTAGAGATTTAACCCTATTCAAAAAAAAAAAATCTGTATTTTCTTTCAAAACTTCATAATTTATTTATGATTTTAATTTTCTTTTAGCATCAAAATAAAACTAAAAAAAATTTATTGCGATAATCATTTTTATTTCGAAAAATTATAAATTTAATTTTTTTTTCTATTACTCTTTATTAATAATATATTGTTGTTGTTATGTTGAAATGAATAAATGTATTTGGATTGATAACACCTGTTTTCTGGCGCCAAAATGATATCATTACAAAAAAAATATTGTTATTATAAGTGTTTTGTGAAAGCACAATAAATTCAATCGGTTTGTACATAAATTTATTATAATTTCAATTCAATATTAATTTATTATATTTAAAAAAAAAAAAAATTCAATGTTTTTCTTATATTATTATAAATATAAATGTTTATTTAACATTATACGATGTTCATCACAATTTATTTGTTTAATGGAAATTACAGATTTTCACGGAGCATCTTAAAATTAAAAAAAAAAAAACTAACAATTCATTTTCATTATCAATTTATTTAATTACATATTAGTTTGTAAGACTCAAGCGAACTTAACTTCATTCTGAATTGGAGAAGTTTTTCTAAAATAAATATATAGAATATATAGATCTTTAGTGGATGACTGTTTTATTCTTAACTTTAATATAATAAAATTTGTGAAAATGTTAGAATTACCACTAATTCAATTGATTATACAATTTACAAAATTCTACATCGTATATTTTCACCATAATGTCTAGAATTTTCAATAAAAATTTTAAGTCCTTTCTGCAAAAACTTAATCTAATGTTAGTGTTGTTATTAACTTTTTTTTTTAATAAAAACTCAAACTCATACTAAAAAAATAGTTTAAATATAAACTTCAAAATTAAGTAATAAAAAAAGTTAAAATTGCTTTTATAAATGAAAATATGTTTTATAGAAAATAAAACTTTAATACGTATACGTGTATATTTCATTATTGAAATTAGATATTATTATTGCTATCATGACTTAAAGTAGTGAATAAAATCAATATTATGTATGTATAGATTTGTATGCCATTTAGATGCATTTAAAATTAGTTTCTAAAACCACATAATTGTTGCAGATTGCAACGAACTGGTCTTACAATAATCAAAAATTTTCATTATATGCTTAACATATAGTAAGATTCTATAGGTATTCTTCCATATAATAATTGTTACAGAAAATTTATTTGAAACAAAAAATAAAGTGTTGTAATTTTAAAATGAATGCCTTTTAATGTTGTTTTTTTTCGTACAAGTTAACTTCTTTTTCAATTGATAAATTAAAACAGAGCCCTATTAAAAAAAAACTGAATTTCATTTCAATCAATATTTATTCCGCAGGGGAATCCTCTTGAATAATTATTGTCAAAAATTATTAAATGAATTTTGTAAATCAAAATTATCTAAAATTCACATAAAATATGCATGATTTTAAAAACATTAATTCTTCAATTTGACATAAAAGAAATTGTCTTTCAAATGTAGAAATTAATATTAGATGAAAGACAACTGTTTCAGGATATATTCTAAAGTTAGAAAATATTTTCTTTTATCTCAGAAAATAAACCATTAATATATGAAATAAAAAGGTAGTGCTAGATTTCTAAAATATTCTCATTTCATTCTAGTGTATTAATATTAAGGCAAAATGACCAACCTCTTGCCTTAAGTAAATTGTTTTTGAATCATATGCCTTACATTCTTTCTTCAAACACTTAATATAAATATTTAAATAAAATATATTTTCAACTTAAGAACTTTGAATTTAAATTTTAAGCAAACAAATTTAAGAATATTAAATGATATAATTTTTTTAAATATTTTTTTTGTCTGAAGTTTATAAATCTTATGAGGTTAGATAATTGGAAAAATATGTTTTATGTCGAATAAACTTTTTTCATTTTATAACATGGTATCATCGTATTATCATAATTAATACATTTTTAACTTATATTATATATATGTATACGTATAACAAGGAAACCATTAATTATACTATCAAACTTTATAGTTTTTAGAGAATAAAAAAAATTTTTGGAAAACTTTTCATAATTTATTTACTCTAACTTAATTTAAAACATAAGAAAAAAAAAAATTAAATTAAATTTAAAATATGATACCAATATAACTTTTTCTCCTTGGATCTTGATATAACTAAAGTATTTATTCTCCCTAATGCTCTTTTTCATTGCCAATAAAATATTTTTTTTTTTGGCAAAAACAAAATTAGTGAAAAAATATAAGTTTTTTTTTTTTAAACAAAAAAATAAATTTCGCAACAATTAAATAATAATAATAGATATATAATTAAAATTATAAGTTTACTATACATACATACACTTTACCCCCCCCCCCCCCCCCCCCTCAATTCCACATTAAAAAACATAGAAAAAACATAAAGCTCTTACAAAACAGATTATAAAAAATTAAAGTAGTAAAATGTTAAAATGTTAAAAAAAAATTAATTTTTTAAAAAATTTTTTCTCTAACCAGATAGATATAGATATTAAAGAAAGAAAAAAAGAAAAAAAAAAGTTTTTAAGTTTAATAACACCTGGGTATTTTCTTGAACTTTTAAATTTTAAATGAATCTCATTCTTACATATACTTTTAGAATCAAATATATACATATAACAAGCTCACACACACTCCTTTAATTTAAAGTATATTTTTTCATTTAACAAAAATGAAAAACAGATAAGTTTTTTCATGGTGTAAATAGCGTCTTTAATCTCTAAGGAAATTATAATTTTTTCCATTTTATATATAGTTGTTGTGTGTTATATTATAATAATAAAATTTAACGCGTGCGATAAGATAAATACTTAAAAAGAATATTTTAAAGTTAAAAAAATAAAAAGAATAAAAAACAATTTATTATCATCGTCACACTGTGTGAAAAAATAACTAACAGCATTTGTAATCAAATTGACTTTAATATTCCAAAGAATTAATAAGTAATAATCCTTCAAAAGCAAAAATATATTAAAAGTATCTATTTGAAGTTAGTTAGTTTTCACAATATACAGATTCGACGACGAACTGTATTTTATATATGAAATATTTATTAATTGAATTAAAATTATACTACATATTAGTATGTTTTCTATTGTTGACATATATATTTTTAAGTACCTACCCTTAAAAAATTGTCAGCTCTTATTGTAATTTTCATTAAAAGATAAATAATTCAAAATTCAGTATATACCACTTGACATGTTAATAACATTTTTGTGTTTTCTCTTAATTTTTAATTGTTCCAAAATAACAAATAATAAATCAAAAAAATTATGTTTTTGAATGATATCTCACTTAATAATTAGATTGTTTATAAAAAAAATCTTTTTTAGGGATGAGTCAATTTCTATGGATCTTATTCATAATTTTTATATTTTCTCAAAGAAAAGTCGTTTAAAAATATTCGACGAAAAATCACACAATATCCTTGGATTTAATGTGCAGGAATTTTATTTTTTTTCGTTTGAAATTTCGCCAATAACCAAATTACATTCAATTTTTTAACCATTTTTATTAAATTTTTTAAAAAACATTTTTCAAGGCTAAGTAAACTTATTTCTATGCGTAAAAGTGTTTAATGAGAAAGCGATCTTCAATAGAATAAACTTTTTTTATGTAATTAAATATTAAGTTAAGAATATTCTCGCTTCAATTTTTTTATTCTAAAATAGACAAAAGTTTAAAAATTTCTTCAATAATCTTTATGAAAGACCGTAGTTAATAATTCAAGAGTAAATTATTATACAAATTATATACATATTATGTGTTAGATAATAACATGATTTATACCATTTCAGTGAATATCTATTCCATCTATCGGAAGAAGCTTACAATTTTGTATTTCATGCTTTAAATTATAAAAATTACCATAAAGAAAATGTTTTCTTGAATAATAATTGCTATGTGAAACGCGAATGAGTCCTTAGTACCAAAAAAAATTTTCTTTTGAAATTTTAATATACTGCATAGTGTATGTATTAAATTTAAGACTAGCACTTAATAATAAGTTTTAACTAGTTGTATAATATCATCCTTATTCTTATTAATTCTTAACAAGAAATTTTATATGATTTATGTGAAATTTTAATTTTTTTTTTTTTTTTTTAATTCTTTTTTTAATTTTCCTTAATTGATTGTGGAAATTTAGCATAAATCTCCCGAGAGTTTATTATCCTGAAATATTTTCATTATTTATTCATGTTTTATTTTTTTTTTTGTGTTTTGCTTCTATAATATTAATTAATAATAAAATAATAATACGCTCTCTTAACTATTAAAAAAATAAGCAATGATGTTGATTGATTTGATTTTTGCTGTGAGTTTTGGGACAGATAAAAATATAAAAATTATTTTGCGAATTATTGAAAGAAAAAAATAATTATAAGTATAAATTATTAAATGGAATTTAACAACAAAAAAAAATTTTCAAATTTTCTTAGGATTTTCTAGAGATAGTTGTGAACAAACCAGACCATTTGGTCAGCCATTAGTGCTAACTTCTGATTTAGATGAACTGCCAAAAGATGAAGATACAACAAACAAAAAACCTGTCAGGAAGCGAAAATCAGTTGATGTGAAATAAATAAAGAAAAAAATTAATATTTTTATTCTATAGGCTCGTAAAATAAATTTTTTGTAATTGAAAAAATTGGGAAAATTTCCGAAAAATATACGTTTCTTACAATTTACAGACATAATTGTTATATTTTTTGGTACTTTTCCGTTAGCCGGGCGCAAATATACGGCGCAAAAAATTGTGAATCAAGTCGCAAAGCGAAGCAGAAATGTTACCGAAAACTTATGGTCATTTAAAATGAATAGTGCTACGAAAAAACTATTCATTTTAATTTGACCATAAATTTTTCAGTAACATTTCTACCGCCGTAAATTTACGCCGTAAAATTTTTTGCGGCGTACATTTGCGCCCGGCTAACGGAAAAGTACCTATTTTTTTTCTATATAATATAATATCAGTAAAAATGATCAAAAAGAAAATTCTGAGTAATAATTAATATTTTTGGTATTACAGTCAAATATTATTTCACTATTTTTCATATCAAAGATTTATAATTTAAATATTTTCAAATACGAAATTCACAAAAATTTTAAAGAACCTATATATGTATAGAATATTCAAATTGAAATATTGAACATTATTTATTTGTACAAATACATAAGCGAAAAATTTTTGTTCAACAAAGTTTTGCTATCAATTAAAAATTTAACTTTATCTAAAATCAAATACAGATTTTAAATTCATTTAAATATACTTATATACTTTTCTCAATGAACCTTTAAAATAAACAAATTTATTATTCTTTCTATACGTATACGTACATAATAAATTTTATATGATGTCTAATGTGAAATACATAAATTTTGTCCTCGTCCTGACACAAAAACACAATGAATGAATTATTCAAAAATTGTATTTTTCATAAGTAAAATGAGTAGAGATACTATCAACTTTTATTATTTCGTAATTTTGATTTATTTTTATATTTATTTATTTTCTTATTAAGTAGCTAGGAATATTTAAAAAAAATTTTAATTTAAATTTTATTTTGTTTTTGTTTTAAACCCACTTAATATCTGTGATAAAAAAAAAAGAAAAATGAAAAATTATGTTATTTGTTAATAAAAAAAAACAAAAAAAATTAAAAAATAAATTAAAAATAAAATAGATAGTAAAGAAAAAAAAATTAATTTCAATTAAATTTTCAAAAAAAAATTATGATTTATTTTAATTAGGAACAATTATTTAAATTATAGGAAAATGTTGAATTAATTAAGTTTTATGTTTAATTTTTAAATAAATTATTAATTCTAATTTCATGTAAATTTATTAATAAATTTATATTATAATAATAATTAAATTTTTTGAATTTTTATTTTATTTTCTTACTTTAATGACCATTAAATAATTATTTTTGTTTACGCCGTTGTCTTAAAATAAACTTTAAAAAGGACCATTTTAATTTAATTAGATATACTCTAAAAGTCTAAAACACTATTAAGGTGTCCAATTACAAATAACCACTCAGCACATTGCACTATACTTTGTACTTACTTACTATTATATATAGTTAACAAAACGAATTGGCGAGAAAAACTTATAATCACTATTTCTTTCACAATGTTAAACATTTGTACTAACAGAAAAGGGAAATTTATTTATACCTACATCTATGTCACTTTATAAACTGTAAATTGTAGTTGGCATATTTAAATTCTTTATAATATAACAATAATAATTATTGATTTCTTTTTTTTGATGGTAAAATTTTATTTGAATCTTTTTTTTAAATCAATTAACTTTGCAGCCATTTCAAATTTAAAATATGTAACTAGGCTTATAAATAATTTATTTTAATGCCTTTACATATTTTCATATAAAGTTCATATAATGTATACAAAATTACAATTCTAAATTAAAAATTAATGAACGAACTTCATTCCTATACTGAATTTTAAAATAGCAAAATAGCAATAAGAGAAATTTTCAAAAAAACGTTATTAAAGTTAAAAAACTAAAATATTTATCGTTTTTATTTTTATTTGGAAAATTTTAAGTGAAACGAACAAGGTGTATTATACTCGTTATTTTGTAATATGTTTAGTGAATTCTGATCGATTTTATATAGAACTTTGGAAGATTTGATCTACAGACTCACTGTTCCACAGTCAAAAATATTCAACTACAGAAACAGAAAAAAAATTTGTGAAATAAAAAAATGGAGAACATTTATTTTTATGCTGTTTCAAATAAATTAAAGAAATAAATTTTATAACTATTTTATTTTATACTTCTTCAACAAAAATGAAATTAAAGTTTTTTTTTGTATGTATGTACCTACATATATATTTTCGTTACAGAGAAATTATATAAGTAAATATAGGTTCACCCTATTGTGAACATTTTTTTAAGTGTCTGACTTGGTTAAACAATATTGAATATTATGTTCATATTTCATAATTTTTTTTTAATATCTTTATATTTACCTCACCCATACAATTTGACAGGGAAAATATTGCCTCTAAATGTCTTTATTACTAGACCAAACAATGAAAATAACAAATTTAGTTTTTATAGAAAATAAAAAACAACTTATATGTATAGAACAAAATGTAAAAATTTGCATATTTTACCAATTTAATTTTTTTTTTTGAGAAAATTGTTTGTACTTTGTTTATCTTAATTTTCATATCTTGAAAACTTGAAAGGAAAAAAAAATATATATTTTTTTTTTGTTAAGAAAATCTATTAAAATTGCATGTTTTGTAATTTAAAAACATGTCTTTATGTTCATAATAAATTTATTTAAAACAATTTTTGTTTATTGCTAGCATTTTGAAAAAGTTTGAAGCTCTATATATAGTTTTTTGAATTGAATGTAACTTTATGTAAATGGAATCACTTTATTTATGTACAATATTTTATTGTTTATTTTCTTTTTGTTGCTTTATGTCATTTATTTCATATTTTGACACTATTATATACCTGAAAATGTTGTTTAGAAAAATTTCACATAATTCATTATTTTCATTAAAATTACAAAAAAATGTTTTCATTTTCATTTTTCCAACCTTAGAATTTTTTTTTTTACCAAAATATTAAACTTTATAGTTATTAAGTATGGCATGTAAGTAGTTTATCATAATATTGTCATAATATTCGTATCATTAAGAATAATTAAATAATTTGCACTCAATTAATAAATTATAATGCACAAATTTGCATTTAATCGTGTTAATTATATACGTATTTATATATACATTCTTCATTTTTCAATATATAAAAAAAAATCGCAAAACTTTTATATGTCCCTCTCTTTATATTTACAAAATTTTATTATTTTACTGATTCGGTATCATTTTTCTTTTATAACAAAAAAAAAAAAACTTCATTTTAACATTTCAATCAAAAACATCGTTTTTGCATTTATACAAAAAAAATAATAAATAACTTCGAAATCATTGGAAAAAACATAAAAACCAAAAACAATAATCTAATAACAAAAACATCTGTAAAAAATCGTTAACCAACATAAATGAACATAAAAATGATCTAAAAACAATAAAAATAAAAAAAAAACAGCTCCACACTCACCTCGTCGGCAAAAATTAAATTTACGAATGAAATCATTAAGCTTGGATTCACCCGAATCCTCTGAATTGCACGGCCAAATAAGAAGACGTCAACAACATCCAACAATAGCAGGACCATCATATTATCAAGGCGGTGGTTCTGGTGGCCATTTAGAGCATAGCACACCACCATCAAACAATAGTAGACTGCACTGTGAGTATTTTTACACCAAATTAGATACATAATTTTAATTTTTTTTTTCTTCAATTTATTTTTAATAAAATATAAAAAATTAATAAAAATTTAAAATAGTTTTAAGTATTTTAATAGGAATTGAAAATAATTTGGGATTTTTCGATACAAATAAAAGCTAATGATTTTATACCGAGATTTTTTTTTAAATTCACAATAGATTTTTGTTTTATTTTGGATATTATTATGAATGAATTGAAATAAATTCTAAATAATGTACTTAGGTAGGTAGGCAGTAAATATATTTTGTGTAGTTTACCCAGTAAACCTATATTGTACCTATAGTTTTGATGGTTCATCATCATTATTATTAATTTAATTGTACCTCAACATTATGTTATTGATTTGGATTTCATCAGGGACTAAAAATATTAGAGTCAAAATTCTGCAGTAGCGGTATATATAAATTATCATATATTAACCTACTATTGACAGATCAGAACCAACTTCTAATAAGTCAATTATTAACCCTTTGTATACTATTTCTATATTATAGTTAATAATATGAATAAAAAATTCAATAATTATCGAATTATCAAACTTTAAAATAATAATAAATTTCTCTGAAATAAAAATTTATTTCCAAACAAAACAAAAAATTGTTTTTAATTTATTATTATTTTATTTAAAGAGAAAAACTTTCAAAATTCCTTTAAAAAAAAATTAAATAAATTATATGCTTATGCTTTTCTTTTTTTCAATTCAACTGCATTTTAAAGAAGAACAAAAAAAAAGAACGAAAACTAATTTTACTAAAGAGAAAAAAAAAGAAAAGTTTTCAAATCAAAAACAAAAAAAAATATTTTTTTCAATTTTTTGTTTCAAAAAATAATTCTAGTACAGAACTTTTTTTTTTTTGTATATTTCTTAACCCTTTTTTTGTACGTACAGGAAAATGAAATTCTGTATCGCTGTATATTCATCTAAAAAAAAAAAAAAAACTTTTCTCCAAATACAAAAAAAAAATGCAATAAAACCATTAAAATTAAAAAAAAAATTTTCATTTTTTAAGTTTTCTGTTTTTAGTTATTTTTTTTCTTGTTTTTCCTTCATAGTTGATTCTAGTAGATTAAATTTTTCATTCCTGCTAAGAAAATAGAATACTATTATAACATTAAGTACAAAAAAAAAAATAAAAATAAAAAATTAAAAAAATAAAACTAAATATATATAGAAAATAAATAGCAAAGTTAAAACTAAAAATCAAAAGAAAAAAGAAAATATAACTTTTCTTATCATTCGGAAGCAGATTAAGCTTTTCATTTTTCGTTTTAATTCTTTTTTTTTTTTTTGTAGTTTTCAATTCGAAGCAAAACA
This sequence comes from Hybos culiciformis, assembly GCA_964007475.1. Classification (NCBI taxonomy): domain Eukaryota; kingdom Metazoa; phylum Arthropoda; class Insecta; order Diptera; family Hybotidae; genus Hybos; species Hybos culiciformis. The sequence continues at coordinate 92,170,250 of OZ023274.1, read as the reverse complement.
ATTTAGAACATTTTTCTCGAATTATTTTTTAAAGTTTGTTTATATGAATTTAAAAATTTAACTACACATGATAAATTGAATAATCATAATAATAATATATATTAGATTAACATTTAACTATATAGTATTTAATACACCTTAAAGCTACTTTATAAACTTAAATCTGACAATTATTAAATTTGACTTAAAATTTTTTTTGTTTATTATTATTTGGCAAATTTAAATAAATTGCAATTCATTCGTAACAAAAAGAACAAATTTATTATCTTCAATAAAAAGATCATAGAAAAATAGAAAATTCTACTTATACGAAAAATATTTAAGAAAATTTAATAAAAGGATAGCATTTTATTTTGAATAATTTAAAAATGTTTTTTATCTAAAAAATGTAGTACAATATGACGGGTAAATTTTTGCGGAAATAAAACAGTTTATTATTTTTCATTATTCATAAAAAAAATAAAACAATTTTTTTTTTTAATTTTAGAATATAGTATTTTTATTTTTCTTTTAATATTTAGTCTTAGTTTTTCCTTAGATCTATAACAAATAATTATCAATCAATCATAGAATTACAATATTATACTTTTTTTTAGTACTATATCTTTGTCCTAATTAATTTCAAGAGTATATTTCATATTATTATTTAACTACATTATGAACAGGAAAACATTTAGAATCTACTAACATAGTTATAGTTAATGAATGACGCGAAACAGATCTATTAAACCAAATATTCATAATTCATGTCATTATTTCATTAAAAGATAATTTATATACCTATACATTATCCATACTTCCATATATATATTTTTGAGAAATTTTATCTTCATTATTTTTCCAATAATTATTGGAAAAATTAACAAAAACACAAATTATATCGTATATATAGGTTTTTCCATTATCCATATAAACAAACCATAAATAGTTATTATAACATTAAATCGTGTTATTCGCATATATACATATATAGTTTTTATTTAATTTTCAAAGTATGTAGTTATTTGCGATAAAACTTATAGCTTTAATTTAGAATATTTATAAAAAAGAAAAAAAGTTTTTTTTTTGTGTTAAAACGTAGCTTAAAAAAAAGGTTAAAATAAATTAAAAGCAAGTTAAAAAAAAAACAAAATCTTTCAGCAATGTTTTTTCATGTTGAATTTACTATTTTAAATATTATATTTATATATAGAGAAAAATTTATGCTATATTTTATGCTATTAAGAAATACCTATTGTATATATATATCGCCTTTTTAATAAAAAAAAAATTACAAGTTTTTAATTAAAGTTTAAAAAGTAGAAAATTAGAAAGTAAAAAAAAAATCATTCATTAAAATTAAAATAATAAATACTTCGCTTACTTTATTCAAATTATATGTAATAAAGAAAGAAAAATACGTCGTTTTAATAGTAAATTAATGTTTACATAATATACATAAAATGTGTAAATCTTTTTTTCTTATTTTTTTTTTTTTTTGAATAGACATTTTTAACATTCATCATTTCTATTCAAAATTTTCTAGTACTTTGAGTTTTTTGTATTTTTTTTTTTTATGTTAATTTATTCAAATATAAAAAAAAAAATTTAAAAATATTTGACACATAAATTACAAAAATTATTTAAAGTTAAAAATGTACATAAAAAATAATTGTTCGCGTCCTTGCGAAAATTAATTTAATTTCAAGAATAAGCACATTATTTAGCTTAAAGTTTTCAGAGATTTTATTGTAGCGCCCAATTCTAGTAAAAAAAAAACAAAACAGTGTATTCTAACAATTTGAACAATTTATTTACTGAATTTTTAAAATTAATAAATGTATGTCAAAAATTTAATTTGGCTAATTTACACGTATTTTTTTTTTTTTTTTAATTTTAATAAAATATGTTTAGATTACCAAAAGCTTAAAAGCACACAACAATCTTTCATTCCGCAATAGTGATTTCATTATAAAAAAACAACTTTTACTAAATTTTTGATAAATTATTCTGATAAAATAAATTATATTTTGAGGTTACTTTTGTTTAATTTATGATTTAAAATTTAATTAAAATATTCTTTATTATTAGCTTCTTATATAGTATGCAATATTTAGTGCGGAACGAAAGATAATGCATAGTCCTTAGAGGAAAATATTTTTTTGTTATTTTGTTTTCATTTTAATTAAAAATTATTAAAAAAAATTTCAGCACCATCAAGTCCATCACATTCAAGAAAATTATTATATGCTAATCGAGGATTAAAAAGTGGTTCAGTGGATTTACCAGATGAAATGGAGAAATCATTATCATCGGCGAGTACTTCACCATGTCCTTCTCCAGTAAGACAAGTTCAGGTGCTTTATGGCTTTTTATTGCATACATTTTTTGTTTATTCATATTAATCCATAAAAATAATCATGTTCAGGGCTTAAATGAAAAAAAAAAAAAAACATAATAACAATGGAATGGAATAATGACTTGAAAGTACTACTATTTTCAAAATCCAAATATTTTCCAAAACTTGATGGCATAAAAGAATAATCCAAAAATAAATTTTTATAATAAATTTTAATAAAAATCACTATGCAATATTAATTTGTTTAGATGTTAGATATTTATGTTCTGAACAATGTACATAAATTATATGCAAGCATTTATTAGTCAAAAATCCTTATCGCTTAGGAAAGCGTAAAATATGTATACATATATCAAATTTCATGTGGTAATCATATTAATGTTAAGAATTTCATTCATGTATTTCCAATAAATTTTCTTTGAAGAAAATTATAAATTAAATTAGTACATTCCCACAGGGAGCATTCAGTTCCAATTCTTAAAACTTGGGTGGATTGTATTAAAATAATTCTTTATAATTAATTTTGTTCTAAGAATTATACAAAATTCACTTTATAATGCTGTTGGGATTCAATATTTTATTGTAATTTTAATGGTAGTGTTTATTATTTACAACAAGGCATAAGTTTAAGGATAGATGTTACTTTTGTTTTAATCTAATATCAATATATTTCGTTACTCCTTAATCAAGCTCGGAAAAGCAAGAATAATAATGAAGAAAAAGACGTTCTTAAAGCAGAATACATATTAAAAAAAAAAACTTCGTTTTCTTCGTAATCCTCAAGAATAAACACTAAAACGACTAACCTTAACAATATTTTTTCTCATTTCTTGCTGCACTGCTGACTTAGAAATTAAAATCATTTTGATTATAATTTAAAAACAATTATTGTTTATGTTTTTCATAAATCCATTTCATTTTAAACAAAATATTACATTGTGTAATATCTATTTAATTTGTAATAAGGAAAAACAATTTTTTTTTTCTATGCAGTAAAAATTAAATTAATTTTATATTTATTTTGCAATTTGCTTATTAAAATATGAAACTATATAAAAAATATGAAAAATTCTGTTGAATGTATCTAATCCTAAAAACGTCAATGACATATTGTTTTTTTTAATATTTTCATCAAAGTAATATTAAAAAAAATAAAACATAACAATAGATCAATTCTCGAAATGATCAAATAGTTTGAGTCAACCAATAACTTGTCCAATAATTTTATGACTTCTTATAACCATAAAATACTGACCGCATAATCCCAAAGAAATAAAAGTTGAGAAAATAATTTTTTAATGAATAACTCTATAATTTTTAACATTATAATTACCATCAATAACTATCCATTCAATACCAAATATATTCGACAGAATTCGTTCAAAAATTAATTTTCTTTTATGCCATAAATAAATAACAAATTTAATTTTAGAAATCCCATCGTTTGTTACCAACAAATTTATACGTGGTTTTATATAATTTTAAAGCACGACATGGAGATGAATTAGATTTGAAAGCAGGATATAAGGTAATTTTTCATTGAAATTTTAATTAAATCTTTAAGTAAAATTTTAATTATACTTCTACATATATGTAGATCTTATTGTGTAACAAATGACATAAAATTTGGATAGGTAATATAAATATAGAAATTTGAATTTTGAAAATATTGAAGAAATAAAAACAAAACTTTTAATTCACAAAAATATGTTTGAAAGATAAACGCTCGAATATAATGAAATTTTATTTTAGTATATTTAGTTCGTTTTTGAACGAAAATTTTAGAAGTTAAAATTTTCTAAATTCTTGAATAATTGGCATACCCCAATTTCACGAAAAATATTTATTTAAATAAAAAGAATAAATTAAATTATTATTCGCATAAACCCCGATCAAGAAAAGCCGATTGTATGTGTTCAGAAATAATTGAATTCGTTCAAATTTTTGTACGAACAGTCACTCTACTTATACAAAAATATTATAAACATAAAGAAAATGAAAAATTAAAATATAATTTAATATTCTGCTCAATTTTCTCTTAATTATGTTAATAATATAATAATAATTCAACATTATCCTTTATTCCTGACTAAAATCCCCTAATTAAACTGTGAATATTTTGAAAAAAAAAAAAAACATGTTTATATATAATATGCTTGGCATAAACAGACTATGTATAATATTATACATATTCCCCATAACAACTTTATTTTCTTTTAATAAAATCTAATGTTTATTAATCATATTCACACACAAATTAAGCAGTTAAGTTATGCTTGATTTGAATTTTCTTTTTTTTTTTTAAATAGTTTAAGAGACTTTAATGATATGCAAATCAGATTATCACATAATAAAAAAATATATATATATATAAATATAATTTAATGAAAACATTTTTTTTTAACGAAATGAAAATCGTATACGAGTTGCTTAGAAAAAAAAATTTTTTTGAAGGCAAAAAAAAAATATTTATGCATATAAATAAAAAACAAAACAAAAGAAAAATATTAGAAGCTCTACGGCAATGTCGCACCTACATACCCCAAACATAATTTTATTTTAAAAATAAAAAAAAAATAAAAAATTGTCCTCCTTACATTTCTTTTAACCAGATTAAAAGACGCATTAAATTTTCATTTACCCAGTGAGTGTTAAGAAGAAAAATGACTTTTCCCAAGTTAAATAAAATTAATAACAAACACCTTTTAAAGGATTTTTAAATGCGATTTATTTTCAAATTTTATCCTTTTAATTTTGAATACTTTTCTTAATATTGATGATTAATTTTTAATGTAATAAATGAGACTTAATTGTGTTATACTGCTCCTAGGTTCAAAAGTAAATCTATTTTATAAATTAGAAATTCAGAAGAAGAGTATTTCCGACCAAAATGAAAAAAATATTTAATTCCGCGCCGATTGTTCATTCTAATCGGTTCTTCACCATCGAACAAAATTAATGCAAAAAAAAAAATTTTTTAATTTTTGACATTTAAATTACAAAAGCATTTTCCCGTCGAAAAATTCAAAGAAAAATTTTCCGCTCAGACAAACCTAACTTCGTTTATTTATTACACATTTCATTTGGGATATATTTTAATAAGTATTATGTTTAGTATGAAAAGAAAAAATTAATAATATTGTCGTTAAATTATTTTTCATCCAGCGAAGTTATTTTTTATATAATACACATATGAAGATTATGATATTTTATGCCTAGCATTCAAGCACGTATTTATTCATGTGCGTTGAGTTGTTGATAATATGGTGTATTATGTATTCTATTCATACATAAATGATTAATTTTTCGTGTGATTTCAAGGTATATATAATGAGTAATGTTTTTTTTTTAACTTTTTCTAAAATATATATTCAACTATATGCTTCTGAAAATTTATAACATTTTCTTTAAACTGAAATATTATTTTCAAATAGAATAAATTGTAAAAATATTTAGAGAAAATATTTATTTTACTAGAATTATTATATTCTAGGAAACTTTATAAATGTCTCAAATATAAATATTTATCTTCGTAATACCATTTTATGTTTAAAGAGCATCTGAGAGTTCGTTTAAGACATTTTCTATTAAGTCTAGAAGTTAGAAAACGTTGTACAGAAATAGAAAAAATAGAAAAAAAATAAAATGATAAAAGTTAAAAGTTAAATTGATAAGAGTTATTATAAAATAAGTTAAAGAGAATTTTTTTAAAGATTGTTGAAAATTTTGTTTAATTCTCCTTTAGAATAAAAAAAAATAGAATCCCAAGATAAATATTTCAGATTATTTTATGTTAATTAAGATGAGAAAACAAACCGTAGCATTTTTTAGCACAATATAATTTTTTCCCGATTTTGACAGATTACTAAAAATAAAAACAGTCAATAAGACTAATAACATATATTTTTGAATAATAATACTTCTTGGGCTATTATTATTCAAAGAACATAGATCTTCAATCATCTTTCTTTAAATTCTATCTAACCATTCCACATTTATGATAAATGGCATAATTCGTTAGACAAAAATTTTCTATATATGAAATAAGAAAATATATAAATTTCTTATTCTATTTGTAATAATAACAAAATAATAAAAAATTAGGTTAATCTATCGTAAATTATACAAATTATACGTTTTTATTGTTTCCCTTGTTCTGTGGATTAATGGATTAAGAAGAAAACCCATATTACTGTTAAGCTTTATTGTGTATTACATTCGAATTTGAAAAATAACTACATTTTAAGTTGATTGATTATTATTTCATTGTACTGAAATAGTAGTTGTGATTCTTTTTTTTTTTTTTTTCTTTTCTTTTTACATTTGTAATTTTATAATAATTTAGATTTAGAATGATGTTAATATAACTACATACATAATTTACATTTATTTGAATAATGGAAAAAAAAAAGTATGAAATAGATAATATTAGCATAAAATATTTACTTATGTAACTACCGATGATGAAAATGTGAAAATATCTTAAAATTTGATTAAGTTTTTATTTATTTTAGGTGACTGTGATAGATACTTCAGATCCAGACTGGTGGAAAGGGAAATGTCTGGGGAGAATCGGTTATTTTCCATCAAAATATTGTACTAGACTGAATGCAGGAGAGAAGCCACTTCAAGTTACTCATAATTTACAAGTGTCTGATGGTGAACGTGGTGAGAATATGTCACTATTAAGGGATCAAATTGTTATACAGGTATTTAATAGTTTAATATACTTATTGCAATGCATTATATGTACATATATAATTTTCGTACAGCCGGTAAGCTAAAATTTCCAATTTCACTCAATTTATTATTTTAGACTGCAGAAGAAGTTAATGGTATGGTAATGGTTCGTTCAGCTGACAATCGTCAAGGGTATTGTCCTATTAAATATTTACAAGAGGTGTGACAGCCTGAAGAACCAAATTATGATCGCGATAGAGATAAGTTAAAATCATCATTAACCAAAAGTAGTTCAACTAGTCAAACAGATAAAAGTAAACGTAGAATTAGAATTGTGTCTGATAATTTAAATAATAGTAGTAGTACTAATAATGTTAATCAAACGATATATAATAAAAGTAATAAGTCTAAAATTGATAAAAACTGGGAAAACTGGGAAAGAATACGTGAGCAAAAATTGGAACGAATGAAAAGTATTTGCTTAGAAAGTTTAAAAAGGGAAAAAATGCGCTATCAAATACCACAAAAACCAAAAAGTTTAGATCCATCTTGGTACACTGATAATATTTATTCAAATTGTTCTATAGATTTGGAGGAAGATCATGATCCAGATTGTTTAAAATATGGAACATATAGAAAATTACGTGATATTAGTGAAACAGATGAATTTCGAACAACACCCAGACGAAGTAGAGATGCTGAACTTTCAAATTATTATTTAAAAAGATCAAAGAGCTGTAAAGATTTTTTATATGCTCCCACAAAATCAAAAAGTTGCTGCTTCGGTGGCTATGAAGGTGCCTCAGAAACGAAACCAACAGTGCCCAAATCATATTCATTTAGTGGTAGTCATGCAAAAATTACACCATTTGATGTGATGGATTTTGAAATTCCACCACCGCAAACAACACGACGTGAAAAAAAAGCAATGGCTCGAAAAGCTATGGAATGTTATTACCATGATGTGCCAATAAGATGTTGTGTACGTGACCTTTGCACTAGCTCAAGATGTCTGCTCGAGGAAATTTGTAAATATAATCAGAAAATTCAAATTCAGAGAGACCAATCTGAACAACGTCGACCCTGTAGCAATGGTAATCGTCGACCTACCTCAGATTGGGAAGAGAGGCACAGAGTACGTCCTCCACTTAGATATTCTAATAGCTGTGAGGAATATTGCCAGGGTAGAAGAAATCCACCGCCAAAACGAAAAGGGTGTTATGGATCTGATTTTGCATTAGATCAACAATTTTATCCAGATCAGTATGGTCGAAGTCATGGTGATGAAAATCATTATCATCACGGAGCTGCTTCATTAGCTGCTCAAAGATCGTTCGACTATTACCATACAGATTTAGATCATTTTATTCAAGAAGAGAGATTTAGACTGAGAAATCAGGATAAATTTCTTGATGAAGATGAGATATTTTTGCGTATGAACAATTATCATCCAATTAGAAATAAAACAATGTTAGAAGTTAAGCCACCAAATAAATATGACGATGATACTTGCGGCTCAGATACCACAGAAATGGAACTTGAAGATTTTAATTTTGATATTGAAAAATATTGGGAACAATTAGATAAACCACCAAGTCCAATTGATCTGGACATGCAACAAAGAAATATGAATAAAAATTTAAAACAAAAGATGGTTAATGTTGGATGTTATAATAATGGTATGCCAATAGATGTTTTCGATCGTGAACAAGAACGTTTAATAATTAAAAAGAATTTACTTGAAGGTATGCCAAGTCCACCACAACAAACTCAAGGTCAGCATTTTTTTGATCATTTTGGTTCCCCATTTCATCGATACAAAATTTACCCAGAATCTCAACCTGCATATAAATATAATAATTTTTATCCAAATGATTTAAATCATCAAACAAATCAAAATAATGCCAATTTTAATAATATTTCTGCAATGAATAATAATTCAAGTCAATCACAAAATCATAATAATAATAATGCCTTAAGCCTTATAAATAATATATTTTCAATTTATAAGCCAAATAAATATTCTCCATTAAACTGCCAATTGAATAACGATACACATCTTAAGCCAGGTATAATAAGTAAAAAAATGAATGTACCTAGCACAATGAGACCATTAGGTGCAACACCGCCACAATCTGAATTTATGATGAATTCAATGAAACGACCATTATTAGTTAGTACTGAACAACCTCATTTCAAAATAATACCAGAAAAAACTGGTTTAAAAATATCACCATTATTTGATTTTGGTTTTGATAAAAAAAGTAAATTGAGTAAATTGAAGAGTACAAATCGACCATTAATATTTCCACACTGATGGTGCTGGACCTTTCCTTGGTAGAATTGGCGATGGTATTATTATTATTATTATTCTTGTTATTGTTATTATTATACAATAAAAATATTTAGTTATTTTGAATTAATAAGAGCCTTAAAAGGATAAACAATTTTTTTTTCTGTGTATATTTTTAAGATTTTCAATTTTAATCCTTAAGGCTACATTCATATTTCATTTCATCTTCAGTTTGTTATAAATAAATATAAAAATGTAGTTAGAGATAATATTATTATTTTCATTTCATCGCAAAACATCTACAAGGAAAGCTATATATATATAAATTTTTATTCATTTTTAATATTATTATTAAAAAAAAAACACACATTATAAAAATAATAATAATTTAAAAAAAATTAAAAATAAAAATCAAAACAAATATCTGTAAATCTAATCTAAAAAATGAATTAAAATATCCAGATAGCAATTTTAATGCCAATACATGCACATGCAGATAACGAAGAAAGAGCTGGCTGTAATCAGAATTTGTATCAACATCCAGGAGATTATAGTCAAGATTTGTCATTCGAACGAAATAACGTACTAAAGTTATTCAAACTAAAATTTCATTTTCTCAAGAAAAAAAAAACTTATTTTATTTCTAAATTATTCGGCTAATATTGAATTTCTACGTAAGTACAATTTAATTTTAATATTATTTATGCGCTTAATATAATTTTTAAGTTATTAATGTTTATGACGGTAATAAGGTATGTCAACTTTTATTGATTTCGTTGATGTTTAATTATTTTCGCATAATCAGCTTAGAAATTATATATTGTTTTTTACAAACGTGCATTATTTTAATAATAATTTATTAAGTAAATATATCAAGAACTATTTTTATAAAATATAACCTTTAATACAAGTATATTCAGTATTTCTCGTGGAACCATCAATTTAAAATTTACTTTATTTTCTAATGAACGACCAATTGCGTGATTTTTTATAATAAATATTCTTAATAATGAAATAATAGTAATTTAATTTTCAAATTAAATTTCTTTTTCTATAATATGAAAATATTCTCTCCGAGTGGGTTAACTACAATTCTCCAATGAATCACACATAACATTTAATTGAATATAATGAAATTTTAGCTTGAACATTTTTATCAACACTAACTTATTAAATTTTTTTTTTATTTTAAAATACATTATAATTAAAAAATATCTACGCTATAAAAATTAAAATTTTAAGATTATTTATATTTACAAACAAATTTAGAAAAAAAAAAAAAAACTGAAACTTTTAAATTATATGTGAAAAATATATTAAAAATGAAAATTAAAAAAACATGCCCAAGTCTTATGATTAAAAAGAAGAAAAAAAAAATAATAATGAAATATATGAAATAAAATTTTGATTTATATTTTAACAAAAAACAAAAAAAAAAAAAATGGAAACGGTTTACAAACTTATAAAATTATAATTAAAAAATATTAAATTATAAATAAAATCTTAAAATCTTACAATTTTCATCGAATTTTTTACCAAAAAAAAAACAAGAAAAAATTCTATATACGATTATTTTATTTCTGCAGTTCGCTAATAAATAAGTTACACATACATAAAATCTGATACATAAATAATAATAATAATTAGATTTTTTCAATAAAATAATATAAATTTTTATATTTTACAGCATAATATATAAATTAGGAAAACAAAATGAAAAAAAAGCTTTATTACAGGATTGAATTTGTACTAAAAAAAAGAATTATATTTCAAATAGACTTAGTGAGTGAATTTTTGCACCCAAAATTTCAAAAAACTAAACTTACAATTGGGTTTTTCTTTTTAAGTTTTGAATTTAGAATTTTTTATACCTATAACAATTTAGTACGTCTAAATAACGTACTAAATAACGAAATCTGTCGAAAAACAACATTAAAGATTTTAATATCATCAAACAAAGAACGTTGTACGAAAATGAAAATATACGAAAATTAAACATTTTTCTACTTAAATTATTTATATACCCAATATTTATTCTCTTTATTAACTTAAAACAAATTATAATTTCTAAGATTTCGACCCACTGTCGACCAACACGATATCCAAGTGTAACATTATAGTTTTTTCATTGGTTCAACTTGAATTTCATAAACAAGACTTCACTAACTAAGTCCTACATATTACTAATTGTTCGTTTATTTTTTTTTTATTTTAAACCTAACTTTAACTGCATTTATACATTATGATAGGAATTATTAAAATAATTATATTGTAGATATTTGTATTGTGTGATAATTGTCTTCTTAAAAAGAATCATCGTTAACTAACTTAGTAACACTGTCGTTATGTAGCAAAAAACAAAACAAAAAAATACAAAAAAAAAAAACTAAAATCTGTTATCCAAATAAACTCTTATTTTAAAATTTGCATTTTGATTATTTATTTTAAGTTTCTTATTTCATGCAAAAAATGTGATTTTTCAATTATAATCTTCTTTTCCATATTTGCTTTACACTAATATCATAATTATATTTTTACTCAAAGAAAAAGAAATCTCTAAAAATATAATTTTTTTTTTTCAGGAAAATTATAAAAATTTCCATTTGAAAACGAAAACAATTTTTTTTTTCTAATAAACTTTATTAAAGATCTGTATAACTTGATTTTCGTCATTTAAAGAAAAAACAAGTTTATGTCTTAAGTCTTTTGTTTTTGTCTCCGTTTAAACTATAACACACAGTTTAACGATAATCTTGTTGAAGCGAACCGTATAGTTTAAATTATTCCTGCAATTTCGCTCCTAATTTGCTAGCAATGATATTTAAAGCCTTTTTTTTTCTTTTCAAATATAATGAGTAATAAACAGAAAATAATATTAAAATAAAATTTTGATTAATACTAATTTAATTGGCTAAAAAAATTAATTTTTAATTAGTTTTTTTTAATTATTATATTTCTAATTAGAGCAATGTCGATACCACATCCATATCTGTGTTCCTTCTATTCTTTTCCCAAAAATAAAATTTTGAAAATCACATTTTAACTTTTATAATGCCTGCAAAAATCATACATAAAAAATATGAAATAAAAATGCTGAAATTTTATATTTAAAAAACTAAAAAAAAAGAGATAAAAATTTAAAAAAAAAATAAAATAAAATAAAAAATTTTTAATTCAATTTTAAAAAAACAAATAAAATTATATTGAAGCAAATTTTATATTTTTCATTGGAATTTTTTCAAAAAAAAAAAAAACAAGAAAATTTTTATTAAATGTATTTAAAAAAATAAAAAAAAAATGAAAACATTTTTGAATTTGCACCAATTTCTATATAAATATATTTATTTTGTTTTATTTTTTTAAAAATAAAATATATTTATACATTTTTGAGAAGCAAAATTAAAAATAATAAAAATAAAAATAATTTATTAATGTTAATATTAATAAATATACGTTATTAAAGTAAAAAAAAAAAAAAATTAAAAATAATAAAATAGATAAAAACAAAATTAAAAATGTTAAAATATACCAAAATATAAGAAAATAAATGAAAAAAAAAAAATAAAAAGAAGAAAAATCACTATAATTTATTATGTTAATGTATACAAAATGGAAATATATTTAATAAAAAACGAAAAATATAAAAAATTTATGAAACAAAAAAAAGTAGGTAAATACATCAAAAAAATAAAATAAAAAAATTAAATAAAATTGGAACCCATGCAAAAAAAACTCCTATTGTAACATTTTGTGGTGTCAACCTAAATAAAATAATAAATATCAGAAAAAAAAAACTTTTTTGTCTTTTATTTCATCTAGATATTTAACTTTTCAGTTAGTATATTACTTCTATGATATTTAGATTAATAATGGAAAATGGAACACAAAATAAGTTTTTTAAAAGATTGCCTAAAGGTATGCAAATAAAAATTTATTCAAAATGATCATGACTCGAGACAAATTGGATAAAGTGATTTATTTTACAATTGAAACAATACATAGAAATATAAGTTTATATGTATTTTTTATTTTTTAAATCGTTTTTCATCAAAAATTAGAAAACGGATTTTAAATTTTCATTTTCTGTCTCTCCCCACAATGCTTATATAACTATGAAACTACTTCGGAATTGCAATCTTTTAAATGCCAAAATATGCGTAATCTTGTTCAATTTAGTAAAGCTAGTGAAAGCACGGGCTTGAGAACCTCAACCGATCAGGAGTGTAAATTATTTTAATACAAAATTTATCGAAATTTTATATTTTTATTAAATTTAAAGATTGTCTACGTTGTTTAAATATGTGATTCAGCCAAAGCCTTATCTTGCAGTTGAGGTTATGAGCATGAATTGTATATCGTTGTTAGTAATTTTGGAATTAATTTGAAATTACAATATTCCCACATAGGATATCTTATGCCTACTAATTATTATAAAAACAATAACAAAAAAAACAAAATATTCTTTTCAAATTTTTTTATTTATTAATTTTTTTTCAATATAATCTAATTTTCTTTAATTTTATTATGCACAATTTTAAAACTAACTTATTGATTATGATAAAAATTAAAAATTGAACAATTTTAAAATGTTAATGAAAATTAAATTATGAAATGCTTTATTTTCAACTTCGTTATGCAGAAGAAAAATCAAGTAGTACAATCCAATTTATTCTTAACTAGAAAAGAATTAATTTATATTCATTTTAATCAAAATTAAAGAATCAAAAATAATTGAATTATAATATTAATTAAATGAAGTAAATTAATTAAAAAAAAAATCAATCAAACAATTCATTTCCGAATCATAAATTTGAATCAGCAAAAATAATGTTTTTAATTTTTTTTTTTTTATAAGCTAGCTACTTATAACTACGGACTGATGATTAGTTACAACTACTTCATATGTCACGAAAACAAATTGAATTAAGTCGATGCATTTACACATTCATCTTACTACAAATACAATTTGAATTATTTTTAATATAAGAATTTTATTAGTTACAAAATTTTACAATTTTCTTCTGCATATCAAATTTTTTTTTTTATTCACTTAAAACCATTTTTAATTTATTATTATTTTGAACAGATTAAATATTAATCTTATCATATTTTATATATCACATTCAAGGAATTAAAATAATAATAATGGAGGGAATCCTTTACACAAAATTTTATCTAAATATCCACCATCCTTCACACTTATAAATTCACGCATTACTGATATTTTTAAATTAAATTAAATTTTTTAATTAAAACAATCATAATTAAAAGTTATTATTGCAACTTATACTGGAATTCAAAAGCATTTATTTAAAAGTCACATAAATTAATTTTTTAATAAATTTTACTAAAGAATTTGAATAAATAAATTTTAAAACATAATAGAACAAATTAATTTACTTCAATTCGACAAAGATCTATAAATTATTAAAAAAAAGTAAGTATGTTTTGCAGATTTTAATTTTTATTAATTTATGCAGAATTATCTAACGCAAATAATAAGCAATTTAAAATCTTCAAGATATTTATGTATTTGATATTAAATATTTTTAAATAAATATAAAAAACTGTTTGCCTAAACTTATTTGAAATATAATATTATTGTTGTGTTTTCGTCCATAATTTTAGATCTTGAAACTTTACTTTTACTTGTACAGATATAAAATAATTAATAAAATTATTGTACAAATATAATAATAGAATAATAAAATAATTCTAAACTTTGAAATATATCACACAATGAACTTTGCAAAAAGTTAAGCTATCAAAAGCAAATGGAAATTGAACTGAATTATTTGAAGTTTTTTATATTTATTTTTTGAATATTTTTGAAATGAAAACGCTAGCAATCAAAATAAAACACTAACGATTTTATCGACTTTTTCATAGCTATTCTTTACAATGAATTCATTTTAAAAAATTAACTCTAAATGCATTGCACAAAAATATTTTTCGACGTTTTTTGTTATTATCTATGTATGTTGTGTTATATTGTTTGTACAATATCTATCAGATCCATTATTACGGCGACATTTTTCCTACATTTATACAAAAAAAATTATTAAAATATGCTATCTCAGACAACATTATATATTTATTACAATTTAACTTTTAAATGCTCTAAATATCTATAATTTATAATAAATGAAAAAAATTCGTTCTCAGTTTCAAGTTCAATAATAATAATATTAATAAATTTTAGAATAAATTAAAGACCTATTATATAAAAATCTATAATTGTATTAAGACTAATAATAATGATTTTTTTTTTATTCGAAATAAATTCCTAATTTAACTAATGTCAGTCAGTTTCGTCTTTACCTCTTTTTTTATAAATTGTAAAAAAGAGAAAACAAATATTCTTATTCTAGCTAGTAGTTGATGTCGTTAATAGAGAAACATTTGGAATTTGTGCAACTATTGAGCCAGCAACAGTGGCTGTATTTGATGACTGTGATGCACAAGTTGATGTGGTGAAATTTAATTGGCTCGACGTATCTTTTTGGTTTGGAAATAGAACAGAATATGCTGGTGGAGGATCTAATTCATCATAATTAGGCGGTGTTGAATCTTGTGTACGACTCTGTGATTCTATTGAATCATTCATCGATGAAACCCCAGTTGAATTTGGATCAGTCTTATTCTGTCGGCAACAACATTCTTTAAAAAAAAAAAAAAATTAGTTATTATTAAAATTTACTTGCACATCAATAAAATTATTATATATGTACATATTTAAAAAATTATAATTAAGGTTCTTTCGCATATATGAATATAATTTGATTTGGTTAATAAATTTTTTTTTATCTTATTAATTATTTCAAGTTCGAAAGCTACCTCTGTTATTGTATGATTTATGTATATTTAAAATTTAACTTACCCCATAAACCACATACTAATAATGCTCCACCACATAATAGCATTCCTAGCATCAAATAACCCCATGGTCCATATTTTGATAGATCATTACTTAAATTATTTTTCTGAATTTTTCTTTTGCCACCAGTTTTGGTTTTGTTGTTATTAGTTGAATCATATCCATTAGGTAGTTGTCCATTCTCATTTAGTGGATTGCCACTAATGTCAATGAAATTTTTGAATTTATTAAAATCTTCAATGTCATTACTTTCATCGGAATCTATATTTGAATTTCCTGCTGAATTGGAATCCAGTTCTAAAGGTGATATTTCAGATGCATACAAATTTTGTAAAATTTCCATAGTAAAATGCTCAAATAGATCATTAAAACCTGGATGAGTTGGTCGTTTTCGTTTTGAACACATTTCAACATCTTCATCATTTTCATATTCGTCTCCTTTTGGACAATGCCGAATATTATCACAGATAAGGTCTTTTGAAATGCATAGAATAGGCTCATCTCTAAAATATCAAAAATTCGATTAATTCTTGATTTGCTTCACATCAAAGAAAAAAAAACTTACCCAACTTTAAGACATGGAAATTTATTAACACCATCACATTTGTATCCTTTTCCCATAGCAGTTATCATTAATTTTGAATCCAATGTATTTTGATGATGTTCCCAAACGATTTTTATCTGAGCTGGAAAAAATTTAATTGGATCTTCTTTTTCAGGAGAAATCTCTAGTTGACACGGATCTATTCGCCACAAAGGTTGAGTTTCATTAGTATGGTTGTTTCCCATACTACTATACTGTAAATATCAAAATAAAATATATTAAAAATTAATAATTTTGTAATTATTATTGTATTTATTGTTAGTGGCGATAAATGTTAAATGAACAAATAAATTCTTAGAGTATAAGGCCAATTGGAAATTTACATTATTCAATCTATGCAAAAGTTTTGGCATTATTTTATTAAACAGATATTCTTGAATTTCAATTAGAATCTTTTCAAACGCAATCCTCTTACGATTCAGCAATCATTAATCTTTATAATAGTTATTTTTTTAAATAATATGTACGCTTTCTAACTAGAACAACAAAAAAAAAACTAGTAACATTTTGACAAAAGTAGGTTTCATTGACGTTTAAAGCGATAATAAATTTATATATATAACGCACAAAAATAAAAATAATTCATACATTTTATAGAAAATCCAATTTAAAGACACACTATAGTTAACGACAGGTTGCATGTACCATAAAAACAAGATGTTAGACGCAAAATAATTTTTTCATACTGATTATTTCCACGCGTCTTGCATAAATTAATTTAAAACGTGATAGTATTTTTATAAAAAAAAAAAAAAAAATTCTACATATATATATTTCTTTAGATTTTGGTTCCTTATTAAAAGAAGTCGAAAAACGTGATGAGAAAATTTTAAAATTTTGCAAAATTAATTTTATTATGTGCACCTATTTACTCTATACAAATAAACTAGAATAAAAATTAACTCTTTAAAACAAAATTTAGAAATTTTAAATTTATTTTTTAAGCATTTTTCAGAAGCAGGAGACTCTAGCATACAGAAGAAATAATTGCTTAGGCTTGTATTTCGGATGCAATTAGAACCAACCCAGCGAGAGCAATAAGTTGTACGGTCATAATTTTATTTTATCACGACAAATTTTCTTGTTTTTAGAAATTTTTCAATATTTCCTCTCTTTTCTTAACGCGAAATTATTTATAAAACAAAGAATATAGTTACAAACGCGATACGACGAATTATATATTTATTCTATCATTACATTATTTTATTATTAAATTCAAATTAAAATTCAAATTTTTTTTTTAACTTTGTAGCTCCTTTTATTTCAAGGTCTAATTAATTTATCAATAAATTTTTATTTCAGAACAAACATGTATGTAGAAGTAGATATAAAAGAATAAGATGTGTAAGCGAGCTGAATAAATTTTACTGCCTTGTTAATTATAATTTGATACTTTTAAAACCAAAAAGAATAATAAAATTGATTATCATTGGGTGTATAATATTTTATTTTATTTTTTTTACAATTTAGTTCTCTATTTACTTTACTAACGTCATGAAAATTTAAATTACATGATTTTATGCTTAGGAAAATTAAAAATTTTGATAAAATATTCATAAGTGTGTACAAAATGTTTTAGAAGAGTACTGAATTAGAATTCTTATTGGATTACTCTTTATGTTTATTTTGCTATCGTTATTTGTATTATTATGTTGAAAGCTTTGATCAGCTTACGATTCATAATTAAATATTGAATTATTAATAAAGAAAATTTAACTATAAAGTTAAATATATAATAGGTTTAAGAATAAAATTACGATAAATTTATTACTTTAGATGCAATTAAAAAAACCACTGAAAATTAATTCAAAACGACCTTTTTGTATACCTAATTAAAAAAAAAACTTTCATCGAACTTTTAGTTAAAACAAATTATTACAATTTATAACAGCTGAAGTTTTTCAATTATTATGAAAGCATTAAATTTAGCGAAAATTTTGACAGTCAATGGTGCAAGCTTGTATCGCCTCACTAATATTAAATACTTATAATTTCACTCAACTGGAAAACCAATAATATAATCATTTCTTTTTTTTTTTTAACTTTAAACACAGTGGAATTGTGATAATCAATATTCAGCGATGCGAATGTATTTCAATAAAACCAACAAAAAAAAAATTATATTTTGCCATCATTTAATTATTTTATAATATAACATAAAAAAAAATTTAACGTCAAATCAGGAAAATAAATGTTATATTATTATTATATTTATTAGCCAATTATATCATAATATACACTTTCTAGAATCTACACTTTTAGAAGAATAATATTAGTTATAAATAGATTTTATTTGTTCATTATAAAATGCAATAAAGCTAATTAATTTATTCACATAAAATGCAATAAAGCTAGTTGATTAATTCATGTTTATTTAAGAATCTTCAGTTTAATTGTTCAATCTAATTTGATATATGTTTATGAAATAAACAATTTTTGTATTCTTGAAGTGCGATGCGCTTAATTATGGATATTGCTTTGGAAAATAAAATGAATAAAATCATAAAATGAATAAATTATATTGAACTATGAATTTGTATTTATTATTTTCTCTATAACTATTATAATAGTATATTAATTATAAAATAAAATTAAACTTACAATGCTTAAAGGACATGATTTTGAAAAATTTCCAACATTATCATTATGGCCTATCATATTTGGATTTTTCTTAATATTTTTATTTGTTTTTGTCTTTTTTGGCATAACTAATCTCAGACTAAAAACATGAGATTCTGGTGCTGTTAAATTTTTCTCACAAATTTTCTTTTTAACTACATTTGAACGAAATTCAAGAAACATACTAGAATCTCTGCCATTACTTTCAACAATTCTCTCCGTTTGATTGCTACATAATGGTTCAAATATTGATTTTGATATTGACACATCAAAACCTAAAAATAAAAAAAATAAAAAAATTTAAATTGATTCAAATTATCTTAAAAAAAAAAAGAAGATAAATTTAAAATTTGTTCCTAAAATCTTATTTTAAACCTGAATATAGATTGACAAGATAATTTCTGTAATTTTATTTGTTATAATAAAAAAAAAAAGTATAAATCATATCGTTACTTGAAATGTTAGATAAATTTATAAAACACAATAATGATTTTCCGTGGTAAAATCAAATATTTATTTTTTTTAGCAAAAGCATAGGAAATGATATAGTTTTGTTTAATTTTTTCTTTATACGGTTTACAATTTAAATTACTCACATCACCATCTGGCCTTGAACAAGTCTTAAGATGGAAAAGTAATGATGGTGATTAAATCAGTTAACTAAAAAATGTTCTCGTTAAATAAATATTTTTATAACAATAACTGTTGCAAGTTTAATTATTTTTCAGTCATTTCACAGAAATAGATTTAAAATTTATAATTCTGTACATATTCGAATATTCATACTGGAGATAATAAAAATAGAATTCCGTATTTAGATAACAAATTTTTAAATGTAAATTCTAAATTATTTATTAATCAACTTTCACTAGAATTATTCTTCAAATAAATTAATACTGGTTGAACCACAGCAACGACCTAATACAAAATTATAAAATTAAATATTTTATTATTTGCCCTAAAATGTTGATGTTCAACTGGATATTTCTTTATTTTTTATTGAATTAAATTATAGTTTGTTTCAGTAAATTTGTTGGTTCTATTGCAGAATAAGGCTTAATTTAAAGAACTCAATTAGACAAATTTTTAATTATTTAAGCTGAAATATTTAATTTGAATTTCGTGAAATTTATAGAAAATATTGATTTGCAAAATTTTCAACTTTCTGATTATTCAATTAAGATAAAAAGAGAAACATAAACCTTACTGACTTCAGTACATAATATGAACATTATATAATTGATTATTATTATATTTAAAAATAAATTTACTCCATAATCTAAGGTAGAATTTTCATTAAAACAGTGAGCTAATATTTAAATAATATTATTTTGTAGAGTTTAAGTTTTATGGAAAAAATTAAATTATCACTTCGTATTTCCTTTTTAAATAAAGAAAAAAAAAATTAGTTAAAAAAAGTAAAAATAAAAATCATGACAGTTGTTTTTAACTTTTTTTTTTACCAATATCAAACATTTCGAAGTACATATAATTCAAAATAATAAGAATTAAAAAAAAAAATTATATTATTCTTTTTCTTATAATCTTAATCTATTTTAATTTGTTGACTCATAGTATTGGATTATTAAAAATTTAAACAAATAATTAACAGATTACTTTTGTGGTCACTATCTCTTTATTTATGTTTTTCGATTGCCCTTTATTCATAAGGGGGTTTTAAACGAACAGCTCAGCTGATTAAGTCAAAATTTAAATATTTTCCACTTAAAAAGATGTTATCATCAGGGAATCAGAAAATAAACGTTATTATAGTTAAAAATATTAAAACATTATTCTTATAAATGTAAAATTCTTCTAAATACATTCTATTAAACATTTCTATTAAAAATTAATTTTACTTAAACTTATAAAATATTCTCTAGAGTTGAAAATATTGTTTCATTCAATTTTTAAAATATCTAAAAAAAAATTTTTTTTTTATTTATCGAACATATAATATTAGATAGCTATATACAGTATATTATTTATATGTTATATACATATTATATATATAAGTACAATATTATTATTATGATATCGTAAAATTTTTTATAAAAAGAATATTTAATTGTTATGGGCGTCATGTTCATTTTAATGTTCATAAAGTTGATATTAATTGAACAATTTTGTGACAATTTACATAATACATAACACATAATTAATTTTTCATATTCAAATAAACATCAAATGATGTTAATAATTTTAGCATAGAATTTAAATTGTATTCAATTTATTGAAAATTGTTGTTGAACAACTCTAATAGAATAAACAAACATATTGAAAATAAGCTTTAGAATAATGTAGAAAACAATAGATATCAAAAATCAAAATGCAATCAGCCTTAAAAAGCCTTAAGCATATTCTCAATACCGTTTTCAATACAATTTGAAAACAGGCGTTAAAGCCATTGACATTTCTTTGCTACACACTAGACCCAATTTACTATCTAAAAAACAAATTAATTAAAATTTAAATTCTTTCCATCTGGTTATTAAATCGCTATTAAATAATGTCAACTAAAAACTATAATTAAATTTATATATAAATAAATGTAGTTGCCATAATTAGATTCACTTAATAAATTAATAGGAAGAAATTAATCAAATCAACTATTTTTTTTTTCATTTGAAATACTTAGACGATATAATTTTTTTTAATAAAATTAAATTATTATTAGTTTACAGTTTATTATAAAAAAGAAAAAATTAATTGATCGACAACCAACATTTAACACAAAAAAAATATATATATCTAAATATATTTACATAAAATATTCTCTTATAAAATATTTTATTAACATAAAATACCTACTTGTTTTCGCAAACTTGTTGTAAGTATTTATAAATAAAAAAAAAGCCAATCAATACAACTGTGATACAACTCATATACTTTTATTAGATCTCTGAACTTGTAAATTGCTTAGTAAATTTTAATTTATTGACATATGAATGAAAAAAAAAAATCCATGATCTAATTTAATAAAATATAAAAATAAGTTTTACATAAATTTTTAATGGAAATATTAAGTATATTTGATTTTTGTATAATATTTTCAATATTATTTATAGAATTCATTCATAAAGTTAATCAGAGACTTAGTTATTTTTTTTTTTTTGTAAAATTAAGAGAAATTTTTCGAGGTTTTATTTTATTTAATTTTAATTTTAAGTTCATTAACCACAAAATATAATAAAAATAAAACCGCAATAATTTATACTCTTTACATTATATTATTGTATATACATTATTTTATATCAATATGTAGTTAGTGAATTGAAAAAAAACAAGATAGATGTAGGTAGTATAATATTTTTATTCGACCTGCTGACAGCAATTCATATTATATACGTTGTTCCCACAAAAAAAAAAACAAAGTCTCTCTTTAAAAACAAAAAAAAAGTCCAAATAAATTATACATAAAACATAATATAATTATTATTAATTTATTTTAATTTTTTAATTTTTTTTTTTTTCACCGTATATATAAAAAGAAAGTCGGAAGTAAAATAGCTTTTATTTTTTTCTTAAAATAAAAAATTGGAATAATTTTATGTATTTTACTATTGTATATCATCATTGACTTAAATTATTATAATTTGTGACCTAATTAATTTAATTCATTGGAAATCTGTCTGTTGTTAACAGTTTGTAGAAAAAAAAAATTTTTTACAGAATATTTAATTTATCTATTTAGTGCAGTTATTTTATTTCTCTCAATGAATTTTTATGAATGAAAGAGTTATTATATAGTTATTTGCCGGTAATAGATGGATTAGCTATAAAGATCAATACAATACTATATGCATACAATATACAATATTTGATTATTTGTTTTAACTCAGTATTGAATTAGATTCCTTTGATTGAAAAAAAACTGTTGTATTGATCTGTTGAACCGAAATAGTACAGATTGCGGTATAATTAAGTTTTGTTTTTTAAGACTTTGGCCCATTATTATTCTAAAAATTAATTAAGCTTCAGCAGTGGTAATTACAATTTAGTAGCACACTGTTTTTCACAAATCTGTAAAATTTCTACGGCTCACTTGATTATTATGTTAAACTTAATTTTTGACGAAAAAAGGGAGAAATCATAAACATTATTTCGCAAATGCTACAAATTATTGCCCTTTTGAGTTTAATAACCAGAAAATTATTACATAAATTATTGTTTTTTTTTTGATTTGGTAGGTTTTTTGTTTCTGTTATGATGACACTCAATTAAACCGAAATTTGACCTAAATTTTTTTTGTCATAAAACAGATGTTTTTATTCTCAATTGCTTATAATATAAGTTTTATTAATAATAATTAAGTTTTTTTTTCAGATTTATTATTACTATATAAAATCAGACGGTTGCAATTAAATGTTGATTTTTTTTTCTAAAAACTGATTTATGACAAAAAAAAAAAAAAAACAAGTTAATATTCATAATTCTAACACTTCTGTCTGACAAATAAAATTTTAATTTGTACGTATAGTCTATTAAATTAGAAATTATATAGAATTATATAAACATTTTGTTACTTATTCTCTAAGATTTCATTCGCATGTCTTCCTAATGCCCTTATTCGCTTACTCCTCAGATACTTGTAGGTTGTTAACATACATTTTTACATTCACTGTGCATAAATTAATATTATTTAATATCAGGTAGCAACCGGCGTAATTGTTTCATATTTATTATTCTATTAATATTTAATAATAAATTTCACATTTTAACTATGCGATATTCGTGAAATAATAACGATAATATAAATTACATATATATTATATACATATAATTTTTTTTTTGCTGTATAATTGGAAAACTTATAAAAAGAAAAACAAAAAAAAAATAGTATTACGTGATAATATCTCGAAAAATTTTAAATCCGGAGTCATTATATGCTTGTGAGTAATTTTTAATTAAAATTTATTAAATTGAGATGTTTTTGAAGGATAATAATTTATGTATACATTCATAGTACAGATTTGATGTAATAAGATAATTTATTCAATAACTAATAAGATTGTAGATTTCATTCAATTTTGCGTTATGGTCCTATAGATTTAACTTATTCAGCAATAAATTTTTTTTTATTTTAATTTTGCAATGAATGGTTTTTTTTTTTTTAAGAAAATTAATAATAATGTGTACAATTTAAATTAGCCAGGAACTTTTATTTCCTAAAATCTTTTTACTTTTTACAAATTTATTTATGATGTTGTATCATTGAAGAATATAAATAGAATTGTGCAAGAAAAAGAACAAGAAGAAGGATTCTGGAATTCTGGAATAAAATTTCAGAAATGAAATCAAATAATTTTTGAATTCAAATTTTGTTATTCATATAATGCACATTTAGGTTATTAAAACCCAGTTAATGCGATATTACACATTTTCAACCTATATTGATGTCGGCTGCTATTGGAAAATCATTCAAAATAAAAGTAAAAATTTGACCTATAATTTGTATATGAAAAATCAGAAAATAATAGCCTAGATATATTTTTCAATAATTGTAAAATTATTTTCATTTTATATAATGTACCTACCTAGTATTTTTGTTAATTTTCTTTTAATTTTATTTTTTTTATAATTTCAAAGAGTTTAACACGGATAGTTAAACTCTTTATTGTAATAACTTTGTAAAATTATTTTTTGTAAAATATCATAGAAGAATAGTTAAATAACAATAATAATAATAATATGATAAACCATATTTCATTCAAATGTCAAAATAATGGCCTTACCTTGCAATAAACATTTTATTAATCCGTTAAAAAAATATTAAATCACAATAAGTATTTTTTTTTTTAATTAAAATACTCAATAATAATTCTTAATAATTCATCCAAACAGTTAGAGGTTATTAATAAAAGTTAATAAGCAAGAAAAGTAATCTGAAAAAGATAGAGAATCATAATTTTTTATTTTTTTTAATTTTTTTGATTTGTTAGAAAATTTAAAAAAAAAATGAATGATAGTAGAAATAATAAATGAACAAAAAAAAAATTATATAGTAATCGTAATGACAGGGCGGAAAAACGATTATATGCACAAAAATCAAATCTAAGTAAATAGAATTTGAGTCTTTTAAAAATAAAAAGGTAGCTCACCTATGATTTTTTTTAGATTTTGTTATAAACAATTGTTCAATAAAATTAACTTAGGTCAGCTAAAGAAATAAATTCACATTTTAAGTATTTTTTCATCTTAAATTAATCCAAGCTAAGTTTAAGATGATATTTTTATAAGAAATATTTAATTTTTATATGATCCAACATCATCCAAGCTTTCTTTTATTCTCAGATAGCTTCAAAAATATTGCAGTTGGTTTTATATTCCTATCCATAAGTATGATTCCGATATTGATGCAATTTGCAAGAATTATAAATAGTTATATATGGAAAAAATTGTATAAATTTTAAGACTATTAATTGCAACAAACGATACAGAATATATTTGATTTAAATGCAATTCGCAAACAATTCATTTTATCATTAAAAGATTTTGTGATAAAATTGATCTTTTCTCAATTTGAAGTCATAAAAAATGTTCTTACGTAAACATTAAAACAACTATTGTCAACGTTGGAATAATGCTTCAAAACAATTAAAATACAATATGTAGGTACATGTATCTAAACATAAATAATCGTCGTTTCCACTACGATAATTACAAATTTTTTTCATTGGCAGCTTATTATTTTAATTGACGTAATCGAAAAAGAGTTAAAAAAAAAATAAAAATTATAAATATTCTTATATCCTCATCATTAAAATTAGAATTCTTCGTTCAAGTTTTTTATTCGTTCATTTTGTTCTAAATTAAAAAAAAATCGTGCTATAATAATTTTGTTCCAGTCGGAAATTATGCTTAGAAAAAAAAATGCTTTTATTTTTAATTATACTTTTAAGAAATAGTTAATATTTAAAAAATATATACTTTTATAAAGATGGATCACTAAGAATTAAAGAATTGAAAGCATATGATCTCATTTTAAGATTTCCCGAAGGTCATAAAATATAATTTTAAAAAAATTATAAAATTTATGTTTTTTAAATTAGATTTTAAGTTCGAGTTTTTATACTTCAGATCATCGGCCTTTCATATTATTTACTAGAAGTCCACAAATTCTCAATAATATAATGCAGCTGCAATAGTATAATATAAAGCAGCTGCAATATATTTCTAAAAAACTTTTCCGGATATTTTAAAGAATTTACAGCATTAGTAAGATTCTAGGTCGATTTTACCTATATATGTTAAATGTTATATATGTTATATATTATATTCGAAAGCATAATAGGGTTTTTTTCTGTAATTATCTCTATTAGACTACTTACCTAAATACATTAATTAAAAATACAAATTTAATATTAAAATAAAATCAGACCTCCAATGTAATTCGAAATTTAAGAACCTTGAATTTTTTATTAATTTTATATTATATGAATTCATTAATATTAAGGGCTTTTGATTTACGTTTTTTTTTTTATCTAATTTTATGAGCTTAATTTAATAGAAAATTAATTGAAAAATTACTATATAAGTAAACTTAAAATTGGAATGAATTAAATATGTACTAAACATTATAATTTATGGAAATCAATATTATTGTGTGTGTACCAAAAACCCTAAATTTTAAAATCTTATTTTATAAGCTAAACAGAATATAATATCGATAACTGGTGTGAAATTTTGATAAAAAAATGGTTCTAAATTTATTGTTATTTCAAATCTGATTCCTCGATTGTTGATTTTCTTTAAAAAACAAGGTTAGAAGTAGAAGAAAACAGCCAATTGATATATAACAAGCAATTATATAATTAACAAAATAAAACTGCTAAGATTATTTCCAATAAATATTCGTAATAAAATAATTGCGATTTTAATCTTAATTAACAAAATTTATTGTAGATTCATAATTATGTATATTTTTTCGTGTGTAAAAATGATAGCGTTAAAATTTGGCGCTTAATAAATCATTTAAATTTTAGAAATTAAAATTGTAAACAAATTGATATTATCCAAAAATTTTGCTATAAATTTTATTATAAATAAAAAAAAAAATAAAATGCTCAAAATAAACATTTAAAAAGTTAATTTGCTTGTTGATATTAACTTAAATAACAAGCACATATATGTAGTAAACATAATGTATCTTTAAATTCAAGGTGGAACCTTGGTCCAATAATAAAATAATAATAACAAATAATTTAGAAAAAAAAAAAAAATTGCATGAACGTATAGTATACTACATATTATGTGTGTGTCTATAATCGCACAAAAAAAAAATTCTCATATAACATAATGTATTTTAAAAATGTAGGTATACCTACTATATACTATTTTTAATTACATAGAATTAATATTTTATTATTTTCATGTTGATGTGCACACAATATCATAGAATTTTTAATCTTGATGACATAGAAGATACTATATCAAAGATATCAATTTCCGAGAGAAATTAAAATTGTCATGAACATTCGATTTTTATTTTTTTCCTCCTATAACATATTTAAATTAAATTATAAAATAAGTTAATGCTAAATATCTAGTTAATTCAAGGAATTTCGATAATAATATATTTGTTAGTATCGATCATTGAAATTTTCGGTGATACCTACTATTTTTACCAAAACTATTTCATATAAAGTTTTATTACAATATTTTTGCAAACAGTTTCGGCGTTTTGGCATACATATATATATATATATATATATATATATATATATATATATATATACACAGTGGTGTTATCTAAATGTTTTATCAACCGGTACGGATTTTTTTTTATAATTTTATAAATTTTTATAATGTTATAAAAACATTTATTTTTTATATCTATAAGTCATAATCGATTGGCCTCTTAAACTTAGTTTCTATCAATGGTATTTTGGAAGTTTTCACTGACGTTCCAGGCTGAAGTTCCAGAATTTCAGTTGACCTGGGGATACCACTAAGCTAAAATTCAATAATGTTATTAATAGTAGCACCATACTGAACTTGAATCAATTTATTTTGATTAGGACCAGGCTGAGTTTCAACAGTTTCATTTCTGGTTCCAGTTTTACTACATTTTGATGCAGAAATGAAAAATTTTGTTGTATCTTCATATTTGTATAAATTGCGAAATGTCTAATTTTATAAAATTTAAATACATAATAATGTCTTTATGGGAATTACTACTTTAACTCTATTATTTAATTTGTCTTAAAAAACTAATATGACAAGAACTTACTTAAATTAATTTACCGTGAATACGATTAGATTTTCGAATCAGCATCAGCCAAAATGCAAACCACATAGATCAAAATTTATCATTTTTTTTAAAAAAAATCAGTACTACGCTTCAGTTTAAATTTTAATTTATCTTAGTATACAAATAATTACATTTAATGTTGAATTCAAGTGAGACTTCGTGAATTAGAAAAATGCGATGCCTAGACAACAACCATTTGTGTATTTTGGAAAATAAACTTAAAAATAAAAAACTTGAGCCTATTTCAATATTTTTTCAAAAAATATACGACAATTTCATATTGAGAAAATATTTTAGTTTCGAAGTTATTTTCATTTTATCAGAGATAACCAACCATTTTCATTGTATTGTCCAAAATCTTATTTAAAGTGAAATTCGGGTTATTTTTAATTAATGAAACTTGCTTTAGCAACCGGTACGGAGTTCTTACTATTTTTTAGCAACCGGTACGGTCCGGTACGGCCGTACCGGACCGTACCGGCTAGATAACACCACTGTATATACATATAAAGAATAAAAGGAAATGAAAGAAAAGATTTATAAACCAAACATTTTTCTTACATCATTTTATTCTTTTTGTGACAAGGCTTTTAGTTTGAAGTACACGAAAGGTTTAAGCTCTATACTCTAAAGTTGTGAGAATTTGTAAATTTATTGCATATAAAATTTTCTAACGTATAATAAACATTTATTTTATAAAATTTCAAATTACTGTAAGTTAATTTTTATTTTTTTTTTGTTTCTGAATTTGATAATCATCAAGGAAATCATTGACATAATGAATAGCAACTTTGTACTTGACTAAAAAATTTCTCTCATTGTTATTTATTGCAAAAAAAATAAAAAAATAATAATTTGTTTAAAAGGTCAAATTTTTCGCACAAATTTTAAAATTACTCCTGATAAATGAAATTTTAAAGCTTGCTAACATTAAAAGTGTAATTAATTTAATCGATTTTTTAATTGAAAGGTTTTTATACAATATTAGTTCTAGCATTTGATGTGTTGTGTAGATTTTTTGAAGCAGTTATCCCTGATGATCATGCAATCGAATTTTCATTTTTTTAGAATTTCTATGCATTGCATTTTAAAATGAAGTTGTAATTTCTCATTATCTATTTCGTATTCAAATTAATATTATAAAATTTTAAATTAACTTACGTAATTTTTTTTTTTTTTTTTAACTAATAAAAATAAAATAATTTGAATACGGAAGAAAAAATGTACCTACATGAATAATGTCACAATTTCGCTTATTAAGTATATAGGTAAATATCAATATACTATTTAGAGTTAATTTTATTTTTCCTTATCAATAACCTTAAGCAATTTAATTAAATAATTCAGACTTTTCACACATTTGTGTGTTTTTTTGAACTTATTTGTAATTAAATTTTACATATAGGTATATTTAACGCTACATTAATTTTAGTTTATTGTGATACTTAAACATAACTGTTGTATTCACAGTTGATTAGATTTGTATTTGATATAAATATTATGTATAAATATGTACTTACTCTATTTAATTTTCTTAAATTTTTTTTTTATTAATTGTTAGAAAGCAAACTTATAAACTTAATTATAGTGTGGACAATGGATATAACTAATACAAAAATTTCAGAGTGAACCAACCATAGCAATATTCTGAACATTCTGAAGACATTAAATCGACTGTAAAATCAGTAGTAGTGAATTTCTTAACTCAGTATCTGAATCTAATGCCAACGTAATTTGTTAGCAAATTACTTGAATATTCAAAACTTCTTATAAACAAGAGTAAACTCAAAGTCATTGACACAGTCTTTGACCACAGAAGAATGTTGCACACATGAAAGCAAAATTGTTTTTCGAAAATTGATTAGATTGTGAATAATTATATTCCAATTTTCAGACGAGCAACAGTAAAAGAATATACGTACATTCTTTAAGTTGAAGACCTAGAAATAAAAAGTTTTGTTCAGGAAGATGCAAAAAAAAAAAAAAATGTGCCGTATAAGTATAATAGTTCTCAATAAACAACTATATCCATCTCTAAGCATTCTGTATAGAAATAACATTTATTTCATCTTATTTCATTCATATTGCTTTTTTTTTTTTTGTTAAACTTAATTTTTATTAGTTTTTTATATTCCTATTCTAATAATAATAATAATAATAATAAACCTATCAAGCCTGTTTTTTTTTTCAATTTTTTACCTTATACAGATCAGCTGTTTTTAAAACGTAAATGAGATAAAAAAAAAAATATGAATCATTTTGAGCATATATACTATATGTATATTAAATATTTAATAATAGATATTTTCGTGTATTTAATTTAAAGCTTATACAAATGCCAGATAAATTATTTCTGTAGTTAGAAAACAAAAAAAACTTTAAAGAATTAACAAATATTAATTGCTCTCGAGCCTTTAAAAAATAAAATTAATAATAATGGCGCAAAAAAAGCCTTTAGGCATTTAACTATGTATTCATAAAATCATTTAATTAGATTTCACTATTTTACATTTCTTTGCATATATACATGTATTGTATGCATATATTTCATGTTTACATTCGCTGCAAATTTTTTATCTTAGAGATCTTATCATTTCACTTGAATCAATAAATAATACAAAAAAAAAAACCATACAACAACGGTCGTTCGGTCAGCATCACTAAATCAGAAGAATAAATTATTAATTAATTTAAAATAAAATAAAAAAATAAAAACAAAACAATTCCTAGTAACAAACGTAATAAATTTTAATTTGTTTTGCTTCACTGGCTGTCAACAAAAAAAAAAAAAAAGTTGTACCAAAAAAAAAACTTTGTTCATATATAATTTCTTTTATTTTGATCTGGGTTAAAATATACGTTTAAGATCTCACGTCTTTTTTTTTTTTTTATTAATAATATTTTGTATTCTTTTTTTTTTTTTAGTTTTTGCTTCTGGAACATTAAGCTTCGATTGAAAATTGAAAAAAAAAAAAAAACAATAAAATCGCAAAACAACAAAAAAAAAACTAGCCCTATTAAAATAACCAGTTTTTTCTTATTTTGATTATTGATGCTTTTCAGTTTTTTTTTTTTTTTTGTTATCAAGAAAATAATAATATTCATCTCTCGGTGAATAATAATTTTTTAATTTTAAATATTACTATGACGTAAAAGACATTTGGGAAGGGGATTTTCTAATATTTGTCACATATACACAAATTCAAAAGAGTTAAGATTTGTAATAACGGTGAATAATCATAATAAAAAAATGAAACTTAGTGTATTCGTAGTGATAAATATACTTAATAAATGTTTGATAAATACAAAATTAATATACGAAAATATTAATATAAAATAGATTGTTGTTAAGGACAAAATTAATAGAAAACATTATTCTTAATAGAAAGTAGAAAAAATTGTAAAAAAAAAAAAATTAAAACAAAGTCTGCAAAGTATTCATTAAATTTATGGGAAAAAAATTCGTTATAGTTCTATTGTATCCAACTAATAAGTCAGTTTCAAAAATTAGTTTCAAGGATCATTAAAAAAATTCCAATTAATAGGTAGAATCAGTTTTAAGGTCGTATTTCGTATAGGACTTGCATAACTTCAAAGAGAGTATATAATAAATTTTTTTTAACTAATTTACACCAATTATCTATGTAATATTTGAGTGATTAAAAATTAAAAATTTTTCTAGCTATAAAAATTATCGCTGGAATAATATTTGTTTTCATACAAATAGAATATGAGCACAAAACGTTAGTTGTGTAGACTCTCTAATCGAAAGTATTAAAAGGCATATAATTTTTTATATTGTTTTCAACGAGCATAAAATAAACTATATTTTTTTTAAATAAATTAAAAATTATAGCATAATATTTTATATATATAGTGCACACAATATTATGCATAAACGCATTGCTTGTGTCAATTATAATTAAAATATTTTATTTCAATTATGCACCAAAGAAAATTCACAATATAAGAGTGTTTTAGAAATAATAATTGATTTACCAACTTTCAGGAAAAAAAAACACAAACATGGTTGACATTTTTTTATTTAGTTTTTTAATTAAATTAACTTATTTAAATACGAAAAATTAGTTATATATATATAAAATGATTAATATTCCATTAAATGAACAATACAAACAATATTTAATTTTAAACGAAAACAATACAAAAGTCAAAGTTTACAAATTTTTAATTTACTAATTATCAAATAAATAAAACTTAAAATTTATGACTACAGTACAAATCTATGTCACGGAACATTTTCTCGAAATGGTTTTGTTTACATACTACTTTACAACAACTTATAATTTCAGAAAAGTTTTCGAATTTAAGAAATAAGCTGCAACAGAATTTCAGTTTACCTACCCCAAATTTATTTGATTGATGTATGAAATTTTTAATAATTTACGTTGACATTAATGTTCAAGTTAATCTATTCTGTTGACAATAAAATTAGAATACTTCCGTAAAAAAAAAACAAAAACACAACATTAAACTTTTATTTTAAAAATTTTCCGGACAAAAATAAATTTTAGACATATTTTTGTATAAAAACAATTTCAAATTAAAATTTTATTAAAATTTCTTAATTATTTTCATTTTTCAATGAATTATCTCGATAAATTTCCAAATCTAAACGTAATAATAAAATTTAGCATAACAAAAAACATAAAATTATTTTAAATGAAGAACTAGCTACTACAGTTAGTAGAGTACACTTTAATTAATTAAAATTGTTGAAAATTGTGTGTTCTCATATTGGCTTAAACAATATTTTCTTGCAACCTTCATTTTCCTAACCCAATCCAGAATCTGAACAAGATCGTTATTATTAGAATTAAAAAAAATGAATAAATTTTTTTTTGTATATAACCCTAGTGCCCAAAATTAATATTTCATCATATTGAATAAAAATTTGGGACAATTTTTTTGTTTTTATATTCCAGATAAGGTAAACAATAATATATAAATGTCGAATTCATTTAAACAAATATTGATCGTAATTTATAATAACATGAAAAAGCGTAAATTTACAAAAATAAATTAAAAAATTATTAAGATAAATAAAATATTTAAAAATACAGAAAATCTACACCTACCAAGTTCTTTCTGTTGTTTTCAGATCAAAATTTACAATATTTGGTATACTTAATTGATTTATTTAAAAAAAAAAGCGCCAAAATAAAAATGAGTAGGAAAAACCATATTTTGAAACACAATTTCACTAAAGCCTATAAAAAAAGTATATTTTTTAAAAAAAAATTTTTTTGAGACATACATATTTTGTTTTACATATGTACATATAACATATACAACTTATTAAAACATACATAATTCATAAGAGGAAACATTATTTAGGTTTTTGAGGCAATAAGCGATTAACCTTAATTTACGACGGTTTCGATTATAATGTGAGTCATCATAAAAATAAAAGTTTTTTGTGCTTTTATTTTTATTTTTTTATTCTTGCTGGAAGCTACGGTAGTTATCTTTATTTTTTCAAAAAACTTACTTTCAACTTCATTTTATCACAACAACTGTATACTATGTATTAAGAATATAAATTTATTAAATTAATTAATAAAATATTAAAAAAAAAAATTGGAAAAGATCACAAATTTTACAAGAGATGTGGTGTTGTTCTTTTATAAAAAAAAAAAAACACAAAAAATTAAATGAAAGTTTATTAATTCAGATTTTAAAGATACAGCAATTTTTTTTTTATTTTGAATGAAAACTACATGTTCAAGAAAAACTTCTACAGAAAATTTTATTAAAATAAAAGTTGTATTTAGGTTACATTTATATTTATTTATTTATCACCAATAGGCAAATTTAACAATAATTTTCTTGTATACCCTACTTCTTATAATAAAAAAAAAACAAAAATAGACAAACATTATGATGTTAAAGTTACATTATTTTCTTATTTTGCACATTAGTCCAGATAATAAAATGTTATTAAGTAAAAAAATTAAAAAAAAAAAAAAAACAGAAAACATGAACTCTCTTCCAATAAAATGGGTACAACAGAATCCAGAAAAGAAAAATAAATTATTGCTTTAAGATTGCATGTATAGTATATACCGCAACTATTATGGTGTTCGCATTAGGAGAATATTAGTGGAATATGCTGTTATCCGGAATATTTCAGGAATATGAACTGGATTTTTCATATAAAAAAATATTCCGGAATATGTATATTCCACTTTCATATTCTAGTTTGTCAGGGTTAGAATTCTACATTTATAGTTATTTTCACTCATTTTTTGAAATTTTGTTATAGTTGGCAACAATTTTCTTGTCAAATTCGAGTCAAAATGAAAAAAAAAACAAAAAAAATTGATAAAAAGCGAGATAAAAAGTCAAAATTTTCAACAACAAAAACTTTTTCTCTTTCTCAATTTTTTTTTTTTACATCATCAAATTCCAGTTCTCATCAAATTTTGTAATGCGAACGGCAATTTGTTTTCCAGAATACAAACGGAATTTAAATTATAATGCGAACAAGGTATAAGAGCATAGTATGAAAATACATATGTATAGTATATTACAAAAAGGAAATTGCCAGTCATTCTTTTTTTAAATGCGGCTAAAATTTAGAACATTTGTATAATTTGTTTCAATTTATTAATTTTATTAGCTGCAGTTGAGGTTTATAGTGAATATGTACTTAACATATATTAATTATTGAAGCTTTCTGTTAAATTTCTAGCCAAAATTACCAATTTCCTGAGGCAAATACTTGTAGCCTAGGGGTGTATAATTTAAATTTTTATAGTCATCTTAAAAATAGGTCACAAGGTGAAGTGAAATGTAGACAAAAAGAAATAGCCAACGAATTAATTCCAATAAGACCGTAAAATGTACATATATGTGAAAATTACCAGATAAATGAGTAGTAGACTATATAAAAGAATTATTGTTTGCGAAACAAAGAAAATTATATTCGTCTATTTTGCACTGTTTAGGTTGACTTGTTATTCAAAGTTTTTTTTTATTATTATTTTTATTTTTATTATATTGTTTTTTTTTTGTTCTGTTTGTGTGTACATAGTTTTAAGCGGCTAAATTTTATATAAGAAGAAGAAGAAGAAGCAGAAAAAAAACATTATTAAATTTTATTTTTAATTCATGTTAGATTCTATGTTAAGTTTTTTTTTTTTTATTTGCTTTTAATACAGAAGAACAGTTAGATTTTTGTTTTTTGCTTCAGGTATTACAACATGATTTTTATGCATCTCATTTATAATTTATATATACATTATATATGTGTTATATATATTTATAGTTAATTTTATTTTTTTTTTAATATTATTTTTATTTAAAAAAAAAAAAAGAAAAATTGAAAAGAAATATAAGTCAAGCAACTTTCTTTTATTTTTTTTTTTCTTCTTATTTTATTTTTACGGGTTGTAGTAGTAATGTATATAGGTACCTACTTATGATTGTAAGAAATTTTCCAAAAGCATTAAATTAAAAAAAGAAAAAAACCCAATTTATAAAAATTTTCTTATAATAAAGAAAATAAAATAAAAATAATATATTTTTTAAGTAATTTTATTACAATTTTTTATTTTATTTTTTTAATATGAATTTGATTCATATGAATTTGATTAGATTTTGGTTAAAATGATAATAATTTCTGTTCACTGATCAGTAACCGGCATCAGTGACCGACCATCCATTGTTCAAGCGTTATATTTTTTTTTTTTGTAAATTTATGTATTTATGTATTTATAACTGCAATAAATTTGAACAATATATATTTATAATTATTAAATAGTTAAATTAATTGTTTTTTTTTATATTTACGGGCGCCTGTATATATTTTTGCTATATATAGGAGTCGTAAAATTTGAAAGTTATATACTTTTTTGATAGTATAGCTACAGTTATTGTTTTTTTATTATCAAATAATGTAATATAAATGTTTGTATACTAATACTATAATTTTTTGAATATTAACCCTTTTGGGACACTCAATTTTTTCAAGGTTTTGTTATAGGAAACACTTTTCAGATTATTCGTATGGTAAATAAAGAATCCTAACGAGCCATGATCAAAATTATTTACTATTTGAACAACATATTTAATTATTTTAGCGATATTTTTAACAAATTTCCCCTGGCCTGTAATACTGTAATGAAGATAATGATATTTGGTTTTGGGTGTTTGAAAGTTGCACACACCGATTTGCTTAATATCACATCTATGAGACCGCCAAATGGGTTAAACTATTATTCCGCCCTATAAAACATATTCATAAATATTTTAATTTTTTTTTGTAAACCATAACTAATTTTAAATTGAAATAATAACTTTTTATTTTCATTTCGTAAATATAGAATATTGTAATAACCCATAGTCAAGTTTATTTATTCACAAAACTATTGCGCGCACTGATAACATATGTTTAAGTGCTGAAAAGTAAATATTTTCAGATATAAGTATGTAAGATTATGTAGTTTGTTCCTTAAAAGATTGCAAAACTTTGATAAAATTTAAGTACAAAGAATATAGGTATATATTTTTTTTTTTTTTTTACACAAAATATCAATAGAAATTAATTATTAAATTTGATCATTGTTGTTTGCACGAAAAACACTATTATACAATGTTTGCATGTATATTTCATAAAAATAAATTAGATATTTCTAAGTATTAATTAGTACATAATTAAATAAATTTCCCTATATTATACAGAAAAATCAGTATAGAAATTCTTTCTTAACATTTTATCTTGCAGACAATTTATTGAAAGTCATAACACTTAATGCAATAATAATTTTTTTTTATAGAAATTTGTAATAGGGCTTAAAGATTTTAAGAAATGACTAAGCCTTGTACGCATTTGTTCAAGTAAGTAACTAAACGTTGGTTAAGTTGGTTCTGGCCACTTAGGAGAGCGAAAGGACTGACGGACGGCTATTTAATTATTTTTTAAATTTTTTTATTTTTTTTAATTTTTAAGCTTACGTGGAAAAACTGAAGCAGACTCAATTAATTGCATTGCCGAAAATAAAAAAATCGTTGTACCAAAAAACATAACGGTAAATTTATTTTTCGATATTTGATTTTCCATGTTTCTGTATATTTTTTTTTAAATTTTTTTTTTTTTTTTGCCTTCTTTAATTTCTCACAAAATTATTTTTACCACAAATCAATTTTCTTTTAATTAATTTTTTTTTATTTTATTTTTATTATATTGAATTATTAATTTTTTTTCTTAAAATTTTATTTTTCTTCAAAGAATAACTAATAAATGCATAAATTTTAATTTAATTTTTTATTTAAATAATTCCTTTTTTTTTATAATTTTTTTTTTTTGCAGATATTTGTTTTTATTTTCCTGAATAATAATAATAAATAACTCTTAAAAATTCTTCTTTTGTTTTTTTTTTATTTAATTTTTTTCAATTGTAACGTTTTGAGCTTTTGTATTAAAAAAAAATATAGGTATAGGTATATATATATAATTATTAAAAATAAAATCAAATAAAAGGAACGAAAAGAAAAAAATTATATTTAAAAAATAAATTTTTATTTTTTTTTTTTAATTTAATTTTACGCGCTTCGCCAAAACGATATTTCAAACTCGCGATCACATTACTCTCTGAATTAAATTTCATTTTTGTTTATGATAAAAACTCTTCTTGTAAAAGCTTTTTATTTTTTAGTTTAGTTTGTTTTTTATTAAATTTAATTTTGTTTTTTTTTTTTTCAAACAAAAAAAGTTCTTTTTTATAAATTTTATATAACAAAAACTAAAATATATCTCTCTTTAAGAGATATTTTTGTTAAGGTGCGGTTCCTTGAAATTTTTCGATTTTAATGAAATAGCGTATTTAATTTTAATTATTTTGATGCACAAAATTTTTTTATAACTTAAATTAATTTCAAAACACTGTTTGGACGTTTGTGTGCAACATATACTATATACCAGACAAGCGCATGCGGCTCTTTAACATTTTTTTGTGGCTCAATAAATTATTGAGTTGTGAACTGAAATTTTTTTTAATGTAAATGAAATTTTAAGAAAAAACAAAATTTTTAATACAATTTTAATATAATTTTTCAGATTTTCGTACAAATATTTTTCAAGTAATTTCTAAATGTATTAAATGTAATATTGAAGTTTTTTTTTATTTAATAAATTTATTGATAGATAAGAGTTTTAAAAAAATGCTTTTAGTTATTAATTAATTATGATAATAAATTTTAAATTTAAGTTCGCATTTTATGCGGCTCTACAATATTTTACGATTTTCTAACACGGCTCCCGACACATAAACTTTTAAGCACCCCTGTTATACCTATAAAATCATAAATTTAAAATTTTTTTTTATAGCCCCTTCCTCAGCATCCAGTGTTCTTAAAAGCCGATTCAGGTCTAACGCTTCTGGGGTAGTCCACTCCCCCTAGGCTTAACTTAACTTCAAAATTTCAGTCAAATCGGACCATATAGTTCAGATCGGGCATTCAATAACTTTAATGATTCTGCAAAATAAAAATTTATAATACCTATGTAAACCAAGAACTCGATTTGAATCGAACCCAAACATTTCTGCTATAAGCCATATACTCAGGCGAAGAGTATACTGGGAATGTTAAAAGAACAAAATTATTAAGATTTGAGATTTAAATTTTATTAGTCTTATTATTCTAAAAGCTTTTTAAAAAACAATCTCAATTAATACCTCTTAATTGTTTTCTCTTCCCATAATATACTACTATATTTCTTTCATATATTTCGCCATTACACCATTATCATACATTTTTCTTAAAGTATAACTCCATCATAGATGTTGATATATATATGTATCTAAATACTGCATATCAAAATAAAGAAAATAAATTTTTACTCGAAGGTTATTTTTAAATTGATGTTAATCTTTTATTTTCTTTATTTTTACTCGCGCGTTTATTCTTTGGACAAAAATAATACAAGAATTTTAAAACAAATATATAACGCGCATTAACACAGGTAAATATATTTTTTTTTAACACTTTTTCTTTCTTTCTTTTTTTTTCAGTTTTCTTTTGGCACATTTTTCGCAACATTTTGCATTAACTAAAAAATATATAATTTTTAGAATTCTGTATTAAAATTAAAAATAAGAAAAAGGATCAACAGGTAGACTACAAACAAATATTCTTTGTATTTTATATTTAGTTGATCGATTTATTAATAAATTTAATTTTTGTCATAAATAATTCACTGAAAAAAAAAATACAGAAGAGTGCCTTATAAATAAAGTATGAGCCTGTTACCAATATTTTCATTACAGATACTTTTTTACTTTTAAGATGCATATTTTGGTCACAACCGGGAGCTAAACTTATTTTTTAAGTTCCTTCACCATATCAAAATATAGAATTTAGGTTAGGTTAGATTGCACGGGCGGAGGGCTTACCACCCTCCTTGCACTTAGGCCTGTTGGCCCTTTGTACCACTATACTATTTAGTCATATATCATATTCAAATACAACGAATACATTATAGGAGTCTAGCAATTTTCTTTTCAAGTTTCTCTAATCGACAACCTAACCTAATTTTTTTCATTTTTGACGAAAAACGGACCTCCGTGGAGGATCAGCTTTAAAATATACAATAAAAATGTGTAAAAATCGCTTGTAGCAACCCAAAATAATATAGTTCAATTTATAGGTCAAATATATTTAATAAGGGATATACAGAAATTATAGCTAAAAGACTATAGGAATAACTACACTTAACCTAATGCTTATGTTCTAATAATTGCAGTTCTACAAATATAGTCAAAATAATGGAATAAATTTAGTACTACACTATCTCTGTTTTCTAGAATACAAATTTGTCCCCCTTTACAACTGCATTGAAACATATTTTACAAATAATTATAATGCAAAAAGTAAAATATTAAATTATGACAATCCCATTATGTTAAAAATATAAAATAAATAATTAATGGAATCAAATGCGACATATGAATAAAATTTTTCATCCCACTATATAGGCTTTCAAGGTTTATTTATTTATGTATATAGTACAATTCCAAAAAAGCTTTTAACAATTCGAATCTCGTAATAAAATTTACTATTTTTAAATAAAATAAAAACAAAAAAAAAATAAGAGAATTTTTATTTATTATTAATATTCAAATTTAATTTTTTTTTTTTTTTTAATTTTATTTACAAAATTTCTTTGTTTCTATGCTTTAAACTTGATTTGGTAAACAAAATAATAATAATAATAATAATAATAATTTATGCAGATTCAGAGTCAATATTCTTTGTTTGAGAAGTTAACAATAATATAATAATAATAAAAAAAAATTAAAATATTTGATTTTTTGATACCAATAATCTTATTTTATTTAAATGAGAAGCTTTGATTTGAATCCTTAATAAATGCTAATTAAAATTTATTTTTTCTTTATATTATAGTTGACAATAGCAATAAATATAGGTATGTACTGCACATGTATATAGTATGTACATTAAGGTGTAAACACAATTGAGGGTACAGTTTGCAGCTCTAGCTAGTAACGACAGCGATGGATGGCAGGCGATAAAATCATTTACTTAATTTACTAATTTTAATTGATAAATTTATTTTTAGTTTTTTTTTTAATAAATTACTTTTTAAATACATATAAATTTTGGACCGTTTGATATTTCTTTATATTTCAAAGTTCCAAAATATATCGATTTTACTTTGTAAGTCCTTTTTTTGAATTTTTGATATTTTCGATACGTTTTCAAACAATAACATTTAATCAATAATCAATAATTATATCAGTATTCTCTCATTTATATTTTGTTGCCATATTGACTTACATAGAGCACTATACTTTTATAAAACTAATCTAATAGTTTTGATGAAAACTTTTCTTTGTTAAAATTTTTCAATCAATAATGGTCCACTAATCACTAATGACAGCCTTGGTTACAGCAGTATTTTCTTCACTTAGAAACATAGTTTTTAGAAATAAATATATATAGATATATTGTTGATAAAATATTTACTATATTTTGGGCAAATTTTATTTTTCAATATTATAAAAACATTAAAATAAAAAATATATTTTTAAAATTTATAACGATAACATCAAAACATTAAAAAAAATATCTAGTATTTTTTAAAAACATAATTTTCTTTAAAATATATATTGAATACATAAATAATAAAAAAAAAACCAGATATTTTAATAATAATAAATTATTTATGAAATACTTTGTTTTTATATACATTATTTTCTATATTAAAAAAAGAAAAAAAATCTCTAATCTAAAAATAAAACTTTACAAGTTTATTTTGTGGCTAAATTTATCACACATAAATAATTTTACTATTATTTTTTATTGGTGCGTTGAATACCAAAAATGTCTCATCGATTTAAAATAGGTGATAAATTTCAAAACAAGTCAAATAGTTTTTTTTCCTCTTTATAAAAAAAAAAAAATTGATATCTTGCTTACTTTTCATAAATCTTTAATTAAATTATTATTGTTTATTTTGTTTTTCATAATTTTTATATGCTTGCATTTAACTTATTAACCGGTTCTATATACCATTATAATAAAGCTTTAAATTTCATTTTTAACTGGAAAGTGATAGTGCATTAAAGTATTTAGTTTATACATAGTTTCCAATAAGTCCATCATTGTCAATTAATTAAAATGTCAAGTATCTATCTAATTGAAGTATAAACATGAAATTAAAAGATACTTGATGTATTTACATATTTCCTTGGTTCTAAAAGCTTTCTTGAACTCTTGCTAATAAAAATAATTGAAATATAATGTATCTGACTTTATAAATAAAATGTTAATTAAATAAAAAGATATTTATATCTTTATTGGTGGAAGGCCTTAGTTATTTTGTTAACCCGTTATAAAATAAAAAAAATATTGAAGAAATATTGAAGAAAAAAAGTAGTTTTCAATTCTGGTGAAAATAATTTACCGCATAGCTGAAAAAATTTACATTTATTTTGTAAATATTTATAATTTTACTTCATATCCAAGACACATCTTAAAACTTTTTTATCTGATGTTTATGATTCACATTGATTAAACAAAATCCTTTAAAAAAAAACAAATTTCAAGTTTCCGGACTTCCGGATAAAAATTACATATTAAGTATTAAAAAATAAATAAAAAATCAGATAAATAAATTTAAGAAAAAAAATTATGACTATATCATTTTTTCTCTAATATTTAATTCTTTTTAAGATAGAAATCGAAATAATGAATTTTTGTACCATTTTCTGCATAATTTATACATATCATAAAATATCTAACGAATAAAATATCTGAAATTGAAATTACATTGGTATCTTTAAAAAAAAAAACAGAAAATTCAAATATTTTGTTACGTTTTATATTTTATTTCATGCAAAATTATTGAAAACAAAAAGCTATATTCGAGCTTTATTATTTTTAGTACTTGAAATGAAACACAATTGGGAAATAATAGCTTTCTATTGAAACAAGTTATTTTTTATACTGTCAGTTATGCTAAAGACTATCTGCTCTCATATAGTAACTTTATAAAAAAAGTGTTTCATTCTCTGTTATTATCTTTTTTTTTTTAATCGCCGTAGCCGTAAAACTTGTTACATTTAAATTATTTTAGTAAAAATTTATATGATCAACATAATTATCTTAAGACTATGAAAAATTTTTAGTGCTGAAAAAACATATCTGTG
Source organism: Hybos culiciformis (assembly GCA_964007475.1). Taxonomy (NCBI): domain Eukaryota; kingdom Metazoa; phylum Arthropoda; class Insecta; order Diptera; family Hybotidae; genus Hybos; species Hybos culiciformis. The sequence continues at coordinate 92,126,890 of OZ023274.1, read as the reverse complement.
GCACCTATATTTTCTGTAAATTCCTTACAGTTGATATGTTTAAGTTTATAGATCGAACAAATTTATGATTTTAGCAAAATTATAGCTGATTCTTACTGGAAAAATAAATTACATACTCTAAAATATCTCTTCAATATGCGAGACAAACATTTCAGAAACTCATTTTGTATGATATTGTATTTTCTGTAATTTATTCTCAGCTAGAAAAAACAATTATTGTAATATTACATCTATTGCTGCTTATATATGACTGCAAGTAATAATGTTACGAGGTTTGAGGAAGGAACAAAGTGGTGCTTCAAAACACACTATACATATTAGATTTAAAATGTTTTCAAAATAAATTTTGTTTGAATTTACATAATCTGGTATTCTGCAACTTTTCAATACTCAAATATTGGATAATTTCTTATCGTTTTATAAATTAGATAGATAAAATTTAACGTGATTTGAATAAGCTAAATAGCTAATGTTGTATACAATTTCTTTAAATAAAGCAATATTCATATTAACAAATACATTGAACTTTGCATACATTATTTGTACATATTGTACAAACATTTCTAGAAAATAATTAAGTAGAAAAAGAAAAACAAATTATTTTTATTCAAACAATGTGAATCCTTCATATTGAATTTAATTCAAGGTCACGTTCTTTTTTTTTGTAACTATATAGGCAAATATTTATGTTATTTTTATTAGTTTTGCGAATTTGTACCATGACTATGAATGCAATCTTAATTTTATGGTTAGAAACAATAAAAGCACCTATGATTCAATAATCTGATGGAAATTTATGTAATAGTATAAAATAGAAAAGTATGTAACATACACGAAAAATAGATGAATCATTAGACTGACTCCCTGGTTTAACTTACTATTAAATTCTTTAGTTTTTTTTTTATTTATTTTTATTTATTATGTTATACGGTTTTAATAAGCGAATTTGTATGCTTGCTTAACCTAATGAAATAGCACTCTTTTCCTTGTAAAATAGCACAATTTTCCTTCCGTCATCCTTAAAAATATCGCTTAATCCAGATTATTTTATTTTGTACTATTTCACTAATTTAACATTTCCTGGAATTGACATTAATTCAATAATTTTTTTTTCGATTATTTCATTTAATTAAAATCTTTTTTTTGAAAATTTGTCAAATCAAATTGTATGATGATTACCAAATAAGTTGTAACACTTGTCAATATCTGAAATAGAATTGGAGTGCTTATTTTAATAACAATTACTAGAAATTCGCACGTATTTTGTTTTTTACCGAAGTTATGAGTTTGTAGTTCAAATCAAAAAATCCCGCAGCTGTGAAATTAGTATTTCTGTGTAGAATTTCCAGAGAAAATGTCTGTAACTAAAATGGATAAAGAGTTAGAAGCATTCAATTTAAAAAAATTATTAATCACATAAATATATATATAATATACCACTTGAAACAGTTTTCGACTCTCACAGCAGCCTTGAATAGAATGTAAAATAATTCCTGTTTCATTCATCTGCAAAATAATATCAAATAGTAAGCTCTTGTAATAAAATAAAAATGAATATGACTTTCTAGATGTTACAAACTTTCTAGATGTGACTTACTGAATCTGTAATACTGTTGCAAATTGCTGCATTAATGTACAAGGTGCCAATTTGAATAAAAATCCAAATAATAGTACAAGCTTTCTGAAAATCATTATATTTCAATGAGTTGCTAACAAAAAATGAGTAAACATTATAAGATTGAATTGTGATTACAGCAAATGATGTAATTGTTATCAAAACTAAATGTAGTGAAAACATTTTCATTATTTTCCTTGATGCTTCACTTATTTTCCCGTATGTTTTAGATAATTTTTTCAATGTATTAAAAATTTCTGATTCCAATGTTGAATAATTGCCATTTTCGGTATTATTATTATTAATTATTTTCATTTCAATTTTTTCCTCTTTAATTTCAGAATAAGATAAAACTGGCATTTTTTCAAAAGTATTATTATCAATTTTTTCCATTGTTTTTAATGACAATTTATGCAATTTCTTATTCACATAATCGTATTTGCATTTTATTAATAACATTAAATTATAAAATTGAAATTCTTTAAAAATTATTGAAAATATTGGGAAAAAACAGACAAACCAAAAACATGAAGACCATAATCCACGAAATTCTTTTTTCATAACAAAACAATTCATCATAGAAAATGTAAATGTTATCGGTGTAAGTACTGTAAATTGTAAGAATAATAATTTTCTTTGCCGGCCGTAGCATATTTTCAAACCACAATCTTCCAAAGTACGATCAATCTCCTCAATAATTGAAATTAAATTTTTTTGTTCATTCAGTTTTATCCATGAAGAAATTACGCTTATTAATCCCAGCATATAAAGTGAAAAAATTTGAGCCCATCCTGTTATATATGAAATTTTTGAAAATTCATTTTCTTTGAGTGAACTCTCATAGCCCAACATTTTAATTCCATAAATGAAACCAACTGAAAGAATGATTACAAAATTTATTAATAAAATTAAAGTACTTACAATCTATGGCGCGAAGGGAGTACATCATCATGTATAATTGTAAAAAAAGTTCTGTTTTTGTTCAAAAAATATTTCATATAAATTTTCTTATACACTTATTACATTTCTAGAAATTTGCTATAGTAACTTGGATAAAGCAAAGCTTTATTAGTTTAATGGTAATGACACTCAAAGAAATAATGCAATCAAAACAACAAAAAGTTGCTTCAATTTAAAGTGAGATTTCTTCGCATTGTCCCTACAGAGAATTATTCGATTTGAAAAATAATGGTAGTTCATTTCAAAATCGAAAGCAGAAATTAGCAAGTATCTTTCGAAATGAAAACAAAATAATTCAAGTAAAAATTAGTTAAATTTACGTATAACAAAGTTTATTACCCCAAAACCAAAAACCTTTCAAATTCATCAGCAAAAACACCGCAAATACAAAAAAGAAAATGCTAGACTCAATTTTTTTTTTTATTTATTTATTTTTTTTTTTTTTTATTATTTTTTTTTTTTTTATATTTTTGTTATTTTTTTATTAATATTTTTTTTATTTTCTTTAATTTTTTATTAATTTTTCTTTTATATTTTTTTTATTTTTTTTTTTATTTTATTTTATTTTTTTGTTTATTAAATTTTTTTATTTATTTTATTTTTATTTTTTTTTATATTTTTTTTATTTTTTTTTATTTTTTAAATTTTTTTAATAATTTTTTTTATGCCCGCTTGTAGACTCGAACCAATGTCCTAAACATTGCAATCCACCAACTCTGCCACTGAGCTATGAACTGAATTTACGACAATGTGTAAAATGCAAAATATAATAAAATGATTGAAAATAAAACAGGACTTACTTCATTTCAATCTAAAGTTATTCATTTTATGTTATTGCAACTAAAAACATTAATTTGAAGAACATAGTTTCATTAATGCAAGGTAAAATGAAAGCAATAGCAATTCAAATAAAGTAATAATTTTTCTTTTGAAAGCAAATATTTGAAGTCCTAAAATAAGGACAGGTTTTCAGTCTTAAAATTGTCTGTAAAGTTGGTATTTCATTTTGGAACTTCATTTAGGATGTCTTCAAATAAAACAACAGATTTTGACTTCAAAAGTATCAATTACGGACAAAAATTGAAATGAAGTACAATTGCTTTCGATTTTGATTGCATTTTTTTTTTGAGTGGACAGAGCAATAATAATTATTTAATTAGTCAATAGGTCATTTAAGTTAAATGAATTCAATAAAAAGGCAGAAATTCATAAAAAGTACATTCCTATTTCAAGTTATCGAAAAAACGTATATGCTGAGAAAAAGTATGCAAATTTTAAGCTTATTCGACATAATGTAAAAATTATTTTAATTTATGTAGAAACTTTATAAATACATACATCATTTCTAGAAAAACAAAAACAAAAGAAAATTAATCCTCACAGTTCTTATAAAAAGGCAAAAAAATAAAGAAAAAGGAGCCTCTAGTTCTCCAGTAATATTATCTTATGGGATATTGGTTTCAAATTAAGAAAAATATTATTCAACAATGTACATTATAAATATTTTAAATAAAAATTTAAATCCTATGCAAGGTCTACGATATGGGTTGAAACATTTATACAACTTTGATTTTTCCTTTATAAAAAGGCGGCAAGAAGCAATAATGAAATAATAATTTTCATTAATGAAAAATATGACACTTTGAATATCCATTATCATCCCATGGGAAAAACTATTGTATCTAATAAATATCATAAAAATATTTATACATTTTATTTTAGTATATTATTATATTAGAGAGTCTGTAGAAAAGTTTTTATTGATAAATTAATAATTTTTTATTTAGTGAAAAGTTCAAGTACTTTATCATAATTACTTTTATCTTTTTGTAATTACAAATTTAAATTTATGAGATATTTTCATTAGATATTAGTTCCTTTATCAGTATAGTAACTAATCAACCGATGACTAATTCTTAGTTCTAAAAGGTGCTTGCTTATGTGCACTTTAGGTTCAATCTCTTGTTTTTAGGTCATACAAATTTTTTCTTCTTCAGATCTGACCCAAGTGCAGTATTTTGTAATTTTCCACACCTGTTGTCTAAGAAATTAGTTTTACTAAATTTATTCTACAGATAATCAAATAGATTAAGAATTTTATATTTTTCGTATTACTTGTATCAAAGGATTAAGTTTACTATACAATGTGAAAGAATTGATTGTTGTTACAACGAACTATGCACGCACACAAGAAACTTTACTGAGTTTATTTTCTGCTTGAAGTTATTTTTGTTATAAAAGTTTTGTTAATTGATTTTTTAATTAAATTAATGCATTTCAAAACAAGCAAAAATAAGGAAATTAAAATGTTTAAATTTTAACTGTCCGGCATCATAATTCCAAGAATAATAAAAATTTATGTAAATTCATTTTCATTTATTGCGCACATTTTTACTGAGTTATACCTTGAATTTTTTGATGATTTGCATTTGTGAGAAATCCTTACTTTTTTATAATGTAAATTGTGGAATACGGCCGAATTTTCGTTTATTGAGCATTATTTAGAATGTTGATTCAACTGGTTTTCCAACATATTGATAGAATTGCGACAGATAATAAACTGAATTGAAAAGTTTCAATATTACTAAACTTTTTTCTCAACTTCCAGGAACTGCCACAAAATATCAAAATTATTTTAAACTTGAATTAAATTTTGAGTTGGCCTAGTCTAGTTGAATAAAGGTCTAACTATTCTGTAACATACTTTATAAGTTTGGAAAATTCATTAGATTAACTGCGTTTATATTTAAACTTAATGGCAAATTTAATTTCACTAATATCACAGCTTCACAAATAACTCAATTCCTCACTTATTATAATTATAATTAATTTTTTTTTTAATTTAATTTTAATGAGATATATTCAAATCATTAAGTACAAACCTCCACATAAAAGTAATCCAATTATTGATAAAATAAAAGCAATAAAATCAAATTTGAAAATTGTTTTTTCATTTTCTTGTATTGTATTCAAAGGACAAAATCCCAAATATTTTGCCGTTTTAAAAAAAGGATAAATTATAAAGAAAATATTATTAACTGGATAATTTTCAACAAAAATAGTTGATAACATTTTGTTTAAAACTTTTAATGTAGTCATTTGTCCGAAAGCGTTCCGGTTAATAATTTATTATCAACTTGATGATTTCTAATCTGATATAATACTGAAAAATTTGATGTAGAAAATTCTTGTAAGAGAAAATTGAACTTGAAACAATAAAATTATTCACAGACTTGCGCAACAAGAATTTTCCATCTTATCAAAATCAGGTTTAATTGAACAGAAAATATTCTATTAAAAAACTTTATAACATTTCTTTCTAGAGTTCGTTATTATTTTAATTTATCTTTTTTTTACGAAAAAACTTTTAGATGGATGATTGATATTACACCCAAAATGAGTTGTTTTTTTTTTAAATAAAAAAATTATCTTTAAAACTTATAATTGGGATTCACAGACATTTGTCGTTAGAATTAGAACATATAATTTTACTGGGGAACTAAAAATGTATCTCAACCCAACCACTCGTACAAGTTTTTTGTACATAAAAGATAGTTTTTTTACTGTCTAAGCTATTTAGACTCATCATTTTCCAATTGACAGACTGCCGCCATCTGGCCAGTACTGAAACTTTTTTATAATCATTTATTGAATTATTGTTAATCGAAATCTAATTTTCATAATGTAAGTACTTCACAGCTGTATATAATTTGATTTTGTGAAATTAAAGTTAATTGAAAAGATATGAATATGCTTGGTTTCAGATTCCTTTTTTTTTACTATAAAATTCTGGAATTCAAAATAAATACAAATATATTCTGATAATACGCATAAAACTCAGATAATTTGCGGGAAATCCACTCGATAAAAAAATATAATTTAATTATTTTTATCTAAGTAGATAATGTATTGTTAATCATAGTAAATATTTATGGGGCAAGTGAACTTTTATGCTCTTGATAATTATGTTGAAATAATGTGGTATTTACGATCAATTAATGAAAATCACCGTGCACAAATATATAAATTGGTTATGAATAAAAAATAATTAATTTCTAATTTTTTTCTTCAAAAACGGTAAGCGACATCACATTACTTCTGTTTGTTAAAAAAATAGTAAAAATCATGAATAAATTTTATTTACAAATTTTTTTTATTTTACAATATATTATTTTTACTCTTTTCACAATAAAAACTTTAAAATTTTTTATAAGAAAGCTTCAATATACATAATTTTAAAATAAATATACATAATTATGAATCAAAGAAAATTTATGTTCCTTACCTTATGGATTTTCTTATGTATTTATTTTCTTAAATATTTCGTAAGTCTTATTCATAATTTTATTAAAATTTATTTAGAAATTAAAAGAACATTATCAATTTACACTTGGACTTGACCCTCTTGCTACTAGTTCGACTATAACATTTCAAAACTCAATTGTGCAAAAGGCCTTCTTAATTAAATTAAAAGATTTTAGAATATTTATATTATAGAAGGATAATGTGTAAACTAGTATTCTATGATGAACTTGACTTTGAAATGTACTTCAAAATTTTTAAATAAACTTAAAAATTTTAAGTAACTCTCAGAAAATTCAATGATTTTAAGATTGTTTCTAAAAATTTATTTATTTTAATTATTAAAGGATTAAGAAAGGATTAAGAAAGGGTTAGAATAACAAAGTGAAGTTATTTTGAAAGTTTTTGTTACTTATTCATTAAAGGAAAATAATCTTCCAAATAAACATTTACATAGTGCAATATCTAGTTTCTAAAATGTCAATGGAGATTGAAGAATATGTATAATTATATACAAACATCTGTCAAAAACTTCGGATACAAAATTTATAGTAGACAATATCTACATTCTGATCTTATTTACAATAAGTTTTTTAAGTAAATTTTCAAAGAAAAACTAAAATTATAAATTTAAATAAAAAATCTAAAAATAAAAACTCAAAAATTGTGGCACTATTCAAAATTTACACAGTTTCAAAAATTAATTTAAATAATTTTTTTTAATTAAACTTAATTTCTTTTATTTTGTCTAACATTCATAATTCCTAAAAAAATTTTTTAAAAAATAATTTAATTATTTAGATTTCTATATTCGGTCGGAATTAATTGAAATATTTCTATCACTTTTATTGTCTGATCATTTATGATTTAATTTAACAGTACGTTGAAATAAATTAGAATGTGAAGAATCAGAGTCGTCTTGAGTTTCTTCTGAGCTTGTTGACAGCATTCTTTCAACAATACCACTATCGCTGATGCTAACATTTTCTAAATCCTCTGAGCTGGCATTATCTTCCGCGACATTAACAAATGCAGTCGATAGTTCGCCATTCAATTTATTTACAGCATGGGTTCCAATGTCGTACATAAATATCTCTTTGTCATTGTCATTACGGTTTCTAAAAAAATGAAAGATTATTAATTTCGTGGCATTAAATTCGGAAGATGATTCAAACTACAATTATCCTATTTATTCTATTCTATTAGGATTCACTTAACCCTACAATGTCAAGGATTAATAAATAGTGTTACAATTAAATAGAAACAATATTATAATAATAATAAAATAAATCTATTCACACTTACTTGGCAACTAAAAGAACTACACTTTGCAATTCAATATCAGTTTTAGACTCTTTTTCTAACCATTTTTTAAAATTTTCCTTTGTTGGTTTCTTTATTAATAACTTCAGGGTATCGCCTGCAACAAATTTAATTTGTTTGGAATCTATAATATCACGCTCTTGTCTTCCATCTTCGTCACTACCGTATGTGTCAACAGGTGCTAATACTACAACACTGGAAATTTTTTTCCCTCGAAGTTCTTCAGCTTCTGGAATTGGAAAATGTGAACCGCTTACCTTCAATGGCAGATAACGATTGAATTGTTTTTCAGGTGGAATGTTCATTGTTGGCAGAACAGTTGAGTCCGGTTTAACATATTTATCAGTTACACTTTTTTGAGTTTTCGAATCAAATCTAACTACTTTTAAATCAATATTTTGTCTTCTTGGTAAAGTTTTAATTTCCTTTACTTTATCAATTTGCTTCTGTGTTAAATTAATTGTATCTCCATTAGGTCTCACAACATGTAAAACATTTCGAGATTCAGATACTTGAGCACCTCCACCGTTACCGTAAAAATGTGACAGATGCTCTGCAGGTAAGTTTTCCAAATTAATACCACCTACTTTGTCATAATCTAGTATACTAATGTCAGCATTTGCCAAAATTCCAGATGATAAAAGTTGTTGACGTAGTTCATCAGGCACTTCATCTGGTAATTCTGATTCCTTTTGTTTCAGTTTTATATCTTTTTGAACTGTTGGTGCTACCGTAGTTGAAGTTATTGGAACACTTGAAAACACTGTTTTTGTTGTAGTTTTAGTGTACTCATTATTGGGATACTTATTTCTTGCCTGAATTGTTACAAAATTTTCTGCTTGAAGCTGAAATTGTTGAGTTTGTTGATTGCGTTGTCGCTCTAAGTCTCTAAATACATCCGAATGCAAAGTTGAAACACTTCTGTGGTCTTCAGAATTTATTTGAGCTCCAATGTTAGCTTGATTAGACTGTGTGTAAGCTGTTTGAGATTGTTGTCTAAAATTTTGTTGCTCATGACGAGGTTGTGAATTTGGAATTATTTGTGGTTCGCTTCCAATTGAACTCAATTGATTTTGATAATTTGAAACATGCCTGTTAGGCATTGGAGTAACTATTTGAATATGTTGACCGTCTTTTGTGTCAGCATATAGTGGGGCAGTCGTTGAGGAAGGATATTGTTGCTGAAGGGTTGAACTAATGTAATGTTGAGGAGTATAATTGTTAGTATATTGAGGTGTTGAGCTTGATACGAATTGTTGCTGCGCTGGGGATGCTTGATGTATGTTATAGGGATTTGGACTTGTGGGTCCCAAATTTGGTGAGGGAATATCTTTTATTACTTCATTTTTATTCGAATATGTAAGTTGATTGTACTCTGATTTTGAAAGAGATTGTTGATCAACTCCTTGGCGTGACTTTTGATTATATGCTTGCTTTATTTGATTCGGTGGTAAATTCACAAACTCAGTTATGTGTTGTTCAAACTTTGGAACAGAAGAAACTAATTCAGAATCGGTTTGTTGTCCAAAAATCCCTTGAATTGGACCTAAATCATGGTGATTGTGCTGCTCAACATTACTATTTATGTTAGAATATTTATTATAATCGGAATATTGGTGGTTACTATATTTAAGAGGTGCATCCTCTTGCTGATGCTTAGTATGATCTTGTTGATGAGCAGGCCTTGGGTTTGACAACTGCCGATTTGAATTAATTTGCTGACTGAGTTGTTGCTGTTGATTGGTTGCCTGTTGTTGGGTTTTAAAATTTAATTGATACCGATGATTTATTACTGAATGTTGATTGGCTTCATTCTGTTGTACCGAATGATATTTATTTGGCTGATAAGTCGGACTAGTTTGTTGCGATTGGCTGAAGGATTGTTGAGCCACTTTTGGTCGATAATTAAAATAGGTTTGTTGTTGTTCTTGTTGCGGTTGTTGTTGTTGTTGTTGTTGTTGTTTAGGTTGCTGATGTTGTTGCTGATGTTGTTGCTGATGTTGTTGCTGATCTTGTTGCTGATCTTGTTGATGATGTTGTTGCTGATGTTGTAGCTGGTGTTGTTGAATATGTTGTTGATTTTGCTGTTTTTGAGGTTGTTTTTGTTGTTGGTGTTGTTGTTGTTGTGGTTTTTGTTGCTGCTGTTGCTCGATTCCATGAAGTGGAATTGGAATTGGCTTATGATGTGGAATGGATGTTGGTCTAAATTTCACTGGCTGATATTGTGGAAGATTTTGCTGGCTTTGAATGTGTGGAAGGGACGTCGGGAATCTAACAACGTTTTGTTGTTTTAATAAATGAGTTGTTGGTTTTGGAGTATTTTGATTCGGACGTGGATGTTGACTGACCTGTTGATGAAATTGTTGAGACTGGTAAATATCTTGGTGATGTGCATTTTGAGGCTGACGATAGTTATTATTTGTGTGCGTTATTTGATATTGATTAACAAAGCTCCTGAATGGCTGTGAAGGGCCATCTAACGGCAGTTGCAATTTTTGAGATACATAATGTTGAGCTAGAGGAATTTCTTGGCGACGGGGTTCCTGCTGAATATGCGAAGGTAATGGTGGTGGCGGTCCTTGATAATCATCTGGCTTAACATAATTATTAAAACTGTTTATTAATCGGGGCTGGTTGAAATCTTGTCTAACTTCTGCCGATTGTGTCGGTCTTAAAGATGTTGCTAAAAATCTATGATCCACTGGTCGTGGCGACGGTAAACTGAATTGTGGAAACTGCGGTGGTACAAAAAATCTGTGATCATCTTTCAAAAAGTTGGGCTGCTTATGATATTGCTGTTCTCGAGGTTGCTCTTTATTAAGAAAATTATTTCCTGAATTCGGTAATGCAACAACTGAATTAATTACACTTTCTTCATTATGTTCTTGCAATTGATGACCAGATTGAGATTTGTCTTCAGTACCAAACGTAACATGAATTCCACTATTACTGTGATATTGCTCCGAATCTGGATGAATAACTGTTCTGAGAGTTGTGGTTTTCAAAGGTGGTACTGGTGTTGCGTAATGAACAACTTCTTCTTCCTCTTCTTCTTCATCCTTATGATATTGATTAGTTGGTTCCAATGAAGCGATCGGAGTTTCCAAATGTAATTTATTATTTTTATCTTTTTTATAGTTAACATAAAATACTTGGACCTTTTCTTTTTTTTTCTTTTGAACAATTGGTTCTGGTGGCGGCTGATCTACAGTTTCATTTGATTCTTTAATAATTATTTCAATAATTGGTTCTGGTGGTTCAATATATTGTGGATGTGGATAATAGGCATTCTGGAGTTGTTCAAGCGGTAAATGATTTGAAGGATCTGGTATAAAACCGGGATATTCCCCTAAAAAAATTAATAAATTTTTATAATAAGAAAAAAAAAATGTTTATATTTATTTAAATGTTTAGCTCTACAACATTTTATTCTTGTTGTATGATCTGTTATATCTCTATTATAACTTTGTTATACCTCTTTACCAGAATAATAACGTAATTGTTAAGATTAATAAAATATTAATGCTATAACCGGTACTATTTTAAAGAATGGAGATGGAGAATATAAAATATTTAAATAACACTATTTATCACACTATAAATTATACCAAACTGTCCACTGTCATAACCACCATCTTGAGGATAATAAGCTCTTGCTTCAGGATATCCTTCACCTATTCTTCGTCCTATTTGTGGTTGCTGATAAAAATTATATGTTCCAAGATCAAAAAGTGTTCGTTTTCCTCTCGCATCACTTGAATTTTTTATTGATGTTGTTGATAATTTTGTTGATGCAGAAGTTGGTTTACTGGCTGATGTAGTTTGAGTTGAACTGGTTGATTTATTGGTGCTATTTTTAGCAGTAACTGTGCAGGACAATACTACTGTTAAAATCTGAAAAAAAAAAAAAAAATTAATATTATTATTATAATTAAAAATTAAAGAATTGTATTAAAATTTTTATTTGTATATATAGTCCTTTCAAGATTTATTAATACTGCAAGAGTAATAAATAAATGGATGATTTAAAAAAATGTTAGGAGTTTTGTATGGTTAGGCAATATAGATAATTTGTCAAAATTTAAATTCTTATTAAAACAGTTCTCAGTTTCGTGAAATATAAAATACCTATACTTGTACATCAAAACTTTTTACTATCAACAAATATTGCTAAATAAATAAAACAATAATTACATAGTTTTGATTACATATTGAAAAATTTATTAATTGATTTAAAAAAATGTTAGGAGTTTTGTATGGTTAGGCAATATAGATAATTTGTCAAAATTTAAATTCTTATTAAAACAGTTCTCAGTTTCGTGAAATATAAAATACCTATACTTGTACATCAAACCTTTTTACAATCAACAAATATTGCTAAATAAATAAAACAATAATTACATAGTTTTGATTGCATATTGAAAAATTTATTAATTGATCAAATTTTTCGTTGCCCATCAAAATTAATTTTTTTTAAGTTATAAATCATGCGTGATAAAAAAAATATCCCCAATAATTCGATAATTATATCTTCCTTAAGCTCAGTTTTTTTTTTATTAATCAATTCATTTTCAAGTTCACGTAACTTCTTGCGCATATTATTTTAATTATATTTAATAAATTAATTATAACCAAAATAATATCTTAATATATTTTTAATAATTTTATATTGACTTAATTAAGATTAAGAAATTGTGCAACAAAAATATTAATAAAATAGAATACTAATTAACAAAAAAATAAATAAATTTATGATTTTATTCACGAAAATGATTATAAAAACTACTGGAATTAAAAATTTATAATTAAGACTATATATAATAATGCATTTTTGGATAAACAAAAATATAAATTAAAAAAAAACAAATTATTTTTTTTAAATGAATTTATGACAGTGGAAAGTAATTAAATTATATACATATTTTTTTTGCTTCTAAAATATTTTTATAAAATATTTGGGCATAATTATAATATTTAAATTTTTCTTTTTATTGAACTTAATTATAATTTTATAATAGATCTTTTAATAAATTGGTTTTGGTTAAGATATGCTCAAGAGCATCGCTGTGTCGCAATTATATTTGTTTTAGTTCAACGAATGATTTCTTTAAAAATAATTGAAGTCTAAGTAAAAAAAATAATTGAGAATTTTAATTCTTAAAGCGCGGGTCAAGCTAATAGCAATAGTTTACCTAACTAGCAGATTATTCTTGTAGAGTTACTAGAATACATAAGCTTTCTACTAAAAGAATCGAATTATCTTATAGAGCTAATTTGCTAGTTGGCTAATGAAGTATTATATCAATTTCGTTTATTTATATCTAAATGTCTTAGGGAATTATGTGATGATCATAAAATTCATATATAACAATAAATCCTGATACCAATTTTTTTTAATTAATAAAATTTGCATAAATAGGTATATGTATATAATAAAAATTTTTTTTTGTATTCAACATTAAATAATAAATATTATTTATATATTGAGGTCAATGTGAAGTTAATATATATATTTCAATAAGTTTCTCCAGGACATTTCCATATTTTTTTTTTATTTAATTATTTCTCCTCATATCATCTTTCAATTCATAAGTTACAAAATAATAATAATATGAATTACAAATTCGATAATAATTTACATTCATACGATTTCTCCTAATATACCGACCAATTTAAAAAAAAATTATTATAAAAGTATTTATATGATTTGCATATTAAAAAAGGCATATATAACTATCATTTAAAAAAACTTTACGCTTTTTATAGATTTTTATTTTTTTATTTAAGGGAATTGTGTGTGACGCATTTTATTTTTTTTTTCTTTATTTGTAAAACATATTTAATATACGTTTTGCATAAACGCATTTAAATTTTATTCCAGGTATAAAATTTATAATTTGTATGCAAATCTTCCGCCTGCATTGGAATTATTAATAAATTTCAAGTTTGAATTCAATAAAATGCAGAACTATTGAATTGAATTCTGCAAATTGAGTGTAAAATTTTCATTTCTTTTACAATGAACCCCAGAAAAAGAACCAAATTTTTTTTTTAACTTCATTGCAGTAGAAAATTAAGTTTTTTATAAGTTTGACAACTTTTAACAACATTAAAAAAAAAACAGCATTCGCAACATTCAATGAGCGATTGAAATGGAGGAAAACGTTGAAACGAATATTAATTCATATAGTCTGTTCTCAAAATTCGTATAATGTACTCTTAAATGAATTGTAGTAGGTTTACAGAAGATTAATTCAGTTAATCATGGGGCTCCCGCGCAATAGCAACTTTTTTTCAGGCAATTAAAAACTTCAGTATTAAAAAGGTTGCTAAAACTAAAACTTTAAAAATAAAACTGCTGTTCAATATTGTGTTTTGATAGTTTCAGAGAACATACGGCTAAAATTTTTAATCAATTTCGAATGTATTGAAAGCTATGACAAGAAAATTTATAAGACCGCAACAAAAATAATTTTTTCAATCGGTTTTATTTCATTTTGAAAAATGAAATTAGCCCTTTGTCAAAATTTTCTTTTTTGTCGCGGTATTGGAAATTCTCTGATTAAAAAATTGTTCCGAACTAGTGCACGGGAGGTATTAGCGTGAACACTTCGTGTACAAATTCGATTGTAACTTAAAAAAAAAAATTACATTTGCAGATTTTAATTCAATAATTTATTAACAAACAAAATTTCTTTTTTTCCCATTGAAGGAAGCTTTAAAAGAAAGTTAATCATATTTTTGATTACGTGTTTTCTTAAATTGAAATATAAACATTCCAAATTGAAAACTTATTGAATTTTTAGTCATTGTAAATCTTATTAAGGTTTGTTTCACAAACAGAATAATAAATAATAAAAAAATTACATATTAATAAATGAAATCCTTTTCTGTAGCCTGAAAATTTGTTCAACATCAGATGAGAGTTGAGGAATGATTATAGACAATCAAAACCGTATAGAATTAATCCAAAAAAAATATATAGTTTTTTTAATTACATTTAATACATTTAAAATAGCTAAAAAAAAAAACAAAGTTAAATTTAAGTATTTTTATGTTTAAGAAATAATACTCAAAATAAAAATGCATTTAAATTATCTTCGGTTAGAGTAAATGTACCGAAACCGTTGAAAATATGAAAATTAATTAATATACATACACTTATTATATATAACTAATGACGAGTTAAAATACATAAGCAAGCATAATTATGTTCAAATTACCTAGCTATTAATAAAAATCAATTCAATTTCACAAATTAATTTTCCAATTAATAAACGAAAAAAAAAAAAAAAAAATTACGAGCAATTAAAGAAAAACTCGAATTTGATAATATAGTTATGTTTTATGTATAAAATATTCAAAATCAATTTCAAAGTATATACATTCATCATTAAATACAAAAATCGAATAAACATAATTTATCGTTTTTTTTTAAGACCAATATGCAATATAATTATAAAGATATCATTTCTATTAATTTGATATTGTGTGATATTGCGTATCGTTGCCTGTGTATCAAATAACTTTTGTGGAATAAAAAAACGTAATAATAAGAAGACAATAAAAATTGAATAAATGAATAGATGCACAAATAGTTAAATATGAATATATACTGTTGAAAGAAAATACAGAAATTTTAGCGGAAACTACATAAAACTGTATATATACATAATATACGACTTCACCGCATGATAATTATTATGACTAAAACTTACATAATTCTGCTTTAATTAGCTAAATATCAATTTACATAACTCAATTCAGAAGTTTCAAACTGTTTTTTAAATATAAACATAATGAGATGTTAAAACAATAAACTTGTCAACTCTATACCTTTTAAACATGATGTACTCATATATTTACCACATAATTTATCATTTTAAAATATATTCTTTAGATTAGATTGATCTGGAGTATTTCAAAAATTTAAGTGTATCATTAGTAGCATATTTTTTTTAATTTAAATTTCACATTAGACCTGACGAGGAAAGTGTTAAAACCTCGTCGAAAGCAAATATAAAAATTTCTAAATTAAAAATAGAAATATCAGTAAATATATGTAAATATGGTCTGTCAGATATATTTCCAACATTTTTTGATTATTGAAAGCTACTGAAAATTGCTGTAATATATAAAAGTCAACAACTAACAATTATATATATACTTTTACTTTTAAAAAGAGCCAGCAATTTTATATTTTTTCATCAAACAGTTCGCTCGTCAGTTACGCAATAAAATTAATTTTCAACTTTCCAATATTGCATTTTTTTTTTTCCATTATAGGTATATAAGTATATTTTTTTTTGCCGGAAAATGTTAAAAATTAAAAAAAAAGTATTCACAGAAATGGACAATTTATTCAATTTTTATAATGCAGCCGAATGCTACAAACAGCCAATAAACTAAAAATAAGAAATAATAAATCTATTTGTTAAAGACAAATCACCAACAGGATATTGTTCGCATTGATTTACATTGGGCATATAATTTAAAAGAATATAATAAAATAAATATGTATACAATAGATATTAAATTAAATATTTTTATTTTAAGCTTAAAATGACGCAATATCTTGCCGATATGAACTGCTTAATGATTAAATCAAAAAATTAGTGACCATGCTCACTTTTTTAATTTTTTTTCAAATGAAAACTGTTAAAAGTTGGCGAAATTAAAAAAAAAACATTAAAAGGTCCTGATTTAAATACTAACTTTTATGTAGACTTAATCAATATTAGTCAATTTAAATGCGAGTAATTTTCCAAAAATAAAAGAAACCTAATACTATACAGAATTCCACAATGTCTTTGTACATTGAAAACGCTGAATTAAAATTAAAAGAAAATTCATGCTATCCCAAACATAATACCATAATTTATCTAATTTTTTGTCCTATGATGTTTAACAACATTATTGAATTTCCGAAAAGTAATGCAAATATAAGCCAAAAACTTGATTTCATTTCATCTTCATTAATTTTCTTATATCCAAATACAGAATGTACATACTTTATAATTGAATTTCAAAAGTAATAAAAATGAAATATTAATAAAAATGCATATATACATTGGAACTGCGTTCACTTAATAAAATTTATAATATAATTATATTTTTAATAAAACAATAATAATTTCGCAATATTGTGTATATGCATTATTACAACTTACATTATATCATTATAATAAATATTATATATATATGTACAACATACATGTACTGTACAGAAAACATATTAATATACAAACATATTTATTTTTTTTCGGGCAATCAAGAGTGAAAGGTAAAATATAATTTGAAGATGACTCGTTTTACAAGATAAATCAAAAACTTTTCCTTCTAAGCTTTTTAAAATCCATGCAAAAAAAAAACTAAAATAAATAAATTTTTCGCAATCGATTGTAAATAAATACATGATAAATATTTTTTTTTTTTTTTTGAGTTATGATGTTTTATGTAAAATTGAGCTTTATGTAAAATTGTAATATTTTTTTTGCTGTATACATAAATACCATAATGATTACATAACCATGTGTCACTAGCCACATACTTTTAAAAAAAATTTATAAAATTTATAATTCCTTAAAAAATGGTATTAGTGAAGATTTTGAACTTTAATTATAGAAGAAGAACCTTAATTTTCTTCTTGGTTTAATTTGATTGCAATAAATAAGACTGATACATTATTTCTTTGTAGAAAACTGTGACAATTACATCTTCAATGCATGATCAATGCTAGAGTGTATATATGCAATCGTTGTCGATTTTTTTCATTAGCAGAATTTCGTGTTTTTTTACCATTCCTTTCTTTAAATCCACATTCCTTTTTAAGTCCACAATTCTTCTCTTTAAGTTTAAAAAACATTAATTTTTTTTTGTCCTCTATAATATCTAATCCAAAAACCCATTCATTACTTTGAAAAAAAGTTATTATGGCTTTTTGAACTTATTTACTTTATTTTGATAATTATAAAAACTAAACTTAATCAAAAAAAAATTTTTAGTTTTAATAAAAGCAAAGCCCTCAAAAATCTTGATTTTCGTTTAATGTTTTAGCACAATAATCCAGAATTCGGGCACACTTCACAAAAAGTAATTAATTAACAGAATAAATAATAAACTCTTTCAATTCATTTCTCTTCATTTTTAATTCATATTATTTTCTGGAAAATCATTTTTTTTTATTAATTAAAATGATGAGTTGTAAAAAAAAAAAAAACAATTTTCTCGTTCAACAAACTAAAATATTTTAAATAGAAAATTTTTATTTCAATGGAAAAGAATTAAATGAAAAAAAAAATTATTTTTTTCATTTATTCGATTCCTTTTACTTTTTGCATTTTCATTTTAATCAAGTTTTACGTAATTTATTTTGAAAAAAAAAAAAAAAACAAGAAAAAATATCAAAAAGATTCCGCATTTGATAAAAATTTAGTTATTTTTCCTTTCATAAATTTATAATGAAAACTATTAAATTTTTTTTAATTAAAATTCACTAACAATAGTGACCATTAAATTTTGAATTTAAAATGCATTTTCCCTATTTTTTTTTTTTTTAATAAAACTTTGGATTAAAATTATTTTCGTGTTCAACAATTTTATATTTGTGTTATCATTTTTATGACCGGAATCCCTTAATTAATGAAATATTTCATCCGAATGAGTATAGTGTACACATTAATAGCAGTGCTTAGCTTTTATTGTTTTTTTTATTTAATATCTTTAAAATTGATTTCAGTTTTATATATGTCTTCCATAGAGGGATCTTTTATCCAACTTTTCTGACATAAAATAAAAAAATGTATGCATGGATAAAATTTGTTAAAATTTTTTGGATACCTTATTATAATAAATCTTCTGAAAAAATCTTCTAAATAAAATATTATTAGGTACTTCAACTAAGCTCCGGTTAGCAGTATACTATTAAACTCAAAAAAGGTTTCAATTATTTCTAAGTTTCTACATGTAATTCAATATCAATATAATTATTCATTTTATAAATTCAATATCATGATAAATCAATCATTCAAAAGTAATTGTATTAAATTAAAAACTGTTGATAATGTATTCAAATTTTCAACTATACATATTTTAGTATTTAACAAATCGTCGACAATTCATCAAATAATTAAAAAAAATTTTTTAACATGTACTTATGTTGCTGGATATTTGCTCATCTTTAAATTCAATTAGTTTCTTTAAAAAAAAAATACCAAACATAGGTACATTCACCACTTTACAAAAAGGAAAGTGTTATAATATTAATGAAACCAAATCAAAATGATCTAAAAAGTCCAAAATATACATGACTTTTGAAGCACAATATGTACACTTGTAAGTGTTATAGCTGTTGAATTATAATTTAAGTTATTTATTGAAATTAAGTAGAGATTATGATAACAGACAATAAGATGAAGTAGATTGGAAAAAGCATTGACAAGCAGACTAAAAATAAACTTATTAATATGTGTAATCTTGAACTGAATACACCAAAAAATCTTCTTTTTGCATTTATTTCGCCAAAGCTTTAACTTCCCACGTTTTCTATATTTGATACATAATATATTATACATGCCTATATGTACGTTTGTATTATATTTTTATTATATATATTTCGCAGTACAGGAACTACACTCATTTCGTAGTTAATGAGAATATTATTTATAAAATAAATACAATATTACCTGCAAAAAACAAAATTCAAATGGAACTACTCTACTTCAAGATGTTACACAATTTATTCACATGTTTACGTGTGCAGATTACTTTTACAAGTATAATAAATAATGAATGGTTTTGTTTTTTGCAAATAAGATTCAAGAAAAATCTTTGATTAGTAATATTCCTTGAACTTATGATTTAAAGGGACAAAAGTTCACAATTCTATATTCGAAATTAATTTAATATCTGAAGGAAGTTAATTATATAAAAAAATTCAGTCTTGCAAAATTAATAATTTGTTTAGCAAACTTGATCCTAACTCTACATATATTTAGCTTAGATATATTGTTTTAATTTGCAAATCTTTCATAGTTTATTGGGTTATGCCCTATATAAATTAATACATGAAACGAAAATTTATAATTGAAAATAAATAATTAAGGAATTAAGTTCAAATTTTTCGCGCCAAACAAGCTCGGATAGTCAACACATAAACTTTTATTAATCAGTGAAGTAAACCAGCACACTACTAAAAAATTGTTAATAAATATTTTAACTTTATTTACCAAATTTTACAGCTGATTTTACTTTAAATTTAAAAAAAAAAAATTAAATTCTTAATAAAAAAAAATTTATTTCCGCACCGCCAATATTGATTAAACTTCAAAATATATTCCGCTAGTATAATCATTAATTACAAAATAAGATTAATCCGTCATATTTTGACTGTCTGTAATATATTAATTTCACTTTCTTCAAAAATTTTTACTATTTTTATTCTTAATTTTTTGTTTTTCTTGTAATAAATCATAATTTTACATGTATTCCTCATTTGTTTTTTTTTTCCTTTTTTTTTTTTTTTGGTAATTAATACCATTTTAAGAAGATCATTAAAAAATAATAATAATAATAATAGTATTTGATAGCTCTTTGATGTTTTTTTTACGTATTTAAAAATAACTTAAACAACAATAGAATTCCCAAGATTATTATGAAATTGATTGAATCTATATTCGACAAGTGAATTTGTTATGTTGTTTTTTTAAATCTTTCTTCTATATAAATATGAGAAGATTTAACAGTGCTTCGTGAGTATAGATATTTGTATTTTTTTTTTTAAAACAACTCTTAGCTTCAAAATTTGACAAACAACCATGAAAAAACATCATCATTTCAAATGAAAAAAAAAACTCATTTATTTTTATTATAGCGTACATATAGGTACATAGAATTTATGAATTAATTATTTTGAATTGAAGCATTCAAAATAATCGGAAAACTTATTTCTTAAAATTAAAAACAAATAAAAATTTATATGGGTATTATGTTTTTGATGAAGATATTTTACTTCAAAATGGTGTTCAGAACATAAAAAATAAAGAGTTCTACAAAATATTTGAACAAAGTTTTGGAAATTATAGATTTTTGGTATTAATTCCTGAAGAAGCAATCGATAAAAGTTATGATTCAGAAATAAATTTCTAAACGATTAAAGGCAGTATCTAACCATTTACACATACAAACATGGGAACGACTAGTAACTGAACTGGTTTAAAATAAAAACTTCGGGCAGTTATAATGCTGGTTGAAAAAACAGTATCTTCTTTATTGAAGAACAAATCGGAAATTATATCACCAACAAAATAATATGATTAATACATAACAATAAAAATATCTTTTTATTGTACATATATTCCCGATTTTTTTTTTTAACTTTTTTTACTTTAATAAATGTATAAATATGATACTTTTATAATTCGATAAACATTTTTTTTTCTTACATTTTAATTTACACTATTCTTTTATTTATGTACAATTAACATAGAAATAACCTAAATATATAACATATATAATTGTAACGACCAAAAATTTATAATTTCTATTTAATAACAATAACGTATGAAAATTGTAATACATTATATTTATATTGTATAATATTTTTCATAGGAAATAATCAGACTTTTTTTAAGCACGCCAATAAAAAAAAATATAATAATAATCTACCTTTTCATATATGTATAATCTGAAGTAAATTCACCCGTATTTATGTAGCCCAATTATTAAGGATGACGGAACTTTAATTCATTACATATTATTGTTTTTCTTTTTTTTTTGTGTTAATAAAAAAAAATTCAGACATGAATTAGTATTATCGCTTCCTATAGTTTAAAAAATAAAAAACAAGCCTGAGTCAACATAACATAATGTGCAATGTGCATATACATATAATGTTTATAAGTAAAGTATGTAAAAAAAATTTAAATTATAATTTTGCAATAATGTCTTGACATCATTTACTTTCTCTCTCTCTGCGGGAGTGAGATTTTATTTATTTATCATTTAATTTGCATTATTACTTCAAAATAAAGCATAACGCCCACATAAATAACGCAAAAAATTTGTACATTTGAAATAAATATGTTTGAATTTATTCAAATTTTATAACTTAATTACAGTAGAAGTATACTCTAAATAGGCTTTCGGTGAACTTATCTTAAATTGTTCCAAAAAATTATCTATTTATTATTATCGGCATAAAATAAAAAAAATTTGAAGTGACATAATTTCGCAGTATAATCAAAAATCACTTTCAAGGATTGTTAATTTTGCAATTTATATTTGTCAGATATACCTAATACTCACGTGATAAGTTATTTTCTGTAACAAAATTCCCAGTCTTACATTGATTTTAATTTTGAAATAAATTTCAGTCAAATTTCAACACACTAAAATAAATACAATTGATTACCCCAACATTTAATTATCACATATTTTAATTACCACTAATTTAATTACAGTACGTGTACCTGTTCCACGTCTTACATTTTATATGAAACATTATAATTGAATAAAGCAAAAAGCATATTATACGTATTGTCAATTTTTATGCTCAACGAATTAACTAAAAGACATTAATTAAATTCATCAATTGTAAAGTTAAATTATTGGAATTAACAATATTTTTTGAGAGAAATGAAAGGTTTCATTTTTGTTTTTTTTTTTTAGCACAGACAGTAAAGAAAATTATATTTAAGTTTTTTTTATTACTATATTGTAAAATTGATTTATTTTTTTTAATATTGTTAAAATCACAGCATTACGTAGGTACACTGAAAAAGCAGATAGATCAGTGTTTCCCAACTTTATTTCATTCATGGTCCACTACAACACCTCGAAGATTTTGAATGCCCCCCTACTCTGAAAAAATATAACATTACATATATATAAATAAAACGGGAAAAGGTAATACTGTTTTATATTTGACTTTATTGAAAAGATATATGTATCAATGTGATGATGATTGCGCTTTATGTGGGCTTATTATTTATTGGTCTAAATTGTATTAATTTTACCGTAAATCATGGTGATTTTTAGACGATTTCTTTTTTTTGTGACCAAATCGTTTACTGCACTAAAGCCGCATTTCACTAAATATGATTTTATAATTGCCTCCATGAAAATTTCCTTCGCCCCACCGGTGGGGCGTGCGCCGCACGTTGGGAAACACTGAGATTGATGCATTAGTTATTTTTTCTGTACTTCAGTTGATGTATTGTAAATATAGATCAAATCGAACTATCGAATTACTTTAGCAAGATGATGAACAGAGCAAGGAAAAATAGCTCATACAATATTCAATATTAAAACAATATTCGACATAAAAATTGCAGAAACTCATTTCGAAAAAAAAAATTATTTCTTTATAATTTATTTTACGCGGGAGCTATATTTTTTGTCTAGCAATTTTTGATACAATTCATTTGATATACATTTTTGGATAAGTTATCGTAAATTTTAGTTATAATCATTCTGCCATTTTTCATACTAGTTTTTTTTTTCAGTGTATATATTAATTTTTTTTTTGTGCAAAAATGAAGAAGCGTAACCTTTAATTATAATCAGATTTCACTTTTCAATAAGAATGAAAGAAAACTCTTTTTTTAAATATATACTGAGCATATGTGCGTGTAGATAAGGGTTGACCGTCGTATATTCAACAACCAATAATTAAATTAATTTTTTTTTTTTTTTCATAAAAATATTATACACTTGTTATCTTCTTGTTGGGATATGCACTTAATTCACATTTTTTTCAGATAAATAAAAATTAATTGTGATATTAGTGTCATATAAAGCTCAGTGAGCACTTTGCTATGGAAATCAGGATAGGGTTTATTAATAGCTATTGTGACGTTCAACTATAATTTTATCACACTTATATTTCGATATTTTTTATTCATATTTCTTTAGTAATTTTTTTTTTATTTTCAAAAGAATCTATATAAAAAATTCTGTTCAGTTGAAACCTATTCATCGTTTTGTATAAAGGTCCAACTTAAAAAAAATATATATATTGCATATGAATTGCACTAACGAAATGAAAAGTGACATAAATTCAAAATAGATAATACAATCATTAAATAATAATTAAAAAAAAATTAAGTTAGTTTAGTAATTTAATTAAGTTTTCTTGTTTAAAATATAAAATGCCATTTATAAAGGATAAAAACTATACTATACGCATTTTTTTTTTTGTTTACAAATACAGAGTAAAATTAGTGTTAACGAACATATGCTAAACTTACCAATGCAAAAGACTTCATGTTGAAATAAAAATTTTGTTTGTTTTTATTTTTTGTCTTAATTTTATAATCCACTAATTGATATTTTGTTTTGGTTTTGGTATTAATTAGTTATAAAACAATTTTTTTTTTTTATTTATTTATTATTATTATTATTATTATTATATTTTGCTTTCTTTCAAATGAAAGTAAAATTTTTTTAAAAATGAATTTTTAATCATTTAACTGATAAAATATTCCTATTGTAACATAGAAAAAAATATTTTTATTTTTTTTTATTTTAATAACATGATAAAAATCTTATTTTTTTTTTCATCAAATTGGCTAAGAAAAAAAAAACCTTTTTAACAAAAGCATTGACTACCAAAATATTATGTTTTCAAAACAAAAAAAGTATTTCAAAAATTTCACTGACCATCATTTTTATAATAACAAAAAAAAAAAACAAAAAAAAAAGACTCTCATAGACGATTTAAATATATGTATAGCAAACAAATCTCATAAATAAGAATTAAGCGTTAGTTAAAGTATTTAGTGCAGGAGTCAAGGAATAACATATTTGGAATTAACGATTGGTAAATGCATAAAAGAATATTGTTTTTTTTTTCATAATTAAATTCTAAAGTTGGAATATTTATCAATTTTCTTTTTTTTTAACAAATTATAAAATCATCTTAAAAAAAAAACTCTTAATTTCGGCATATATATACACAACTTTATGTTAAATATATTTCATTTATATTTCAAAGATTTAATGTAAATGAACGTTTTAATTGAGAACTTTGATGTGAACTTATCTTAATATATACCTACTTTGTAGTATGAACGGATATTTTTAAAAATAAACGAAAAAAGGTTTGTAACAAAGTTTTCGGAGGGTTAGGATGCAAAAATTTGCTCTGTGAAAGCTGAAATTTATATTGTGTTCGAAATATATCAAGATTTTGTGGGGAAAAAAAAGAAGTGGAATATTTTATTGTGATCGTAATGATAAATGTCTATTATCTGTTGTTACTCAGTTAAAAAAAAAAGAAGAAAACTTATGTGAAAATTCTAGAAGACTTTTTTTAAATCGGCTTCTCAACTATAATAAACTACAAAGAATAATTTTTTTTTCTTTTTCGGTAAATTTGAATTAGAAAAAAAAAATTTAAAAACAAACATAAATACAATCTTGACTTAGATTTGCATAATACACCATTCAAAATATTGAAAAAAAAAATGTCGTAAACTATTCACGTTGAAATTTGGATTTTAATCTATGAAAATTATGAATTTTTTGTTTTGGGTTAAAATATTTCAAAAGGTCATCAGAAAATGTGTGAATCAAATATTGACAAAAATATCTTTAGGACTAATTATTTTTGATTAGTTAATATCTAAACTAATCTAGATGTCTTCGTTCATCAGCTAACTTTATCTTTCGAAATTTATTAATTTATTTGTCTAACATCAGAGACCAATCTTATATTTAAAATTTTTGGAAATCTTACTAGTAGAGCAGGATAGTCTGTTAGTTAAAAAAAAATTTATCACTTTTCATAGTAAAAAAGAATTTGGACATAAATTAAAAGAAATTTTTATAAATTAAACTTTAAAATAAAAACAACATAAATATCCCTGCTGGCAAAGCTTGAGGTATAAAAAATAGAAATAAATTTCTTAAATATCTTAACATCATGTCATTTAGATATTTGTGAAGCACTATTATAAATCATATAGTATAGTGATTAAAACCGCAAGGTATTTTAATTAAATCAATTCAATGAAATTTAATTAGATAGACAATAATGAAAAAGAAGGAAATTAGATAAACCCACAAAACCAAATAAAGAAATTATTATTTGAAAAAAAAAAAAAAAGGTTTATGTGTCATAATTACAGCTTCTAAACAGGTACAAATAAATGAAATAAAATAATTATATACTTTAAAAATTAAAAAAAGTCAATATTCCCATTATTTATAACTATAGGTATATAATTAATCTTTATTTTTTCGTTTTTATAAATATTGATTGGTTTATTAGAAATGGCTTATGCTGAACAGATGATTTAATCTTTTAAAAATATATATTATACTGATGAGAATCAGCCAAGCGTTACGATTATTCCTTAGTCTTTTATCCCTACACTCACTATTTCTCAGGGTTATTAACCTTAGAGGAATAAAATTAAACAATATAAATTCGTAAGTTCCCAATATATGATCAGTAAAAATTATATATGTATATTGAAAATATTGGCAACACAATATCATGAGTGTCAGTAAATTGCAGTAGTATGATTGAACAGTCAATCTATCTCATTTCATATTTGACATCAACTGACTGTAGTATCCAAATTAATTCTTCAAATAAAGCAAAACATTTTTATCAATATTCCAGTTGTCTTGAACGTTTGGTTTATACTATTTTTGCATTAAAAATGATTAAGTTACAAAACCAAGTGCTGCACTATTAGTTTCCCGAACTGGGTGGTAAGCTGTTGATGTTATTTTTAATTTTACTTCAAATCAGAAAATTAAATTAAATTTAAAAGAATTAAAAGATTATTTCTCCCATCTAAGTCCAAATAACCTTGTTTATGGAAGGAGAAATCAACTAAATGTTGTTCTCAAGTAACTTACAACAAATGTTGTCTTACCACAGGAACTTAGGTCCTGCTAGAACCATTGTAAATGGATGAAAAAAAGGTAACATTGTGTACATTTTTCAATAAATTCTTACCCATATATATGTTCTCACGAGTAGTTATAAGAACTAAAGATTATTGAAAATCAACAGTTTAAGACAAAGACTCAAAATGATCGGATCAAGAGATTCGAGCGTTTATTTAGACCTTCAGTTTGTTTTGGGGAATAATAACCAATTTTTTGTTAAAGAATTGTGTTATAGGTCTTCCAATTCAGTTGTACCAAAATATGTTCTTTTTAAACCACCATATCCTTATCAAGAATTAAACAATGATGGGAGGAAAAACTTGTTTCGATAGCAAAAACATGTTTGAAGTTCTTTTCAAACAGAGATTGACTTATTTTCGTCCACAAAATTCGGAAAAAAATTCTTATACAATCTAATCGATCAAATTATAACATTAAAAATAAATGTTCCCAATTTTGTTGTTGATTAAAGCTTAGCTTTAATTGAGCAATAATGTAGTGTGCTTCCTTATAGACCTTTCAAAAGAGAATATTCATATGTGAAAAGATCGACAATTGACAACATTCAGATAACATCCAGATGATCCACAAAATAAATAATAATTCAATTTTTGTTTTTAAATTCAAAAAATAATATTAAATTTTTCATAATTTTTCCTTATTGAAAAATTTTTTAATCCGGTATTATGACAATCGAAATGTTATGAAAACATAATTTTTAATTTTTTCTTTTTTAATATTCGTCAATTTTCTTTTATTTTCTTTTTTCTTATATTTCAATTAAATATAATTCTCATGTTATATATTTTTTTAATAAATTCAAATAATTTTTTTTTTTTATTTTGCCTATTTTCCCTTCTTTTTGTTATGTAGGAAAATTTTTTTTTATTTTTTGTCATAAATTAAATTTTATGCAATTTTCCTTTTAAAATTGCATATTATTTTTTTTTCTCCTGTATTTTCATTTTTATCAATTTTCATACATATTTTTATTTTCTTATTATTATTATTATTTCTTTTCCTGAAAACAAGTTATGAATTTTATTTTTCTGTTTTACACAATTTTCTTTCAAAAAATTTTGTTTCTTTATATTTTACTTTTCCTTTCGTTTTTAATTTTTGTTTTTTTTTTTTTTTTCTGTATCTCAAAATGAAATTATTTCCGTTTCGTCTTCACTTTCAAAAAAAATATCTTTAAATTTTTTTTATTTTTAAATTTTTATTTATAAACAAGTTGCCACTAAAAAAAAAAAAATTCCAAAAACAGGTGACAAGTTTTCTTCTTTATTTTTATATATATATTATTGTCGATTCAGTACCGATTCGAAACAATTTTGAAAGTATTAAAAATCCGAAAATTTTACCGAAAAATATTTCCTTACGAATTTCAAAAAAAAAATATATATTTTAATACACGGAGACGAATTATAAGTCGCGTCCAACTCACGGAACAGTTTGTAACCTACTGAATTTTAAATTATTTACTTTTTAATAAAAAAAAACATTTTTTTTTTTTTGGTATCTTGATTCTTCTTTACCAAAAAATAAATATTATTGTAAAAATGTTACCAACAAAATGTTAACCAAAAAAAAAAACACACAAAATTTTTAATGTGAAAGACTTTGCTGACTGTGTTTTTTTTTTTCTTCTTTAACTCTTTTGCAGAGTGGAAAGAAAAATATAAAAGACGAAAATAAAAAAAAAACTGACACCAATGCGACATAAAATACATTCTCGCTTTTGAAGAAAAACTCTTTTAACAGAAGCAATCAAGGTCTTATGTTTCCCGTATAATAAAATGTGCATTTTTTTTTATTTGTGGTTTCAACAGCATTACTACAAAAATTATTGTATTACTACACAACATTATACTGTTGCCACTATTATAATTGCTGTCAACATTAAACAGAATATATTAGATATAATTTAAATGTGGCCAGACTTTTCTTGATAAAAGTCAACAAACGATCAAAATCGAAGCTGTTTTCCCAGTAGCTCTCATTTGCATAGGTTTAAATTAAATTTAACAAGGAATTTGTTATTTGATGAAAAAATTAAGAAATATATAGAACAGTATAATGTCCTTCCTCTCCATTTAAAATCTGCTGTAAAAATTTTATCAATTTTTCTTTTTCTCTGCTCTTTTATTTCCATTTTATTCTTAATTAAATAAATTTTGAAATACTTGTTAAAGATATACTAAAATAAATAATAAATATAACGATTTCCCAATAGTAATGTGTGCTTGATTTTTTTTTTTTTTTATTAAATAAAAATAAATTCCAAAATGTTAAAAATTTTATGAATAAAAAATAAATACTCTATTCGGTATTTATAATTTCTATGAATTTATGAATTTGTGAATTAAATATTGCAAAGAATTTATTATGAAAAAAATAGTAGAAAAATTACAAAATGTGTATTTATATACCTACCTAAATGTAAAAAAAATATTAATAAAAATTGATCAAATTACATCATCGTTAAACACTTAATTAACTCTATGATGACAAAAAGAAACTAACAAAACTAATCTTTACTGATAAAAATATGACAAATGATGAAGTTTCAGGAAAAACTATGAATTTTGACTTCAGTTTTAATTTAAACTTCGTTTACCAAAAATTTTATACCACATCTAAATATCTTTTTTTTTCACAATTATCATAGATTTACTAACTCTGATGCACCTGCAATGCACAAAAGCCAATTTCAAATCATCAAAATTAATTTTTTAACACTCAAATTGAATTCGTAATTTAGTTTTAAATAATACAAATTTAAATTTTTTAAGATCAGCAGCATGATGATCCATTTTATTCATTTTTGAACATACCTATCATTATAAAAAATTATAACATTGAGGCCACTTCTATTGAAATTATGTGAATAATTATTTTAAAAAAAAAAAATCATAAAATAAAACCCTATAAAAATGTTTTCAAACAGTTTTTCTGAAAATATTTGTTTTTTTTTTCCTTCTTAATCATTAAACTGAAATTTTTAAACTCATATTCGTGTAACATTTAAAGTAAAATTAGCCTTGCTGACTTTACAATAAAAACAAAATATGCAAAGTAATTTGGTAGCTGTTTCCTATGATAATAATTGGTCAATATGGCTTAAAATTTTAAAATTGATTATAAAATGTTAAATTTTCATAACTGGTGTAATAAATTTTTATTTAATGTAATTATGAAAATAAGCGTTATAACTTTATTAAATCATTATAGTCGGATTGTTAAATGTCTAGCAAATTAAGCAGCAAGAACTTGATCATTTTTTGTTTTCGAACCCCAAAATATGTGTAGAAGAATAGTAGTTAAAACAATTACAAAATTGCGACCACTATGTAAAATATTTTTTTTTTGTTTTATTTCATATGCTCAAATTAAGGCCGTCCAATATTTAATCCTAAGCAAAATAAGTAATTACGTATTATAGGATTCAGCAGTGATAATATAAAAATCCTTTCAACATATTTCTGAGTACTAGTTTTACATATAATAGTATGTGACAGTTGTATTTAGAAAGTAGAAAATTTAATTAAATTTGCGTCAATTTCAACAAATAATATAATAATTATTGTGGGTGTTTACATAATGCAATAATAAAAAAAATTTGAAAATGCATAATAAATTTTATTTTGTTTCTTTTTTGTAATATATAAACTTATGTATTATATTATTTTTTTATATGACATCAAAATACCAAAATGTCTCGTTCATCATCATAAATTCCGAAATAAAATATAATATTTTATTGATTTGGTCACTTGATATTCAATCTAAATTTTTTTTACTTTATATCATTAAAAATCTTTTTTAAACTTTATATATATTGTTCGGATTATATTATTACGATTAATAATAAAAATATTATCAATAGGTATGCAAATCTCTCATATATATTTTAATTTTTATTATTAACAGATAAAATTATTATGCAAATAAAATTATTAATGCATGAAATATAGATATATACCTATGTATGTAAAATAATATAGTAAAAATATTACTAATATCATAAAAAAAAATTATGTTTTTAAATTATACCACTTAAGTGCGTCAAGTTGTCTAAGATGATAAAAATCAAAAGGTCAAGAATAATTACATCAGGAAGGGCATTTTGATTTTATATATATTAGAAACTCCTATACTCACAATAGCACAAAATCATAAATTAGAGAAAACTGCATTAACAAATACGAGCATTTAAGAATCTTTAATCTCTTATTAAAAAATAAATAAATTATCAAATTGATATTGGTTGGAAATATTCGAGTAATGAATAATGAATTTGTTGCAAGAAACTCTATTTCCCATGCAATAAATTTATTTATTTGAATTCGTTTTTTGTTTTTTTATTTATTTTTTTTATTTTTTAAGTACATAAAAAATTATTCTTAAAAAATATCAAAGATATCTAAATGAAGTTCATCATCATCTTCGGGTACAAATTCACCAAATTCGTCATCATCTTGATCTCCGAATTTCCACCAATGGGAAAAAATATTTTTAATTCGATACAAACAATTTATGGCCCATTCAAAGTAAATGAAAAAATAAACACTAGTGGCGAGTAATAAACTAGGACCAAAAAATAAAGCTTTCCAAGGTTCATTAACTTCCATATCGTTTACATATTCCATTATTAAAACAAATTGTTGCATATTAAAATACATTAATGGTGATACTGCAATCATATTCAATCCATTTTTTACGAATTGACCAAAATATTTTTTTTGAAAAAATGACATAATTAATTTTAGATATTTTTTCCGATCATATGTTACATTGAATATGCCATTACAAATTTCACAAGTTTTACTATTTCGAAAACGAATCCACCTCTGCAAACATTTAAGATGTACAAAGGCAATAGTTCCTGTACAATTACAAGCATTTTCCAAAAGTTCGGTATCATTTCTTCTATGTCGACATATTCTGCATATATTATCTGATTGTGAACTTGAAAATGAACTTATATCACTATCAGTTACTGGAAGAATTTTTGATTCATCATCATCTCTTGGCACAGGCACTTGATTTGTTCGTCTGTGAATACTCTGAAATAATCGAATTGTTGTATTCTCAGACAATAAAGCACTAGGATTTAATCTTCCAAAATATCTTTGGTTTTCCATAAGAATAATTTTTTAATATTAAAGAATAAATTTTGAAAAAAACTTTGACCGAAATTAATTTTTACATAAGGAAAAATAATAATAAATAAATATTAATTTAAATTTATGGTTTTTCAATGACAGAAAAAAACAAAATTACTAAAAAATCATAATAATCAAAAATTAGATAAATAAGACTTAAAATTGCATTATTGAAGAAATTATATTAATCAATGCAATGAGAAGAACTAAAACTAAAAAAAAAGTAATTTAAAGAATATTCATTTTGTCTTTCTCTGTCACAGAAACAGTTTTTAGAAATAGTAACAATTTTTTATAATTATAATTCCCATTTTTTTTTTTTCTAAATTTCATCTTTAATGAATTAAAATTTTTATCGTATAAGTTTACTTTCCTGGAATTTTAAGGATAACAGGTAAAAGTTCCTTTTTTACAAGTTGAAAAATTCTGTGCTGTATATTATATGGAGAAAAAAAAATTTGCAGCATAGAATAAAAAATCTATTTGATACGATCTCTATATATTAAAAAACATAATTAATACAAAAAAAAATTATACAAAATCGTGTGCGCCTTTACTCTTTATGTAATGTGCTTCTTTTGGCTTACATTAGAATTACACAATGTTTTATAATCGTCATTTATTAAAATAAATTTTCAAAAAAACTTTAATTACTTTCTTTCTTCTATATTTTTCAACATACATAAATCTTTATACTTTATGTCTGAGACCTGTCCTATTCACCTACTATTTTATTTATAAGAATCAAAACAATTGCCCACTAAGTTATAAACACATTATGTAAGTATAATTTTTATTTTTTTTAATGAAAAAATAAATGTTATTTTTTTGTTTACATACAAATCCAAAAAAACCAAAAATCAAACTTGATATTTTGTTTTGATATTTTTTTTATGATTTTAACTTTTTAATTATTTTAATGTCAACTATTCAAGAGAAAAAAAAAATTAAATAATCGTTTATATTGTTGAGTAATTCTTTTTTTTTTATAAATTAATAAAATTTTTCAAATAAAATCTTCTTCACAAGAAAAGTTAAAAAAAAATAAATAAAATAAAAAATACGAAAACAAAATTTATTATTCTTTCAAAAAAATATTCATGGGAAATTTCAAAAAATATGTTAAAAACTCATTAATTTTATTATTATACATTTATACATATTTTTTTTTTTTTTAAATCAAATTTATGTAAATAAAGATTTAACTTTAGTGGCCAACAATAAAAATAATTATAAATGGTAAATTATTATAACTCTCTATGTTTTGAAATAATAAAATGTAATCTTTTTTATCATTCATGATTGAATATCTGTCAATAATATTTCAATTAAGAGAAATTTAAATCTAAATCAGGGCTTAATTAAAAAAAAAATGTAAATTGCGGAAGGACGTTCCCGCTGAAATTAAGCCCTGCTAAATAACATTAGATTTAAAAAAAAAAAAAAATATATATAAATTAACCCCCTTCAATTGTGATCGTTACTAACTCGTGAAAATCGCGACAAAACCCTCGAAAACCGCGAAGAAAATCAAAGTAGATGTTTTTTATATGTAGATATTTTCGGCGGATACGTAGGTGTCAGACGCCATCCCTAAATCAATATCGACTAACCCTCAGTAATAAAAATTATTCAATTTAATTCAATTGAAAAATCAGATACATTAAAAAATATATTTTATTTCATTCAACTGCAGCGCACGCCGTAGATCAGATAGTTCTCTATAAGAAACAAACATAATCTAATTCCATTATTTGATGTATTTGAAGGGAATATAAACACAACGACATCGACAAACTAATACTGACAGATTCTCAATTTTACCTAATTTCCTTAAAAGATAAAAACAAAAAATTTGAATAAAGTTGTAATTTTAAAACAACTAAAACGATATCCAAAATTTCGTAAAATAAAAGTGTTGAAATTTTATCGTGGGACAAAATATTTAAACACAATATAATTGAGTTCCCATCTTAATAAGTCTTAAAAATGTCCAGTTAATAAATACAAAATTATCAAGAAGATTAACAAAAAATTAAATAAATTCCCATTAGTTATGCTGCAGATTATATTTTTCCATTTCTTATTTTAGTAAAAAATTACCAAAAAGATTAAATTTGTAAGTATAATATATTTTCCAAAAATAAAATGATTTTCATCATCATTTTAATTTACTAAATATTCAAGTGTGTTCCACTTTTTGTTAATTATTTAATTTTTTTTTTCTTCGTAATTTGCCATAAAAGTATTTACTTATTTAGATTTAGAATTTTATGCGAATACACAAGAGTGAATCAAACTGAAAGTCATAGTATTAACAATTTAATAGGTTTATAATGAAAAAAAAATATGTATTTGTAAAATTAATGTAGAAACTGCTTTGCTTCTTTGGTTATTAAAATAATTATAATGTTTGTATTTAAAAATTAAAATTTAATTAGAAATAAAAAAAATACTAATTTATCACTAAGACTGTACCGTATAAAGATTTACTTGTAGGTCAAATCTTTAAAGATTTAATTAAGATATTATTATATAATTTAATATTAACAGTCCCATCAACGTTATATATGGTCATTGATAAAGAAAATTTTTTTATTTGTTCAAAAGTTGAAGAAAAAGTTTGTTAGCGTTTCATTTTAATCTATAAACTGTTAAATTATTTGACGGTATATTTCCAAGCCCAAGAGAATTAATTAACATTTTCTGCAAGAAATATTAACATCAATCTAAATTGGTACTAGCTCTAATTGAAATTATTAGCTCATTGCACCCAAAAATATAGAACAATACCTCTTAAATGAAGTATGGAGCCTGTTTTCAACATTTCAATTTAAGAAACTTAATTTTATAGACAGATCCTGTATTTCCAAAACCAAAATCGTAAACCTCATCCTTTAGTCGAGGTGAAAGTGAACGAATTCGCGCAAATTTTCGTATTAAGAGCTGTTCTTGGATAGACATTAAATGAAAACATATAATTAGTTTTTTCATTTTTGATGAAAAACAGGTCAAAAACGCATTTCCCTAAAAGATTTTATTTCCTATTTATATTTCTGTAATATAAAATATCTTAAATCCCGATACAAAAAAAGCTTAGCACAGTTTTACAACTCGAGATTTATATAGCAAGGCTAAAAAATAAACTCTGGTCTCTGTGAAGCAGTCCTTTTTAATTAACTTCACAAAAAATAATTACAATTTTATAAACTCTGCATGCAAATCGCGGTTCTTCAATGTGTCAAATATGTATATTATTTATTATATAATTTCCTTCATTTATTATTTTTGTAGTTAAAAGCATAATATTTTCATTCGGAAATAAGAATAATATCATTATTTTGAATGTAGGAAATAATCAAGAGAAAACAAATGGCTCATTTAACATTTCAAAACATTTTTACAAAAAAATTAAAAAATATATATAACAATCATAATTTTCTTCCAAAAGGAAGCTTAACTTCTATTTTCATCTATTAAAAAAAAAATTCACCTGACATCATAATAATAATTGTAACAATAATAATAATTAATAATATAATATATATTAGAAAAAAAAAACACACTAATAATTATTATTTCTTCTTTCACTTTGATTCGGCCTTGCGTTTTTTAATATTTTGAATGTCAAAAAAATTATTACAATGTTCTTCTTTTTCCTCATCATCAACAATACAATTCACATTGTTTTCATCATTTTTTGTTTTTCGTAAAAAAATTTCTGTATAACTTAACAGAGGTAAAGAAAATGATGAGTTATGCTTTTCTTCCTCATTCATATAATTTTCATTTTTTTGTCTTATAGACGAGAACGCTGAGTTAAAAAAACATTAATAATTGTTATACAAGACACTTATATATATATTTCATATGGCATCAAATAAATTGCTTCTTTAGTATTGAGTTTTTTTTTTTTCTTGACAGATAAATTGTTGGTATCGAATTGTTTTATGAAGTTTTTAAAAATCAGCGAAATTTTTAGAACTATTTTATACATATTCCATTTTTATATATATCGTACAAAAGTATTCAGTGAAAAGTTTTAAAACTTGAGATTTCCCCAAACAAGCAGTTTATTGAGTAAAAAACTATGTATTTCATGTTTTTCATTTAGCATAATGTAAGGAAATTAAAGCGCAAACAAATAATCAATAAACAGTTCAACTGACATTAGAACCAAAGTTAGTTTAATGAATTTTAATGCGCATGTCTTCGGTAAGTTGTATTTACATTCGCAAATTTAGCTCGGTAAATGGTCCATTACATGCATCAATACACATGCAATTATAGAGGAATGTAAATTGTATTTACATTTCCCTGTGATGTAAATTGTATTTACATTGCTCTATATTGTATTTACATTCTTCATTTTGAACTGCGTAATACTATAAACAAAAATAATATCACTCACACTCACAATATTTCAATACAGACAAATACCAAAAAAAAAAAAAAATTGCAAATGTATACCTCTCACATGCATCATATCAATGTCAAACAAAGCTTAGTTTATAATGCTAAAATCTAAATTTTCCCTCTGAGCTAATCTATATTTTCCCTCTGAGCAAACAAAAAAAAAAAAAAAGAACCAATAAAAAAATACGCGGCTATTTTTTTTTTTTTTCTAAAAAGCGGCCAGTCGATCAGTCGATGAATTTTCTTAACATGTGTTTCAATCTACTATTTTTAAAGGATCTTCGAACCTCTACTACTAAATTTTTAAACGAGTGTGGTTGGATTTTAGTACAAAAATTTAAACCACACTTCAAAAATTGCACTTATTTTTATTCAAAAAAACAAAATGAATAAAAATAGAACAATGGTAACCCTGAAAATATCTTTGTTGTCATTATAAAGTTTGCTGTGATTGTCAAATGTCAAGTAAGAATTTTTTTTTCTTTTATCAACAAATGAGGAAAATGGCAGCAACAAGGAGATTATTTATTGTAAATATAAATTATAATTATATAATTATTATTTGATTTTATTTTTAATTATAAAAAAAATAATTATAAAATTATTATTATTTTTTTTAATAATTAAAAATAAAATTAAATAAAATTTAAGAAGACCATTAGTTCCTAAAATAATAAAAAAAAAATTAGTAATTTTTCTAAAAAAAAATTATTCGATTTTTTTTTTTGCAAAAAAGAAAATGAATAATTTTTTTTTCTAAAAAAAAATTATTCGATTTTTTTTTTTGCAAAAAAGAAAATGAATAATTTTTTTTTGGAAAAATTACTAATTTTTTTTTTAATATTTTAGGAACTTCCGGTTTGAAATCATTTCGATAAATAAATAAACTTCCTTATTAAATTTTATTTCCTTGCTTCATTTTGAACTTTTTTGTTTATTTTTTTCATTATAAATGTATTGTTTTCAACTCTCACATGCACATTAAAGCAGTATACAATACATGTTAATCAAATTTGTTATACAGCTCGTTTTGTATACACACAAACATATAGACACTCGTCAATATTATATCACTCGACCTTCGGTCTCGTGATATAAACATGACTCGTGTCTATGTGTTTGTGTGTATACAAAACTCGCAAGAATAACAAATTTTCTTAACATGTATTGTAATCTACTATTAATTCCGATTTTAAAGATTATAACATTTAATTGCATATAGAAAGCTGTAATAATATTTTCTTTCCTTTAAGCAAAAATATTTAAACATATACTATGCACTCATTACTCATACATATAAACACAAATCATGTTACTTAAAAACAGAATTTATTGCAATAAAAATAAAATGCCACGGATGTCGACAACTTTGAAACAAAAAATAAAAAGCAATAAATAAATAATACAAAAAAAAAGAAATATCTCATCGTTTAACCTTAATAAACTTGTGGTTACATATTAGCACTTTTACTTCACTTACATATATGGTAATAATCTTTTTTCAAATGAAAGTGAAATGAAAAGTTATGCAGCAAAAATGATCTCTTCGAATCGCATCACTTAACACTATAATTATGAAATTTAATTATCAATTTTTTTTTTTTTTTTGCTTTGTTTTTTACACTTTTCTATATTTTATGATTTAAAAAAAAAAAATTTTATCGCATTATGGTCTAAATATGAAAATAAAATAAAACATTGATGACATCATTTAATGTTTTAGTAGTTTTTGAGAAAAACTCTTATTATTATTTGAAAAAATAAAATATTGATTAACGATTTAAGCTCGTGTTATTATTATGGGATAAGTCAGTTTTGAAAATTATAAATATTAAAATTTTATTATTAGACATAATATCTAGATAAAAATTTTGTTGCCAATAATTGGAAAGTTGAATATTTCTTGCTATTACATAAGCATATAATTTTTTTCTAAACATATTAATAAAGATTTGATAAGGAGTAGCTTCCCTCATGTAAAATTTTGAATCAGAATTAGAAAAATTCACTTATATCGAAAGTTTTCTGAAAAAAAGCGAAACAATGTTATTATTGTCGTTAGAACATTTTGTTAACCAGATAACTTAAAATATTATTTAGTTAGAAATTGCATCATTAATGAAAATCCTAAAATTATAAATTTTATACTTATAATTTTAATCAGGCAATGATTTATTATGAGTACTTTTTTTTTGGTGAACCCATAAAAACTAGTCAAAAAAAAATAATTTGCAAAAAAAAAAACGAAATAATAATTTCTACCCATATGTTATTAACTTCTTGGTGGTTTATAATGATGGTTTAATAAAATCTACTAACTTTTATAAAAAACTAAAGAATTCAAAATAAATTTTATTATTATGAATTACAAATTTCATAACAATAATAAATATAAATAAGATAATTACAAGTAAAATTATATACCTGTCCCCTTAAGCATTGTTTGCATAAATAAATAAAAATAATGGTTAATGATTATGATTGTGGTTTCAAAATATCTATATGTATACACACTTATTAATCAACAATCTTGTAAAAATCAATACATATGACTATCAAAATTTCACCTGTTTCTCAACATATTAAATATACATAAACATTATTCCACATTATCATCTTAAGCATAATGAAAAACATATGTAAAAAAAAGCAGCAAGTAATTGAAGTTTATTGAAATGTTATGTCAGTACATATACAATTCAATATAAATATGTATTTCAGTAAATTATAAATTGTAAATTATCAAATTTGCAAAATAATAATTGAGTGGTCGTTAAATTAAAAATTAAAATACTATGACTAGGCCAGAATACATATTTTAATTTATGTTCCGCTCTAAAACATTAAGTTCAAAACTCTATTCTGGATATGATCCCATTTTTGAGCATAAGCTATTATTAATTTCTTTTTTAATAAAGAACAATATTACTGAGACTCAAATTTCAAATTTATGGTAGGTATATCTAATGATTAAAGTTCTTCTTCAATCATAAAAAGACAATAATTCCAAGAGTATATAAAATCATATCACCCAAATGTGTACCTTAACTTTTTTCCATATTGTAAATGTATGACAGAAAATAGGTAAAATAAATATACTTGTTACGCAAAGGTCGAAAATAATTTGCTGTACTGGAAAAAAAAGAAACCTAATTTTCAGCAATATCCTAAATATTAAAATTTATCATAAAAAAATTTGCACATATAAGCTCTTTTTTTTTTTCCAATATCATTGAAAAAAAAAATAATATTTTTTTTTGTGTTATATTTTAATGACAACAATTTGAAAGCTTAAATGACCGAATTTTTCGCTAATTTCTTCACATTTTTTTTTTGTTTTTAATTTTTATTTTTTAAATTAGATAATAACGAAACAATCGAAAAATTGTTTCCATTTAGTATGTCTCAGAGGCAACAGCAGTAATTAACAATGGTAACATAATAAAAATAAATACACGGAAATTATATTAAAAATATTGTATATTTTTATTATATGTCTTATATGTCTTCAATATGATGTACAAAGTTTGTACCTACAGCGTATTTGAATTCAACAACAAAAAAAAAAATCATAATATTTTCTTTTAAAATTTACAGGTAAGAAAAAAATTTTTTTTTTTCTTCTTTCCAATAAAATTTAAAATAACAATAGATCTAGCACGAGTACAAAACATGAATGAAGACAATGTTTAAACAATGTTTACCACCACTTTGTTTGTGTAAAAAAAAGAAGTGTAGAAAAACAATAATAAACATTTTAAAATTATATTTTCTATATAAATTTTATTTAATTTTTTTTTCTGCAAATAAAGATGGAAAACTTTAAATAACCAAAAATAAGTAGAAACATTATTTTGTATTCAAAAAACTTTGAAATTGTTAACCAAAAATTGTACATGTATATAGAAAAAATAAAATTTTAGAAAGTACTGTGAACATATATTTTACCTGTCAAAAATACTAAATTATGTAATGCATGAAAACAAAATAAGTACAGAATAATTTTAACCCTATAGTCCCTGAATTCAAAAAATTGAAGTATTCTTTTAAAAAAAAATTATATAAATAATAAAATGCTAATAGTTTGTTTTAACAAAATACATTCGGTTGGATGGAAAACTAATTTAAAACACATTTTAATAAGGATCTTTTATGTGGGACAAACTATAGTTATGAAAAGTATTAATCTATTTTATTTGTATATGCAATCTTAAGATATGTATATATTTTTTTTTACAAAATTTTGTAATAAAATTTAATTTGTATGTAAATTATTGCAATACTAATCAACACGTCAAATTTATTGATTGATAACTTGTTCTAAAATATATAGCTTTTAATTTTTCACAACAAAATTTGTAATTATTTTCAAATTTCCACTGTGTGTACAATATGAAAACTTTTATTTACAATGTATAAGCTACAAGCTAAAATGCATATATATAATTTAATTTAATTAATCTAGTTTTCAAATATAAAATAAATTGTTAACATTTTCTTACAAATTAAATATTTCCTCATTCCTTGGACTAAGATTATAGTTAATGTGGGTAATAACGAGAAATATAAAATTTTTGCTTTCAAAACATTTATTCAAAAATGATAATTATTTTTTTCGTTTTTCTAATTGAATTCTATCGAAAATTTCTTCTTCGCATAGAAGGCAATTAGCCTTAAGAAACTTTATAATTTAAACGAAACGAAACATTGAACTGAATTAAAGAAGAATTTTTTATTTTAGCCGAGGAAAAATAATACTGAAGAATTCACCGAATAATTAGAATTAATAAATTATTTTTATTCTTAGCACAAACACGACCGAAATTGACAAATAAATTATAGTGATCATAATATACAAACTTGAGGACTTTTATATTTTGTCTTACAGTATGTTACCTTACCTTGCGTTACTTTGCCATAGTTGTAAGATAAATTACAAATTGCGAATTTAGTTGGCATTTCGAAATAATGTACTTAAGAGTTGCTACGAACCTCTTTATTAATATTTCTATCACTAATTTTATTAATAAAAAAAACTAATTTTATTTATATCTAAACTCTTAAGATTATATCGCCCAATTAAATAATGTGTTCTTTAAACCTAATAAATAAAACTGGGAAAAAAACAAGTTATACTTTTACTTCTTTTTTTTGTTAGCTTAATGTGCACAAAAAACTTAAACATTATTTGCTTCAAATTACATTATCATCTCAGGTTATAAATCTTATAGCATATTGCATAAAACACTATTAATATAGCTATAATAATAAAATCAAAAAATCAAAGAGAAATATAATTAAATGTGTCTGAATTATGGAGATATAATTTTGGCTTCCATCCTCGAGGAAATTATACACAAAAACTTTGTTTTAATACTTCATAATGTTAGCATAATTAGAACTAGCTACAGGTATCTAACATTTAATTAAATATACATGTAACAAAAAAAATCGAATCTATGTATGAACTTAACTGTTCAAAAAGACATCGGGAAAGTTAATTTCAATATTAACAAATTTTCCGAAACCAAAATACCTACCTAAAAAAAATTAGATAAAAATATTGATCTCAAATTTTTCAATAAATATATATAAACCTAAGTAACCATAAAATTCTAATTCAAAATGTACATTAGATTAAAAAGAAAATTAAGTTTATCCAAACCCACTGCATAAATATAAATTATGTCACAATCAAAAATACAAGCATTAACATTTGTTCAAACAAAGTGTCAGTCCAACCCAATAATAACTTCAGTATCGTTGGTAAGCTGAAAAAACACTCAAAAAGAAAAAAGAAAACAAATTTTAGAAATCAACGAAAGTTCATCGCGTCTTGGTTTATATGTATTATCTGAAAGTTTCAATGTTTTCCAGTTTTTTTGTCACATCAAAAAATGTACACCACTTATAAACAAAATTCAGAAACAAATTTATTTTATTTTGTAAAAAATTTTATTAAAATAAAAAATTTGTTATTTATATGCAATTTTTAATCTTGTGATTTTAACATTTTTTGCAGCATACCAACGATATAATCAATTTAATTAATTTGACAATAAAATTTTAAAACAAAAAACTATAATTTTATTGAATGGTGTTTCTTGACCCGATTAATTTAATTGAACTAATAAGTTTATTTGCTTTTTTTTTTTGCCTCGTTGGTGTATTTTTATTGCACCACAACATTATAATCCAAACTACTTTAGCGAGTGGCTTGATTTTACTTCGCTTAATATATTGTTTTACAACATTTAGTATCAACGTTTCATATGCGAAAAATAATTATGTGGATAAGGATTTGTTCTTTGCATTGCGCTTATAATTATTGGTATAAGAAACTAGTTTTAATGATCTGAAATCAACTTGATGAATAAAAAGTGTGATACATCCATATCGTACATCATTGCAACTAAAAAAACATAATATTATTTTATTTTAAGTATTATTTTGAAATTACACAAATACATAATTTTATATGTATATCAATAAACATTTTCACTTTCAAATTTATTCATGTGAAAAATAGTAATATTAATAGATAAAGGATGACATAGTTCAAAACTATAATCTATAAAAAATGCATTTAAATTTCCGCAAATTTATTTTTTTATTTCAGGGATGTCATGGCTTTTCATGGATTTCATGGATTATATATTATGTAAAAAGAAGTAGTAATAAAATTATATTTAAAATTCACAGAATTTGCGAAATCAAAAGTAAAAGAAATTTTAAACTTTGAGAAAAACGCATTCTAAATACGTTAAACGACGTCAATTTCTCTGTATAGATATTATTAATTATTTTCCTGACAACCTAGTTGACAAAAATTAATTCACATACCTATATTTCAATAATAAATATTTTACGAATTTGCATGTACGTCAATTTCGCTCTGTAAAGTAAACATAACGTTTGAATCATTGATCTCGTTATATGAAAATTTCTTCCTTTGTAAACCTATTAATTTCCTTATACGGAAATGTGCATTCAGTTTTATTAGACAGCAACTTCTTTTTATTAATTCTGTATCAATTTAATAGTTTTATAAATACGACTAAAATGGTTGAAAAATCTTTATGTTTATTTTTGAAGTTTATACTTCTTTAGGCGCGGTGTATGATATAAATGAGTAATTCTGTAGGGGGTAAAAATTTTTTTACTCATTCGAATTTGAGTTAAAAAAAAAACGACATGCTGTACCGTTTGAATACTCAAAAAAAATGAGTCAACTCAATAATCATTTGTTATTTATAAAAACAAAATAATTTGGCGCGAAAAATTTAAATTCAAATTATTTTTAAAAATCTTTCGTTTACAAATTTTTTAAAATTTAAATTTTTTTTCAAATTAGGTAGTTCAATAATCATTTGTCATTTATAAAAACAAAATAATTTGGCGCGGAAAATTTAAATTCAAATTATTTTTTAAAAATCTTTCGTTTACAAATTATTTAACAACTAAAATTTATTTTTCAAAATAGGTAGGTCCGGTGAAATAAAGATTACCTGCCGAAAATTTTTTGGGCAGGGACCTACGGTTAGGTCGTGCCGGCTCAAAATATGTTAAAAAAAAATTTTTCCTCCGATCAAATAATTAGATTACCTGACCAAAAATTTTGGATACGGAGCTACAGTTAGAGTCTTCCCGCCTCAAAATAT
The DNA here is from genome assembly GCA_964007475.1 of Hybos culiciformis. Classification (NCBI taxonomy): domain Eukaryota; kingdom Metazoa; phylum Arthropoda; class Insecta; order Diptera; family Hybotidae; genus Hybos; species Hybos culiciformis. The sequence goes on along the minus strand of OZ023274.1, from coordinate 92,082,542 downwards.
ACCAAAATAATTTTTTTTTCAAAATAGGTAGCTCGGGTGAGAAATAAAGATTACCTGCCCAAAAAAAAGGAAGGAAGTGAGGGCGGCAGTAAGGGCTGAAGAGAGGGCGGCAGTAAGGGCTGAAGAGGATCGGAAGGGAGGGCGGAAGGGAGGGCGGAAGGGAGGGCGGAAGGGAGGGCGGAACGGAGGACAGAAGTTAGGGCGGAAGTTAGGGCGGAAGTTAGGGCGGAAGTTAGGGCGGAAGTTAGGGCGGAAGAGGGCGGAAGTTAGGGCGGAAGTGAGGGCGGAAGTGAGGGCGGAAGTGAGGGCGGAAGTGAGGGCGGAAGTGAGGGCGGAAATGAGGGCGGAAGTGAGGGCGGAAGTGAGGGCGGAAGTGAGGGCGGAAGTGAGGGCGGAAGTGAGGGCGGAAGTGAGGGCGGAAGTGAGGGTGGAAGTGAGGGCGGAAGTGAGGACGGAAGTGAGGACGGAAGTGAGGACGGAAGTGAGGACGGAAGTGAGGGCGGAAGTGAGGTTGGAAGTGAGGGCGGAAGTGAGGGCGGAAGTGAGAGCGGAAGTGAGGACGGAAGTGAGGGCGGAAGTGAGGGCGGAAGTGAGGGCGAAGTGAGGGCGGAAGTGCGGGCGGAAGTGAGGGCGGAAGTGAGGGCGGAAGTGAGGGCGGAAGTGAGGGCGGAAGTGAGGGCGGAAGTGAGGGCGGAAGTGAGGGCGGAAGTGAGGGCGGAAGTGAGGGCGGAAGTGAGGGCGGAAGTGAGGGCGGAAGTGAGGGCGGAAGTGAGGGCGGAAGTGAGGGCGGAAGTGAGGGCGGAAGTGAGGGCGGAAGTGAGGGCGGAAGTGAGGGCGGAAGTGAGGGCGGAAGTGAGGGCGGAAGTGAGGGCGGAAGTGAGGGCGGAAGTGAGGGCGGAAGGGAGAGCGGAAGGGAGGGCGGAAGTGAGGGCGGAAGTGAGGGCGGAAGTGAGGGCGGAAGTGAGGGCGGAAGTGAGGGCGGAAGTGAGGGCGGAAGTGAGGGCGGAAGTGAGGGCGGAAGTGAGGGCGGAAGTGAGGGCGGAAGTGAGAGAGGAAGTGAGGGCGGAAGCGAGGGTGGTAGTGAGGGCGGAAATCAGGGTGGAAATCAGGACGGAAGTGAGGGCGAAAGAGAGGTTGGTAGTTAGGGCAGAAGTGAGGACGGAAGTGAGGGCGGAAGTAAGGTTGGAAGTGAGGGCGGAAGTGAGGGCGGAAGTGAGGGCGGAAGTGAGTGCGGAAGTGAGGGCGGAAGTGAGAGTGGAAGTGAGGGCGGATGTGAGGGCGGAAGTGAAGGCGGGATTGAGGGCGGAAGTGAGGGCGGAAGTGAGAGTGGAAGTGAGGGCGGAAGTGAGGGCAGAAGTGAGGGCGGAAGTGAGGGCGGAAGTGAGGGTGGAAGTGAGGGCGGAAGTGAGGGCGGAAGTGAGGGCGGAAGTGAGGGCAGAAGTGAGGGCGTAAGTGAGGGCGGAAGTGAGAGCGGAAGTGATGGCGGAAGTGAGGGCGGAAGTGAGGGCGGTAGTGAGGGCGGAAGTGAGGGCGGAAGTGAGGGCGGAAGTGAGGGCGGAAGTGAGGGCGGAAGTGAGGGCGGAAGTGAGGGCGGAAGTGAGGGCGGAAGTGAGGGCGGAAGTGAGGGCGGAAGTGAATGCGGAAGTGAGGGCCGAAGCGAGGGTGGTAGTGAGGGCGGAAATCAGGGTGGAAATCAGGACGGAAGTGAGGGCGGAAAAGAGGTTGGTAGTTAGGGCAGAAGTGAGGGCGGAAGTGAGGGCGGAAGTGAGGGCGGAAGTGAGAGTGGAGTTACCTGACCAAAAATTTCGGAGAGGGAGCTATGGTTAGGGTCTTCCCTGCTTAAAATATGCAAAAAAAAAAGTTTTTTAAATAGGTAGCGCCGGTGAAATAAAGATTACCTGCCCAAAAGTTTTGGGTAGCTAGCTACTTTTAGAGTAAATATAAAAAAAAACACACGAAGCAGTCATAGAACTGCCTAGAGAAGTTTATACTTAAAGATTTAAAAACTATGAAAAAAACTATGAATAACAGTGCTACAAATGATGGGCTGCTCAGTACAAAATGTAAATTAAAATAAAAATCAGTCCATCAGTCCATTATTTGTAGCCACTGTTATTTCATAGTTTAAATCTTAAGTATAAACTTCTGTAGGCAGTTCTATGACTGCTTCGTGTGTTTTTTTTTAACTTATAATGCATTATTTATCTTAAAAAAGTGTAAAAAAAAATTTTTTTTCGACAACTGAATAAAATTGACTGTAAAAGAAGTTATTGTGTCTCTTTGGGAATAACCTTAATTGGGTTTAACAGAAATTTTTTTTATAAAATTTTCGGATTGTTTTAAGTTAAGAGTTAGTTAAAAGTTTAATTCTTCATTATCTTAAATTGTTTAATGCTAACGTTCAGCTATTATTCAACCGAAATATAAAACTCCAATTTGCTCTTAGACACTCTTAAAAAATATTTTTTTGAAGTTTATACTTCTTTTAACGCGGTGTATGATATAAATGAGTAATTCTGTAGGGGGTAAAAATTTTTTTACTCATTCGAATTTGAGTTAAAAAAAAAAACGACATGCTGTACCGTTTGAATACTCAAAAAAAATGAGTCAACTCAATAATCATTTGTTATTTATAAAAACAAAATAATTTGGCGCGAAAAATTTAAATTCAAATTATTTTTAAAAATCTTTCGTTTACAAATTTTTTAAAATTTAAATTTTTTTTCAAATTAGGTAGTTCAATAATCATTTGTCATTTATAAAAACAAAATAATTTAGCACGGAAAATTTAAATTCAAATTATTTTTTAAAAATCTTTCGTTTACAAATTATCTAACAACTAAAATTTATTTTTCAAAATAGGTAGGTCCGGTGAAATAAAGATTACCTGCCGAAAATTTTTTGGGCAGTGACCTACGGTTAGGTCGTGCCGGCTCAAAATATGTTAAAAAAAATTTTTTCCTCCGATCAAATAATTAGATTACCTGACCAAAAATTTTGGATACGGAGCTACAGTTAGAGTCTTCCCGCCTCAAAATATACCAAAATAATTTTTTTTTTTTAAATAGGTAGCTCGGGTGAGAAATAAAGATTACCTGCCCAAAAAAAAGGAAGGAAGTGAGGGCGGCAGTAAGGGCTGAAGAGAGGGCGGCAGTAAGGGCTGAAGAGAGGTCGGAAGGGAGGGCGGAAGGGAGGGCGGAACGGAGTACAGAAGTTAGGGCGGAAGTTAGGGCGGAAGTTAGGGCGGAAGTGAGGGCAGAAGTTAGGGCGGAAGTGAGGGCGGAAGTGAGGGAGGAAGTGAGGGTGGAAGTGAGGGCGGAAGTGAGGGCGGAAGTGAGGGCGGAAGTGAGGGCGGAAGTGAGGGCGGAAGTGAGGGCAGAAGTGAGGGCGGAAGTGAGGGCGGAAGTGAGGGCGGAAGTGAGGGCGGAAGTGAGGGCGGAAGTGCGGGCGGAAGTGAGGGCGGAAGTGAGGGCGGAAGTGAGGGCGTAAGTGAGGGCAGAAATGAGGGCAGAAGTGAGGGCGGAAGTGAGGGCGGAAGTGAGGGCGGAAGTGAGGGCGGAAGTGAGGGCGGAAGTGAGGGCGGAAGTGAGGGCGGAAGTGAGGGCGGAAGTGAGGGCGGAAGTGAGGTCGGAAGTGAGGGCGGAAGTGAGGGCGGAAGTGAGGGCGGAAGTGAGGGCGGAAGTGAGGGCGGAAGTGAGGGCGGAAGTGAGGGCGGAAGTGAGGGCAGAAGTGAGGGCAGAAGTGAGGGCGGAAGTGAGGGCGGAAATGAGGGCAGAAGTGAGGGCGGAAGTGAGGGCGGAAGTGAGGGCGGAAGTGAGGGCGGAAGTGAGGGCGGAAGTGAGGACGGAAGTGAGGACGGAAGTGAGGACGGAAGTGAGGGCGGAAGTGAGGTTGGAAGTGAGGACGGAAGGGCGGGCGGAAGGGAGGGCGGAACGGAGGACAGAAGTTAGGGCGGAAGTTAGGGCGGAAGTAAGGGCGGAAGTTAGGGCGGAAGTGAGGGCGGAAGTGAGGGCGGAAGTGAGGGAGGAAGTGAGGGTGGAAGTGCGGGCGGAAGTGAGGGCGGAAGTGAGGGCGGAAGTGAGGGCGGAAGTGAGGGCGGAAGTGAGGGCGGAAGTGAGGGCGGAAGTGAGGGCGGAAGTGAGGGCGGAAGTGAGGCGGAAGTGAGGGCGGAAGTGAGGGCGGAAGTGAGAGAGGAAGTGAGGGCGGAAGCGAGGGTGGTAGTGAGGGCGGAAATCAGGGTGGAAATCAGGACGGAAGTGAGGGCGGAAGAGAGGTTGGTAGTTAGGGCAGAAGTGAGGACGGAAGTGAGGGCGGAAGTGAGGTTGGAAGTGAGGGCGGAAGTGAGGGCGGAAGTGAGGGCGGAAGTGAGGGCGGAAGTGAGGTCGGAAGTGAGGGCGGAAGTGAGGGCGGAAGTGAGTGCGGAAGTGAGGGCGGAAGTGAGAGTGGAAGTGAGGGCGGAAGTGAGGGCGGAAGTGAGGGCGGAATTAAGGCGGAAGTGAGGGTGGAAGTGAGGGCGGAAGTGAGGGTGGAAGTGAGGGCGGAAGTGAGGGCGGAAGTGAGGGCGGAAGTGAGGGCGGAAGTGAGGTCGGAAGTGAGGGCGGAAGTGAGGGCGGAAGTGAGGGCGGAAGTGAGGGTGGAAGTGAGGGCGGAAGTGAGGGCGGAGGTGAAGGCGGAAGTGAGGGCGGAAGTGAGGGCGGAAGTGAGGGCGGAAGTAAGGGCGGAAGTGAGGGCGGAAGTGAGGGCGGAAGTGAGAGCGGAAGTGATGGCGGAAGTGAGAGCGGAAGTGAGGGCGGAAGTGAGGGCGGAAGTGTGGGCGGAAGTGAGGGCGGAAGTGAGGGCGGAAGTGAGGGCGGAAGTTTGGGCGGAAGTGAGGGCGGAAGTGAGGGCGGAAGTGAGGGCGGAAGTGAGTGCGGAAGTGAGGGCGGAAGCGAGGGTGGTAGTGAGGGCGGAAATCAGGTTGGTAGGGCGGAATCAGGTTGGTAGTTAGGGCAGAAGTGAGGGCGGAAGTGAGGGCGGAAGTGAGGGTGGAATTACCTGACCAAAAATTTTGGAGAGGGAGCTATGGTTAGGGTCTTCCCTGCTTAAAATATGCAAAAAAAAATGTTTTTTAAATAGGTAGCGCCGGTGAAATAAAGATTACCTGCCCAAAAGTTTTGGGTAGTTAGCTACTTTTAGAGTCGTCCTGGCTCAAAATATAAAAAAAAACACACGAAGCAGTCATAGGAACTGCCGAAAGAAGTTTATACTTAAAGCTTTAAACTATGAAATAACAGTGGCTATAAATGATGGGCTGCTCAGTACAAAATGTAAATTAAAATAAAAATCAGTCCAGCAGTCCAAAAGCAGTCCATTATTTGTAGTCATTGTTATTTCATAGTTTAAAGCTTTAAGTATAAACTTCTTTCGGCAGTTCCTATGACTGCTTCGTGTGTTTTTTTTATTTCATAAATAAATTATGGTTTTTATAACAGTTTTATTCTTTAAAATATCTGATTATTGAATAATTTAGTTTTTTGATATACATATATGGACATGATTCATTTGAATGCATGAACTGATCTTATTGCAATATTATCAATTTTGTTTATTTCTCAGAAATAAAATATTGGTAAATAAATGTATTAGGGGACACGGGCCACACAATTGCATTTCCTATTTATTAATAACAACATTGAATTAACATTATACCATATTAAGCCACATAGCATTTTAAAATTAAGAAGTAAATTTGAATGTTTCTTTAATTTATTATCTTAAAAAGTACTAGTAGAATTAGAATACCGAATTAAATAAAGTGTAATTAAGCTAAAATCAGCACCCACACCACACGTCATTAAACTGTTGCCCTCCACACAAGATACATTTTTATTGAAAAAATCTTTAACAAATTAAAATAATTTATTATATCTATAATCATGTTCTCTTTATATTATATATAGATAGAAAAAAATAATATATGTTTTTAGTAGATTTCTAAAGTTATTTGTTTTGAATTTAAAAATATTCATATTTCACTATAAATAAACTTAACATTTTTATTTCATTACTAAACATGTCATTATCATCCCGCGACTAACATTTTAAGGAAAAAATCTTTCTAAAACAGATCACTTCTGCTTACCATTAAAATCTGAAGTTTTTCTTTTTTTTATATAAAATAATTAAATTAAGACATGAATGCACAATTAAACATAACAATTTATTGCTATAGTCGGACATTTAAGGAATTTTTAACTCATGTGGAAAATAACATTTTAATAGATATCATTCCACCTTAAAAAAAAGATAGCTGCGGCAGCTACATTTTCTGTGTATTTTTTGCTATATGTATACAGTCAAAATCGAACTATAGAAAAAAGAACTTGTTATGAAAAACTATAATTACAAGAACCAGCTATAAAGTTATAACTATAAAACTGCAATATTTTTGTGAAAGTATGTGCTGAAAATCTTACATTTATTATTAAATAAAATACATAATATAAGTTGTCAAGAAATATATAGCAAATGAATTTTAGAAGATTGCTACTCGAAATTATAATTTTTATTGTTTTTTCTAGTTTCTGAAAATTTTATGACACTATATTTAAAAGTAAACTATTTTTCCTTGCTATGGCAAAAAGTAAATTTTCTAACGTATATATACATTATATACATATATTTTCTATAACAAACTATTTAAGTGAATTTAACTTCAACCTTGACATCACTATTGCAGTTTGAAAAACCTTCAAATCTGAAATTTTTTACTATTATATTATAATATCAATTCTATTCAATCAGAAAGTAATGACATTGCCGCAATTCAAACTAAAATTACATAAAAACAGCGAAGAAATTTATAAGATCCACTATTTAGAGCTTCAAAACCTCATTCATATATATTTTTTTTTAATTTCTACTATTTTAAAAAAATTAAAATTAAAATAAACGCTATTATAAGATATATAATATAAAATTAAGCATTAAAATTTTAAACACTGAAAAAGTGTATCTGTAAAAACATTGATTTATATAATTTTTAATTTGGAAAACAAGTAAAATTAATAGTTTTTTTTTTCTTTTTTGTACAATATTGGTATATAAAGCACTTCTGCTTATATCTGTTTGAAGAAGGTACAGTTCCAGCACAATGTACAGGGAAATTGCTAACAATATTCCGATATTTTATATATAATATATTTTTACATAATTTTTATCATCTTGAAGATAAAAGGAAAAACTTTAAAACAAATTAATACAGCTTAAAACAAAATTAAAGTTTAAAAAATTGGAATTTTTCGATCGACACATAAAAATTTTTTAAGACAAATTATCGTAGGAATAGATTATCATTAAATTCAGATAGCTAGTAGTTTGAAAAAAAAATTGTATATTTATTTTCGTTCAAAAAGATTCGTATAAGTTTGTTCGATTTGTCTGATTTAAAGAGTGAAAGGAAAAATAACCAACTTGTTTTCAATACAGTTAAAGGAAAGCAAAGAGGTATTTTTTATGTTTTTGTAGACGATCAGATATACATAATAAATTTCCAATAAATTGATTTTTTTTTTTTTAATATACTTTAAAAAGAATAAAAATTTATATTTAAGATTTTATAAATCAATTTCAATGATTATATCTTGTATAATTAATCATTTGAATTACATAATATTTTAACTAACTAACTTTGGAATCGCATAGATAAAAATTTGAAAGTATAAAATGGACGGTTACAAAAAAAAAAAGTAATTTTATATATTCATAAAAAAAAACTTATTATGCGCGCATCGGAAATGAAAGAATTACAGTCTATTTTTAATCCAAACTAAAATTATAAAATTTTATAGTTTAAATTTTAGGTTTGAATATAATATAAAAGATTGAGTTGATAATTTTTTTGTTATTTTATTTTGCAAAGAGAATGGTTATTAAAGTTTTCTCAACAAAAGAATAAACATATTTTAAAATTTAAACACAAATGTGAGATCCCAAGGCTTGGATTTTTACTATGATTAAAAAAGTCCAAAGTTTTCCTCTCAATGCAATATAAAGTTTATTTTAATGACTTTTGATTGATATTTATTTTGTTGAATTATTAAAAAAAATTTCATATAAAATGTTCTTTTATATAACATAAGTAATGTTATTTGCAGTCCGAAGCTATAATCGTAAAACCCACTTAAAGTCAAAATAAAAGTCAATGAAATATATTAAATGTATTCCATTTATTTATTATTTCAATTCTAAAATAAATTCAGGTTGTATTTAAAAAATTTTACCAGAAATAGTAATGGCATTTTAATTATGACTTTTATTTTAAAAATTAATTTTATATTTTAGCAAATTGAAGGAAAACAAAAAACTTTTTTTTTTTTGCTACCACACATAATATTAATTCATATATTATACTTTTTATTCTCAGTACGTGCGAATTATTAACTCACGATCACCTGAATCAAAAAAAATAAGATAAATAAAATAAAATGAATACACATAATTTAAGAAAAAAAATAAATTTAATAAAAATATTATAAATTAAATTTTGTTACGCTTTGCTTGAGCATTTTTATTTTCTGCTCCTCAGCAAAATAACTATAATTTCTTAAATAAATTATATTAATTTAATTTAAAAATAAAATATAGAGCATGTGGTTTACATGAAAAAATTACATAATAATTTAAAAATTATGTGCCTCTAACTTTTAGGTTTCTTTCTACTTATTTAAATTTCCATCATGTTGATGCATCAAATAAAAATCATAATTATTTTAATTCTTAAATATTTAAAATGTCAATTCGTTTCACTGCACTAAATAATACGAGCACGTAAAATTTAATGGCCATCAATATGTGAGATGTTGAAAAAATTAATTTCAGTGGAAATTGAAGAAAATCGTAATATTAAAATTCGTTTACTTTTTCCTTTGCTAGTGTTAGAGATAAGAAAGTATGAGACGTATTTTTTTCATAGTGATGTATGCGCTAAATAACATGTCCAACACATTAAACATTTTGTTGAATACTTTGTATAATATTTTTAGTTAATATTGTGTTAAACCCTTCGGAAAATGGTTTTACTGATTATGTTCAATATGTTTGAAAGGACACTTTCTGAAAATTCTTTCAAGTCTATAATAGTCTTACACTTACTTACAGACGTACTAGAAATATCGATAGAACATATATGACTATTTTTTTAATGTTATTTAGGTGCATATTTGTATAATTTATTCGTCTGTCACGCTGGTTAAACAAAAACAAGGAAAAAAGCACAAATAATTTGAATTTCAAAACAACAGCATACAGTTCAGAACATAATACGAAAAAACAATGCAACTTCTGTACTTTAACAAAATGTAGTAACTAGTTATTAATGTTTCTGTCACGATCTTTATCCACGGTATACGTTAAAATTTGCCTTATTTATAAGTTATTTCCGAAAACCTGAATAATTGTCGACATATTATAATGAAAAATTCATATATAATAATAACAACAATAATGGAAATTTTTATAATAAAAAAAAATTTAAAAAAATTATCAATTCATTTTTGCAACAAAAAAACAAATTTTAAATAAATTCAATTTCACTTTTCTTTCTTCAGGTTTTTGGCAATTAATCAATTTTTTTTTTAACTTCTGATGTAATTAATCCATTTTTAAAGCTCACTGTGTTATAAATATAGTATCTTTCATTCAGTAAATTTTTCATTGTCTTAATATGCCCAATCAATTTGGATTTTTTTTTTTTTATAAACGATTAATTTTTACATGGAGATTGGTTCCAAAATAAATTGAAATAAAAATATGAAATTTTTTTTTTATTATAATTTAAAATATTAATTTTAACTTCATATAAATAATGTCAAAAGTCAAATGAGAAGTGAATATGTATGTAAACTATATACCGTCTAGAGAAATTTGTTTATTGTATGCAGTCAACTACCTTTGGTATGAACTTGAGTTAACCTTAGTTGTGAATGCACTATGACAAAGTTAATCTAGATTTTTCTTGAATTCCGTAGAGTTTTTGTACAAATTATAATTAATTTAGCATTGATGAGGCAACATTTTGAGGAAATTAAATAAATTATTCTCAAATACACTTCTGCATATTCCGAACAACATTGGTCATTTGAATTATACTTTGGTCAATAGATAAAAAAAAAATTCATCCCATGAATAAAGAACATCGTAATTGTCAAAATTAGCTAGGAATGACAATTTTATCATAAATTTTTTTAGTGAACTAAAATAGTATCTTTTAACTCTAAATATGTATTTTAAATTATAAAAACGTACATAAATATTTTTTGAGAAACGAAAATTAATTTTATACAAGAAAATTTTAAATTTCACTATAAATATCATTTAGATCGCGTTTGAATGAAAAAAAAAACTACAAGACAAACTGAAATACAATAAAAAAAAAAAACACACGAAGCAGTCATAGGAACTGCCGAAAGAAGTTTATACTTAAAGCTTTAAACTATGAAATAACAATGACTACAAATAATGGACTGCTTTTGGACTGCTGGACTGATTTTTATTTTAATTTACATTTTGTACTGAGCAGCCCATCATTTATAGCCACTGTTATTTCATAGTTTAAAGCTTTAAGTATAAACTTCTTTCGGCAGTTCCTATGACTGCTTCGTGTGTTTTTTTTTATATTTTGAGCCAGGACGACTCTAAAAGTAGCTAACTACCCAAAACTTTTGGGCAGGTAATCTTTATTTCACCGGCGCTACCTATTTAAAAAACATTTTTTTTTGCATATTTTAAGCAGGGAAGACCCTAACCATAGCTCCCTCTCCAAAATTTTTGGTCAGGTAATTCCACCCTCACTTCCGCCCTCACTTCCGCCCTCACTTCTGCCCTAACTACCAACCTGATTCCGCCCTACCAACCTGATTTCCGCCCTCACTACCACCCTCGCTTCCGCCCTCACTTCCGCACTCACTTCCGCCCTCACTTCCGCCCTCACTTCCGCCCTCACTTCCGCCCAAACTTCCGCCCTCACTTCCGCCCTCACTTCCGCCCTCACTTCCGCCCACACTTCCGCCCTCACTTCCGCCCTCACTTCCGCTCTCACTTCCGCCATCACTTCCGCTCTCACTTCCGCCCTCACTTCCGCCCTCACTTCCGCCCTTACTTCCGCCCTCACTTCCGCCCTCACTTCCGCCCTCACTTCCGCCTTCACCTCCGCCCTCACTTCCGCCCTCACTTCCACCCTCACTTCCGCCCTCACTTCCGCCCTCACTTCCGCCCTCACTTCCGACCTCACTTCCGCCCTCACTTCCGCCCTCACTTCCGCCCTCACTTCCGCCCTCACTTCCACCCTCACTTCCGCCCTCACTTCCACCCTCACTTCCGCCTTAATTCCGCCCTCACTTCCGCCCTCACTTCCGCCCTCACTTCCACTCTCACTTCCGCCCTCACTTCCGCACTCACTTCCGCCCTCACTTCCGCCCTCACTTCCGACCTCACTTCCGCCCTCACTTCCGCCCTCACTTCCGCCCTCACTTCCGCCCTCACTTCCAACCTCACTTCCGCCCTCACTTCCGTCCTCACTTCTGCCCTAACTACCAACCTCTCTTCCGCCCTCACTTCCGTCCTGATTTCCACCCTGATTTCCGCCCTCACTACCACCCTCGCTTCCGCCCTCACTTCCTCTCTCACTTCCGCCCTCACTTCCGCCCTCACTTCCGCCTCACTTCCGCCCTCACTTCCGCCCTCACTTCCGCCCTCACTTCCGCCCTCACTTCCGCCCTCACTTCCGCCCTCACTTCCGCCCTCACTTCCGCCCTCACTTCCGCCCGCACTTCCACCCTCACTTCCTCCCTCACTTCCGCCCTCACTTCCGCCCTCACTTCCGCCCTAACTTCCGCCCTTACTTCCGCCCTAACTTCCGCCCTAACTTCTGTCCTCCGTTCCGCCCTCCCTTCCGCCCGCCCTTCCGTCCTCACTTCCAACCTCACTTCCGCCCTCACTTCCGTCCTCACTTCCGTCCTCACTTCCGTCCTCACTTCCGCCCTCACTTCCGCCCTCACTTCCGCCCTCACTTCCGCCCTCACTTCCGCCCTCACTTCTGCCCTCATTTCCGCCCTCACTTCCGCCCTCACTTCTGCCCTCACTTCTGCCCTCACTTCCGCCCTCACTTCCGCCCTCACTTCCGCCCTCACTTCCGCCCTCACTTCCGCCCTCACTTCCGCCCTCACTTCCGCCCTCACTTCCGCCCTCACTTCCGACCTCACTTCCGCCCTCACTTCCGCCCTCACTTCCGCCCTCACTTCCGCCCTCACTTCCGCCCTCACTTCCGCCCTCACTTCCGCCCTCACTTCCGCCCTCACTTCCGCCCTCACTTCTGCCCTCATTTCTGCCCTCACTTACGCCCTCACTTCCGCCCTCACTTCCGCCCTCACTTCCGCCCGCACTTCCGCCCTCACTTCCGCCCTCACTTCCGCCCTCACTTCCGCCCTCACTTCTGCCCTCACTTCCGCCCTCACTTCCGCCCTCACTTCCGCCCTCACTTCCGCCCTCACTTCCGCCCTCACTTCCACCCTCACTTCCTCCCTCACTTCCGCCCTCACTTCCGCCCTAACTTCTGCCCTCACTTCCGCCCTAACTTCCGCCCTAACTTCCGCCCTAACTTCTGTACTCCGTTCCGCCCTCCCTTCCGCCCTCCCTTCCGACCTCTCTTCAGCCCTTACTGCCGCCCTCTCTTCAGCCCTTACTGCCGCCCTCACTTCCTTCCTTTTTTTTGGGCAGGTAATCTTTATTTCTCACCCGAGCTACCTATTTAAAAAAAAAAAATTATTTTGGTATATTTTGAGGCGGGAAGACTCTAACTGTAGCTCCGTATCCAAAATTTTTGGTCAGGTAATCTAATTATTTGATCGGAGGAAAAAATTTTTTTTAACATATTTTGAGCCGGCACGACCTAACCGTAGGTCACTGCCCAAAAAATTTTCGGCAGGTAATCTTTATTTCACCGGACCTACCTATTTTGAAAAATAAATTTTAGTTGTTAGATAATTTGTAAACGAAAGATTTTTAAAAAATAATTTGAATTTAAATTTTCCGTGCTAAATTATTTTGTTTTTATAAATGACAAATGATTATTGAACTACCTAATTTGAAAAAAAATTTAAATTTTAAAAAATTTGTAAACGAAAGATTTTTAAAAATAATTTGAATTTAAATTTTTCGCGCCAAATTATTTTGTTTTTATAAATAACAAATGATTATTGAGTTGACTCATTTTTTTTGAGTATTCAAACGGTACAGCATGTCGTTTTTTTTTTTAACTCAAATTCGAATGAGTAAAAAAATTTTTACCCCCTACAGAATTACTCATTTATATCATACACCGCGTTAAAAGAAGTATAAACTTCAAAAAAAAAAACAAATAAGATAATCTTCTCGTGAATATAAAAAAATATATCACGTTCTTTTTGTTTAAAAAGAAGATTTATCAATGAAACTTGTAAAAAAAAAAATTTATTCCAATAATATATTTAATTTGGGTCATATAACATGAAACTGATTAAAAGAAGAAAAAAAAAGAAAAATATCAAAAAAAAAATTTTAAAAAAGAATGGAATAATGAGCTATTATTTAGTGTTAAATTGAGAATTTATTGTCATTATTATAAATAAATATTTCAGTAGACATTAATTAATATATGGGCAAAGAATATATTCCTCAAATTTAAAAGAAAGTGAAAAATTTTATTTACGAAAAATTTTCATAGAAATGTTTTAGGCTTAATATTGGATATTAATATCAAAAAAAGGTAAATTTGTTTTATGTTTTTTTCACCTGGATCAACAGCGTTGGCTCGGAAATTACATTGAGACTGTATATATACTACACATTATTATTTCATTATTATTTCATTATTTCGGTACATAATATTAGCATAATATATTAATTAGAATTACTAAAAATTATACCTAAAATATTTATATTGGGATAACTTACTGGAATAGTTACAGTGATTTTAAATGAAAATGTAGAATCTGCATGCAGTCACTTTCATTTTCGTTAAGAAAAAATTTACAACATGAAAAATATACGTTTTTTTTTTCTGGCAAAATTTAAGTAGAAACTGTGCTCATATTGCAAATATTATACAATGCATTCATAATAATTTTTAAACATAATCTCGGTACTAAAATTATATGTAATACAAAATTATTTTTAATGAAATTTGCAGACAACAAATACTACAAAACTTCAAGAAAAAAAAAATTAAATTTTGTGGTTAATATACATTTTTGTTATACTGTCATAACAACAGTAAGCTTACACCTTACCAATTGGCTTGTAGTTTATACTATTTGATTGTAATTTTTAGCTCACTCTTTGCATGAAATTAATCTTAAAGGTTTTAAAAATTATTAAACGTTTTCAACGATATTTGAATTATATTTCAATTATATAATTTATGGGAACAGGTTCAGAGGTCAGAAACCAATTATAGATATCCCTTCCCAATAGATAAATTCTATAAATCTTATAATAGAACAAAGCTGTAAACTTATTAATTTCTAATTTTATGTAATTTCAATTATTTTTAATTCCAAAGAAAAATAATTTTGGACGCGCCTTTCTATGTTCATTAAGCTATTAACCTATTTGAAGTCTTATTTTTTTTCCTCGCAATTTTTAAAGTATCAATTGAAAATTGGTTAACAATAATTAGACACTTAATTTTGTTTTCATGTTGTCTTTTTACTTGTGATCTGCATGCCAATTTAAAAAAAAAAAGTTTATGCTTGAATAAATATAATTTGAAACAAGTCGTATGAAAAACTAAAACTACATATATCCAAAATTCCAATATTGAAAATCATTAAAATTTCTTGTTGATTATTATCAATAATAATAAGACAATGAACTTATAATTAATGAAGTTCAATGCCAAAAATCTAAAAATAAGAACATTAAGAGAAAATGAAAATAATATTTTTATGTAGAATTTATAGACTTGAGTTAACAATAATTTTACATGTAATAAGGAAAAAGAAAAATTATTAAAAAACATCTTCCATACTACATATGTGAAATTTCTTAGCAATAAATGTATTATTTATTTTCTAAGACAATCAGCACACGTTAATTCCGAGATTGGAATACTTAGCTGAAATGTGAAGACAGTCTGCGAATCAAATGATGTTGAAACTTTGAATTTGTTTTACATTATTATTACATTATTATATAGTAATTGTTTTCAATAATAATTATTTCACACATTATTTCACAGTCAAAACTTCATGCTAATATTCATCTGAGAAGAATATTAAATCATATAAAATTCAAAAAAAAAATTCAAAACAATTCCAATTTTATATTAAGAATAAATTTTTCCCATTTTTCAAGTACATTCAACAAAATTGCAAAATTATGAGGCCAAGTTTACACAAAAAAAAATGTATATTTTGTATATATACAAATTTTATTTGGTTTTCTTTAATTTTTCTAATTTGGCATTTATCTTAGATATTCATAACTTATAAAAATTACTTGATGAAATTTATATTTTCTATTGAAATTTGATACAAATGTATAATATACATCTTTATAAAATAAAATTGTACTTAATTTGGAGATTTGAATTTAGAGATTACATGAAGTAGTATATAATATTGTTATTATTTAAAAAATATTGTTCAACTGAATATGTTGATACCGGATCGATATGAAAATAAAAACAAATAATATTATTTTAATCGCAACATAAAGTGGGTTGTTTTCTTCTTTCTTTTATTTATTTTTGGACCTGTATACAACTCAAATAAAATCTAAATCAAAATTTTCAAATAAAGAAATAAATAAAATTTATTTGACATTATTATAGACGGTTTATTTCAAATTTCAATTCATTGATTTTATTTATGAATTGATAATTTTCCTTTTACAATATTTGATATATTTTATTAAATCTTGTATATACATATATTTATACGTAATAATTTTTTTTCTTTATTTTTTAATTTTTTGTTTGTGATGTAAAATATTAAAATTAACTACACCCATCCGGATGTGGATTATTATTGCTAAATTTTATAAATTTAGGATTTGAAAAAAAAAAAAGAATTAATAATAACTATAAGACCACAATATTAAAATGGAAAGCAATAAAGTAAATACAACACTGAGAATGGCGTTGTGATCAAATACCCTACTGTGATTAAAATTATATTTTATTGGTAATTAGTGCTGAACAAGTAAATCGTTACATGTTTATATTTCGCTTGTTTTAGTGCGTTCTATAGTGCATTTTAATGCGTTGTATAAGCCTCTTCTATAAGCTTCGCTAAAAATGAAAAAATAAAAAACGAAAAAATATTTTTAATTTTTTACACAACGTTTTATTTTTATGAATATATTTTTTTTTTCTATTAACGAAATTGAAAAATAAATTTATATCAATGGATTTCTATTTTTGCAAATTATGTGAATCAAGAACTTAAATCTCTTACATCAGATTTGAAATAAAATTCACCATGTCATTATCAATTAATTTAAAAGAAGGCATGAAGGTTT
The DNA here is from genome assembly GCA_964007475.1 of Hybos culiciformis. NCBI lineage: Eukaryota > Metazoa > Arthropoda > Insecta > Diptera > Hybotidae > Hybos > Hybos culiciformis. The sequence goes on along the minus strand of OZ023274.1, from coordinate 92,066,006 downwards.
TACGAATTATTCCTTTTAAATCAAAACCTACAGCATACAATTATTATATTTATTAAATGTACATATAAATGTATTTAAATTACAAACCAAAATATTAGAAGACACCCAAAGTAATAAAAAAAATTTCATGAATTTTGTTTCATATAAAAATAAAATAAATAGATCAAGATCAAAAAAAAATTTGAAAGTAGTTAATTGCATGTCTTTTGAAAATTGTACAAAAATTTTCACACCTTTGTGATATAAGTTAATAATAATGAAAACTGCGAATCATATTTTAAAGATCGAGTTAATTTTTTTTTTTTTACAAAATCTAATCAAGAAGATCATATTAATTTAATCCTGCTGAGCTCATGCTTGTTATAGCGTTTAAATCTATACTTTTAAAAAACACCTGAATTCTTGTAAATAAATATTAATAATAAATTAACAAAAAAATGATTGTGTAATTGTATATAACTACTGTTGAATTTAATAAGAAAAGAACATCAAGGGCATAAAATTTAATTATTTCATCGTTCCTCTTAAAAATTATTTGAACTATGCTAAAAATTAGTTAAATAATAGTTCTCCCTGAATAATACGTCATCGATGCAAGAGGGGAATATCTCAGAATTATAAGACAGATTAGACTGTTTAAAAAGTTAATAGTATGATTATTAAAAGATAAAATTCTTCAAAATTTTATATAATTAACACCTGATAGTCTATCGACAAGTAATTCGGGTGAAACTTTTAATATATGAAATTATAAAAAATCATTGCATGGTTATAATGTTTCTGGGATGAGTCCGAATGCAAACATATAGTTTTCGAATTTTACTTATTTTTGACGTTACTATATATTTTTGAGTTATCATCATTATCAAATAGTCAATTTTCATTCTGATGAAAAGCTAAATTAAAGATCGACACGTGAATGTAAAATAAAATTTCTGGTTCACGCATTTTAAAAAGTATTTATGTCAATTTTAAATTGACAACAATTATTGCAGATTGATATTATTTTCTATAAAACTCCCAAAAATATAATAAATAGCTTTTAAAATATTTATTTACAGTATGAACTGAAAGAAAATAAATGTTTAAATTTAATAGAAAATACTACGCGCATATAATTTACATATACAGAACAATTTACATATAGAACATACCTACATAATTTTAAATGTTTATTTTGAAAATATTGTCAATTCAAAAATTTTCTAAATAAACATTAAATGTTTGCCAATTTTAGAATTTTTTTATTTATTTTTAATCTCAGCCTTTTTTTTTTAAATTGTACAACTTCTTGCACGAAGAGATATGGAGACATAGACCAAGCTCGAAGCTTTAGAAAAACTTCGCTCGAATGTTCAAAAAATATTTTGTTTTTGCTATTCATAATAATCTAAACACCTACATTTACTTAAAATTTAAATTCAAAATTTTAATTTAACAAGTAATTTTTTATGTTAACAAAAATTATAAACCAAAATATTAATACTGTTGTACACTGCATATTTACAAAACAATTATGTTTTTTTTTTCGCAAACAGTAGAAATGAAAAATTACTTATTATTTTATAATTTATGTAAATATTTATTTATTTTGCGCTTTGTTACGTTTTTCCCATACAGAAAAAGTGGTAAAAGTCTATAAAATTTGGATGATTAATCAATATTTTAATAACTAAAATGTTAAGTATCAGAGTTTCACAAACCACAAAGTAAATATCTAATGCTGCGGGTTTACTAAAATTATAATTTAAAGATGATTGAACCATTATTAAGTATGTTCTTAAAAAATATGATTTAATATAAGTTTCAATCAATCATAACACTGCATAAGCTGGAAACATTTAATAATACAAACAGATGATTTGACAGTTCAAATCAAAAGAAATTAACTTGAAAAATTGCAAATTTAAAGAAAAAAGATAATTTATTATAAATCAAAAATGTATGACATTAAAATATTCAATATGTACATAATGATAATAGTTATTATTTTTTATATACGTAAAAGTAAAAAATAAAATTTTTCAATAATCGATAAATATATGTATGAAACATAACTTCCATATAACTTCCATTATACTATTTCTATAAAATTGATTGAATTGTTGTCATAATTAAATAGAATAAAGTTTAAATTTTTTCATACCCACATATTATACGAAATTTTTAATTTTAGGTTTTCATTATGTTAAAATTGTCCTTGTTTTGTTAATTTTCGTTAAAAGGTCATAATATACTATTATTTTGTGTAGATAAGAAATTGTTGCATTTTACGTCCATAATTCAATCATATGTTATTGGCTTACAACTGGAATATACAAATGTTACAGCACTGTATATTTGGGCTGAATGTAATGCTATCATCAGAGTACATAAACATAATTCTAATTTTAGAACATAAGTTTGTAAAAATAATAAGTAAATAACACCAGCTAAACATGGTATAATCAAAATCACCGAAATAATAACATAAGCATCTAAAAAAAAAAAAATCATAATATAAAGATAATTATAAGGTAATAAAAATCATTGAATAATAATAATGCAATGATTTTTAGCAACCAGCTTGATCTCTCGTATAGCAAAGAATTATCAATGGTGATTCTAATAAAAGATTTGGTCTAAAATTCATTATAAAATTATGCATATTTATCAATGGTGATTCTAATAAAAGATTTGGTCTAAAATTCATTATAAAATTATGCATATTTATCAATGGTGATTCTAATAAAAGATTTGGTCTAAAATTCTTTATAAAATTATGCATATTATAAAGAAACGAAATTTTTAATCTTTTAAATGAATGGATTTTTACTTACTTTTATCAACCAAAGCACCTTTTCTACCCAGAACAATATGTATTGCTTCTAATATTACTAAAACCACTAATATAATTGATTCTTTTATTAAAATTGCTATATCATCATATCTTAAATTGATTGCTTTTAGAATTCCCATTGATATTTCACCTAAAATGATAAAAAGAAAGCCAATTATTGTGAATTATATTCCGTACAACAGACGCATTAGATTTGCACTTTAAATGCAATTTTTCAAACTTTTTATTCTTTTCAAGAATTTTTATTCGTTGAGTTTCTTATCTCAGGCATATTTAAATCAAATGATAGCACATGAAAAGAGCCGAAAACTCTCTCATACTCACATGAAGCAAACATTCCGAAAAAGAATGAATTCAAATATATGAGCACTTCATAAAAAACGCTTGGATTTCCCATTTTCTGAGTTTTTTTTCTATGTTTATAATTTTTATAATTTAATGTTTATATTATTATTTTTTTTGTTTATGTTTTATTTTTTAAGGCCGGTAATATATATTTCATTGATTTTAATTTACTCTTAGCGGTCAACTTAATACTTGAGTGTTTTATAAATTTAATTTAATTAAATTAATAATTGAATATTATCTCTCTTAATTATCAAAAATTATACTCTTTTTTCTCAATATTATACAATATTTGGAATTAAAATAAAAACTGAATAATATAAAACATTGCGTAAAAATTATTCTAAAAATATATTAAATGTATTTAAAATAAAATAAAAACTAAATAATTTATGTTATTATTTAAGAAATATAAACTGAATACAACAAGTGTTAAAAACAATCTGTAGTATAAAACTGTGAAATAAATTTTCCTTTCTCCGCAAATGCATCAAAATATTGTTTTGACAATAATAATTATTGTCAGTGCCGACGGTGCTAATTAAATTAGGTTAATAAATACAAATTATCTTATCTTTAGAATATTTTCAAAAGTTAAAAAAGAAAAAAAAAAAATTAACATTCGTAACTGACTCAAGTCATCGTAACATTGCACATTTGTCACCATAAAAATATTAAAATGTAGAATATTCATAATGTGTTTGGATTGCAAAACCTACTCTTCCTTTGGGAATAATAAAAAAAATTATTTTTAAGCTTAACACAAATTAGACATGAATATTTAAATTTGATACTAGAATATTGTCATCAATGTGCAAATGGTCACTCATGATGCTAACACATACATCATAACTTCAAGAGATAAAAAATTATTTTAAAATAAAAACAAATTTATTATATAGTATTGCCAAAAATTTTTGTAATAGTTTTGTGGTAATCAAATATATACAATAACAATTCTTATAGAATAATTATATTCATCACAATTTAATTAAATGAGACAATTTTAATTTTAAAAATACTCTTGGCATCGAATAATTTTTTTTTTTTATAATACATATACAAAAGAACAAGTCAAACACAAATAACTAAAACTTTAAATTAATATACACAAACTGCTAAAATTTATCATAAAAAATTACTGAAAAAAAATACATTTTCATATATTAAATATTTCAAAATGAGTAAAAAAAAAAGAAAAAATATTTCCAAATAAATTTGCAAGAACCATTTACACAATCAATCAATGCATATTGCATCAAATTCTGTCAACAGAAAATATTGAAAAATAATTGACTGTTTTGACTTCATTTTTATTCGGATTTGTACATAAAAAATTATACATGACTTTGTCAAATTTAAATTGCCAATATTATTATTTAACACCAAAAACTTTTAAATTTTTCTCTTAGAGTTAATTTTTCATTTGATTCGACTTCAGTCTTGAAGATTTCATACAAAGAATAACATTTTTTGATATATATTTTTTTTTGTATGAAACATAAAATTTATAATTTTTTTTTTCTCGATTTCAAAACTCTTATTTTCTAGTCGAGCATAAATTTTAGCATTTTATATCAGCAATTATGAATTTAAAAAAAAATAAAATAAAAAATTGACAAAATATTAACGATATTAATGAAATAAACAGGAAAAATTTATTTTATTTCGCCAACAAATTGATTTCACTAAACCTATATTCATAAAATTTAATTCAATTTTACACATTAGATTTTTTTTTCCAATCAATTTAACTCATCACATAAAAATAATTCATGTAAAAATATGGAAAAAATGAAAATTGAAAACATGTTTAACCACTCACTATTGATTGCTTAATATTTATAAAAAAAAACTATTTCACTTACCTACAATAAATTCAACAATCTTTAAATTAATTCACGAAATATGTAATTTACAAAAAAATAATAATAAAAAAAATGCAATTTCAAATAAAAATATAGGTCTGCACATTCTTTTTGAGAAAAATCTAATTTAATGAATTCAAAAATTACAAAATTCATGACTGATTTGTTGTTAATTTTAACATTTCATTATTATAAATGAAAGTTCATTAATAAATACTTGATTTTTATTACATATATGTACAATTGTAGATACTGGTGTAAATTTACGCCTTAAGGGCAAATTAATAATTTTTATAACCGCAGTGTACATGTAAGTCGAAATAAATGAATTTATTTCCCAGATTCCGAATAATTCCCACATAGGCAAAATTATTATAGGAATACCAAACTCCCGGATTCAGAAAAACTATAACTAATAAACATTTTATAGTTTAACTACCTTTCTATTCTTTTTTTTAAAGCAAGAAATAATAAACTTCAAATAGTAGACGGGATAGTTTGTTTCTTTATGTTAAGCTACTTTATTTAAATATATATGAAATTGGTAATAAAAACTTAAAGCAAAAATAATTCTGAATATATTATATTTTTCTCATTAAAATTCTAATCTTGTATTTGACTTGTATTTTCTTGGGACTATTGGACACATTAGATTTTATGAAATGAATCAAAATTCAAGATATTCCTAAACGAATTGATAATCCAATAATTCTTCCATAACAATACATTAATGTGAAGTTGTAATAAAAATCAGTCAATTGCACTTATAAAGTTAAAAATACTTGTTAGATTCAACTATTTTTCTTAATGAAATCATCCATAACAAAAAATATTAAAATTAAAATCAATCAAGAATTATAATGTTTGACAACATAATGTCGTTTTATTTATTAATATAAAAAAAAATTATACTTAATTTTGAATTTAAAAACTATTAAATATAAGTAGATATTATTATATACTTATCAATATAGTATAATTATTTATATTTATTAAATTATGAATTTTCTTTCAGTCAGCTTGAACATAAATACAAATTTCTGAATGTTCAAAACTAAAAAAATAATTATTCATTCGTTTACCTTAGTTTATATAAATTTTAAAATTAGAAAAATATATAAAAATAAACCTTATATGGTTTATTTGAATTTTTAATTAGCAATTTTATTTTTATATGTTTTATTTAATTATTTCTTTTTTTTTTTAGTTAACATTATATTTGAGAGAAAGAAAAAAGATGTTTTACTAATTTGATTGATGTTCAATCAATAAAATTAGTATGTACTTTTTTTGACATCTCATTGATTTATTGCTTTGTGGCGTAATAAAAATATTTTTATTATGCCATAATCTAAAAGAAAGCTTTTCATTTTCTTAAACTTATTTATATGTAAAGATGAATATTCACCATTAATCATTAAAATTAAAAAAAAAAAAAGAAATGAAAACAACAAAAAAAACATGTTAAAAATATGTTTCAATAATGGTATTAGTTTAGTGGATTATTAAAATTTGACCAAGTCAACACCTTCAGTTTCATGTAAAGTAGAAAAAAATATATATGAGGTGAAAAGAAATTTATTTTTTTTTTCTTTATTGCAAATAATTGCCAAAAATTAATATTATAGTTATATATTGTTGTTTTTAGTTTTATCATTTAATATAGGAAAAAATATATGTTTAAATATTTGTATACATATAGCCAAGCATAATGTGGGAATTAAAAACATGGATATTATCCATACATATACAACACCCATAAAAAAAACATAATATTTAATAGATTTCACTTTATATGAAAGAAATTAGTTCTTGCATAACGTTTTTATAGTGTGTACTTTTGATTGCAGAGCACACCTGTATTAAAATGGAATATTCCTTAAGTCCAAAACAAAAATAAATTTGTACCTATTTTAATTAAAGTCATTCACAAACGTTTAAGGTCAAAAAATTGTTATCTTTGAAAAATCATAAACTTTTTAAACAACTTAATATATATGGAACAAAAGTGTATTTTAAATAATCAGAAGTCTTCTTTTAGTCACCATAATATGCCTTAATATTCTTAAACTTGCGAAATTTCAATAATTGATGCAATATAAACCAATATTAGTTATTTTATTAAATATTTATTTGAAACTACAAATATGAGACTTCTAGAAACATTTTAATCAAATATGCCCTTTACCACAAAAACAAATTCACTATCACTCGATATTAACTAAAGTTAAAAATTTAATATTCATTTTAAATTATTAATAATAATTTTATGTATATCGGATTCCCAAAGATAAAGATCTTTCATAACATCATCATAGCAAGGCAACATAATGAGATGTTAAAATAAGAAACACTGAAACAAATTATACTGTTAACTTTTTTTTTTTCATAAATTTTTTTTTTATATCACATTTATATTATTTTTGTTTAAATAAAAAAAAAAAAACTAAAATTCAACAAAATTTATATTTCCCATCTAAAAGTGGGTATAAAGATTTATTTATAAAACCTTTCAATTTCTAGATCATCTCAACATTATATTAAGCACATCATAATAATCACACACACGTATGCGCATGAATATATGCAGTATATTATGCTTTTAATGTTTATTACATAATATTATGGAACTGGGAAAAATAATAATAAAAACACACGAAGCAGTCATAGGAACTGCCGAAAGAAGTTTATACTTAAAGCTTTAAACTATGAAATAACAATGACTACAAATAATGGACTGCTTTTGGACTGCTGGACTGATTTTTATTTTAATTTACATTTTGTACTGAGCAGCCCATCATTTATAGCCACTGTTATTTCATAGTTTAAAGCTTTAAGTATAAACTTCTTTCGGCAGTTCCTATGACTGCTTCGTGTGTTTTTTTTTATATTTTGAGCCAGGACGACTCTAAAAGTAGCTAACTACCCAAAACTTTTGGGCAGGTAATCTTTATTTCACCGGCGCTACCTATTTAAAAAACATTTTTTTTTGCATATTTTAAGCAGGGAAGACCCTAACCATAGCTCCCTCTCCAAAATTTTTGGTCAGGTAATTCCACCCTCACTTCCGCCCTCACTTCCGCCCTCACTTCTGCCCTAACTACCAACCTGATTCCGCCCTACCAACCTGATTTCCGCCCTCACTACCACCCTCGCTTCCGCCCTCACTTCCGCACTCACTTCCGCCCTCACTTCCGCCCTCACTTCCGCCCTCACTTCCGCCCAAACTTCCGCCCTCACTTCCGCCCTCACTTCCGCCCACACTTCCGCCCTCACTTCCGCCCTCACTTCCGCCCTCACTTCCGCCATCACTTCCGCTCTCACTTCCGCCCTCACTTCCGCCCTCACTTCCGCCCTTACTTCCGCCCTCACTTCCGCCCTCACTTCCGCCCTCACTTCCGCCCTCACTTCCGCCTTCACCTCCGCCCTCACTTCCGCCCTCACTTCCACCCTCACTTCCGCCCTCACTTCCGCCCTCACTTCCGACCTCACTTCCGCCCTCACTTCCGCCCTCACTTCCGCCCTCACTTCCACCCTCACTTCCGCCTTAATTCCGCCCTCACTTCCGCCCTCACTTCCGCACTCACTTCTGCCCGCACTTCCGCCCTCACTTCCACTCTCACTTCCGCCCTCACTTCCGCCCTCACTTCCGCCCTCACTTCCGACCTCACTTCCGCCCTCACTTCCGCCCTCACTTCCGCCCTCACTTCCAACCTCACTTCCGCCCTCACTTCCGTCCTCACTTCTGCCCTAACTACCAACCTCTCTTCCCCCCTCACTTCCGTTCTGATTTCCACCCTGATTTCCGCCCTCACTACCACCCTCGCTTCCGCCCTCACTTCCTCTCTCACTTCCGCCCTCACTTCCGCCCTCACTTCCGCCCTCACTTCCGCCTCACTTCCGCCCTCACTTCCGCCCTCACTTCCGCCCTCACTTCCGCCCTCACTTCCACCCTCACTTCCGCCCTCACTTCCGCCCTCACTTCCGCCCGCACTTCCACCCTCACTTCCTCCCTCACTTCCGCCCTCACTTCCGCCCTAACTTCCGCCCTTACTTCCGCCCTAACTTCCGCCCTAACTTCTGTCCTCCGTTCCGCCCTCCCTTCCGCCCACCCTTCCGTCCTCACTTCCAACCTCACTTCCGCCCTCACTTCCGTCCTCACTTCCGTCCTCACTTCCGTCCTCACTTCCGCCCTCACTTCCGCCCTCACTTCCGCCCTCACTTCCGCCCTCACTTCCGCCCTCACTTCCGCCCTCACTTCCGACCTCACTTCCGCCCTCACTTCCGCCCTCACTTCCGCCCTCACTTCCGCCCTCACTTCCGCCCTCACTTCCGCCCTCACTTCCGCCCTCACTTCCGCCCTCACTTCCGCCCTCACTTCTGCCCTCATTTCTGCCCTCACTTACGCCCTCACTTCCGCCCTCACTTCCGCCCTCACTTCCGCCCGCACTTCCGCCCTCACTTCCGCCCTCACTTCCGCCCTCACTTCTGCCCTCACTTCCGCCCTCACTTCCGCCCTCACTTCCGCCCTCACTTCCGCCCTCACTTCCGCCCTCACTTCCGCCCTCACTTCCACCCTCACTTCCTCCCTCACTTCCGCCCTCACTTCCGCCCTAACTTCCGCCCTCACTTCCGCCCTAACTTCCGCCCTAACTTCCGCCCGCACTTCCGCCCTCACTTCCGCCCTCACTTCCGCCCTCACTTCTGCCCTCACTTCTGCCCTCACTTCCGCCCTCACTTCCGCCCTCACTTCCGACCTCACTTCCGCCCTCACTTCCGCCCTCACTTCCGCCCTCACTTCCGCCCTCACTTCCGCCCTCACTTCCGCCCTCACTTCCGCCCTCACTTCCGCCCTCACTTCTGCCCTCATTTCTGCCCTCACTTACGCCCTCACTTCCGCCCTCACTTCCGCCCTCACTTCTGCCCTCATTTCTGCCCTCACTTCCGCCCTCACTTCCGCCCTCACTTCCGCCCTCACTTCCGCCTCACTTCCGCCCTCACTTCCGCCCTCACTTCCGCCCTCACTTCCGCCCTCACTTCCGCCCTCACTTCCACCCTCACTTCCGCCCTCACTTCCGCCCGCACTTCCACCCTCACTTCCTCCCTCACTTCCTCCCTCACTTCCGCCCTCACTTCCGCCCTAACTTCCGCCCTTACTTCCGCCCTAACTTCCGCCCTAACTTCTGTCCTCCGTTCCGCCCTCCCTTCCGCCCGCCCTTCCGTCCTCACTTCCAACCTCACTTCCGCCCTCACTTCCGTCCTCACTTCCGTCCTCACTTCCGTCCTCACTTCCGCCCTCACTTCCGCCCTCACTTCCGCCCTCACTTCCGCCCTCACTTCCGCCCTCACTTCCGCCCTCACTTCCGACCTCACTTCCGCCCTCACTTCCGCCCTCACTTCCGCCCTCACTTCCGCCCTCACTTCCGCCCTCACTTCCGCCCTCACTTCCGCCCTCACTTCCGCCCTCACTTCCGCCCTCACTTCCGCCCTCACTTCCGCCCTCACTTCTGCCCTCATTTCTGCCCTCACTTACGCCCTCACTTCCGCCCTCACTTCCGCCCTCACTTCCGCCCGCACTTCCGCCCTCACTTCCGCCCTCACTTCCGCCCTCACTTCTGCCCTCACTTCCGCCCTCACTTCCGCCCTCACTTCCGCCCTCACTTCCGCCCTCACTTCCGCCCTCACTTCCGCCCTCACTTCCGCCCTCACTTCCACCCTCACTTCCTCCCTCACTTCCGCCCTCACTTCCGCCCTAACTTCCGCCCTAAACGAAAGATTTTTAAAAAATAATTTGAATTTAAATTTTCCGTGCTAAATTATTTTGTTTTTATAAATCACAAATGATTATTGAACTACCTAATTTGAAAAAAAATTTAAATTTTAAAAAATTTGTAAACGAAAGATTTTTAAAAATAATTTGAATTTAAATTTTTCGCGCCAAATTATTTTGTTTTTATAAATAACAAATGATTATTGAGTTGACTCATTTTTTTTGAGTATTCAAACGGTACAGCATGTCGTTTTTTTTTTTAACTCAAATTCGAATGAGTAAAAAAATTTTTACCCCCTACAGAATTACTCATTTATATCATACACCGCGTTAAAAGAAGTATAAACTTCAAAAATTCAAAAACATAAAATAAATTAATTTTGGAAATAATGAGAAAAATATGGAATGTTAATAATTTTATTTCATTAAGTTTGGGTTTTTTATTAATAAATAGAATTTTTTTAAAAATAATGCTATAGGTAAAACCGTAAATATTTAAAAAAATAGGTAAATAATATTAATTTCAATTGTTTATTAACTTTGAATTATGATTTGAGAAATAAATGCCGAATAAATAATATATGCTCAGCAGCACTCAATTACTGTATATAATATTTAGCCTTTGAACCCTTTAGTAAATTATTGAATTGATCTTTACATATAAATCATTCGTCTTATTATACTCAATTGTATTTTTCTTAACTCATTATAATATTTTCTACTCTGAGACGCTCCATCACTGATAACGAATATTTTTGATATTTATCTCTACTTCAACCATGACATTTAATTTAATTTTCTTAAAAATTCTAAAAGCAGAACAAAAACTATACTGAAATAAACCATTATTCATAAACATAAAAAAAAACATATTGGTTACGAATATTGACCATATAGTAAAACCAAAAATTCAAAAATTTATCTATCCACAAAAAACCATTTTTCACCCTTAGAAATTTAATTAACTATATTAATTTTTAACCATAATCGACTAATTAAGTTTTCTATAAAAAATAAAACCAAGATTCATTTTTATGGTTTTCTATATTGTAGCCCAATTATAAAAATTTGACAAAAAAATTTAACAGTTTGTCGCTATAATGTTACAAAATTTAACCATTTTAAAAAAATATATATGGATACGGAAACATTTTTTTTTTTTAAATATACATACTTATACATAATATTCATTGTTGATCTAGTTAAGGTTTCCCATATATATACTTATAATTATATAATCATTTAATTTAAATTAGAGTAAAATTTATAACGAAAATATATTCATTTTTAAACATTATATATATTTATTGCAGATAGGGAAAAAAAATAGAAATAATTGTTACTGATGGTGAAAATTAGGCACATTAAATTTTATATGAGTACTAAATAAAATTTTCAAACAATGTGAAATTAAAACTACAAATATTTTGATATTTGAAATTAAATTGTGTTTAAAAAGATGCTTATTTTAATTGCAATTGTTTTCCATATAAATTTGGTATGACAATTTTCCTTGAATAGATTTTGTGAAATTTATTTAGACAAATAATCAAGTAAAAAATGACTTCGTTGCATTTAGGTTTAAGCTCTTGTTATTTCTATGTATTTAATGCTATTCTTAGCTATATTCTTACAGGGAGAAGAGGCTAGTTTTTGAAAGTCTATGTCAGTGAAATTAGCAAAAAAGACCATTGTATTTTAAAACTTTTTAATTTATCATCTATTTACGAGTTTTATTTTTAACAATAAGTATGCTTAGTATTGTTTGTTTAATTTTAGCAATTGCATCATCGTCTTCACTTTTAGTACCTATACTAAATATTTGTTTAAATATCGAATACATTTCGTTTGGGTAAGATACTTAAACGGTCCACTGTTTAAAATTACAAGAGAATACATGGTTGGTTGGTTGGTTAAGATGGCGAAAACCCTGCTGAACCAACAGGGGTTTCCAATTAGCGCTTTCGCACCGTTTTGCTACCATTAACACTCATAACCAAGGCCTAGCGGCGATAATAGAGCTAAATCCACCCCGTGGTGTTCAAAAATTTGATCACCTCCCTGGGTTTTGCTAAGGCTAACACATCTACGTCCTCGAGAAGGTAGTTTCCTAATGTGTTTTTTCTAGATCTTGCAAGCGCCGGGCATTTGCAAATAAAATGGACTAAAGTCTCTTTTTCGTTCTCAAGACCGCAACTGCGGCACTTCTGGTTATAAGGAATACCCAGTCTTGCAGCATGTTCACCAACTGCCCAGTGACCCGTGTAAATTGCAGTGATTCTAGAGATGTCTTTCCGAGACATTTTAAGAATCTCTTTTGTTCTTTTCTTGTCGTATAACGGCCAAGTTTTCCTAGTCGTTCTACATGTAGATAGCGCCCTCCATCTACTGTTAGCTAGAGATAAGAAGTACTGACTTATATCCCTTTTTATCGTGTTTAGTGGTGGATGGACCTTCTCCGAGCGGGAGACATCCAGCGCTGAACCTGCCCTAGCCAGTTCATCAGCCCGTTCATTTCCTTGGACGTCCCTATGTCCCGGGACCCAGTACAGGTGGACGACGTATCTCTCAGCCAGTTGGGAAAGCTGTTCTAAGCATCTCTCGACCAGCTTAGAGGATACGACCGGTGATTTAAGAGCCATAATGGCCGCTTGACTGTCAGAAGCTATTACCACCCTGTGAACAGCCGGAGCCGAGTCACACAACAGACAGCACGCCTTCCAGATCGCAAGTACTTCTGCCTGAAAAATACTGGATCTGTCTGGAAGTCTATAACTTCTAGCTATATTCATTTCTTCCGAGTACACCCCAGCACCAACACCACAGTCCATTTTTGAACCGTCTGTGTAGATAGCTAGGTCGACTCCCTCTAGAATATTATTAACCTCCCAATCCCTTCTAGTCGGTATTACGATCTGAAAATTCTTTTTCAGTTCTAACCTGGGAATGGTATAGTCAGTTTCAGTGCAGGTCACATTCTTAGATATATCCCTAAGGATTCTACTGTGACCATATGGTTTAGTCAGCCAGTTTCCACTTTCTTGGAGCCTGACTGCACTGCAAGCAGCGAGATTTTTGACATGTAAGTCAAGGGGTAAAAGATGCAGCAGAACATTGAGAGCATCAGTAGGTGCCGTTCTTAGCGCCCCCGTGATGCTCACACATGCACTTCGCTGTATTCTACCCAGCTTGGTTCGAACATAGGCCTTCTCTACAGCTGGCCACCAAATTACCGCTCCGTACGTGAGGATTGGGCGTACAATTGCTGTGTACATCCAGAGAATCATATGCGGCCTCAGTCCCCACCTTTTCCCTACCATTCGTTTACAAGAATAAAAAGCTACACATGCTTTTTTAATTCTCTCATCGACACTATATTTCCAGTTAAGCTTAGGATCTAGTACTACACCCAAATACTTAACCCTCGAAGCTAAACCCAGCGTCACCCCTCCCAACTTGGGTAGGGCGAAGCAGGGTATTTTTGTCCTCGTTGTGAACAACATAAGCTCTGTCTTGCTTGGATTCACATTGAGGCCACACTCCTTTGCCCAACTCGTCACTACAAGTAGAGCACTTTCCATTAATTCTGTTAGTGTAGGTAGGAATTTCCCAGAGACAAGAATCGCTAGGTCATCCGCGTACGCTACCGCTTTCACTCCTGCTCTTTGGAGCTTAACTAGAACCGAGTTCATTACAAGTAGCCAGAGTAGCGGTGAGAGCACCCCTCCCTGGGGAGTGCCTCTCTCCACACTCCTGACCATATGGTAGCTGCCATGATTTGCATGAACCTCTCTTGTTCGTAGCATATTACCAATCCAAAAATTTATCGTCCCAACATCTGCTTGATTTAGTGACTCCTGGATTGCTTTAATACTTACATTATTGAAAGCCCCTTCTATATCTAGAAATGATGCTAGCGTGTATTCCTTGTACTGTATTGACTCTTCCACTTTACGAACTACTTCATGTAGTGCCGTCTCGGTGGATTTGCCCTTACAGTATGCATGTTGTGAGGTACAAAGAGGATTACTTTCCAACTTTTTCCTGATATCGTATTCAATTATACGCTCAAGCGTTTTAAGAACGAAGGACGATAGGCTGATTGGCCTGTAATCTTTAGCCGTCTCATGTCCACGCCTCCCCGCCTTAGGTATAAAGACAACCTTGACCCTTCTCCACGACTGTGGAATATGACCAAGTACAAGGCTGCTTCTAAACAAAATTTCGAGCCAAGGGGTGACAGTCTCCTTGGCTTCCTGCAACATTTTTGGGAAGATACCATCAATTCCCGCTGATTTATATGGAGCGAAGCCATCTATTGCCCAGGCAATTTTTTCTCTTGTGATTAGAGATCGGACGTCTTCCATTTGATTAATTACACTCCGTTGGCCATCAACAGTTGCACATTCGTCAACACTTTCTTCGCACTTCGGAAAGTGAGTGTCCATTAATACTTCCAAGGTTTCCGCTGAGGATTCCGTCCACGTACTGTCCCCTGTTCTTAGGAATGATGGACTGGAATGCTCTTTTGATAAGACTTTGCTCAGTCTCGCTGATTCGCTAATGCTATCGATAGATTCGCAATACTCCCACCAACTTCTCTTTTTGGCAGCTCTAATTGCGCTTTTGTACTCTCGGAGGCTGTCCTTATAGAGTTCAAATGATCCCTGCCGCTGGCAGATATTATAAGAATCTCTAGAGGCCTTCCTCAGGATCGTAAGATCACTATTCCACCACACTGGAAGAGTTTTCTTGCTGCGCTTGATCGGACAAGCTACCTTAAAGGCTACCTCCATAGCCTTCGTGAACTTCTCCGTTACAACATCCAATTCTTGTTCTGTCTCTATGCCAGAAATGTCTATAATTGGCATCTTCTGACGTAACACTCTTTTGAATTTGTTCCAATCCGTACGCTTCGGATTTCGATAGGGTTTCGGAGTCTCTACTCCGAAGCTGATGTTGAAGAGTATCCAACTATGATCCGAAAAGGATAATTTGTCGGACACTCTCCAACTATCGACCCTAAAAGATTCTGTGTTACCCTTACACGTTATGTCAATAACGTCCTCCCAGCCAGAAAACCTTTCTGAGCTAGGAAATTTAAAAGTTGGGGTATTGCCCCTATTACATACTATTAGGCTATTATCTAAAATAAAATCAAAAAGTGACTCACCTCTTTCATTTATTTCTGAGCTGCCCCATAGGGTGTGCCGAGCATTAGCGTCACCACCAATCAGCAGCTTTCCTCCGCTTACTTTGACCAATTTCTCCACTCCTGGTGGTGGAATTGGACCCTCTTGAGCCATGTAAACAGATGCTACATATAGTTCGCTCCCATCACTATGCTCCAGCTTAACTACTGTGGCATCTCCACAGCTGAAATTGGAACAAAGAAATGCATTTATGTGTTTTTTAATGAGTACGCAGGTTCTTTGCTTACCATTTTCCGCATCTGCAACCTTGTAAAACAAGTTGTAGTTGCCGCTACTCAAGCCTCTAACCTTAGAGGCGTTGACCCATGGCTCTTGTATTAAGGCGATGTCAAGGTCCTCCTCAGCTAGGAGGACCAACAGGTTATCCGAGGCATTCTTCGAATGCTTCAGGTTAATCTGCACCACCTTCATTTTTTTGGTCCTTAGTCCCTTCTTTCACAGTGTTCTCTGCACCTGGTTCCACACCAAGGCTCAACTCTTCGATGAGGTCGCTAGCGACGTCCAAAGCGTCCACTTCAGGGCTTCCTGCTTGGAACACCTTCAGCTTGGCATAGCGTATACCCCATCTCAGCTTAAATTCCTGCTTCTCAAGAGGCTTTAGGCTTTCCTCATTGATTAGCAGCAGGAACGACATACTGCTTTTGGCTGCCTCCTTCGGACATTCCTCCTGCTGGAGGACGGCCCAGTTCCCCATTGGGATTCCTGGATTCTGCAGCCGCAAGCACGTTAAAAGTTTGACCCCATCTATGGTCATCTTCGGTAGCCAAATGCGTGCCTTTGGTCTTCTCGGGATCTCCCTAGCGGGGATAAGACCAATCGATGATCCATCCCAAGCATTGCTAATCTTAGCAACGCTGGCGCTAAGAAAGTCCTTCGAAAAAAGGTCCTCGCATTTGATTACTCGGAAGCCTCTGATGACTTCCGACGAATCAAACCAGGGAAGGGGCCCTCCTTGGTTGCTCATGAGATAGTCCATTACCATCTCAGACAATCTTGTTTCGAGTTTCGCCCACAATTCAGCAGTTACCCGCCGATTGCTAGCTCGCTCGTCGACCACAGCCAACCTGAGGTGGTCTTTCACCACTTCGTTCAGGGGTCTAGGCTGTGGCCCAATTTTAATCGCCTCTGTCTTTGCGATCTTAGCGATCTTAGGTTTCTTCTCCATAGAAGACTCGCCCTGAGATCGCTCTCTTTTCAAGCATTGCTGCTTTTCCTCGAAATTCCGAACGATCTCAGAGTACCTTAGTCGATCCTCTTCATCTTTTTCGTGAAAGAGTCCCTGGGCTTCATTCTTGGCAATCTTGTCAAGAATGAATTTAGCCTTTGCATATCCTCTTTTTAAGGATACACTAGGACTTTTCACCGCTCTTTTCTTTTTTGTCGGGTCGGGAGCTGCCTTGGTGCTGCAGCTCGGGCCTACCCCTTTTGTAGTGACAATTGTTGAGCTAGTGCTTTGCTTAGAACTTTGCCCAACAACTACCACTGAATCTAAAGATTTGAGGGGAGTACTTTGCTTAGTACTGTCCCCCAATGTTGCTTCCTGACTGGAGGCAAGAAGTTCATCTTCCGAAGAAGAATGAACTGAAGTTTTTTTTATTTTTTGTTTGTGTTCCATTCTTGGTCCCACGAGTGTGTCCGGAAAGAAAGGTCCATCCTGGCAGAGCCGACTTACCAGGATAAGGCACTGAATACAACCGATCTTGCCTGGGCATCGGAGGAAGCTCGTTAGTGGCTGGTTTGACCCCCAGCCTTTCAGACTTCGGCACGGCGCTCACACCACCTTGTCATTAGGTACGCCTGTCGTTAGTCTATTTGAGAATGCTGAACAGAATGCTAGGCTAGGTTAGGTGTGATCAGCAGAAACCGCTTCTCGCAGCCCACCCGTCCACCGCATGCTCGTTCTGGCACCTCTTCTAGCTACCAGAAAGCACCACGTGGAGGTGACAGTACGATTTTGCCTTCCATTATTCATAAACATAAAAAAAAACATATTGGTTACGAATATTGACCATATAGTAAAACCAAAAATTCAAAAATTTATCTATCCACAAAAAACCATTTTTCACCCTTAGAAATTTAATTAACTATATTAATTTTTAACCATAATCGACTAATTAAGTTTTCTATAAAAAATAAAACCAAGATTCATTTTTATGGTTTTCTATATTGTAGCCCAATTATAAAAATTTGACAAAAAAATTTAACAGTTTGTCGCTATAATGTTACAAAATTTAACCATTTTAAAAAAATATATATGGATACGGAAACATTTTTTTTTTTTAAATATACATACTTATACATAATATTCATTGTTGATCTAGTTAAGGTTTCCCATATATATACTTATAATTATATAATCATTTAATTTAAATTAGAGTAAAATTTATAACGAAAATATATTCATTTTTAAACATTATATATATTTATTGCAGATAGGGAAAAAAAATAGAAATAATTGTTACTGATGGTGAAAATTAGGCACATTAAATTTTATATGAGTACTAAATAAAATTTTCAAACAATGTGAAATTAAAACTACAAATATTTTGATATTTGAAATTAAATTGTGTTTAAAAAGATGCTTATTTTAATTGCAATTGTTTTCCATATAAATTTGGTATGACAATTTTCCTTGAATAGATTTTGTGAAATTTATTTAGACAAATAATCAAGTAAAAAATGACTTCGTTGCATTTAGGTTTAAGCTCTTGTTATTTCTATGTATTTAATGCTATTCTTAGCTATATTCTTACAGGGAGAAGAGGCTAGTTTTTGAAAGTCTATGTCAGTGAAATTAGCAAAAAAGACCATTGTATTTTAAAACTTTTTAATTTATCATCTATTTACGAGTTTTATTTTTAACAATAAGTATGCTTAGTATTGTTTGTTTAATTTTAGCAATTGCATCATCGTCTTCACTTTTAGTACCTATACTAAATATTTGTTTAAATATCGAATACATTTCGTTTGGGTAAGATACTTAAACGGTCCACTGTTTAAAATTACAAGAGAATACATAATTTTGGAACATTTTAATAAAAAAAAAATGCTTAAAATACATTCATTTTCATAACTTAAATCGAATTATATACGATTAGTAATTAATTTTTTTCATTGATAAAGGAAGTTAAATCAAATATATTGTTCACATTATTTTAATGCATGAATAATGCGTATTATTTACAAAAAAAAGAAAAACCTAGAGTATAGGTACGTAAAAATTTCGCAAACATTATATAATTTTATAAAAAAAAATAATTTCTATTGCAAAAAAAAAGTATGAAATATATATAATGTAAAATAATGCTAAAATTATAGAAATGTTATTTTCGCTAACCACCTGTTGTTTGATCTCATAACATTTTTTAATTCTTTTTTTTTATTCCATTAATAATGATATCAAATTTTTAATTTCAATTTACAATTTTTCTTTTTTTTTTACAATTTAATTTAAATTTAATTAATTACACCAAATCTCAAATAATTATAAAAGACCACCCATGAAAAAATAAGAAAAATAAACAAAATAACCAAAACAATGTTGTATTTGTTATATAAAAAATATTTTTTGGATAATTTTTTAATTAAAATTCACATCAAAAAAATATTAGAAATTTGAAAGTGGTTTCTATTTTGACATATTGACACTTTAAGATCAAAGTCGTGTACCATTTAGAAATTATTTACATTTATAGTATTTTATAGTATTTTTTTTTTATTTTTTTATTGATAAACACAACATTGGATATTTTCCAATTTTTTTTTTTTTGAATTATTATTATGAAAATAAATAAATAAAAAAAAAAATACATAACATGAAAATGAAATAAATAAAACTATTGATTTAAAAAAATAAAAAAAAATAATAATGATTGAATATATTTAGTGTAATAAGATCTAACACACATTTATTTTGTTGTATGTCCTTTTTGTTCGATAGAGGATTAAGTTATTTACGTTTGTCAATGGTTGTTCGAAGTAAAAATTAAACTTTATATTATCACTTTATATCTGTGGCCACATGACATAACCGCTTAAGTCGAGTTAGGCGGTTATGATTTTATTGTTCCAAACTGTTGGTCATATGATTCTACGTATACTCACAAATTTTTACATTCCTAGCTTTACAATTAAACTTTTTACAGCCAAAAACATAATAGCCAAAGTCGTTTTTAATCTTTTATAATTTTGGAATAACAGCTTAACTCTGATTATTTTTCAGAAATCAAAAAAAAAATTCCTTATCTTAACATAATAAGTCTTATTCCAATCATTCTTTTTTTGTTTTTAATACTTAGATTTTTTCCTAACTTAACTTTAGCCAATTTGAAACTTTAAAGATTTGAAACTTTAAACTGCTCTCCTGAAAAGTAGCAAAATCGACTTAGGCGATTATGTCATGTGCCCACAGATATATAACCCCGATACGACATAAGACACTGGTTTCAAATAATCATTGTGTAAATCCATCGTAACTATATATCTACCTAAAATTTTAACGGACAATGTCAATCCTCGTATTATATAGAGTCAAGCTACCTAGTCTTTTATACTTAATAAATTGCTTGAATCAGACCAATTCAAAATGTCAAAAAATTCTATTTTTTGAATTAGAAGGGAACCTAATCGATATCCTCAGTGTTATTGACACTGAAAGCTATCGCAATTTATCTATTTATTAATTTTTTTTCTAAAAAAATATTTGAAAGTTGTTTACAGCAAAATTAAAATAAATAAAACATGATTTCCTGAAGCTAAAGAAGAAAAAAAAACATCTTTTAGAAATGTAAACTCTTTAAATTGTTTTCTAAATTATTGATGTCCATAAGTCCAACAAACGATCATCTGTCTGAATAATTTAATTTAAAATTTTTTAAAGCTAAATTTTCATTTAACTATTATTTATCAGATTTTTTTTTTATGGAAAATACTATTAATTTCCAATTCCAATATTTGTTTTTTTTTTTGCAATAAAAAAAAACTAATACATTTTATTTTGTCTGCAGGAATATTGTATGCATAAATTTGAAAATTGGATAATTTGATGAGTAAATTTCAAGGAAACTAAAAAGAGGTTAATTTACTAAATTACCAATAATGTTTTTATTTTCAATAAATTAAAAGATTTAATATTTGCATCCTGAAAACTTTTATTTTTTAAATCTGATTTAAGAAAATTGTTTTAAATTAATGATTATTAGCTGTACATAAATTTTTATTTTTCTATTGGCTAATATTTGGGCTAGGCTTAAGGTAGTTTAAATTTTGTATCAACCAAATCAAACAGTATTTCTTCTATAAACATCACGAGTCAAAGCTGACGACTAATGAGAAAGCTTCGAAAGCACCAAATTGTGAATAACCAATGTTACATTTGTATGTTTGTATGAAATTAGATTATAGAGATTAGATCTTGAAAAACTTAATATATTTTTTATATGTCTATTTTATTTTTTTTAGCATAAAATTATAATGATATCTACAATCAAGGTGGTCTTATTTAAAAAAAAATATTGATATAAATTTTTTCGTACTGTTTCAGCACAATCTCTGATAGAAGGTAAAAACAATCAAATTTCCTTTTTTTTATGGAGATTTTGATAGTTTTTTTGCATAACACTTCATTCTTTTTATTTAAGTGTTAAAAATCAGCTTCTCAAATTTGACAATTTTATTTAATATTTTTCCCATAAAAAAAGTTACAAATTTAATTAAATTTAAAATTTATGATCTCTAACAATAAAATAAAAATGGATTTTATTTATATTTATGTAGATTCAAAAACTTAAAATAAATAAATGTATCTTTTTTTTATATTTTTATGATCTCAGCTGGTGGTATCAATGAAATATTATCCATTTTAAAAATTAGGAAAAAATATAATTTGTAATGAAATAACCCCCACAGAATGCATAAATTATTATTAAAACTAATTGCTATGAAAATGCATAATAATATATATAATCTATCTATAAAACGTATCTATCTATAAAATACTAAGAACATAGTTTACTACAATTGACTGATCTACTTTAAAATCAATTTTTTTAAGAAAACTATACAAATGTTTTTTTCTATGAAACCAAAATGTTTTTGTGCTTAAACTTTATATTTTGTTAATTTAAATCGTGAATCCTTTTTATTTATTTATTTAATTATTTATAATACTATAATATTATAGATATTTCTAGAATGATAAATTCGATATATACCTTCAGTCCTGATAAAAACTTTATTTCCCACACCCTGTATACTAGTTGTTATTATTGACCATAAAAATATTATTATGATATGCAATAAAAGAAATAAAGAAAATATATTTATAGGTATAATTGAATGAAATTCGATACATATACCTATTGATTGTATAAAATTAATTTTAATAATTGGCGCCCAAATGCAATTTAATGTAGGCGCAGCAGTAAACACACAATTTTAATCTATATAAAATTATTAAAATTCCTTTAATATTATGTATATAAATAATATAAAACACCAAATATTTATTTATTAATGCAAATTTTTTTTACAATATTATAAAAACAATAAATTTTGCAAATTTATATGAGATTGCATCAAAATATTAATTAATTTTGACATTTATAGAAAATATAAAACTTTACCAAAAACAAAAAGATTTTTTAATTAATCATTTTGTATATAGAGCGCCAAATCGAAATTAACATAAATTCCAAAATAAAAAATATATAAAAAGTATCATTGGAAAATATTTCGCATTATCTTAGACTGTTTTCTCCAAAATTTTTGAATGATGATGTTGATAAATAATTAATTATGGTATAATTATTACAGTTTGTAGTTAATTTTTAATTTTAAATTCTAAAACTTGAATGTAATTCAAAGCCTACAAAAATATAGGTAAAAATACTATCATTCTACCATTTTCTTTTTGCAATATAATCAACATAATATATTGTATATACAAATCTAATGAAATATGATGTCAACTACACTGAGCAGTTTTTAAACTTGTATCTTATGAAAAAAAAAATAGAAATTAATTATTAATTATTTTACATAACAGTTAACATAAATAAGATATTTATTTTACAAAACCTTTTAAATAAACATATTAATTTACTGAATGAATTTTACATGGTTATCATTAATAAATTCCTCAAAAATAAAAGAAAATTAATTTTACTGATGAAAAGGAAGCTACATTAGTTAGCATAAAAAAGTAATAAAGCATACTAATTATATTCAAAAATCACAAAATGTATTAACAGATAGATTTTCGGTACCCTTCTTTTTTGCTATCTTTTCTCATAAAAGAGTTCAAACAATAATTTAGTAACGTTTTTCATTATAAATATGAGACTACAGAGCTGTATAAATAAATGAAAATGTATAATTTTACCCAATCATGTAATTCTGTGTAACTTAAATTCGGAAATCAAATATATATTTTATATTCATTTATTTTTTTTTTATTAAACTCTAATAAAAGATAAATTATTGCAAATTTAATCAATTTTTAAACAAGAGTTTTATTATTTTAATAATTATAATACAATTAATTCAAAATAATGAATAATTAAAAAATGTGGACAGATTTTTTTTTTGTTATTTTGTCAAAAATTCAAAATATAAAAGCGTTTGACTTTGTTTTGATATTTTTTTAAATATTTGCGTATTACTAAAACAAAATAAAAAAAAAAATACATATTTCTAATCCTCTTTTTGTAAAAAGCGGATTTGAATTGCAAAGTTATTTAAAGAAAAAAATATATATAATAAAACCGAATATAAATAAAAATTGATAAGATAAAATGGCATAACGAAATTTATTTTATAATTTTGGCATGACAACCATAAAACATAAGTTTTAAAACTTAATAACATAATAATAGCCGTAAATTTGAATATATATATTTATATACCTATTATATTTTATTTAACAATACCCTTTTAAAATTGCATAATTTAATTTAAATTTTCGTATATTTATTTTATATTCATATATGTATGGTTAAAATCATTTTCAAAACACTTAAAGTTTCATACGACACTTATTTCAAAGAAGACCTAGCGATGGCAGATCTCCTTTTAAAGAAAATTTTTATTTATTTGAGATTAGTTGTTATTCGAGAAAAAAAGGTAAAAAGTTTTCTCAAACATTTGAGCAGAATATCCGCTCCACTTTTAATATATTGTGAATCTGTTATTAATATATAAAATCCTAACCTTATAAGGACTCATATACATATATACAAAAATTATTAACTATAGAGACTCATATTTTTATAATATGTTTTGTTCAACATTTTTACTAACCTTATTTCGAGTCTCTTAATGTCGTTTCGCAGAAATTTTGTAGTACAGATCGTTTTTGTTTGTTGAATTTTGTCACTGCGATATAGTGTCAAAAATCGTCTTTGAAAGTATTAAAAGGACAAAATTTCTGTTCTTTTCTATTTATCGTATTTTTGATGTATTTTTGATTTTTGGCCCCCAAAAACAAAGTTTTTATCTTTGATTGACGATCTTTGACTTTCAGTACCTAAACACACGTTCGTAAGATATCTATATTATTATATATCAGCATAATATAAACACTGCACTGAAATAATTTATTTTTAGTGAAACATAAAACCACTGTTCTGTAACAAAACGATCATAAAATGACGTTTTTATAATTATGCATATTTCAATGATAAAACAATAACTGTATTGATTATGAAAATCAAAATTATTGTCTTTCGATCTTTTAATTCATAAAAGTTGAGGGAGTTTGTGTTGACATAGTTTTTGTTTTTTTTGCATAAAATATTCA
This sequence comes from Hybos culiciformis, assembly GCA_964007475.1. Lineage (NCBI taxonomy): Eukaryota > Metazoa > Arthropoda > Insecta > Diptera > Hybotidae > Hybos > Hybos culiciformis. The sequence continues at coordinate 92,041,174 of OZ023274.1, read as the reverse complement.
TAACATTTTATGGTTTTTTTTTAAATATATTTATTTTTACAATAGTTAATACACATTTATTTCGACATTCCACAGTGTTTCCATCATTTAGTTAAGATCTATAAAAAAAACTAAAAATATATTATATAATTATGACATTTTAATATTGATTCAGATATTATTTCAAATCCAACAGCATGGTTTTTTTTTAAGTTCCTATATGCAAAAGATTATTATATTTAATATGCTAATTTTTATTTTAATATATATTTAACTGATAATAATTCAAATTTTTATAAAAATTAAACATTATTTCATAATATTTATGTTATGTAGCCTTGTTGACCTTGTTTCTATATAGTTATTAAAAAGAAAAGGGTTAATCTAAGAATTATGATCAAATAAATGCAGCAGAAATGCAGATTAACTAAATGTCAATGACATAATATCAAAAATAAAAATTTTCTTAAGCAGTTACAGTAATATCGACATTTACGTAAATTTACTATCAGACTTCTTAAATTATCTATCTTTAAGAAAAATGTAGAATAAAATACGAGCTTTATGTTTCATTACATACAGTATGTCTGGTAGGTCTAAACTTTTCAATCGACTTCAACCTCTTAGATTCCAAGATTTGTACATAAATTTTTTTAGTCCCGATTGAGCCTTGAAATCAATTATGATGAAAATTACTGTATGAATTTATATGTATGTTGATTAATGGAACCTTTAAAAAAATTTCAGGCCTCCAATGTTAAAAACTACATAGGGATTTCGATGACAGTTAAATATGATAAAGTTCAGTTGTAGAAAAACAAAATAAATTAGTAAGCTTTTATTTAAAAAAAAAAAATTTATACGAAGAACATGACGATGTTGGAGTAGATTTACTAATTGTCGCCGACTGTAACTTCAAATGTACAGCACTTATTCAAGAAACGTTTTGATTTATTAAATCAATTTCTCTTAATTTGAATTTCTGTTTTAAACTTCTTCAAATGACAAGCGTTGTAATAAAAAAAAAAATTAAAATAAAAAAGCTTGACAAATCATCTTGAAGGATAAATATACTTAATTGAAAATACAATTAATTTTAAGGTGATGACGTGACGTCTATCCAAATATGTATATCTGTAACCTAAATCTAAAAATTTAAGCAAAACATATAAAAGAAATCTTATCAAAATAGATAATTTTTTATTATAAAAGAAAAATGTAAACATTTTAATTATAATGTTCCCATAAAAAAATTAATTTGATGTTTCATTCACTTAAATTATGGCTGCACCAAAATAAGTGCTAGTAAGTCCTATGCAATTGAATGTCTTATTCTATCAAACCAATATATATATAGTGAATAGCCTTAAACTAACCTTTATAAGTCCACAGTGAAAGAAAAAAAATAACTCAATTTGAGCTTAAAGTTCTTAAAGTATGAATATTGTTTCTGATATGTAATTTTTAATATAAAATGTATAAGTATAATATTTTTTAGGCCGTATTCAGCAGAGCTTGCAATTATTAAAGCCAGATTATGTTGATAATTTAAGCTCGACAAAATAAGGTATTAAACTATTATTCATTATTGACACAATTTTCTTTAGGTAACTTAAAAAGTTTAACAGTGAGTATTTTAAAAAAAAAGTTATTATCGTAGGTATATACAGCACAGCAATTAAAATAAAAACATTTAAATACATAAAAAATGAATTTTTTTTTATTTGTTTTAAGATTAGGTAGGTATATATATAGAAAAATCGAACCAAACTAATAAAAAAAAGAAACATAAAATAACACCTTAAAAATCTTTAAAAAAAATTATAAAAGTGAAGGTAGATATCTCAAAACAAATCTTAGAAATTTTTTTTGTACGACCTTCATTGTATTGATATCGATATCGACTTCAGGAGCGTATTCTATAGTAAAGGTCTCACAAGTGATATGTATGTAGTGCTCTGGTAACTTAAGGGTCAGAAAACTCTCTTGAACAAACTTTTACACAGCCTAAAGTTGAATTTGCTCTATTAATAATTGAATTTAAATGAGATTTAAATGTCAATCCTCACATAAAATACCGTGATGATGATCACATAAATACCGAGATCTAATATTATAGTAATAGTCATGAAATATTCTCATTCATCTTTAAATTTTCATTTCAAATAGGTATGTGTTTTAAAATGTACAAAAGGCCTATTCACAATTTCGAATAAAACAATTTAAATAAATTTAAAATTTTTATTATAGGAAAAATGGTTTCCATCGCATTTAAATGATAAATTGCACAATTTTTTTTTATTTAATAATATAATTAAAAAAAGAAAAAAATTAAAAAAACATAATTTCGGCATTTTTCTTCTTTTTTGTTTTAAAAATAAAATAATAATAAAAAAAATTAAAATAACTTATGGTAATCTTTTTATCAACATTTAAATGATAACATATTAAAAACAAATTAATTATACATAAATCAAAATAAAATGTTTAGCAAATTCAGAGCATTCTCTTGAGTCGAAATCTGCTCGTCTTAGCTGTGTAAAATCAATGAGTAAAAGATGAATGTGAATTTTCTACACTCATTCATTTGCAAACTAAATAACTAATCAATACAACGATTTAGCCAACAAAATCATTCTTCTGTTATTTTACGGTGTACACAAAAAATAAGCAAGCCTATTATAGAGCCAGAATTTCAAAATAAGATAAATAGATTTGAACTTATTTTCCATTGATTTAATTTTATTTATAGATTCATCTGAACTTATGACAGATAAAAAAAAAATTTTCAACAATATTATCGATATTTTTTTCTTTGGACGTAGAAACATGAAAAAATAAAGTAAAAGATATTTCAATTTAAAATAAAATTACAAATTTGAAAAAAAAAAAAATTATATACATATATAAAATTTTAAGTTGAATTTTTTTTTTCTCTATAACATAATTAATTTGCATAACAATAGAAATTATTAAATATAAAAAAATATGGAATAATTTAATTTAGGCAATTTTCAATTAAGTGTTGAAATAAAATAAATATTCAGTTTTTTTTAATTTTAAAAAATATTTGAAAACTATCACATTTATATACATTTATATATATTTATAGTGAAATTAAAGAAAAATTATTGTTTTTAAAAACATAGATTTAACCATTAATTGAATTATTAATTTAAAAATTTTCTTGTAATTATATCGTTTTTAATAATACATTAATTATAAATTATTTAATTTTATTTTATCTGATTTGGTGAAGAAATATAACATACTAATGTTATTAATTTTTTTTTTTTTTGTATTTAATTTGATTTTATTTTTTATGAATAAATAAGCACTTATAATATTTTTTTTTAATATTATAGTTGGAATATTAATATTGTAAATTATATATCTGTCTTTGAGATTAAAATAAGTTAATTTCAGGAAAATCAAATACACTTTGTAGGTACACATACTACATTTTTAACGAATCAATGATACTAAGTGTAATAAGTTCCTAACTTAACGTAATAGCATTTAATGCTTTACATAGTATGGATTTGATTTGTTTGTATTTTTTATACTCAAACATCTTCTCACCACTATTTTTAGGATTCATTTGAATCTGGATGTACTCCTTAATAAACCTTAAACTATTCTCTGATGTATTGCAATTTTTCAAGTAATACACTATTTTTAAAATACCAATGTACTGGTACTGAGTTTTTAGCAGTACTCATATTTTTTAAACAAATATATCTACTTTTACTGAAATTTTTTGGCAGTACGAATATTTTCTGAAAAAAAATTGCAATATTTTTAGAGTTAATGCTCCTTTGTTAAAGTAATATTGATCATTTATTTGTCTATAATTAAATTATTAAGGAAAATTATAAGTACTCTTCATTTATCGCGATTTTGGATGAATAAGTAATCATATTTATTAAAAAATTAAATTTCAGGGAATTTCCAATTGAAATTTTTAATAATATTATGCAAAAAAAAAATTTCTTTTTCCATTACTTGTCAATTTAGATGTGTCTTATTGTGTTGTGGTGTTTTATTTAGAACAATTCTGTCCTATCAAAGTCAAATTATATGAAATTACGAATTTATTTAATTAAAGGTTGGATATGCCATGAACAAAGTATTAATGAAAGTATTAATTGTAATGTTCGGTACTAAGTACGGTCAATACAGCTCCTTGTTGTCTTTGATTAGATGTTACAATATTATGCGATTCTTTATTAGAGTAGCTTTGGGGGCCTGATGTTTAGATTCCTATTTTTTGTCAGATTTGATTACTTGAATTGAGAAATTAATATGACGGTATATACTTTTCATATACTTTTCTTATTTTATATATTAATGCCTATTTTATTTTAAAAAGGTGTCTGAATAAATAAACAAATGAATATTATAGTCTTCGGATTGATTACATCAAATTTAAGTTAAAAATAAGTTATTAAAAAATAATAAAAACAAATTAAAAACATTTATATAAAAATTTGCGTATGTGTACTTGTGTAGGTTGTAATAGATATAAGTCATCAATTTGAGATGATTTCTGCATGATGCAGTCAATTTTATATCTTCTAAGAAATTAAAAATTAGTTAGACGTGCTTAAAATTGAATATTTTTCTTACTTAAGTAATATAAATTTCTAGTTTTAAAGTAACTATCGATTTGAACGGTACTTGTAGTTATTCAAATTCATGTCCATATGTAACATAATCTAAAAATATATTATACATAAAACATAATGTTGAATAAATATTTATTTCTAATCGGTGTTATTTTGGTTTTTATTTCGACCAATGATGCTATTCCACATAAAATGAAAAAAAAGGCACCACCTCCAGCGCCAGTACATCCACCACCAAAAATAGTGCATCCACCACCTAAGCCGAAACCAAAGCCCCCACCACCAATGCATCCTCCACCTAAGCCAAAACCAATGCACCCACCACCAAAGCCAATGCATCCACCTCCAAAGCCAAAAGAAACTAAAACTGTAGTTATTGTTTTGAAAATTGAAAAAGCTGCCAAAAAGCATTAAAACAATTTGGAATTGCAAGAATTTATTTATGTAGGAATGTGAAATAAATATGTGAAATAAATCTTAATGTGAATGTAAGAATGTGAAATAAATCTTAATTATTAAAAATAAAAATGTTATCTAAATAAAAAAAAAAGGGTTTATGTCTTCAATTCACTTCAATACATGTTTGTATCTTTCAAAATTGCTAAAAAACCTAAACGCAAACAAAATTTAAGTATGACCACATTTTTATTATACATGAATAACCCATTAAGTTTATTTTCAACCACTTTTGTGTCTTGCACTACGGTATTTGAAAACACTCACATTTTATTTATTTATTTATTTATTTATTCTATCAGGATACAAAACCTTTACAGAACTTATATGGCGCCGTGACATTTGTCCGCGGGACATTTGTCCGCGATGAAATTTGTATGGAAAACTTCGCGGACAAATGTCATTTTGCAAAATGTCATTTGTCCGCGATTGTAAAATGACATTTGTCCGCCGCGGACAAATGTCCCAAAATTAGCGGACAAATGACATTTTGCAAAATGACATTTGTCCGCGATTGAATTTTCTAACTTTAGCGGACAAATGTCATTTTGCAAAATGTCATTTGTCCGCGATTGATTTTTCGAATTTTTAGCGGACAAATGTCATTTTGCAAAATGTCATTTGTCCGCGATTGAAATTTTTAATTTTTAGCGGACAAATGTCATTTTGCAAAATGTCATTTGTCCGCGATTGATTTTTCAGTTTTTTTAGCGGACAAATGTCATTTTGCAAAATGTCATTTGTCCGCGATTGATTTTTCAATTTTGGAGATACTGCAGATTACGTGAACCACTCAGAATCGTCTGAAGCTTGGAAAAGGGAAGAGGGGTAGAGTCCCCTTAAATTGTTCATACATTTTGTATATGCAATTTTTTTTTTTTGCCCGATTTGCCCCTTAAAGAGAGGGTGGTGGGGGGCGGCGGGCGGGCGGGTGGACTGGTGGTTGGTCAGTGGGATTTGCGGCTGACGCCGCAAATCCCACTGACCAACCACCAGTCCACCCGCCCGCCCGCCGCCCCCCACCACCCTCTCTTGTTGTGCCGATTCTAATTGGTTCACGTCATCTGCACTTTAGCCTCAAATTTTTAGCGGACATATGTCATTTTCCAAAATGTCATTTGTCCGCGATTGCTTTTTTTAATTTTTAGCGGACAAATGTCATTTTGCAAAATGTCATTTGTCCGCGATTGATTTTTTAACTTTTTAGCGGACAAATGTCATTTTGCAAAATGTCATTTGTCCGCGATTGATTTTTCAGATTTTTAGCGGACAAATGTCATTTTGCAAAATGTCATTTGTCCGCGATTAATTTTTATCGCGGACAAATGACATTTTGGAAAATGTCATTTGTCCGCGGCGGACAAAAGACATTTTGAATCGCGGACAAATGTCATTTTTATGTCCGCGATACAAAAACAAATCGCGGACAAATGTCCCGCGGACAAATGTCCAACCCCCAACTTATATTTCTAACAATTTCAATTTCACTTAAACTATTAATCTATTTCAATATTTAATCAGGATAAGAACTTTACAGAGCTTTACATCAACTTATACAAGGCTTAAGACCTCAACTTCGGTGACATGCAATAACGCCCAAGGTATTAACGCCCAAAGGGCGTTATTTCCCTCCGTAGTGGGAAATAAAGCCTAAATTGCGTTTGGGCTTTATTTCTCACAGTGATGGGAAATAACAGCCGAAAATATGAGGAATTAACACCCAAATGAAAGTAAAGAGTGAATTAAGGCCTAAAAAAATGATTCAATTTAAATAAGAAACTTGATCATTTTGAAAAATGAATTAAGATCTCGATAAAAAAAATGTTGTGTGGTAAGCACACGGGGAGGGCAGCAGGGCGGCGGGTGGGCGGTTGGTCAGTGGGATTTGCAGCGCTAGCCCACTCGCCGCCCTGCTGCCCCCCGTGTGCTTACCAGATCTCGATAAAAAAAATGTTGTGTGGTAAGCACACGGGGTGGGGGGGGGGGGGGGGCGGGTCAGCAGGGCGGCAGGTGGGCGGTTGGTCAGTGGGATTTGCGGCTAAGATAAAAAAAATGTTGTGTGGCTAGCGCCGCAAATCCCACTGACCAACCGCCCACCTGCCGCCCTGCTGCTCCACCCCCCGAGTGCTTACCACACAACATTTTTTTTATCTTATGATCAATAATTCACATAATGCTTAATTAGCCAAATCAGAATTTTTTTTCTTTTTTTTAATGCAACAAATACCTACGGCCTGTCTGCGAAATCCCGACAGTATAAATGTAAAAGCATTAATTTTTATATTAGAAAATATTTATTATAACCTTCTTTTTGCAACTTAAACTATGGTTACGCAAGCAAAGGCCTTTTCGGGTGTCCCTGCGGAGCCTTTTCGCGGGTTCTTTTGGAAAAGGAGTTAAAGCCTCATTTTACGCACCTTAACCTACAGCTACGCGGGCAAAAACGAGGTTTTGAATCCTTTTTCAAAGCAGTATAAAAAAAAATCTTTTATTTAAGTCTTCTTTTTAAAACTCCTAAAATTTTTGAATGCATTTACTCATGCTAAATAAATATATTCATTCAAAAGTTCATTCCGAGATTTAGGTTTTCAAGATTTTAGGGTAACCTCCAATTGAAACCTTTTTTCAGATTTTTGAAAGAATAAATATAATAGAATAGATTTTGAAACAATTAAAACATCGTATGTTAATTTTGGGTAGTGAATTAACACCCAAATAAAAAAAAAATGTTTGGGTGTTATTTCTTTTCTAACAAACAAAAAATGCAAAAAGGAATTAACGCCCGTGGGCGTTATTACCCATCACTGTGAGAAATAAAGCCCAAACGCAATTTAGGCTTTATTTCCCACTACGGAGGGAAATAACGCCCTTTGGGCGTTAATACCTTGGGTGTTATTGCATGTCACCCTCAACTTCGTGCAAAAATCATTGAAATATGATCGAGAATGTTATACGTATTAATTGTAGTTGATTGAGACTTACGTGTGTAGGTCAAGCTACTGATTGGGAACCTGTTTTTTTAAATTTTGTAATTAAGTATTTAATTTTTATTGATTATCTCAAAATTTTTTTGTGTGCAATAATTTTAGGGTACAATCTAATCTAATTTGAATATATTTTTGAAGATTGAAAAATATTGAATGTAAGCAATCGCAAAAGTAAAGAGTCTTAAATCGAAATGTTGAGAACAAGTCCTGTACTTTTCAATATGCTTTATTAATATTTTGATACCATAAATTTTTCTTTTCGATGTTCACACCCAATATACCAATATTTATGCAGAATATTCAATTAAACCCTATCTCAGTTTTATACATATATAAATTTTTTTACATTTTCGATACTTATGTTCTTATAAAGCTTGTAATTGGAAAGCAATAAATAAATAAATTAACATAAAGATGGAATTCAAATATATCGAGTATCCCACTTTCAAGATTTGGTGCGTCCGTTTCTATTTCTGCAATAAATTGATGAACCATTTGTATTATTGATTAATGATTATGATTATGCATGTACAGTATAATCATTAATCAGCACAATATCACAACTTAGCATTTTTGACCCAATTGAATAAAAAAATTTTTTTCTTTTTTGGAAATAAATTAATTCTTAATTTTAATAAGATTATTATTTTTATTAATCAAAACATGAAAAAAAAAAATTAACATTTTTTAGAATTTTTATCCCTTCCAACCTCCTTTCCAATTTTTTCCACCTCCACCACGATAATATCCTCCGTTATAGCCGTAATTATATTTTTGATTATGGTTGCTATAACCATAACCTCGTCCAGCTCCTCGACCACCACCACGTACTCTTTTAGCTTCAGCTACAGGATCGCCATTAGAATTTCCAATAAATAATGTCAAAATTGACGAAATAATCATAAAGATGAAAAAGGTATTTAAATATATCATGTTTTATTTTCTATGTAGGTACCTATTTTTTACTTAGCCGATTTTAACAATACTGAATTTATTTAATATGCTTTCTTTTCTATTTATAGGATTTTTACTAAGTTTCTTACAAAGAAAAAACTTTAAAGTTTATTTGTGGAACCCCCTTTCTCGAAAAATATTATACGGATTCAATTATTATTTAATGTTAACATTAATTTCCTATGAGGGTGTAATTAAAAGAATTCCGGCTTTTTTATATAAAACTGCATAGAATATTGACATGTTCAAGCCGTAATTTTTTTTTCTATGTACATGATGAATATTTTGACGGAGTATGACAAAATTATTTGTAATACTTTAAAACCGATCTTTGCTTCTAAGTCTATAATATTGCTCTTATCTACATTTTGGTACCACACCTCACTGTTGAGTTATTAATACATTATAATATTAATTTACAAATAAAAATACATGAAAATACATATAAATTAAAAATTATTTTCACTTGTAATACTTTCAGTAGGGACCTTCAGCTTCAATTTATTATTTACGGATTGAATAAAATAGGCTCGTTAAATACTTGGTGCCCCATACACAATACTTAACTTAACTTTTAATCTGGATATTTTATTTCTATTTTCTATTCTACATTAATAAGTTAATTAATTTTTTTTATAAAATTTTTCAACAAGGCAAATAAACTGGTTATAAGATCATTTTCATACATATTTCATAATTTGCTAAGCGTCAAATAAAAAATATTAAGTTAATTAAGGCAGAATAAAATCACATAGCTAACATTTTAAAGTGTAATAATAATATCTTCAAAAATTTTATTATGTAATAAAACAGTGTCAAAAAATTATTTAAGATTGTCATCAAGATTGTCTCTTCTCAATCAGATCTTACTTTATTCCTATACTTATCATCTATTCCTATATTTCACTAGATTCTCTCCTAATACAGAATCATGATGTCGTGATTTTTTTTTTCCAAAACTCAAATTTAACTTTCTTCTTTCTACAAGTATAAAGTAAATTCTATAATTTTCATTATTCGAATAATTAACTAAAGTACATTAGGTATAAAGTATATGTATGTATACAATTAACATATGTATTAAAAAAAAAATAAACACAAGCTATCACAGAATTAATTTTTATACACTTCTAAATTGGTGTTTTCAAAATAATCGATTTACACATTAAAAATTTATTACAGACTTTTTTAATTCATTTGAAATATCATTTTTCCATAATATTAAAAATACCACCAATAATTAAGTTATCATAAAATAAAATATTAATTTTAAAACTTATATTATACATTGTACATTTACAAATAATATATAATGTCAATTATATATGATTAAAAGAATTTTTTGAGATAAAGGAAATCGGTTGAGGTCTTCGTTCCGAAAATGAAACATAAATGTACGCAATAACTATATGTTCATACATAGTTTAATCTGTAAACCGTTTTTGGTTAAAATCTACAAAAACGTAATTAAATACAATTCACGATATTGGTACACTATATTTTATTTACGGAATCACTTGAAATTATTTTACCGATGCGGCCTAATATAATTGATTCAGAAGTTCCAAAATAATAACAACCTAGAAAACTAGTAAATATGTACTACTGATTTATATTTACATATTGACACTAACTACTATGAATATTATTAACAAAAAAATTTTCCAGAATGTTTAACAATTTAATTATGTAAAATTTTGTTGTCTAGATAAATAAATTGATTTTGTTTCATTTCACTACACAGTCCTAATTCTCAAAATCTTACAATACCACAATTATTATAGTAATTTGGTATGCTGGATTAATAAATGAATAAAATTTATTTCATTTATTTATTTTTTTTTTTTTAATTATTTTTATCCAATATAATAATTTTACAATAAAATAATAATTTTGATTCACAAAGCGTAAATATAATTATTTTTTCCGTTAATCTCGACCTTGTCGTCGATCATTCCGTGGATAGTAATCATCACGATCATTATTTCCTCTGCCACGATTTCTAAATCCTCTTCTTTCATTCACTGATCTTCTTCTATCGTCATCGTATAGATCGTATAGACTCTCATAACTATCGTCATCATCGTCAATGTTTATATCAATATCAAATTCAATTTCTTGAGCCTTAACATTGTGAATTATAACACAATATACAAGGACAACAAAAAACAGATATAAAGTTATTTTCATTATTTTTAACTTATTTTTAACTTTTTATTTTTAACTTTTTTTAAGAAAGAAAGTCCGAAAAATACTGAAAATTAAAAATTATTGATAAAAGTTTTTATATTTCACTTAACTATAAAATAAAAAAAATTTCAGATTTCTAATTATCAAATTTCATTAATTACTTTTATAGAAAACATCAAGGTATATTATTAAATTATTATATTATTTTCATTAATATTAAAAAAATCAATAATCAATTTTAATTATAAATTTCTCAATAAAATTGCAATAAATAAAATAATATGCTTATGACGGACTCATCTTAAAAGTATTTAAAGTTTAAAAAATTTTCCTACAGCGAATTCTGGGCCGCATTGGTTACCTTTTCATATACCTTCTTATTAACTATTACATATTAGATATATTACTTGCGCTAAGAAGGACATAAATGTTTTAAAAGAATTGTGCTTGTGTTGTGCAGCTCTCGATGTTCGCCACAAAATTAATTCTTAAAAAAGTACTCCAATTGTAATAATATTGAACTACTGGAACTTGGAATAGCTTACTTAATAGGTTGAAATAAAAAAAATCTTAAATTGTATTGTTTAACATTTTTTTTTTTAATTTTATTTCCTTCATTATTTTGAAACAAAATATAAGACGAATAAATGTATTAGGTACTAATTTCCTAAAAAAAAAAGATGATCATCCTGTTTGTCGCCTGGAAGAATTAACACGATTTGTGTACCTGTTCAAAGGTTCTAATTGGCCGCCAGCATCATTGTTTCCTGTATTGTTTCTTCGATTTCTTACTACGAAAATCCAACATGGCTTGGTATCAATTAACACTATAAATGTTAAAACTAATATAATTGCAATTTTCCAGGTACACATTACACCTTTACAATGTTCTATCTTCAAAATGTAATTTAACTTGAAATACTAAAGGCTACTCTAATATCTTTTTTAGATTAATTTTTGAATTTGATTGCGTTTTCAAATTAAGAACAATAATTATTATATTATTATGTTTTAATGAATTATCACGATATTTTAAGCTAATTGTATATTCAATTGAACCACAATAAATAAAATAGTCTCACATAGTCAACTATTTGTTTTGATTTGAATTTTTTGGTTGTTTGTTCTAACAACCTTAAATATCAATATTTTCTTTTATGGATTTTTTACAGCCAATATAATCGATGATGAATATTTAATGCTTGATAATTAATTTCGTAGATTTAATATTTTTTAACATACCAAAATATTCCAATACCAAAATAAGTACTGACAATAAAACACTCATAGAAAAACATTTGATCTTTTATTTAAATTCAAATTAAGATTTATGTAATTTGTTTAAGATACAAATTTTCTAAAGGAAAGACCTTTGTGAACTTATAACTTAAAATTTGATTTTCTTTAAATTTATTAACATTCTGATTAACATTGGTAAGTAACATTTTCGCACTGTCGAATTAAAACCATTTCTTTCTTTTTTTCTTTAATGCAATAATATCTTAAACTAATTTTATTTTTCCAATCATAAAATAATAAAAATAATAAATTACTTTAAATTTTTTTTTTCTAAAACAAAATGTTTTATATTAAAAATTATTTTTTCTATTCTAATTAAATAAAAATCAAATTTTAACAGCCATTAGTTTAGAAATAAATCAATTATTGTTATCAGCAAAATTGAAGCCAGCTTTTGGTGGAGGCTGCTTTTGTTTATTACGAGCACCTCCACCGCCTAATGGTTCTGCCATTGCTGTTGATGTAGTACCAATTGTGGCCAAAATAGCCAATATTCCGAATAAGAAGATGAATGAGAACAACCTCATTTTTGATAACAAAATAAAAATTCTAGACTTTCCAGTTATGAAAATACAATATTTCTAACTTTATTTTTTGAATTAATATCAATTTTTATTTGAAAAAAATTTCCATTTTATAGTTTTTATAGAATTTTCATTCAAATTAAAAATTCAAATGTAAATGCTTTTCAATCAAATTCAATATGGTGCAATAAAAAAAAATCAATTGTTTAAAATGCATAATATTTTAAGTTGCGTTAAAAAACAATTATCTACCTAAAATTTATTATTGCAATTAAATATTTATATATATAATTATGTAATATTATTCATTTCAAATAAATTTGAACTTTTTGTTCAATTAAAACTTTTTATTTTAGTTATCATTATAGCAAAAATTTCAACAGAAAATTAAAAATAAAGGAATCCGAAACGCTGCTGTTTTGAATTAAAAGAGGATAATTTGTGGCATCTGCATCTTGTGTTATTGAATCAATCGATTTGTATTTGGTGGAATTTCTTGCGATTTGATTCAGTATGGTAATTATTGTTTAACACTTGCACTTGATAATAAATGAAAAGCGAAAGCATGATTGAACTTATTAACTTATTAACTCATTACAAAATAAATATAATTTTTTTAACGATTAACTTATTAACTTATTAACTCATTACAAAATAAATATAATTTTTTTAACGATTAGAATCGCCTATACATAGAATAGAAATTATTTCAGCGCACCACCCAAATTCACTTAAAAAAAGAAACAAAAAATATGTACATAGATAGAAAGAAAAAAAATTTTTCATGTCACATAAAAAATCTCTTATATTTTTCAGTAATAAATTTCAATAAATCAAAAGACTTAAGCAGCAAACCTTAATAAAATGTTTATGTTATTTAGTAAAACTACACACCGCAAGATTTATAAATTTAGAGATGCATCGTAATAAAATAATTATCGTTATCAGTTTTTTTAATCTTTACATTTGCAATACACATTTTTTTTTTAAATTACTATAATTAAGTACTATTTTAATATTACCCTCGAATTAAAACCATTAAAACATACATTTGTATTTATATGTATTATGTATTCATATAATAAAGCGAATATGTGTGATGACATTAAAAATCAAATGTGCTGAAAATCTATGCAGGAAATTTTATTTAACAAATTATGTAAATGGAATTATTAATTATTATTCAAAATTAAATTTATGATCAAAACGTATAGGAATAGGTGATATAATTTTTTAAATATTTGATTTTCCAAGATAAAAGTCTTAATAAAATTTTTAACAACTTAATTTCAAAACAAAAATTGTTAAAATAAATTCATGTTAGTAGGTCTCATTATTTTTTATAGCCTTCAAGTGTATTTCATGGTTTCGCAAAAAAAAAATAGGCTCGTTTGTGTTTTGTATACTTGGTTTACCATATAAAACATCTATTTTTTTGGTGGTATGAAAGTAGGTTCGACACAAACCTAGAAATTTCAGTTTCATTGCAATTAAAAAAAAATGGTGTGTATCTTTCAGTGCGCTCTGGGGAAGTAAAATTTCTGTCTTCGAAGTGTCCCATTAGTACAAAATGAAATTTATTAGAGTATTTTTTATTAAAAGGGAATTAATGAAACGTGAAAATTTGACAAATAGTTTTCGGCCAATCAGTTTTGTAAAATAGATTTTGCAAACTGGACCGCTCCCCTACAAAGCATAATTATTATTCGTTAATTAATTGTACTCCATTCATATTATCAAATCGAAGTCTATAATGAGAACTCTAACTACTCAGGGGCACTTTCACTGTAAAATTAATAATCCTGTAACAAATTTAAGTAAAATAAATATCTAAGGATTGAGCATTGAGTCCTGGTTCATGGCACGGAACATATAGCAGGCTAAAATCAAGGAAATGAATTGCTAATTGTCCATCTCCTTATAGTTAAAATTTGGAAACCATTTTGTGCAGAAAAAAACAAATATCATCGTTTAACTAAATATAATATATAGACGTAACATTAAATTCTTTAAAAATAAAAAACAATTATTTCTTTGGATATTTTATTTTTTGAATAGTTACAGTTAGGCTATTTTTATTCAAAATATATAACTATGTGTCCTATTAAAACAAAAAAAAATTGTTCACATATTATTAACAAAGTATTATATTGAAAATATGTCAAATTTCTAATATTTGTTTAATAAATAATTTTCGAACAAATATCATTTTCAACCTTAATGGCAGATTTTTTTAAATATTTCTTAAATGTTTTTTCAACTTTGTTTTCATTTTTGAACTCATCACAATTCAAAAACGTTTTGTATTTTTTTAAAACTTTCTTTTTCAATTTATCAACATTCATTCCATCTTTAACTTTTTCAGAAATAGCCAAATACCAATCAAAATTTGTAGCATCTACAATGTTATCATTAGCATTACCATTTTCTAAGTCAATCTCCTTTTCTTTAGTTTTTTTCTCTTTCTTTTTTTTAGGTTCTAAGTCTATTCCATTTTTCAGACTTTCAGATGTATTAAGTTCATCCTGGATCGCAGAATTAGTGTCATCTTGCTTAATTTTTCTCTTCTTTGATTTTTTCTAAAATTGTAACAAAATTTATAACATAGAGTGCATTGTTAATAATTAATGTCAAAGAATCAGTTCAAATTAAATTTATGTTGAAAGCAATGTTATGGATGAGTATTCGATAGAGATCATATGTATCGTATGATTGTCTTCATATTCAAAATAAACTATAATATTGTAGGTATCCAGAATATTTAATTGAATTTTCATATTTAGGTAATGACAGTTATCAACTGAAGAACGAGGGTATTAAAACTTTTCTACAAAAAGTTAGAGCCTGTTTTTGTCTTAAAATTTGTGTTAAAATTAAAATAACTTGCTGAATTTCATTAAATTAAACTTACTTTATCTACATCTGAACTTTCCTTCACATCTTCTTTATTCGTCTCACCGTTTGTTTCGTTTGTACATTTATTTTTATTTTTTTTATCCTTTTTCTTCTTTTTATCTGTATCATTGATCACATCAATGTCATTTACCTTTGTTTCACCATTAAGACTTTTCGTGCCGTCAGACTTGGTCGCATCAGCTTGAACTGCAGGGCCCTTGAGTTTTGCATTTTCTTTTTCTAAAATTTCCCAAACTTCTGGGAATAGATTTTTATTGATTTTAAAACTATTCGAAATGAAATTTTGAAATTTAACTTTCTTTCTTGGTACATTCTCGTAAGTTTGTAATTTTTCAAATATGCTCCGCAAATGTGGTTTTAAATTATAGTCAGGTGAGGTTAAAATAGAGCGAATTATTTCAATCCAACTATCTTGTTTTTTCTGTCCTTTATTTTCTGATTCTTCTGCAACAAAATCCTTTCCAGAGTATCTTTGAAGTTCAGAAACACATTTTGTATGTTCAATATATTCTTCATTACGAAAATCTTTCAAGCAATCCATGCAAGTTAGCTAAAATTTAGTAAATAAAATATAGTAAATGGTATGGTAGTAGGTGGGTGGTAGGTTGTAGGTCTTTTGAAATGTAAAAATTAGTGTTAGGTATAAAATTAGTCCTCCTTACAGACTAAATAGTAAGCAACACTTGAAAATAAAGTCACGTTCGGAAATCCAAACGAAATTGTGTTAGACATTTTAATCCTGAAGCTCTGGGCTGTTACTACTGTTACTGTTACTGTGAAGATAAGCTACATAATACCACAAATTTGAATACTTAGGTAATTCATAACATAATCCTATTAATCAGGTAAGGTGTATAGGTACCTTGGTATGGTAAGTATGTGTAGAATTAGAAATTAGTATTAAAAGATTGTAAACTCATGAAAAAAAAAAAACTTACAAAAACCGGAGCACCTCGACATTTTGTATTGTAGTGTTTTAGGACCGCTGTCTTTTTAACAGAATCGCCACAGTGATTACAAGTAAAAACAACCATTACTGAAATTTTTTTAATTAAAAACTGAAGAAAAATAAAAAAATTTGCTTCTCCCTGCGGCAACAGCAAGCAAGTGAAACAAAAAATTCAAAACAAATTTGATTTATTTACTTTTTTGTCGCACGTGTTTTTCTGCTCGAAGGGGGTTAAAAATTGCGCAACCTGTTGGTGAAATTTTAAAACTTAATTGAGAACGCGAACACATAACCCTGGTGTTATTAGCAAAAACAAATCGATGCAATGCATTTTCCTTTTTATATGAAAAAAAGGTTGTTTTTTATAAAAAAAAATTTATAAATTAATATCAATATAAGGGCTTCAAATTCCTAATGTATTTTGTTGTTGTGAAAACTTTTGAGAAGAAACAAAAATTATCGTACCAATTTATTTGTTCAGACTCGCGATTAGCACCAGGGGTTTGTGTATGTGGTCAATTCTACCATAGATTAAGAATACAGAAAGATTGGAACTTCATACAACATTTTTTCAGTCTTTTTTGGTATTTTTATGTGAAGGTGTTAGTAAAACTAAATAAAATTCTTTTCATATATTGATTTATCACGTATTTTATTTTGTTTTACCAACACATTCACATAAAAATACCAAAAATAATGTCGTATGAAGCTTCCCATCTTTCTGTATTCTTAATCTATGATTCTACTTACCACCAGAATAAGAATTTCAAAAAAAATCTTTGTATTATCATTTTTCGTTTCGAATATTTTCAACAGATGTAGCTGCAGACAGAAATGGAAAGATGTGTAAAGTAAACAAAAGATTCATAAAAAATAACAAAAACAAACAAAATAATAAATAAAGCTGGCAAAAAAAATAAAATAATTTAGAAGAATTAATTAAAATTATTCATTATTTGAATTTAACTTTAGTTCGTTTACAAATAAATTATTATAAAAATAAATTTTCGATATTCCGGATTTGTAAGAAAGTGAGAAGTTGCAAGTTGGGACTTTCTTTCCATTTTTGAGTCGTAGGTAGGTATTTCGTCTATCTAGTTCTTAAGTGCCGTATACGCATTTTTCGTATTTTTGGCAAATTGAGTTTGAAGTTGCAAGACTCAAACAATTGGTTCCAATTTAGCATATACGTCAAATAGGGGAAAAATATCTCGAGAACGCAAGGAGCTATTGAAATTTCGAGAAGAGCGTTCGAATGGAAAGATCGCCTTCGAGTTAGAATGAAGCAATCCCTAACTCCAAAAGTGCCAAAATGCGTATACGGCACTTAAGAACTAGATAGACGATTTGTTACCATTGTTTAGGATAGGAAGGAGGTAGGTTGTAAGTAATTTGAATCAAAATTTAAAAAACACGAAACCATGACCTGCCTAAAATTCTCCAAACTGACCTGATTTAAAATGTTTTATTTTTAGTACTTAAGTACAAAACCTTATATTGAATTCGATTAACCCTTGTTTATAATATGAGCCGTTTATTTTGAAAGTGGTTTAAGTCCATTTTTCAAAAAAAAAAAGTTAATGATAACAATAAGCACAATAGTATATATTCTTTTTATTTATAAACAATTTGAGTCTAGTATCATTAAAACCGCTTTGATTTTGACACTTGAAAATTAGCTTATGGTAATATTAATATGTATTTTTAAATCAATTCAAACACAAAACCTTAAATATCTCAATACAAGAACAAATGGACTTAAACCACTTTCAAAATAAACGGCTCATGTACAAGTAAGATTCCTATAGCTTGAAATTCAAAGCTTTGTAAAGTAACTCTAATATTGCAAAGTGTTTTAGGCTTAGATAGTGTTCGCGTTCAGTGTTTACATTGATTCAAAGTAGAAAATCATTGATTGTGTCAAGTTGTAAATATAACTACCTACCTAGTTGTTTCGCCCAATAATAACTGAAACCTTTTTCTACATTATTATACCCTATAATCAGTAGTGGGATTCGGCCGGTTCGCGCGAACCGTTTCTTAAAATATTTAAGATTTGCGCGAACCGTTTCCTAAAATTTGTAGGTTCGGGAAAATCACCTGAAAAAGTTTTGAAATAACTATTCACTGTCTTAACAGTCCCTCCGTGGCAATTTCTCAACTACTCAAAGAATATACGATTTAAATTTGTATTAGAAATAAGATTTTAATTATATAAAAAACATGATGTTTGTCTTTCGGTCTGTGTGTTATCTATAAATTTAAAAACTACTTTCACACGATGAGTATCTCGACAGATGATGCGCGTACAGTTTAAAATAAAACAATTTTTTTCTTACTTTTTTATTAATTTATAAAAAAAATACTGGAAAATTTGACAAGCGTTTTACTTAATTATCTGAAAAATCTCCTTTTTCTTTAACTATGTTATGTGAATACTGTGAATAAAGAACTGAATAAGAGTAAAAATATGTATATATATGTTCTGGAAAGGTCTTTAGAATCTAATTAAAAAAATTAAAAGAACTTTTTAGAGGTTTCGAAACCACAAAAAAAAATTGTATTATTTTTTTTTTACGGGATGCGAACCGGTTGTCAAATGTTTTGAATCCCACCACTGGATATCCAAAACAAGAAGTGACAACGACAGTTCGTAAGATCGATGATTTGTTTGAAATTTATAAATTTGTTTGTAATTAAAATACCTAAATATTTAATTTATTTTAGACTTAAGCTAATTTATGGAACAAAATACAGACAATTATGTTGGTATGGTAAAAGAAGATTTTGAAGAAATTTGCCGTTTATGCTTAACCGAGCCACATGAGCTTAAGCTAACATCAAAATCTTTGCAATTAAAGCTTAAATACTCAGAAATTTTGAATGAACTATGTTTCAAAATGAAATTTTCTGATGATGATGACTTACCAAAAGGAATTTGTCACGATTGCTCTGGCAAATTGATTCAGTATTACAAGTTTAGACGAAAAATAGAGAATTCATTTAAACAACTTTGTGAAATTTTCCAAGTTGAGAAAACAAAATTTAAAAATTTTGTAAATAGAGAAATACAAACAGATGAATTGCCATTGCTTTTGACAAAATTCGATAAAGAAATTCAAACAGAGTTCATTGAGGAACATTATGATTATGAAATAAATGATGTTATCCCAGCTCCGAAGAGGCGATTGATTAATTTAAAACGTGTAAAAGAAATGACAAATATTGAAGTAGATGATCAAATAGATAAAGTCATTCAAAATGAATCGGAAAATAAAAAAAATTATGATTCATTTATCATAGAATTACCATCAAGCCATGAGTCGAATTTTGAAAGCAGTACAGAAATATCAAATGAGTCATCAGAAAGCTTACAATATGAAATGATCGATCTAGACAAGAAATATAGCCCAATGAGAACAGATTCAGAAGAATGTAATCCCATTAATTATTCAGAAGGTGACATTAATTTCATAATCGAGGAAGATATTCTTCTTGAATCATCCGATTTAAAATCAGCAGCAGCAGAAAATTCTAATAAAAATCTAATTTACGAAAATATTTGTTCAACCGAAGTCAATGATGATCAAATTGACTTTTACGAAATAGAAGAAGTTTCTAACGAAACTAAAACAAAGGATTACATTATTTCTCATTCTACTGAAACAGAGGAGTTATCCAAAAATTCTGATAATAAAAAATATTATTGCAATAATTGTGAGAAAACGTTTAAAACAGTAGGTGGACTTAATGCACATATGATGGTTCATACGGGTATGCATTATTAGTGTTTGCAACAAAAATTAGTTTATATTTTTAAATAATTTTCAGGTCTTAAGCCATTTCAATGTGTAATATGTGGAAAATCATTCAGTCAGAGATCCCATTTAAACTCACATGCAAAAATTCATGAGGGATTGCGACCATTTGTTTGTGAACTTTGTAATAAATCCTTTAACAAGGGATCAAATTTGCTGCGGCACATGAAAGTAAAATAATTTATTTATTTATAATAACCAGAGACCGGAAGTTCATGCAAATACATGTTTTTTTCTGATGACTTTAAACTAAAATGAAGTAAAAATCTGTGCGAATCAAAAATTTTTAAGAAAAATGGCATCGATTTGTTAGAGCATATATTTGCATATTTTGCCAGTAAATGCAAATTTTGCCAGTAAATGCATATAATTGCATATTTGCCTTATAAATGCATGTATTTGCATTTTTTTCGACAATTTTCGAAAAAAAAAAATAAAAAATTGAGGATTTCTTCATCTCAACATTTTTTCAAAAGTGTGTGGCGTCGATTTGTTAGAGCATATATTTACATATTTCTCCAATAAATGCATATAATTGCATATTTACCTTATAAATGCATGTATTTGCATTTTTTGTACAATTAAAAAAAAAAAAAAATTGAGGATTTCTTCATGTTAACATTTTTTTAAAAGAATGTTTACCTACACCTTTTTTTAATAGATGCTTTTACAAATTTTCACTGACAGAGAATAAATTTCAAAGAAGAAAATATATAATTGTTTCTAATTGCAATTTATCAGATAAATAATGTATTATAGTGCATATTTAAGAGCATATTTGTTAAGTTTTAAGAGCATATTTGTTAGGTTTTAAGAGCATAAGAGCATGCATATTTTAACGTTTTTAAGAGCATGAACTTCCGGTCTCTGATAATAACAAATGTATAATACTTTTTGTAAGTACTTGTAACTTTAATTAATTTTAGGTTCATAGTAGTGAAGCTGAATTCGCATGTATGTATTGTCCCAGAAAATTCAAATGGAAAGGTTAGTAGTTATTGTAAAAAAAAAATGTTATTCATTAAGTGCAAATCATTAATTTTTCATTTTTAGGTTCATTGGAAGTTCATGTTTTTTCACATACAGGAGAAAAACCCTATAAATGTTTTTTATGTAGAAAAGTATATACATCTGATGCTTCTTTACGAAAACATTGTAAAAGAAATCATGATGGTAGCGGAATAAAACCAATATGTACAAATAAAGTCCAATATGTAGAAATTTAAATACATTTTTTTATTTAACAAAAGTAAAAATATCACTTTTATGTGCAGGAAATAATGAACATTATAATATTAAGTAATTTTAGCACGAGAAATTAAATAATTCCGGTAATACATATACTATAATATTGAATACATTATTTCTGGATTGGAATCTACAGAAGCATAAGCACCTAAATTATAATTAAAACAATTTCATCGCTTCATCGAGCTTGTTGGCATTTTTCTTCCTGATTGTGAAAGATTGGAGATAATATACTTATGAACTCTCCGTGAATCAGCTCTTCGTTTTTATATTTTTATTCCTAGTCCATCGTGAAAACTGGTACAGTGCTTTTTCAGTGATCTTTGTTCCTTGAAATTCTTGCCACAAAGTGAACATATTACATTACTTTCGTGTGAATGTGATAAAAGATGTGCTTTTAGTGAGTTTTCCCATTTAAAAAGCCTATCACATGTATTGCATTTAAATTTTCCTTCATTTGAATGAACTCTTTGGTGTGCTAATAGATTATTTTTCCGATTAAATTGTCTTCCACAAGTATCACAATAAAAAAACTTAGATTTTATATGAATGGCATCCTTATGGGCATTCAATAATTTTTTCTGCCCAAATTTTCTACCTAAAATAAGATAAGAAATAATGAACATGATTTTTTGATTAGTTAAAAATAGTGAAAAACGTCGACATAATTCGTACCTTCTTAAAGTCCACAAACATTTTGTCAGTATTAGAAATTATTCGAATTCGTTGATTTAAAAACGGGAATAAGACAAACTAGGAATTGAACATTAAGAATGTAAGTAGCTACTTCATAAAATCAACTATACTATCTACCTACCTAGCTATTAACTATACTACCTAACTTACCACATTCAGAACATTCAAAATTTAAAATCCCAGTATGGACATAACTGTGTTCCTGTAAAGTGTGTCGAGTACTATAGCTTTTTCCGCAAACATCACACACATGACGTCTTTTTCGTTTTGATTTCTGTTCATTTTGTTTATAAACCCAATAATCTAATTTTTTTTTCCCAAGCTTCTTGTTCCTTTGAAGTTATAGGAATTGAATGTTGAATATTCACAATTGAATCTGATTTATTAATTTTTGAAGTTATATCCAACTTATTTTCTTCACTACTACTACTACTACTACCAAAATATCCGGATTTGATTCTTAAGTCTTCATCAATTATTATGTTATCAATGCCAGAAGGTTCAGAATCGTTATTATTTGTCAGCGGTAAAATTCCGTTCAACAAATAATTGAAATTTCTTTGTGCATTTTCAATTTGAATTTTGAATTCATAAAAGTCGATTAATTTTTGACCGCACTGGGTACATACACCTTTCGGATATTCATAGTCGTCAGCATCAAAATCAATATTGCTTGAAAAACATAATGTAATCATTTCTATGATTTCAAAAAATGTTGGTAACTTCATCATCATATTATAGCAATCGGAGGTATTTTCTGTTGGTATCGATGTAAAATCAAAAGATTTTCTATTTGTAACACAAAGTCGACATATTTCATCCGAAGGAATTGATTCAATATTCATCTCTAAAGAAAGACTATAAGGTGCTGCTGTCAGAATTACTTACTTTTTAAATGGTCAGGTTGATACAGAGTTCAAGGGTGATCCCTTTTCCCTTAGTGACTCCAACTGACATTTACATTATTATTTTATTTTTATTTATGTTTGTTTGCTTCTAAACAAAAACAAAACAAAAAAAGTTGCAAGCAGCGGACGCCGACAAGAAAATACGCCGTGCACTGACCGCTGTAAACCATTTTTTTGTTCGCCGTCGCAAAACATTTGTGTCGACATTTCAGTGCGTACCTTTGCGTCGAATTTTAATATTTTGAATCGGCGTGCTAAAAAGTTTTCTAATTTTTTTTTGGTTTTTTTTTTGCTTTTTGCTTTTTTTTTTTTGCTTTTTTTAGCACGCTGATAACGCCGCACGTCGCTTGGTTTTTTTTTCTATGCGCGTCGCCGCAGCCAAAAACTTGTCGGCGTCAAGTCTGGTTGCAACAACCATTATTTTTTTTCTGCGTATAATATTTTTTCCTATTCAAGAAAAAAATGATGCCCGGATTATTCTCAATTCGACGGACGTCACGCAATTCGCTAGTAAATCTCTAAACGAAAGCATGAAACTTGCACAAGGCAAAAAATGTAGCTTGAGTAAAATATGATAAGAATTTCTTGCTTCGTTACTTTCTAAATTAGTTTTCGAAAATAATTCTTGAAGTTTGCCCCTCATTTATACATGCTGGAAATTTCCACTTCTAAAAATTCTTTTCATACCTACTTGCTGTAAATTTATTTGCGGCGCGGCGCGGCTTGTATAAGAATAAAAGTGGCATTATATAAACCGCTGAATTCAATATTTATAATACATCTATGATATTATAAACAAACAGTTTGAAAAGTTTCAATATAATTCAGCGTTACCAACTTAGGGGTTTTCCCCCTAGATTTAGGGGTTTTTTTTGTTGACAGAGGGATTTTTAGGGGATAATTTGTTTCAGGGGTTTTTTTAGGGGTATGATGTATGATCTTAAAAGCGAACATTTAGATGACATTTGTAATATTTTTGATTGCATTTCATAAGATACCTTATCTGCTAATTTTATTATAAATAAATAATTTCATTAAACCACATAATTTACGATGTGCGTTATATATTTTTCTTCAAGCATCTATTTGAAATCCTCATAGGTATATAAGTATAGCTGATATAATATCTATAAAAAAAATGTAGGGGTTTTTTAGGGGGAAATTTTATTTTTTTAGGGGGAAACATTTGAAAAGGTTGGTAACCCTGATATAATTTCCGTTAGAATTATTAATAACTCCATGTCCAGGTCCACCATCCACTCGGTCAGATAATCTTTTTGTTGAAAAATATTTCGTTACTTTTTTTTTAATTTTTGTGTTGTGTTTTTTCTTTAATTGTTTCTTCGGTTTCTTCAATTCAAAGTTTATATATATAATTATTTGATTCATTATGAATAATAAAAAACAATGCAAGGCAGGATCTCGTCATCGTGGACATGGTTGGACTCGTCGTCGTGTAAGTTAAAAAAAAAAAAACTTAAATTGGCTACAAAAGAGGCAAAAATTTGAGGCGTAAGTGCAGTTTATGTGAACCTCTCAGAAACGGCTGAAACTTGGAGGCGGGGTAGACGCGGTGCCCAAACTTCCAAAACTGAAATCAGTTCTTGGGGCTCGGGCCCCGTTTCGGAGATATGGCCCCTCAAAGTTTTCATACATTTTTGTATGGGACATTTTTTTTTTTTGCCCGATTGGCCCTATTTTTGGGCCCCTACACTCTCTACAAAAAAATGGGGCAAATCGAGCAAAAAAAAAAAATTGCCCATACAAAATGTATGAAAACTTTGAGGGGCCATATCTCCGAAACGGGGGCCGAGCCCCAAGAACTGATTTCAGTTTTGGAAGTTTGAGCACCGCCTCTACCCCCCTCCAAGTTTCAGCCGTTTCTGAGAGGTTCACATAAACTGCACTTTAGCCAAATTTGAAAATACTATCTAACTACCAATTGTTTTTTTTTTCTTTGTGCAAGTGCAGGTCACCAACAGCAAAAGAAAGTATTGGACTCATAATGAAATATTGAATTTGGCCAAATTATATAAAATTAATGAACACATGTGGAAAAAAACAAATCCCTATTATCATGACAAAAAAAAAAAAAAAAAAACAAATCATGATATTGGCCAAGCATTGGGAGGATTGAGTGGCGAGCAAGTGAATACAAAATGGTTATCAATTCGGAGAAAATTTAGAAGTGAATTGTTGGCAAGAGAAATTTGTTCAAAAAGAAAAAATTTCAAAAGATATTGTACAGATTGGAAATATTTCAAAGTCTTTGACTATATTATGGGTGAGAATGATGATGACAAAATTGAGAAGTCTAACGCTGAAGCTGACGAAGAGGTAACTGTACATGTAATTAAAATGTTTTTATTTTTTTTAATTTTATTAACTAGCTTTATTTTAGGTAGGAATGACCCGTATTCGGTACAAATTTTGCAATATATTTTAACCTAGAAGATACTTACCACCTAACCATAACTTAGCTAAGATGCTATTAGGTAGGAGCTAGGTTAGGAGGACATATATTTTATATTTTTAAGTCCTATTAATTACCTTGGTTATTCAGTTCGTTTGATTTTATGTATAGGTTGTTGCAGAGAGAATCTGAAGAAAAAAAAAATACGTTAAGTTATGTTATGACTGGATCTTGTGAGAATGAATACTAGACCTCAGAATATTTATATTAGGTTCATTTATATATAGGTACCAATCCCATTGACAATTTTGTAGGTGTACCTACCTACATTTGCCAATCAAAGACTGTTGGCGAGATTGTGAAAGTCTACCTATTGTTGTTGTGGGTGTAAACTTTTTAATAAAATTATTAAATCCATAGGTACATAATTTTAAGTGTTTCGTTCATGATGAGTTCAATTTTATTCAGAAGAACTTGAGAATAGTTGGATATCGGATGTGAGATAAAACTGTGTGCATTGTAAATTCGGTTTACATTAAAACTATTAAATTTAATAACACCTGATCTTTTTATGGCACCGAATAAAGTAGATATTTTTTTATTTAGATAATTCCCATAGTCACTTTAATTCAAATTTTCTTGACTACCAATAACTTTTGGAAGCTTCAGTAACAAAATATTTTCTTTTCTGTTTGAAATTTATATTTTAATTTATTAATGAAATTAATTAATTTATGAAAATGTACCAGAAACAGAATTTCAACTTTAATAGAGTCAATATGTGAAATTGAATACACATTGAGAAAATAAATCTATATCATGTAGTATATACCATATATATATTTTTTCGTTTATGAATGACAGTGTAACATTTTTTTGAAGAAGGTAATAAATTTCAAAAATCAACTAGATTCAATTGTGTATTTTGAATTTATGTATTTTGAATTTATGTATTTTTTTTAATCAGTGATTTGAAAGTCCAAGAGCCGTCACTGTTGCATACTTCAGGGCTTAAGTGAATCTTACTATACATAAACATAAGTATATCTACCAATCTGTGTACAGTCAATATACTTTCAATTCTATTAATTTGATCTTATAAATTTTTTTTAGTTCTGCCTACTAACTTATTGCGATGCGATCTATAAAATGCTGATATTTTGTTTATTTTTATTTTAATTTTAAGATAATAGATTTATCACTTGATGATGAAAAACCAAACCATACTGCAGCGGAAGCGGAAAAGGATGTTCGCATTTATTGTTCTTCTGAGTCTGAGGTAATTTAATTTTGTATTTTTTATTTAAAGTAAAATAAGTATATCGTCATTCATTCTGTCATGAAACTAGGTACTACCTATTATTTTAATAAATTTTTGAATTTTTTTATACTAACGTATAAACATTAGACTTCTTTAGTGTTTTTTTTATATATTTTTTTTTTTTTAAGGAGATAATAAATGTATCTGATGATGAAAATCCAAACATAGAATCGAATATGACTAAAATTTTGAAAGCAAAAAAATCAAATTGTTTTGTAATAGAAGATGAATGTGAAGAATTTGGTGTTCAGATTGGTATATTTTTGAAGAGAATTAAAGCAAAAAATGAAGAAATTGCTTCGAAAACCCAAATTAACATACAAGAAGACATTTTGCAAGCTATGAAAAAAGTGGCGAGAAGACACTATTCCACTTAAAAAAAAATTGATTAAAATTTGTTTTTTATTTTTTTTAACTTATGTTAAGACTTTTTTTTTTGTAATTAAGAAAATAACACAATTTATTTGTGGTATATTTATTTTTTATTATTTGCTGATTAAATCCTAAATAATCAATTCTTTAAAACAATTCCTATTTTTGCAAATTTTTATTGTTTTTTTTTTATATTTTCACTCCCAATAATTTACGATACCTATGTGTCATGCGACTGACAAGCTACTTTTTATTTAATTTTAAAGTTCGAACTTTGAAAAATAAAACACTCACTTTTTTTTTTGTGTTGGAAACTGCTAATATCCAACATTATAAATTTGTATATTTTTTGAATAAAATTAAAATACGGATAAAACAAATAAAAAAAAAGATTTCTTATTTACTTTTGTAATACTAAAATTTTTCATTTAAGAACTCACTAGAATGAATAAAAACAATTTTCGAAAAAAAAAAAATTGTTTATTAAAATGTTATTTATCCATACAAGTTATTAAATTTGAATAATCTTATAATCAATTATAATTTAATTTTATTTTAAAAAAAAAAATTGTTTCTTTCCTAAGTACATCAATTTCATTTATTCAATTTTTTAACCTAATAAATCCCTTATTTATATAAAAATAATGTAACAGGGATTAATTTTTAAAAAATATATTGTATATATTTCAAAAATCACTATTTTCTTCTTTTATTTAATTTTTTTAATTTCAGCATTTCAATTTTACAATTTTTATTTTTAATTTCAGTATTCCAGTGGAGAAAATATATTTTATTTAATTATATAATTTTTTTTATATCCTCCTAGAGTTGTCAATAGAAAAGACTGAGACTGAATTAACAAAATAAGGTTTATCGTTAAGTTTTGTTAATATTATTAATTAGATGTATTTGTCGTACCCTTGTTGATTTCAATTTAAAAAATAATTTTTTTTTTTGTAACTTAAAAAGAATTTTAATCAGAATAGAAAAATTTGCAACAAATTATTTAATACTACAGAACTTAAAAAAAAATTACAATTTTTAAATTTTTTTTCTTCCTCAACTTAAAAAAGTTTTATTGTTTAAATTAAATCTTAAACTTCATTAATTCTGGCATAACGATGTACTTTAGGATTTTTTGGAATTTTATAATTTTGAGCTGCAATATCTTCAGATAATTTCTGATAAACAATTGAATTTTTAGATGCTAATATGGCCATTCGATAGCGTTCACCGCGTTTTTTCATTATCAATGATACTATTTTACTGATTGATAGTAGTAACACGATAACAGTTAAAATTACCATAATAATTGTAATTAAGAATTTATAATTTCCATAGTAAATTTTACCGCGTTCAATAATAATTTCTTCACCCTCTGCCAATTCAGAGTCATCATCCAATAATTTACCTAAATTTTAAAAATTAATTTTAAGAAAATGGAATTATTGGTTTGATGAGAAATAATCTAATTTTATCTTAAATAAATGAACACAAATAATCATTTAAGTAAGTAAAATAATGAAAATGAAATAAATCTTACCTCTCAAGAATTTATCTTCGGTTTCTTTAATAATATCGATTTCATCAACTTCAATTTTGCCCCCATTGACTGGCTTACGTTTAATAGCATTCAAATCAATTTCTTTATCACCATTATCGTCATCATAATTATTTTCATCATATTCATCGCTATCATCCTCTTCATTTTCATCAGCATCATTTTCTTTTTCAAATTCGTGTTTGTCTGTTGTTGATTTTGCAATAATTGGTTTAATTGTTGTTGACTTTTTAATTTCAATTAATTTTTCTTTCAATTTGAATACATCAGATGCATGCTTACAAACATTTAAAGCCAATTCATCCCATCCTTGCAAAGCATGTGCCGGTAAAGCGAATGAATCATCTAAATTAGCTAATTCAGCAAATTTACCGGATCCAATATTTTTTTTAGCCAAATATTTCATTAAACCGCGAAAATCTTCATTACATTTTAATGGATTGCCATGAATATCGAATGTTTTCAAATTTTTAAATCTTGAAATTTCATCCTTATTAATCTTTTTAATTTTATTATATGATACATTGAATGAACGAAGTGATTCTAAAATTTTGATATCATTTTTATAATTATTATTTAACATTGTATGTAATTCACAATCACTAACATCAAGTTCTTTCAAACTAGGCAATGGAATGAATAAATGAGCTGACAATTCACGAATGGGATTCCCAGCTAAATTTAACTTACTTAAATCTTTATTATGAATGAACATTAAATCATCTAATTTAACAATTAAATTATTAGATAAATCTAATTCAGTTAGTTTTTCAGAAAACATAAATATTCCTTTTTCCAAATTATTAATATTATTCCATGATAATTTTAATGTTGTTAAACGTGGCATTGTGGCAAAAGTTTTTTGTCCCAATGCGCCGATAGCACAATTTGATATATCCAAAAGATAAACACTGAATTCTCCAGTAACTGATTGAAAACCATCTGTAGGTAATTCACTCAATTTTGGATTATCATTTAATCGAATAACATCTAAATCATTATTTCTATAGAATAACAAGGATGAAACTTGATCCAAATCATTGAATGATAAGTCAATATGTCGAAGATTTTTTAATGCAACTAACGAATCTGGTTGAATTTTAGTTAATCCATTACCCTTCAAATTAACCATTGTTAAACCTGTCATTTTTGCAAACATATGATTGTTAATATGTTTAATTGTATTAAAAGATAAATCAAGTTGTTGTAAATCTGCTGTTCCGAAGCTTAAATCACCAGTTATATCATTGTATTTAAGATGTAATATTGCTAAAGCAGTACGATTGAATATATTTGGTGGGAGGCTGATTATAGAATTTGATGACAAATCCAATTCTTCTATAGTTTCAACTGAATCAAATATTGCTTCGGGCAAACGTTTTATATTATTTTGGGATAAATTTATGTACACAATATTGGTCAATTTATTAAATGCTGTTGGTTGTAATTCATTTAAATTATTATTTGATAAATCAAGTTCTTCAATTGTGGGTGACTAAAAAAAAAAAGTTTTCAAAAAGTCCATTAAATAAAATAAAATCAGTAAAAAGTTTTCAGTAAGCTTTACTCATTTGTTATTAAAGTTTAAAGCTGTAGGTCTTCTCAAGACAAAATAAAAAAAAAAACTATATAATTGTTTACAAAAAATGTTACCATTAAGAGATATTTTGAACCAGGTGCACCTCTATGACTCATAACATTTAAATCATTTCCTGATATTGTTAGTAATCGTAGTCGTTTATTTTGTTCAAATGTTTGTGGATATATCATTGATAAGCCGACATTTGTTAAATTAACTGAATATAATTCATCCAGGCCGTGGAAAGCAGTTGGATGGATCATTTCAACTGTACAATTAGATATTTTAATTGAGGATACATGTTTCAAGCCTATTTTAACAAAGAATTCTTGACTTAATAAAATTGGATATTTTGGTCCAATGTCAACTACAACCAAATCCGATATATCTGAACCGAATTTTTGAACATCAGCATCTAATCTAAAATTAATAAAGAAGTTTAGTTGAGTTTCATCTTTTGATATAATCTAATTTTTTAATTACCTGCTGCATGTAGCTACCAAATAACTATTAAGATTTCTTGCACAAATGCAATCCCTTGGACATGGTACATTTTGATTATAGACAATTTCTTCTTCATCGGTGATGTCATCATCGTCATCGTCATATTCGTCGTCATCATCGTCGTCAGTGTCATCGTCGACTTCTTCGTCAGTTGTTTTTTGAGTCGAATTCTTTGTTGCAGTAGCCTTGAGTAAAAAATTTGTATTTTCGTTACTTGAAAAGTTCCAGTAAAATGAATTAAGGTTAAGATGCTGAAATTCAAGTTCAATCGAATCTTTTCGCTAAAAAACAAATTTGGTCACTCTCAGAGGTAATTATAAAATAGCCATTGTAATAGCCACTAAGATTCGTGTTGTATGCATAAATTTTATTAGTGCGTCATTCAATTTTGATTAATTTTTTTTTATATTTTTATAAGTGCATATAGTGAAGACGATTTTATGAGTGTTTTGATGATTAAAGGAAAGTTTAGTAATTAGAATTCTTGGGAAAAATGAATAGAACTAAAAATAAATAAAATTTAAACTGAAAAAGTTAAATAAAAATGTAATTTTAGTTAAAAATTGAAATTTTTAATTTTAGATTCGACTGCAAACTTTAACAGACATGACAAAGAAATTATGTTGATTAGTTCTTTTATATATTATGTTAAATGAAGCTCTACGGTAAAGGAAATTTGTTTACAATTATAGAAAATAATTTATTTGATAGTTTATAATTAAGTACGACATTATAGTATTTTTGTTGTTACTTTTAAAAGAAGAATATGGCACTTGAAGTACGATGACTTAAGAAATTTTTTAAGTAACGAAACTAAAGTAATATTGTAAAAATGCTTGAGCTATAATAATAGCATTAAGACTTTATCATCTGCGAATTTTTCAATTCTTGCATTTCTTTTTTTTTCCTTATTATAAAAGGGAATAAATTAAAAAATGGAAAATTAATCCCATTTTGTTTACTCCGATTTCCATTTAATTTGATTATTATAATTATTCAAACAATTTTTTTTTTCAAACAAAATTAGTTTTATAACAAATAAAATAGCCAAGCAAAGTACATATACTCTATTTCAATAAATAATAAGAAGAAGAAATTGAAGTTCTGGTCAATGTACTGAACATTTTCTTCTAACCTATAATACTAAATGTTATATAAAAATTATTCGAACTAAGTTCGACCAAACACAGAAACATATTATAGGAAAACTAAGACACCTTATGATATAGAAACGTTAATTATTAAATTGTACCAACCAAATAGTATTTTATAAATATATTTAAATATAGCATATATTTATTATAGTTTTTTTTAAAAAGGGTAAATGCATTTCAAAAAGCAAGCTACAACCCTCAGAATTTTATGGAATATTTATATGAAATTAAAAATTTTTCCAAACCTAAAATAATTTTTATTAAGGACACGAATTTTATATAAGAAAATTAATTTTCAGATTATTCTTAGAGTCTTCATTACCTTTTCAATTCCCTTAACAGGTTTCAATTTTTCTTCAGTTTTTTTTAGCTTTTCTGTTGCTGGAACTTTTACATTTGAAGTTTTATTGTCATTATCATCATAACCATAATCTTCATCATAATTGTAATCATCAACGTCACTGTAATCATCTTCGTCTTCTTGAACTAAATTATTATTCTTATGTTCATCTTTTAAAATATTTGTCTGCGGTAGCATTTTATTAAATCTAAAACAAATGAATAACAACATATTTTTGATTATAGTATTAAATTACAATAAAGTTTAAAAAAAAAATTAACATATGGTTTTTGTGAGCAAAATACATTCTTCTATAATGTAGTAGTCTATATATAACATATGCTAATTAACTTTAGACATAAATTATCTTTATAGTTAGTTACCTGTGATCCATGGCTAATGGAATTTTTCCGGCTTCTTTTTTCCTTGTTACAAATTTTGGTAAATTTTTGGCTGTTGTTATCGTTGATGATGCTGTCGATTCAACATTATTCATTTTCTTAATAATTTCCAAATTTGGTATTGGAAGCATTTTATTATATTTGGGATTTGCCGCCATTGGTAGATCATTATCTAAATTATTAGTAGTTTTAATCAAATTTATATTTGATGAATCTGTTTGTGGTATTGATTCAATTACTGTAGCTGTATAAGCTACAAAGAATACCACCAGCCATGATTGGCTTTTCCACATCTTTATTTGGATTACTGCAAAGAAGAAGAAACAAAAATAAAAATATTAAATTAATTAGGTATTGGAATTTATTTATTTATATTACAAAGAAATAAAAAATTATAATAACTTAAAATAAACAATTAAAATTTGAAATTTAAATCTATGAAGTGCCAGAAGTTAAAGCTAATGAGCTAATGAGTTGGTACTTTGGCAGTAAATAAGGCAATAGAAAAATTTTTTTTTTGATTTTATAGAATTAAATAATTTTCATTAATTTTATTAATTTTATTTTGATGATTAATTATATAATTTTTCAGTATAACTATTCTCAGAAATAACATTGATAACTCAGAAATAACATTGATAATCGAAGTTTGTATGGAATTAGAGTTCGTATCCAATTCACGTTTAAATAAGCAAAGATAATTTTTATTTATTTTGATATTCCTAAATAGTGCTTCATAAGTTATACAATATTATACCGAAAATTGGGTTAAAAAAAATTCAAACGCTTTCCAAAATAATTTGTCACAACAATAACATATGTTTGTAACTAAAATCGATTTAAAATTAATCCATAAAATATTGGTATATAAAAAAAAATTTCAAATATTTTCGTATAATAAATTTTCTCTGCACAATCACAATTTGAATATTAAAATTAATATGTATTGGATGTTAAATTTTTTTAATTTACACAGAGTAGTGTTTCACTAAAAATTGGCAATTTGCATTATTTCTAAATAAATCATAGTAAAAAATTACTTAAAAAAAATAGCAATATTATTGGCATCATCATAGTCTTTCATATAAATAATAGAAGAAAAAAATAAGCTCGTGCGTAATAATTCGAATTTCATATAAAACCTAATTCTAAAACTACTGTCTATATAATTTATAAACTTTCTCAATTATTTAGTATCGAGTATTATAGTGTAGTTTAGTCTGTAAAAGGATTGATTATAGATTTATTGATGATGCGGTTTGCAATGTTTATAACATAAAAATGCAAATATTACGACGACGATATACAATTAAATATTTTAATTTATTTTACTTTTTCCTTAACCAGACTCTGTTTTTATTTTTGTGGTTTTTTTTAATAGTTTGTTTTTTGTGTAGATTTTTTTACACTCATGATTTTTTAAGTTTCTAAATATTATACAAAAATAATGAATGAATTTTTATAGTAAATATTTTTAAAATATATATATACATATATGTTATTCCTCTAATAATATTTCTATTAGCATATGTAAATGATATTTATTTAAACTTTTCATCAATTTATAAAGTTAATGGAGTAATGAAATCATATACAAATTGTAAATTGATCTTTAAAAGGGATGCTATGGTAATAATAATTATGGATGCATAACAGTTGATATTTTTGTAATCGTACATGCATACAAATAATGTTTAATAGAGGGAAAATATTATATTAGTATATAATAGAAGTATTATTTATTATAGTTTCTATTTCTGCATACATTTATTATGTAGAGACATTTGAGTGGTGCAATATTATATATTCCTAATATTTTTATTTTTACATTTTTTTTTTTTATTTAATATTTTATAATTTCTGCAACTTAAAAATATGCTAGTATCTACCTATTTAATACATACTATGAGGAGTTGTAAGCGGAAAGTATTAAAGGTGGTTTTATCCAATTTTTTCACCAAAAAAATTGAATACTAATAGTCTTCCAATATCATAGAGTATTGCCATCCATTTTAGGTTTTTGTGAAAGAAAAGAGGATAAACCTACCTTTGATAATGTAAAGTGTTAATATTTCTAAAACAATAATATTCAAAAGAAGCTCTAGTTATATTGTGCCATTTAGATCAAAAAGCGGTTTAATATATATACCTACATATAACAAATAATTAAATCTTTTTTTTTCTAATCGTATTATTTTTTGGCGTCAGTAGATTATCTTCTTAGGCAACTTTGTTAAAAAGGTATCTACATAATTTAATATTTGTCTAGCAGGAAGTTTTTGAATATTTAAAAATAGTTTGTTAATATTAATTTTTTTCTTTATATAAAGATGCCTAGAAAGTACGATGAGTTAAATACAAAGCTTAATAAAAAAATAAATAAAAAATGTATACAAAAATGTGGGCGTCCAATATTTTCTATCTAGTTATGTTTTCGAATAAAAATATAATAATTTAAATTTATTATATTTAGTCATATTGATTTTTAAACTTGTATATATATTATGTTAATAATATATAAGTATAATAAATAATCTTAATGGCACTGTTGCAGATAAGCGGCCCTTTAAGTTGAAAATGTTTAATGGAAAAAGTTAATAAGAAATTTATTAGTTATACTTACTCTATATATATATATGTGACTAAAATATTAACAATATTACAAATGACTGCGGTAGCCTGATTAACAAAATGTTTCTACCACTATACTAATTTTTTCAAAATTCTAGTAACAAAAATTATAGAAAATTTCTTATAGCTTTTAAAACTTAACTAGCAAACTTATAACTTGTATATTATTAGCGGCCAATAAAAATGTTGAGTGATTTATTTTATATTCAAAATAGGTAATTGAAATTTTTTTTTATATATTTAATATATTTTTTAATCAATTTCTATACTTGTGTTTACCAATAAAATTCTTTATAAATGACTTAATCTTACTTAATTGATTAATATTCTAAATAAATTTATTTTATTTGCATTATTGATTCCATCATCATAAAAAATATGAAAATTTCAATACAAATTTAAAATTAAGGAATTGTTAAATTTTCTAGAACAATGATTTTTTAATCAATTTCTTAAAATCATCTGGTTTTGGCTGAAACTAGTTATAGGTATTTGAAGTAAAATTTTATGAACATTATAATCAAGATAGGTAATTTATTATTAATTTTTTGCTTTAGAAACTAATTTCCATTCGATATATTAGAGAAAAGAAACTGTGAAGCTGTACGAGTACATGCTTCTTTTAAATCTCTATTTTAAAGAGGTTTATTGAGTAAATTTCCTTTCTTAAAGAAGTATCTGGAAACAAAACATAAATAATGAATATATGTGGACTTATTGCGTCGAGTTATTCAATTTTAATTTAACTACAAAACAATACAAAACCAAAATTAAATGATAAGAAATCCACAAAAACTAATAATAATTAAATTTTATTAATGTTGGCGACAATGAAGCGACTTTGTGGTTTAAATTCATAATCGCATTAATGTCAATTATTTTATTAAAGCACATACTTAGTATTGTATAGTACATATATAATTATAATCATTTTGAATTCAATAAAAATTTCTAAATATAAAAATTTAAAAGATAAAATATGTACTTTCAAAATAAAAATAAAAAAAAATTAAAATATATATTTTCATTCAAACTGAGGTAATTAAATATTGCTGAAAACTTGATTTGTGTTACAGTGAATTTACGCTCTGATTTTATTTCGTGAATAATTATACTTTAAAATAAAGGGGGTAGCAGAACAAGGGAAGGGAGTCGGCCCAGACATTTTTGTTGAATGATGAGGTTTTGTTAGAAACCTAAAAAAAAAAACGTCTATCGCGGATGTAGATATAGCAAGTCAAAGTCTAAGTTTTCATTTTTTGATTTTTTTCCCCGAGTAGAATATGTTTTTTGAAATTACTTTGCATAATGTCAACAAATTGGCAATAACAACAAATTGTTTTATATTTGCGCTCTGAAAACAAAAACTTTATAATAATTTTTAAATAAAAAATGTTATATTAATGCTTATCTAATATGTAAATGTATAAAGATTAAATTCTTGGAGATAAGGAATTTTTTTTTTGAGGTGCACTTATGTTTAAATTTATATTAATAATACTCAAAAAAGCTCTAGTTTTGGGATATATAATATACAAGTGTATGAAGTAAATATTCCTAATCACCGAGTCATCATACAATTAAAATTATGTCTAGCAATGGACGTAATGGAACTTATTATTTTGATCTCTAAAACCAGAAATTTACAATTTAGTACAACAAATTAAAAAAAAAATAGTACTATCATTCAGTTAATATTGTTAAACCTAATCACAAAATATCTTATATCAGGTATTAAAAATAAGAATTGAATGTTTTAAAAACTATATGTAATGTTCCTGTAAGGTTCACTAAAGTTCAATGTTAACAAAACAAAATTTATGTGCAAAATTCACTGAACTTGTTATCACTTTTATATTTTTCATATTAGGTAAATATTTTAAATTTTAAAAAATTTAATGAAAATAATTTATTATCAAGTATATATAATAAAAAAAACTGATAAAAACAAAGTCAAAATAATAGTGATTCTCAAAGTATTTGTACATTTACGTGTTTGTAGTTTTAATATACATTTTTAACTTTATTAAGGACTTCAATTATACGATACATGTCTTTTTCAATGAATTTATTTTTATTTTTATTTTATTGATAATTACAATATATGTTACAATGAAGTTTAAATAATTAATAATAAAGTATATAGCTACTACATATGTGTAAGTATAATTTTAATTAAGAAACAAATAAAAAAAAAGGTTGTTTTTTATCATTAACGAATAAAATATTTTTACGTGACATTATTTACGAATGCAATTAAATGATAAGCTGCGTATGTTCTTAGAATTTAATTATTTTTTTAACGGTGCAATTTGAAACACGATTTGATTTCTAATTTAGGAATTTGGTTAAAAAAAAAACAACTACTACTAATGTTTGTTTCAAATTATTGTTATTTGATGGAATAAAATTAGGTTGTTGTTTGTTTCATGTCCTTGTTGATGTAGAGACTATAGATTAAAACAGGGGATGAGTTTTCGAAGGAATATTGTAGTATACCTTACGCACTATGCTATTTGCAGTTTTATATGATGCAAGAATTTTTGATCATTTAATAAGTTTAATAAATTCTAATTTAAATTAAATATTTATTTGCTGCTGATCTCACTATCATTTACTCTATATCTTTCATTTCGCTCGCATATGAAATATAGATTTTTATTTATATATGTAGTATATTTATCGTATACGACATTTTTGTTTGTTTATTTGTCACACTAAAGAAATTTGAAGATATTATACGGCGTTCAAACAGGCCCAAAATTATATAGTTTAAGCTTAAACTAGTGTAGTTTTGGTTTCTGGCATACAAAATTTCTGTAGTTAGTTACACCAGTTTAAGCTAAAACTACTTATTAAAACTAGAAAATGAAAGCAGTAAGCAAAAGTGAAATCAATTATATGTAATAATTCATAGCATAATTTATGTAGATAAAGTCGGGCAAAATAAAATATGTGGTGAAAAAATAAAAAAAAATTTCTACTCATACAAAAAAATCATAATAAAAAATTTAAATAATAACAAAAAAAATTTTAGTTGACAAAATAACACTAGTTTAATTTTATTTTATGTTTGAACGGTTTGCTTAAAGTTTAAACTATAAAATTTTATAGTTTAAATTTTGATGTTTGAACATGATATTAGAGAGATTAAGGTGGCATATTAAATTTCGAATCACAATGTCAATTGGGAAGCATAATGTCAAATTAAATAGAGTAAAAGTAAATACGTCACGAAAAAATTTAACTGCACAAAAAGTAATGTATTTGGTAACTGCTTTAATTTTTTTTCTACAAATAATATTTTCCATAATAATTTTTATAATTAAATAATTTTTTTTATTTAATAAAAAAAAAAAAAGAAGAATTCCTGACTTTGCACCTATAATCATTATAAATGAAATTATTAAGAATATTATTTTTTTTTTTTACTAATAAAGATAAATAAACATTTTAATGTAATTTCTTTTTAAAAACATGATGTTTTATTTTTAAAAACGTTATTGACAATCTTTAGAGTGGTTTAAGTTTGAATTAGAAATTGTTTACACTGCAAATGTTGTAACTTATTATATGCGGCAAGTTTTTATAAATATTCCTGGATTTGTATATACGTACATATAAAAAAAATTTATTATGAAAGACTTCTTTACTTAAACATAAAATTATTTGGGATAGCCAGTAAGTGTGAATTAAAGTTAATTAGTTAATTACTTTTACATAAATAATTTTCGATATTTTTTTTAAATTTTGGAACTCCTTTTTGGGTCTATTTTAAGCCGACATAGCCTCCAGGAGTCTAATTTAATATATAGAGTAGCAATTTTTTTAAATTTAATAATGTCAAAAATTAGTTATAGATAGTCCATAGAATTTACTTCAATTATAAATGCTTTATATCAAACTCAATTAAAAGCTGAGGTACTTTTTTCATACCATATTGTTTTGAATAATAAAATATTAAAATTTACATAAAATGTACATATGTACATGCATACATATAAGTGTAGATAATACACTGAATCTCTACAAGCGTTACAAATCCTGCGCTAGTGTTATTTTATATTTTAATAATAATAATTATTGTTATTTTTTTTTTATTTTTTATGGCGTCTATTCAAGGTAAATTAAAAAAAAATCTAGACAAACAAAAAATGATATTTATATTTATTTTTTATTTCGTATATATGACTGCTGTACTTATAAGGAAAAAATTAAAGCACATATTGTTTGTAAAATAAGAATATTAAAAAAAAAATAAAGCCAAAAAAAAAAGAGTTAAAATTCGTTGTGTATATACCTACCTACAAAAATGAAATATTAAAAATTTAAATGAAATCATTTATTTGTTATAACTTAATTCAAAAAACAATTGGTGATATTTTAATAGCGCCTATTAAATTACATATTTCATTTTTCATGCATATAAAAAATAATTATTTAAATATAGTTCTTGCTAAAATTATATTTAAATTGAGTATAAAAATTTGACGATTTATTAATGATTCGTTTATTATAGTTTATTAAAGATTAAACATTTATTCACACATTCAGCAGTTCGACATTTACTATTTTTATCAGTAATCAGTATTCTTGAGAAAATCTATAGCGATGATTTCAAGTTCTTAAAGAAGAGCTAAGTGCGTTAAATTTTTTTTAGTATATTAAGTATGGAAATCAATAATAAGAATTTAAAATCACTTAAAAACTACATATCATAAGAGATTAAATTTTAACATAATATGTCTCTTTGTGTTTGAAATTTTTATTCTTATTAAAAAAAATTCAAAAGCATCAATACTTAATATAGTAGGTACATTTATCGATTTATTGAAACTTCCTACAATTTTTTCATATACATTATGTATAAAAAAAGTCAATATAAAATCTCGCATGTATTAATGCTTGCAAAATAATAGTGAAATATGATGTAGGTATATGAAAGTTGTTGCTGTATTTTGGAAAAAATTTATATATGATCATATGATAAAATTTTAAAATTCTTGACGCTTATAAAGTTTTGCAATAGAAAAATAGAACAGCTGTAATTTCAAGAATTTTGTATAAATATATAATTTACACATATAAATCAATCTGACTACTCAAAACTTGAATTAAAGCTTATACGAAAAACTTAATTTATTCTTTATATAATTTATTTTATAATTTTTATAAAAAAAAAAAAAATCTATCAATTTTAAAGAATTCACAAAAAATAAGAAAATTAAACTTTAATAAATTATTAAAAGTTGCGCAAGTTTTAAAATATTGATTGAATTTGGAAGCATAAAAAACAAATTGAAAACGCAATTTCAATATTATCATTACAAATTATTAATTATGGTATCATCAGTTTTAGTTCAAACATTTAGATACTTCAGCCTGGTTTTTTATGCTCAAATCTATAATTAATTTTTGTTTTTTTTCATTTATTATAGTCATAATGCCATTTTTCATCCATATTAATATTATATATTTGCTTATAATAAAGAATCATGGATAATGGAGAAATCGCGTATTTTCTGTTTATTGAAGGACAGATTTGAAAACATTAGAATGATATATAGAATTTTATAACTATATTTCTTTTAAATTTAATACCAAGATGATAGATTTTAATGTTTGTTTGGCAAGAGCCAGCAATATAAAATCACATTGATTTCAAAAGAATATTCTTTGTTTAGATTATCAAATTTGTTAGAAAATTGTATTCTTTGTTTTTTTTTTTTTTGGTTTTCCATCTTTATTTTTCAAAGTTTTTATGTGTTTAAAAAAATGATTAATATAAAAAAATGACTGAGATGAGACAACATCTCTTGGAGAATCGCTCAAGCATAATATTAAATTGTATTTTTTTATGTTTTTATTTTACCTCAGTTTAAAATCCGCACATGCACAAAAATTGTAAGTCGGCTTTAAAAGCAGAATTATGAATATATGCAATTTTTTCTTTTTACACATGACGCTTTTGTTCTCAAAGTAGTACATATATTATATTAAATAATAATATACGCAAATTGTGAAGACATTATAATATGTATTTTTTTTTAACCATAATGCATAAAAAAAATTGAAAAAGAGTTGTTGGCAATAAAAAAATGTGTACCACCCTCAGTTGAGACAAATTTGATAGGTTACATTTCACTTATAATGCTAACGCCGAGCTTATTATTATGTCTGACTTTTGAGAGTTTTGAGTAGATGTATGATTTATTTCTTTATAGTTTAAGTTGCACTTGGAAAATGTCTTATCTTATATATTAATTTAAAATAGGAGCATCTATAACTAGAATTATTAATGCGTTGCGATGTTTTAAACGTATATATTGCCCACAAATTTTCAAATTATCGCTTATTGTGTATATAACTACGACAGATTAACATATACACACATATATTTTTTTTTAACTAAAATTCTTTTAAAAAATATTATTTTAATGACTTAATATTGAAGTACAAAGGTGGAATGAATTGAAATGTATGTAAATAATTGAAAAAAAAAAAAAACTGGTTTTATGACATTTTCGATCTTCTTAATTGCAGTTTCTTGCATGAACTTTAAAAATCTATATTTTATTTATTTATTATTTCTTCTTTTTAACATAACTTAGTACATAATATTATAATAGCAATAATTTATTATTGTTCTCGAAGGTTTTTCTTCTATATTTGTTCCATTTTCATAAAAATTTCATAAAGTATTTTTTTAAAGTGTATAATAATAATTTTCTTTGAAAATTAAGTATTTCTTATTAATTCTTATATTAACAAATAAAAATAGATTTCATAAAGACCACACTTTATTATCAAAATTTTTATTTATTGTCGTAAGTCAAATTTCAAAATATATAACCTTTTAAAAATAATATAGGTACAAACATACACTGAAAAAATAAAACTCGTTGGAAAATTAGCTATAAAATATATAGCAGAATTATTTAAGCAACATGCCCTCAAATTGTTGCAATTATTATTAAAAGTATAATAAATCATTCAAAAATGTATATATAGAGTAATTATAAATATTTGTGTAATATTAAAAAAAATTAAGCATACTTTAGCCTATCTATAATACATAATAAGTCGAAAAATGATTTCAAGTTTTATGTGACTGTTGAGGCTATTTAGATTTTAATTCTTTTACATTAAATTCTTGTTTTTCGTTCCAAATAACACGAACTTTTTCTTATCTTA
The DNA here is from genome assembly GCA_964007475.1 of Hybos culiciformis. NCBI lineage: Eukaryota > Metazoa > Arthropoda > Insecta > Diptera > Hybotidae > Hybos > Hybos culiciformis. The sequence goes on along the minus strand of OZ023274.1, from coordinate 91,998,152 downwards.
TCTAGTACAATGTAAATATATTTTTTTTAACCTATATCTTATCGTTATCTTTCATTAAAATGCTATATGTTTTATCACAGAAAAGTGTAGTATATTTCTCTGTGGTTTTATGTATTTATTTTATACTCTTTAGTCTTTATACATCAGAAGTACTTAGGAATAAATATAATTATGAATTTCAAATTCACTTGAAATTTGCAAGTCTAATGTAAATGTTGAAAAATTTTGATTTGACTCACTAAAATACTTAGTCTGCAAGCTAATGATCACACTTAATATTTTTCATATACATACTTTGTATTATTTTATTCTATTTTTTCTGACATTGTTTACTCATCCATGAAAATACTAAGTAAAATTATATATTAAATGGATGCAATATAAAAATGGAAATATATTTTTGAATATTTTAATATAATAATTAATTTAATTGTAGATATATGTACAAAATAAAACTGAAAAATATAATAAAATTTTATTTTCACAATTTATATGAATGTGATATAAATCTTCTCTAGATAAATAAATTTTTGAAGGTGTTAAGTGGGTGTTGGACTTGCAGATTAATAAACTCATCTAATTTTTATTATAATATTTTAAAATGTACAGAGAATTTTCATTTTATATTATTCTATATACATAGATAGATAGTATATTTTCCCAAAAAAAAAATTGACTTTACTAATTGTAATCTAAAAAAAAAAATTGAGTGAATATTAAACCAGAAGGAAAATCTACCAAAAGTTTAAATTAAATCGGGGTTTAAGGAAATAGTACACGCCGTAAAACTTATTTTTCACTTTAAATGTACGAATATTTGGATAAACATATTTTTCACTTTCTTAGTTGGTGAACAGTGAATTTATTTAATTGCCAAAATAAATTTTAAAAAAAACCGATTTAAGCCAAAACTATGACACTATGACACTATAAGTTACTTAACGGTATAGTAAACACAATAAATACGATATTCTGAAACACTGTCTACATACCTTTTATTAACTTCAGAGGAAGATTTTCCTTTTTCTTTTTTTCTTTTTTTTTAATTAATTTCTTCCGTAAAAATGTCTCTTTAACGAACAAAATAATTTTTTTAGACTAAATTATAACTTTTTAAATTGAAATAAACTGAAAAAAATTATAATTATTTTCCAAATCAATAATTTGATAAGAATTAATGATAAGGTTAATAAACATTTACATTATTAGAAAATTTATTGAATAATATACACATGGGAAAAATCAATAAAGGCTTAACCTTAGAACTTCACACTTATATCTACAAACATTCGCAATTGAAACATTCCTTCTTACTTCAAATGTCCGTAATAAAATTCAAAATATCAGGAATATTAACAAAATTGAAGACCTATTTCATATATCTGAATGGCAGAAAACCCAAAAAAAAAAAAAAATAGTACTAACTTTTTCTTATCTCTAATTATCTCATAGCTCTGAGTCATTTCCCCTAATTGTTTGTATGTATATTTTATATTGCCAAACTGCGAAGATTATGGTTAAATGCGAATATTAATTTTTTGTTTGTTATATGCATAGGGTTCCCAGACGTCCTCCTTTTTGGGGAAAGTCCTCCTTTTTGATAGTAAAAAAAGTGTCCTCCTTTTTTTTCATTATTTCGCATTTTGTCCTCCTTTTCCATTATTATCCTCTATTTTTCCTCCTAAGCTAAGTTAAAACATTTAAAAAAAAAACAACTACACAAAAATAAACAAAACAATGAGTAATGTCGTCAGTAATAAAATTTGCAACAAATTATTTTTTCAAATAATTTAAAAAAAATTTTTCTCTCCCACACTTTTTCAAAATCTCAAAACATGAAGAAAAATTATAATAATGTTGTTTTTGCAGTCAAATTCAATATCTTTTATTTGCATCTCTAAGCGTCCAAATCGGTTTTTACTATCAAAAGTTGTAAATTTTTAATATTATGGGTTTTTATGAAAAATGCTTAAAAATGGATTTTTCAACCCGCCCTTACACTGAAGATTACACTCGAATTGATCTAAAAAAAAAAAAGTTGGGTATATTTTTTTCGGAAACTTAAAAAACCCTGAAAGTTTCATTTAAATCGGAAGGGGTCGGGTCCAAAATCTTAAATTTTGATCGTTTTGGCGTGTACATATTTTATATATTTTTTTCGTTTGGATGTCCTCCTTTTACTGCGGACAAATCTGGGAACCCTATATGTGCATGTATGCAAAGTTTTAGTCTTTTAAATGATTTCAAGCCGTATCGAATTACATCATAAAACTAAATAATATTGTGTTCATTTTTAATTTTCTCCAATTTTAACTTGTTCTTAAAACTTCATCATGAATCTAATAATTTTTTAATCAAATCATTTTATAATTGATTTTAATTTTTGAATTCTTGAATAAAAAAAATTTATTTAAATTTAATCAAGCATTAAATTTTGTTTTTTTTTTATTTTCATAAATACCTACAACTATTTAATAGTATAACTATAATAATAATAAAGAAATGATTTCCACATTATATATCTTTTTCTATTTCATTATATTATTGAAAAAAAAAATAATAAAAAATCATTGATCATAAATTAATAAGTAAATAATGAAATTATGTATCTAGAAAAAAATATAATAATAATATCAAGATCAAGATTTTGTTATTTGTTTTTTTTTTTTACTTTGAATAATGAGTAGGAGGAAGTTAAAAAATGATTTAAGTTTTTCTTTAAATAAAAAAAAAATAAAAATAAAAAATAGAAAGAAGAAAATGATACAAAAATTTAAATTACTAATTTCACATAAATTATAGAAATCGGATCATAAAATTATCTTATGTATGAGAATGTGCAATCAGCTGAAACTTCTTGCTTTTCAAATACATATCTTTAAAATATTTCAGTATTTTGATGATGGGAATGCATTAGATATGATTGATTATTTTAAGGCCTGAAAAATTCGAAGTTGGATTCTTCTAATTTTCTTTTCACTTGGTCAATATATTTTTTTTGAATTCATTACTTCTTGAAAATCTGTATATTTCGTTCTTTTTTTTTCAAAGTTTATCGTAGTTCAAATTTTAAATCATTATTCGTAATTATCATTCATATCATCATTTATATTATCAGTTATACATTCTTTTTCACCATTCATATTATTGTTATTTCTATTTGTGGTATTTCGATATGATTTATACTCTTTGTGTCAAAATTTTGGAAATTATAACAAAAATAATAAACACTAATCCTCACTACTTTCGGCTTTTCTTGTGGTCCTTTGAATATTTTCTAATTTTGTATCTCCGGCTTATTAAACGAGATTATTTATTATTATTATTATGTTTCTTGGGGGGGGGGTTTCTCTGGTAAAGTTTGCCAAAAACAAAAAACAAATAATGAAAAATTAACGTTCTATTATTAGAAAAAAAAATAAAAATAAAATAAATAAACAAATAAATTTTAAATAGTAATCCCCACTATATATTGCATTATATCAAATAACCAGTTTTTATTTTTTTTTAATATTTATTAATAACGTTCTAATAAATTTTTATATAAAAAATACTAGTTTTGTTGATGCACATCAGACTTATTTCTTAAAAAAAAGGTAGTTTTTTTAAACTTAAAAAAAAGTTTTTTTTTCCAAAGATACACTGGAAAAAAAACTCGTTGGAAAATTAGTTATAATGTTATAACTAAAACTGCAATATTTTCCTGTATTATGTGCTGAAAATCTTGCATTTTTTATTAAATACATAAATAATAACCCGTCAAAAAATTATAGCAAATGAATTATATCAAAGTTTGATACTCCAAAATAATAACTTTTATTGTTTTTTGTAGCAAAAATAAATAACAAAAAATATTATATATGATAAATATTGCTATAATCATATAAACAGATATATTAAAAATTAAAACTATTAGCTATGTTTTTCCTTGTTTTTTCAGTGTAAGTATTTAAATGTCTTCATAGAAGAATTTCTTAATTATTTCTCCTCAACAATGTCATGAAAATAAAATTTCTATAAAGGTAGGTAATTGAAAGGTTTTCTATTAAATTTTTAGTTATTCAATGATGAATAATATGAATGTCGTGAATCCAAATAAGTTATATTCCTATTTGAATAATGAATATTATTTTTTTTTAAATATTACATTTTGTTTTCTTATTTGTTAAAATTCGCTATAAATCAATTTAATTTTCATTTTTATGAGTATTTCATTGCCTAATTCAGAAAATTTTCCCATATAGATGCCAGTCAGTATTCATTATTAAATGATAGTGTACATTAGATTATACTGTAACTTTTATATTTGATATTTGGCAGTATTTTTATTTGACACACAACATCCGTTCCACTGTAATCGAGTTTAATTTAATATACATTTAATTAAAATAAACTTGATATAGAAATTAGAGCGATCGACAACGAAAATCTTCTAGTCCGATGAAATTAAATAATATAAGCTTCATTTTAAATCAAATATGATTTTAGATCTTATCACAATTCACAGAATACGTTCAAAAATGGGCGTATAAAATTTGTTTTATTTAAAATTTATCTTATTCGAATCACTTTATCTCACCTGATATGCACTTATTAATATAAATAATTAGAATTTATTATTTCTATGAATGGCATAATTTACATAAGCAAAACAAATATTTCATAAGATTAAACTAAATTCAAATACTATGGAGAGATGCAATAATTCTATTAAAAAAATATATATCTATATACCTACTTAAAATATTATGTTACAATTTATGTTATGTATATATTAGAGATCATAAAATAAATATTAATTCTAAAGCAAATGTTATGTCATTATTCATTTGTTTAAAGAAAGAATAAAAATTAATACTTTATCGCAGAATAACTATATACAAAAGATACTTATTTCAATGAACATATGTATTTTTTTTTTAATTAAAAATATAACCTAGCAACTTCTTATTTTAAGATTTTAAAACATATGTTGTTAAAGCTTTACTTAGAATTTTTTAATTAAATTTTAATTAACTTAAAATTTTAAGAAAAGATAAAACTGAAATATCGATTTAGTGGCGATAAACTATATTTCACTGGGTAATTATTATCTTAAAGGTATTTCCCCACCTTTTTATTTATGGTAATATTTTGATTTAAAAAAATTATATAAAATTAAAGAAAAAATATTTGAAAGAATAAAAAAAACAATTAATACTGAACAAATCCATAAAAATCACCAGTTTATCTTTTCTCCAGTTCTATAAGTTTATTATTTTAGTATAAAATATTAATATTGAATAATATCTAGTCTATCAAGAAGATGTAATAATATTTAATTGAATTATTTAATAAAAGAGAAACTGCGGTATTCATAATAATAAAAATTGTTAAAAAAAAAAGTTCAATTAACTTTTTAGATAAGTTTCAAAGATCGGATCATTGTGTCAAATTTATTCTTTATAAATATTAAAACTTTATGGTAATTATTTAATTTGGTGATTTTTTTTTTCATCAAAAAATATAATCCGAAAAAAAAAACCTTCACTGATGATGACTAAAAAGCTCTCTCATGACATGACATTCAAAACAAGAAAAAAAAAAAAACATTTTTTATTTTATTTTGACATATTATTATTAAACAAAAATCGTAATAACGAGAAATATTTTTTATAATTTGCGTACATATAAAATTTCGATACATAATCAACCAGAGATAATAATAAGATATACTTTTTTTTTGCGACGAACACGAAAGCTAAAAGTTTTATTTTTAAGCTAACTTTAGATGCAATAAAACTTCAATTATATTTTTATAATTATTTTATTACATATCATAAATTCATAATTATCCTATTAATTGGTTCGAGTTGCCCATAATATGTTCTGCAGTCGTTGATTTTGAAGAGATTTGGGAAAACGGATCGGTAATTAATTCATTAGAAAATAAACAGGGAATTATTTTATTGTTGATAGCTTGTTAAATATCTATCAATTTTAACATGAGTTGATAAGGCTAAAGCATCCATTGCAATTTGTTGTTGTTGAGTGGGAGATATGGCAGCACCTCAATTTTTTAACTCAAAGTTTAAAATCATTTTTAGTACGCAATGCGACATCTTATACTCTATAATTTATGATAGTACCAAGAATAATACTAATAAATGTATCTACATAGATATATATGTATACAAAAAATACATACAACAGCTAGCGTAACAAGACAATACAAATAATATGGCAAAAACTTTTTTTTTTTGAACATATATTATAATTAGATATGAGGTCACAATTTTTTTTGGATATAATAAAATAAGAGTATGAGTGACAAAACAAATTGAATTTCATATAAAATTAAAAAAAATAATTTTGTTTAATATTAATGCTATGCAATTATTATGTTTATTTAATTGTTTTGATATACATATGATTTTGTATGTCAATGAACGGTTGTGTTTTTTTTTTATTAGCATTTCAATAAACACCGAAATTATCTTTTTGATGGAATTGAAAAGGCCAGAAATTTGCGAAAAAAAAAATGATTAAATGTTTATTGGTAAGATAACTTCCAGGGCAGATGGAAATTATATATCTTTTTTATTTTTAATTTTCGGAGGAATTCTAAAAATTTTTTTTTTATTATGGATAAGCATTTATTCGTTTTTCATTTGAATTTAATTTTTTTTATTAAAAAACAAATATATTATATATATAATAAAATATTGAAACTGATAATCTTATATAAATTTATTTATGGCCCAAAAAGCAGATGGAAATAATTTAAAATTTTTATTTAAGAAATTTTTACGCATGTTTCAATGTTGTTTATTTGGTTAAAGTTAATGTAGTCCTTTAATATGGACTTATGTTGCAAGACGATGACGACATTAAAATCTTGATGGATTTGTTGTTCAAATATGATGTATTTTAAATGAAAATATATACCTAATAAAACTTTAATTTTTTTTTTCACAAACGTAATAAAAGATATTGTAAATTTCCATTAAAAAAATTTCCTCTCTTAAAGACAGTTATCATCTGTTTTTTGGAAGTTATAAAAAAACAAAAATTCTAAACTACGCAAAAACTTTATAATTTTCTATATGCTACGATAGATGAGGCCATGAGTCAATAATGTTTGTATGAAATTATTACTTAATTACACATATAGGCGATAACATACGTGATACTTTTATGACGAATTAATGAAAGCTATAATAATCAAATAAAAAATACGCTAATGTGTCATAATTATAAGACAACATTTTTATCATAAACTTGATCTGTTCAAAAAACTGTATATATTATCAAAAAAACCTTATTTAGGTTTTTTTTTTTAACTTAAAAGTTTGTATAAAATTTACGCTTGTACTTTCTTTAAATTTAATATTTACCTACATACATTTATGTATTATATATATTGAAAAATATTCATTTGCGTAAAGCTTAAAAAAAAAAAAAATAAATTTTAATTTTAATAAATAAACCCTAATTTTTTTTTCTTAAATTCTCTGAATTGAAAAAAGAAAAAGAAATTTATAATTTTATTTTTTTTTCGTAATAATCTGAAGGCGCAATATTTATTATATGCAGATAATGTGGTTTAAATCAATTTCAATTTGATTTGGAATTTAAACATACAAAAATATTTTTAATATTGTATGCTGTTGTATATGTCATTTGTACTGATATTCTCCTAATAGACCATAAAATTCCCCCAAAAAAAAAAATATACATATGTATACTTATATATCTGATGTCTATATAAAGGTGTGTGCTCACCTAATTCTGTTTTTTTTTTTTTTTTTTTTTTCATCTTTTTATTCATAAAAATTATCTTCAATTTCAATATACAATATTTTATATCTTTATTTTGGCCTATAGTATTTATGTTTTTTGAGTTATTCAGTAAAATAGTATTGCTCGCCTTTTAATTTTTTAGAGATTTTTATTAAAATTTTTGCACTATGACTGACATTATTGTCACTAAAAGATTATGAACCAAATCTGCAAAACCGAAGTTGGAAATTTTAATAAAATTGCTTGTTATTGTTAACTTCGTTACTTGTTACTCCTATTGTAAATTGGATTGTCATTTTGCGTTAATAAACTTCAAACAATTCGGTGATACAAGTGAATACGAGAAAGTTTCTTAAATTTTATGAATTATAATGCGATGTAATAGTATAACATGGAATTTTCTTCAAGACCACCTTTAAGATTTTGTTTTGTTTTTTTTTTTTTTCAATTTCATAACATCAGTTCAAAAAAGTTATTATTAAGTTTCATTTTTGTTTCTCTTCTAAATATTATATATACACATCCATCGCGGTACCCAACTGATTTAGCGTTTTAATATTATATGTGTGCGCATCTCGTGTAGTAAGTCGCGGCGTGATGTTGTAAAAAATGGCAATAAATAATTTTTTTTTTTTTTTAATTTTTTTTTTGTACTTTTAAATGGAACTGAAACATTAAAAAATATTTCATCAGACATCAATATCATATATATGTGTATATTTATGACAATAGGATTTATAAGAACACTGATCTTTGAATTTGAAACAGATCCGGTTTTTTTTTTTGATATTTTATGACATTTCGTTAATTTTTTTTAAGTAAGAATATTGGAAAAAACATTTTTTTGGGAAAATGCATATTTATCTATCCATGAAATACATGAAAAACGATTTTTTTTTATATTTGTCTGCGATTTATAGATTTCCAAATCACAAAACTGATTGTGAAAAATTTTATGTGATGGTTTTTAGGAAATCGTGAATAACCCTCGAAAATCTGAGAAATTGCGCTTATTCAATAAAAAAAATGAATTTAATAAACACTAGTCTGGGAAAAAACATTGGCCGGTATAAGAATTAGTTTTACAGCATAAGAAATGATGTATTGAAAGCTAAGGTTGAACTCTTTCTTCAGGATAGTTTTTAAGTATTCAATTTGAATAAATTATTCTATTACTGACCTCACGTTGAAAGTATGTATATACTTGATTCAACAACTTCTGGTCGTAATTACCTTGCAGAGGGTTCATATTCATAGTAATAAAAATACCATGCAATATATACATAAGATATATCTTATTATTATTAATACATCTTTAAATATTATATTTGGAATAAAATGATCTCAGATTACCTAAGGTAAAAAAAAATTTCATAAAGGAAGAATTCGATCAGAATCTTCATGAAAAAAAAAATTCCAAAATTTCACCAAATTCTAAAAAAAAAACCATTGAAATGCAAAAACAATTTCCTTTAATTTCTTTCCTTTGTTCCGAATCTTATTTTTTTGTTAATTTTTTAATAATATTATATATATAATAAAAAAAAATTATTTTACATTTCATCAAGATTAGGAAAATTTCACGCGCAAAAAACGGTATTATTGTATACTTTTCTACCGCAAACAGGATAGCATCGGTATATTAAAAAAATGTATATATTAATATAAAAACATAAACCATAAATATGTTTAACATTAATTTTTAATGGTTATTTTATTATAAATACAAAAAAAAAAAAAAAAACTCAAAAAATAAAACTTTTCTCTTTAGCCCTTTGCGCGTGAAATTTTTCGAAATGAAAATAATAAAAAAAAGATACAAAATAGTTATATATATTTATATTGTATTATATAGTATGTATATAGTTTTAGAAAACCTGAATTTCACTAAAAATGATTTAAAAGATAACAAGAGAAAAAGAAAAACGAAAATATTGCATTGGATAGCATTAAAATTTGTATCTTATTTGTATAATTTTTTTTATGTTTTATTTGGTTATTTTTTTTTTTTTTGCATAATAAACTTATGATTATTTTCTGGTATTGAAATGCAATTTCAAGAAAAATCATTTGATGAAAAGAAAAAATTAGCTCATTGAAGAGTTTTCACTGTCAATTATAAAAGCATTAAATTACAATAATTTCTAGATTTCGTGATTATTAGGAAACGAGAATATTGTTCTTATTTCCTAGAAAGGTTTTAACAAAATTCATTTAAGAATTAATTTCAAACCAGAAACTTTGTGGTCTGAAAATTAAGAAATCTAACTTTTGTTGATGCAAACGTGGAAGAAAATTATTTTTTTTATCTTAGCTTCTTTTCACAAAACTTTAAAACGTTAATCACGTAATTATAAGAAGAAAAAAAAAAAACATAATAAACAAAATATCTTTTATTTTTTGACAAAATGACACAATTATTTTTAGATATTTATTTATTTGTTTTGCGATAAAATTAAAAATATTATTTATAAACTAACTTTAGTATGATATCAAATGATTCAAATAAATAAATATTAAAATAAAAGTATACAATACAGTGTCTGTTTCTGAAAATCTCTAGCACGTCATAGATTTAGAGCTACTGACCCTAAGAAATAAAAAGTCAAATAAATCAAAACAAATTTGTCGTATTCTCTTAAGTGAAGGTTACCAATTAAGATACATTTAAACAGCAAAATATAGGCCTAATAATGTACGCGAATATAAAAGCCTTATGTCAGACCTTACCTGCAAATATAAAAAACATAAAGTCGATATTTCCCAAGCAACACCTTAAAAATGTACCTACGCAGGGCTTGTTGGGCAAAAGGATCTTCTTGTAATCTCTACAGTACTGCGACAGCAAGGTGGCCGAATGAACTTATAAAATTGAAAAAAATTATTTCCCGTTTTATCCCTAATCAAATTTTTTATTGAGTACTCAAATTTTTTATGTTTACCATCTCAATAATTTTAAGTCGCAAAAACAAAAAGAAAGTATGTACTTAATGAATTTAATTCACTGTATCTTATTTGTTTATCATGAATTTTCAAAATTTTATCTGCGCAAGTATGATTAAAGGAAAGTAAATTTATATAAAGAGTGAGTTAACCGATATAAAGCGATTAAAGCTTTTATTAGGTATATACGATATATTTACACATTAATCAACAATGATAAATTTATAATTTAATTTGCTACGACTAAATACGGAGCCATTTTACGCGTTTAAAAAATTTTTCAAATGAGTAACAAACTGGGATCTCAAATTTCACAAAAATATATATCATAATTTAACTGTGTGCTCAAAACCGATGATGAACTAGAAGTTGTATAGATGAAATAATTAATTTTTAGAATTTATTTTTTTTCACTTTCGATATATAAAACAATGTGTTTATATTATAAAATCAGAAAATAAATAACAAAAATATTTTAAATATTTAATTAGAGAATTAATTAAAATATAATTATGTGCATTATTTATAAAAGAAAAAGCTTTTATTTTAATTTTTAAAAAACTGGAAAAATTATATGGAATTAGTTTTCTATCATGAATCATTTAAATCTAATAGTTTGTGTTTCATGTAGTTTTTCCTATATATATAATATAGTCAAAATTCTTCTTCACTCTAAGCGCCCACTCGATCGATTTATCATTAAAAAATATATAGTTTTTTTTGTTACAATATTCATTACGGTGTTAATTCAAAGAGTCTACTGCCCGCATAAAAAAAATCTAACATTTATTTTATACCATTTTTATAAATTTTGTAATAGTTAAAAAAAGTAAAGTTTTTGCATATATTTATATAAGTAGTTTATTACGAATTTGTTACTAGACCCTTTTTATTGCGATTCACAATTGAAAACTTAATCAACAATATAATTATTGTCAAATATACATTTTTGTATATATACAATGCATCCGATCCATTGCATTTTTAAATACAATTTAAAAACTGTCATTTGGCAACCTAATGATTAAAATAATGAATTTATGTCTATTGCATTTGTGGTAAGCAATATTCAATGTAAAATCTATATAAATTAATATTATACGTATATACGTTTACGTTACACTAAGCTTGTAGGTTAGAAAATTTATAATCGACCAGTTAGAAATTAAAGAATTTTCTCTCTTATTTTATTTATATTGATGAAATTTACAAAGCTACCCTGTACGGTAAGAAAGCCGGTTATTAAACTTGTTCTGCGACTTGTTCCAAAAAGCGAAAATAAGTAGTTCTATCCGGTTTTTAAATTCTTTTCTATGCAATAAATTTTGTATTAAATTGTCATTAGAGGATTGTCCATGTCCTCTTTTTGACATTTTTGAACTAGTTCTGTAACTAATTTGTTCGCTGGGAAAACATAACTATACGACAGCTATATTTTCGGTATATATATGTGTATCTCTTGTTATGTTTATAGATTAAAATTATCTCTATAGATAGAGAATGTCTTTAGCAAGATTAGTGGTTTTTTTAATGGAAAACGAGATCGTACTTTTACTTTTTATCACATATTATGTTAATAGGATTATTGCAATATTCAACATAAAAGTAGCAGAAACTTATTTGATAAAAACAAATATTTTTTGTTAATTATTATTCGCTAGATGGTCTTTTCTGTAACTATAATCTTTATTCAGCAGATTTTACTACAAGTCATTTGATATACATTTTTAATAATAAATTAATAAATATGAGATTATGAGCACAAATAGCACATATAGCAAGTTCTCCTACATTTTATAGCTAATTTTCCACAAAATTTTTTTTTGTGTAAATTTTACTAACTAGTTTTTTTTTACATAATCAGATTATAAGTTCGGAAGTAGTTTTTAAATGTTTTCTTCTCTGTTTTCTTATTATTTTTTCCGTCTGGCAATATGAGAGATATTATGTCATAAACAAATTTTTTTTATTTATTACTTATTTTTGTTAATCATTAAAACAACATATTAAGTATCGAATTCCTCGAACTTTTGTTTTTTTTTCATTTTTTTTATTTCACTATGCATCAATAAAAAATTTCTGTTTTTTAGTTCTAAAATATTTCAAGTGAGCTTTTAAAGGATTTGTTAAAATAGAATAAAATAACTTTATAATAACGAATTGAATGACAAAAAAAAACATTTTGTCAATGAAAATAATTATTAAAAATTTGTTGAAAGTGAAATTTATATTGGAATCTATTATTTATTATCTAAAATTTGATATTATAGAAAATTTCCCATTTTTATATTTATACTAACCATAAAAAAGGTCATTGTTCGTACTAATTTCGTTGTTTTCTTAATAGCCATTTATTTGTTGTTTTACCTTATCTTTTTTTGTATTTATTTAGACTTTATTAGTTTTACCTGGTTAAATTTATGAGTAGGTAGATAAAAAAAAAATATAAGACTCAAGTTTCAAATACTGGTTTTGTTTCAAATGTAAAATAAAAATCTCTCTTAAACAAAAACAAAAATATAATAAAATAAAAAAAAATAAATAAATAAATTCATAAATATATATTTGTTTTTGAAATGTATATACAAATAATACTAAGTCTAAGCATGTATATAAAAAAAATTTGAATAAATGGTTTTATTTTTTTTTTGTATACAAATAAAAATGAAATTTTTGCTTTGAAAGCAAATAGCAGCATATACGTATAATGTTTAAGATAAGATTTTATTTCAAAAATTTTTAAGAATTAAACATTTTTACGTAATCTGGAATATTCTTATATATATATATAATTTAAAAATGTTATTTTTTGTCTATCAAGCATTTTTTTTTTTTTTTAGATTTTATGTTAATTTCCCTACTTATTACACATAAATAATTCCCCAATATAGGTGTTGAATTAAAAAAAAATTTTTAAATTTGAATTATCATAAATTTTTATCCTTGAAAATTAACATTCTCCAAGGTATATTAAAAAAAAAATTAAAAACATTTTATATGTAAGGAATGAAAACAGGATGTACAAATTTATTTCTTATTTTTCATATGAATGGACAGACAGGACATTCTTTTAATGACAGGTGATTAATGTTAAGTTAAACTAGTATTGCAATTTATTTTTTTTGAGGTACCCTTAAGTTTTGTGGATCATTTTTTTTTTTCTTAATGCTTTTGCTTAATTTTATGTTTCTTCAAGCATGCATTATTTATGTGGATAAATACATCATTGAATTTTATTGCGACCTTTTTTTTTGTTTTTTTTTAATTTTTTGATAGAAACATTATAATGTCAAAATATTTAATATTTTGAGATCATTCAACTTTTATGTACATATATAGCAGACAGAAGGTGTATTGCTAGCAAAAATTATTAGCAGTATGATAAAATTTTCCTTATTTCTTGTTTTTGTAGCTTTATATAGTAAAAATGAAAAATTAGTGAAAGCTAACCAGTTACTTTCAAATATATTCTTTAGAAAAGCTGCAATAATTCAAAGAATCAACAGAAAATTACTTATTCTTGTGACTGACGAACAACTTTAATTTATTTCGTAATTTAAATAATAAAAAATAATAAATTTATTCAATAAATTTTAATATTTAATCCATCATGATCTTCCGTGATATTAATTGTTAATTTCTATATAAACATGTTATTCAATTTATATAAAAAATTTTTTTTCTTCAATATCGTACTATCTAGTTACTAATCAAATCAATAATATACTTAATTATATTCTAAGTATATAAGTATATTTTTCTTTATTGTCATTACAAATTTTTTTTTTTTTATTATTTATCTTGTTAGCTCGTTTACTGATATTTAATTTTAATTCGTGTTTATGGATCAATTGGTTTTGAATTTATAATAAATGACAGTAAGAACAACAACAACACAACAACAGAATTAACTAACACCATTAAATGCTTTATTGTTCAAAATAATAATATGGAGAAAAGAAAAAAAAAACAACATATAAAAAGTAAGAAAATAAAAATAACTTTAAAAACAATAAAATAAAATAAAAAAAAAAAAATTAAAATAAATCCAGATTAAAAATTAAATCGTAAATAATAATAATAATTAAAAAACATGTACTTACGATTGTCAATTACAAAAACAAAAATGGTTGACAAAGAATTTAATGTACTTTTTTTTCTTTTCCCTTGTTAACAGTTTGTAGGTTTATTCCAACATAAAGTTGACTGTAAATTACTTCACTAACTTTTATTTTATTTTATGGTTAATAAATTTTATAATTTATTTTTTTTTTACTGAAATTAAAATAAAAAATTAAAAAAATTTATTTATATATTTTTTTTAATTATTTTTTATTTTAGTATTTAAATAAAATAAAAATATATTTTTTTTTCTTCGATCACTTTTAAAAGTAAAAAAAAAAATTATGATATCACCTGTGTTAATTAAAAAAAAAAATAAGAAAAAAAAAATAACAGCAATAAAGTTAAAATTCAATTAATTTTTCGTTCGAGCGCGAAAACATTTAAAATATATACGATTTTAACACCTGTTGATGCTTAACTCGACTGATGAGATACGACAATAATTCTTTTTAACAATATTCACATTAATACAATTTAGATTCTCTCTCCTAAAAATAAAAAAATTTTTATTCTTCACAATATTTTCATCTCAATATGTTTTTTACCTTCAATTAAATACTTTTGAAAAATTTTATATATGTACTTTATACATATTCAATGGAAATAACAATAAAAAGATACAGAAAAATATACTTCACAAAAAGATCGTTCAGAATTGAGCTGATATTTGGTGTGGTGAAATTTATTTATGCTTAGTAATATTGTTTGAAAGATTCTCTCAAAAAATACATACACAAAAAAAAGACAACTTTTTCTTTTAACATTTAAGGTGTGTTAAAAATGAAAAACTTGTTATTCAGATTTTCGTGCATATAAATGCACATATGTATCTAATATAAAATAATTCTATAATTTTAATTTGTTTCAAATGTTTCTTTAATAAAAACATATCTGTTGACTTAAATCTGCTTACTTATATAAACGCCTACTTACTTAAATTGTGTTATCATTTTATACTCATAGATACTGTTAGTATAAAACCCTTTTTTTTTTTAGCGAATTTTTAATTTTCTGAGTATCCGTCCGTCACTGTCATGCATACTAAAGGATGAGATTTTTCGATTTGGAAGTTAGAAGTTCTAAAGAAGCGAAGACTTCAAATTATTTTCATATTAAATATTGATATATAGCATTGGAACAACTTATAAATTATGCTTAGATGCGGGTATCTTATAAAAGTTAAGTATCTTAAATAGAAATATTGAAAACTTCCTATTACTTTATTTATTGTTTATTATTCTTTTTGTTCGAAATTATAAATTTTAATATCTATCTTGAACTAGATATACTAAAAATCAGGAATTAAAAGAAATTAATATCAACATTATCGTCATAGTTATAACTCGTCAAACATATTAAAACAAATTACGGCTTTTACTACATAATTCTTTTCATTAATATGATTTTTTTTTATTTCAATATTTACAGTTTAATGAAATCTTTATTTGAATAGAAGGAAGTGTTGTGTATATGTTGATATGAGAGAGCTGCTTATTATATGAATTTCCATATGAAATACAGATACTTTGTTGAATGAAATATTCAACACAAAATGAATTTATCTGAGGATCGGGTGAAAAATATGAAAAGCTATTTACTTTGATATTATTAAAATGGTTTTAATATAGAATAAATAAAAAGCTTTATATTATATCAAAAAATATCTAAAAGTTTAAGAAGCAAATGATAATATTTCAATTCAAATTTTAAAGGTATTTTTTTCTAAACTTATTCGTTAACAAAAATTGATTGAATAAAGCAAAATTTTGGGTTCGATTTTTAATCAAATTATTAATAGATTTGAATTAAAACACTAAAACAACTGGCACTTAAATTACTGAATTATGACAAAAAAGCAGTCTTTTCTGAGCTTAGATAAGTTGAGCTTTTTCAGCCGATAATTTTTAAGAAGATTGTTTTGTTATCAACTTTTTCGAAAACTATATCATTACTTTTTTTTTTAAACAGTATTACTTTAATTTAGAAATTTATTCTGAAATAAAATTGTCTTTTATTTGATACTTATAAAAATTACCAAAAATGTATTTTATTAGTTCAATGATCATTTTAATCAATTTAATAAAGAATTTACATTCCCAGTAGTTTTTTAAAAACAATATCAAACACAATAATGTGCAGTAATAATTATTAAAATTTTTATACATATGTACCTACTTACAAAAGAAAATTATTTTTATAAAACTTATGTTGTCAGATTATTATTATAATAAATTTTCAAAAAAAATTATATAATGGAGATTTATTATCTAACTTTACTTTACATACATATATTTAAAATTTTTTCTGATAAAATTGATTAAATTAAGAATTATATATAAAAAAAAAGAGCTAACTCATTCAGTAAAAGTAAAAAAAAAAAAGGAAAAATTATTAGAAAAAATATTAATAATAATAAAAGTGTGTTAAAATAATGTATGTAGAACTAAAAAAAAAATAATATTTATATATTTCATGGTCATAGAAAATAAGTCTGATCTATGTCTCTTAAGAAAGAATTAATTTTTTTTTTTATAATGACTTTATTTCTTTAAAACGCCCCCAAAGGAATTGCTTAAATAAACCTAATTGTTTATTTATTAATATTAATTTATTAAGTAATTTTTATTTTGTTGCTGCAATCAAGTTGTTATAACTTCTGAAATTTAAAATCTTGATAATGATCAAATTGATCTTAAAATATAATTTCTTTATAATATAAGAAAACTAAATAATGTTAATTGAATTCGCTTTAAATTTTCAAAATAATATTAATTAAAGAATGCATTGAAATCAGTCTATTCGCCACATAGTTGTTGATATTGCGATACTGCTATATATATAGTAGCAGCAATAATAACCATAGTCATTCTTATATTTGTAAAAGGTTATTTTTATAAAATTATAATAATCCCAAAAAAAAAAAAATGTAGTTTTGGGAAATACCTTTAAAAATCTCTTTGAGTCATATCGTCGAATATATAACTGATGTGGATGGATTTTTATTAAAAATAAAAATAAAATAAGCAGGTATCTTTATCTTTTTATATGTAAATTTGCAAAATTTCTTATGTCTTTTAAAAATAAAAGCTTTTTTTTTTGTCTTAATTACTTAAACTATTTTCATGGTAATTTTGTAGTTGATTAACATTTATCACAAAAGTCGTTTGCATAATTTTAAATAATAATTATTTTTCATTAAAATATGCCTACTAATGTAATAACTTTTGTTAGATTTTACTTTTATCATATTATACGTAAAAAGTTAGTTTTTTGGCATATTTTGATTCAAATCATAATCGAATTAGTTATAGCTATAAATAGCCGGAATATTATACTTCTATGGATCATGAAACAAATGTAATATTCTGTGCGCCTCGAAATCTACTAGCTAAATCGATATTTTTCATTTTTCAAAGTTAGTTAAATAGTTATCAAATGAAAATAAATCCACTAGTCATTATATATGGCAAAGAAACTTAATTAATATTAAACAAAAAACGAAAAATCAAACTTGGCGAAGACCGAGACATAGAATTCTTAACACTATTTGTCTGTTTTGGTGCCATTGCCACTTAAAAGTATGTAATATTTTATAAAAATATAAGAATACATATTATTAAACAAAAACATTATTTAATGTGAATTAAAGTAATTATACAATAAACTGATTATGAAATATAAGTTGAGATTAAGATAAGAATATAATTAATTCTAAATTTAAATTGTATTTAATGAATTATGTAATTTATAAATGGATCAATAAAAATCAAAATCAAAATCAAATAAGCAATCTCACAAAAGTCACGAATGTATTCTTTATATGCAATTATTATTTCTAGTAGTTTTAAATAATGTTGTTTGTTCTCAAATCGAATTGTATAATAATGACATAAATGGAAGAAAATAAATCTATAAAAATATAGTAAAAGATGTACAAAAAATAGGGATAAATATCCCCCAATAAATATCATGCGTCAGTCATTTAACGTAAACGATACCGAGAACAAGTATTTTTGTTAAAATAAATTTTGTCGCAATGCGCGCATTACATAAATTTTACAATTAAATTTATTCCTCAAATTGGGTATTTTTATTTAAATTTTATTTAAAATAAAAAAAAATTAATTCTATTTTTATTTACAAACAAAAAAAACTGAAAAATTATTGCACACCGCGAATATGTAACAGATTATACGTTTAAAATGATGTTCAGTATTTAATTCAAAGATACTACAGAATAAAAGAAATATGTATATTTTACAAACATAATAATATCGTATAAATAACGATAAAAATCATAAACATAACTAGTAATAAATGCCGGTACACTTTTTATGATATCGGCCTTTGGCGCGAAATACTTTTATTAAAAATTATATATTTTCTGTAACCTTTAATTACTATATTATTACTATATTGATCAAATTTTTGGTCCGTTTACATTGACAATATAAGTAGAACCACATTTCATCTTACTAACCGAAAAGAGTCTACCTCTATTCGACATTAAACTTGATAAATAGTTTTCTCTAATTTTCCAAAATTCCTCTACGGATGAACGAGCGAGGTAGTAGAAAATTTATATGTATTACATGTACGTCGAAGTTTTTATTCGTTTTAATCTTGCTTGTTTTTTAGCTTAATATTGTAAATTTAGACTTCAATCAGTATACTCTTCTTCTCGTATTAACAATAAAACATAAATTATGGATAATATAAAATTATTTTGACCGTATAATCAAGATCAAGAAACAAATTTCTTGGAAAAACAATATATATCAAAACTGCGGAAATTTAATTTTTATTTTCGTTTTATTCGTTTTTGTATATTTGTATATTTAAGTTTAAAATTGTGCATTCCATAACAAGTAATACGATCAATATGACCTTTTTGATCAAAAAATATTGAAATAACGAAAAATTTAAGAATCGAAATAAAATTGTGAAAAGAAAAAATATGTACAAATAAAAAAGGAAATAAAAAAAATAAAAGGGAAAAAGGATTTGAATGAAGAAAAAAAAGAACCAAAATTACATTGATTAAAAACTAATAAAACAGGTTTTCATCAACAATTTTTTAATTTTTTTTTTTTTTGTGAATGAATGATCTTTAATCAACAACATCTACCGTCGAAAAGGTAATTTATGATAATTTTATTTTTTTATGTTTTTGTTATTTGAAATATTTTGTATAGGTACTATGAAAGTTGTTAATATGATTAATTCATAAAAAAAAACCCTTCATTTCTATTGCCCACAAACGAAGCTTGACAAACAATTATGCTTGTGGGATAAATTGGATAATTATAGAAATTATAGTAATAATTGAATAAAAATTAAATTCCAAGTCTAATATTTGGTTGAAATTCTTTCGAAATCCTATTGTGAAAACTAATTCAAAATTGGTATCAGTCTGGGAAAGTTACAGCCAATTTAGTGTCATAAAACATATTGGAAAATTATTATATATTCTTTTAAAAAAAACAATCAACGATAATGGTGATTTGTCCATTTGATTCTGGCTGACTGATAATATAAATTTCGTCGAAGTATAAATACGTCGAAGTATAAGGTTAATAAAAATTTTAATTAAATATAGTCCCATTAAAATATACATACACGCATTATTTTAATTTGTTTGTAGAAAAATACAGAGATGCATTGTGAGTTACTTAATTTTAAGAGCAAAAAAACTATTAAAACTTTAATCGTTCATATGATTTCCAACATACATAATACTTAATTTCATTATTTAAATCAGATTAATCATAAACTTGTTATTTTTGAAGTAGATTTTTCTCTCAGTCACACTGAAAAGATTATTTGAAAAGAAAAAAAATTATTATATCGTTAAATATGAGTATAATAAAATATTAAGCCTATGCATTATTTTGTTTTTTTTTCTGTTTCAGGGCTGAGTATAGTTGCCGAGATAATTAGGTTGCATTCCCCCATAGTCTCTAGTTTTATTTCACATAAAGGGAGTTTTAAATCTTGTAGATATCTTACCACACAACAAGATGTCACAAAAGTCAATGGCACAAAGTTTCGATAGTTTTTGCGATATAGAAAGGCGATAATATTATAAAGAAAAAAAAAAGTAGAACTCTTGACTCACTTAATACGAAAACTCGAACATTTAATGTCATAATTTGAGTTGCTTTTGCCAAACAAACTTTACAAAAACTTTTAAATTATTACTTTATAACTTTTACTTTATAACTTTATAACTTTTAAATTATTAAATTCTTAAAAAATATATTTTGCACGCAGTTGAGAAGTTTTAAATGCAACACGCTTCGTCGGTAAATCTCATCAGGCCATCAATCCAATTGGATCGCACAATTATTATAAAAGAAATTTATTGACAAACATACAAAATGAGAAAGAATAAAAAACGGATTAAACAAACATAAAACACAGGTTTCAATATCACCTGATACTATAAATTTATTATTATTTTATTATTATTATTATTTAATTAAAATTTAGCATAATTCAATTATCTTTCACATGTTTGCAATTTTACTTGATTTCTTAGCAATCCTTGTATTAAAAAATTATGAGAACTTTAATAAACAGAAAAACAAAATCAGTGTAAATATAAATTGAATTCAAATCAAGTGAAAATTTAATTGTTTTTCTATACATAAGAAATTTATTAAAATACTCAACGATCACCTACTACGTATTGAAAAAAAAACATTACAATGCAATACTTGTTTTTCTTATTTAATGTGAATAAAACCATAAATAAACTTGAAATTTAATATCGACTCTAATTAAATTATAATTGATAATTGCACTATTTATGTAAATTAATTTCAATCTCAAAATAATATTTTCATATTTTTATCGTATTATGTACACTTAAAATAATAATAATAATATTATATTTAGATAGATATTTTTATTTTTTTTTATGATGACATAAAGTTTCAATCATGAATACTTATTTTAATATATTTATGGGCTTAACATTTCACCAAATATAGTTTTATTAATCAAGCACGGAGGAAAGTTTAAAATCTATTATTTTTCACTTTTTTATTTTAAATAAAAACTTGGTAAAATCGTATATAATTATTTGTAAGTTTTTTTTTTATTACTTATATTGAAAGTAAAGTGATAAACAATATTATTTTATATTTTTACACATAAAATATTATGTTGTTTTTTAAAGAAAAATTTTTTTTTATTGAAATCAAAATTGCATATGGATGTTATGCGTTGATTTGTTGAATGATAGTTAACTTCAGTATGCTTTTCCATTTGCAGGTCACTGTTACCTACAATGACAATTACTGCAAAAAATAAAAATAAAATAAATGTTAAATATTTTATTTTTTATGCTAATTTATAGTTAAATAAAGTGACAGTTTAAGATCTATAATAGAAATTTATTTGATATTATCAATGCTGTTGACATAAAAGCCGAATAATCTAAAAATATGAGTATTATTATATGCTTTTATTAATGCATATAATTTATGATATTTCAATCGATAAGAGTAATTTCATAAATTGAAACTAGAGAATAACTAGAAATTTTAATAATGTAATGTCAATCTGAACGCCTGTAACACTATAAAAATTTGCTTTAAACCCTTTTTTTTTGCAAATCCTTCTGTACGCATTTTAATGGAAATGTTTTTTGTTACAAATTTACAATTCTCATCCCGACGAGTGAATTATCTAAAAAAGGTACACAAATACATATTAATTTGTTAAAAATACATTGTTTTTATTTAATTTTAATTATCTACAATAAAAACAACAATTTTTATGTTTTTATCTTATCTGTTACCAAAAAAAAAAAGATATTTTTATGTTAAACAAATAAGCTAAGTTATTTTTATTTTAACTTCACCCTTGTTTGGTTTGACTTATATTATTAATTTTTGTTTTTTTGCGAATTTGTTTTCTTTGGAAAAGTACTGAAAATTATTACGGGATTAAATAAATTCAAATTAAAATAATTTATAAAAATTATCGAAAATATTGTAGTGTGGCTTTAAACATGAAACCTAAAATTTGAACATTCGTATGTGAAAATTTGGTGAATTAGTTTGTGTTTGCTGCTGAAGTTCGAATTGGTATGCATATGTACTCATTATATGTAATTTGTTTTTAAGTTTCAAGACAAACATATTAATCGTAGAATTCAAGAATATCGGGTTTGAAAACGGACATCAGTTGTATTCTTGGCTATAACTGAATTATCTGTTACAGTGTTTCAAATTCAGCTTGAAAATAAAATGTCAGCATAGCACCTTTTTTGTTATTTTCTTTGTAAATTGTACTATAAATTGCATTTATAGGTCACACGAATTCAATTTGATAAATAAAAACAAAATGAAATACAAATCAATGAATAAATAAAGAAAATGCATTGTTTTGTAAAACGAAAAATTTAAATTCTTACAAAATACGCGTATTTTGCTTACTTATAAGAAATTAAAAAAAAAAAATGAAGAAAATTTCACAATTCAAAAAATCTAGAAAGGTGAAAATTGGGTTTGAATAATATTAAATAAAAATTTTGTTTTGTTTTATACTTTGCCGACCGGATGTCTGCAAAATATTATTTTAATTAAAATTTAAAACAAATTTAAATATACTGTTAATTCTTAGGTAATCGATGAATAATTTTAAGCAATAACATTATTACTTCAAAAATTAATATTTGTTTTCAGCTTCCCAAACCCTGAATTAGGCGTTTCAATAGCCACACGATGGAAATTTTAATATTACACTATCGATCATAATAATATTTTTACAAATTATGAATACAAATTATAACAATTTTCCCGACAAAATATAACAAATGTGGGAGGATAAATTTAACGTTCATCCCATAAATATATAGGCATATACATTTTTTCAATGACATAAAATTGTTACAGCTTAATTTAATATACTCACGTATCCAAAAACCTACGATAATGTTAAATTTCTTACACATCTGATACTTAATTTCTGTTCAGCCGGCAATAAGCATTAAAAAAGAAAAATTAATTAGAACAATTTATATATTTGTTTTGTATAGATACAACTTAATATTCTGTTTCAGAAAACAAGTTGTACCTACTTCTTTCAGGACAACCCAACTTGAAATTTTTTTTTTATCTATTACATGATTAAGTGCCAACATTTTTATTCATAATTAATAGTTTGTAGTATCGCAACTGTTCTTTAGAATATATGTATATTATAATAGTATATTCAATCTGTTAATTTTAGATTAAATTATTTTGCCCACAATCTATTGAATTATGTTGTATTATATATATGTATTTATATTATATTGCCACTTATTTATTTTATCAAAGATTATTCAATTTTATTAATAATATAAATTTTCTTTATTAATCTTTAACCGCTTCCATATTATCAGCTATAAAATCTCCTCTGCATATAATACTATAGAAGATAGTTTATTAACAATTTTCTCATAATGGTGGAACTATTAATGTGGCAATAAAACGAATATAAATTTTTAAATGCACTTGAAAGAACAAAATAAAATCTGCATAACATAATTGCAATATAAATGTAGGTACTTAATATAAATTTGAACATACATTTAAACTTTTTAAAAATGACAATATTAGTTTGTTTGAAAAACTGAAGATAATGAAAAGTTGGAAAGAAAATTACGAAATTTGGATCTTTTTTCTCAATTAAACTATTCCATATATATTATTTTGCCAACAAAATTTTTACCTATAAAAGGTGGTCTTTTAGTTTATAATATACATATATATACTTAAATAAAGCTCCAATATGTCAATAATAAACCATGTATGCACAGAAAAAAAATAAATATCTTTCTTGAATTGAGGCAAAATTTTTTAGCCGACTATTTTTTTTTTTTTTTATAAAATGAAAAATTCTTTTATGATATTTATTTTTAAATAAAAAATTCAGATATTTGCTGGATTTTTATTTTTTTTGCTCAGAGGAAAAGAATGAAATACATTATTTTGTTTATATCAAAAATATGCAAAAAATGATCTCAACCGGAATCACTATGATCATGAACAAGTATTTCGTATATAAAAGTTCATATTGTCATTTCCTGGCTATTAAAGTGTCTTATAAAACTTGAGACATTAAAATGTATATATTTTTGGTTATAAAATAATTTTTATTTTTAATTTTTTCTGTTATTTTCTGCAAAAAATTTATTAAAATCAAATGATTTTTTTTTTTTGTGAAGTTTTTAAAAAATATTTTGCCTGTATTTATTTTTAAATTCTTTTCACATTATTAGAAAAAAATAATTTTTTTTTGATTGAAAATTATTGATGGAAAACTTATTTTTTGAAAATAGAAGCCCATTGTTTTTCTTATTGGTTGTAGCAAATTAGCATAATTTATGTTCAAGATTTGTGCAAAGAAAAAGGATAATTGAGTGGTTAGTAAAGGATTCTTAGAGTCCATGCTCGAAAACCAATTTACGCTCATAGTATTATAGTAAATTGTAACACCTTAGTTATATTCATCTTGATATTGCCCGCGATCGGAAACTTATTAATTAAATTTTTAGAAACTTTTTCACGCACTTTAATAAAAATAAAATAAAATAAATAAGTATCTATAAAAAACAAAAAATTAGCCCAAAGGTTTCCGGGAAACATATTTATTAAAAAAAAAAAAAAAAATTTATAAAGTAATAAAAGAAAGAATTTTATTTTATTTTAATTTTTTTTTACACCTATTATGCTTCTTGCATCTAAATTGATTATTATTATTAGATTGCATATCTTTAAATCCATATTTGTCAATATTTTTATATTTATTTGTTTGTGCATATTTATTTAAAAGTATTTATAATATAATAATTTCTTTGTTATCAAGAGAAGATCAGCGCCTAAAGCGCCTACTAAAAATGTATTGTTCTTTCATTTGAAATTTTTATATTATTTCACACGCATATTAATTACATTTCAATTTTAAACAAAAATTATCGATAAGTAATCCAAATTTGGACATAAGCTTAGCAAGTAATTTGGTTATTGCACGTCTCTATAAATAGACACGTCCTCGTTTGTTGCATACGTAAGTTAAGTAAGTTGAGTGCATGTATTAGTTTGATCATAAGCAAATTTTTAAAAAACTTAGCACACGCTATATTAATCAATTGAGTCGTTGACCGGCTCGTTACAAAATTGTAATTAATGTGACTGATAGAAAAATTGAAATTAAATCGTACGATATGAAATTATGTTTACGTTCGAAAAAAATTAATGCTAAATTATTAAAAAAAAAAAATAATAATAATTTATTTTAACGTTTAATATACATGAAAACTGAGAAGACAACAGTGAAAGCGGTCAATAAAATTTTAACATTATATATATTTTAAAGAAAAATGAAACCAATTTAATTGTACTTTTATGTGTATATTAATTATTCCCTGAAAATGTGCCTGCCAACCAAAATTTAAATTAATTAAAATAAAATTTGTCAATGGTATTTGATTTATTCTGAAATTCTGTTCAGAATTAATATTATATATAGGGAAATGATTATATTATCAGTCATATTCGTGTTTACTATTTATTTAATTCATTTGACCTAAGCAATAATAATAAATTTTTTTTTTTTAAAAATGTATACGAGATTTTCATATTTATATTATATGTATATTGTTGCAATGAATTTTAAGTTATATATATTTATTCTTATTTTCTTTTCAACTTGAATTGTCTGTGTTGATCAATTATCAAAAAAAAATTAATTTTAAAAGAAAAAAAAGATATAAGTTCTCCTTGTGCTCTTTATAATAAGTTTCGTAAAATAAAAAATTAAAAATCAAAACGGATTAATAACATAAATAACCAGAAGTTTAAGATAATTTTGAAGGAGAAGTATTTATATTATTTATTTTGAATATAATAAACCCTAAAAAAAAACAATTTCACTTTCATTATCCAAAAGTAAATAAATTTATATATATATATTTTTACAATCAATCCCTCATTTTAATTTAATATTTTTTTTTTCAAATTGCATTAAGTAAACATTTCATATGTCAACAAGAACTTAAATTTCAATTGATATATAATTTTTAAATATCTGATATTTATGATGAAATTTTGTTGTAAATGACATAATAATAAATTCAAGTTGAAAAGTATATGGTTTCCAAAAATTTTTGTTGAGGTATCAGAAAAAAATTTGGGCTCATCTAAAAATTGGTTAAAATATTTTTTCCAATTTTATACTCAATATTCTACACTCAATATTCTATACTCAATATTCCACAAACAACATACATAACAAGAAAATAATATAAACTTAATTGTTCTTTTATTCACTTTTAGTTACTTTTACAAAAAAAAAATTCTAAATGTCACTTAAAAGTAACTTAAAATAACTCCTTTTAAATGAAAATTTATTCAAAATTTAAACATGTTATTTTGATTCTGTTTATATAAGAAATTTGTTTTTTATTTTGTACATTTTTATAAACTTCCGACGACAATTTTAAAACCAAAAATATAAAGTAAAAAATTCAAATTTTTTAGTTCATTAATGTTTTAATTTTTAAAAAATTTCTAAATGGTACATATTATATACATTAAAACTTAAAACTATTTTATAAGAAAACCCTATATATGCAATACTTTTATTTTATTACTCCAATTTCAGATGTTTATGGATGTGTAATATCTTAAAGAATTTTATTTCGTTTGAAAATATGAATTATCTTGAAAGACAATTTTGGAAAAAAAGAAAAAAAAATAATAACTTATAACATCATTAATAAAAAAAAAAAAACAAATATGAACTTAATGGTTTTGATATTACGAAATTTGGGAAAAAAAAAAACTCTATATATACATTAAGTACAATTCTCTTTTATTTAAAAAAAGATAAATCATGTGCGTGATGAAAACGAATTGTAAAATGCAATTTAATTATATTTTGACTTAAGATAAGAAATAATAATAAAACATTTTTTTTTTCCTCTTTCAATTAAAAAAAAAAAAAATTTTTTTGTTCAAATGAAACTTAAACTATATAATTAAATAATTAAAGTTTTTAGCAAATTTAATTGAAATTTCAATGAGATTACTAATTTTATTTCTTATACAACAACTTGTCAGAAAACTTAAACTTTGACATTGAATGGAGAAAATTTTATTTATAGAACATTAGAAATTAGAGTTGCAGGTAGAATTATTATAATTGTAGATAAAATTGAATCTACGATCATATTTTACATTATTTCTTTATACATCTACAGTGCCAGTACACATGTCAAAAATGTAAAAAATACAAGTCAAAACGTATAGGTCTTAGAATAAAGTAAAGTTCTTTAGAACTTGAAATATCTTTTAGAATTCTTATTTTATTCTGTTCAGTCAGCTATTATCATGTACATTTTCCCGCGTAAATAATGAGCTATTTATATCTCGGTTTTAAAGAATTCTAAATGATTATGATAAATATAGTGTTTTTAATAATTATGTCTTAGTTGAAGAAATGAAGACAACAAAACAAAATTATTAATTTAGTAAACAAATAATAAAAATTAAAATGATAACATAAAATTATAGTATAGTTATGCGTCTATTATAGTATATATGTATATCGTAGAATAGAATATTAATTAAAAGTAAGGAAATTCTTAATTTATAAGAAAAAAAAATACGAAAAGAAGAAGTTCATTAAAAAAAAACACAATATAAATTTTCTTTTTTTTTTCATGTATACATAGACTACAAAATACTATCTATGAATTTTTTATGCATAATTAACCATGAATTTCCTGTATATAATTTTGCTTGTATCTAAAAGATATGTGTGGTTATGTGCTATATACGATTAGTTTTAAAAATGAAAACAGAAAATAAATTAATTTATTCAAAGAAATTGAAATTTATAATAATTTTATGCATTTTCTGAATAAACCATATATGTATTTTTTAAACATTATAAAATGTCTTATACTATTTTAATGTTCATAATAAAAATAATAAAAAAAAAATTAGTTCTAGGGCTCTTTCTATGCTAATAAGAGGTCACGGATGATCAAAATTAAATGAAAAAAAAAAATATTTTTTTTTGTCAGAAATTGACATTTTACAGATCATAATGCTAATCTTCATTATGTTTAATGAGGTTCAGTTAAAATGAAATTTATGAACCTATGAAATTAAATGCAATCAGTTAGAAAATTAATAATTCTATAATTTTAATATATAGGTATACCTACATTTTAGGTCTATTAAAAATTTTAATAGAGAAAGCGAAAAAAAAATAATTAAATTGAAATTTTATAGTAAAAATATAATTTAATAAAAATTTAGGAAACAATTAAAAAAATCAATTTCATATGGACACCCATTCGATCTAATAATTACATAGATTAATAATTCGTTGTTATATTTTTTTTTCACATGATTCCAAAATTATATACTTTTTATGGAATATATGAATCCATTCTCGCCTCTCACGGGTTTTTAATGTTTTAATTACCAAATTTTTGTCATTGAACTCGATCGTCTAGTCCAGCAGGAGTCGACTTGCTATAATAAGAACTTAATCCAATTATATATTGTTTCGTAAAGTCTTTTTAAATTATTTCATTGTTCTGGAAATTTTTGTTAGCATTGGTTGGATGAATATTTCCTCCATTTAAAAATCGAATAAATCGTAAAGATATGTCTTACATAATTAAGAGAAATAGTTCCAATATTTTTTTTAGTATAGTACATTCATTATGTAAAATTTTGTAATTCAACTTTCATACATTATTATTAATTAATTTTTTATTCATCAAATTAATCATTCAGAAGTCGCTCTTGTCTGCCATCAATTTATATTTTATTGCGATCTAATTTGATACTTTTAGATAATTGAATAAAATCAATAAATCAATGTTACAAATTCTCGCGATTTTAATAAAAAAAAAAAAAAATAACTTGTATTGTGGTTTTTATGGTCAGGAACTAATTAGTTCACACTGTAAATAATTTTACAATAAGTCAGTCAGATGGTAGCTTTTTTCATTTTTGTATCGTTAAAAAAATGTATTTGGTTCGAATCATGACGCATCGTTACACATTTTAGTTGACTTTTCAATTTCATTTTACGAATGTTTATATAATCTACAGACACAACTTTCTCTGCACAACTGCCTTCTGCACTACTGACATGGGCCCCTTAATTGTGGATATTAAAACGTTTTTTCCGTAGACTACTTAATATCTATTAATTTCTCATAATATAAATAAAAATTTTCAGCTTTTTCCGAGAAAATTGATTTAAGTATATATGTATGTATTTAGACATATTCGTAGTTTTTCCAGTGTAATTGAAAACTATAAAATTATGTGAAATGTGAATTTTGATATTTTATTGGAATCTTAAATGGCGCCCAGAATTTACATTATATAGTTATGTATATAAAGTTATAACAAAATTAGAATTTTTTTATTCATTTAGCCACAAAATAAATATAAATAATAATAAAATATAATTTTTAAGAAAAATGTATTTTAAATTAAAAATTACCGGGAAATAGTAAATAAAACATTTTCTATTAAACTTATATTTTTATTTTGAAATGTTAATGAAAATATTTGCGAAATCCCATGGCTACATACTAAACACTTTTGGTCATTGCCCGAATGAAGATTGTTAGAAATATTTATTTCTAAAAATGGAATTTTAATAAATTTATGAGAAATTATTATTTCTTATTTACAATTATTATAATTTTTTATTTTTATTTTTACTAGAAAAAACGAGCAGAGCTTGTTTGAAAAACTTTTTTTGTTTTTCAATCGAGGAAATTACTTTAAGATTTATGTTCCATACACATATTTTTCAATTTTCAATCCATCCCTGAATAGTTTATTTACATTGTTACTTTAAATATATTGCCGATAATTAAACTGTAAATCAAAAAGTATAGCATTTTACTATATTTTTATTAAAAAAAAAAAACGATGTGATCACATAATTATAAATACATACATTAGATGTACATATATTACATATAAACATGCATATATTCAGGTAGTTATTTCTCTATAATAAAAATGATTTATTTTTATTTCCAAAAATTTTATGATTATCATTTTATGTTATCGCAGCTTATCATAATATATTATAAATAAAATTATCTTAAGTTTAATCAACGATAACGATAAGAAAAAAATTGCAAAACAAATTTTCGAATTATTTTTGAAAATAAAAAGTTTCTCTAAGAAGGTGCGGCTTGAAAAATTTAAGATTTTATTGGGAGTATTTAACGAAAAAAAAATAAAAAAAATATTAAATAAATAAAATCGGAATTTTTCTAAAGAAAATGCCTAAAATGTTGTACAAAAAAAAAATGTTTACACATAAAATATTTTACTTTAAAAAGAAACAGATTTTGGCAAGAATTATTCATTTTAGCTAATTATAGGCATTTTATAATTTATGCACATTTCAACTATAATTATTTTCAATATATATGTTTTACTTAGAACTTTTTTTTTGCCTACAGTACGTCATACTTTTTCTTAGTTAATTATTTATTTATAAAAATTCCTTTCCAAATACATATAATTTTAGTTAGACTAGTAATTTTAGTTAGACTAGTAAATTTTAGTTAGACTAGTAAATACATAAATAAGAATTAAAAGTGATTTTGCAAAAAATTTTGTATCTTGCGAAAAACTAAAAAAATAGTTCTTTTCATTTCTGGAATTATCATTCATTTCTCGACCAGTAGACAAAAGTCTATTGATGCAAAATGTGATAAAATTATCGACAATTTGCTTCACGCAATTTTAAAAGGTGAACTTACATTTTTATTTATTAGATGAAGATAATATGTCACATTTTGTGTCAATTTGCGACAATACTTACATAATCATACTAAATAATTAATACATAGGAAAACAATAAATTTATAAAATTATACGATTTTCTATGAAAACCAATTTTGGATATAGAATTAGCATTAATTTGAAGTTTTAGTCAAGGTCATTTCTTATAGAAGAAAAAAATATATTATGTTGATAACACCTGTCAATAAATTTGAATTTATTACAAACTTTTATGCAGCAAAGCAACAACAACTATAAATAATTTTATTTTTGTTACATATAAAACTATATTATACTAATTTTGATATCTTAATGAATTAGCAAATTTTTTATTAATATAATCTCGCTAATCAAATTATTTTTTTTTTTTTCAGCTACAAAAATTATACATATTGTTATATATTTTTTTGATTATGTAATGATCTTCTGAGTAACAAAATATTATAACCAAATAGTTAGCCAGAAAGTATATTTTTCTGGTTATCAACTTATAGTTAGGTATATCAAAATCTTTTTTATTTCTTGGGAATTTTTTTACTTTAGGGTAAATATTATTGACTAATAGCAAGGAAATCTACTTAATGTTAAATAAATAATTCAGAAATCTTATCTTCTGACGATGATATTATTTTTAAATTTATTGACATTTTCAAAGAATACTTTGGACTTGAATTCAAACATTTGTTTAACAAAAATAAATGAAAGAATTGTTTCTGTTTGGCACACAATTTAAGAGGAAATTATTTTAAATTAATACATTGGCGCCATTTTTTTTGCTGACCTTTACTACATTTCTATAGGCATTGCCAAAAAATTGAACTAACAAAACCAAAGTCCAAAGAAGACACCACCTGCATATTTTCTACAATTTTTTTTTACAATTTTTAACTCTCAATTGACTGAATGAAAATTTTAATCTCATTATTTAAATTTTTGCCAAATTTTATGATTAATTGATTCAAAATAAATATATGTTTACTTTGCAAATAAACTTTTTTTATTTTGTTAATTAGACGTATACATAATAATGTTTGGAACAATATAATAACGTTTCAAAATAAATTACTTAAAAACTCTAAGAAAGAAAATGTCTAAGAATAATACAATATTATTATCAAGCTAAGTAGGTATTTCAATTCAATATAAATTCGCAAAAATTTATTAAGTCAAGAATTTTTTGCAATACATGGTTAAAAATCGAGTTTGGTCTGTAAATATAATATGTTTAAAATTTTTTGACTTAAATAAATTTAATTCTTAACTCAATCGGAACGGAAGTATTGTATTGCAATTTGGCACGTACTATAGACAAATTATCGAACTCCTTTTGCAACAATTGATTGGGAGAAAAATAAAATGATCTCATTCGAAAGAAAAACTAAATATATTCAAAATAAAATAATTTAAATTTTAAATCCAGTATAATAAAAAAAATTTCACGTTTCCTGTAACACAATTTTATTCAGAATGTTGTAAAAATAAAATTTTACGCTTAAGGTTGCAAAAATTATTATTATTTTTTTTTATTCCAGGTTAATTTGTATGTAGTGGTTAATTTTTAAAATCATCCGATTTCAATTTTTATGCACTGACAACATAAAATCGGAAGTTTCGATAACAGGTGATATTTTGCAACAATAAGCATTATTGGAAATTTTGAAATAAATTATACCTACTGATCGTACATACGTACCAAATAAATATGTATATATTGAAAAGCCGGTCTCTCGGATTGAAAAAAATAAAATAAAAATGAAATTTTTTTATTATTCTCAAAAATAAGCTTTTCTCACAAAAATTAAATTTTATTTTTCTCATACTTGAATGAATTTCGTTTGTATTTACAATCAAACTAACTAAGTGTAAATAAAGAAAATTTTCTACACTTAAAAAAATTCATCAAATTATTTTATTTTACGTTCCGCGCACTACAGCAATATCTCAGAAATTAAACAAACTATCTTTAATGTAAGCTCACGCACATCAGAGAATTTTCAACTTTAAAGGATAGAACTAGTCCAATGATGAACATGAAACTATTGTCGGTACAAATTTAGGTGGAATGGCTCTACTTTATATAAATTAAATCTTAAGGTGCAATTTTTTTCCTTTAAAAAAATTTTTTTTAATTATTGAAATATATGATTGTCTATTTGTTTAGGAAAACTTTTATTTAAAAACTCATCCTCAGACTGGCAGAATAAGATTTGTTTTCTCTGCTCTTCCTTATTTTGGCTTAAGATGACAAACCTATTAGATTGAGCGAAAAAAGAGTAAAAATTATTTCAAAGTTTTAAGTATCTTTTTTTCTGAGTGTTAAGAGCCCTCCATGTGAAATTCTGTTTGCTATTTCTGTTTTCTATTTTTGCAGTTTTTTTTGTTTTATTTTACAGAAAATAAACGGCCGTGAAAAATGCGACAAAAATTGTACGAAAAACACCTCTACCAGAAAATCACAAAACTATATTTGAATTTTATTTCTCTGCAGAAACTGCAATTTATAAAAAAAATTAAAAAATTCTTAGAAATAAATCAAATTAATTAAAAATTGTTTAGGGAATTAAAGAAATTCAAAATTTCACGTTACCAGCCCTGGAGAGTGGTATTTTAGCTTTATTTCTGTGTTTGAGATTTTTGATTATCTTTTTCCTTTACTTCAGAATCCAAGCAAATATGTTCCAGTTTTTTAAAGGCTCATTTGGGCCGAAAAACTCAAAATATAAAAAATCCGCCTCACCTACCCTGGAGCCAGTTATATACTCTCTAACATATCAAAAAATCACTTCAGTCTAGATTGTAGTAACCCTACAATCAAAGCCAAACTAAGACCAATTATTTGCAATTTTTCACATTGTGGGCTCTTAAGTATCTTTTTTTTTTATAAATTATATTTCTGTGGGGAAATTAATTGCAAAACAAAAAATTAAGCTTTTTTTTTTGAATTAAAAATTGCAAATGCATTAATTTTTAACTTACGCAAAAAAAAAAAACCCATTATCAAAAAAAAAAAAAACACGAAAATTTAATTTTTCTCACTCAGTCTAGTCTTGTAAGCTTTCGAATGCAAAAAAAAAAAACATAAAAAGATCATTTTTAAGTGAGTATCGCTCAGGAAAATAATTTTCGTGTTTTTTTTATTTAAAAAAAACTTTCGTTTCACAATAGGGGAGCCTACAACGTCTCACTTTTTTTTTTTTTTTTTTTCATAACACATAAATAATGTTATTTTCTTTTTTAATATTATTGTTTTCATTCATTTTTCATTGGGTCATTTGTCAAAAAGCTTTTGGATCGTGCGGTTGTACGTTTTAAAGCAGCAGCAACAAAAAGAAGAAGAATAAATATTAATTTTTTTTTTTCGATTGTGAACTTGAAACGTTTGTGTCGGTTTGACGTTTATATTTATTTTCAATTGTTATAAATTTTTTTATTTTATTTTATTTTATAAAATAAATAAAAAAAAAAAAAAACTAAATAATTTTTTTTTTAACAAGTTTATTCTAATTTTTTTTGCGTAATAAAAAAAAAATAAAAATAAATATAGTTTTTCAAAAAGTAATAAATATATTATTTTCATACAAAGATTTGTCGAACGATCGCAGTTTTGAATGAAAAATTCTGATAATTAGCTTTTAGCAAAAAAAAAAGTATGAATTCTATTTTATGTTTTTTTTAATTATTATATTTAAAAAAAAAAAAAGTGTTAATTTTTTTGAACTGTTTACTCAAGAAAAAATTTCTTCTTTTTTTTCAATTTTTTGCTAAATTAATTTTTTTTTTTCCGAAAAGAGGTAATATTTAAAGAGATGAAAAAATATAATTAGTGCCAAAACAAGAGCCAGAAATTTGGGATTTAAATTTAATTAAAATTTTTCCAATCAAAAATGCCTGACGAAAATGCTTGTAACTAATGAACTACCACCACCTAAGCGACATTAATCTTTGAATGTCAAAATTCCGCGCAATCTCTTTCACTTTAACCTTATGAATGAGTTTTTGATTTTGTGAGTTGTAGGCTTTCTACCAGCCAAGGGAGAGCAAAATTAATTTACTTTTTAAAAAATATTAAAGTTCCAACCGCCAACTATAAGTTTAAATTAATTGTAATCTAAAGTATAAATTATTTTTTTCTGGCTGTAGTTAGAAAAATTGTTTTCAAACAAATTTCAAACTTTTTTTAAATATTCAAAAAAAAATTGAACCTAAGTCTTTAGACGGTTAATAATATTTCAGCTTTTCAACTTCGATTTATTTGCAAAATCTAAAATTTCGCAGGGTTGAAATTGTAAAAATCTGTGGTAACTATAATTCATTCATAAATTAACCGCTTTCATTTGTGCCTAAAAGATGACTTCAAACATATTATATTTCAGATTTTATTTTTTATTTTCTTCTTTATTACATCTAATTGACTAGGAGGGATAATTTTATTTTATATGTACTATGTTATGTTTTATGTTGGAAAAATATTATTTAGTCTATGCAAAATATTTTTAAACTAGACATTCGATTTGTTTTTTCTTTTTTTGTACATTTATTTAGTAGTTTTTTTTATTTATTTATATGTTAAATTGTGTTTGACATAAATTATTGTAATTCTTACAGCGAAAATATTTTTATGATTGTAAATTATTTGTAAACCTACGTATCTGTTTTGTTTTTTTTAACAAATGAAAAAATAAAAATTTTTTTAAATGAAAATTCGCATATTGTTTAGATTTAACAAAAAAAATATGTATATATTTATATCTTATGTTAAAGTTAATTCAATAGTTTTTCTTTTCGTATGTAAATGTGTGCACTTCTTTACAATATCACCAGTTTCAATTACTATTCACATATGGTGGTCAAATTATCATCATTAGTTAGTTTGGTTTCTTTTTTTTTTCTATTGAGGTTTTTTTTTTTAAGTTAAATTAACTATTAAAAAATATATTTTAAACATTTCCTATATAATGGAAGAGTGCTTTAAATTAAAATAAAATAAAATTTGTTTGAAATTGCTGCAAAATGCCTGGAAAATTTGACATTATGTTGTCAGTGTTATATTGACTGGCTCTGATTAGCTCTATATTGAAACTCTCACCCTGAAAAGATATAATAAGTATAAATGCACAAATAATTGTTTTCCTCTTTTCAACTTTTATTTACAGTTCAAATAAATTAAAAAAAAAAAAAAAATATATAATTAAAAAAAAAATTTGATCTGATTTGCAAAAATAAATTAATTTTCTTTTATTTTTATTTTAATTTTTTTTTTCTCTTTTCAGGTGTTAATTTACAATCAAAATAAATAAGTTCACAGAATTTCTTTTCTTTTTTTTTTGTTCAATAAAAAACCAATTGCAAAAAAAAAAGGCTTTTTCTTTTTTTTTTTTTTTAATGAAAAATGCTCAATAAAAATCATAAAGAAAATAAAAATTAAATTTTTTTATTAATTAATGATATTTTGCCATTGATGCATAACGACAATGATATGATTTTATAAGAGAAAAGCACAAAAACAAAAAAAATAATAAACGACAAAAAAAAAAATTATCAATAATTTTCAAATGAAAATAAAAGTTGTTTCGAAAGCGAATTAATTCATAAAAGTGGAAACAAAAAAAAAAAAAATAAATTTTATTTTCATTTTCATTTGAAATAAAAAAAAAAAAGTCGAAAAAGTCGAACAAAAATCAAATAACAAAATAAAATAAATGAATGAAATAAATAACAACTTAATATAATAAAAAAAAAATATTAAAAAAATCCTAATAATTAAAACTAAAATAAAAAAAAAAACAATTAAATAAATTTTTTTTTATCTTTTTCTGGTATTAAATTTATAAATTATTTTTCTCTAAATAACACTATTCTTGGTAAAAAAAAAAAAAATTAAATAAAATAAAAGTATTCGTAATTTATTGAATATTTACCAAGAAAAAAAAATTTTAATTTAACTTAAAAAAAAACTTGGAAGTGACGAAACAGCTGTACAAAAAAACAATTGGATAAATTGAAGTTTATGAAGTGTGACGACGAATTCGTTTTTAAAAATAAAAAATAAAATAAACAAAACTCAAAGGTAATAAATTTGTTTTTTTTTTTTAATTTTTTTTTTTTATGAATAGATATATTAATATTCATTATTTAATTAATTTTCAATCATAAATTTTTTTTATGAAATAATTTCTTTATTTTTATTTTTTTTTACCTGTAGTTTATGAATTTAGGAAAAATATTATACACCTATAACTTATTTATTTTTTATTTTTTAAAATTGTATAATTTTTTATTATTCACTATTTATGACAGGCACCTAAACCTAATGATTTAAATAAACTTTCATTAATATGAATGGAAAATGTATTTCGCTTTATTTAGCAGGAAGGGTTACTCTTAAAAATCAACTTTTGAGATAATTGTATATATTTGGGACAGTGAAAATATCCTTGACCGTATCCCGTTTTTTGAAAAATTTATTTTCTGGCTTATAAAAATGCAATAACATT
The DNA here is from genome assembly GCA_964007475.1 of Hybos culiciformis. NCBI lineage: Eukaryota > Metazoa > Arthropoda > Insecta > Diptera > Hybotidae > Hybos > Hybos culiciformis. Next base: position 91,959,970 of record OZ023274.1, on the reverse strand, counting down.
CACAACCTCTACATATAAATGTTCGAAAATAAAATATGAGTAATTATCAAAACCGAGTTACGCCCTTTTTACTTAGTTAAGCAGCATTATTTTCTCGCTGTATGTGCTTAAATTCTGGCATTATTTTTATTTTATAATACATAGCAAATTTATTTTATAATTTATAGCAAATGAATATTGTAGCAAAATATGCTATACAAAAATTATATTATTTAATTATTTTTATTTCGATTATTGCTATAATCAAATGAACTGATAATTGACGTGATAAAGAGTAAATGTACGACCTATTGTTCATGAGAAGCTGAAGTCATTCACAAGTTCGATTTCACCGATGTACATTGTATAATGTTTATAAATAGCAATATAGCAATACAGAAAATATAACTACCGCTGATATTTTTTTTTTCATCATAATACCGACACGACAATATAAGATTTTATAAATAATTAAAAAAAAAATACATATTAAATTCACATGTTTTAGTTATCAATTTAGCTGTTCAAACATAATAATGTTCAATATTGTATCAAACATTCTTGCTTGATGATTAACTCTTGTTTGATGACACTGAAAAAAAAAATTCAATTTGAATTAATTAGTACGTATTATATAGTTGTATAGCTGTGTAATTGAGCCAATTGATTTGAATTGGAAAAAATTGAAAGACAGAAGTGTTCATAATCACTACTGTAGTTTTTAGTCTTTTCCATCCATTTCCATCCAATTAGATACACAAACTTTTAGATGGGCATAAAGTTCGTAAAAGTTCTAAAAATTATTGTTACTTTACATTTGAATCTAATGTCGATCTAATGTCGAAAAAACTAAAATAACCTAATTTTTTAATTTAAATCAAGGCTTCGAGGTATTATATTTTTATATACAATTTTTTTTTGATAATTTTTCATACTCTGTTTCTTACTAAAATATATGAATTTCATTTTGTTATCAGTAATCAAATAAATTTCTTATCTTATCATAAATATAAAGCTATAAATATTTACCCTAATTACGTCAACTTTATAAAATGTTTTATTTTTAAAAATATAAATTGAATATTAAATTAAAATAATTTTAATAATAATTATGGAAAATAATTATAGGAAACTTTTTTGATACAAGTAATACATTATAATTAAGCTCTAAATGTAAAATTAATGCACAATATCGATTTTCATTAAAAGTGTGAATGTGAATATTTTTTATTTAATTAAGTAATTATTAAATAAGTAAGAATTAGCTTAATATGAAATATAGGGATAATCATAGAGGCTACTTGTTGAATCACTATGAGGCTCTACTGTCTTGTTACCAAGAATTTTCAATGAAAGTTAAAAATCATCCCACAAGCAATATACTAGTAATTGATGATAGAGAAATAAAATTTTCTTCTTTTTAATTTATACATTAAATATTGAAGGAAATGCTTAACTTTTTTTTTCATTAAACACAAAATAAAATAAAATTTTCAAACAAATGTTTATATCAGATAGTATATTATAAATTACCATTTTCCAGTATTTGGATTTTAAATACCAGTTGGCAAAAAAAAATTTCGCCTTTAAATAAAAAATGTAAATAAAAATAAACATATAGTGTGTTATGTCATTGAAAAAAGTATGTAGTATATGTACAAACTTTAAAGTTTATCATTATTTATATAGAAAAAGCAGTTTATCATTTATATTTTGAAACGAAAATTAAATGTTTAAAAGTGTAAATTATTATTAACTATACCTATATGAAATTAAATATAAAAATATCAAGCAAAATAACTTTTATTTTATTGCTAGATTACATTATAAATTATTCTGATACGCTCAAAGTTCATTGGTGCAGCAATCAAATATGAACTTTTGATTATAGCATTTATATGCAATTTAATAATATATCAAGTTTTAAATTTTATACTTCAAATAAATATTACATAGATAAGTTTGATATCTAAAAAGTCGTCTACATTTTCTATATTAACTGATCAAATTTACATAACTAATGTTATGTTTACAAAAAATAAATTAGATATATTCTATAAATCTATATGCCAAAACTATATAGAGCATTAGCTTGATGCAAAAAACAAATATATTCTTAAGCTAATTTTGAAGAAAATAAAGAAAATATTATAAACCTAAAAATTATAAAAACTACACATGGAAATGAAATCATTACAGTACTGAAAAATAAAAGCTCAAATTAAATTAGTGTATAAAAATAGCGCTAAAACAAAAAAAAATTATTATATCTATAGACAATATTCAACAACTTAACAAAGAGATAAGAATGAATAATAGCGATAATATAGAGTTCAGAACAAATTATCAAAATTTTATTTATGTTCAAAGTACATAAAGAGTAATTTTTAATGACTTCATGGACAAATAACTTATATGTTAGCATCCATAATCTATATATAGTTGTTGTTAGGTTTTCAAAATAAATTTTTAAAATTTATTTATTATTAAAATTTATTTATTTTTATTTATTATTATTTTATTGTTTTCAATGAACTGGAAAATTAATTAGAAAAAGCTATAAAATTTATGTATTTTTGCTTTCTTATGTTTTCAAAGAAAATATGCACATAGTGTTACATGGGATTATTGAGATTTCCATTTGTAAATTCCAAATTAATATAAAATTATCTTTCATAAAATTACGCCACACAATGCAGCAGATTCATTAATTTTTTGCATAGCTATAAAATCGCCCGAAACGCTGCCATAAAAATTGCTAATTTAATAAATTGTATAGTCATACTGTAGTCTAATCATAATATTTCGTATATCTTAATCGTATATTCGATGGATAATACTAATGAAAGTATATTAGCATTTTGAATTAAAGTACATGATCCTGTTGTGCCTGAAAGCAATAGAGTCAGAAACATTCGCTGGGATGTTTACAATGTATCTCAGCTTACTTGAAGTGCAGCCAACATGAAATAAATTTCAAGATAAAAGTTTCATGAAAAAGTTTCATTAAAAAAAATTCGTCTGTTTGCGGGTTATGAGAGAATAAGAACAACACATCATTGATGATCAACTTATGTAATTTGTTAAATAAAAATATGATTAAATTTAAAAAATATACATAATGGAATATAAAATTTTTAAGCAAAAAAATTCCAAATTGATTAAATTTAGAAATAATAAAAATATAAAATTTTACCAGCACCTTAAGGAACTAAAAGAAAGTTGTGCAATTAAATTCGTATATACATTAATATGTATATATATACATTAATGTGTGTACGTATATTTTTATCCTAAAAACCTAATTTTCCATATTTTTTTTTGTTTTTTTTTTTTTAACAATTCGAAAACATAAAAGTTAAAAATGCCATTCATTAAATAAATATAAAAAATATTTAGCAACTTTTCAAAATTAAAAAAAAAAAATTAAAAAAAAAATCTGACAATAAAAATTTTGCATTAAAAAAGTTTTTTTTTATGAATCATTTGAAAAATGACCAACTTTTTATTTATATAAAATATACATATATAATATAAACACATATATATATTATATATGTATATAAATATTTCCAAAAAAGTATAAAAATTATTTTTATGTTTAAATAAATGAAACCAGTTTTATTCATACTGACTATAAATATATTTAAAGAAAAAAGTAAAAGATTTTTTTTTTTATTTCAAGTTTAATTAGCTTATATGGGTATGTACTTAAAAAAAAATTTTCTTTTATCAACATAAAATTTCATTTATTTAAAACAAACAAACAAACAAAAATAAAAAAGAAAAATAATTATCAAAATAAAATGTTAATTATATATTTTATAATTTAATTAGAATAAAATATTATTTAATGACCAAAATTAAATGAAAAAAAAAAATTCAATGTTAATCTAGATCAGTGTTGTTCATCAAAATTTTAAGGTCATTGTCTGGAATTTTGTGATTCTGTAACACCACATCACATCATAATAATTATATTTACGGTCGATCTTCTAATGATTTCCTGTCCTTAGAATCCTTTTTAGTTGATCTAAACTTTCTTATTTTACGATAATGAAAAATATTGCAAACTTTAAATTTAGAAAAACTATATACGTTTAAATTAAATATTCGATAACGTTGTATGTTTGAAAATAAATTTTTGAACAGGTCTCACTCAGAGCAAATCCCAAATACAATTAAAATAATTACATCATATTCCGATACTAAGCTTTAATTGCCTGTTTTGATTACGAGCATTTATTTTTATTTCCAAATTTTATTTACAAATATGTTCATAAATGCACATTACATTACACTATTACGAACTGTATAATATAAATGTTGCACACCTTTTATTCGTAGGCATAACATTTTTCAGTAATCTAAAATAAAATTCTTTTGTGGAAAAGAAAATATAATATTGCATGCTGTTTTATAACCTTTTTCTGATAATTTTTTTTTAAGTGAAATTATAAATTTCTGTCGCGGTTTTTTTTTTTAAATTGAATTGAAAAGATTTTTTCGCAAATATAATGGTTTCAAAGCAAAAACAATTTTTTTTGTCCTACTTTATGTTTCCAAGTAATGACATTTCGTGTTTAAAAAAACATTTTTTTTTTTGGTAATACACGCATTATTGTTCGATCCAATATCATTTTATTTTGAACTTGTTATACAGATACATATGATATTCATTTGTCGATAATGGTAGGGAAATACGAATGTTGTGTTTTTCCGTGTTTTTCAGAACTCTGAAGGTTATTTAGTTAAAAAAAAGGGAGATATTTGATTACGGTTGTAAGCTCACAAACAACAATGTGAAAAGAGCCATCAGCTTCCACCACGACGGTCTTTCAAAATATACTAATTTGAAAAAGTTAGTCAGTCAATTATGTTCGAATGAGTCTGAATGAAATCTTAAACTTCCTTAAACTTCTTAGTTGCATGTGTAATTTTTATTTTTTTTTTAAAACAACAAAAGAATACAAATATGCAAAAATAATTTTTATGCATGCGTACCATTTGTGAATATAATTTTTAAATTTAAATATTCAAAAGGAGAACCTTGAACTTAATTTTTGAGGAGCTATAAAAAACCGGTCAGACACGCTTTAAAATAATTTTATTGCCCGGAACTTCCTATAATAATGAGATCAATTAAGATTTAGAAAATTATTTATTTAAGTACATATGTACATCAATTAAAATTAATTTCAAAAATAATTTCTATAGTGATAATAATTACACTGCAATTGCATTTTTCTTAGAGATTTGCACTTAAAAAAATGTTCATATTATATAATACCAATACATATATATATAAATAAAAATTTTAGAAAAAATAATTATCTTAATTTATTTGGAAATGAATAATTTTATAATCTTCTACAGTTCACACATTATTTTAATTAAAATAAATTCATTCACAATTAGATTTTTTTATTTACATAATTCTTTTTTAATTCTTTTTTTTTTTTTTTTATTAAAATTCTGTTACTAAAGAAGACTTTAGAAGTAATATAATTAAGAATTTCACAGTGTCAACATATTATTCTTAATCTGTCAATATGAATATATGTATGTAGTTTAAAGAAATTGATAAGAAATTTTTTAATATAAAATTAAATTTCCCCTTTTTTTAATTTTAAGATGATTGACAACACGATCTTTCTATTTTAATTCATATTTTTGATTTTATTGAATTGAGGAAATATTGTCAGTATTGGCATATACTTAAATTTGCATCTGAGTACAGAGAAAAAATTATTTTAAGCTTTCAAACCATATTCCGATCAAATTTATATTCAAAAAAAGTTCCTTAAATTCAATTTCTCGTTTCTGTCTTGAACTATTAGCGTTTTAATGTAAACAAATTATACTTAAACAAAATGGTATATATACTTTTTAAATCAAACTTCTGTAAAATTCAATACATAAATTAAATTTTTCAATCAAAAAAATTTATTTCGTGCTAAAGCAAATTAAAATTTAATTATGAAAAAAAAAAACAAATTTTCTTTATAAATCCATTTAATATATTGAAATAATAATACTTAAAATTTCCTAATTGATAAAAATTTATGTTTTACCCATTAAGTATTTTTTTTAATCAATGTTTTTTAATATTGGCATGCTATCGTGTTGCGCTTGTCGATGCTGAGTTAGCAACTGTTTTTGCGATAATAATGATCTTGAAAGTGTGCTAATTACGTTTACTTGTGCTTTTTTTTTTTTTTTGCAAAAAATTTATATAATGTACAATATAAATACATATCTATATATAAACATACATAATAATACTCATTGTATAATTATTTCTTATTAATGGAGAAATTACATAATTTTTTTGATTACCATCGTACAGACAGATATTGCTTTAATCGCATGCAAAAGAGCTTATTACATTTTTCGGATATCAGAATTATTAAAAGAAAAATATTAAGTCTGAAAATTTAAGAAAATTGTAAACAAATTGTTGGAAAATGACGAAAAGTATTGTATCAAACATAAACTACTGCCTTTAATGACTTTAAAACAAGTGTACAAAAAACTCCAATAGCTGCAAATAATCTTGTCAGTTAGTTAAAAGATATAATTCTAATTATTTTAAATCCGAATATGCTTAAGTCAATTATTAGACTTTAATTTACTGAAAATATTTTTTTTTTTAATTCAATCATCCTATTAAAATACAATTTGACGTACATTAAAAAGTGTATATAATATACACAATTTTTTTAGGAAATTAACATTATTGTTTACAATATTCACAAGGTATATAAATAAAATATGACGATTATAATATAAAGAGGTGTTATAGAAAACATTGATATTTTGGAAATACGGTATTTATTTATTTTTTTATATTTCCTATCTACATAATTTTTTTGAACAAGAACAGATACAAAAATTTTATTTTTAACTAAATATTTTTCTAAAAATGTTATTACTAAAAAAAAAAAATCTAAATTTACCAATTTATCGATTAAAAAATATTTTTAAAATTGAATGTTTTTATTATACGTTAAGATATACATTGTTTAAATTAAAAAACAGGGAGAACTTTGACCAAATGATTCGTCGCATGTAAATGTTACCAATAACTGAAAATTTAATAATAAATGAATTTATTATTAAAATTTTACAATATTTAACAATATAATTACTATTATAGACATTTTATCTCATATACCAAGGCACTTGCTTGCCATTTGGCGGTCTCATACTATCTATATTTATATATACAACAGTAAAATAAATTTAATAGTTTCTTATGCGGTTTGATTAAATAACTATCTGAAAAAATTTATGCTAAATACAAAAATACAGAGAACGTGGTAGTTGAAGGTGATGTCTGATTGTCTTATTTATTCAACATGTTTATTACATTTATAGAAAAATAATTATAATAAAATTAAAATTTTAATAATAACCATTATTTTATTAATAATAAAATAAAAAAAAATATTATAATGTAGAAAACATTAAATTCGCCTCACAAAATATAGAAAATATTGAGAATAAAATTCAATTAAATTAAATTATATTTAAAAAAATTTTATGTTGACTGCAATGTATTATGTCAAAATAATTTTTTTTTAAATATTTAGGATTCGAACAATTTGTGGTTTGATATTTTTATTTGAAAAAGTATTAGAAATTAATTCTTCTCAGTTTTACACATTTTTCTAAAAAAAATCAAACAAAAATTGAAAAATTTATATGCTACGAACACATTTAAATAATAAATTTTTATATTATTATGTACATATAATATATTAAATAAATTATTAATATTATGTTGCCTACAGGATAAATTTTCAATTACGATCATTTTTTTCCTTTAAACAATTCGCATTCAATAGAACCGGCTCTGGATTGAACATCAATTTAAATAAATTTATAAATTTTATTTTTATCTAATATATCTATATGCATATGAAGAGAAGTGAAAAATTAATTTTTTACACCCCAATATTAAAACATTATTATAATGCTAAATTTATTTTTGTTTATATAAAAATCTTGTGCACAGTATAATGCCGACTTTATATTTATATTTTGTTTTTCATTTTTGAACTTGAAATCACAACCAAAAAAAAATAAAATAACAAATTTATTTTTTTTCATAAATATTAAGTATTATTACACTATTATAATATTTAATTTATGTAGGCGCAATAAAGTTTATTATACGGAAAAAATTTCACTTCGACTTTTTATTAATACATATATATTATTTAAGACAATTGCATTTCGTCGTAGGGATGCCAAATTGAATTTCCTTGATGACTATTTGAAAAAGAAATATATATAGAATTTGATGAGTGTCAGCATGACTTTTAAAAATTATAAAATTTTATTTTTTGGTTAGATACCTACATATTTCTTATTTTCCATATTTCAAATATATCTCAGATTTGATAACTTTTTTGAGTTAATCTCACTGATCAATAATTATTGTAAATTAAGATAAAATTATCTTTTTTTTTTAATTATACCTTATATTAATTATTTATATAATAATGAAGATCTTTTAAACGAAAACTTTCTTCTAAATAAAAAAAAAACCGGTCTTTAAATAGCATAATTGCGAAGAATGGGTAAGATATCTGAAGCAAGTGCGGCCAGTTTTATTTTTTTGTCCGCAGTCTGAGGCTTAATTATTATCAATGGCGATGTGTTTTGCAGCATTTTTGTTTTCTTTCCAAATTATTGCCATTCGTTCTATGATTTTAGGGACTTTTGGTTACAAAATCGTATTTTATTAAACTTCCGAGATTTATGTATAATTTTTGACAATTTCTATGATAAGCAGCCGATAAAAAAAAGTTATTACTAAAATGCTTGCATAAATATTAATATAAATATAAATTGTACATTACAACATATTATCTTAAATGAATTTATAAAAAGCATTAATCATAATAATTTATTAATATTATTTTTCTTTGAATCTTTAAAAATTGATCCGCAAACAAAAAAAAAAGAAAGATATAAATAGTAATAATTTTTCTTATGGAAAAAGAAAATAAGTAATAAACTAATTTAAAAATATGCGCTGAGAAAAACTAACAGCCTAAGGTTTTTAATTATAGATCAATTGAAAATTATTGTAAATTCAATTATAACAAGCTTTCAATAATAAATTTTTATGCTATACATATTTTAATATGAGTATAGATAAAAAACATTACATTCACATACCTATATAACTAACTATATTTACAAATAAATATGCGTTTGATTTTCCCATTTTAACGCTTATAATTTATTGAATTTATATAAATATGCAATAATTTTAAATTTCATTTCGAAAGCCAAAAGAAAACATAATAATGCAACATAAATTATTAAGAAAGTCTACAGAGATAGGTTAACACATAATTATCTTAATATAATAATTAATGATCGCATTGAAGGATAATAATTTATTTATTCATAAATTTTTTTTTCTTTTTAATTCAATAAATTTTATTATGTCTGTAAATTTTTCCCATTATTATTACAAGCATAATTTGGTAATAAGCAGTCTTTTTGCTTCAATCGAAGATAACACGATGCGTTTATTTTAATTTCTGTTAAATTTTTATCTAAGTTTTACTTGATGAAGGAGTATGTACGAGCAACTATACTATTTTAATTAAAATCTACATCGTAAAAATGTCTTAATATTGCTTCTTTCAGGTTAATCTGAGCTTTGATCAGTAATCAAAATTTTCAAAGTTACTTCATTTTTAATTAATTAACATAAAATACAAAAAAAAGATTAATGCAATTCCGAAAATCTCATACTTAATTATGATATTTGCCTTTTTTTAACTATCAAAGAGTGAAATATTGTTTGGCTAACTATAAGTCTAAAAAGAGTTTGTGAATCTGGTTAAATAATAGATTAAGATTTCTAATTAAAACTTCTGTAAATAAAACTTTTTCATTTTTATAAAATTCGAAAACATAAAAAAAAAATGTATTATTCCTAAGGGACATCAAATTTTCATAAAAAACCATAAAATTGTATCTAATTTCAATGTGAGAAATTTATTTAATTTAATTAAAATGATTTCATATTTCATATACTAAAGTAAAAGTGTTACTAAGTATTTCCGTTTAATTAAATTTGATAAATTTAATTAATTGTGAAATATAATGCGAAAGCACGTGTATACATTAAAATATAGTTACTAGCATGTTTATAAATAGGTTTTTATTTATATTTATGTAAATATACTTAATATGATAGATTTTGTATACGCATAATGTGCATTTTTAAATTACAATTGTGAAATTTTTATATGTTTTAACTTAATTAAAAAAAAAATAAAAAAAAATTGTTATTTACATTATTTATACTAATTTAATTTTATTTTCGCACATTGAACTTTATTAAAATTTTATAATTAGTAAAGTATTTGAAGTTGTACTTATATAATTTCATGGTCAAATTATTTTCATGATTGAAATTACCTACATACATAAAAAATTGACATAAATGACTTTTTCGTAATAATTTGCATTTACGATGTAATTTTATTTATATTTATTAACTGTTACTAATAATTAAAAAAAAATCATAATTTTTTATTTCATAAAAAAAATTAAAGTGTTTTACAATTTGATGACATGTTAAGATAAAAGAACATGACGTGTTCAAGATGACAAGTGTTAATTTATTTAAAGGTGATTTGATTTTTATTTGATGCCATAAAAATTTAATACTAAAATTAGCAGAAACAAAAGGAATGCCAATATTAATGCAAACTAAAAATTACTTTTTACAGACATTTTTTTAAATAATGGTCATCTAATATTATCAAGATGAATTTTCACTTCAATAAGTTTCTTATTAAGACCTAAAAATAAACTAATGTATTCGACTTTTAACAAAAAAAAAACCATAATAATATTTATTCAGAGCATTTAATTCAAGTTTTAATTCTTTAAGAACAGTTAAAAATTTGTCAGATTTATTTATTTGTATAAAAAATTAAGAAAACATCAAATACCTCTGGCTTTCTATATATATATATTTGCAAATAAATTTTATTGCTAAATACTCAATAAACCTAATTGCATGTTTGCAGTCTGGTATTATATGTATAGTACATTTATTTAAAAAAAAAAGAAAAAAAAGTTTTTATTTTTATATAAACCGGAAATTATGCACCTATAAAAATTATAACAAGACTTCAGTTATTTGATCATTTAAATTAAAAATTGCATTAAATGAAAAACAGTAGTGCTGACTTTGTATGTAATGTTTTATTTCGTTTATTATCAATTTTATTTAATTTATAACTATTGCATAAATATTATATTTTTAAAATAATATTATTTACAATTAATATATTTATTTGTACAAAAATTCTGTCTTTAAAATATTTTTTTTGGGCTTAGGTTTATTAATTACAAATATAGCCATATAATGACATAATGGAGAAAATAAGACAAAAATCTTAGTTTCAACATTTACTATTTCGAAAGTTTAAGAATATTATTATAAAACACGAATTTAAATTTCTAAAAATATTAAAGAATTTTAGTTATATTTATTATTTACACATAGTTCAGAGATAAGTCGAAGTAAATTTACATATTGTTATGTAGAGAAAGATAGTATGCATTAATATTTAATTAAAGGATAATCGGATTTCTTCATCATAATTCCTACGAATATTTTTTTCATACTTGTTATTGTACGGAATTATTTCCTAGTTTAAATAAAATTTCTATACTCAGTTAAAAAAAAAAAGTAGAAAGTACATTATTGTGTGTACACAACTAAGCTAAACATTATTGCGCGCATACCTTAATTTATTTATTCATTCAACACAACAACAATAAACAAAAAAACAAATCTGAAGAAAAAATGATAAACATACACTTTGAAATTGGTCAGCAATAATTTAAACTCGCAGTATTTAAAAACATCAATTTTCAAATTTGCCTTAAGTTAGTTGGATACATTTTTAATATTAGTACAATTTATTTTATATCATTTTATCATGTGGGCGAAAAAACAAACACGGACATAAAATTAGGTGAGATTTAACAAACGTTAAAACATTTTAAATGAGTTAATTTTTGAAAAATTTAATTCTAATATAATATAAGTATATTTAAATCCGAGTATTTTATATGGAACTGAAAGAACTCGCAATAAAATAAAAGAATCTTTTAATATTAAAAAGATAAAATTATTATGATGAAAATTTTATTTATTTCTAATTCCAAGATGTAAACATACAAAAAAAATGGGGGCTAACATCATAAACTATAAAAAAGTTTGAATTGAAATTTCTTATTCTCGTAATAGGATGGATTAGCTTTTTAATCTTTTTTTTATAAACAAAAACATCATATTCTTGCAAATTACAATAAAATGTAATAATTATTTTATGTTAAAAAACAAGAAAAGTTTATTAAAAAATATTTCCTTTTTTTGTGTCGACTTATATTTCATTATTTTATATCTAAAAATGACATATAATTATTATTATCGTCTGTCGGCTTGTATATATAATTATAAATGCAATAACGTAAACAAACATTTTAATAGTTCATTTATTTCTTCATAGAATATCATCATATCAAATGGAATAAAACAATGTTTATTATTAACTAATTAAACCTACTTAGCAAACATAAAAATAAAATTTTTTTATTGCTTACATGTAAAAATAGTTTACCGATAAATCTTTATAGAAATGTATGCGCACGTAAGTTACATAAGTATACAGCTCAAATAAAATATAAGGTAAAAATTAAATGTTGGATATTATAAATATTAGATATCAAAAAAGCTTAATTGTATCTTAAAAAAGAACATCAAATTGGAAATTGGAAAAATTATTTAAAAGTACAAATATCATAGAATAGTAGGTATATAATTATTCATAATTATAATGATCATTACAGTTGATCACATTTTAATAAGTTTTAGGTTAAAACTCCAGATTATACTATACTATAAATATGCTAATATTTCATTAGATATTTTTTTATTAACTTTAACTAAATTTTGTTTTTGTATAATTGGAATGCAAATATTATAAAAAATTTAAAAAAGATCTGGTAAAGGTTATTTCAGTATCACAATAATAATATAAAATAAGCTTTAGGTGCATAAATAAAAAATTAATTATATCTATTCGACTTAAATTTAAGTTTATTATATGAAAAATTTCATTATGTCTGTAAACGAAACTAATTTTAATTATTTTAAAATTCTATTATCGCTCTAGTTAATTATTTTTATTTCAATTTTTTAATCATTTAATAATAGTTATTGAAATTGTCGTTAAATTACTTAGTATTTTAATTGTGATGATTTTTATCTTAGCCTTTAACATGCAATTTCAATTAAATCAAAATTTTTTCTTAATCGATGATAATTAATTAATATTGTTAGTTTAAACAAAATATAATAGTCTTTTAAGAGTAATCATATGGAAACAAGAAAATTTATAGTGAATAGTCTTTTAAGAGTAATCAAATGGAAAATAAGAAAATTTATAGTGAAAATTTATAAAATGATATATATTTGTGTACAAATATAAATTGCACTTAAATAGATTGTAATGAACAGCTTCACAAACAAAATCTAAATAAAATTAACACCATTTAATGATCTCGTTGTCATGATCGTGCTTTAAGCAAGGTCTATATAGACTATAATTAAATTAAGAACCACGATTTTCTTATTAATTATATTACTGAATTCACAATATGTACACTACGTACATTTAGAACATTAAATTAAAATGTCAAAAAATACGAAAGATTTTATTTTTTTGAGTCTAAATGATAGAGAAGTGACTAAGTGCAAATCTGCTTTTTCTACTTCTTAGACCTCTGAATTGGAATAAAAAATTCTTAAATAAAAAGTTATATACATGAAACATTTATTTAAACAAAAAATTTTAGCATATATAAATACTTTCAAATACACAAACATGATAGTGTATATAAAAAAATAAATATAAATATAATATAGGTATGAAAATTATTTATGTATTATGAGTTAGTTGACTTTTTAAACGCCCTTGAACCAATAATTAAATCGAAATACTTTCTTTGGTAGCCAAAATTCTGTCCAACTTCTCAATTAAATATTTTAAATAAATTGCATTTGTACATCAACACTAATTTAAATAAATAAATAAATAAATTTGTCTGACAAAATCATTTACAATGTAGACAAAAATATATCAAATTAAATTTAAGGGTGAAGATCGCTCAAGTAATTTGTATGAATTTGTCAAGCTTTCAAATTTATACAATTCACCTTGACCACTGAAGTAAGAACCCATTATTAAGAAAGTTGAACATTCGGAAAAAATTTTGTTCGATATCCGTAATTATATTAAATATATTATGACTGCTAGCATAATTATGGGGTTTAATAATATAAATTGGAACAATATTTAGATATATGTATATTTTTTAATAAAAATATAATGTAAATAAATTTGCAAAGTTATTTTTAGGCATGAAAAGTCATGCTGCAATTCTCCCCTAAATAAAATAAAAAACAAGTCATAATAATTGGAAGCAAATTGATTTAAACAAAAAACAAATTTTAAATTTCTTTGTTTTTGAAATATTTTATAATATAAAGATAATATTTTTACACGTGCATTTTACATAAAAAAAAAGTTAAATGATTTTATGATAAATATTTTAATTTGCAATTTTTTTTTCATATTTAATTAAAATAATTATAGATTTTCTAAATTTTTCAATATTTTATGTTCCCTCAAAACACAGTGAAACTATGTCAAAACTCTATGTATAACAAACTCACATTAAGGAATAAAAAAACTCACAGATCTCAATAATAAAATTCTCGTATAATTTTATTTTTATGTCATATTTGAAGTCTATTAATGTTAATATGATATGAATATTATAATATTAAGAAAATTATACATAGAATAAATTAAAAAAATTTAATGATAAAATTGTGTATTTCGATCTATATTTTTAAAATCATATAATGTTTGTACTTTTGTGGCATAAAATTTGAATATTTTAAGTATTGTTATATTATGTTCTATCGTTATTATTGTTATTCTACGACTACTCACCATAATAAATTTTGTCTAAAATTTTTTTCCTTGTATCCGATTATTTAATCAAGAATAAAAGCTTTTATATATTTTATACATTATTAGCATATATATAGCAAGAATAAAAAAAAAAACCAAAAAGAAAAAAAAGTCAAGTTCATTTATTGCAATAATAAATTTAAATAAAAATTTTACTCATTTTAAACGAATTGAAATGAAAATTGTTGGCACAATAATAATATAATAATAATAATAATAATGATTTCAACAATAACAAAAAATTAAAAAAATTTATTATTTTTGTGCAAAAATAACACTTTGACTTTCGATGCTGCAAATTTACAAGAAATAATATAAGTAACAATAAAATATGATTTTTATGAATTTGCGCGATGCAATCTTTTTAATTTTTATTCATTTATGCATCTTTTGTAATTTTTTTTTCTTATTATTATTATTGCCTACCCTATAAATTTTTTTTATATATATATTATGTTAAGACTGGGAATAAAAGCTTTTGTGCCTTCTGTGTTTTAAAAAAAAGAAAATTAGAACACGTGCCATATATAAGACATAAGTTTTTTTTTTTTTTATAGATATAAGTTTCAATAAAGCCTTATTAAGATTTGAGAACAATATTACATTACATGTTATTTTATTTGATAAATTAATTATTTTGATTTCAAAAGCTTGTTTTTGAACAGGAGCAAACTTTTTTGTAGAAATAGTTTTTCTGTGTATTATATTAAATGAAATTTATGATTGCTGCTGCTGGAAATATTTGATATGTTTAAGAGGATCGAGGATGTTATAAATAACACATTATTTTCAGTTTTTTATCCAATTTTCTATCAAAAATTAGAAAACAAACTATACGATTTTATTACGCTTTTCTGTCTGATCGTTCGTCCCACATTAAAATACTTATAACTATTAAACTGCTCGGCCGAGCTCGACCATATCAATTGCAAAATATGCGGAATCTTATTCACGTTCATTCAATCTTAGAATGAAATTCGTAAATTTCGAGTTTAGGAACATTTATACAATTTTAAATTTATAGAAATTTCAGATTTTCTAATGAAAATGTGGGTAAATCTATATACATATATGTGAATTAAAGGAATGTTAATCTTTGATTGCGTCCAAAGATTCGGTTTGGAAACTGAAATTGATATATGAGTAGATTTTGAAGGAATGTTAACCTTTTTATCTAGAGACATAATATTAAATTAGTTACTAACAAAATTTTTATTTTTTGAATAACAATTTAAGATTTATTTCATAAAGTTTCTAATCAATAAAATTTTCTGTTTTTATTTTTAGCTAATTTATTGTGTAAATTGTTCAACTTCAGAGATAAAAATGCAGAACCTCATTGAAATATTCTGTGTGATTTTAGTAATTTTTTTGCATCCAGCAGTTTCTTCATATCCATGGTGTTCTTCAGAATGTGAATGTTCCATTATTAATGGTGTACGACCACACAACCACGCCAAATGTAGCAATGTAAATGGAATTTTAGAAAACAAACATCACCCATTACATTCATTAGATTTATCTAATACAAATTTAACAAAATTACCACATTTAGAGAAATTAAGAGACTTAATTATGTTAGATGTATCAAAAAATTTATTATCCGATATCGATCATTTGGGTAGAAGAATAAAAATTTTAAATTTGAGCCATAACAAAATTACATCCGCCAAATTAGAAAATATTCCAATACATGTTGAGCACTTAAATTTATCATATAATGATATAACATATCTTCCATTAGAACTAACTAAATTAAGTAAATTGAAATCAATTGAAGTTATAGGGAATACCATCAATTGTACATGTGAAACTCTTGAAGTACGAAATTGGATGCAAACGCAACATGTTTGGACTGATAATCACATAAAATGTACGTATCCTGTTAAAATTAAAGGAATGCCCTGGCTACAAGTTAAGCAATCTGATATTTGTGAAGAAAAAAAGGTTGATGGAGATGCCAATAATAGTCAAAATGATGATAACGAATTAATGTTGGGAGACCAGCCATTTGCAGATGAAGGATCTGCAGAAATAGATGCTGATGATGAATTGGCTACTGATTATTTACCTATTAAAGAAAATAAAATTAGTTCTGATGATTACGCAGAAGGATCTGGTTCGGATTTAGGTTTTAAAATGCAACGATTACAGTCCAATATTGAACAGACAACTGAAGCACACCATGAAGAAGATGATGGGCTTGACGGGTCTGGAAGCGGTGGGGGAATTAATTCAGAAGGTACAATTGAAATTTCTGCAGAAACAACATCAAATTCTCCAACACCTGATGAAACAACAGATGATATTGCGATAAGCCAGTCATCAGGTATTTCTGACATAACTTTTGATGCAGATGTAACAACAGATGATGATATCCATATTCCACAACCTGATGACGTTACTACTCCAGGCGGGGATGTTTTTGATGAAGATTTAGGCATTTTTGGCCGATCTAGCGATGTATCATCTGCTACAGAGGTCACCTCATTAGAAAACAAAGAAGAGACTGAAGGGAGCACCGAAGGAACACCAGAAATCACTGAGGAAATAATAGTTCCAATTAAGCAGTATGAATTAGCTTCTGAAGATATTGCTCCCAATGTGGAGAATGGAACTAAAAGTGATAATCTGCGAGAAGCCAAGTCTGGTGGCGACGATTCTTCGTTACATATTTTAATGGGAATTATTGGAATTATCATTGTAAGTTTAATAGTCTTTGTTATTTATAAACGAATTTCAAAACCAAGGCAAACTTATGATCCAGAGAATCCGCGTTCCACAGAAATGAAAAATATGGATAGAAAAGAACTAGGAAAACCTTTACAAGGTAATGGTCACAATGAAAACAAACCACTTATTACAGAAAATGATCATAATAATAAGCCATTAAATGGTAAAATTATTCCATATAATGAAATGGACAAAAAAACACAAGAGCCCTTATTGAATGATAATGTACCTGAATCAAATAATAATGTAGAAACTCCAGTTCCTGCTGTTCGACAAAGTTTAGCCAGTTCACCTAACACTACAAATGCGCAACCGGAACCGTCGCCGAGAGCATATACATCTCGATATGGTCCTTATCCACCACCAAAATCGCCTGTTAGACCACGTTCTCCCAGTTCAGACGAAGAAGGTTTTAAGCCTAACTCCCCATTACAACGACGTTATTCCCCGGTATATTCTCCAGATACAGGAAAAGTTAAAATTAAATTAACTGAAACACCTAAACCAAAAACTCCTATGCTTGTTACAAGAAGTATATCCAATGCTGGTGATATAATAACAATGCCTACAGAAATAGAGGATTCAAAATAATACTTAAATTAATGAAAATAAATATATTATAATATATAAATTTTAAAAGTGTAAATGTTGTTTGTTACAAATGAATGTAAATTTTCAAATTGAGTTATAACATAATTCGAAGAATATCTATAGCGCGTAAAAATTCAAATTGAATTTCATATGTTTTCAAACCTTTAAAAAACGAAAGTGGAAACATTTTTAATATTTTAAATAGAGATCAATAAAGAGTTTCCCTTCTTTTTAGTTTAAATGTTATTTTAATAAATTTAGGGAAATGTAAAAACATAATTGGTATCTAAGTTTTTCTGTCGGTAGAGCTTAATATTATCCAAATATAGAAGAACTTTTCACTTATATAATTAAATCATGGTATTTAAAGAAAATTTAAAAAAAAGTAAACACTTTTCCATTAAACAAATAAATCAATCTAAAAAATATTATCGTTAAATTCAAATATGTATATTTTGTTTCTATAGGAAATTGCTATTTTTTTAAACTCAATTAGATAGGTACGTTGTATATTTTAATGCTATTATTAAATAAATATGAGTTCTGGATGTGCATAAGTCTAAGTAATCTAGGTCGTCATAAAATAATAGTAATTATAAGTAAAGTTAAAGTAAAATAATAAAATTTTCTAAATCCTATTTCATTGTACCCTAAAAGTTTATTGATTTAGTCAAAAATTTGGGTAAAAATTCATTTAAAAAATAAACAGTTTTGATTTATTATAAATATTTGTATTGATTACAAAAAATAAAAACAAAAATGCATCGTTCATTTTGTGAGGCCTAAAAAACGACTATAATTTCGAAAAAAAAAAAAAATAAAATTTGATATCTTGTTTATCAATAAAAATTATATGCCAACATATTGCATAATTATACAGTAAAGTTTACAAATTAACTTATTTTGAAGCATTTTTCATTGAATTATTATAGATTAAAGTTAATGTTTAAAAAATGAAACGATATTCTAAAAATTAAAAAATAATAATAATATTAATATTCTATAATAAAACTATATGCATTGCATATACATATAATAGTATATTAAATATAACGTAACATTATATATTTTATAATTGTGATAGTCTTTTTTAATTTTAATGTATAACTAAATGTATATTTATAAATTGTAATATTATATATTTAAAAAAAAATAATAACTTATGAAAGAAAATAAATTTATTATTGTTATATTATATAGTTAGTGCCTTTAGGTGCTGGTTCGTCTTAGTCCAAATTACAAAAAATTCAAATATAAAATTCTGCAAACAAAAATAATTGAAAATTATATAATAAAGAAAAACAAATACCTGATTTGGATTTTGAGTAATATTTTTCATTTAATGAATTGAAAATTAATAACATAAGTTAAAAATAAATATTTTGCAATCAACACATTTGTTTTAAATTTAAAGACACTTAAACCTCTTCGTGTTTCCTTCATTTGAGATTTTTCATTAAATTATTTTTATTCATAACAAGTACCTACTTTTTAATCCAAGGGTACAAAATTTAATTTTTATTTACTTATCATATCATCCCTCAAATAAGGTTATACGATAGGAAAATAAAAGAATTTTTTTATAACTAAAAATATCCACTTTATGATGCAATATCAATGAACACCTTTTCCTTACATATCTTAACAAAATTATAAATGTTATTAGTTTTTATAGTTTGATGATTATCTAACTATGTAATTCACTACCATTATCTTTATCTTAATATAGTTTCTTCAAAATGTTATGAATTGTGCATGATAATTGTTCTAATGGAATATTTAAACATTAGCACCACTAAATTAAGTAAGTATATGTTACAAAAAAAAAATGTATAAAAATAATTACATAATTTCAACAATTTGATTTGCATTCATTTATCTTTTAATCACATTAAAATTCTTTAATCTAATAGTAAAAAAAAAATTAAATTTATTCAAGCCAATTTCAACGTTTTATAACTTAATAAGGAAAAATACAATTTTTTTTTTATTACATTTAACATTACATAAAAATATAAACCAAATAATTTTTATTCAATTTGCTGCCTTACATAAGAAAATACTGTAAAATAAAATATATATTACAATAAATAATTATTATCTTATATCTATATGTGTAAACATACAATGTTTAATTTAATATTGTTTATAATTTTCTCAATTTAAAAATTATGTGTTTTAATTGAAAAGATAAAAAAAATAATTTGTTAAATTTATCTTTATAATCTTTCTATGTAACAACATTGTTCTTATAGATAAAACAATTATTAGGTAATTAATTATATTAAATTTTTATTTTTTTTTAATTGTAAATTTAGTTTTAATTAAAACATATGAAATATTAATTCATGAAACTTATATTTTCTGATTTAAAATTTAAATAAATTAAAATAAAAACATAAATGTAAATAATTAAAAAAATAAGAATTTTTTATTTTAAATACATTTTAATAATTAAATTGACAATGGTTATAGATTATAAAGATTACTACTTATACTCAATATTATCTTTTTTGGTAAGTAAATATTATAATTTTTCAAGATTGAGTTTAAATTTATTGGAACTTTTATGTTTACATCAATTAAATGTTGTTTTTCAACTTATAATCATACTAAAATAAATTCAGTCAATCAAATTTTTAATTTTAAAATCTGTTAGTTTTTACAATTTCTAAATATTAATTCCAAATCTTCAAAGTTATCTCTTAATATGTTAAAAAAGATTTTTACAAATATAAATTGATACCACTTACCTTTTATTACACTTCATTCTAGAACTTCCACTTCGGTAAGAAATTATTGGAATTTTAATATTTTCATGTTGTTAGTACAAAATTTGTTCTGTTTCCTTAAATTTTATATATATTCATCATTGATACAACTTCTTGCGTTTTCGTTCTTTTATAAAGTTAAATTTAGACAAAAATATACATTTGTATCTTTTTATTGATTCGTCACAAAAATTTTCTACTTGTATGGCAATTGAATGCACATAATTTCAGACTAGTAGAATATTGAATTTTATATGAATGCGATAAATAATAGAAGTATCAAATATCAAAAATTATTGTTTTTTTTTTAACAATTGACAAAAATATAAAATTTAAGAAAATTCTAAAAATGATGCTCAAAAATACGAAACTTTATGAGTGCACTATTCAAGTTTCGACTACTATGAATGTATGCAAGAGATTTCATTGATCCTATACGAAATTATTTGATGAAACTATTAAAAGCGCTAAAGAAACCTAAAGATATATAAATTTTTTAGTATCTAACTTCAATTAACAGCATCAAAATAATTGCGGAACGTAGCAGCATAAAGATCTGGTCGCTAATTAAATTTGAATTTTTGTTTCGACAAATGCACCCCTTTCCGTTCTCTGGAATCCAAAGGTCTGGTCTTTTTTTGATGACACAATAAGAGATTCATCACTACAGTTTATTATTAAATATATCCACAAAGTGCTTTTCTTTGATAACAGCAAAATGTTGATATACAATTATTACAATAGATAGTGCTGTCGGAGAAAAAGTATCTTTAATTCCACATAATAATTTTATGGTGAATATGTTTTTTAAATGTTTTAAGACAAAAATAATACTCTGTGAGAAAAAAAAATTATCTGAGTGATTAAATGCTAAGTATAAAATATTTTTATTTTTCTCTTCTTACACAGCTGCATGGATATAATAATGAAAAATATAATATCTGTAGATAAGAGCAAAAACCACAAACTTACAATAATAATCGGTGTAGTAGTAGGTTTAGTGTATTCATAATTATTTATCTCAGAAAAAATATGACACAAGAATTTTTTAATAATTTGATGATAAGACTCATCGTTTTTGCTTCAAGCTACAGATAATACTTTAATAAATATATACCTTAATAATTAAATATAATATGTAATATAACGCACATATATTATAGATAATAATAAAACTAAATGAATAAAGATCTTAAATAGAAAAACATCTTAAAAATATTAGTAATCTGCAAATGTTAAATTAAATCAATATTATGATAAAAAATATAAGTTAAAAGATTTTAAATTTTTGTTCATTCAGCGCAAAATCATTCTTTTATGGTCAATTAGTTTTAAGGAGTCCATCATCAGCTTTTATTTTCTATTATTCCAACTTCCTAAAAATATCCATCAATAATTAAAAAAAAAATTTTTAGTTAAAATAAATATTTAAAAGAAAAATATTTAAAAAAATATTAAAAAGTAAATTAGAGTATTATTATCCAAAGGACAACTTTCTGAACTTATTAACGACGTTGCAGAAATTTTCGAGTATTACTTTTTGAAAGAAAATTTGGGAAGCAATTATTATTATGATTGTAATTAGCTTAATTACCTCAAATATTATAAAAACGTGTTAACATTACATTAAAATTTGCTTTCTTTCACATTTTTTAAAGCCAAATCATCTTCATCATTCAAATTTGATTCAAGATTGTCCACCGATGAACCCACTACCTCAAAGCATGATGATGATGATGATGAAGTTTTTAATTTATTATTATTATTATTTCTAAAATAATTACTAACAAAATCTATAGTTTCTGTAATATTTTCTTGGCTTGCACTACTTTTAACACTATTTTCATCTGATTCTTTTACACTTGACGTCGAAAGTTGCGATACTGACAGTCCTCTTGGTCTTCGCCTTGTGTATGGACTTACACGACTTTGCGCACAATTTGCTTCGTCGCTCTTGCCTGCGATTATTTCAAAACTATTTTTAACAGAGCTCCTATGGATTCCCATTTCATCATCTGACACACTAATAAATGATACCGAATCGGTTCCATGCATTTTCCATTTCTTTTGACTGTACGGACTCGTTCTCAAATTTTGTAAATTAGCTATTTGCTCAGCGCTTTGTAAATTTTGAGATTTCATTTTTGCAGAAGAATAATGAGATTCCTCAGTTGCGTATAATCGTGAACCGGACTGGGTTCTTCGAAATTTGTTTCGCCACGCAGACGCATAATCATCAGTACGCTCCTTATTACGGTTTAATAAACGTTCTTCACTTTGAACCGTTTTGAAATGATCTACAACTAACTCCTCATCTTGCAAATCAGCATTAGTTCTAGTTCGTCTCATATTATTGCTTCCTTTATTTGATCGTAAATCAGTCATTGATTTGGATGATCGGCGCATTTTGGGAAGTTTCAAGGCATCTTCGTAACAAGGTGGTCGATTTTGTCCTGAGTCTGGAGCATTTGGTCGACCTTCCGTTTGTAGAATTTGACTATTACGTCTTCTCCTAAAAAAATAATTTAAAGTGTTCTGTTATTGACTCATAATATAGTTTGATAGGATATAGAAAAAGGTTATGTCGGACTCTTTCTAAAATTTAAACTGAATGAATTAAACAAATTAAATATAACTTACAATTCCCTATATTCTTCGTTATTTGCTCGCCGCTCCCTCTCATTTCGAACTTGTTTATATCTTTTTATACCTGTTTTCGCTAATGAATATATACACATAAATAATGCTACTACAATAATGAACCCCATTACTACTGTCCATATAGTTTCAGCTTTTCCCATTCCAACATCGGGATGCCATACTGGAAAGCAAACACTTTCCCATGTTTGACCGTAGTGGTCTGAAGGACTGGCGCATCGTAAATTCCTTTTGTCCTTAACCTACGAGTTAAAAAATAATCTTTAAAAAAAATATAGATAAAATCGTAAAAAATTTACCTTTTGACCCTCTGCTAAATAATCATAAAATTTTATAAAATCATCACTCTTACAATCACACATCCATGGATTATCACCCAACCAAATATCCGTCAAATACAAATTATTACGAAAATAATTTTGCTTCAAAGTTGTTGTCAAACGATTTCCAAATAAATGTAATTTTGTTAATTCAGGGAAATATGCAAACGTACTATTAGTTATTGCCGAAATCCTGGAAATAAAACAAAAAAAATAAACTCTGCATTATAATAAATATTAAATTAGTTTTTCAATAATATTGCAAACCGTATAATTGATATTTGTTTTTAATAAACTATTTTTAATTACCTGCACATATTTAAATTAAGATCTTGCAATGTTGACGATCTCAAGCCGTTTGGTAAATTAGAAATAAAATTGTTTGACAAATCTAATATTGTCAGATTTGTTAAATCACTTATTGAATTTACATCTATTTTCAATATTTCACACCAACTCATATTTAATGTCATTAATGAATAAGAAATTAGTTTACTGAATCTAGCGAATGGATTGCGGCTTAAGTTTAATGTCATCAAATAATCATTATCTTTAAATGTTAGTGGATCTAATCTTGACAAATCGTTAAATGACAAATCAATTTTTTTTAGAAATACCAATGGGAGAAATGTTGTTGTCTCAATATAATTAATAGAATTTTTTGAAAAATCTAACGTTTCTAGAACTGGATTATTCTGTAGGTCTTTGACTTGCAATTTTTTCATCAAATTTCCCCGAAATAATAATGTTCTTAAACCAGATAATCCAGCTACATTTATTGAATCTAAATTACAATACGATAAATCTAAATATTTCAATGATGATGATTCCAAATTATTTTCTGATAAGATTAATCCCGGATTTTCAGATACATCTAAATATATTAAATTATCTAAATTATTTAGAAAATTTTTTGGTATGGTTGTTAAATCACACTGGCTTAATGTTAAATGTTTTAATGAATGTGATGACAGTGCCTCCAATGATCTGAATGAATTTCCTTTTAAAATCAATTTTTCTAAATTACTCATTCCATCGAGAATAAAATCACTCATAATTTTTGTTATCTTGCAATAACTTAAATCTAATAAAGTTAATGAATGACTTATTATTAAATAACTTTCATCAATATTAGAAAAACTGGAAATATTATTTCCTGCTAGCGATAAAAATTCTAAACTGCTAGCTCCTTTAAAAGCATCATTTGGGTTTAAATCTTTCCATGTTATAAATGAATTATTTTCCATTAACAGAGTTCGCAATGATTTGAAGCTTGCTAAGGCATTCTGCTCTAAATGACCGATTTCATTATTTGACAAATCAATATAATGTAATGATGAAAATTTTGAAAAGTGATATGGAAATTCAGTTAATTGATTATTGGAAAAATCAATTTTTTGAATTGGTAATTCATCTGGTATTTCTGGGTACTCTGATAAGCCAAGATTGGAGCAATCAACTTCTGATGAGCCGTAAGTGCATCTGCAATTTTCAACACATGGTGTGAATGCGCTATCACTTTTTTTGATCATTAATATCAATACGATTAAAACTTTGAATGTGAAATTATGTGAGTTTTCAGCACCCATATTTGAAGTGAATCTAAAAAATAAAAATATTATATTTATCATAAGATTATATTGGGGAAAAAGAATTTTAATATAAAATAATTGAATTTTGAATTTTTTCAACTAATTCAACATAACTCAAAATTAAGGAACATTTATTTTTAAACGTTGTTGTGCCCACTAAATCCGTTCCCAATCCAGAACTATCAACAGGGTAATGCTGTTAATTTTCTGAAAAGGCTCCGCTCCGTTCAGGCATAGAATTCCTGCAATACAAATTATCTTAATACAATCAAACGTCTCAAAGTCTTTTACCAGCATTAATTATTAAGCATTCGAAATGATAAATATTTTTTTGTTTTAATTATTTTTTTTAATTAAAAAAAATGGTAATATTAATAAATATATTGTTATTATAAGCTTTTATGGGATGCATTATCCGTAGAAAAATAATAACAATAATATTATCATAACTTTTATTTATTATTATTTGCGGAAATTTGATAAGATATACAACTACTTATGTATTCAGCATACAAGTTTCGTTTTCACCTTATTTTTTTATTTTTATTTTTGTTTTTTAGAAACTAAAGATTAAATTATCTTAATATAAACAAATATAAGCATTGGCATTTATAAAATGCATATTAAAACTCAATACTTGCCTTGATTTCATACGAATAATTTAAAATCTCTTTTACAATTTCAAATAATTTTTATTTGACATAAATTTATAGTGTTTATATATATATTAATATTAATATTTTATTAATTTTAATTATTTTTTTTTGTTTGTTTTAATTCTAAATTAGAAAAATAAAAAAAAATTATCTACATAAAGTCTTTATTTCATTCAATAAGTTTACTACAAAATATATAAATAGCTAACGAAAAAGAAATTAAACAATGTTTACATGAAATATACTATTATTTATCTAATCAATTTTTTCTTTAAATTTATTATCAAAAATATAAAATATTTGTGCCTTTTACTGAGTAAACTTAAACAACCCAATAACAGAATATGAAACTGTAAAAAATATTTTCGTAATCATTTTTTCAGAATAATAAATCCAAAAGAAATCTTATATTATATTTTATTTTATTTTTTTTAAATAAAGTGATCACTTCACTGATCGAACTTAATAAATAGACTTGACGTCAAAATTATTTATTAATTACTTTTATACATGTATGTCTGAAACAGTGTATCAAAAACAAGAATTAAAAAAATAAAAATATGACTGAATAAAATGGTTTAATAAATATAATGAAGTAACTGCATAGCATTTAGGTAGACGTAAAAGGCAGGATCTGTTTTCAGCACTTTGTCATTATTCCTTTTTTTTTCACTTAATATATTGCCTTTTAATATCTGTCTTTAATTAATACAAAAAAAAAACAGATTTTTTTAAGAAAAATTTATTTCCTGATGACTTTTGCTCTTTTTTTTAACACATTTGACATTTAAAAAATAATATAATACTATTTGTAATTTTGGTAGAAAATAACTCTATTTATGCTCAAGACGATGGATTAGTTGTAATTGAATTTTTCAAGCAGATAACAAAAGTTTCGATAATTCTAGAATAGAAAAAATTGAAAAAGATTAGTCATCACAACTTAATCGTTCTAACTTATTTTAAATTTATTTCTACGTACGTATTTTAAAAATTAATACATAAACTAAAATTTTTATTTTTTGTTTATAAGTTTCTTTTTATTATGTGTTTATGAATTTTATATTATCTGTTTTTAATTCAATTATGATTAAAATTATATTTTAATTAAAATAATTTTTAAAAATTATATTAAATATTATTTTTCAGAAATATATCTTTAAAATAAAATGATAACTTTTATTTTTAAAAAATGAGTAATTATAATCAGCCCCCGCCCTACAATGTTTTCTGTTTATGATTAAACGCAAATTATTTTTATTTATTTTAAGCTTTGTTTTTATCTCAAAATAATAACAAACATCTTAATATTGTAAATGTTATTTTATATTTTTTTCCACGAATTATTTTATTAATTTTAGTATTAACACATTAAATTTTAAATTATTACTAATTTTCCAAAATAAATTAATATAATTTTCAAACTTTTGGAAAATGTACAAAACAAAAAAGAAAAAAAATAGGTATTTTTAATCTATATTAAAGAAGATAAAAAAAATCCACTGATAAGATAATGTTCTTTCATATTATAGCTCAAGTGTAATTTGAGAATAAATTCAATTTAATAACCATTACCATAATTATTATTTTAATTGGAATTATAAAAAATATTTTTTTTAATAATGCAAAATATTAAACACATATTGAAAGGAAAATTTTACCCCAACCACATTTATTATTTGTACAGGAGATGAAAGGACGTTCTTCTTGAAAAATTATTATATTAATTATACTATGCTCTGATTTGGGTTTTGAAGTACTAGCTGAATCGATTGAAAAGATGTAATAAAAACTCAAAGTTTTGCAGCCTTTAATATCTATACTCGAAGTTATGTAAAATTTCGAGAATTATTTTGTATAAAAATTTAAACAATAAACTTAGTATATAATACATATTTTTAGCATACACTATGTTTATAATTCAGTTACATTTCGAAATAAAAAATAAGCTATCTGTGACTTTGATACACTTTGAAGTAAAATTAATTAAGTAATTTTGTGAACATAATTAAATTAAAAATGGAAAAATATTAATATGCATTCTTTAAGTAGGTAAAATTTTTAATAAATAAATTTTTTTATATTTTTACCTACTTACCAAAATTTATGTCTTTTATACTGAAATAGATAAGGATTACAACAAATGTGTACATAGTCAACTTCAAACTTTCTAAAATTATACTCTCCAAGCAGTCTTCATATTTTTACTTTTAACAAAAAACTAATAATAGGCACTTGTAATAAACTTAACGATTTGTACGAAATTTTCATAATGAAATGTTTTTCATTTATTAGATCAAGCATTTATATACAAATGTACTTGTACATAATATAAAGGTACTATATGGGCTACAGGTGTCACTTTAAACAAAAATCAAAGTAAATATTATTATTTGTAGTTTTTCATCAGAGTTTTATTTTTTCATATATACAACTAAATAAGTCAATGATTTTAATTAGAAAGATTAAAAGAGAAAATTTCTTTTCATTTTTTGTCTTTTTTTTTTATTTTGAATCTCTATATTTGCTTAGCTTTTCACTTAAAAAGAAACAAAAATATATTTTTATTCGCTATGTTCTTTTTTAAGCTTTTTGTTCAGTATGTAGTTAGGTTGCCCTTTTGATAAAAAATTTCTTGCAACTCATAATATTGAATAAACAAACATATATTTGACGACAAACAAAAGCAAATTCCGTTAATATTAAAAATAACATTTTTCCTTATTATTGTGATTTGAAGTAGGAAGTAGGAAGTTAACATTTTGCCTACACTAGATGTGTTTAGTAGACAATATTAAATTAAATGATGGAAATCGGACAAGTAGTTTAAAAGCTATAAGCATTTAAGAGCGCGGGAAATTGGCTAAAAACCAGGCTAGAACGAAACAACTTTCTTGTTTGTCTCTAGGATAGCTAGTATATAGATATATAAAAGTGGTTCAATTTTATATATAAAATATTTAAAATTGGAAATATTGGCCTTTTCGATTAATAAATTAGGTATCATTTTATTGTAGTTGTAAAAACCCTTAGTCTGCCTGCCCCACACAATTTTTATGGTCAAAACAATGTCTAACTTATTAAAGTATTTCCAGAAGCAATATCCACTTTCTAAAATCTTCTTTGGTTTGTTTAATGAACTTTAAATTGAGTTTATTAAATAAAACTTAAAATTTATTTTTTCACACAAATATACGTAATATTTATTAATTAATAGTATTACATTTAATTAAAATCAATCATAATTCATTCATCCATTTCTTTTAATGTATATATATAATACAGAAAAATAAAACATCAAAATATTTCATTGAGCAGTGATTATAAAGTAATTTCGATATCGTCTAATGAATTGGGTATTCATATAAAAATAAATACATATGTACATACATTATATTTATAATTTATTATTATTTCTAAAAATATTTATATGGGGTTGCAGATCCAATTACTTATATATGATTTTCCTTAATTATATCAATAATAATAAATAAAAACCATATATGTACACATATAAACGAATTCCTGCGTAAACACATGATCTTATAAACTCTGAATTTTCCCACAACATAATAATATAAATTTCTATTTATTTATTTTTTATTTTTGTATCTCTTAAATACCAGTAAATATTTAGATAATATCCTTTTTCTGCAGTATACATAAAAAAAAAAGTCAAAAATAAATAAAAACATTAAAACATTGCTTTTAAGTAAACATATATGTCGCAAAGCATGGAAGGATGATATATGTAAGATTCGTAACTAAAAAGAATAACTTTTAGGGTAAAATTTGAAATGTACACAGGCACATTTAAAAAGTATAATATTATGGACATATTTTATTAATGAACAGAATATTGTGTTAAATTGACGATTAATAATATATGGAAATATCATATTGTATTTATAGATCATGTACTTAAAATAGACAAGACGTAGAAAAATGATTACTATTTAAGTAAAATTTTAATTTCATGAGCATAGATTAGAATTCATAAGAAAACCTCAAAATTATTTAACTAAGTCAAGAATTTAAATTATTGGGTCAAATGAAGAATGATTCAAATATTTGCGCTCCCGAAACTGAAAATTACCCAAAATTTATAATTAATTTATAAATTTTCAAATAAAACTATAAATACGCATCTTCAAAGGATGCAGTCACTATATTTAATTCTTTTGTAATTTATATTTAAAAATGCTCATGCTATGTCCTATAACGTCATGCATATTTTTGCATCATATGTGGTGTCCCTCAATTTTCATTGGTAAACAATTTTATATTATTATGAAAGATGATGTTTTCTTATCATATATATATAGTCTCAGTAAAGATATATATAATTATATATTATTTTTATTTACTTTAATTAGATAAAAAATGTACCACCTTTCTCTTCAGTTTGGGTTCATTCTTATATAAACTTTAAATCCCTTTCATTTTATATAAATTGAGTTATATTCTTATAAACTAAACGTAACGACTGAAATAAGCAACAAAAAAAAAAGGACTTAACATGAGCTGTTTAATTATTATTTATAGCATCAGCGTAATTAAGAAGCATTTGGTGTATGTAAGAAAACAATTTTTTTTCTGTATGTGCTTTCTTTCATGGAAAAAGAAAAATATAAAAGTAAAGAAAATCCCAAAGAAAAAGAAAAAAAGAATTATAATATTTATTAAATGGAAAATTTATTGGAAATTAAAATGTATATAATATAATTTTAATAATAAGGAATTTGTCATTCAAACTTAAGGATAGAACCTTTTGTGATCAGACATAGAATTTTCATTTATATCACTTTAAATAAAGTTTAACTGTAGCTACTCTTAGTTGTGTAGTTGTATATCATTGAACAAAATATTATTATCCCAAAATCAGTTTTTATTTCTAATACCACAAATTTTGAAATAAAAATGATTTCTTTGTATATAAGTCTATTAGTCATATACTTAATTAATCAAAGATGAAAATTCTAATTGTTAATTAAATTCTAGTTACATTCTCAGTATTTAGTCAAGATACGTTCCTAAGAAAAGATATATTATAAACTTCGAATACAAATAAAAGATATATTATAAATTTCGAACACAAATAAATAGTTTTAAATTCCTAGTTAAGTTACAATATTGTGCCAAGTTTTTATAGATAAAACTTTATATTTTAGAAATTCATTATAAAAGAAAATTATTTCTTTCAATAGTTCTCATATAAGTATTTCTTGAAAATAATTTGAAAATATAAAACATAAAACGAAAATTAAATTTTAATTGGAATATAAAGCATATGCATAATTATGAAATCAAAAAAGCTTAGTGAGACCCGCTCATTTGCGGGTTTCGAACTTTAAAATTCCAATCCATGAATCTACCATTGGTTGATAGATTAAAATTATTCATGTGTATAAAATATAAAATATAAATGACAGATCATTTATTATAAATATATCTTCATATTGGTTTGGCATACATACAAAAGTCTTAAACTTATGTTGAATGAATAACTAAAGTCTTAAAAGGTTGTGAATGGTGAATTTGTATACATTTAAGAGAAAATTGTTTTACCTTCTTAATGGTAAACTCTTAATTCAATAAGCAAACAAAATTATTAATATTAGAATAAGTTAAAAAAGGCAGCCTTAAACGTTTTAAAAAATATTCACTAGTATTACAATATCCTAGCAGGATACTAAAAGAAAAAAAATTTAAAACTGACCCTGTACGTTTTTTTTTTATTGTAAAACAAACAAACATAAAGGTTTTGAAAAAAAAAAATATCATTTTCAATTCAATAATCAATTTTATCTCCCATTGCGTTTTTACAGTACTTTTAATAAATGAAAATTATATTAAAAGCAAAGGAAATTCTATGAAAACTTCATTATGAATTTACCTTTTTTTTTTTTTTTTCTCTTATAACAAGTCTATTTATTTTTTATCTTTCCGAAACCTCAAAGAAGAATTTCTTGCAAATCAAATCAAACGGAAAACATAAAAACCTTATGTTTTTCAAAAAAATAAACAAAATAAAAATAAAATAAATAAAATCATTTTCACCAATTTATTACGAGTTATTCCCCTACTTAAAATTTTTTACCTTCATATTCTAAGATACACTCGAAAAATTTTTAAGGAGGATTGGCAAATATTTATTTGAATCCCGTAATGGTGTTTCATAGTGATTATCACGAACATAAACAATTAACTTAAAATAAATTTTCGAGTTAGGTTAGTCTCCCACAAACATGTATATTTACATATATCTTCGAATTAAGACTTTACATAATTTAATTACCGAAAAATAACTAAAGTTAGCCCATAATATAGTTCGTAATCAATGTTACCTTTACCTTTGTTCTAAAATTTTGATTCGCATTAATTCATGAAAATATAGAAACGAAAAAATTTTAAACTCTTGGTCCTATGTATATAGAATTTATAATTTATTTAAGTGTTTTTTTTTTATTTCGTTCTTACTCTTTTTCAACTTCATAAATCGGAAACGTACAGAGAAGGCCGCAAAAAAAAAAAACCGAAAATAAAATTTGACGTTTTATCACTTATTTTTGCAATTTCTATTTATGTTTATCTAATAATTCTCTCATTTCATTACAAGACCACAAAAATTGATTGAATTTATTATTATTTATGAGCATATTTTAAAAAATGTTAAAGATCAAAATTATCTAAACATTAAAAAAAAAAAATCAAAAATATTTATGAACGGTTAAGGAAAAAAAAAATGAAATTTGATTTTTATGCAAATTGAACGTTATCTTTAAAAGTACTTAAGAAAAAAAAAACTAGATATAATGAAAATTATGTCGTGACGCGAACGCGAGAGTAATAATCAAAACCGCGAAATCTATTTTAAGTGACAGTTTAATATTTTTTTTTTCATTTGAAAAATAATGAAAGTGTACTTTGAATAGATTGACATAAATAGATTGAATTTAAAAGAACTGGGGAGACAAAATCTTTCTTTCTTTTTTTATTCTATCATTTTCAAACTTTTAATAAAATTATTATAATTATTAATTTGTGTTTAACTTAGATGCTCCACCTTTTTGTTTCTTTAGGAAGAAGTCAATTTATGATTTCATATCATATTTAAGAATTACAAATTTATTACTCCAGAACTTATTAAATATATTGCTACTTTGGTTTGAGTGTTAGAACCTGTATTACCATCCGATTTTTACCAATACCGTAAGAGAATATTTTGAATTTAACTCGATTTTGAATATTATTGGCATAATTCCATTTAGATAATTTAAAACTGTTACTTGCTTTTTTTAGATAGATTTTGTAAGTCCTGAAAGCCTGAAAACATTCATTTGAATACACAGGAAACTTATGAAGACTATTGCTTCCTTACTATTTGAAAATAGTTTTACTTAAAATTACTTGAATCGGTCTCGTCCTGAGACTAATCAGCATGATTAACTTGATATTTTTTATTACGAACGAATTATGCAGTTTAAGTTTTATATATTTCAATGCTGTGAGATTAATTCATTATTTTATGAGGAGTTTAATGACGAAATTATCAAAATCTTCAACGAAATAACCGCAAACAAATAGTTTCCCTTATTATATAATTTATGAAAATTTTGAATTATATAGAACCTATGTAATTTAATTTCAATGCATTATAATAATTTTTTGTTATTTTTTATTTCACTAGAGATATGTAAAAAAAATAATAAAATTAGTACAATCAAAATTGCAACAAAAAAAAAAAACATTTCTAATGAAAAAAAAAATAAATAAAATAAAATATAAAAACAAAAATAAATATAAATATGTATATAGAAACAAAATAATGACAGGGATACAAAAATCACAACAACCCCATTAAGGGTGGATAAAAACCAATTTTTTTTTTCTTATTATTATTATAAATTTAATTTTTTTTTGTGTATATTTCTTATGAGAAAATCAAGTGTAATAAAAGAAAAATCTTGGTGGTGAAGGCAAAAAAATAAAATAAAAAAAAAAAAATTGTGCGGAAAAATGCTATTTAGATTTCTTGTTTATTTTTCTGTTTTGAGGTTTTACTTTTTTTTTCTGCTTTTTTTTTTTAAATAGAAATTGGGGTGTTTAAAAAAATGCCAATTGAATTCTTATCTTAATTTTTTTTTTCTCTTCAATTTTATTGTTTTGTTATTAACCAAGGGTGTAAATGTCCTTATTCTACTTTTTTTTTTTTTAATTTTTTTTTTTTATCTTGTTGTTAAAAAAGAATATCGAATAAAGGAATTAAGAAACAATCATGTAATATAATTTAAATGAAAATGTTTACAATTTAAAGAAAAACAAAAATTTTTGAAGGCAAAAAAAAATTTGTTTTTTTCAAATGAGTTTTGAGTAGGTATATGAGGAAAATCTGTCATTGAGATTTAATGAAACCTCTTTCATAGAAGAAATTAAATTTACACGCTCGAAAAATCTTTGAGCTTTTAAAAAATCCTAAATTTTATAATTTTTTTTTTATTAATTTTCCACAGTCGATAGAAGAGTATATTTATTCAGAAAATAAAAGCTAATCTGACATGTCGCTAAAGGCACAACTATGACTATTAACATTAATTTTATTTTTTTTATTGTTGCCATCAGATTTATTTTCGATTTTTTTATTTTCTTTCTGTTTTGGTAGTAAAGTCTGAATTTTCTATTAAAAATCAAAATAAAAGTGAAATTTATTTTTTCTTTATATGGTTCGATGACACTTGATTTTCCGCTTTTCTTAAATCAGACAGGATCTTTATTTATTTTCTATATACACAAACATATTGTTATTATACTCATATGCTTACAAGAAACAACAACAAAATACATAAAGATTTAATTTTGTTCTACTGATGAAAAAAAAAAAAAAAAAAATTTTTTTTTTCATCTTCCTTTGCCGACATAATGAATGAAAAATGAAAATGTTGAAAGTTTGGAAATTATTTATTTTCCAAAAAAGAATTTACCTTTTTTTTTTTTTTTTGTCTATTTATATATTATTATCTCTTGTCTGAAACATGTATTTTAAAATTAATAAACAAAAAAAAATTACATTACTTTCAAAAAAAAAGAAACTATATTTTAATAGTTAGATGTTAAGTAGAAATTGCCAGTTTTCTTGTAATCGTTTGATTTTTGACAGATTTTTGAGATAATTATTAGGGTGATCTCATTATGAAATATTTATTCCTAGCTTAAAAGTTTCTTACTTCATAATTTCATAGAAAAAAATGTCCCAAAAATTCGGTGTGAATGTTCTAAAGTATAGGCACTATTTTCATAGTTCATTCCATTTTTCATAGCCACAAAATACAGCGAAGCGGTGGTACGTTGCAAGACCCCAAATTTCTACTAGATTAATGTTATATATGTATATTTATATCAAATCTTTCCAAGAATTTATCTTTTTTTTTTTTTGTCAAAAAAATGTATAAAAACATTTTACACTGAACTGTCGTCAACATTTAAAATATAAAATAGAAATTTAAGTGAAATAACATTTCATTCTAGATTAATATCCACTAAATTCACATCATTAGATATTTCACCACATATTATTATTATTTTACATATTATTTTAAAACATAAATAAATAGAAAAAAAGGATAAAAATATATAGCTAATATAAGAAATTTTTCCTTTCGTATAAAATTTTTGTCAACATCAAATGCGTCATTCTGTCTTCCCATTTTAAGGATCAGAAATTTTCAGTTCTTTAGTGAATTATAAAATTTTCTATAATACTTTTCAAAGTTTATTTTTTTTTAATATTTTAAAAGAAAAATTGTTACAATATTATCATTTTATTTTATATGTACGCATACAAGTATATATATATATTTTTATCATGGGTAAATAAAATACTTTTATAACAAAGAATAAAAAATAGATAGTTGTCATCATATATTCTTCATTAAATCAACCAGAAACGAAACATATTTATTTTGACTTTATTCTGCATTTTATAATTTCAATTTTTTTTTTATTTAATTTATTTTTTATTTTTTCGTATATAAATAGATAGTTATGAACAAGAAATAAGGAATTAAAAAAGGCTTATACAGAGTGCTAGGAGTTGCCATAATTTGAAGACTTTTAAGTAAATAAAATTATTGAAAGCTTTAAATGAATATAGAACTTAATTTTAGTTAATATGTCTCAACTATTTATATATTCGCATTATGCTGAATTATAATAATTTTCTACTCATATCACGACTTCATTGTATAAAAATATCATCAAATTTGTGAATAAAGAAAATTAAAAAAGAATTACTAAATCTCTTGAAAGTGCTATAGTTTTATATTTTGAAATAATAGTTTTAACTTGAGAAATCCCAGAACATTCGAAGATCACATTTTACAAATGATGAATATACATGGAATTGGCAGTCCTGTATTTCATATTTTCACATAACATTGATTGGTCTTTAAAATTTTATCCCATAGTTAGTAAAAATTTTCAATTATAAATTCTAAAACATTATCCTTTAATTGATTTTTTAATGTCTTAAAGTATATATATAAAAGAAAAAAATTTTTGTTTTTAGCTTTTTAATATTATTTTCATTTCATTAACATTTAAATTAAACAAAATTTATTTTTATCCTGATTATTGGCTTTTCTTTCGTAGTATAATTTTATTTCTTTATTAATGAAAATATCTCTCTTCTATTTATTATAAATACAAATTATCCAAAAAAAAACTAAAAAAATTTTGTTCAAGATTTGGCGCTAAAAGAAAACAAATTTATATAAATATTTTATTTTAAATTTTTCACTGTGAGTATAATTTGTTCAATAATAAACCAAAAAAATAAAAGGACAAGATTAAATTAAATTTTTTTTTTATATATTTTAAATGGATTTCCAATCTAAAATTGTTATTACACGATTTTAATTTATGTTAAAAAATTAATGGATTTTTTCTGTCTTAGTTATTTCAGAGCATTAGCTATTAATTATATGTAAATCTCAGATTTAGTTGAAAAAAATTAAGAAAAAAAAAGATATATTTTGAATTCATACCTATCTATCGTAGGTTTAGTTATATCATAAACCGAAAATCCTTTTTAAAGATTTGATATACGCCAGTTGCATTGAAAATAATTATTTTTTGAATTTTGTTTTTAAAAAAAAATTTTTTGGACCATTATTAATTCGTTTTTATATCAAATTATCGTTCATCTGTTTGTATTCTTAAATTAAAATACTGATTGTCATCATTGTACTATATATATTCGTAACATAATGGGTTTGTGAACCGCAGGTTAAAAAATAATAACGTCTTAGAGACCTAATAAGTAATAAGAAACTATATATTCGATGGAGATTCATAAATATAAATAAGACAATATAAGGATTAAATATGACAAAAAGACGTTATGGGAAACAGCTGATGATGGTTTATTGTATATTAACTAAATGTTTAAATGTGATAGCGATATACAAATATGAACCGAGTTGATAAAATTTCCGTCTATAATAATCTGCAAAAATCAATATTTATTATTATAAATTTTAAGATAAAACTTCAAATTTAATGACTTACCCCATTTAAAAAATTAACCTGTAGAACTTTTTCTACGATTTTTATTTATTTTTTTTGCATTGATAGAAACGACAAATCTTTGTTTCTCCTTAATAAAAAGGAATTTTAAAGATTTATTAAGTTATCTTATTGTATCCAAATTTAAATGTGTAAAGAAAAATTATTAAGACTTCATTTGAATTTTTTTTAATATTTATTTGAAATAAATGCCATTTTCATTTAACTAAAACATTGTAATTAGATAAATAGTAATTATTAGATGAATTATTGTTAGGTGAACTATTATATTTAAATTTCCAGCTTGCAAAAAAAATTTAGCCACACTGTCTCGACGAATTTCTCAATTTATACTTTTCATATAATATTTAAAATAATACTTGAATGTAGTATTTAATGTATGTATTGCAATCACTATGTTAGTGATTTTCTCAAAACTTAGATCTAATAAAATAATGAAAATTATTTGAAAAAATTGATATCTATTTTTTTCAATATACCTTTTCTTTTAAATAAACCATTAGTTTTTCTTTAAAACAGGGATATTGCACTTGTATTAAGTAATCTTTAATATAAGAAAAGTAAAGAAAATCTTTCTTTAAAATAAGTAAAAAAGTTTGTGTAAAGGGTATACCGCATAATAATTTTTATTCATTCAAGTTTTTTATTTCATTCATAAGTTTTTTTTTTTTTTACAAGATATAAATTTTACCTAAAGGGTGTAAAAGTAACAGTGGCATCAAGATAGATTATGAGATTTTTTTTTTTTTTTAGAAATTTCTACTTTTTCGCATTTTTTTTCTCATTATAATTTTTTTTTTTTTTTGGAAAATCTAATGCTTTTGGTAAAAAAGATATGAAAATGAATTTTACTTTATAATTTAGTTATATTCATATATAAAGATAGAAAGTTAATATATCATAATTCATAATAAAAATAATATGAAAAAATAATGTAAAGTAAGATATCTTGAAGATATAGTAGGTAAAATATATACATAGCTCTATTAATTTAAAAATTTTATAAAATTTAGTTCAACTTAATACGAATTGATTTATGGCATTTTCAAAAATAATAATAATAATATTATACTCTTTTCTTTTTATTTAGATATATAAAAATTTTTTTTTTTTTTTTATTTTGAAGTGAAAATTTTTTTTAAACGAGGAAAATAAATAAAATGGTTTTTCTGTTCTTTCTTAACTTTCAAAAATATTAAGCATAGGTGGGGTTGAGATTAAATTTAACTTATAAAAGTGACAGTGGAAAATTAGTGAGATGTTCGAGAAATTCTCCCATTCCCATATAATAACTTTTAGTTTGCTCGTCCTTAGAATTTAGGTTTAAATCATCTTAATTTCATAAAAAAAAACAAGTTTAGTCTCCTTTAATTAAGCTTAAACTAAACAATTAACGAGGGCCTGATATTCAGTAAAATTATATATGATTGTAAAGGTGTTAAAAAAGTATATTCGGCATATATTTTCTGTATATTTATTTTTCGAATTTTATGGCAGATTTGGTCTAAAATAGAAGATGTTTTCGCAATAATATCAAAATAAAAGACTTATCAATATTAAACAAATTTAATCTCGTAAAAAATAAATTAGAAAATTTTTTTAATACTCACATATTAAATTTTAAAATTTATAACTCTTTGTTTTTTTTTTCTCTCACTTCTGGTAATTTTCTAAATATACTCATAAATTTTAACATTAATTCTTTTAAGATGACATTTTATTATAATTTCTCCTTATTAGATATATTTTCATTTTAAGACAAAAAATAAAAAGAAATTAAAGGAAAAACAAAATTTATTACAACTTAAGAAAGTAAAAAAAAATAAAAAAGAAAACTATACAAAAGTGCGATAGAAAAAATAAAGTCCACCAAGGTCTTAAAGGTATTTAAGATTGTTTTTCATGTTTTTCAAGATATCACTATATATTAATAATAATAATAACATTTTCATAAATCTTTATATAATTATTATATATATATTTGTATTATATTGTAATTGTATAATGCTAAATGTATATATACATTACATTATTATTACATAATTCACTTAAAATATCCTTATCGAATTCTTAATTTTTATACTTTTTAGCTGATGGTATAAAAGCTTTCAGGAATTACCCTCAAAAATAAAAATATATAATATTTTAGTCAGCTTTTTTTTTTTTGTTGATAGACAAATTCATCTACAAATAAAATTACATAGAATGATAATTTTTATTAATGAATCTTAATTCTAATATAAAATATATATAATTTTAATACCATTTAATAGTTCAAGATATTTCGAAAAGAGATGTTCGATAAAAATAAAAATTTTGATCCTTTTTTAATTTTTGAATTATTATGATTGCTTATATAACTATAAGTATAAAAGTATGTACAACACACAGTACATATATAATATATAGTTAAAAGAAAAACTTGATTCACGATCATTTTGATGTAAAAATAAATCTTTGAGCTATTTGCTCTCTAATCTTGCACCTCAGTTATATACTATTTATTAATTACATATACTCTTTTCGAGTTAGATAGTTTAAACTTATGAAGTTATGAAGTTATATTATGAAGTTATGAAGTTATATTATGAAATTATATTATGTATATATATATCATTGAATATATTTTTTTACAATTGGTACATTTATTAAAATAGTAATGTTAAGTTAAAAATATACTACAGATCAATTAAATTAATTTTTTTTGGGTAATTGGACAGGCTGATTTTAAATAAAGCTATTCTTATTCTAATAGGATTTATCAAGGGATGTTGAACATTTAAATAAAATACAATATATAATTTAAAAATGTACATAATTTTTCCTTTACACAAATATATATATTTTTTTTTAATACAATCATTTATTTTTTGTGATAAGGAAAAAATTGTAAAACTTTTTCTTCCTCGATTCAAAAAAAAATTTGTTACAATATATATTGAGCGTTAAATTTTTTTTTTTTTTTTTATAATATGTACGACCCTACATATTTTATTTGAGTTATTAAAAAAAAAAAACAAAAAAAAAAACAAAATCATACTTTATCTATTCCAAAGATAAATAAAAAATTGTAATAACTTTAAGAAAAATATTATTATTACATTACATTTGTTAAAATTTTGCATATTATTTCCATTAAAAGGATGCCATGTATCTTATTTTCCTAAAAAAAAAACAAAAAAAAAAGGAAAAATATCTCGTAAGAAAAATGTAAAGTTTTTTTTTTATTTTTCAGGAAAATACCTAATATCTTCACATTCTAGGAGCACACATTAAATAGCCCATTGCGCGAAACTCATATGTTCATAAATTAATGTTTGTGGTCTTTTGAAGGTGTGAGAATGAGAAAAAAATTTTTCTTTGTATAGAAATCAGCAACATGAATTTATGTATACAAAATTATCTCCAATTTTTAAAACGAAATTTATTTATCTGAAAAGATTACTAATTATTAATGCTGAGTTAATCTTTGTTAAAGGAGTTAGAAATATATTAAATCTCTTATATTAGAAATATATTAATTTTAAAATTTATAATTTTAAGGATATAAATTTAATATATAAACTAAAATTCATTTCTCTAAATCTAAATGCTGGCATAAAAAAAAAATATTGTCTGTATTTTTCTTTCAATTTGAACTCAACATAAGGTACTTTTGTTTTGTTGGTCAGTTGCAAATAGTGTAATTTAACTAAGCAAAGAGTTCATTCAAAAAACAAGCTGAACTTAAAAAAGAATTACATTTTCCATCCCTTTTAGCAGATATCTTATAGAATTTTTCTTATAAAGTACCATTTTTTTAACATTTGAATTATGTACCACAATAAATGATAATAAAAATCCATATACGAAAATTTTTACAACGTTAGAGTAAAAGAAATAATATTAAAAAAGTTAAAAATAAAAAAAGGAATAACAAAATCAAAACTCATAACTGATAAGAAATAATTTAAAGAAAGGAATAAATAATGCCACTGACTCCACGTACATTTAGGTATGTTCACCCAATGAGTATAATATTTTCTTTCCAAAACTTAATATACATTAAGTATAATGTTTTCTTCCAAAGAAAAAATGTCTATGGAATCGATATGTAAAAAAAAATTATAGCGATCATTAACTGCTTCAAATTTGATTGTAAAGTGAACGTTGGGAAAACTAAACGTAGTGTAGATATTGCAAATATGTTCTGAAGCTCTAGAGCTCTAAACCCAATCAAAGCGAACAATATTGAATTACTATCAGAATCACGTTTATATGTGTCCAGAACACTATTAAACAAATTTTGGTAACCCACATAATTCATTTTCGGTTACAGCTGCTGTGTAATTGAGAACAAAAAGAGAGTTTGGTGAACTTAAATTTGAAAAATACAATTATCAATAGTACCTACGCTTGTGGAGGTCTAATGTCTTAGGGAGATATTATTGAATGTCGCGCCATAGTCATTTGGTTGCGATAGTGAGACAAAATTAGGTTCATTTTGCGGAATTTTTAATTCGAGAGTCATTAATTATCAAACTATCAATTTTTAATACTTAAAATTAAATCTCGATAAAATATTTCAAATAAAAATATTTCATTATAAATTTGGCAAAAATACCGATTATATTTTTATGTACCTCCTTAACAATAAATATTAAAAGATCACAATAATTAAATCTAAAAACTATATAGTTCTAAAAGTATACATTCTTTACTTTACCTTTACCAAGTGTCTAAGTAAAAGTATGTGATTAATTGGCCAGTATTAAATGTCAATGCAGTAAAGTATCTGGAAAAGTTATCCTGTCTTAACTATTACTATGCTCTAAATAAGATTATTAAATTAAAACATTTCTTTTAACCATGCTTAGTGGTGGATGAATTTATTCTGTCATTTATGGATCCAAACTTTATTTATTTATTTAGATAA
Source organism: Hybos culiciformis (assembly GCA_964007475.1). Classification (NCBI taxonomy): domain Eukaryota; kingdom Metazoa; phylum Arthropoda; class Insecta; order Diptera; family Hybotidae; genus Hybos; species Hybos culiciformis. The sequence continues at coordinate 91,917,077 of OZ023274.1, read as the reverse complement.
TCGTACGATCAACAAATATAAATAAAAAAAAAGGTTTTTGTTTTAACATTTGGCTTTATTACTTGCCTCAGACCTTGAATGCATTATAAGATTAGGTATCATGGGATCAAAAATTTGTTCTTATTAATAAATAATAATAATTTTTTTTTTATCAGGAATGTTAGGAAAAATAAATTTGCATCATAATTCCAAATAAATAAAGATTTAATTTAAAAAAATTATAAAATGTTATTTTTTCTTTGATATGTACACAAATCCGCAATAAGTTATGTTATAAAACATTTTTTCTACCTTTTTACATGTAATATGATAAAAATATCCATGATTCCTTCACCAGCCTTCTTATAAATCTTCGGCAAAAAATATTTAACTGGTAATAAATACCCGCTAAGGTTCCTTAATAATAAATAGATAAACTCCTTGCTGTGCAAAAAAAAAAAATTACAAAATTGTAAAACCATCATATTAAAGTAATATATCCTTATTTATCTTTTGCTTTCCATGTAACATGTCTGAATGGAAGTGAAATCACTGGTTCATAAAATAGTATAAAATTATGAAAATTTGTTGTTTTTATTTTACTTGCTTAATTTTAGATTTGTCAAGTCTATGGACAAAGAAAAAAACCATTAATTGCATAATACAGCGCTTTAATTGAAAGGTGAAGTCAAAAGTTCCAATTTAAATAATTTTAAAGACCTTACGTGATTCAAATTTAAGTTTTAATCTTCTTTGAAGGATATTAGGTTTGGAATTAAATTGGATTAATATAAAACAACACAACACTTAATTCAAGTGGACAAATTAAGAGATTTAACACAAATTCCAGTCCGCGTTGGGAATCGAGCCCACAACCGACGGTTCGAATAAGGGCAATACCACTACTCCATGATGGTTAGAAAATTTAACAATATTTTATTATTTTCAAAAAATAAAAAATATCTTTCAAACCTAAAAGTTTACTTGATCAGGATGTTCAAAATTAACCTGAAAAAAAAAAAATCCTTTTCTTCAAAAAGAAATAAGGCGATGATTTTACATTTAGCAGGATATGCTGAAATTTGGAATTATATATGTGCTATACTTTTTGTAATATTCAAACTTTTCTTTATCTCTCTTGATTTATTTGTTATGCTGACGAATGATTTGGAAAATTCATAATAATAATTTATTTGGTTAATTTTATTTTTTTTATAACTTAGATTTGATAAATAAAAATAAGGAAAATTTGTTTACAAAATCAGCAACAAGTTGTATATATATTATTATGATTTTTTTCATTGTATGAAATATTTAATTTTGTATCTTTGAATGAACTTATCATAATTTTCTCATAATTTATCATCAACTAATTAAATGGAGGTTTTTTATAAATTTAAAATCAGCTTCTCAAAAGCGGAGAAACCAAAGTTGACTAAATATTTTTAGTTTAAATCTGCTTCCAATAACAACCCAAACATAAAATCAATTTTATACCTATTGAAAAGAAATAAAATTTGGACATAAATATTAACTTCATTGCTAAAATATCAATCAGGTTCTGCTAAAAGCTTTTAAATAATTTATTTAGCTCGAAAAGTTTAAGAATTTTAAAATTTTGCAATTCATTATTAATAGTAGAAACGAATAGATCAGAACTACTCTATGTAGCACTTATTTATTTATTTTTATACTAACTTCATTTGGGCATTACTAAATTAAACATTTATAGTCTAAGTAACTCAAGTCTTAGATCTTTTGCTGCCTCTCCTGTTAGCTCAGGTTTTTGATTATAGTTGAAAAATGCTTCAGTTAATTACAAAGAATATTCACATATTATTACATATTATTGCAGACATTTACAAACTAAAAAAAAATTATGAGTTTGAAAAAATACGTGAAGCGGTTCAACAAAAATTTCAAATCATTTTAAAAATTTGAACATTTCTAGAAGATACTTCCAAGAACTTTTTGCAGCACAGGTTTAATATAACCACGACCTCATATTTTGAATTCGATTCATCAAAGATAATGTTTACTTCTGCGAGTTGAATGTAAATATTAAAGAAACCTAAAAGAAAATAATTTGTTAAATAATTTTAATTAAAAAAAAATTTCAATTTTTCTTTTCTAAATTCACAATGAATAATTTATTTAATTATTTTTATCATCATTATTTTTAATTATTTAATACATAATGGTTTAATTTAAATTTAATTTAAATTTTTTACATACTTAAATCTAAAATTTGACAATTTAAAAAGAAAAATTTTTGTAGTATACGAAGTTAATCTAAATATTGATATTTCGTCTATGTATTTCATTTAATTAATTATGTTATTAATGAAAAGAATTTCATTGATATTCAATATCAAAATAAAAATAAAAATTTTGAAATGTTCGTGTCTTAAATCTTTTGATTTAAATTATTTTTTAAAATTGATTTTAATAATACTTAAATGTAATTTTAATTTTTAATTTTTTTGTTTTATTTTAAGGACGATTTTAAAAATTTTGATTAAACATTTTATTGAAAGGAATTATATAATTTGATAATTTAATTTAATATTTCATGATAGTTTTTTTTTTATTTCTCAAATTTTTCAATAATGTTTATATAAATAAATTTTATTGCTTTTTAATTATTCCAAAATTTATAGTTATAGTTATACATAACATATGATAATAATTATGATAGTTTTTTTTATATAATATTTTAATTATTATAAGTAATAATTGAAAAAAAAAAATACTACTTATAAAATCTTTGGTATTAACTGTAAAAAAAAATTAACTATAAAATACTGTGTGTGGGTCTCCTGGAAATCACATAACATTTTTACGAAAAAGTTCTAACATTTTTTTTAATAAGTTTCATTGCATATATTTTTGTTCTTTGAATTATTATGAATTTATAATTATATGTATATCAGTTAGTCATGCAATAATTGTGCAAGTCTAAATAATACTGAAAATCACAAGATTGCCTGATAAATTATAAAACAATTCAATTTCAAAAATAGTGATCAGAGTCTAAACACTATTATAAAAAAAAAAATTATATTGAAAATTCTAAGAGAGCATAACTTTAAAATTGAATTTCATTATTCTAATAGGTAAATAAAATAACGTATTTCTATGTAACGTAATTTCCATTGGATATTCTAAAATACAAGTGCTTGGTTTGCGATGTGAATGAAAAACACTAAAAAAAATATTGCAAAAGTGAGTTTATATATATTTTTTTTGTATAATGGAAGTAAAATTCTGTGCAAGGAAGTGCAAATTTAAAAAAATATTTTTTTTTTTGTAAATTTGATTTCACTAAATCGCTGGTATAAGAGGTTCTCTTTCTAATAATCTTCGTCTGATTAATTAGAGAATCAATAATTTTCAGTCTCGATCTTCATATTTATGGACGAATCCTGGTAACCCTGAAAGTTGTGGACATTGCTGTGGCGTATCATATAGTGACATTTTCAATCGTTTACATTTGGCACGTCGATTCTTAAACCAAAATTGAACATTTTTTGATTCCAAACGGGGAAATTTTTGCCTGTAATTAAAAACAAAAATAACTGAAATTAATTAAAGGTATTATGATACGAGAAATATGTGATCCAAGGGCAGAGCTTATGTACGTAGAAGCCTGAGATGAGAATTTTCAAAATGCAAGGTCAAAGTAACAAAATTGTTCTTTACTTTACTTTTCACGGTTGGTAAAAAATAAATAAAAGAAAGGAAGAAAATAAATAGATATAAAAAGTCAGGATCTATAGTTTGTAATTACCTGAAAAATTCTGTTTAACTTACCTATATGGCATTCTGTTCAAATCTTCAGTATATTTTAAAATTTGATTGTGTGACGGGTGTGTATTTAATGCAAACCATTGTTCCAATTTTGGCACTTCAGTTACGGGATCAATAAAAGTTCGATTTCTTTTACGTCTTTCATCATTTGATAAAGTGCTTAAATTTAAACTGCCGCCAGAAGTATTGGCATTTGAACTGGGGCCAATTCCACTTAAATTTGCTAATGCAGTGGCACTATGTGGACCAAGGCCAACAGGTGGCAAGCCATGATGTGGATGATGAATTCCGCCACTTGCTGCAGCTGCTGCCATTCCATAGTGGCTCATGTACATAATTGAGTGAGAAAACATTGAATTAGGTACCATGGGAAATGAAATATCACGGCGAGGTGAAGGAGACCTATAATCATCATCTATGTCGTCATCATCTACATCATCCATGTCTAAATCTTCGTCGGATTTCGTCGGAGTCAGAGATTGGATCTGTTGTTCTTTTACCGGGGATTCTGGTAATGGTTTTTCCAAATTGTCTTCGTTACGATCGTCTGCACATCTTTTATTTGAATTATCACTACTTCCGTTGTTATTTTCTTTAGCAGATCTTTCAGAATTTGTCACATTGGGAATTTGTGAATCTACTTGATTAATACTTATACGACCGTTCGTTATTAAATCATTGTTATTCCTTTCTGTGAAGTCACCATTCATTTGAATTGATTCTTCTTTAATTGATATTGAATCCGAGGACGAACGATGACGTTCATGCATAGTTAATGATAATGGTAGTTGCGGTGGGGAATTTGGACGGCTTACAGAGTTATCGTCATCCAAATCATCATCAGAATGTTGCGAAATTTGATCAATATCATCTGTTGACGGTGGGCTTTTCATATAATCTGGATGTGATAGTAAACTGCTCCCACTTTGTAAACTATTGCTCATTCCGGGTACAGAATGTAAATAACCATTTCCTAAAATTCCCTGACCTCGAACTTCTGCCCGCTTCTGAGCAGCTCTGGCATTCTTAAACCAATAAACAACATTATTGACATCTAATGGTTTTCTTCCACGTCGAGATTCCAGACTGTTTAATTGAATAACATAGGATTGTATTTGTTGCCGTGATGGGTGTGGATTTTCTTGAAACCATCTTTGTAACTTGGGTAATTCCATTTCGGGATCAAAGCTGGTACGCATTCTGGTCTTCTGACTTGCTGGATATTGTGAGTGCATAGAATGAAGAGCCGGATGAACCATCATGCTTGGATGGTGTGGATGATGATGATGACTTTCGGATGCCGCTGCTAGCAAGCTTTCTCTACTACCACCATGTAAGCCGCTGTGATTACTTGCTACAGCAGCTGCGGCAGCAGCAGCAGCTGCTACATGACCTGGTGTTGGAAAGTCCATATCGTTCGTTGGCGTTGGACCCGGATTTATGAAAGGTAAAATTTTTGGAGCTGCTTGCGGTATAGGCGATTGTGGTGATAACTGATTACTCCACCATTGATCAAATTTCCTTTTTACGTCATCAGCGATTTCACCATTATACGGAAACGCATTTTGATATGAACTTCGACATATTTGTGAAAGCATAACCTGTGTAAAGAAAAGAAATACATATATACATAAATAAAAAAAAAATTACTTTTGGAAAAATGTATGTAGAAAAATTTATTTTATGCTAAATGATAAAGAGTACACAGACTACAACGAAATATTCAAAGAAATAAATTTATAATTTTCTTTTCAAACTAGAAAAATCTACACCCGGCTAACTATTTAAACTAACTATTTAATAACTATTTAAACTAACTATTTAATAATGCTAATTAGAATGAATATTTTAATTGCACATCGAAATATAAATATTTTATGCATTAGAAAAGATTAAAAAATAAATATCTAAAAAAAAAAGTTGAGTATGACATTTTTACCATAAGAAAAAAAAAAAAAAGGTTTCTTCTTTCTACAATTTGAAAATCACTTTGTTTGCTCAAGTAAAATATATAATTCATTATTTTTTCTTTAGTATTCGATTTTATTTTCATTTAAAAGAAAACTAATAAGTAATATCATATTTTTATTTTTATTTTGTTTAATTAAATATTTTTATTTTGTTTTCAAATTATATCTAGATATAAGCTGTACTACGTATCTGCTATACATACATTTTATATATATAAAATTCAAACAGAAAATTATTGTTTGATCTCTCTAAAAAAATTTTCTTTTTGAAAATTTTTATTCACCGTAATTCTAATCTTATTAAACGAAAAAAAAATATTATTATTATTATTATTATTAAAATATATATATAATATTGAAAGAAGACTAAAAGGGCTGCTTAATACCACATTCACAATAAAAAAATACACAAAATTTTACTATTTTAAATACACGTGTATATATTTATTATAATATTCATACATAGTATTATAGTGTAGAAATTAATGAATTGCCATGTATGCGTCGTCTTGATTATTTATTAGAAGCTTATTTTCATTTTTAACTTTATCTGGTTTTAAATATTAAAAAGAGTTAATAATATTAAAAAAAAAAAAAAATTAAATTAACACACCTGTGAATATGAGCACACATCCCATGTTTATACATAGTTTAGTTTAAAAAAAAATTATACGATTTTTTTTTTTTTTTAATCTTCTCTAAAATATTAAAATAATAATTGCTAATTCAAGAAATACGCCTTGATGAATTAAAAAAAATAAAAAAAAAATTTTATCATGAAACTAAAAAGAATTTCAAGTAAAATACCATCTTAAAGTTAAACAGGATTAATATAACATAGGAATTTTCTCAATCCAAAGAAAATGAAAAGTATAAATAAATAAATTATAATTTAGGACAAGAAATCTGTTGAAATCTTAGTTTTTCCATTATTGAAGAAAACCACCATATATTCTTTGAAATCAAAGTATACACAAAAATAAAGGCAATGAAATTGTTGAATCTATATACATTTTTAATAACTAAGAGCAATGAATTATAGTTTTTATTTAATTATAATAATTAATTTAAGAATATAAGTTTAAGAAGGCATTTTTGAATTCAAAACAAGAATATTAACCTTCACTAACTAGACAACTTAAAAGACTAAAAATATTTGAAATCAACAATCTATTTGAATTTAAAATTTTAATTTATTTGATCATGTAATGAATGGCGCAGTGAAATAAGGCCGCGGGAAATAAGGCCGCGATAGGTTTTTTGTTGCGGTCTTATTTCATTTTGAAAAATGAAATAAGGCCGCGAAAAAACCCTCGCGGTCTTATTTCATTTTGAAAAATGAAATAAGACCGCATAAAATTCCTCGCGGCCTTATTTCGTTTTGAAAAATGAAATAAGACCGCGACAAAAAAAAAAATTAATCGGAGGGCTAATTTCATTTTGAAAAATGAAATAAGGCCGCGAGGATTTTTTCGCGGCCTTATTTCATTTTGAAAAACGAAATAAGGCCGCGTAATCTTGTGAGGTGAGCACACAGGGCAGGGGCCAGCAGGGCGGCGGGCGGGCGGTTGGTCAGTGGGATTTGCGGCTAGCCGCAAATCCCACTGACCAACCGCCCGCCCGCCGCCCTGCTGCCCCTGCCCTGTGTGCTCACCTCACAAGATTACGCGGCCTTATTTCGTTTATAAAAATGAAATTAGCCCTCCGAATAATTGTTTTTTTTTGTCGCGGCCTTATTTCATTTTTCAAAACGAAATAAGGCCGCGAGGAATTTTTTGCGGTCTTATTTCATTTTTCAAAATGAAATAAGACCGCGAGGATTTTTTCGCGGCCTTATTTCATTTTGAAAAACGAAATAAGGCCGCGAAAAAATCTTCGCGGCCTTATTTCATTTTTCAAAATGAAATAAGACCGCAACAAAAAAACGTCGCGGCCTTATTTCCTGCGGCCTTATTTCCATCCCCCGTAATGAATTATGTCTGAGAATAAAATTTGTTTCAATACAAGCTTAGTGAACTTACTAATTAACTATTATTAATAAAACAAAAATTTAATTTTCCATCATATTTACTGTCCATTATTAACAACACTACCATAAAAAAAACTATAAATTCCTAAGTTTATTCGAACTAACTAGTTAATTATAATTTATAATATGTCTTTGCATAATTCGCTCTAAGTTGTGAAAATAGGATTAATTGCTAAATTTTAAATTTAATTTTTCTGTTCTTTAAAATTTAATACATTATTATATAGGTAGGTAAATATATCTATACAATATAACATAGGTATATTATAATGTTTAATATTATAAACGTGCACAAATAAATAACATATGTGTAAAATGAATAAATTTAGTAAGATTAAAGATTAAATAAAAAAAAAAAACACATTTTTTTTTTATTATTAAAATGGGTCAGTTGAAAAAGATAACGAATGGTATCATTCATTTATTAGAAGAACATATTGGAAAAACCTTTAAAATGATTATTGAAGATAAAATTTAATAAAAATTAAGTATATGATTAAAGGTATATGCTTATAACCACGAGATAAAAAAAACATTAATACAAATAAGAATTAGTATGAAGCTAAGAAGGTAGATATTATTGTTCGGAAAGTTTCAACATTGTATAAGATATATGAAGCAAATCATATTATATTTAGATCCTTTTCTTGAAGCGAAAATTAAACTCAGCGAACATTTGATTAAATATTATAAAATCACATTTAACTTAAAACTTAAATTTTAGTTTCGTCATAAATAATCAAGGGGGCTACTTCAGTCAGCAAAGGGTTAAATTTGAAAGAAAAAATAAACTAATAATAATAAAACCCTTTTAATAAAAACTAAAAAACTTTAAAATTTTAATGGAAATTATAACAAATATTTAAATTTTTTATTGAACAAAATGTAAATATTTTTTAAAGAATATATATACAATAAAATATTTTATATAAATAAATTCATTATTATCAATGATTGTAGTTTTAAAATATCTTTGAAATTTCATTAAAAAATTTTACAAACTTCAAAGAAACGAACAATTAATTCTCTTAAACATTGTATTTCATTTCATTTCAATAAAAAATCATTTTGTTATTTGATTTGATAGGTACATACAATTGAAAAATCAGAAATAACTTTATAGTTAAAGTTTTTGATAAAATGATTTCTGTTAATTTAAAGTTAACAAATTAATTGTTTTTTTTTTCTCTTTAACTTACCTCATCTAATGGGCAACCGGTTGATCTTAAAACTGCATGAGATTGTAAAACTAGAAGTTTTAATAGTTTATCTTTAATTTCACCAAAAGTTGTTGGTTTTGTACGCAAAATGACAATGCGCAATGTTACAACTGAAGTTAATTCACCTAAAATATCACTAACTGGTACAACTGGATTATCTGATATGTTTTCCAATGGAATCGGTTTCCAATTTTTAATAATTAATGAACCTGAAAATAAAATAAAGTAAATAAGAGATTATAAAACTATCTATGTTATAAAATGAATTACAAGTGTTAAAAAGAATGAAGTCTTAGAACATACAGCACACTTGTACTGAGTATTAACGTCAATGTGGTCAATGTGTAGATACTAGTATGAAGAGAAATTCACATTTATTTGAATGACCAGAATTTCAAAATTTCTTATAACATTACCGACAAACAATTATGATTGTCTGAGATTCCTGGGGAAAGTCTAAATATTTCTAAGAAATACAATAAAGAAATAGATCGAGCATCAGTTTAATGAGCCTGATATAGAACTACAACATCGTTGACACATTATCTTTTAATTTAAAATCGAATTTTATTTTATTTTTTCAACCATTTCGTCTTCTAAAACTAAAATTTCTAACATTTATTTCTTTTGTCTAATCCTATCAATCTGACTCATGTCTGTTATTCTTTTTTTTTTTGTATAATTTAAGAAAAAAAAAAAAATGTATACATATATATTTTTTTTGCCTAAAATTTCTGCTATATTCATTTTATTGAGATCTTTAATTTCCTTTCTTCAAGGTTATTTTTATAAAAATTCAACACACCATAATTCTTTATTTTAAAGAGATATTCCCGCGTTAAACCCATTCAGTAAAGAAGCAAAAAAAATAAATACGAAAAAAAAAAGAATTGAGATAATCTTAAGGGATATACAGTCATAAATAAAGAAATAAATCCTATCTAAACTAATACAGCACATAATTTCTAAGAAATTTAATACCCAAAAATTCGTCTCACACCACCGACCAATTCTGTTCATATGGGGTAGATTTAGATTTGTGTTATATGAGTAGTATACATATAGAATTTTATAAAACTTCTGTTTTTTGTGTAAAATGTTTTATACACAGTTAAAAATTATATAAATTTTCAAACACCGAAAAAAAATTATTGATTTTAGTAATTATGTGTTATATAATGAGGCCGCGGGAAATAAGGCCGCGACGTTTTTTTGTTGCGGTCTTATTTCATTTTGAAAAATGAAATAAGGCCGCGAAGATTTTTTCGCGGCTTTATTTCGTTTTTCAAAATGAAATAAGGCCGCGAAAAAATCCTCGCGGTCTTATTTCATTTTGAAAAATGAAATAAGACCGCAAAAAATTCCTCGCGGCCTTATTTCGTTTTGAAAAATGAAATAAGACCGCGACAAAAAAAAACAATTATTCGGAGAGCTAATTTCATTTTTATAAATGAAATAAGGCCGCGTAATCTTGTGAGGTGAGCACACAGGGCAGGGGGCAGCAGGGCGGCGGGCGGGCGGTTGGTCAGTGGGATTCCCACTGACCAACCGCCCGCCCGCCGCCCTGCTGCCCCCTGCCCTGTGTGCTCACCTCACAAGATTACGCGGCCTTATTTCGTTTTTCAAAATGAAATAAGGCCGCGAAAAAATCCTCGCGGCCTTATTTCATTTTTCAAAATGAAATTAGCCCTCCGATTAATTTTTTTTTTGTCGCGGTCTTATTTCATTTTTCAAAACGAAATAAGGCCGCGAGGAATTTCATGCGGTCTTATTTCATTTTTCAAAATGAAATAAGACCGCGAGGATTTTTTCGCGGCCTTATTTCATTTTTGAAAATGAAATAAGACCGCAACAAAAAACCTATCGCGGCCTTATTTCCCGCGGCCTTATTTCACTGCGCCTTATATAATGTTAATTGGATTTTCGAAATTTACTTTTTTCCGTCGTATTTTCGAGGAATCTTATTTTCGGCTACGTTAAGACTTTAAGAGGTTTTTTAAAAAGAATAATTTTTTTTATTTGAAAAGTATTAAAGTTCTAATTTGTTCAAAACCAACTACTTAAATTTTTTTACAGACATTTCGGAGAAGTTGAAAATCTATCTCAGATAGTAATCGAACCCACTATTGTGGGTAAGTTGTAGGATAATATACAATTCAGAATTTATATGACCAGGGAAAATATGCTGTAACCCTTCAAGCAAAACCGATTACCTCATGACTTTTACTTTTAAATAAAGAAAATAAATTTATTATTTTTAATCTTTTTTTTTTTAATTTTTAACTGTGTACAACATTAAATAAATATTTATATATGTCTGTCTGTCTCATATTTAAATATATATATATAGAGATATATATTAAACATATATTTATATTTAGGGATTATAATACGTTTATATAAATTCTTTATCTTTTTATCCTCGCATTTCGTTTTTTGGCATTGAAATCCCCCTTTTTACGTAACTTTAATCCAAAAAAAAAAAGAAGAAAGGAATGAAATTCTATATAATGTTCCATATATATATATATATATAAATATAAAAACATAACCAGCTATAGTTATACATATATAATTGAGTACGTGAATTTTATAAAGCAAAATGGATTATACTTTCTGTCTCTAAAGTATTAAGGAAAAAAAATAAAAACTTTTTATAAGAGCTATCTATATACATGCATATAAAATAATATACAAATATACTTTTAAAATCCGTACGAATACATAAAAAAAGGATAATCTTTTATCCTTTAGAACAAAAACGAATCTCCATCCATATAGACACAGGAAGCATTTGGGAATCTACTTAAAAACATTAATAAACGTAGTTTTGCTATATGTATGAACAATTTTTTTATATATATATATATATATATATTATATAAACCCTCATCTAATATAAATGGATTTATGAAAGGGATTTAAGGATTTAGTATTTTATTTGAAATTTTAGAATAAAAAAAAAAAAATTTTTTTTTTTTAATATAAAATATAAAATATTATACATAGTCGTAAAAATATCGTATATTAATAATATGGGGATGTCTATTTTGATAATAATCTAAATATATGTATATTCATATCTAATTTGAATCGCTATTCACTTCAATTTAATTTTATTAATTTTCAATTTCTTACACCCTTTGATCATTATGATGGCCAAATTTAACTTAAATGTTTTTTCGCTGTCATTGTATTAAGTTTTTAAACCCTTGATAAAGTAAAGTTATTTTTAAACCTGGTCACTTTTAATTTGCGCAGAAATTTCATAAATTTTTATTAAGAAGAAAATAGTAATGACAGGGAACTGAATGTCCTCTTCCCATTGGAATCTTAAGTTTTGAATAATTCGAGCTTACAAATCCTGTATAAGGAGTCATGAAACTGTCAGAGGCGATATGTAGCAGTATAATTATAATATTAATTTACAAAGAATACGATTTCAAGGATTCTACGGAAAATATGGAATTTTTTTCCTGTAACAATAGATAGTATGGAAAAAAAATATTATTTTCCAATGAAATATCATAAACATAATTTATGTTACATGCAACAATTTTGAATTGAATCTAATAAAATATATATATTTTATGTCGAAAGATAAAGTTTTTTGTTTACTTAACGGGTTTAAGGAAATTTTTTTTTGTAAACATGAAGGGTATAAAAATTGAAAATTGGGTTAATTTCGAGCCTAACATAATTTTATTAGAAAAAAAAATTTTTTTATACATATATTATTATTTTATTAGTATTAAAAAAATATTAAATATTGATGGATGTGAATAAAGACATAATATTATTATTTTTTTTTTTTCATTTTTCTAATATTTAAATTTTGTATTCATTAAGTTTCAAATATATTTATATTGTTGCGTCATTCTTATAATGCAAATAGTGACATTGACATTGAGGATACAACATTAATTAGAGATACTATCTTGAGTGAAATATAGATTTTGGAATAATAATTATTGAAAGAGAATTTTAATCGATCGGATCTAAATTTTTAATAATTGAACTAAAATTTAATTAGCATAACTCAATAGTAGAAGCACTATGTGCCTTACCTATGTTGAATAAACTCTGAAGTGAATATTAGCTTTTTTTCTCTTTTACAGGCTTTCCAAATTTTATGTAATATCGAAGTTAATTTTTAAAGTTTTATATATTATATCACTGACACTATCTCGTGCTTGCCTATCAAAATTTATCAATAGTGAGAACAAAAGATTGGCATTATAAATAAATTTAACTTAAAATTCTTATTTTATATTTAAAAAAAAGATTAAGTATACTCAATACAATATTGAAGATGAAATATTTTTTAAAAACCACATTGAAGTTTAAATAATTTTTAAGATGAATTAAATTACCTCTTGCTGTGCTAGCAATATCAACTGAATATCCCAATCTTTGTAACGCTGTACTAACTATTTCTGACCATGGTGTTGATGATGCTACAATAACATAACTATCGGTTTCAATATTTGGACGTCTTTTCCATAAATTTCTAGTGTCAATTGTCAAAGATGCTTGTAATGTTGGTACTGATTCAACAATACAATGTAATGGTAATGATTTGGCTGCAAAAAGATAAAGTTATAAATTAATAAAATATATTTTTCAAAAATACAATATTTTAGATTCTTACAATATATTGAGAACAAATTACTCATTTAATATTTTAATTTTTGATAATCTTGATGACTGATCAGTTCTTAATGTCAAAATCTATATATTTTGGATTTTGATTATCCTTTCAAGGATTAAATTTCAAAAATTAAGTATATAGCTACTAAATTTTTTATTTATTCTTTTTAATCTAATCTTATCAACCATATGATCATATTGCATGGGAATATTATAAGTAAAAAAAATACTATTATCGATTGCTCATTGAATGATTAATTTTTTAATAAAAATTTGATTAATATAATTCTAATGAATATAAAATTATCAACGTTTCAACGTTTTCTTTGTAGATAATTCAGACATACGATTTCAAAGTTTCTTCGATTTCAGTCAATTTCATTCAAAACTTCAATTAAAAAGTTTTTCAAGTATAATCTGAAATATCTAATATCTAGTTACATATACTTTCAATAATTTAACTCAAATCGCAAACTTAAACTTAATTTTTTATTATGTATATAACAGCTAGTTATAGCAGTGAGAATTTGAATTGACACAGAGTGCCAATATAAATTATCACAAATTATACGTACGTATGTAAAGTCAACTAAAACCAGGCTAAACAAGATTTATTAAAACAAACATATATATATGTTTGTATATAATAAAGGCATATAAAGCTTTGATATGTCTATTTTTCTTTTAAATTAAAATCTAATATTTTGTGAATTATATCAATTGAAATTTATTAACTTACAAGGACATTTTAATTCTTATGATAATTTTATTAGAACTTTGATTTTAAATTAATAAATAAAACAAATTTTATCAATTCGAGCTTATAGAAAATTATTTTTTTTTTTTTTTTTAATAATATTTAATGTTTTATACATAAATGATTTGAGTACCAGTTCAAAAGTCAGAATCTCATACATTATGACAAATTTTTATTCTACCATAATATGTGATGTGGTCTTTTTAGTTTCTTATTGAGATATTAAGATTTGATTTTTTTTTTAAGTTTTAACAATTTTATTGAAAATTAAACACCAATTTCTTTCCTAAATTTTATTATAGTGTCTCCACTTTTATTTATTTTATTATAAATACAATTTATTATTTAATAATAAAAATTAAAACTATTACTTATCATTAACGTATTTAAATTTTTTAAATAGTAATTACTAAAATTTAAAATTATTCTGATATTGTAAACACAAGAAGTATATTTGTTTTGTCCGAGTTAGTGGGTTCAAATTCCATACACATTCATTTTTGTTTTTAAAACCAATAAAAATTGCTAACATATTTCAAATATCAAATATTTATATGTAAATAGCGACATGAAAACTTAATTAGAATTAGAAAATTGGATTCTTCTTTTCAATTTTTGTTTAAATATCTTGAAAAATGTTTGGATTTATAGAAAGCTTCAAAGAATGATTTTATAATTCATAATTTCATTGTTTAATATTGTTTTCTAAGTAGGCCTAGTTATTTAAGTTCAAACAAACTGCGGACTCGAGATTTTTTTTCCACAAGGAGAGTTAAATTAAAACTTTTAGAAATAATTAAAAAAATCCAGAAATTTCACAAAAATGCCGTCTTCATTATTTATCCTAAAATTAAAAATATATGTATTTGGATTTTGTGTGTCAGACAGAATTTTATTAAACTAAGAAAGAATCCGTCAACAAGAGGCGTCTTAACGGGGACTAATAATAATGTCTTCGGCACAACAATATAGTCTTATATGCTTATAGAAGATGAACAAATAGTATTCATATTGAACTTTTAACTATATATGTTCTCACCCTAAAAAGACTTCTTTTTTTTTAGGAATTCTTTTTCATATGTAGATAATATATGTTTATATATTTCGTGATAACAATTTTTTTTCTTTATTTATTTATTTTTTTTATTTTTTATTTTTTTTGTTTACATACCTTCAGTCTTTAAATTAATATTTTGTTGATAATTATTTTTATTATTATTATTATAATAATTATTATTAATATAATTATAATTTTTATTATTATCAACATCAAGTTCGTTATCACTATCTTCTGATAAACTGTTTTCATCTAATCTGGCTTTACAATAATTCACTGGATTATCTTTAGTTTCAATAAAATGTTTATTATTATTATTATTTTTACCTAAAAAATTATTATTATTATTATTATTATTCTTATTATTATTATTATTATTTTCATTGCCACTAAAATCATTAGTTTTTTTTGTAATTTTAATTAAATTTTTTTCTTTATTATTATTATCATTTTCTATTAATTTCTTATCATTATTCATGGCCAATACGTCATCCCAGCCACAATTTATTAAAGAATTATTATTATCACATTTATTTTGATTGAATTGAAGTTTGCCATCATCATCATCATCATTATGCTTATTATTATTATTATTATTATTTTCACCGATCGGTAAATTATTTAATTCAGATTCAGATTTAACTTTCATATCAAATGAAAATTCTTTTAAATTTAATTTATTATCAAAATTAATAACTTTTGTCATAATTATTATTTAAATTTTTTTTTTTTTTTTAATTAAATTTCATTTCAATTATTGATGAAGAATTTTAATTTATTTTAATTAAAAAAAAAAAAAAAAAGAGAAAAATATTTTTTTTAACAAAAATTTTTTCCGCCTACAATTTTCAAAAAGGTTTGACTAAGACGATTTCAAACAACTGACTAAAGAGAAAAATTTCTAAAGTAATATTGAAATTTGAAATGAGGAAAAAAAAAATGTATATATTGTACACAACAATCGTTTTACGAATTTTTTTTTTTATATACACCGGATAAAGTCTTATCTCATAATAAAATAAGAATTTGTTTTTTCTTGTATATTATTTCAATCAAACTCGCACTATATATGCACACTACTACAAAAAATAAAAGAAAAAACACATTTTATATAAAATTGGATAAAAAAGTTTGTTATATGAGAAATAATATTATAAAATAAAATAGTAGGGATGGATAAAAATATATATACAATTCTATACATATATATATTATTTCCACATAGGAAAATTACAAAAAAAAAAAAAATGGAGAAGAAAAATTATTATTTTTATAAAAAATATAAAAAATATTTTTTTTGTTACTAAAAACAAACTATGAGTAGAAATTTTATGTTTTAAAAAACAATATAATAAGGTAAAACACTTGTCACTCTTAGTGTGTATAAATAGAAATAATGTGAGGTGTTACGTTTTGGTGTAAATTGCATCGCATAAAAAATTCTTCATTTGATGACATAATAGAGCAGGACCAAAACGAAAATATATATTTAGTTTATTTATATGGTTTTTCGTAGTTATATTTCGAAGTTATATGCCAAACTATGTTTTCTTCTAATATTGTAATTTGTAATCACTAAGAAATAAATATATAATTATAATTCCTAACAAACATATTATTAATTGATGGAAAAAAATTCGAAGCTTGTCGAATTGGTATTTTAATATTTATACATGAGCTTGTTCCCACATAAAAAATAAAATAAAACTAAATTGAATTATAAATAAAAACTAGATATTTTTTGGTATAAGATTTGATTTCAAATTACAAAGAACTTTCGAGCTATTATGTTTATTGGAAAATATTATTTATTCTGATAATTTTTATACTATTTTTGTATCTGATCTCTTTTATTAAAACTCTCTCTGTTAAAAGAAAAAAAAAAATATTTTCGTGAAAATTGTGGGCTGTTTATTTCTCGAAGTTAGATTATAGAGTTACAGAACTACATTTCATGTCACTTGCTTAGATCCTATAGTTTATTTTAATCTGATTGTACGTGGTCAATCTATCTTTATTGTATATTACAGTATATACAGGGCTTTTTTTGTACCGGAGCTCACCGGAGCGCAGCTCCTGTAAATATAAATTAAATAAAAAATAAAAAACCAATTCTTATTAGATTTAAAAAATTGTCGTTATTTTTCACATGAGAAAAATTCGTAATTATCGATCATTTTTATCTAATAAAAATTTTAAATCATAGATTTGCCATAACTAGTTTTGCGATTGCAATTTTTTGGTTGCTATTTTTTTCTAGATTTTTTGTCTAGTTACCTATTCTGCGATTACTAATTATTCTACGTTACTTTGAAGATTTCAGGAAGTTAAGAATTTAAATTTATTTTTCAAAGTGTCACGTATAATATAGTTTTTAAATATATCCCAAGAATATGAAAATAATAAATAGTTATTTTAATACCCTACCAAAAAAACTTAGAGGAGGCGAGATATGTAACGCATAAAAAGTTTCTTGCAATGTTCGAACGCCTAATCCGCCTATTAAGAGCCCTCACTGCGGAAAATGGGTCTTGGTTTTGCTTTGATTCTAGAGTTAATACAATCTCGACTGAAGTGATTTTTTGATATGTTAGACAGTATGTGAGGCGGATTTTTTAAATTTTGAGTTTTGTTGGTCCAAATGAGCCTTAGAAAAACTTGAACATATTTGCTGAGATTATGCAGTAAAGGAAAAAGATAATAAAAAATCTCAAACGCAGAAATAAAGCTAAAATACCAATCTCCAGGGCTGGTGACGGAGAATTTTGAATTTCTTAAATTTCCTAAACAATTTTTAATTAGTTTCTTTTATTTCTAAGATTTTTTTAATTTTTTTGATAAATTCCAATTTCTGCACAGAAATAAAATTCAAATATAGTTTTGTGATTTTGTCGTAGAGATGTTTTCGTACATTTTTTGTCGCATTTTTCACGGCCGTTTATTTTCTGTAAAATAAAACAAAAAAAAACTGCAAAAATAGAAAACAGAAATAGAAAACAGAATTTCACGTCGAGGGCTCTTCATATTAATGTACAATACAATCAACAGAAATTCAGTTACTGTATCAGTTTTCCTTCTATAGAATTAAAAATAATATAGCGTTCCGGTAAATATTTTTTTCCAAAAAAAGAGTATATATATCATAAAGTTCTATTCATATTTTTAACATTACAGAAAAAATAATGTTTCGTATTTTCCCAATGTCTATAAAGAGTTCTGAAAGCTTAGTGCATAATTTATATTAAGTTATATTTATTTTTGTTATAAGAATTAAAATAACCTATACCAAAGTTTTTCAATGAAAAACTGTAATCATTAAATAAATTTTTCATTTTATTAATATGTATGTGGTATTATGTATATTTAAAAATATGATTTTTATAGGCATTTAATAATAATTTTCTAACTGAAAATATTAAAATATGACTATAAGTTTTTAAAATCAAATTAACTGGACATAAGAGTTGGAAAAGAAATTATTATTATTTTTTGTTTATGGAAATTAGGGTTCATTTACAAGATCCATGGGAAAATAGCTTCATTAATTATAAACCCTTTTAATTCTGGAAAATCTTTTAATGAACAAAAAGGAATTTAGTTTTGAGAGAAAAAAAAAAAAGTATTTAAATTTACATAATTTTTTTTTGATTTAAAATATATACTAGGCACTAGGGAAACCATTCTGGATTTTTTTTTTTTCAATTTTTTTGCAAATAGTTCTATTCTGAGAAAGTTTTAAGAACAAAAATTGAACAAAATGTATATTGCAATTGATTCTAGGAAAACCTAATTTGAGATTTAATGACCTTTAGAAATTTTTTTATTATAAAAACCTAGACTAAGGTCAGACCGGTCAGTACTAAAAAAGTCCGAATAACGATCGAAATTTCAAATATTTCAAATATTCAATAAAAAAATAAATAAAAATTTAATAAAAAAGTTATGCAATCGTTTGGAATACATATCATCCACGTCGAATGAAGAATGCCCCCAAATTGCACATAATATTTGTACGTACTAAAAACTAACCATAATCAATAACGAATTGAAAAACTAACCATGATCAATGACTACAATTTACGTGTTTTTTTTTTTTTTTTTTTTATTTATAAGCAATACACTTATTTAAGAGTTTGAGAAAACAAAAAAATAATACTTTTATCTTAAGTAAATAAAAGTCAATCGTATGATATTTAAGTGCTTTCATTTTGATTTTTATTATATTTTTTATTCAATTGAGCATTGCATTAATGTTATAACTTTAATACAGAGTGATTAAAATAACAGAAAAATTCATTATAATGATGTTGAGTCTCATGGAACAAACCACAATCCTTTTCTTCGTTTTTACAATGTAATAGTTAGTCACATCATACAGAGCTAAATTGAACCGAAATTTCTAATTTTAAATAGGTGTTAAATTTATTTCAAAATTTTTATATAAACCTTCAACGATAATTAATATGAATTTTCTTTTTAGGTAGAAAATAAATGTTTTAAAAAAAAATTATCAAAATTTATTTTATACCTATTTGTAAAATAATATTATTATATATGAATCAAAAAATATATAGAATGAAATTCTTATTTTGTTAATCGAAACACTTTGTATTTGAATTGAATTTTCACATACTTTAATTTTATTTAATTATTTTTATGAGGTATATTATGTGTGCTTTTTATATTTCTATAGTACGTACTTGGAAGTAAAGCTTTTTATCCGTTAATACAAAAATAGTTGAAATTTGAAAATAATAAAATTAAAATAATGAGTTTATCTTTATCTATTATAAAAATACTGCAAAAATGAACTTGATAAAAAAAAATAAAAAATATTATCTACATTCACTTAATAAAAATGCATTAAGTGCTATGTAACTATAAGACCAAAAACAAAAAAAAAATACATTGATTATCTGTTATTTTCCATTTAGCGTTAATCATAACACAATTTTCGAAAACTATCGTATACTATATACAAGCAGACAAGTCTCAAGGGTATAATCGCAATAATATAGTATTTATAGAATTTTGAAATTATTTTTAATATTTTATCTGTTTTTAAATAAATACGTATAGCTATTTGTAAAATAATTTTTATCATAAATTCATAAAAAAAATATTGCGATTAAATAATTTATAAAACTAACATAAATAACAGCTAAGAGTTTCCGCCGCATAAGATTAGAGTTTTTCTGCGAGAATGATCAAATACTGGAAGTTGTAAAAGCAGGCGGATCATAGTTTAATGGATCTAATAAAACTAGAATTATCTAGGATGTCCTTTCTGATAGAGATAGACTATTAATAATTATTATTTTTTAAATAGTGAATACAATAATTGTAGTAGACCGTACATGAAAATGCAGCAGTAATATTATCATTAAATGAAACAATTAATGAAATTAACAATTAAGCTTATTTTTTTATATAATCCGTCAACCTGGTGTATGTACCTTATTCCTATATGTATTTAAAATTTTCATGAGTATAGTTAAATTTTTATTAATTTTACTTATTTTCCTCAATAATATTTTATCTGTTTGTATAATATATTATATAATATTGATTAAGTGTAATATATAATAAATATAATGATTGAAGGTATAATATAATATTGAAATTCTATGAGAAATTAACATTAAGTGCTTTACACAAAAATAAAGTTTTGAAGAAATAAAAACTTAATAAATCTGGGCTATTATTACACTGATGAAAAAAAGGCTTTGAAGTCTTTACGAAATTTTGTTAGAATTATAAAGTCAGTTTCAGAAAAACATTAAGTTCACAAAATATCCATCCTGATTTTCTTAAAATTCTCCTTGAATACTAATTTTAACTTGACCAATTAAAAAAAAAAGTTTTTCTGTTAAACCTTGTTCTTCCTCTTTCCCAAGATGTTTACTTATCTTCGGCTGCGACTTATCAATTAGTGACTGATTAAAAAGATATTTATGACACATGTTGAAAACTAAATGTACTTGTATTAAAAACTATATAATTTATATACAAACATATATTTTAAATCAATACTTAGTGCTATCTGTAAATAAAAAGTTCATTTCATCTTTATAATAGTTAATATACTATCAAACTAATATTGAAAAAAATAGTTAATTATATGCTTTCAATTACTTCGAAGTGGTTGATTATCAAAATCAAGTGCAAAAGAATGCAAAAGAATGTTTTGCACTTGTAGTAAAGGCAAAATATTGTGGAATAATGACATATGTTAGAAAAAATATGTTTCTTTTAAAAAAAAATATGTTTCTTCAGAATACACTGAAAAAACTTATAGATACAAGATTTTTGGCTCAAATAGCTTATTTAACACCGCACTTTTTTTTCAGTATACCATTCACATTGTATTTACGAAATTAACAATAAAAGAAGAGGCATAGATTTTCAGTAATTATGAAATATAATAAATTATGTTTTCGGTACAATATATTTTTATATGGTTTACTTTTAAAAGTATGAATGTTTTTTAACCAGATTAAAAATTTTGATAAAAACAATGTGCGGTTTTTTATAAATACATCAGCATAAAATTGTACTCAATATATATACATATTAAAATAAATAAACTTAATACAGGAATATGAATTTGAAAAATATTTAATACCTTATTGAAATAATGCATTATTTTTCAAAAAATTATATAATTATAATAACAATATATCTATAAATAAAAATATACATGTACGTAATTATATACCTGTTCGATTTAATTTTTTGTTAGAATTATTTACGTAAATTTTATCCGCTAAATATGCCCGAATAGCAAAAAAAAGTAATGATTTCTATAAATTTCAGATTATGAACTAATTTTAACAAGACTATTTTCACAATATTTAGTGTGCAACATAATTTTTATATTTCAATAAAAATTCATTAGAACTTGCTTCACGGCAATGACAAATTGACTTTAAATAGGATTTTCGTATAGCAAACTCAAACTATAAAATCTTGATTTTCAATCGTTGTGAGAGAAATTTTTTTACATGTATAATGTTTTGTATTGTAACGAATGTAAAAAATTCAGTATAAATGAATTAATTGTTCAATTAATAATTAAAAAAAATGTTTTTTATTTTTTTATGTAAAAACATTATTTAAAATTAATTTTGGTTGTTGATTTTTTAGTTATATAGCTGTGTCTGTAAACATGCAGTAAAAATTACATTAAAAGCATACATAATTAAGTTGTAATCAGATTAAAATTTAAAGCTAGATATTATATTTGGTGGATTATAAAAGAACGAATTGAACGAATGCATCCTTTAAAATGAATTTCAATAGAATAATTATTAAAAACAAAAAATAAAAATAAAAAATTAATAAATATAATACAAGTATTTTCAAATATATTTTCCTAATTAAGTACCAACTGTTAGGTAAATATTTTTTATTAGAATTCTTGTTGAACTTTAGTAATAATTTTTTTTTTTTAATATAAGCCGATTTTGAAATTCTATTGTATGTACAGATATCCAATTTAAGAACAAAGCATATTATAATCAAAATGTGAGAAATAATTAAAATTTTGGAATAAAATAGAATATTGAATTTTTTTCACCATTTCCAATATAAATAACTGTTGGACTTTAATGGAAATGCTGAAAAAAAGCTGGCTGCTGTGTAATTGTCATAGCACCAGATAACACTATAAATATTAATCAATAGAATGAATTTTCTGATATTCCCAAAGTACTTTCATACTGTTCGGTCTAGTCTAACTATAAACTAGATAAATACATACAATAATTATTATGCCTAATACAATCCACATAAAATTCCCGATTAAAAAATTTTCTTAAAAAACTTAATGGATCAAGAAAAAAGAAAAAAAAAATTATTTTTAAGGAAATTTTAATTATAAATTTCTCAACGAAATTTTCGTTCATCATCATAAAAAAAAAGTTTTCTTTAAGAATTTTCATTATATTTTATCATTATTATTATTATTATTATTATTTTATAATCGACTTAAATTGTAGTTATCAAAATTTTTAAAAAACAGACAAAAAAAAATTTAAGAAAACTTCTTCTCTAAGCTGATGAAAATCGCTTGTTACTCTTTAACACTTTGTATGTATATATGCATGTATATAAAATTTGCTTTTACTTGTTTTTTTACATGATTTTCCCTCTATAGTATCTTTAATTTTTTATTTTATTTTTTTTTTTTTACTAATAAAAAGTATATTAAGTTTAATATTGAAATGAATGAATTTTAATTTATTATAAAATTAATAAATAAAAATAATAAAAAACAAGACACTAACTTGCATATACACTTTTTAGCACTCTCTGAAGCTGTTAAATATTTCGAACTTTTCATACAAAACTTTTATTATAGTTTTTCCATGTTTTGTTTTTCTTATACTTATTATTTTTGGGAAAATTTACATAAGGAAAATTTTAATTTTATGGATTTATACTTAAATATTTCTTATAATGTAATATCTAAAAAAAAAAAAATTGGAATAATAAAAATCTTAATCGTTTAATATGCTTTATTTATGTGAACCATAAAATAATAGTTAACACATGGGAAATTCTTTCTTTTTTTCTTCATTTAATTTAATATTCCGTCTTACAATTGTATTGTGAATTCTTGCGATTGGTTTTAAGACTTGAAAGGATCTACGATTAATTTCTTACTACTTATATGTCATACTTATGTCGTACTAGGTATCCATAGTACAAGAAATCTACTTTTGGTTGATACAAAAATTTATGAAACAAATAAGTAGTAATTTTTATAATACGTAGTCATTTTCAAGTAGTTTTTAGATAAATCAAACGAAATGATTTATTACACAATTAGCAAAAAAAATACGTTTGTCATACGGAAAAGATGAAAGAAATCATTTGGAAGATCTGATGGGTCAATCGAGATAATAATCAATCAAATGGC
Source organism: Hybos culiciformis (assembly GCA_964007475.1). Lineage (NCBI taxonomy): Eukaryota > Metazoa > Arthropoda > Insecta > Diptera > Hybotidae > Hybos > Hybos culiciformis. The sequence continues at coordinate 91,892,682 of OZ023274.1, read as the reverse complement.
AGCTTTTCGAAATAAATTAGTTTAATAAATTTAATTTTTTTTGTCAATAATAAAATATATTTTAAATTTCTACCTATTTTTCTTAATAATTTATAGCATAGAAACACTTAAACACATACATTCAACTCTTAATTATAATTATTATTTCTTTAGACTTAATTGGATTTTAAAAAATAATTTCTAACCCCTTATTATTTATTCCTTTTTTTTTTTTTTAAATAAACTTTATCAAATCTGAAAATTCTCTTCACAATATTCGACAGAGAAAATAAATATACATATAATAAAAAAAAAATAAAAAAATTAATCCCGTTTATAATCCTAGAGACGTTTACTTAACCCCTTTATATGTCCTTTTCCTTTTAAAATCCATTATAAAAGTTTTCCATAAAGCAAAAGAAAAAAAATAGAAGTTCTTTCACTTAATAATTATATTCCTTTTGCATATAATTCTATCCCTAATAAAGATGAGAAAAAAAAAACAATAAAAATCTATAATCTCTTTTTGTTTTAGAAATTTTCTTTTCAAAAATTGCGTAAAATATTTTAAGTGTCCTTGTTGCCAAAAGGAATTAAAACAAAAAAAAAATTGGAAGGAAAGATTTAAAGCACATTGATAGAATATGCAAAATAGATTATGAGCCTTTAAAGAATTATGCCACAATAGTCTGTCTTTTCTAAGATTCTGTAACAAATTCTATAACAATATTCTTTTTGAAAATTAATTGTATGTTGGTAAAGTTTGACAAAAAAGAAAAACCTTTAGTAAGTTTTTCACGCATCACGGAAATTTGAAAATAAAAATAAATTTTGTTTGGCACTGATTTATTTTATTTATACATTTGACATTCATTTTATAAATTCTCAGAAAATGTCAAAATTCTACAAATAATTAAATGCAAAATTTTCAAATATTGTGAGATCAAACTCAAAAGTTTCTAACTCACATTAGCTATATTTCTAAGTTTTGTCTTATTCCAAAAACAAAAATCAATAGAAGGTTTTTCAATTTTTTCTTTTACATATGAATATTCTCTATCTATTTTATTTTTTTTCTCTTTCAAAGAATAACTCAGTAGATAAGCATATAAGCTAAACTCTGTAATATTTTAAGTAATATTTGCCTAAAATTAATGAAACTCATGTAAATTATATGATAATAAATAAATTAAATTAAATTAAAACTCAAAAGTTTCTTAACACTTGAAAAAGAGTCCTAAAATTTTTCTATTAACGTTTTACCACTTACCATGTTTACCATATGGTTACCGTGACTCTGACTTGAATCTTGTGATATTCTTAAGACATTATATAATTCAAATTTTTAATTTCTTTTTTCAATCGGATTTCCTTTCATTTCATATGAATGTCTCGAATAAAAAGTTAAGATGAGTTTTCTACTTGATACTTTTTCTTCATTAAAAAATACGATTTTTTAATGCCCTAATTATAATGAATGGAAAAAATTTAACCCTTTTTTTTGTACGGAATTATAAACTGATTTAGTTTATATGCTGATGAATATTTTTAAGAATAATCCTTATTTCCACCCCTTTTCCTGATCAAAAAAAAAAAAAAAAAAATTGTAAAAATTTTCTGTACTTTTTAAAAATAATCCTTGAAATCGTTAATCCTTTTCAATATAAAATTTAAACAATGAAATTTTATATGTATATATATGTATAAATAAGAGAAATATAATAATGTATTGATATTAACAGTTGAAATTGCACAAAAATTTCCATCTAAGGGGAGATATACAAATTAAAACAAAAATTTAAGGTGGAGAAAAACAATTGAACTTGTAATGTGCTAAAATTAATGAGCTTGAAATTTATGTAGAAAACTCAGTGTAGGCGAAAAGTTATGCTATGATATATTTTAACTTTAAAAATTATAAAATTAATTTTTTTTTAAATTAGATATTTTAAACAGTATAATTCTATTCCAATGGCAAGATCCAAATCGAAAAATTGAAATAAGGAAAACTGTTTGGAATAAATATAGTGTGCTTTATTTTAGACGGTGTTTGTATAAAAACAATTCTTGATAAAATAGTCAAACACTACTATTGTAGACGTCAATTTATAAAATCTATTTGTTCAACAGTTTGCATATGATTTATCGATTTATCGTGTTGTAAGGAATTGGCTTTAAGTTTTAGAAACCGAATAATTTGTTTGAAAACTATACGAGTCTATGTATACATGTATAAAACAATGAACTATTCTTAATGGTGCAATCACAGTGCAGAAAGTTTTTCATTATTTTCCAAATATTGCATACATCATATAACAATTTTTTCATTAAATATATTTAAAAAAAAAAAATAATTATAATAATTATAATAATAATATAATAGTAATGAGGAACATTATTAATAATACTATATATTTTTTAATGAGATTATAAATATTTTTTTTTTCTCATTTTAATTTGCAAATTATTGTAATGTTATTCGTCTATTTTTAATAATAATAATAAATAATGTTTTAAAATTATTACAACAACAAAAAAAAAATAACTTAAAAATATTTGATTTACAAGTCTTTGGAACATAATTATTTTCTATTGTATAAATCTTGAAAAAAAAAAAAAAACAGGGAAATCCAATAAAATTCTATTCTATTTGCATATTTTCCAAACAAAAAAATCAATAACAATAATAAAGATAGCTTAAAAAAATTTTTACACTTTTGCCATTTAATTTAACAGGAAATACGACGACGTATTTTTCTATATTATTCTTTGCAAGAATTTAAAATATTTTCATATTTTTTTATTTATTTATTTTTTTTTGTTATTTTTAAATGCTTGGAATAAAATTTATCTGTCATTTGACTGTTTACGTATATAAAGAAATAAAAGGTTAGGGAACTCATTTTTTTTTCAACTTAAATAACATACTGATCTAATTGTTATTATGTGAGACCGTGATGGCATTTTAAAAATTTCCAAATTTGGTATTGCAGTTTTCACCAATTTTTATTCCAGTTTGGAGATAAGTATAATTTATACAAAATTTCTTTGATTAGTATAAGGTATGACCGATAGAATTTTCTGATTGAAGATATCATTTTTCTAATGTATGCAATGTTCTCTATGAAAGAGCCCTGCATCATAATACCTGGTACTAATTTTTTTTCTACTTCTACTTTTTTCCAGTTTTCTCTAATTTTTATCTTTGCATTCAAAATTTTCCAATGAAAAGAAGAAGGGTCAACTTTAAATTGAAAATGTTGGTTGTTGAATATTTTATTGGATTAATAGACTTTTCATGAGATTTTTAGCCAATTTTTTTAATATTTAGCCAGAACATAAAAATACATGTTCGCCTATTTAATTTCGCTGCAAATTGAAAATAAATGTAACTGTTTTAAATACCTTTCTTTTCAGTATAAGTTATCCTTGAGGTTAAATATTATTTCAAAATAAATAATTTTCCACAAATTAACACTATATATAAATATTAGTGTAATTATAAAATCAATAGAATTAGTATTTTTTAATCTTTAGAAAAATGTAATTACTATAAAATATTTCGTAAGTTATGTAGATTTTTCATTTTTCATTTCACATTTTGCGCAACGTATTGTGATTGTGTAAATCTAACTTTAACTTAAAAAATGTTACTTATACAATATTAAAAGAACTTTAATATTACATAGACAGATTCATCATATTTTCCAGATGCTTTACCATAACATTCTTGGCCTGAAACCAAAATCAGAATCTGGAATAAATAGAAACTATAAGTACAGTATACATTAATCAACATATCTCCTCTTCTAATCTAATAAATGACATCTATTCGTGATATTAAAATATTTGTATTTTCTAGTTCAAATTTTTTGAAGAAAATTTGTTCAGGAAAGCAAATTTTTCTTTGACAATTCTTAATATTCTTAATATTATTATTATTATTATTTTATTTCATATTTCTCGATATTGACACCGATTATTGTGCCTATTTTTAAGTAGTTATGTAACAAATATATATTTTTTTTAAATATTTGATTTAAAAATGAATCCAATATAATTCACCTAGAGGAATTAATATAAATATATATATGTTTATTTTTTATATTATTATTCTTATTATTATTATTATTATTGTTGTAATGTCGAGTAAAATAATGTCGCTTTCATATTTTCTTATTCTTATTGGATTAAAACTTATTAATATAGTATTTAGGTATATGGACTAGAAATATAATAAAGAAATATTTATGTTTAATAATAAATAAACAATAATAAGAATAAGAATAGTATAACCTCAAAAATTTGATTTATATTTGCCCTAACTTGGAAATAAATGCACGTTTAGTAATTGACATTTAATTTGTAATGTGTAATGCAAACATTAATCGAAAAATTAACTTTAATAAAATCCAGAAAAAATATATATTCAATCAATGTAAGAAAAATGTTATCAAGAAAGTTGAATGAAATTATAAACTTCAGGGAAGTTTTTTTGATTAGTACTGAAGAGAAGGATTATTTTGCATACAGACTAAATCATTTACTCTTAGAGTTCTGTTTGAATTATTGTACTTTAAATAGATCCATTTAAATAGATTACATTTACTATCAAATTCCACTATAGGGACTATTATTATTTATGGAATTAAAATAGCATTCAATTGGAATTGTAATCAAAGAGAAATGATATTCATATTTGTATAAATACAATTTTCTTTTCAAATATTTCTACGCAAATTTTCAAGCACTAAAATATCAAAAACATGGGAAAAAAAATTTTGAAGTTTTTCTTATATACAATTCAATTCGCTTTATTTATAGAAAATGCCGATACATAAATATCATTAGGATTAAGGTTGCATTTGACTTAACAAATTTTATATTTATTTTCAAAGTGATTTATGAATTTATATTTTACATAAAAATGAATTTATTTTTTTACATAAAAATAAATTTTAAAAGAAATTGAAAAGTCATTATTATTTTTAATCCTATATAAGAAGAAAGTGTTAAGAATTTTATTTGTTTTTTAGAACTGGAGCAAGTCCACTCACTTTGAAGAATGCAATTTTAGGTTCAAAAACTATATCTAAAGGTTCAAGACTTTGTATATTCTGATTAAAATGATCAAAAAGTTGTAAAAAAAGATATAACGTTACAGTAGTTATTACTGTATAAGTTTCAGTTGGAAAATTCTTCCTTTTAAAGTCAACTTACAATAATCTGTTATAAAGTCCTTTTATTTGCAAAACATTCAAATTCTAAGTTCTCGAATTAAAAGCATAAATATTATTAACTTATATAGTTTTATTTAAAATAATAATTTTTTTTTTCTAAAAAATATGCAAAAACCGATAGGAAAAACCTTTTGCGATAAGAAAATTCTATTTCATTTCTAATAAATAAATTAATAAATGTATATACGCATATATAAATTTTTATATAGGTAATAATAAATACTAAAAAAATATATATATATTATTTTCTCATTTCCTTTCTTAATATTTTCTTAATTTGAAATATTTCCAAGATATTTGCATAATAATTTTTAGTCTTAATGTTAACAAAAGGCCTTTCTAATAACAATCCTAAATATTCTTAGCATAATACTTTTAGGTTTCAACAAAATTTTGAAAATTTTTTAAGAAGACTTGACCGGAATTAAGGAATTAAATTTCTTATAAAATTATTATTATTATTATTATTATTATGCTAATAAAGATATTTTTTTTTCAATTTTTCAAAATAAAAACTTAATATGGAATTAAGTATCTTTTATTGTCGAAGAAGAAGAAGAAGAAAAAATAATAATTTTCATCTTAAAATTTTCCTTATACAAATAAACTAACATCATATCTACAATTTTATTATCCTTCCCTTTAAGAACCAGTAAAATTTTATACTTCAGTTAAAATTTTTTTTTAGGTAGTTGATTGCTTTGTAAATATTTTATGGTCATTTTTGTTTAAATTTACAAGATCTTATAAGAATTTATGTTTATAAAAAAAAAAAAAAAAGAAGAAAATTTTAAACAAAATGAAAATAAACGAAAATTAAGCAGAGACTTTTCAGAATTTTTTTATGTTAAGAGACTTTTTTATGTTAAGAGATTTTTTTATGTTACAGAATATTGTAGGAAAAAATTTGATACCTAATTCATCGTCTAATAATTGACATTTAATAATAAAAGTTTATAAATTTAAAATTTAATGTGATTTTTTGTTGAGTTAAACAAAATTTAATAAAATTGATTTAATCCTAAGTATAGTTTATTTGTTGAAACATGAATGACAGTGACAGTTGTTATTATTTATTGATTTAAACTTTATCGTTTGTCATTGTTCTTCAGATCATTGAAGTGAGATCAACATCAGTAGTAGTATTTATAAATACATATGTATTTGTTTATATTAAAACAAATTAAAAGAAAATTCATATATTTTGCAGGCATCCATCTTAAGAATTTAAGCTTAATTTTGACCAATTCTAATGAATAAAGTAAATAAATCTTATACCTATCTATATTTTGTATTTTCTAGAATGAGGAAATGTAACAAGAACCCTTGTCTTAATCGTTTTTTTTAACTATATGTATAATTTGACGTTAAAATGAAATCTGAATAAAATCGAAAAAAAGTTTTCTTTTTAAAAGACAAAAAACGATTTTAGCTTCTTCTGATGACCAATTATTTATTATTACAATTTTTCGAAAAACGGTCGCAGAAAAATTCTCAAACTTACTATTTACTGAACATAAATAAATAAAATTAGATATTGTTCAAAAAGCGTACCAGTCACTATTTTAAACAACATTTCAATTCAGAAAGTCGAAATTCAGCAAGTCGAGCTCTTAAATTGACTTTTAATGTCAGGCTGAATATACATTTATCTCTATTTGCATGAAGATTTAAAAAAAATGTTTAAAAACTATAGTTCTTAGATCATGGAAATATTAAGGACATGGATAAAGAAAATTAATTTATCTATATTGATTTTATAGTTAATTTTTGCCCTATTCGGAAAATACGAAGGAGTTTTTTTTTTTAATTTTCATTAAATCTTCTGGGACCCATTATGTTCACCTGTCGATTGAAAGTTATGTATAATAGATTGAAAGTTATGTATAGTAGTTGAATGAAGTAAAATAGTTAATTTTCTAGAAACTTTTAGTTTTAACCTAACAATTTCAGATGTAGGAATTAAGAAAAGTTTATATTAATAAAAATTAGGAAAATCTATTTTAAATACTAAGAAATAGTGTAAGAAACAAAATTATTATTTTTTTTTTTGGATCAAAATGAGGATGGGAATGTTTGTTGAAAATATATTACAGAAAATATTATTTCTTTTTGGCAGGATATTTAAAGGATTAAAAAAAAACAAAAAAAAAATAATGTTTTAAGAAATGATTTAAAAGGGTTGGTGTGTAATATATTTTAAGTACCTACTGGTCATCGTCTTGAGGTTTAAATTTTAAAAGGATAATTTTTTTTTTTTTTAAGAAAATAAATAAATATTATTACCCTCATCAAAGTTTTAAGGCAGAAGAAATCAGCTAAGACTACATTTTTTTTTTCATAACTTTTATAAAACTTAAGAAAATCTTTTCTCTAATGAAAATATAAATTTTTAGAAATAAAAACAAAAATTTTCCTATACTCTTAAAATTCAAATATTAAAAGAATTTAAATTATTCATAAGAGTTTTTAATTGCTTCTTATGATTTTTTTATTGCTTTCCTTTTTTATTATAGTTTTATTTTGTGAAATTGTTAATTTATTTTGTTCATTTATTATTATTTTCAACTAGTACAGAATAATTATGAATTTAGAGGCTTGAAATATTGGTAAATTGTTTACAAAGAAATTAATAATTAACTCTTGAAGAATCCGAGACGATTAGATGTGAAATTGAACTTAAAAGAATATAAAACTATAATGTTAAAATTATTGCTATTTAAAAATTAATTTATGGTTTGATCGCGAAATCAATAAAGTGACCATCTATCTTATTACAGGATCTAATATTAGTTAGTTTTTCTACGACAATACTATTTTTTTAAATATTTAACAAAAAACATTTTATAATTCTGGTTTACATAAAAAAGATTGCATACTGGTATTTAAACTTGACATTAAAAATTATTTTTAAAAAGTGGGTTTAAACAAAAATATATTATTATTATTATTATTATAATATTATCGTCATTATATAATAACTCTTGAAACATAATAAAAACCACACAAAATAATTCGATTCTAATCTTCAAAAATACTCTCAAACCACCCTTATTATCATTATTATTTATTGACTGCAAGGATTTATGATTTTCATAATTTTTTTTTTTTTTGTTATATATATTATTTTGTTTCCGTAACCAAAGCAAAAAAAAAAAAAAGAATTCAAAGAATTATTTTTATCCGCTCTTGATAGGTCTCATTAAAAATGTGATCTTTAAAAAAGAATTATATTAAGAATAAAAAAAATAAATAATCACAATCCTTAAGTAAGAAAAAAAAATAAGAGTAGATATTTTTATGATTATTATTGCATGGTAATCAATAAAGCGCAAAAAAAAATACATAATAATAATAAATTTAATAATATCGCGTACTATGTATATATTACTCTACACACACATATTTTATATTATAATACATATAAATGGGTATAAAATTTTCAATGAAAAATAAAAAAGAAAATTATTAATCCTTGCAGACGTCAAATTCTTCGTTTGTATACTAATAATTGAATTTTTTTTTTTTTTTTTTTCAAATGAGACGTAGAAATTATGCACAGAAAAATAATTTTTTTATAATTTTTTTTTTTCATAAAAATTATCGTAGCATTAAATTCTTCTATATTGAAAAAATTTCTATGTTCAAATTTTGGAACATTTCAATTTCTTATAATTGTTATAATTTCTGTAATTGTCAAATTTTTTCTTTCTGGTTAGTCTTTAAATTTTAATTATTGAGAAATCAGTAATACCGCTCTTCATAAACTGCTTACTTACTTACACTCATTATATAATTATGATATATTATGAAAACAATGTGACCTTATAAAATAATTGTAGTTCTAAGCATATGAACTTTATTAATAAAAGAGTAGAAAGCTTAAATCGAACTAAAGAATATGTAAGCCATTCTGACCATTACTTCTGAACTTCATGAAAAATCTAAGTATGGCATAACGAAGTTTTTTTGATTATATATCTGATTTTTCTCTGTAATATTAAAATACCTTTATTATCAGTTTAAAAAAAAAAAAAAAGAAAGTAAAAAATCTTTGATAATAGCTTCTTCTTGATTTGGTATTAGCTTTTATAATACAAATTGGAAAGTTTGTAGACTATTAAGGAACATTTTTTTTTTTATATTATTTATACGAATAAAATATCTAAGTCACAATTTTCTTTTTATTTTTTTGTTATTTATTTTACCTCACCCTCAAAAACTCTAATTCACTTCACTATAGAATATAGAGTATAATTTTCTCTATACATAAGTATATAAGAAAATATGAATCATTATCGTAATGTAAATGATATTTTGTAGAGAGAAAATAAAAATATATATTTATGTATATAAAACGTATAAAATTATAATCCGAAATGAAAAAAAAAAAAAAATACATAAAAAAGATAGAAAATTAAATAAAGAAACGTAAAACCTCCAAATCAGCCAATCATAAAAAAAAAATCATTTAATATTTTCTTTTTTATCTTGATATCCTTAATTTATAATTCCTTCTCAAGGAATATCGAATAAAGAAGGTTAAAAAATTTATTCCTTTTTTAAATTTTTTTTTTTTCATTTTTCTTGAAAATATATATTATCGACGACAACGAAGATGATAACGATAAATGCAATCAACATAGTCTGGAAAATTGATTTTCATAAAATTTTAAATAATTCAATTCTTATTTGAGTTTTTTTTAACAAAATAAATTGATAAAATTTTAAAAATTCGTTGCGATTAAAGATTGAAATAATTTATTTTTTTAGGCTTCGATTTTTACGGCCATAAAATCGTATATACTCGACACTACTTAATTATGCAGAAAATGCAAGAAGGATATAGTTATACTTAATACAAGTTAGTCACCGCATATTTTTTTGTTCTAGACATAATTCCCTTGATAAAACATTTGTAGGTATATGTATATAATTTTTTTTTATATGATTTTATGATTATAGAAATTATAATTTCATTTATTGAAGAAATTTATATATATTTAAACATTGGTAGAAATTATCAGAAAAAAAAATAAAAAAATTATAAGAATTATGGTAATAATCTTAAAGTATAAATCTCTCTAGCTTTCTTAAGAACATAAATTAAATGGTTATGATTTTTTAATAACCGTACATCATTCCCCTTAATTCACGTTCGTTAAAAAAAATAATAATAATTTTTTCTCATCCAACAAAAAGTTAAAATGAAGAAATTGATTTAAATGTATAACTTGTGCCGAAAATAAGATTATATTTTTTTCGGGTTCATATAATATACATCATACGTATATATATAATATACCAAAGAATTTAAAAAGATAATACTTCTTGGTAATTTATGTCACAATAAATTAATTTTTATGTATCTTGCGGAGTTATGGCAAAGTAAAAAAAAAATAATCATCGTTCAATGAGAAACTTTTTACATAATTTTATTTTAAGATTTTCTTAATACTTCCTTAATTTTGCAAGAAAAGTGAATTAAAAAAGGATATTATATAAATATAATTTAGGTATAATTACAGTTATAGCAATATTTTTATTTTTTTTAATATACCCACCACGAAGAGTAGCTATATTATGATCCATCGAAAAGTTCACTAACATAAAATATTTTTTTGACCGGAAAAAAAAACAATTTATTTACTTTTTAGTATAATAAATAATTTCAAAAATTTTTTTATAAAATTTAATGGACCACCCTCCCATTTTTTGATATAAGCGTATAAATTTAAGAATTATTATTAGTTTGGATTAAAGTAATTATTGTATGATTCTTGATTATGGACGGCTACATCCTTATAACAAAATTTTCAAAATATTTTATTATTTAAAAAATATAATATTAAAATTATACGAATCTTAAAGATATCAATATCTTCAAGAGGCTTAATAAAAAATTCTCCTGTATGTGAAATATACGTTCTTTAATATCTTCATAATATATTGAATATTTAATTTAATTTAAATAATAAGTATTTTTTTTTTATTTCAATAAAGATATACAATATGACATAACTGGGGCTTTACTAATCCTTCCAATTAAAATTATTGATTTGGTTAAATTAATGTTTCCTTATATATGTATACATAATATTTATGTTAAATTTTAATCAGAAAATTTCCTTAAAAAAAATATATATATATAGTATAGAAATAATTTAAAACTTTTCTTTCATTCTCTATTAGAGACAATTATAATGTTTTTTCTTAAATAATAAGATTTAAAATTTATGAAATATGATTCTTAAGAGACATTTTAATAAATATTGAAGAATACCAAATTTCTTGCATTCGGAAAGAAAAAAGTAAAAAAAAAAAACTTACTCATACAATTAAGGTGTACTTAAATGAAAATATTCTGCAAAATGTTAATCTTTCATAGAATTGAATATTAATTGTTTAGAACTTTAAATGAGAAAACGATAATTGAAAAATAGGTATCAGAAATTTGTAAAATTTTTGATCTTTATCATCTGAGAAAGTACCTTTTGGATAAAAAATGTAAAACTTGAAGATTTTGTACTATCAATGTTATACTACAGAGAAATATAGTATATGCACAAAGGAATAACTTCATACTTAACTGGTGGGGATGAGCTCCATTTCATAGTATTGTATTGATTTTGTTTCAATTTACAAACATTTTTTCAAATACTATCAAATGGAGCTGATTATTGTTCATAGTAAAAAAGTTGTATGAAATTATTTCTCTGTGCATTCTATATTTCATAACATAAAACATAAATCATAAAAACTATATGAAGAGAAATTAGTTGTATTAAAGGTCGGAAAAACTGAAAAAATAGTAGTAAAAAAAGAAACTGATTATCCTAGTCGTAAAAAACAACTAATTCTTGAGCATTTTATAGTTTACATTTTATAATTCAAGTATAAGTAATTTGAAATTTTTATCAGATTTCTATTATTTAAATATGTAGAATATTAGATTTAACTATAAAAAAAAAATTTATACTTTTTAAATAGTCATAGACCGGATATTGATGAAAGACATCTTCACTTAATCCTGTTTTATATATCCTTCTTTTGTATAAAATAACCTCATACAGAATATTTATATATTTACAACATATAAATAAATACATTATATGAATTGTATAATTTTATATCATATGAAATACAATATATAATAAAGTTCTTAAATGTCTTCCGTATAATATTTAATACAGAAATGTATATATATAGATGTTTTTTAAGAAAGGATTTTATAAATAAATATGATAAGTTTTCAAAATCGTTTTATACACATTGTATTATTTTAATCCCTTCATATAACTCTCCCATTTACCTTAGAATATGTCCTTACAGTTATATCCCTTATTTTTTTTTTTATTTTTTACTCTCTTTTAAAATCATCATTCAGAAATTCAAACAAATGCATTTAATTTTATCAAATCTATTTGTATAAATTACCTTTTTGGGATTTTACAAAGACAAATTCACATAATAATAATAATAATAATAACTGTAGAGAAATCCTTTTTCTTAAAAATAAATTTCTTAATAAATTAAGGATATTTTTCGTTTCATATATGAAAGATGATTGCATAAGAGTATACTTAAAAGAAAATTCATTACATTTTCGCATAAGAAAATTATATAAATTGTTTTAGTATTAAAAAATATTTAAGAAATAAAGGACAAATTTCAAAATGTACAAAGTGCTACAAGGATTGAAATAAAGTCATATAGTTTTTTGAAAAAAAATCTAATTAATATTTTATTATGATACTTATTATATTAAATACTGTATTAAATAACTAAATAAATTTTTGAATAAAAATATTAAAAAAGTAATTTTAAAGATTTCTAATCTATATCTGGAAGCTAGGATCAGCCGAAGATGATATACAATTTTAATTCCAACTTATGTACGTATATCAAATTTCAATTAAAAATATTTTGTATCTAATTTTCTATCGAAAAAATAAAAATTTATATAATAAAAAATGTGATTTTATTTTTAAAAAATTACACAGAAACACTTAACGTTAATCCAAAATTCCAACCTGGAATAGAAGATCCCTATTAAATTATATTCTTCTTTTTACATCTTAAAATTTTCTATAAGAAAAGCTTAGATATCTGATATTTTATATTGTAAATACCATGATGGCCGAATGAGAGATTTTTACATCAAAAATCAAATAAATGTATTTATTAAAAACCCTTAAATTTAAAATTTTACATAAGTCCACTATTTCGGTGAATAATATAATCTATCTTAAGTATCGCCCTTACGATATGTATTAATTTGAATTCAACAAATCTTATTATAATTTCTTTGTATGTTTATTATTAAAATAATATTTCCAACGTAACACTTTACCGGATCAGATAATACCTAATTTTATAAAAATTAAAATGTATATAATATGTATATTTATATATTTTTTAAATTCATAGCAAGAAATACTAATTAAAACCAAAAATATAACTTAGATACATTAAATAATTTAATGAATAGTTACTATACCATATAAATACAATTTATATTAAGTTAGGTTTCACATGGCACACATTTGCTATACATGAAAAATAAATTCAAAAAACATTGGGTATATATTATTTAATTGATATAAGTAATAGAGAAGAAAATTTAATGTATATATATTATATATTTTAATATAAACAGATTTTCCTTTATTTCTGATGTTTTTCTTTCACCATATATATATCTCAACATTGTATATACTATAAGTAAATGTATATAACACGCATCATAAACAAAATTATTTATACAAGTTGTGTATATATATACAAAAATAAGCCGAAACCAACAGCTTATCCATTATAATTAGTATAAGTCTTAATGCTTCCTTGTTTCAAGGATTAATGAACAATTTTATGTATTTATTTTATCTTTACATATACATTATGTAGATAAATAGTTACAATATGTAATATTATATTCAATTGTATAATAATATAAACAAAAATAAAACTTTTTTTTTTTCAATACAAATTGTATCATACTATCAAGTTGGATAATGTTGTGTACAACACGATAAATATATTTATATGATATTGTATAATAAAGGATATACGTTGAAAATACATATATAAATATTAGGTATTTTGGATTTAATAATATAAATACAATTGTTGTAGATATGAATAAGAATGAATAAGATTTTGAATAGATTTGGCAAAGGATTTACAATTATATTAAAAAGGGAAAATATTTTTATTATTCTTAAAAAAAAAAAAAAAAAAAAAAACTAAGGAAAAATAACGAAAACAAAACTTTTTTAAGGGGTTTCTTTTATTTAACGTAAATACTTGTGTATTATATAGTTTTTTTTTTTTTTTTAAATTTGTGGGTGGTAAGATGAAAATGAAATTTAATACTTTCGATTTTTTGAACTAGTTTTTAATTATCCAATTCTGTAGCCAAGATTAATATCGGATCCTTATAATGTTAGCAGCTTGATTGCAGTTTTGCTAAAATATGTACAATTTATGAAGTTGTACAACAAAATCTGTATAATTTAGTTTTAGAGTTCAACGAGGGTCTCTTCTTAGTAGAAATTTTTATGTCAATATTAATAAAAACGTTATTAAAAATAAAATTTTCTTAACTTAAGCTTAAAATTAAAACATTGTATGTTATAAAGAAAATCTAAATTATATCTTTTATTTGCAATAAAAGTTTATTATAATTTGGTGTGCATAATTAAAATTAAAATTTAAAACATATACCTTCTAGTTTAAAAAAATAAAAAACAACAAAAAAACTTTAACGTTATTTACAAATAATCTTTGTATAGTGTGCAGACGAACATTTTTCAAATTCTTAATATTATAATAGTATATAAAATAAAATATCGGGCATCTATGCTTTCTCATAGCAAATTTTAAGATATAAAAAGATAAATATAATTTTCTTAGGATCTATTATTTTAAAAGTACAAACAAACAAAATAATAATGATAATACGTAATGTAAAAGGATTAAAATATATATGTATATACAATACATATATTCATTTCATTCATAAATATATATAGATATAAATCTGTAAATATAGGAAATAAGATTCATATTTTCATACAGGAACTATATATATTATATATAAACAGATAGTTAAAATCTACAATTTTTGAATTTAGAAAGATACACAGAAAAGAAAATTGTATAAGAAGAATAAAAGGATTTTGGTTTTACTTAACAGAAAATGAAAGAATTAAATAATTGATGCAAAAAATTTATATCGTTTATTTTAATACTGATTAAATGAGTGAAGATTTTCTTGATAAGCTTTATAATTTTTTTTTTCTTTTTGCATTTTATTGCATCATTTTAATTATTAAAATTATTTTTAGTAACGTTTCAAATGAAAGGTATAATAATTATCTGAGGCCTAATATTTAGAGTTATAGAGAGATGTTGGCACATAAATTTTTTTATAAATAAATGGAAGTTAAAAATTTATGAATAAGAAATTGACTTGAAGCATATAAGATTTCAAATTTTTAATATAAAAAAAAAATGTATGCAAATAATGGATTAAAAAGAAATAAAAAAAATAATAATAATAGCCAAAGAAATTTAATATTTATAATCGTGAACGTAAGCTTAAAAAACATTAATCCGCCACAGAGCTTAAAAAATTAAACCACATAAAAATTCTTTGCACAAATATAAGAATTAAAGTGATTTCTTTTTTCTTTTTAATACCAATGCGGATTAAAAAAAAAATTTTTTTTTTTCTTCTTTTTTATTGAAACATGTGTATTTAAACTATATGTAAATTTTAATTTTTTTTTCTAAAATAAGAAATATATATGAACAAATAAATAAATAAATAAAACCAATACATGTACGTGGGATTAGCGTATTTAAGTGGATTTCTTTATAATATTTCCCACTTTTATGTATAATTTTCCGTTTCAGAAAACAATAATATATATATGTATATGAAATATAAGTTTAATATAAGGTAATATTTTTTTTTTCCTCAGTCAAAGGTATGCTGTGTAAATTATCAATGTAAAGAATTCTGTTAAATATAACCCGGATATTGGAGAAAATTTTTTCATTTTGTATTAAATCAATAGAAAAAAAAAATAACTTACCTTCACATATATGTAGAGTTACTGTCCATAGATTGAAGAAACCTCCGCCGAATTCAACTTTATATACTTAAGATGAAGTTTACAGAAAAATTAAGCCGAAATTTTTACAGATCAAAATTTCAATGCTATTTTGCAACTGAAAATTTTTAATATTTTTGTAAAACTATGATGAACTAAACATTTTATTAACAGATAGCACCCCACAAGCATTGATTTAAAATATTTTTTTTTCAATCAAAGTTTTAATTAATTTTCGAACACTTTTCATAAATAACTTTCAAACTTTTCTATCAATCATTATCACTATAATAGTACCAAATCCCTCATAACTATCATATACAAATCCTTTATAACTATCATATAAATAAATTCTTAATGATTACGTGATCTTTTTGTTGGAATACAAAACCAAAAAAAAAAATCTATGTATGTACATTTATTTCCTTATAAAAATTTACAAGAAGGATATCATAATCATACGCTTAAAATTTATAAAGTCGTTGGAATAAAAAGAAAAATTTTAAGTGTATGAATATGAAATTATTCAAAATAAAATAAAGGTTTTTCGAATTGAAAAGGAAAAGAAATAAAGAAAAAAAAAAAACAAACCAAAAAATTCTTTATTTCGTATTTAACATTTTGACGAATTTATGATATTCAAAATGAGTGAAGGGTTTTTTTTTTGTATTTTGTTTTCTGTATTTACTCACTTTTTTTTTTCTTTTAAATCCCTTTCGTTTTAAGTTATTAAAGGATTAATTTGCTTATTTAATTCAATATAATAAGAATAAGAATATTATATATTATACATTATGCCTGTGCAATTTAATATATCAAACGAAAATAAATGAAATTCATTTTCATGGGGTGAATAAATTCAAATAATTTTGTAATTAATGTAAAATAGCTGCATTAGTGAAAATAAAAGTATGTACAAAAAGAACTAAGTACTCTTTATTTCGATGACAATTGTTAATGTCCTTCAATTGGCACATAAAACTATTTTTAATTTTTATCATAAAAACATTTATTCGTTAATAATATATTTTTATTCTCACAAATTGTTGGCGAAAAGTCGAGTTTTTAGCAAATCAGGTTTAAAAATTGAAAAGAACTCTTCTTTCTCTATGGTAAAAGTGTAATCTGAAAATATTCTAATTTAACCTTATATTATAATTATTCCAATTTGATCTAATCCCAAATTCAATTCGAAATATAAAATTTCATCAATATTTTTATTTTATTTTTAACACTATAAACCTTATTCTGTCCACTATAAACAGTTCTGAAATAATCTTAATACATCATATCATTAAATTTTCTAATTCAAATATAAGTTAAAATTACATCATAAGAAGTATCATGTAGTATATAATTTTTGTATACTTATATTTCTTAAAAAAAACGCGTAAAATATATATGTGCACATAACATAACTAGTATAAGGAAACCAAAATCGTAAATATAAAATACAAAATTCTACAAATCATATAACATTAATGTACATATATAGTATATTCATAGCAAAACATATGATTAGGCAGTATAATAATAAAAAGGGTTAAATTCTGAATTTTAACTTCTTAATAGAATGAATATAAAAGAATAATAAAGGAAAATATGTTTTCATAATAAAAAGCACATGGTGCGCGATTTTTTCAATCTCCCATAATCACTTTAAAACTTCGTACTCATTTTCTTCAACATAATAGTAATATTCTCTTTTATATTATAATGTTGTGGAAAAATAATACTTTTTTCTCTGTAATATAAAGATTAAAAAAAATAAAAATAAAAAGTTTGAATGGATAAACTCAAATGAGATTTTCCATCAAACATGTTGTATCCAATTTAGATTAAGAAGTTTTAGATTTATATATGAAATAAATTTTACTATAGATAGCATTTACTTTAAGTACGAAATTTGGAGACGAAAATTATATTGTTAAAAAATAATTAACTTCTGATAGATGACGAACTGAAACGTTAGAATCTAAAATTATTACGCGGTTAATGTGAAAATTTAAGAAAGTAGTCGCTTTTGCACATTTTTTAATACTAAACTCAAGGCACTAAGTCTCTGAAGCCTTTATACTTAATAATATGGATTTGAATTTGATTGAATTAGAGAAGTATATACTTTTGATACACAATTAGGGCTGACAAGGCTACTTTTTGAAAACCATCAACTTAATGGCAAACAGTAAAGCTCTGTAAAATTGTTAAATATAGTTAATATAGATTATCAAAAACAATGATCATGTCTTCCCGAATATACACTATCAGTTCATTCAATATTTAATAAAATTATCAGCATTTTATATTAATAAAATAATTATATACACATAATGCCACCCCTATCATTTACTCGTGAGGTCAATTGAAGACTATAAGAATAATAAAGAAACAATTTATTTTCCAAGTTCGTTATTTTGATATAACTTTATTATTATTATGCAAAATTTTATAAGAAATAAAAACCAATTCACTTGGTTATTGATATCTTTGCAATTTAAAAATAAAAAAATTAAAAAAAAACCTAAAGACAAAAAAAAACCACAAGATTAAATTCAGATTAATGTCGGTTCTAAAATGAAAATATAATATATTTAAAAAAAAAATATTTCATTTCTTATACCTTAATATTATTATTATTATTATTATTATTATTATTATTCTTATTCTTATAATGATATTTATATTAATTTATTTACTTTTTGTTTAAGAATTTTTTCCCTTAAGTATAAGTACATAATTGAGATATTTTCCAAGGAAAATGATCTAATAAACTTTATAATGACAGGGTTTAATTTTTTAGCGTATAAAATTAATAA
The DNA here is from genome assembly GCA_964007475.1 of Hybos culiciformis. Taxonomy (NCBI): domain Eukaryota; kingdom Metazoa; phylum Arthropoda; class Insecta; order Diptera; family Hybotidae; genus Hybos; species Hybos culiciformis. Next base: position 91,873,527 of record OZ023274.1, on the reverse strand, counting down.
CTATAGCATGTTGTAAAATGTTGTAAAATGGGCTCGAGATTCTAGTTGTATTCTATTTTCACGAAAAAATTAATTATATACTTAAGAATATTGAAGCCTCGCGTCTGATAGTGACAAAGTACAAAATTCTGTAAGAAAATATTGAAATTTTTGGACAAAGTATATAATTTAATAAGTATAAACAAAAAAAAAATTTACATTATGTAATTTAGGTAATAAATTTAATGTAATCATGCATGCATAATTATATATGTATAAGATTGCTTTCAACTTTTAAAGAATTTAATTGAAAGAACAAAGTAATTGTGATTTAAAATTTCAATTTCAAAAAGTCACCACAAAAATTATTAACAGTCATATGGTTGATTAATTTTACAATTTAATTGATATAAATTTAACCCTTCGTCGACCAGAGTTATTTTTTGTTAATTAATCATATTTCATTCAGGTTTTTATTTGTTTTTTTAATTTAATTATTGAATTTTCTTTATTAAATTTTATAGGTTTATATTTTTGTTTCGACAACACGCAAGAATAACGTATTTTTATTTAACGAGTTGATTAAGTATACAATTCAAATGAAAATAAATAAAATTTTACTAGATACAAAAATTGAATAAATAAAATTTAACCGGACACATTAATTGAAAATAATTATTTAAGGGTTAATTACATTTTGGAAAATAGGTTTCAATTTCATAATAATATTCACTTTGCTCTTGAATTATTATCATTCTTTTAAGTATCATCAAATAATAAAATAATTGAAATCTTAGATTTATTATTGTGGTTTTTAATTGGAGGAAAAAAAACCAGTTCATAATCCAACTTTTTATCTTGAATTTAATTTAAAAAATTTGCATTGATTTATTATTAAGAAAAAATAAATATATATAATATATATTTATTGATTTATTTAAATTATAAACTGATCCTAAGACAGTTTCATATAAGATGACTACTTAATAAAATGTTACCATGGATCTAAACAAGTAAAATATATTTCAATTGATTTTAAGATCAAAAATATCGATATCGAATTTATACTTTGCTTAAATAACTAAATCATATAAATCAAATAAATGCTATTTTCATTATATATACTTTACATCGAAATAAATATTTAATTTAACGATAATTGTAAAAAAAAAACTATTCTGCAATGTTTTAACAATTTTTTTAAAATACTCAACCTATACTTAAATTCTAGTCTTTATTCATACAACATTTCAAATTTTATTAACATAGATTTTCTATATCATAAATAATTCAAAGAATATTTTATTCTTATCAATTGAAATAAAATTCAAAAAACCATGTATATACCTACAATAGTCCTCTATCAATATCATCAGTTTTTCTTTAACCTTTTACTTCCTTTTAGAGATTAAAATTTTTGTAAAATTTGAAAAAAAAAAAAAAAAAAAAAGAAAAAGAATTGAAACAAAAAAAAGCCCGATAACGCAAATCCATTCAATATCCTTGAATATTGTGCAAAGAATAAAAAAAATAAAAAACTAAATCCTATCAAGTCAAAACAAAATAAGCATACATATATGCATGTATAACCCCCTTTTAAAGAAAATAAAAGGATAAACTTAAAATACAAAAAAAATAATTTTTTTTTTCTTTAAAAAAAAACTGAAATCTTAAACCCTTTAACAATTTCTCAATATATGTGTGTCTCTGAGCTATTTAACACTCTCTGATAAGTTTTATTTTTTTTTTTTTACCATTAAAATATCTTTTCTCGTTTTCATTTCTTTTCAACGAAAAGTCGTAAATTTTTCAGATCATCCTTTTAAATACACTCACACACAATTCTGTTCTGTTAAAGATATATTTACATCAGAAAAACACCCCACAGTTAAATCCTTTTTCCGTTAATAAAAAAATAAATAAAAATGAAAAAAGAAAATTTTTAAGGAAATACACAAGGTGCAAAATAATAGGGTGAAGAAATTTTTGTGTTTTTTTTTTAAAACAAATTATACAAATAGTAATAATTACTTCTATCATTGTTAGGTCTATTTAGGTTTTCTTTTTTGGTACTTTGAATTAAATTATTCAGCATTATTAATAAAAATATCGATGATTCCAAGAAATAACAGGAACTTTTTTTTGGCAACCAATTATTTATAGATGCTGGTTAAAAATCCCACTAATTTTTGGTTGGTCATTAGTATCCTAATTAGTAGAAATCAGAAACTTGTATGATTCTAATTTATTCAAAATGTCCAATGTCAAGCAGAACTTCGACTCCAATTTTATTACTGCATATATTTATGATAAATAAAACTGATCATGATCATCAGAAGAAAAATGTTTCCACATATACCGTCTCATAAAAAGCTACTCCTAGACAAACAAATCACGAGATATGAGTGCAGTTTTTGAGAGGAAAAATTTATTTTTTCACCTATAAGTACTAAGCAAATTTTTTTTTTATATTAGTTACATTTAAAATAAATTTTAGGCAAAATTTTGGCATTAAGAATACACTTTACATAATATAGTATATACATTCGTTTATATATATTATAAAATATTCCATTTTAGTAGAAATAATCCTAAGGGTGTCTGCTAAACCAGAAAAATAAATTTGTATCCTAAATGTATATGAGAATTATATTATGAAATTTATATTTTCAAATTTATGTATATATGTACAAATTTATAAATATATATATATATATATATATATATATATATATATATAGAAAATCCGTTATCCTTTTGAATGAGCTCGGCTGATGAGATTATACTAAATCCAGATAAAAGGATAAAAAATTCCTTATTTTTCCTTTTAGTTTTTTTTTTTTTTTTTTATTATATTTTCCCTCTGCTGTTTGTATCTAAATGTGTATATTATGTTTTTATGAAATATAGATATTTTGTATCATTTAAAAAGAAGAGATATTTAAGATATATTTAAGATATATTTTTATGGTGCTTTATGTGTTTACAATTTTTTTTTTAAATGACTTATAACTTAGAATAGTTTGAATCGAATTCATTTATTATGTTCTACTATCTTTCGATGGGTTCATAGTTTTCTTCTAAAAAACAATAATTTTGAGGAACTGTGGGAGTAGAACATTATATATAATTTTTAAACTAAATCGGTCAGTAAGTTTTGATGAGTTCAATCTATATTTGAGTTCAAATACAAGTTAATTTTTGTTTTAAATTATAATCTGAAAATTATTCTGAAGTATATATTTTTAATTTCAATATAATTCATTGATAAAATTGAATTGAACACCAATATTTTCAGAATTCATTTCATTTAAGTCCTCTAAAGAGTTTGGTTATATTTTTTAGTCGATCACATTTGAGATTGGATTTTTGTGGATTCAGGTCTATTTACAATTAAAATTCATATTGGAAAATCCTTTTGTAATATATTTAAAAAAAAAACCAATTAAAAAAAAAGGAAAAGTTGACACGAAATAAATGTTTACCGAAAAGATAAAATATTTAAATTTCTGTCTTTATTCTCTTATCACAAATACTCATAAATATGTATTTAACATATTAACAAAACTCAATTTTTGATAGATTTATTTTTATTGAAATGATATGAAAAAGATAACTTCCGGCCAAAGATATTTACCAAATTTTTATTATATTCACTAAAAAAAATGTTACAAGTATACAAAGTTATACGGACAGTCAAGAGGCATTATTCATATTTGTTGTCTTTCGAAGGTTCAGGACTTCAGTTAAATTACACCTATACAATCTTCAATTATTATAAAACTTAAATTTGACATTATAGTCACTATATGGATAATTTATATTAAAAAAACAAGAAATAAATTTATCTGAACATTCTTATATCAAAAATAATTTTCTCTTAAAGCAGAAAACTTTATTTTATCTTCAACTTATTCTAAGTGTATATTTCTTTTCCAAGTTTTAAGAAAATGATACAAAATGTCAAAATATTTATTTTGGAAGATATAGCCAAATAATCGTATCAAATAATACCGACAAATAAGAAGTCGATTATTTGTTTTTTGATTTATAATTTCGGCGGTATTGTATTTAAAATGTTATAGTTAATTTAGGATTTAATTTTGAAGTTAAATAATTTTACTTGTTAACTCAGTAAAAGACTTACTAATAAAAGATCTTACTAATGCTCCTACTTTACTTTACTTTACTTATGTGAAATTTTCCAGTACAACTTTTTTTTACCGAAAAGTTCTAAAGAATTCTTAATGCAATTCTAATTTTTAATATTAAAACACGCAAAATTATTTCGATATTTTAATTTGGTTATACATATAAGTTTATTTCGATAAACTTTCTGAATACCCTAAAAAAAAAAAATATCTCAACATTTAAGTTCAATCGCACAAAGAAAAAAAAAACTAAAAAGATAATACATTTTTATCCTTTCGGAATGGATTTACAGAATAAAAGGAATAAACTTCAATGCTATATCTTTCAAATATTTATAAAGAAAAGGGATATTTTAATGTTATCTCGTCAAAAATAATAAAAAGCAGGATATTTTTCGTTTTTATTTATTTATTTTTTTTCTTTTTTATATGAAATATATTTATACCAATTTAAAAATATGATGTATGCTTAAAAGACGAGCATAAGTTTTTCTGCAACAACAACACACAAAATAAAAAATTAAATTCATAAAAAAAAAGGATATATCAAACCGCAAATCCCATATTATTCATATCCACAAATAATAACGTATATCCTAGTTTTCAAAATTATTATAATATGAATTGAAGATAAATATTTTATATAAAAATAATAATATAGTTTACAATATCAGGCCGTTCGATATATTATATTCATTATTTCTGTTTATGTTTTCTTTAGTAGGTTAGATTAGGCTGAAGCGAGCGGGGAATGCTCAGATCGCCCTGTACATTGGTCCTTTCAACTACTTTTATTAGAATGTGTATTATTTTAGTTACTATTAGTTAGAACATGTAGTATTTTCAACTCTAATCTGTTTTCAATCTGGTTCAAGGCTGAAAGAATTGGTGTATTGATACAGAGAACGATCGTAGAAATATATAAAAAAAAATTGCGTTTAAATATTTTAAACCGAAATGTTGAAAACAGGACCTATACTTCATTTATTAGGTTCTGTTCTAATATATTTTTTTATTACTAGTCATATACATATTCAGATTGATAAATAGTTGAATTCAATATTGTACGAAATGAATATTTTTACAAAATTTAACCGAAATTTTGTAGAAATCAAAAAGGATTTAAAGATAGCGAAAATATTTTTGTTAGAAGACTAAGTTTAGGATATTTAAATATGTAGATATTACAGACATAGATATATACATATATATATATATATATATATATATATATATATATATATATATATATATATATATATATATATATATATATTTAAAAAAAAATCAAACACATATACATAATGTATATTATGTTGAAAGTGTTATGTATATAATATAATATAAATAATATAGAGGTAATAAAATGACACAATTTGCAAATCAAAAATTTATTTATTTATTTAAGCGAAATATTTAAAAAATAAATAAAATTATATACATACGTAGAATGTGTACCTAATATTTTATATACATAAAAAAAAAAACAGAATTGAAAATGTCCTTTAAATTACATGTATAAAACTTTTGGGTTAAACATTAAAGTTGTTGAAAGACCTGTTGAATGCAAAAAAAAAAAAAAACACAATTGTTATATGAACAAAATATTGTAGAGGTATAACATGAATACATATGTGTTGAAAAAAAGATATAATTACCATATTCACACGAATAAGGCTTCTGTGATTTTTCAACTGAATATATAGTTATTTAAATTTTTGTATATTGTACATAAATTCTATAGATAAATTCGGCTATAGCTAAAATCCCTATAAATAATAACCAGAATAATATATTTTTTTATCTATACATAATTATATTGTAATAAAAATTTTCGATCATTTTTAAGTATAATAAGTAATTTAAAAACTTATTTAAGGCCCGTTGAGTTTTTCATAACATCACAAATAAAATTCTGGCTCGAGTACATCAAATCCTTAATGAACATATCAGAACCGGCTTAATGTTAAGGAAATCAAAACTAACTGCTATAAACTAAATATTTCTATTCAACTGGTATCATTTTATCGAAAACTTCAAACTACTCAAATGTTCTATCAATTTTAAATTCATGACATTATCACTTCGAATTCGACTAATAAAAATTTCGAAGTAAAAATTTAATAATGAACAAAATATGATTTTTACTTTAATCAAAATATGTTCAAAACGATACGTCAATTTTACATTCGTATAGTTTGGACAAAATCACAAAATACCTATAATTTTTTTTTTTTTTATTTAATAAATATTTTCACGTTGTATATGCCCATAGCAAATCCTACTTTTGTTTATTTTCATTTTAAATAAATTGGAGCATGGATATTTTCATTTTTCTTCTTTTTAAATATATTTATATTGCTTTGAGCCGAATCGAAAAAGGATCATTTCATTGAACATATCAATTGTGTACCATACGCATTATGTGTTTATGGATTTATTAAAAAAAAATAATATGATAAAATTTTGGAATTCAACTATGTATTTATTTTCATTTTTATTGAAACGATAATTAAAGAAATTATGGTTTAATCTGACTTAGCTCTTTTTCGTCATTGAATGTTGTTTAATTATAAGAAACCCACATACCAAAACTTGTGACAAAAAATTTTATTTCATGCCAAATTTTAAGTACATACCAACAATTTTATGCATCTATAGAAAAAACATTAAATGTCAAATATATTCTCATTAATATGGTTATTTCAAAATTAGGTTTATGCGTGACATTACGAGCATAATGTATAATTCTAGATATTAAACTTCAGTACATATTTGACATTATAATTTTAAATTGAATAAAATATAAACCTAAACAAAAAATAATAATTATTTTAGATTTTAATTAAAATATACACAAAATTTCATTTAATAAGTTAAAATCAATTCATTGATCCAAAACTACAAAAAAAAAACAAATATATAAAACTTGCATATACTTATTAATATATTTATTATACATAAATATATTTATCGTAGGTATACGAACGGAATATAATGGAACAAAAAAAACAACAACAACAACAAAAAAATCTTTAATTCCATATTTAGTTAAGCATTTTACTTTTTCTATCAAACAAAATCCTATTTTAATCCTGTGGCAGAACCAACAACACGCGAATGGTTTTATCCTCTAGATTTTAATTCTATATAGAATACATCAAGTTTTTTTTTTTTATTATTGTATAAAATTTAATGCATACAATTCATAGAGTACTTCTGTAGAAATTGATAAAATTTCACTGAATAGATCTAACATTGATAAAATCAAATCGTAATATACAGAGATTCAAAAATATTTTAACTTTTTTTTTAATGCAAATCAAAATTATTATAGTTTTGACGTAAGTTTGAATTCCAGAATCAAAATCTTGAAAAATAAAAAACATGTAGAAAATTTTAATGTCAACTCAATTTCTATCTTAGATTATAAACTTAATTTAATTTCACAAAAAAAAAAGTTATATCCTTGATAACAAAAAGTGAAAGTTAGCTTCTTTAGATTTATTTCGGCGACCTCTTTAAAAATATATATGCATGTATGAACCTATATAGAAAAATAAATCCTTTTCATCCAAATAATAATAATAATAATAGTAATAATAATAATAATAATAATATAAAATGATATCAGAATTCATACATATAAAATTTATAAATTTTATAGATAGAAAATATCGTATTTTAGACTATGTGTTTGTTTCATATCGATTTTAGGATTAAAATTTTGAACTTAATTCTATAAAGTTCACGAATTATTTATGTAGCATGTTTTTTTGTGTAGATATCTCTAGATGTATCTCCTACTATGCTTTAGCATTAATATTTTGTAATACAAAAGGTGTTAAATATATAAAAAAAAAAAAAAATACATATAACATAAAAAAAAAATCATGGATTAAATTTTTTTTTTTTTTATATTGAAAGAAGATAATACCAATACGCGCTCTGGTAGGAGATAAGTATTATGGATTTTATAAAATTGAAAATCTTTTATATATGTACATAAAAATGTATAAATACATAGTACACGTACGTTTGTATGTATGTAGAAGGATTATTATTATTATTATTATTATTATTATTATTATTATTATTATTATTATATCAGAGAAGCATTTATTTAAGCTTTTAATAGCGAAAATAATAAAAAAGTTTTTTTTTCCAAGTTTTCAGAATGTTTTTTATATTAAACAATTTTTTTTCAATGAACTACGACGAAATAATTTATAAAAATATTTATTACTCAATTAAAAATAATATTTATTAACATTGTTGATTCAAAATAAAATTGGTTGGTCAAAATTATTATATATACACAAATCTGTAAGAAGAAGATACATATTTCATTTGGTATGAACATAGTATAATATAAAAGATATTCAATCAATTAAGCCTGATCGCCTTAAAAAAAACGTTCTTAACGGATCAAATTGGGGCACCAGCAAAGCCTCTGCAAATCATATAAGAAAATGATGATAATTGAAGTTCTTAAAACTATAGAAAAGATTAATACATTCATCATTGAACTTCAAAATAAAATAAAACTGAATTTAGACAGATACAAGAAACTTCTGAAAAATAAATACAAAATAAAAATTTATTAAACTGTTTAAATTCAGACTAACAATTTTATTTCTTATACTTTTTCCATATAATAAAATATTCAACTTAGTTCAGTAGTTAATATAGACAAATCCTTTGGTATAATTAATCCCAATAGCAATAAATCCTCTTCTAAGGTGAATTAGTATAATTTTTTTTCCAAAAACATTGAAAATCTTTACAATATTTTTATTTTTTTTTTATTTTTATTTTTCAAATAAAATTTGTACCAAATTCAACATTTAAGAGAATTGAATGAAAAACCATATTGGAATTAAAAGAAGTTTAATATTTGATACGAAATGACCTCCATCAGGATTAATCAGAATTACAGTTCATTTTAGTATCCTTATAATCCTTTTTTGTTCACATATAAAAACAGAAAAAAAAAAAAAAAACGTTAAAATCTAGCGTACATATTTCCAACTTCTGTGATTTATTCTCAAAAAAAATATCATTTTCTAAATTCTTCATTTTTAGTTGGAACATTTATAAGCGAAATGTTTTAGAATTGCTATCATTTTAATATAAACGTAATTATTTTAATCTTAAGAAAAATTCTCAATTTTTATATGTATTCAATACTTTTATGAGTTAATTATGTTACAGAAATTTTATACTATGCTTATAAATTTGGCAGTTGTTATCATAAATATTTTGAGTTTTTTACATGGTACATTTAAAGTCAATTCAACATCAATCCATTCATGATTTAATTTTTGCATTTTAAATTTTAACAATTAATAAAATTTAAAAGATATTCGATAATAAATATTTTTCTTTAAATACATCATCCCGATATAAATATATGTTTTCATTACATTAATTTGAGAATTGAGGTACAATTCAATTCTCAGATTGGTAGGATTTATAAAATAGACCAATTTCAGATATTCTGAACACTTAAATTGAAAATATTTAAAATGCATTTATTTCATTTTAATACTAAAAAGATAAATCAATATGAATTACTGTGAATGTCGATAAAACTACTAGGCATTTATTATATTATGTGTATATTTCCCACCATGTATTTTCATTCATCCACGGAAATCTATCCTTAAATAAAGTGTTTTCAGTTTTAGAGTAAACTTAGTATTTTTAGCCAAAAAACTACACAATGACATATTTTTGTATGCAAAGTAGAAGATTTAAATATGAAAAAAAAAAAAACAGAATTCAAAGGATTTTCATAAATTCAATTGGTGCAAGAGATATGTAATTTAAATTTGTTCTTTGATGCATTTATTGTCCCGATAAACATTTTGTTTTAGAAAAACAAAAAGGCAATATTGTGTATGAACAGGAATAAATGTTTAAATTACCGTCACCGTCATGGTGTAGTGATATTGCTATAGATTCGGTGTTCTTCGGTCAGAATTTTTCAATTTGTCAATTTTTTGATTTGTTCACTTGAATTAAGTTCGTTTGCTGATTAATTAAAAAAAAACTAATACTTCTATATCTTAGCCGAGGTTTCAACATCAACACTCGTAGAAGTATTCTGACTATAATCGTAGTAGTGCTCTAACAAATTCTCAAAAAAGGATTAGTGTTTATTATTAAGTTTAAAATGTTATTAAGTTTTCAACCCCTTTAATTTAACTAAAATTCCTCCTTATTTAAGTTAATTAGATGCGTGTAAGGATGTTGATCTCTAAGTTTCAGTACGTTCTTGACTATAGATATAATTAAAGTTTGAATGAGACAAAATTGTAACCGGGTTAAGCTTAAAATACAAAGGGTAACTGAAAATTATGGTATTTTTCAAATATTGTGTTGATTATTTTTAATTATTTTTTTTAGAAAGTGATAAAGTAATTTTTGAATATATTCTGAAAACTTAGTAGAAAATATTTAGTGAGTAATTTCTATTTTTAAATTAATTTGCAACACAAGTTTTGTATAATAATTTCAATAGGATCACAATGAATGAATATTTCATTTCATTCAATGGATGCATTTATACACGACTTGATTTGAAAATAAAGTTCATAAGAATGACATAAATAAAAAAACAGGATAATCCATCCGGCAAACTTTCTTTGAATACCGAGATAAATATATATTTTGACTTTTCTTTCTTCTTCAAACGCTTTCATCAAGTTTGGCCGTTCGATTGGTTAAAGTTATAATAATTGAATTCCCATAATGCAATTTATTTAATTGTTGAAGTTATTTAGCTTCCGCAATCACAATTCCCTTAAGTCTTGAAATTTATTCATTCGATTCGTAGAATAAAGAAATTATAGAATGATTAATAACTATATAATTATGAAGTTATAAAATTAAGATTGTACTCATGTCATACAAGTGCTTTATATTGAAATGTAATTTGTTACAAATTTATTCTGTATATATACTTGTTATATTTTAGTAGATTATAATTCTGTTTTGTGTATGATACATTTAGTATAGTACTTAAATATGAATTTTAAAGGAAAATATGAAAAATTTTAAATATTATTCAAATCTTTGTATATATGAAATCAATTTTAAAAGAGAAAATTTTATATGTACTTCTTCTATTGAAGGAAAGAATCGAATGCGTGAAATTTTATAAGGATTCATTGGATTTAAATTCTTTTATGCGGCATTATGAATTATGAAACGCATTTATTCAATCTGAAAGAAAATTATTTATAAATGTAAACAAAGTATAATAGATCTTTGAAACTTTAATTATATCATATATGATTGAAATGTGAATAATTTGACCATAAAGTAATAAATTTTCAAAGATTTAATTCCTATGAGATATAATTTTTTTTTTTGTATGCTATGAAATGATTTATGTGATGAAGGCCTATTGAAAACTTTTTTTTATTTTGTTATGTTTAGATACTTACGTATATTAATAATGTATTCAAATGATTAGAATTATAAATTTTTCATAATAACTTTAGGAAATTATTTTATAATTCCTGCAAGTGTTTACTTAAGGTGAAAACAGGGAACAAGGCTCTCATCTACTTATTTTTATAGAATTTATATTTAAATTTGTGTGATTAAAACTGAATATTTGGATATGAATGGAGGGAAAAATTTAAACCACTTTCACTTAAATTTTTATTAGATACACTCTTACAATTTGGTTCTATAACTTAATAAATATTTCAATTTCAGTTTGGCTAGAAGTGGTAACTGATCAGTAATTTGTAATTCACTTAAAATAATGATTTTTATAACATTTCGCGATCTGAAGTTGATGCCACCATATATATTAATTTCAATTTGTAATAATTCTTAAATTTACATAAAAAACTAGCAAAAATAAGGTTATTAATAACTTACCATTAACTTTGGCGAAATCGAATTCTTTTCTATCGATAATAGGTGAAGATGATATTTTATCAATTCCAATATTTCCTTGAATTTGGCAACCACCCAATCCATTCTCAAGTATTGCTAGCGGAGTTCCGCGTTTGGGATTAGATATTGAAATATTTTGCGCTAAATTTTGCTGAGTAGTGTGTTGTTGTTGATGTTGCTGTTGTTGCTGCTGTTGCTGCTGCTGTTGCTGTTGTTGTTGCTGATGGATTTGCTGTTGATGTTGCTGTTGTTGCTGTAAATGCAAATGTAAATTTTGCTGCTGCTGATCTCTTTGTGTAGGTGTATTTCGACTGGAAATTGAATTTGTTATACTTTCACCACCGCCACTACGTATTGGAGACGAATTATGTGATGGAATATTTGTATTTGTATTTCCTGTTGCGCTAATACAATTGACTCCAGCGCTGTTACTATATCGACGTGGACTTATTGAATCTTCTTGATTATTTGTAATTTTTTCGGACAACGAATCATGCCGATTTGTAATTAAAGTTTGATTTATTGGTGAGCTGATAGGTGATAAAGAACGTTCTTTTTTTAGTACAACAGGTGGTGATTTTGATCTTGTTAATGCCAATGCTTGTGTCTGAAAATAAGCAAAAAATTCAAAATTTATTAGTTAATTAAATTTTAAATTGGTGTTATAAAAATGTTGATCATTATTGGAGTGACGACAATAATAATTATTACTTTAAAAAAATCTAAATATATTAAAATGTTAATACGCCAAGCTACTAACTGATGACCTCAATTAATCTGCTTTGTGCGTATATAATATGACAATCCAGTTAAACAAGAAGTCTTAATTAAACTTAATACACTCTAATAATAATAAAATTTATTATTCAATGCACATATGAAATTTATTGTAAAAATATCAATCGCATCATCAATTTTAATTTTAATTTAGAAAATATATATATATATATATATATATATATTCAATGGTTTTATTTTTATTAGGAAAATTATTACAAATAATAATAAATATTTCATTTAATTTTACGGCAATTTTAATTTTTTATTCCTTTTTTCAAAGACATAAAGCAAAAAAAAGATTATGTACTCATTTCGATAGGATTCCTATAGTTCAACCGTTCGTTGGTCGAGTTCGATCGTTTGAGTTCGATCGTTGGAGTTCGATCGTTTTCTAATTGAGTTCCTATTTTCTTATAAAAATTAGTGGGGTTTAAAGTTGTTCAATCCGAGGGATGAATTCATATAAATCGTAAGAAAACACGGCTTCATTTATTTAATTTCATTGGGATAAAATGAACGAAGTCGTTGCGTACATAAATAAGTAAAAATATGTGGCACGTGCCAATTTGATATGTCAATTTTACGAAAATAAATAGATTGTTAACAACAAACTATATTTTTAATTTAATAGTTTTTAATATTTTCGATCAAGATTTTAATTATTTATTTTTATAATAAAAATGTAATTTTTTTTAAAGTTTGGTATCATCACGTTAAATTTTAACGTGAACCACTTTCTTAGTTTGATCTTTTAATGGTTTTATCCTAGGACTTAAGTCGGATTAAAATATGATTGCTGTTTGGAAAAAGATGATGTATAAAAACATGTTTCTTCTTACATATGCAAACATATTATTTACAATATTTTAATCAATTTCTTTTGATAAAAATTAAATTTATTAATAAATTTGGTATCTGTCGTCCAAGGCTAAAGTTCGTCTGTATATAAGTATTATGATAAAATCAAGTAGAAAAAATAACAAAGAGAAAAAACGAACGAATAACATAATTCGCACAAATAAAGTTCAATTTATTATTACTTTATTACAAAAGAAACATTATTATAATTTTTTATTTTTTTTTTTTAATTGAAATATATATAAAAATCTGTTGCGTAATTTAATCAATTTCATTTAAAATTTAAATAATTTTATTTTTCTTAATTGTTTTTATCGTTATTATTATTAGTATCGATGTTAAACCCAAATAGAGGTGCGTAGCTGCTAGGAGCTTCGAAGATCAGTCTAAACGAAATTTTCTGTTAAAATTAAAAAAAATTGAAAAAAATAAAAAAGATGAAACAAAAACAGATATGAAATTATATTAATATTATATTAAAATAATTTTTCTTTTATTGGACACTAAAATAATCAAAAACTCTGATCTAAAATGTTAGTTTATTCATTTGATTGGCAAATTTATTCAGAAAATATTTAATAAACAAAAAAAAAATTTAAAAAACAATAATTCGTATTGAATGTTCAGAAGCCAGTGCGGGAAAAATTCTAGGCCATATAAGGATGAATTTCAAACAAATTTGAAAAAGCGTTCTTAATGAATAAAATGCTCTCTCGACAAATCGTATTAATCTATATTTCGATTCCGGTTGCGAGAATTATATTAAAAATAAAGTGGTAATCAAATATAATGATTTTTGTAAAATTTCATATATTGATATTCTCACAATAAATTTAATTTTAATTTGTATTTATTATATTAATTATTCTCGTCAAAAATATATATCCAAGACATAAGTTCTTATATTCTAGACGAGATTATTTCCTTTTTTAGAACGGGTTAAATTTCTAAAAAAGAATCCATAAGATGTACAAAAAAAAGCGAACTAATATTACACATGGAAAGAATTTAAATTAAGACAATATGATATATAAATAAAATAATAAAAAAAATAAATATCTGATGATCATGTATCTATCGTCAGATTGACACATATTATAAAACAGATTTTTCATAATTGTATTTAATTTGGTTTAAAGTTAAATCGACATTATATTTAGAATTTAGACTCAAATAGTAGAAAATTAATGTATTTAGTCTTTTCTCATGTCGCATATAGTCTTAAGAGATTTTAATAAAATATTAACGATTATGGATTTTCTTTTTTTATATTATGATCTCTACCAAAATGTATCTAGTATGTGAGATTTTGTAAACTCAAACAGCAAATTAAAATAAGGGTTTGTAATGATTTTTCGCTCCAGTAAGCCAACAAACACTATATTAACAAAAGTATTGAAACTACCAATGGAAAAATAAGATTACGCAGTAGAAGTGAGTCAATAATGGAAACCAATTCATCACAATTCCCGTCTAAATTGGTTTCTTTCGATGCTTATTTCTCTTCTAAGTTTCGGACAAATCTTATAAAAATTTATTAATATTACCCACCATAGAGAAGAGTTCTCAGAAAAGCAAAGACACTATATTTTACATTTACAAGTTATTCAGCAAATAAAAATTTTAAATTACTAATATTGCGGTTTGAGCATAAAGGAAGTATAAATAGAGAAACTAGTCCCATACAAAAAATTCAAATACAAATAGTGAAACAAAAAATTCATATCACAACCCCATGAGCTTTTTTTTTTGTATTTTTTGAGAATTCCACTCTCACAAAAGTTTTTAAAACTTTCAAAATAACAACAGTTCTATACAATTTTTAAAGTTTTAAAAGCTTTTGTGAGAGTGGAAGTCTAAAAAATACAAAAAAAAAGCTCATGGGGTTGTGATATGAATTTTTTGTTTCACTATTTGTATTTGCATTTTTTGTATGGGACTAGTTTCTCTATTTATACTTCCTTTATGGTTTGTGTGATTCATCAATCCGCTTTTGATTGATGTTCAGCCACAGCGCAAGCAAAATTTTTCAAAATAAACTCTTCATAGTGAGCTCACATAATTTTTGGAATGTTAGCTTTCTTTCCATTAATAAAAGAGACCTTTATTTTATTTTTTATTTTTATTTAAACTTAGTTTCAATATTGGAACAATATAATAAAATTTTTGCATTCCTTTGAAATAAAAAAATTTTTTTTTTAAATTAAAAAAAATGTTTATATGTATACCATATATCATATTCAATTAGTTTTGTATTCGTGATTCTACTTAACATCGATTGACCTTACAGATTATTCCTAGATCGTTTAGATTTTTTTTTTCTCGGTTTCAGTATCGTATATATTTGATATAAAAAAAGAATTTATTTTTATATTGTTTTTATTATTAATATTGTTATTGGTTTTTTTTTGTGTTTGCCATAATTTACTGACGTAAATTGTGTTCTACTAACACAATATTAATTGAAATAAAAAAATAAATATATTTTTTTTTTTCTGAATAAATATTCGAATAAAATTGCAGACATTATGATTATTTAAGCAATTTAATCTTGAATGTATACAAATTTCATTATTATCCTTCTAGCAAGCTCAATTATTTGTCCTTCAGTAATAATTTTGGTGTATGTGAATGCTTGATATTTTGTTTAATAATTATAAAAAATGATAAAAATACTTTTAAAATTTTGTTAAAAAATTAAAATTAACCCAAACATAACTAAAATACCTAGAAAGGATTGCATAATATCTAACATGGGAGCATAACCTATTCCGTTCACAGAAAATATCAAGAAGATTCTGCAACGAAAATTAAAATTTAGCTTAACAATTAGTAGATTGAACATATTAAATCCTAACTTCACAACTGTTGAGCTCTTACAGTCATTACAGTTGAATTATGATCATTCAGAACAAATAAAACAAACATATGAATATATCTGAAACCAACTGCTCTACTTGCATGGAATATATTTATATATATATATAGGTATAAATTCCTTTCCCAAAATATAAATTGTCTAATTGGAATTTCTATTATCAACATTTTAACCCTAGTTCTATTTTTTTTTTTTTTTTTCTTAAATAAAATATACAATTTTTTTTTTATTTTTTTTTATTTTTGTACAAAGTGTGACCATAACATTCAACCTCATAATAATATTTAGAAGAAAAATATACTTTTTTTTATTCAATTGTTTATATAGTATAGTTTTGACTTAAAAAAAAAAATAATAGTTTAAAAATTTATTGTCAATTGTTGTTTTCAATTTATTAAGAAATTGAGATTGAAAAGAATTTGTGTTTTTTTTTTTTTTCGTTATTCTTGCTTCGATTTATTTTCCTTTTTGTTAATCAAAATATGAATTAATTTAAAAGTATGGATTTTAAAGATTATGTAAGCATATAAAATTTTTGGTTATTAAGATAAATTAATGATTTAATTTTTGATGGCATTGAAATTATTTCATTCAATTTAGTTGAAATAAGAAAAAATTTGTTAAATTAAAATAATAATAATAATAATAATAATAATAAAAATATAAAAATCAATTCAATTGCAGAGAAAATATTTGGAATATATAACTTCGTTATGATGTCTTAATAAGGTTTAAAAAATATAATAATTACAGAACACATATAAAATATAATTTTATTTTTCAATTTGTCAAAAACATGTTGAATAATGAAGTCATCCTTGGAAGCAATAAACGATTATGTTGAGCAGGGATTACAGTTTCAGAATCAACAATCTCAGACCAAAATCCATAAATTGGAAATCGCAAGATCCCAGTAGCAAGTTTTGAGTTTATAAATTTCGAGGCACGATTACTTTCCTAGAAAATTTCCTCTCCTTCTATTTTTTAAAAATATAACCATAATATAGCATGAATACGACATACGGAAGACCGGGTTGAGAATCGAATATAAACTAAATTTCGCTATTCATCATACAGCTAAATGCATATTCCCTATATTATGAACTGAACATATAGCCATATGTTATACGTTCAGCCGACGGAGAAAAATGTATTTATTTTAAAATTAAATATATAGTTACCTATAGTTATTTAAAATAGAAGTCAAAAATATAAATTCTGACAGATCAGCCAAGTGATAACTTCAGGAAAACATCTCTACTGACTGTCTTCTTCGACAATTTTATAATACAAGTGTAAGAAAATGTTTTGTACATCCCATTTTTGTTCGTTGAGCTTCTGCAAATATCTATCAACTTTTTCACATTAAAATCTTATAGAGTGAAAGTACTTTGTAGTTTGTAAAACTTCCATGCTTCCTAACTATAATCTTAACTTAAACATTATTCTTAATTATTATCTCTATAAAAAGATATTATGTATTTTTAATTTCAAGAAAAAAAAAACAAAAAAAAAAATAAATAAACAGAGCTAAATAAAAGTGGCTCAATAAATTTTACACTTATTTTTTGTTTTTTTTTACAACTTGATGATATGATGATGGTAGCATTTCTTGTTCCTCCCTTATTCTTTATGAATTAAGTTTTTTTTTTCTTTCCTGGTCTTCCATTTACAATGGAATATGTACAGAATGTAATAAAAATAGTACAAAAAAAAAAAACATGAATAAAATTGTAATTGATTTTGTTGTACAAGAATTCAAAGGGCAATCAACAGGTATTTTTATCCAACCAGTCTACATGACTATTTTCATGGTAAATAAACAAGCAAAAAGCAACAGCAGAAAAAAAACAATTTTTTGTTTTGTTAATATAAAATAAATTTTCTGTTTTTCTTTTTTCTTTCTCTCATTTTAATTTACAGAACATGAAGGATTTGGTTTTGGATAAAAAAATATAATTAAGGATTAAGCAAACAAAGTCCAAAGAAAAGTAAAAATTGGAGAAAATAAAATAAAAACTTATATCCAAAGGCTTTCACAGATTGTATAAGGATCAGAATTTTAGATTTTATTAAAAATAGTAAAAAATTTGTTATAGATTTTGTACACTTAATTTTTGTAATGAACTCCCCAGAATCTGTTGAACGTTATGTGTATTTTAAGTGATTCCAAGAAAATGTCTGTATCCAAAATTGTTAAATTTAAATTCAATTACACCGTCAAATATGTCAAACAAAATTTATCTCTATATTTTAAGCAACATTAAATAGTGAAATAAATTAATTTATTTTTAAGTTTCAATCACATTTTTTATCAACTATAAAAAAAAACTATATACTTACAACAAAAATTATCTTATTTATTTCTTTGAGACCATACAAGCACAAACTCTTGGAGTTCACACAAATATCATAAAAGAAAAAAAAACAGAAAATTTATACATACAACTGGGAATTATTAATAAATAATCATATTTTTTCAATGACGAACAACAGCTACTGGTTTTGAATGAATCTCTCTAAAAATAATATTTAGCTTCATCGAATTAAACTAAATTAGGTATTCAATAATTTTGTCGTATGCCATTCAGGTTTTCAAAATTAAAATATTTCATTCCAGAAGAAAATTTTCTTGTTTATAGTAAATTTTACTTTATTTTTCGTATTATAAAGAAATATTTTTTATTCATACAATTTTTATAAAAAAAAAAATAAAAATTATGTCCTCACTAGAAGAACTATAATAGTTCATTATTTTAAAGTTTAATGTTATTAAAAACTTTATATACATTCAGAACTAATATAGAGTATGTAATCCAGTTCTTAAGAAATCATGGAACATGTTAGTTTCTAAAATTAAATATCGTTATAATAAAGATTGTGATGAAAACTGAAATATTTCCTTATTTTGAGAAATCTTATCCTCGGACTGGTGCGAATCATTCAAGCATTAGTGTTAGTTAATTACGTAAAAAACGTAAAAAAAATTTACCCAAACTAAAAACCCGTCGGGAAATTATGATATTTTTGTTTTATTCAAACCTTTTATTTTTTACATAAAAACTTAGAATCTTGTACCTCATCTTAAGATAGTAAAATTATGTTCAAACCTCAACTTTATAATTCCTCTGTTATTAACAAGCTTCCACAACATAGCCCTAGAATTCTCAAGTTTCATAACTTTTATATTCTGCAGAGCGTATTTCAAAAGATTGAAAAAAAAATAAAAAATTAAAATTCGTTCCGAATTTTAAAATCTTTACTGGACCATTGAACAGAATAATTATGCTAAGGATAAATAAATTTAATAACAAAAGATGATTCCGTTAAAATATAAATATAAAGGTTATTATAAAAAAAAACAAAATTCAATTTAATATAATATTCATCCCAAAATATGATCAGATATTTGATTTTAATTAAATTTTTAATATAATTAGCTATTAAGTTAAATTTCTTTCAGTCAGTAAAACTTTAATTACTGTCACATTTACGTACATTATACATACATATTATGCACAAAATACGCATAATAATTTAAAATTTTCTTGAGTTTATAAAAAAAAAAAAAATTATCCCTTCAGGCATTATGCTTAAGGAATTTTCTTTTTCTTTTCGACCAATTTAATAATATAGAAGTGTTAATGAAATTACAAAGAATCAAAAATTTATTATTATTATGCATAAAATATGTAGGTACGTTCAAGTACAACCTATATATGAATACAAAATTGCATTTTATTAAACAATATTTCGTTGTACAAGAACTTTTCTCTAATTACCATATAATTTAAGTATAGTTAGAATATAAACTTGTACCTTAGGTCTTTTTTATAGTATTTTAATTTAAACTATTTAGATTAGAAAAATCATATCAATCATTATGCAAGAGAGACTATACTTATAATAAACTAATAATCATATGCTTCGAATCAAGAGAATTATGTTAAATACAAAGAATGCTTTTTTAATGCCTATTTTTAATTGCCCCAAAAAATTAAAAAATATTTAAAGCAATTATTCTGTTCACAAAAAATTTATATATATCATATTCGGCCTGCTACTGATTTTTGATAATATTAATAGAAATTGAATTGATATTAGCCTTTATTTATTAATTTTATTCCGTTTCTTGGTTAAATAGGTCCATTTCCCATTTTAAATTTGAAAATCTAAAGCAGCTGTAACCATTAAAAAGATAAATGCAATATATACAATTTATTTATTTTCGTTTTATTAGTTCAACACCTTTTTAGTTGATTGCGAATATAAAGCGCTTAATGTTACATATAAAAACTGTTTAACAAAAAGAAAATAAAATTAATTCCATATTTCCGTACGGATTTTTCACACTGACGGGAGTCTAGCCAACATTGTAACTATTATATTAATGAAGAAAAATGTTCATTGAACTTTCCTTAAATCTAAGAATTATTTCGTTAGTCAAAAATCAATAAAAAATATTTTTAGACCTCAAATAATAAATTTAATTACATTCGTATATTTTTCCATGTAATAAATTTTCATATTTTTAAGTTTAATATGAAATTAATAAAAAAACGATAAATATCAAAGTAAAAATTGTATTTTTTTTTTTTTGCAAATTACGTGAATAAAATTTAATGCGTATTGTATCTGATTGGTTACATAACAAAAAGTCAATTATAAAATTTATTGTCTTATCAAAGCTTTGTGATGGGATGGAGCTTAAAAATCTGTGAATTTAATTTAGCAAGCTAATTTCTAAAATTTTCGAAAAGTTCATATTTTAAGAAATATAGTAATGAATGCCACAGCTAGTACAGGGGGAGCTCAGTCAGCTTTTTTAAGCATAAATTATACATACTATTTTCCTTTAATTTAAAAATGTTGGGGAAATTATTTAAAAAAAAGATAAAAATTAAGATTATGAATAATTGAAAATTTTGCCGGAAATATGGCGACAACATATTCAATATACTCTTTTCATACATAGACTTTAAAAGAATGATTTCAGAAAATAATAATTATATGAAATAAAAATAAATTTGTTTAATAATAAATAAATTGTGTAAAAATAAAATATAATTTTATAAATCGTGTACATTCTTCGCTATAATTGTCGAAGTCTAAATATCACATATTAAGAACTCAATAAATTTTTCAACTCATCTTATATTTCTAAAATTTAATTTTTTTTTATTTTTTATTTTCATTTAAGACTGAAAAAGAGCAAATTTGTTATTCATATTTTTATTTTTTTTATAAAAGTAATAAAATTTTTAATACTTTTTTGCTGCGTTTGAATTGAACATTAATGAGTTCCCCTGATTATAATGGTTGTAAGTTAAAAAATAAAACACGTGTTGATTTTTCTTGTAATAATAATTATGATGAGTAAAATTATAGAAAACATCATTTTAGTTCAAATGTTCGAAAATAATTATTTCTATATTATAAAATCATGAAACTCAAATTTTGTTTTCTATTATTAATACTTCTTTTATTTCAGGATTCTCATGCCATTGAAGATTTCTTATAGAATAACAAAGACTTTTTAAGGATATTCTGCAAGAAGTCTATTTGTCACAAAGTATTAAAGGGATCAACGTCATGTTGAATTTTCAATTTTTCCAGATTATAATGCATTTGAAGGTTTTTTTATGCAAGGGTTTTAACGAGTTAAGTAAGTCAGTCCACAGAATTGAATATTTTATTTGAAGATAGTAATACAAACATAAATTTACTATTATCTACTATCTACAAATACAAACATTGTTAACTACACAGTGTTGATTTCAAAATATAATCATTTTTATACAAATTATTTTACACTGGTACAGAACAGACTTATAATATGGTCAATTATATTCATAATTTTTAAATTCCCGCCACTTTTTTGGATATTATAAAATTATAAAAGTGTTCAATAATTTATCTACATAAATTTTACTTAAATCATCAACTAAATCCTAGTTTATTTAAAGTGCACACTGCACATTCGATAAAATGCCTATTCGAAATTTTTGTCGAATAAGAAAAATAATAATCATAATTTTTTTTTATTTTTTTTTTTTCAGAAAATCAAATATAGAATTTTGCACCTTATTTATGCGCCAATAATAAATTGAATTTCAATAGATTTTGTCACATATTGAAAACATTTAAAGATTATTAACCCAAAAATTAAAAACACATATGTAGTTATTGATAATTTGTGGAAAACATGTAATTTTATTTTGGCACATAAAATTATTCTTTCCAATATAAGTTCTTGTTACTTTTTTTTTGTTGGCGAACTTTGAATATAATTAATGACTTATTAGAATATAAGTTTTGACACAAAGATATTCTAAGTTCTGAGATTACTATATATGTACCTACTTCAAATATAAATTTTCCATGCGTTAGAAAATTGGTATTTTTTTTTACATATACATACATATTTATTATTTTAACATATCAAAAACAAAAAAAAATCTTATCTTATAACGAAAATTTCTAAATTTTAAAATTTTCTAATTAAATCATATAGAAAAATTAAAAGATATACTAAAGTGCAAACATTTTTTTAATAAAACATAAAACAAAACACAAAAAAATTTTACACTTTTGTTTAATATTTTATCAAAGTCAAAGCAACAATAAAACATAGAAATTTATTGTGTGTTTCATCACTATCAAACATTTTTCTTAGAATGTAGTAAATTTATAATTTTTGGGTAAAATCTGAATAAATTTAGATTTAATTTAGAACTCACGGAAAAAAATTACTTTGGTTTAATTTAAAAATTATTATTACATAAATTTTGTGTGTATAGATTTTAATTTTACAGAAAAAAAAAATTACTCTAATGTTAAATAAACAGTCTGGAAAACTACATGTGAAAACTTATAACCTTATATCTAATAAAGAAAATGAACAAAATAAAAAACTATTCATCGCTAGATTTCTTTAAGGTCTCGCTAGCATAAGAGTTATTTAAATAGAAATGATGCGTATATTTGTTGAGAAAAATGCAATAAAAAGCTTTATACAGCAAAAAAAAAAATCAAGAGCTTTTAATTAAATAGAAAATTTTCCGGCAATCAGCTGTTTAAATTGAAAAACAAACTCATGTGTGTTTGACTTTTTTTAAGAAAAATTTATGGAAATTTTTATTTATTTTTTTAATTAAGTACTTTAATTTTTCTTTTTTGCTTAAAAAATGTTCTTTGTTTTATTTTCTCAATAAACCGTGATTAAAAATTAATTAGAAGGGGAGTTTTAATAAAAATAATTTTCTTATGGTAAGTGTAACTTAAATCGCATGATGGTTGAATATAAAAAAATATGCTAAAAAAAATTTAATTTATTTATATTTATCAAATGTTTACTTGTTGAAAATCAAGGTCATTAAATAAAATTTATTCAAAAATCGACAACCCTTGTCATCATACCAAGCTATATAGTATTAATTAATATTTTCACTAAAATAAATAATTACCGGACATTATAGTTGGAAAAAAATTCACCTAAAGTTTAAAATTATTAAAGTTTTAAATGTTCATTAGTCCTCTGTCAATCTTTTTAAATTGTGTATGAAAAAATATAAAAAAACAAATTGTGTATACACCATTTTCTTTCAATTAAAGCTTAAATACCTTATAAATCTATTTTGATGAAATTTATTATTTTTCAATATGAAATAATAATAAATTTCAATTATATATAGAGTTATAAGTATTTATATTTTTGATGAATATTAGCAATAGCAACAAGTTAACCAAAAATTAAAAAAAAAAATGTCTATGATGAAAAAACTAAAATATCACCCAACTGTCTGTCTTCCATTATTGCTTCGTTTTCATTGCAACCTCACTTTTCCACTACATAATATTATGCCGTCAATCATAATATGTTACAAAGCCGAGAAA
Organism: Hybos culiciformis; assembly: GCA_964007475.1. NCBI lineage: Eukaryota > Metazoa > Arthropoda > Insecta > Diptera > Hybotidae > Hybos > Hybos culiciformis. Next base: position 91,849,068 of record OZ023274.1, on the reverse strand, counting down.
TTTCAATTTAAATTTTAAATTATGTCAATAAAATATGTGCATAATAATGTACACAATAATGTGAAATTTGAATAAGAAAATAAGTCTAACTATATTAGGATAATGGCTACATCTCCACCCCTTAAGTACAACCAAAATCCAAAATAATTATCCATTTTGTAAAAATTTAATTAAATTCTCAATTTAACTTGATAGAATATTTCAAAAAATTATATTGTCAGAAATGTCAAAAAATTTCAATGCAGGTACTTTTATATTGGAAACTTATTTAAAAACAATTTTCCAAATGTCAATACCAATAAAATAAAGATCATATTATTATTGAAATTTATTCAATATATTGAAAATGCTGTCAAATTAACTTTATTTCAAAAATATTCTAATTTTAAAAATGTTATAAAATATTTTTTCTTTGGACACCAAACATGATCATTTACTTATGATAAAAATATTTGCTCATGATACATACATATATCTGAAAAAAAAATGAAAAAAAAATCTGACCACAAAATATGTGAAGATTGATTTCGTGTGTAGTGTAGGCTTGTATATATATATATATGTTCACATATTTTTTCTTTATATTTCCCTTTATTGTTGATTTTTACAATTTTTTTTATTTTTTACTCTTCACTTCTTGGCTACTGGATTTTTAATCATCAAAAAAGATGCTACCTGTTTAATAATAATCGTCATCATCAGACAGTAAAATATTTCCTTTTTTTTTTTTTGTTCTTACGTAAAAAAGTAATTTTCCCTTATATTTATACTAATAAAATTATTTTACACAGACTTTTGAAATTAAATGCTTGCAAATTAATTTAATAAATGTATGCTAAATTGAATATGTAATATACTTATAGTTTACTTTATCGTCATAATAGTAAATCCGGAATAAATCTTCGGTATAAATCTTTAACCATAATGATAGATCGCAAGTTTTAAGAAATAATTAATTGATAATTAAGAATAAATTTCAGAACTTTTCCAATGTTACGAAAATAACGTCTGTGAATCTGTAACGTCTAGAGATTCCAATTTTAGAAAACTCAATGTTACTATTGGAATGTAAACATTGGACAAATTCTATTTTATTAAGTATATGCACATTGTCATTATCCTATGGTCCGTTTGGTCGTTGGATCGATTCCCAACACTATCTAGAAGTTGAAGTTTGTATTGTTTTTTCAAATTTAACATAACATCATGGTCGGACGAACGAATAAAAGAGTCTTAACACTTTTTCAATTTATTTTCTTAAAACATTAGAGAATAAAGATTGGATAATTTAAGAAATAATGTGTGTTATGTATTTTTAATAAAAAAAAATTTATATATATAAATAACATACATATATATTTTTAAAGATTTACAATTTTTATTTATTGCTTATCAAAAGAATTTCAATTTTTCTGATCACCAAATAAATGTTGGAAAAAAGAAATTAGTTTATTAAGATTGCAAAAGGATAAACTGGCGAAGACCAACTATGGAGGATTGTAGATAATAACAATAATTTTTTGCACATTTCTTTTAAAAATAAAAATTAAAAATAATGCAACCAAAAAAAAAACAAAATGTTTTATTGGCTTCAGCATAAATTATGCCTGGTTTAACTAAAAAAGTAAAGAATTTTTGGTTTTCTTTTTTTTGTTGTAAAGACCTAATGAACCCTCCAATTTTTCAAAATAACAATTTTATATTATTATTTTGAAATTAATTAATAGACTGTTTTTATTATTATTAAATTTATAATTGACCTCATTACTCGTGTAAAAATAATAAAGTCTTTATTTGCATGTTATGTTTATGTTATGTTTTACAAGAATAATCCATCAGTTTTCGCTATGTCCACTTTCAAGATTTATTTATCTTTCTTTATAATTTTGACATGTTTTGACATTTTAGTTACAAATTTATCGCTTTACAATTATTCGGCCTGTCATTGATGCATAACTTCGATTTGTAAGAGAATTGAAAAAAAAAAGCTTATAAATATGGGACCCTTGACTGAAATTAATAGGCGAAAATTATAGTGTAATATGAAATTTAAAGATTTTTATATACATATATAGCACAAACTCTTTGAATTCCAAAAGAAAAGATAAACTGGAACATACAATGTGACCAAACAACCACAAATTAAAATGATAATTCAATGCGCACCAGATAAATATTATCGCCACTCTACTTTTGTACATTTAAACGTCTTTAGGTTTAATAAAATCTTTTTTTTTTTCGTTTTCTTTTTTTTTTTTATTTTATTATATTTTCATAAATATTATTTTGCTTAAAATATTTTTGGTTTTTTTTTTTTTGTTAAATTATGTTTCTTAATTCGGGTAGTCAATCTTAACTTGCTTAAGTCTCCACTTTTTTTTTTTTTAGAGAGATATTATAAAATAATTATGCGCATAATTGAGGCGGGATATAAAAACAAAAAAAAAAAAATTAATATTATTATTAAAAATACAATTTTTTTCGGGTGCAATAACCACATTTTAGATTTACTTGTAAATACGTATATAAATATATATATAAAAAAAAAAATTCGAGAGTCCTTTTTGTTATTATTGAAAATTGCATCCATGGGATATTTTAGTGGAATGCATTATTGTTGCATTGAAGGGGTTTTTAAAAGAGTTTATCATGGATATTATTAGAATGAAACTTCTCAATTCATTAATTTGTTTTTAAAACTATAATTATCTTTTTAATTTTAAAATCTGTAAAAGCTAAAAGATTTACGATATAAGTCATAATTCATTTTACATTTATAGAACATTTTTAATTTAAGAACCTTCTCTAAAAAATTAATTTATCAAAAATTTTTATAATTCTAAATCTATGCCTATATTTTCGGCAAAGAAGTTTCTTGATTGACTGATACATCAACGAAGAAACTACTAAGTTTTAATAGCATTAATATTTATATTAATAGCGAATTATCAAAATAATATTCGGAAAATTAGAATTGAGCTTCTGCAATTTAGAAGGTCAAACAAGACGGCTTCAATTTGTTGTGCCATGCATTTAGCAAAACGAAAAAAATTTCATGTTTTGGAGTAAATAATTGCAAGAAAATTTCATTCCCAATAAAGTTTTCTGTCAATTTTTTTTTTATTAAATGACAGAAAATGAAAACATATTTATATAGTTTTTAAAAGTATGATGGTTTTTGAAAATCTGATTGATATTGTGTCTAATGCATACGATTTTCGTTTATAAAAATTTATTTCTGTTTTTTTTTTGAGAACTGATTTCATAAATTTTTGTTTTCTTTTTTTTTTTCTTACTCAAATTTCTTTACTTTTGGTACATTTTGACGTTGTACGTGATGGCATGAATATAAGATTGAATTATTATTAGTTTATGCAATATGTTGTATTATGTAGTCTTTCTCTCTCTACTTCTTGTGTTTTGTTAAAAATTATAAATTTTTTTTTTTTTAACAGTATGATAAGTTCTTAAAAATTCATGATTTTTGTTTTTTTTTAATATTGTATTAAGTATTTTTTTTTTAATATAATAATAAATTTAATATAATAAATTAGAAGGCTGGATGATACCTTGTTTTTATTTTTTTTATAAATTTTTTTTTTTTTGCACAAAAATTAAATTGATTAAAAGTAATTGCACAAAAAACAAAAAAAAAATTCAGAAGTTTCAAAAAATATGAGGATTTATTATTATTAAAAGCTACTGCCAAAAAAACCAAAAACACAGAAAAAAAAAGAAAAAAAAAAAAATGTTTATTAATTTTGAAAACTGCAAAATAAAATTCTTATGAGAAAAATATTTAAAAAAAAAAAAAAAACAAAAAATTAATTCAAAAATCTTCTTTGATTTCAAAGAAAAAATTTTAAATATTTTTAATGATATTATTTGATTAAAATCATTAAAATTATAATTTTTTTCTTTTAAAATTTTATTTTTTTTTCTGATTATACGGGTTATCAATATATCATTACTTAATGAGCCAGGGCGTATAAAATGATAAAGATTTTTGTGTTTAAGAATTTTTTTTTTCTTTTTTTTTTGGTAATAATGGAAAATTTGTAAACACAAAAAAAAAAATTTTCAAAACCAAAATTAAAATTCTTTTGACAAGAACTTGTTGAACTTGTTGAACAGTTGAAGTTAAAAAAAATAATTTTTTTGCTGATAGATATGTATGTTAAGATTCGATTAACAAAATCACTGTAATCTTTCGTTAATATATAAAAGACAAGTTAATTCATCACACAATCGAATTTAAATCGGCTTCATCCAGTGTTGGCGCCTAATGTCAATATATATAACATAATAGACAATAGAAAATTGTTTATAAAAAACCAATATTCTTCCATCTTAAAATTATTATCATTATCAGATTCTCCTAATTTCAATTGCCTTCCACTTTTGCCACTAGATGAATTTTGCAGGCGCTCTTCATCAGCATCACTAAAATGTAGAACTTTTCGATCATTTTTCACTAATACTTTAATAGTTTATTGCTCCATTTCGTATTATAAGCTACTTCTATACTTCATTTTAGTTTCCACCAACATCAATGTTTTAAACAGCTGATTGCAGCAATAATAATGGTCACTTTCATCAAAGTAAGAATTTGCAATACCCACAAACATAATAATTATATAGAATCGAATAAAAACAACAGAAAAACATTAATCATTCATAGATCCCTTTCCTCAAAGTGCCTTATCCGCGATAAAAAACTATGAAAACAAATTGCTCATAAATAAAACTAGATAAAAATTTAAAAACTAATTTAATTTCTTATCAATTTTTAAGCTATATATTTCTTATTTTAATAATATGTATTATTTTTCCAGAATATTATAATTTCAGTTTTTTTTTTTTTTAATTTTATAAGATTACTCATTATTTAATTTTATTTTTATTTTTTTTATTTTTATTAATTGCTTTAATAATTTCATGGCTCATTCATCAACATATAGTTTAAAATTAATTTTTTTTTTTAACATTATACATACATACATTATTATATTTTTAGCTTTTTATCATCCGCCCCATTATTATCACATTTTCTCATGTTTTGTTAATTTTAGCTCAGTAAAATTAACATTTTATTCAAATCAATTTAATAAGCGCAGACTTAATTTAACAATATTATTATTTTAAGAATATGAAATAACGAAATATATATTTTACATAAAATATGGGATAGAGAGTTAAGAATTATGAGATTGTCAAGATGAATATAGAAGATATTTATACCAATGTCCAGCTTGATTTTAATTGTAGAATTCTTTTAATAATTTATTCTTCTTACTATGTTTTTATGTATATGCTATAGGTTAATAATATTCTTTCAATCATAAATATAATAAATGTTTATTATTTAATTTTAAAAACACATTGGTCTTTAAAAGAAAATTCGAAGAATTAAGTATAGGAAAAACTATACATCTGCAATTTTCTCAACCCACTGTTGAGCCTGGATTAGATTTATATTTATTAATAGAATTAGATTATTCTTTAATGCATTGGTTTAATTTATATATTTTGTCAATAATTGGCGTTTTCCATCATAAACAGAAAATTATTCATATAATTTACAATTTTTATTATTATTTACAAACTTATTAAATTATAATTGAATTGAATAATTTATGAGTTTGATTAAAATTATTTCAAATTTTCCAATAATATTGACAAATATTGTGAATGAACATTAATACACAATAAATTTTTTTTAAAATAAAATAAAGTCAAAAAACTCATAAACAATTTTGTTTTAAAATTATTTGAACAAATAATATCATAATTATGTCAGAATATATAAATTCTATTGAATAAAATGAATAAATTCGGATACAATGTAAGTGAGTGATTAGTTAATAAAATAATAAAAATCAGAATTATTACTAATTTATTATACTGTTTTAAACATTTAGTTATCCATTCCAATAAAAAATTACTACATATTTACCAGATACATTGTTGTACACCCTACTAACTTAAAATACAACATTTTACCATAACATTGTATGAAGTAAATTTATTTTAATCAGAATTATAAAAATGTTAATGTGTGTTTATAAATAATAAATTTAAAAAAAATTAAAAAAACAAAAAAAAGAAACAAGAGCTTATCTTTTATCGAACTTCTAGGATTTTTTATTTATATTATGAAAAAAATTTAGAATATAAATATTTTTAAACGCCATGTGTATCTGGTGCAAACGATAAATATTTAAATATATTTATATATGTGTGTTTTTTTTATAATGTGTGAACGGAACTGGATTACAAGATAATTAAAAGCATACAAAAAAATATGTTTTTTTTTTTGTACATATTTAAAAGAAGGTCAAACGAAAAAGTTAACGAAAATATTTTTTTTTTTAACCTATCCGCTTTTTTTTTTTAAATATTAATAAAAATAAAAAAGTTATTCTTGTTGTACTGTTGCTTCCAATTTTTGGTTTGATGATTATAATTTTTGACGTTCTCTTACTTTAAATATACCCTGTACATAATTTCTGGCAATCGAAAACCAAAAGTATCTATCAGTTTCTGGCGAAAATTCATCTATCAGATACAATTGTTATTTTTTATGTTAAAATTTAGATCCGATCCGAATGCGTTATCTAGAGAGAAATATCAAGACTACTTTTTCATTCAACACTTCTTTTTTTTGGAACGTATTTATTCAAAACATGAAAATTACGAAAAACCATTATCCATTTATTTAACTTCAAATCGAATAATCAATAAAAGTAATCGATATTAAGATTAAGAGTTTATGCCATCGTTTTGGTAATCTCATCAAATTAAATGTTTCAAAAAAAAAAAACAAGGAAAAATTTAAAATTAAAAAGAAAATCCTTAGGGCTTCAATTAAAAATTTTGATCAAATTTTATTTCTTTTGACATGAACAAAGACAGTAACACGTGTAAAATGGATAACCAAAAAATTAGGAAATTATATGGTGACCAAACAGAAAAACGATTAAGAAATGACGAAATATTCGCTTACGAAATTTATATATAAAAAATGCTTTTTTTTTTTTAATCGCAAATATGTTTTTCAGACTTTAAGTTAAACAACCCAGATTTTTGTGACTTTAAGCAATAAGAATTTTGTAGTAATGTATTATTTTTGTTATTTTGTGTTTTTTTTTTTTTTTTTGGACAAAAATTCTTTATTGCCGACAAAAAATATGTAATTTTATATTATTGGTATAAATTTGATTCAATAAGTATATGATATTATCAGCGTATTAGCAGAAGCATTGGAACAAAAATTATTGATTTCGCTAAACAAAGAACTGAGCTTTTCTGGGTGAAGACAAGACTTACTATATAACCATTTTTTATCTCTCTAAAGAACTACTTAGGTCAAGCGTAAGTCTGCCGTTTTAGGAATTCAGTTATTTGACGTTATGTAAATTATACACACTAACTTTGATATAATTAGATAATTTTCTAACTTATATTCTGATTCCGGCATTCAGTCAGAAAATATTTTCCAAGGAATGTGGCTTTCTAAGGTTTAAAAAACATTTTGTTTATCTTTATTCTTTTACATTTTACTCGTGGCAAACCGCTTTAGCACTCTTTTAAAAATCAAATTTGTGTTAAAATAAAATTAAAGATCAACAGTATAAAACGAAAAAAAAAATATCTATATATCAAGAAGAGCTTTAAATGTTCATGCGTGTACTTAGGAATTCCTTAAGGGCTAAAATCAGGTCGAAAAAGGAGCTAAAATATGCACGTATAGAAATCTCAAACAGAATTAAAAACAAAAAAAATTGTTTTTTTTTTATGTATATATAAACTTTAATATACTTAAGGGAATTAAGAAAGTAAAATAAATTGTAACCAAGACATTTATAATGACTGATTAAAAGAAAAAACAAAAAAAACAATTTTTATTTTTTTTTTGTAGTTTAAAATAAACTTCCTTTAGGAAACCAGTAGTCTTTTTGGTTATACTATATTATAATTTTATCTCAAAAATTAAAATATTGCCTTTATTATTATTTATTTTTATTTTAGTTTTTTTTATTTTAATAAGCAAAATGTTTTAAGGGTATATCGAGACTAAATAATATTTAAAAAATTAAATTAAATATTAAAGAGATATATGTACGTATTGGTTACATTGTTGGGAATGCGTCAGGTATATATAGCTTAAGATTATTAACAAAAAAAAAACCTCATTTTATATCAATCGTCAATTGTCATTATATATCCAAAAAAAAAAATTAAAATTATATAAGAGATGAATAATTTTTCATTTAAATGCCAATGGGAAAGAAATTTCTTAAGTTCATTTTTATATTTCATGTTTTGATATGCAAAACAATTTAAGGGTTCATCTCGTTGCACGAATTTTTGACATAAAATTTAATAAAAATTGTAATATTGTTTAGTTATATCTATTTAATGAGCCCGAACAAAAATTAATTCATCGAAACCAACAGCTTAAAGTTAAAATATTTTAAATTATATTTATATGACATTTTTATAAGTCCACAATATTAATCTGTTTCGTTTCAAAGCAAATTTAACGCATAATAGTCCTGTGTTCTATAGTTAAGATGAATTCAATGTTTTAATGCTAATATTCTATTTATTTTCAACCTTGATAAATTAAAAATGATTCAATTTAAAATCAAAACTAAAAAATCATTTTCTCTATGATGTGTTAAAATGTTTTAAATAAATTTTTGCAAAACAATGTTTTTAAAATCATAATATTTGAATTCATATTCAATCAAAAATTAAGTTATTTTTAAAAAAATAATTATAATTATCTGGCAAACCTCGTTTAAAATTAAAAAAAAAGTAAATAAATACATACTTAATTTACTAATTCAAAAAGTTTCAAAAGCTTTATGTTTCATAAATAAGACTTTTTTAAAAATATATATATATATATTATGAAATTAGTTGAAATTTGAAAATGGATTCATTTAAAGAAAATAAAAAAAGATACATATAATTATATTAAATCATATTTTATAATATGGTTCTCTATATATTTAAATACATTAAGTATATGAAATTCTTTTAATTAAACAAAAAATAAATATATATGGAATAATATTTTCTTAAACATTTAATCTTATTTTCATTATAAATTTATTAAATCCCATACATAACAAGCTTGTGTGATTTCTTTTTTTTTTCTTTTTTTTTTTTAAGAAAAAAGCCAAAAACCTTAATCTCTTGTGTGGTTTTAAAATATACATTATTTCACTTCGTCTCCACTATAATGAAAAAGAATTTCAATATTTTAGAGTTAATGAAATGATATTATATATATTTTGTTTGTTACTAAAAATACTTACCTTGAAAATTTTTAATTATTTTTGACAAAATGTTTGAAATTATAAATTTTAGTAGCTATTTTACGTATAGTACTAAATCCTAGAAGAAATTATAGTTTTGAAGCATAATAGGTCTAAATTTTTGTCTAATATTTGGAGCCCGAAAAGTATAGTCAAAAGTCACAATCACAACGGAGCCTCAGTTTTTGTTATTGTTATGTTCAGAATTTTTTTTTTTTATAATTTTTAGTTTGGAAGCTGTTTTAAGGGAAATTTTCCCATTTATTTGAAAACTTAATTTTTGGTGGTAAATAAAACGAATTTCAGGAACAAACATTTTAAACATTTATTATAAAACTATATTATATATATAAAAATTCAATTCGACACTAAAAAAAAATCTGACATCTCGACGATGGAATCGAATTTATCTAAATTCACTGGCTTATTAAATTATAAAATATTATCTTAGTCTATGTTGTATATAGAATTATATAGCAGTATTAACAAAAAAAAATATTAATAATAATTATTAATTCAAAAATATATATTTCTCTTAAAGATTTTTTTTTTCTCAAAAATTTCGAAAACTTTATTCCCTTTCCTTTTTAAAAAAGCAGAAAAAACAAATTTATATACATATATTTGAAAATACTAAAAAAATTAAGCTACTAACTTACGAGTATTAAAGGAATTAATTTTTTTTTTTTTGTGGGCTTAATAGTTTATTAAAAATAACCAAAAAAAAAAAACTATTTTTTTTTTTATAAGCAAATAATAATAAGATATGATGATAAGCTGAAAGATTTATTATGAGATTTTAAACTTGTTCCACATTTTGTCTGCTTGAAAGAAGAAAAAAAAAAAAAGAAAACAAAACAAAATAAAAAAAAATTTGTGACAAAAGCTAAATAAAAATGCGGGTGGTTTATGTCTTTCAAAATAAAACCCGAAAAGTCCATCTATTAAAAACCAGCAAATTTTTAGAAAATTATTATAGCTGAAAATCAAAATTTTAATAATATTAGATTAGATTTGGTATTTAACTCAATAAATATACCTACATTAGAAGTTGTTCTTTATACAGATATTTAATTTTACAATAATTAATTGTTCGATTTGAAGTATAGTTAAATATTATATTTGACAGCTAAATATTTTCAAATAATGTTGGAGACGAATCAATGGAACTGGCTCTTGTAAAGATATCCTACTACATAAAGATTAAGGTCTACTGCTTACTGGCCTTCCAAAATATTGTTTAAAAATCAATCATCTTAACATATTCTCGTTTTTCAATTCAACATATTATAGTTTTTCTTTTTTTTTTACTGTCAAAAAACAACAACGAAAAATATGTTTAGAGTCTCAATTCCAACAAAGTATTATCAATCTATTTGTTAATCTGATATTTTAATATTTATAGAATTTCAATTCCTTTTAAACAAACTTTTTAAGAGAATTATATATAATATTATTTCATTTAAATTTTTTAAGAGTTATTGAGATTAGACTCACAAATCTTGTTGTTTATTTTTTTTAAATTTTTATTTTGTGTTTTTTTTTTTTGCTAAGAAATCTTTTGAAACAAAATTTTTATTTGTTTTATTAATGAAAAAAAAAAATTCATATCTGAAATTCTTATGTCTTCTTAATCCTCATGGCTACATATATATAAAATACATACATATCCATATATTTATAATTTGAATGAATAATGTAGAAATAAAAAAATTATTGTTTTTGAATTATTTTTATGTTTGTTTATTCAAAAAACTATTAGTCGTAAGAGAAGACAATAAAATAGAAAATTGATTAAAAAAGATTAATTCAATACAGATTTCCAAAAAAAGTTATAATTAAATTTTTATTATGATTTATTATTGTTATATGTAGGTACTTTTTTTTTCTATGGATTTATATCAAATATCAAGCCATATAAATAAAATTGAAATATCGATGAATAGAAATGAAATAATCGTTTACTTCCCAAATAGCTTCCGTAAGGCTCAAAACTAGGTGCATTTAAAATAAATATAAGAGTTCCAATAATTATTGACTTCATATAACTGCACATCTGACTAAAGACATAGTCATTTCAAGTTTTACACTTATTTCCATTAAAACTCTTATTAATCACGAAATCATCTCTCTTGTTAAAGAAAATTATGTACAAATTATCAGCATAAGAGCTCAATTTTCACAAATAATAAATTTCTTTTCCTTAAATATACCCATTAAGCATTCAATTTGATTCCAAAGGAAAGAAAGTAGAAAATTTTAACTCTCCAAAATAAACTTGACATTTACATAATGCAAATGATTTGCAAGCAATTTCCCGGAAAATATATATTTTTTTTAAGTATATTATATGTTTATCAATCATCTTGTTTTGCGTTTTTTTTCAATAACCTTTACCTACAAAATTATTTGCAATAATATTGATAACCTTTATTAATGATTTATATATAACTAATATGGTCGTAATGTGAGTCCTTAGACCACACAAATTCTTCAAAACGATAATAAAGTCAAATAATATAAAATAATTCAGGATGCAAGTGCAAATTTTGTAAAACGTAGTCTTTAGCATAACACTTATTAAGATAGTACTTGAATTTATCAGCAGCCAGGCGCTTTATATACAATTTTATTGAGGAAAAATAGTACAATAACAATTTTTGTTCAACGAATATCATTTCCTTTTGATCATTCTTTTAAAATTATAACAACAAGAGAACAAGAGAAAAAACACTATAACAAATTAATAAATTTATTTTCTTATCAGTAATCAACAATCACCTAATTACTCTTTGTTATTGTCTTTAAGTGGGTTTTGGAACATGAAAAAAAAATTTTTATCCAGAATAACTGCGTTGTAAATCCAAAAATGAAGAAACATATTTTTTAATTATAATGTTGAATTAAAATGACTGAATAAATAGTTATAGTATCAGTCCTTATTAAATTAGTCAAATATAAGAAACCAGTTAAATCGTAGAATTTATTTTAATAATTATAATAACTATATACTAATATTGTTAAAAATGAATGAATCAATTTGTATTTCACTAGGAATGATTACAATGCTAAGAGATTCAGGTTTATTTTTAGCCTTTGCATTAGGATTGCAGTAAGATTAGGGAATATTGCCATTAAAAACCCTATTCTCTTACATTATTATAGTAAATATATACTTAAACCACATTTACTAATATAAAAAGGAGTCAACAAAATATTTGTTTTACATTTATTGAACTTAAAAATACGAATAGTATTAAATTCAGTTCAGAAGCTATGATTCAATTATATGTAAATTAATTCAGATACAAGATTGGATGCTCACTAGAAACTTTTGTTGATAAAGATATTTAACGAGAAATTTACATTATCTTCAAAAAAAATAATTTAGTAAAAACTATAATTGTACATATGATGTAAACCAAAAATTAAAAAAACTGAAAATAAATATAGATGGAGTTTATCTTTATTGGCTAATCATATTATTGTGTATATGCGTCTGGTATTTTTATTTATTAATAGAACAGAGAAAATTTTATGATGTATATAACTCTTTTGTGTGACATACCACTTAATGATTGTCTTTTTCACCTAAAAAGTCCTTGATGAACGGAAGTTAAAAAAAAAACAACACAATAAATGCATCTGTTTTTCTTATTCCTAACCATTATAATGTTAAATTTCATGTTGAAAAAGGAATGATACCTCGTTTGATACGCATCAAACCATCTTAATATGAGTATAAAACTCATATCAAATGAATTAAAAAGTTATACACAATAACTTTTACCAAGCGGTTATGAAATTTATCCCAATTTTCAAGAACATAATTTTATTCTTTTATGTATCGAAAGGTCAAGTGATTTCATTTATTAGCAATTGGGGTTCTATTTAAAAGTTATTACCAAAATGCTAGCGCAGATTCTTACAGTTTTATGGAAAAATAGTATTTTTAAGAAAAATTATAAAAAATAAATCCTTATACCCAGTTTTGTTCAACACCAAATGAACTTTCGAAGTAAGTAAGATTAGGAGATGTAGTAGTAAGAAGAGGAGTAATAAGAATCAAGTTTTAAGTTCATTTTGTTTATTGTTCAGAAGCAAAATGTTAAAAAAAAACTATCAAGTTTTAAAAGTCAAAATTGTCCTTTATTTACCATATAAGAAAGGAAATGAAATTATGAAATAACAATCGACCTTCATAAATATAAGTTTTGATGAAAAAAAAAATACAAATTTTCATTTTGAGATTCAAAAAGTTGATCATCATATGATAAAAAATTGAGATACATATATTTTTATAAAAAGTAAAATATTTTAACTACGTTAGACCCTTTCATTACTTTTCACTATGTTGTATATTCTTTTTAAAAAATTAATATTTGATTATATTTATAAAAAAACTATTAAAAAAGTAATAATACGGAAGTTCCATTATTATTATAAAACCACAAAAACGTTAGAAATAAAATGTAGGTATAGGTAGATTAATTGAGTATTTTTATTTCAATTAAAACATACATCCTTTTAATGAATTTTTCTTTTGATTTTAATAATAAATACAGTAGAATCTAGAAGCGCGAAATGCAAACAGGATTTGATTCCTCTATATTTTGTGCCAACCTAAAAAAATTCATCTAAAATTTACATAAAAGCGAGCATAAAAGATTAGAGATACTAACGACGAATAAGAATATCTCAACATTAGTTCATGAATACTTAAAACTTATCAATCAAGAATTTCCAATTAATCAAACAATATTTATTTTAAATTTTCATACCGCACATAATTCAAAACTTTTTGATTATCAACATTGCTGTTACATAAATCGTTTTTAAGGTCGTACCATAACTTTCATAAAAATTCCATTAATTTTAAAAACCAAAACTTATATTTCTTTCATACATAAAAACAATTAATAAATAATACTTTAAATTGTAGTTCTAGTGAAATGAATTTAATGAAATCTAAAAACCTTTCAGTAGAATATAAAAATAACCAAAAGATAATTCGCTTCACGTAAGATACATAGCCATAGGTAATATCAACCAGCAGTGCGTTTAAAAAAAAAATTACACTGTATACTTAAAATATTACCTGTAAATTTGAAAACGTTAGTTTATATATGTGAAAAGAGGGTGATTTTTTTTTTTATTCCTCAAATTCATTCATGTATGACAATATTTTTATAAAAATGACAAATTCTATAAGTAATTTAAAAGATACAAAAAAAAAAAAACCCAACTATTTTCGTTAAAAGTGAAAACCTTGCTACAAGGATTGCATTTTATGACAATAAGTAAAAATTTGTTTCCGATTTGAATTAAGAGCTAAAACGATTAATATGTTTTATGTTTTATACGTTATACATGTTAAAATGTGAAATTATTTTAGGGTATCGGAAAAATATTCTCACAGGATATTTATGTGCATATATACACATTGTATGTGTAGGAGACATTTTTATTTTTATCAAATTATAGTTTATTATATGCTTTTGAAAAATTCGTGGGAAGATATTTCCAGGAATAAACATTTGTAAGCCTTAAGTACATTTATATATCTTCGCCATTTGATTTAATAATAACAGATAATCCTTTACGAATTATAGTATTTTCTTCAATGTTAAAGCATATCCTTACAGGCATAAATTCTATTTTTGGAAAAATAACCATACCTGGGCTTTTTTTATGCGTAAATGCGAATATTTTAGAAAAAATCTGCTTTAAATTACACTACGATTCGCATGAAAAAATATCAAAAAATAATTGAAACCGCATAAATTCAAAATCGTTTAATCAAATATTTGCTTAAAGAATCTTGTGTGTAATATTTGAAACTACATGTAGGTAAACGTATGTAAATATTAAAATATGGAAGAAGAAGAATTGTTAGGTCAAAGGAAAATTTATACTGATAGCATAAATTTTGAGAAAAAATAATTTCCAGATCATTAGTATGAACACTTAATTCTTGCGTGTATGTAGCAAAAATTTCTTTTCACAGATTCAATCTTAAGCCGTAGTTACATTTTGTTATAAATTGTTTTGCAACATCAGTATGTGAGTAAAATTGATAAACTTGGACTTTAAGTTGACATCTTCAGTTTTTACTGATATACTGTTAACAGTCAGATCTTACGTCTTACATAAAACTTAACGTAATAACCTGAATTTTAATAGAATTTCTTTTGATTCCACCAACAAAAAAAATGACCTTGAGTCAGTTGTAAACATAATTTACATAACTATGCTTATCTGTCCATAATTCCCCCTAAATCTTTATAACAAAAAAAAAAAATTGTTTTTATTTGACATTTTTTTAACATATAATTTTCTTCTTTTATTCTTCCTGTTCAAACACATAATTCGATTTTTTCCTCAACTGAATATTGCTCTATAAAAAAAAAAATTTTTTTTAACTTTTCTAGTACCCACACACCGTTGAAAATTATCTATCTTCAGTCTTTAATGTTTTTTTAGATTCTTAGAAATATTGTGTAATGTTTATACCAATATGTTGAGAACAATAAATTTGATTTTTGGAAACTTTAAAATACTTACTATTTCAAAAAATAATTTATTCAATAAGTACGGATATTTTCTTGATGTTTTAGTAATGAGATTTAATAAAATAGTAATACCTGAAATTTTTAGCCAATCTTTTAGAAATCCTAGATAAAAATCTAATAAAAATTAGATATTATTTACAAGATTATTAAAATCAACAATAAATTCTTAAATAAAAACGATCAGTTCACTGATACTCTTCTCAGTTAACTGTGAGACCCACAATAATTGTGTTGATTAAACATTTTATGTTATTTTTATGATATTCTTGGCGTTGAGAATAACCGCTCAGATGCTGTTTCGAACACTTAATACTTGGGTGTTATTTCATAGTACAACATTTCATAGATCGAAAGATCAACTTTAATTTTAGTTTAGTTAAATAAAACATAAAAGGTCAATTAACATCTTGTAACATCAACTCGTTTTGAATGCTATATTTGCGTTTGAGCTTTACCCAAATCCCAGTTTAAATAAATGCCTAGAAAATATTTACTAGCTTCTATAAAGAAAGCACATTTATTATGATAAAACAAACCATATAATCTGACCTTAAAAATAATTCAAATAAAATACCTTAATATCCTTTTCTTTTTTTTTTTTGTTACAAACTATGAAAATATAATTTATATTCAACCCCTTATTTTATGAGAGAATAAAACGACTTTCCAAGTTCAAGTATATCCCTCATTTTGCATCATCACTGAAGTTTGTGAAATTTATTCATCTGTAACGAAATTGCATTTAAAGCGGCTAACCATTTTCATTTTCATTATAACAAAAACAAAAGTATAGAGCAAATATATTTAAGTATATATATTTTTTTTTAATTTTAAGTTTTTATGTAGTATTTTTATATTGTTTTTGCGGATGTTTAACTGGTGTTTCAGAATTGGTTTTTTATTTTTATTTTTTTTATTTTATATTATTTTAAAACTGTTACAAAGTTTCCGTTTTTAATTTTAATTCTCCCACATCCTTGGAGGGGAAGAAAATATATAAATTTTCCTATCTAAATATTGAAGGAATTAGAGTCTAAACACTTATACTCTTATTTTTGGTGAAGTAACGAATATTATTACATATATTAAGTAAGTAACCAAATCCGTTGCAGTTATTTTTAGTACTTAATATTGCTTTTCAAAAAACTTTGTAAACAAAATAAGAACTCAACTCAACCTCAACGAAAAGATAAATTCAAAAAAAAATAAGTTTTAAACCTTAATCCCATATTAATAAAGAAAAATCTTGTTTCGCTACATTTTGTGGTTTTATGTCTCAAAACTTCGATATTCATTTATAAATCCAATGTTATGAGTTTCGTTGGCGATTTTGAATCATCCAAAATAACTATATTTTTTTTTTTAAATTATACTGAATAACAAAAAAACGATTTCATTCGAACCCACTTGTTGACATAATGATAATAAAAAAAAATTTTTAGGTAAACTAATAAAAAAGGGCTAAGTCCTACATTTGAACTACAGTTTTTCGATAATTTTTAAGGAAATAAGGGTTTCTAAAATAAAAATTAAAAATTTTTACATTCTTAATTTGAAAAATTCTTGCAAGAAGTTAATTTGAATGGCAGGAAATGATCATACTATTTTTTTTTTTGTAAGCAAATTACATTTTTATAGGTTTTAATTTTATTTTTTATTTTTATTTATTTATTTTGTATAAAAGAATTATCTTGATGACCTAAAGAACTGACTTTTTTGAAGGCCAAAGTTAAAAAAAAAAAACAAAAAAATTAAAAATTAAACCAAAATCCATTCATCCGTTTAATGAAAAAGGATACAATAAAAATGAAATGAAAACATCTATAAAATACAAAAAAAAAATACTAAAATTAAAAGTAAAACTTTGTTAAATTTGATTAATTTAAAGATATGGGTAACTTCATGGTTAGTTAAGATTTCCAAAAAAAAATGAGAAGCAAAATGAGAAAGGGAATTTCCCAGTTTTGTTCGTTTTTTTCTTTCAATTTTTTTAACTTTATTTATATTATTTCTAATTTTTTAGAATGCTAAGAAACTTAGGCCGGTTTTCACGATCCAAGTACACTTTGTCCAAGTTTCTTTGATCAAAGTCACTTGGACCAAGTTACTTTGAACCTACTTTTTACTTCGAAGTTACTTTGATGAATAAAAAAAATTATGATTAAAAAAATTGTCAAATTCAAATTTTTTTTTTTATTTATTTTTTTTTTTACAAATACACTACTTTGATCAAAGTAAGTAGAGCAGTGTCCAACTAAACTATTATGTGTCTACTTTGTCCAAGTTGACTTTGACACCCTGTTTACACGATCAAAAAGAACGGACAAAGTGTACTTGGATCGTGAAAACCGGCCTTTATGATAGTTACTAACTATAATTTTCATATTTTAAAAAATAATTTTTTTTTTAATTTTTAAAATTTATAAAATTTTTATTATTTCTTAAATGCATTTTTTTTGTAACTACTATCGACCCTTAATTACAAAAGCTACTACCGATGACTACTACCAATGGCTACCAACTTCCCCGGAAACTTTTCTGGAAGACACTCTCAAGTTTTTTTTTTAACAGAGATTCAAGAACCAAAATTCTTCTAACTGTATTTAATTTTAATTTCTTAATACTACAAAATATTAATCAATGAGCAAACTTTTAATCCGAAAACAAACTTTGATAAGACCTTTCAAAAACCAAAAAACAAAAGATGATTAATCGATATACTTGAAATTTGAATTCAATGGAATAATTATTATTCGCTCCAAGATAATCTTTAAATTAAAATGAATTCGGAATGAATTTATGAATTTTGTATTGCGCACGTAGACCTTTATAACGCCTTAAGCTTTCTAATTAAATTTTAAATCTTTATTTTGAACTTTAAAAGCAATGGTACAAAATAATTTTTTTTTTTTTGCAATTCATATAGTAAAATTCTAAAATAAAAAAATAAACTAAACCATATACCTATACTATACTTATATACAAATTTAATCCGTAAATAAAATATAATCCGGGAGATTTTAATCTATGAAAATATTACAATTTCAATGTTTACATTTTTTAATCCTCAACTAAAGCTCTTTTTAAAGAGAGAGATAAATTTCATATCAGTTTAACAATTTTTTTTTTGTTTATTATTTTTTATTCCAACTGTGTTAATGTGAACGGGGCACTGAATTATGACCGCATGAATTATGACCGCGGAAAAAGTTTGTATGGGCGGGCAAAATTCATTTTTAAAATGAATTTTGTCCGCGCAACAAAATGTCTTTTGACCGCGCGGTCAAAATTCATTTTATTTATAAATTGAGTCGCGGTCAAAATTCATTTTGAAAATGAATTTTGCCCGCACATTTTCTCGCGGTCAAAATTCATTTTTTTATAAATTGAGTCACGGCCAAAATTCATTTTGAAAATGAATTTTGTCCGCACATTTTGCCGCGGTCAAAATTCATTTTTTTTAAATTGAGTTGTTCCAGGGAACGCGAGTATTATGCACAAAAGTTATGGAGAAGATACAATTCATTTTAAATGACTTATTTTGAAAAATGAAATCAACCCTCCGATAAAATATTGTGTTCTAAGCAAAAGGGCAAGGGCGCCAGCCGCAAATCCCACTGACCAACCGCTCGCCCGCAGTCCTGCTGCCCCCCCTTCCCTTTGTGTCTAACCCACAAATATTTTATCTTTTTTACTCACATACGATAAATAGTGTCGTTTTAAAAATGATTTTAGGCCTTTTCCAAAAGGATGCGGTACAAAATGTATATTTATTTTCAATATTTGTTAAGTAATATTTTTGATGAAACTATTTCTGCATAATACAGCCGCAAATTTTGTCGCGGTCAAAATTCATTTTTTTTCTAAATAGAGTCGCGGCCAAAATTCATTTTGAAAATGAATTTTGTCCGCACATTTTGCCGCGGTCAAAATTCATTTTTTTACCAAATTGAGTTGCGGCCAAAATTCATTTTAAAAATGAATTTTGTCCGCACATTTTGTAGCGGTCAAAATTCATTTGTTTTCTAAATTGAGGCGCGGTCAAAATTCATTTTGAAAATGAATTTTGACCGCCAGTCGCGGTCATAATTCATGCGGTCAAAATTCATGGAGCCATTATGTAAAAAAGTAAATATTAAAAATGAAAGAAAAAAAAATCTGAATTGAAATAAAATGCCTCATATGATTTTCATGAAATTTTTCTATACTTAGTTGTGTATACGTATGATGAGGAAATTAAAAAACAATTTCTTTTTTTTTTTAGTTTTAAATCACCTGGTAATTTTATGTGAAAAATTATTTTCAAGTTAAAAAAAAATATTAAATTAAATAAGAAAGAAATATAAATTCCCTGATAAATTCATTAGACATACATATTGCTCAGTTAAAATTTATTACCAACTCCAGTTAAAATTTGTATACTACGGACTCTAATAATAAAAATCTTTAATGTTTTTTTTTTGGCACAAAAATTATTATTTTTATTGTCTAGCTCCATACTTTGGCCAGGTTTTAATGTCACACATATTTAAAAAAAAAAATTGTGAGGAATTTTGCCTTGCTGTGACAAATAGCTAATCTTGCTAAAGTCATCCAATAGATTTGACCTGTATATGCAAGGATTATACACAGCTGCGGCAGTAACTTTTTCAGTGTAACTATAATTATTTAGTTTCATTCTTAAGTGAATATTTTTTCTGTAACTATGCAGCCTATTAATTAATTTAGTTAGTTCTAAGACAAAAAATTTAATTAGTTCTAAGACTCCAATAATAATTGACGGATTGCATAAATTAAATTAACATGAAAATAGTGTACAAAATTGAACATGTATAGCCTTTCAAAAAGCAAACCATCTGACTATCACTCCAAAAATTAAATAAATATTAAAAATAAAAATAAAAACTTTAGAATTGAAGTATTATTTCACAATATATAAATTGTTTATATAAAAAAGTACACATAGGTATTTCTACTTATCTATCTATAGGCATTTTAATAATAAAATTTATTCGTTTTTTTTTTTATTTTTTAGTACATGGAATGGGATTAAAAAACTAATTGATGTAAAATATACGCGGGTAATTTTAATAAAAGCAAATAATTACAATTTCATTATAATAAATAAGTTCATGAAGAGAAGAAAATTTAAAAAAAAATTGTTATTTTAACATTTTTACCTATAACCCCTTTCGCAAGAAATAAATAAAAAAAAATAAATAAGTTTTAATAATAAAATATACATTCATAATAATTAATTCACACAAAAAAAAAAAAACAAACTAGATATTATTAAAGCATAAAAGTACACATCTATATATAACTCTACTCACTTTTAATTTTTTTTTTTTGAAGAGATAATAAACGATATTACAATGAAAATGCCTTTAACAAAAGTTAAAAATAATTCTTTTTATTTATTCAAATAAATATAAAAAAAAAAATATAATATATTTTTTTTTTACTTTTTTTTTTTTGAATTAATTATTTAAATCCGATTGGATTATTATAATTTATAATGATTATACATGGACGTTAACACTTTTTTTAAGCTAAATTTGTTTGGGCTGGTCTTTTGTTTAGACAATAATGTTACGTAAAAATTGATAAAATTGAAAATTGCGCAAATTTTGTTTACTTAAACTAGTTATAAGTGATCACAACATTTTTAGGTTATTTTAATATTTTTTAAAAGAAAACTGAAGTTATATACATACATTATTTTTGTACTCACTGTCACTAGTAAGTGTATAGAAAAAAGCGAATAATCTCTTAATATCAAAACAACTATAGTGATATTAAGATAATATTATGTACAAAATTTCACATTATACATATTTCATAATAAATTTCTGTCGCATAATACTACCAAGTACCAAGTAAAGTGACTTGACCACAGAATATATTAATTATACATAAAAAAAGTAAGTGTGTAATATCTGGCTACTAACTATAGTTAGTTTTTACTCTTGCTTGGGAAATGATCCGCCTATGATACCTTCAGTTTTCTTTTAAAAAACATAGTGATCACCTAAGTTATAATAAGAATTATAAACAGGTGGACTTTTCTGACCTTGTATCTTGTATCCAATTCCTAGTTCATAAAACAATAATTAAAAACCATTTCCATCCATTAACAAAGTCAGCATCAAAAATTAGCGTACTATTTAAAACTCTTGGCAAATTTTCGTAATATTAAATATGTCAAACATTTTAAACTTAAGATTCAAACATTTGGACGACACATCAAAATATTATATTAATTCTTGATGTGTTTTTTTATTATTAAAATAAATCCTTAATACTTTACAATTGCATTTCTTTTACTTGAATGTTGTAATACAAATTTTTTTATCTTTTTTTTTTTCATTTGGTGGGATCGTTTCAAATATTTTCTATCATCTTATTTTGTGAAAAATTATTATAATTTATATTAAGTTTCAGAATTTTTTTAATTTTCTTAAACAAATTGCGTTCGTCAATTTCGTTTTGGATCAAAATGTGACACTCTGTAAATTAAAAAAAAAAAAAAGCTGTCTGAATAATATCCAACAAATTATAAAATCATAGGTAATACTTGTAAATTTTTAACTTTAATTTTAAAAACATTTCAGGTGTAATATTTTTCTTAATTAGATTATTTTTCGAATAAAATTATTTAAGATTAATTTTAACTGGCCTAGAATGAATATAAAACAAATCAAAATAAATACAAAATAAAATAACGACAATACACTCCACCCTAAAACAAATATATCCAGATTATATTTCCATAAAAATAATTCAAAAGAGATTTTGAGATTAAAAATTAAAAGAAATATAAAAATAATCATGTGCGCACATATATAGAAAAAATTTTCAAAACAATTTTTAAAAATATTATATATTTATTGAAACCATGATTCATTTTGCATAAATTTTCTAAAAAAAACAAATCGCATTTCTAAAGTTCTTAAAGTCTTCGTCAAAAAATATTCACCAAAATGCTGAGCTAAAACCTATCTTATTTTTTATTAGAAATTTTACTGTTTAAATTCATGGAAATCTTTAAACTTGGTTTCGTTAAGTACCAGGTTAAGTACGCTATAATAAGGTGAGTATAAGGTGAGAAAATTTTCAATTATGCGATATAAGTTGGTGCGCGTTTAACTCGTTAGGTCTAAAACTGTTTTAAATGTGTAATTAAACTAATTTATAAATAATCTTAACTCAATTTGACTTCATAGTCGATATTTCCGTTTCCTTTAATTCTGCACAAAAGAAAAAGAAATCGTTTATCTTAAAAAAATAAAACTAAAATTAAAATCCCTTCTTAAATATATATTTTTTTTTTCACTTACGTACATTTAACCTTTATTGCATTTCATATACGTATTATAAAAGAACAGAGTGTTTGCTGTAAAAATAAAAGGACTTAGGAATATTTAAAAAAAAAAGACAAGATTAAGATATTCAAGTTAAGGTTGAGTTAATGTAAAAATCCCAGTGTTTTGTTAAAATGTAATTAGACTTCTGAGTTAGGGCCCTCATTTTTTCCCACACTTATTTTATTACTTTCAAGACATCCTACGCTGATAAACAATGCCTTAATATTCTGCCTGTTATCAATCCGATTTCAAATCGCATAAAATTTATCAGAAATTTGGTTTTCTTTTCGTCGTATGATCCAAAAATAACTTTGATCGTTTCGATGTTGATACATTATTTCAACCATCACTGGAGATTCTAACGATTATTAGATATTTGTTTGTTTTATTTTTATTTATAAAGTTATTTTATTTAAACATAAAGATAATTTTTACTTCCAAATATAGCAAAACTGAAGACGGATGAAGTTGATGTTATCTTTGACATTCCGAAATATCGTATTACATAATTATGGCTCGCATACAAATTTCGATATCAACTTGTTTCCATAGTAAACCGATTCATGAATTTCCATATCATTTTTGCATTCAACACTCTGTAATCTTTAATGCTCTAAACGCGATTAGTTCTTTTAATACCTCAAAAGAAAAATCATTTATTAATTTTTTAAGTCACAAAATATATAATATAAAAAAAAACTAAATAAATAAATAAAGAAATCGATGACAAAATCGTACATAGTTTTTTCTTTTTATATGAAATTTTAATAATCTTTTATTTTTCAGGTTATGTTATTTGAAAAAAAAAAAATGTATATTTTCTCTCCATAATACCAACAATTCTTACTTATTATTTTTTTTTTTTTTTTTCCTTAAACATATATTTTTTTATTTATAATATATAAGACCTATGGTTTTTATTACATTGCCATGATGACGATGACATCGCAAAGCGATTAATCATAAATCAGTATTAATTTTAATCCACCGAAAAAAGAAGATATAAATATATATAAAGTATAAAAATTGTATATGAAAATGAAATACAAAAAAATTAAAAAATGCATATAAGCCAAA
This sequence comes from Hybos culiciformis, assembly GCA_964007475.1. Lineage (NCBI taxonomy): Eukaryota > Metazoa > Arthropoda > Insecta > Diptera > Hybotidae > Hybos > Hybos culiciformis. The sequence goes on along the minus strand of OZ023274.1, from coordinate 91,824,723 downwards.
AAAAATTTATAGAAATTTTAAATATTATTTTTTAAAGGAGTATATTGTATTTTATATATATAAAATATTTTCTCAGAAATCAAATATTTTTATTAAATTGATCAATTTATAATATTTTTATTAGGAAATATTCCTAAATAGGAGCTGAGTTGCTAGATCATAAAAAAAAAAATAATTTTACTTTCTTTTATTCGAGATTTTACTTCAAGATTTAGACATGTTTCGCATTTAAAATATTCCAATATAGACGACATAGCGCTCCTAACTTATTTCTTTTAAGTACCTTATACCTGAAATTTAAAGTGAAAATGAAAATATTGAGTCCGATTTCAGATTGATAAGAGAAAACAATTTTTTTTCATTTATTTCAAGGGCATTAAATTGAAATTTTATGAATGTATGAAAAAAAAAATTAAGATCAACAACATAGTTATTTATGAAATAATCATGAATTTTATTTTTATCGCTTATTAAAATGCATGCATTATTTTTCTTATTATGTGTAATAAAACATTTATGCTGAAAATTGATTGCTTAACTATATCATCATATATGTAAAAATTATTAAACTAAATAGTTTAATTCCAGAAAAGCTTTTAGAAATTATTTTAATCTCAAAGTTTTTATTAATAGCCGCAGATAAATAAAAGTTTATATATTTATATTCATCATAATTTTATAAAGTTTTATTTTTAAATTTTCACAACATTATGTTGAATTGAAGTGATTCCGTATGTAGGTTAGGTAGACACAACATACAAGTTTCGAAATATTGGAAATTATTTTCAATTATTTTTTTGCTATGGTGTCGTTAAATTGTTTTTACATAGGAGTTTTCGAGCTACAATGTTCTGGCAAATTTAAATTTAATTTTCTCTATCATATCATATTTTGTCATTTTAACAGATTTCCATTAAATATTTCACTAATTTTATCTTTATATGAATTTAAAAAAAAAATTCACGAACAGTTCATAGTTATATATCATGTGTGTACCCTACTACTTCATTTTATATTTTTAATAAAATGTTAGGTAAGTACGAAAAATATAATATAAAGTAAAAACGCAATAATAATCCGGATTATCTCAAATCAGTCAAAATCAACAACAAAACAATATCATATACATAGAGATACATAAATAATATACATATATTGTATATATTTATTTATACTTATATGAAATTCATAAATTCATAAATTTCAAAATTTTTGTTTTGTGGACGAGTTATTTTATTATTATTATTATTAGGCATTTTAATAATTTCTATAAAATGCGCTTATCTATAGAGATAAAGATAAATAAACATTTGAAAGAGAATAATTCTATGTACATATATATATATATATTATGAACTATATAAATATGAATGTCGAGCATAAATTGTTAGCAAATAAAAACACACCCTTAATTCCAAAAATTGAAATTAATATTTTACATATTATACGTTATATGGTTACGTACATAGATACTATTTGCACTTAGATTTTAGCTTAAACTTACATAAAATAAAAAAATTTATCAAATATTAATTTTAATCTAAATAAATAAATAGCTGAATAATAGTGAATAATAAATATAAATTTGTTGTTATGACAAATTTCAAAATTTTTATTTCCAATTTTTAGTCATCAAATTCAATTATTAGCGGCGGATCAATGTAATATTGAATAAGAGCTAGCACTATACTTTCCTTATAAGCAAAGATCGGCAAAGGCATTAAGAATAGCAAAGGTTGGTTTTCTGAACACACACTAAGTGATATAAAATTGTTCACAAATATGGGAGTATTCAAAATAATATATTAAAAAAAAATGAATTTAAATTTAATATTAATTTTAGCACTTTTTTTTTTTCAATTGCTGCCAATTAAGATTAAAATTATATATAATTTAAAAACTATAATGAATAGTAACTATGTATATAGTATAGTGTCTTTATTATGATCATTATATTTGTAAATTCTGAACCAAATCCAACAATATTATGATGAATATATGTAATGTTCTTTTTTTTATTTATTATTATTTGTAAATACGACGTGTGTCAGACGACAAGATTAGAAAAACAAAAAAAAAAAATAAAAAAAAATTGAAATTGAAATTGTAAATTCTTCAAAAAATATATATATTATTAATATCGCTTTTAGATTAATTGTGCGGCTCATTCTTTTTATTGTACTCAATGATTAAAAGATAAAACAAAATGTGATAAGTTTTGTCTGAACAATTAATAAAAAAAAATAATAATTAATACAAAAAAAAAATTAATGTGGAATAGTCATTATCAAATTATCATCTCTTTTTCTAATTGTACCGACTTCTTTGAATTAAACATTTTCATTTCACATTTTAATCATAAAAAAATTTCTATAAAACATATTATCCGTTTTTTGAATGTTCAGGGAATGGAATAAAGATTGAATATAAAATTGAATATTCATTAAATATGAAATCGGGCCTAATTGCAAGAATGAAATAAACGAGGAAATGAATAAGATAAATTAAATTGATTTTTAGAATAGGATTACGGAGGATTTTAAAATCGCTATAAAATTCATTGACTATTTCTGTTTTGAACTCGGGTTTGACAGTCGATTAGGTTACAAAACAGGAATGGCATATTTTAATGAAATTTTTATTAGTTTATTATAGAATTGTCTTTAATAATATATATGAGACATTTTTTGTGTGTATTCTTTTTATGAGCAATAGAAATGTTACTATTAATATCATTTCGGATTAGAAGTTATATTTTTAAAAATTATAAAGGGGGGTTCTCTGTAGTACTGATTAAATCTTATCAAAATTTAATTATATTTGGGTTGTTAAAAAAAAAATTAATTTTATTTTTTTTTTATTTTTTGGATTTGGAATATAGGTATAGGTATAGGTATACAACAAAATAATCTAAATTATAATTTCAAGCTTTTGCTATATAGTTTTTTTTTTTAATTTATTTCATGTTTAATTGCGTACCAAAAAGCGCATTTAATATTTACTTTAGAATATTTCATCATACATGTTTAGATTTTTTTGAATATAATCTATATTTGAATAAGAGTTTCCAAACTATTAAAATATTTAAAACTAATCTTAAGAAGATATATTTTTTTTAACTATTAATATCATGAGTAGTTCTTATTTAAAAAAATATTATCGGCTAAATAGCATCCGATAAAAATTACAGTAATGATGGTTAGGCTGCAATTGTTTCCAAGGAACTGAAATCTGAGTTTCGATGAAAATTCTTATATTTGTACATGGTATATGACTAAATGGTATTGGAAGATGGTTTTTAAGATACCTTAAACCTAGTTGTGACCAAGGTATCTCAAAATTAGCGTATATTGAATCATTTACGTGATACACGGTTTTAAATATTTTATTTAATATAATTAATTTTATTTTTTCTATGTGAATATGTAGCGTTAAACAAAATATTTCGGACCTTGAACATATTTGTAATACAAGTAAGCATTTACGAAAATAAATTTAATAAAATTTTTATACTAACTTGTTGTCCAGCATTGGCCGCAACCCAAGCTTCTGCAAATGTTTCCATAGCACTTTGAAAATCCATTTTTTTCTTTAAAAAACCAAAACTATTAATTTCCGTTTTTTTTTTTCTGCCTTTTTTAATTTATTTTTTAACTTTTCCCGCTTTGGGAAAGTATAAAAAAAAAAGAAAATTACTTTAAATAAATTTTTCTTAATAACATTATTTAAGAAGTACAATTTTATTTTTTTCTTAATTATTATTATTACGCTTTTCTGTACATAATTTTTTTCTTATTTTTTTTTTATGAAATTATTATTATGCTTTTATTTATAATGTTATTAAAAATTAAAAATCTTTCCAGTTAATATGTAGATAATATAGAAATTTATATTTATTAACATTGGAAGCAAAAAATTATTATTTAAGTATTTTTTTTTTTAACTCTTTCTTAAATAAAATCTAAATTTTATTTATAATAAATTTATATTTTTTACTTTTTTTTTTTACACATATGAGTAAAATTATTCACACTTTAATTTTTTGTAATAATTTTTTTTATTATATTATTAAGATTTTAGTGATATCACGGTAAATTATATTAAGAATATAACAAATAATTTCATATGTTTGTTGGCATTATATTTTTCTGTCAAAAAGAAAAAAAAAACCTTATAATTACTTATATGAAAATTTTTGTTTATTATTTTTTGTTAAATTGTTTATTTATTTATTTTTTTTTTCTTAGTAACTAAATTTATTATGTTATTTCATTACAACATATAATAATATTCATTATAATAATAATATTAATAAGGTAACAATATTAAAAAAAAATAAATAAAAATATTTTCTAGTACTTAGATATTATGAAAAAAAAAAAAAGTATAATATTTTTAATAAGTCAAAATAAAATAAATAAATAAAAGTGTTACAGTCGAGGTTACACAGTGCTAATTTTAAGATTTTTTCAATTTTTCGGTATAATTTTGTGTAACAAAATGTTTTTTTTAACAAATAAGGCTAATATTAATTAATATACTTTTAGTTTTTATTGATTGAACGATAAAAACTGTAAATAATTTTAAGTTTAACAAAATGCTTACAAATTTTAATAATTAATTTTTGAAATTTAGTTTTTTAAAACCGTTTCTAACTTAATTTTGAAATTGTAATCAGGGGTTTATTTATTTATTTATTTTTTCATAACAAAAATTATCACAATTTTTGTTTCTAATTTATATAGTTATTTTATGAGATTTTTAAAATTTGTTAGGTTGTTAAATATTTTGAGTTAGTTTAAATTTGGAATTAAAAATGTGTATAAGAGTATTAAGGAATAGTTAGGAAGAGAATTAAGAGCATTCAGAGTATTAAGAAATAGTTGAATATATTTGTGGTCTAACCGGAAAATTATTGGATATATTATTTTATATTATAAAATTGACCGATAAGAGTTAAAGTTAATTAAAATTTAAAAATATTTCAATTATTCGTAAAAAAAAAAACAATTAGATTCCGTTTCTAGATCTGATATCTAGACAAAACAATTAATATTTACTCTGAATATCTTTATATATTTATTTAAGAGTGTTCAACTATTTTTATGGCTCGGAACAATATTTTAGTGATCATATTTATTACTCCCAAATTTTGAATTTTTTTTTAACATTTATTCTATTAGCTTTTTTTAACAACTAAAACAAAACTTTATGATTCGATGTAAAACTTATGAGTTGGAAAAATTCTATATCAGTAAATTCAATCAGGGAAAAGCCAAATTATTATAAATTAATATTATTGATCGTTCAATTTTCATAAAGCTTAATTGTGCACAATCCAGTTGCAATAAATAATCTTCATAATTTTCACCCGAGTACGATGACATAATTTTTATTTTTTTTTATCGGCCTAAATAATATTAAAATTGAAGATAATTTAGAGATAGCATCTTACAAAAAAAATAAAACATGAAAATAACATTTAATTTCCAAAAAAAAAAAAAAAAATTAGTTCTTTAATTCAAAATTCTTAAATAATTACTATAAAACAGTAAAAAAAAATAAAAATAAAAAATTAATTATCGTGGTAAATGAAAGTGGTATTGTTTTTTCCACATTAAATTTTTGTCTTTTTCTGTACAAAACATTTTTTCCAAACAATTATCCTTATTATATGACCGTAGAAATGATATTACAAAAACACCTGCTTTATTATTGCTGCACATAAATTGACAATTGAATATTAGAGAGAAGACATAGTAAATTAATTTTTGAACAAATTTTTAATTTTTTTTTTGCTTTAAATTTAATTTTCAATTTATAAAAAATAAAAAATAAAATTAATTAATTTTCTTTGATGTAAATCGAAAAAATTTGCATTTGACTGAAAGGTGGTGTCAATGTGAATGATGTAAGTAAGTAAAATAAAATGATAATTGGTTAAAACTAACACATAGGATTAATTTTCAACTTTCTTCATGTAAAATTTTTTTTACATTTTTTTTTTAAGAAATAATAAGTTCATTCATTGGAGTAACGTAAAAAACGATTTACGGAACCAATTTAGAGGGTTATAAAAAGAATATCGCTCGTTGTACAGAACTGTCAGTGAAATCTACACTGGAACAACTTTTTTGAATTATAGTTTTATATGTTGAGTAATAACTAGTTCCTCACCTAACAGATACAAGTTCCGTTTTTGAAATATTTCTACAGGCCTGTTAATACATACATATCTTCCTCTGAGTATCTTTCTTAACTATTTTCAATTGAATTAAGTTTCAAGATGAATTTCATTTGAACATATACTTTACTTAAAAAAAAAACGCTGTTTCTTAAAAAAAAAAAACAATCAAGCTTTCATTTTTAGATTTACAACTCTAACCATAAATTCCCATAATTTCCCAAAACTTTTTTCCAGTACCAAACTATCTCAAACTATCTGATCTTTTATTTTAACTCTGATCTTAACTTCTCGCGAAAACACCTCGTCACGCTTTATTAAACTGGTTTCCCTATCTTTCTATATTTGAAAAATTTTCAGATTCACTTCAATTTTATTTTTCCTATATAGATTTTTCTTTTCCTTTAACTTACTTTCTGCATCTACGATTTTAATTTCAGCTATAAAAAAAAATTAATTAAAAAATTAATTAATATACCAATTTTTAATTAAAATTTATTGTTTTTCATTTGTTTTAATTTTCATTTTTATTTTTTTTTTCACATCATTTTCAAAAAATCAAGTCCAAATTTTTATTTTCCCAAAAAAACTTACTTTTTTTTTTATTCTTCAATTTAAATTTCATATATTTATTTTTACCGCGCTAAATACACGATCATTTAGAAAATTTTATTACAAAAAATAAAAATGAAATTAAAATAATAAATACATAGGTCTAATCACACCGATTATTGTGACAAAACTGAAATTACACAAAAATTCTAATACACAAAAAAAAAAGAATGTTTATTTTTTTTTTTTATTTTTTTTTTTTGTACCAAATAAAGAACATAAATGTGAATAAGTTAAAAAAAAACTTCTTTTTTTTATCGTAATTTTTATCAGACAGCAAAAACTTTTTATTCCTTCAAAAATAAAAATTAAAATTAAAAAATTATTATTTAAAACAAAATTATGAATTTATATATTTTATTTTATTTTTTTGTAACCCGCGTACTTTTAGTACATTGTTATTTTTATTAACCTGTTCCGTTATCATATTCTGTACTAAACTTGTCTTATTAAAAAACTGACATAAAAAAAATAGGTTCTATTTACAAAATATAAAACAAAAAAACAAAAATTCTAAATAAAAAAGAAGAAAGATATTATTCAAAAACAAAAAAAGAAGCATTTTTATCTTTTTGGTTATATACAGAATTTTATCCATCAGAGCGATATTTTGCGAATTTTTTTTTTTTTTACTTTTTTGCTAAACTTTTAATATAATGTTTACAAAAAAATGTTTTTTGTATGCGAACCAAAAAACACAAACAAACAAATAATTCGAACATTTTTTTCTCAGAGAATTTGAGAATTATTAAATTTTCATATTTTGTTTTTGCTTGAAAAAAAAAAATTAAATTCAATTTTTCTTTTTCAAGAGTTTTCCGTCACATAATATTATTTTCAATCAAACATTTTTATGTTCATGATGAAGAAGAGAATTTTTTTTTAAAGGGGAAATCTATCTGATGGATAAAATAATAAGGGGAATATGTTTTTAATGAGACTAAAAATTTATACTTACTATTTGTGTATTTGTAGTTCGAAGTTAAGGAGAAGAAACTACTGACTACTGAGAGATATTTATTTGATGGTGTTGCAATGTTTACAAAAAATCTAATCTCTATATTTATTTGTTATCTTTTTATCCGGTATTAAAAAAAAAAATTAAAATACTTTTTATATAAAAATGTAATAAAAAAATTATTTTTTGTTTGTAGGTGTCTGGGAAAGGGGAATATAGGTATATTAAGCTAAAAAAAAAAAAAAAAAAAAATATTATAAAATGCTAATGTAAAAATATGTTTTTAAAATATGAAAAAAATGAAAAAGCCGACAGCAATGGAATTTAAATTAAAAATAATATGGTTTATTTTTTTTAAAGTGAAAATTTGTTTTTTTTTTTTATTAAGAGGTTGGGTCTTGTTATTAGTCTTTAGATAAAATTTATTTTAAAAATTAAATAGAAAACTAGGGCAAATATGAATTTCTTAGGTTAAAATCTGATTCATGGGCCTTGAGAGAGAATTTTATTAGAAATAAATTATTTAACGGAGCGGACCTATACCAACCTTGTAATCATTTATGCCAGCGATTGTAATATGTATTATGTTTATCAAAGCTATTATACCTCAAAAAAAGTTATTGAATGTCTAGTAGAACTCTACTAAGTTATTAATGTTATATAGATTTTAACTTTTAACTTTTAAGACTTGACTTGAACTTCTAAAAAATCTGAATTAACTTAAAGTTTAGGTAAATATTACAAATTGTTTTATCGCTATAAAAATCGTTTTATTCTTCTACCTAATAGGAACTTCTAAACAAAATAATATGATTATTGAAATAGCATGGTGTACACATAAATAAATTTCATTGCAACTATTTCACATAGACCTCCCAATGAGATCAAATTCCTTGAAAATATATATGATTGTATTGCTACAATAATAATTTTATTATAAAATGAAAATAAATTTAAATGAACTTATCCTTCGAGTATAAAAAAAAAATATAAAAAAAATATATGACATAATTATGTATGTTTTTCTTTTATTAACATAAGATTATGCGCGCGCAATACATGATATTTATGATTAAAATTATATTATTTGTACGTATTAGCCAACCCTATCCATAAAAATTCCCAATTTACGAAATTTTTTTGGGTGGGGAACATTTTCTAAGGTCTCACTTTATGTAAAACTTGATTATGTACACACAAAAATATGCATATTTTTTTTTCTTTTTTCATACAAAAAAAAAGCATAAGCATATAAAAATTAGCATATTTTTTGCTAATAAATTAAGATTCATTTACATTATTATACACAAACGGTTTAGCAATTTTCATTCGAAGTTATTTTTCAGCTTAAAATGACTATAACAATTCCGTGTTGTGACAAAAGCCTGAATGAGCTAAAAATTTTCTGTTTGAATTTAATTGAATTTTTCTGTTCTTGATATTCTTTAAAATGTATTGTTTTTATTGGATATTCAAAATATAATCAAATACAAATAAATTTTTTACATAGATGAATAGATTACAAAATTTTAGATTTAATGTTAAATATCTATATATATTATGAAGAACAATATAATGAGTTCAAAAACCTATCGCTCTATATATTTTTCAAGTTTTTTGATCTTACTCATATTTTCTATTTAGATTTTTCTTTAACTAGCAAAGAAAGCGGCCGTCTTTAATAATGATTTACAAGGCCAAATTTTTATCATAATATACTTTCATGATAAGATAGTAATATAAATGATATTTTGTCAGTAATTGGAAAATAATTGAAATAATAAGATAAACTATTGGAAAATTTTAAAAAACTATGAAAATTTAGAACTTATATGAAAATCATGTTAAATAAAATTGTTTAAATTAATTTTTTCGAGTATTTAGTTTCAATTTATATATAAATTCTTAGAGCAGATCAAAGATGCCCTGTTTTTCTTTTTTGGTTAATGGATTTGCACATAATTTATATATTTCAAAACTAAATTGGCAAAGACTCAAACAGATATCTGCCATTTTTAAATCAACATTTAATGCTGCTTAGTATAAACTTTAACCTCTTACGGCGCAGTATATTCCAATTCATGTTCCCTGCCTTGAACTAGAGCCGACACACATTAATTGACACACAAATTTAAATAATTTTTTATTTAAAATAAAATAATTAAGCTTCTTCCAAATTAAAATTAACATAAAAAAATTTAAATATATATGAAAGGTATATCAATTTAATAGGTTTCATTTAAAAATTTTATTTTTATTATACTAAACAGCGATTATAAAAAAAAAAATATGCACTTGTAAAAATTATTTAAAAAAAAAAATTTAAATGTATATTTTATGTTTTTTTTCATTTGCACAAAACATTAATAATTTTGTATGTGGGGAGCTTTATGTTATATATAAAAAACAAAAAAAGAAAGGAAAAAACACAATTTTTATACTCTTTCTATAATATTTTTTCTGTGATGAAAAACAAAAAAAAAAAGTAAAAATAAAAAAAAAAAAAAACAAATCATATGAAAGTGGGGAGATGGTACCTACACATTTTTAACAAGTTATATCCCCATGTTTATCTGTATCTTTGCTTTATTCAATTTGTTTTTTTTTCTTTAATGTTTTATTCGTATTTAAAGAACAAAAAACCTTTTTTTTTTATATAATTTTTAAGAAACATAAGAAGAAGATACAAAAACAGATATATATAAAGATAGAATTTTATTAATAATAATAATAATAAGAATGAGAATAATAATAATAATAATAAGAATAATATATAAATTTTTTTAATATGTATTTTTCAAAAGCTCCGCCCAACTATGGTGATGATTGGGCTAAAGTTTAGAAAAATATAAAATATTTAAAAAAAATAATAATAATAATAATAAGAAAAATAAATAAAAACAAATGTAGCTTATTAAAATTGTTGCAATTTTTTTTTTATTTTAATTTATTTAGTTTTTTTTTTACAAATAAAATAATGTTTTTTGTATTTTTTATTTTTATTTATTTTATTTTTTTTTTTTGTTAAAAAAAAAGTATCTTTTTTAAAGGAAAATAAAAAAAAAAAAATCTTAATATTTTTATTTATTTATTTGAACAGAAATTTCTTAATTCTTTTAAAAAATTGTTTTTTTTTTGTTTTTTCTCTCTAAGTAATTGTTTTAAACATTTTTAATGCTTTTTAATTCCTTATTTCTTATTTTTGTTTTATATGTTGTCCTATGTTGAAGGTACAGTTAGATGGCTCAAAGGATTAAAAGTCTAAAAAACAGAAAATATAAAAATAAAGAGAAAATATTCTTGTTTGTTGAACTGAATATCAAAGAAAGCTCTATAAAACTAAATTCTGTCAGAAAAATTAATTTCTTGTAATATAAGATTTAAAAAAAAAAATTACAAAATAATTTCTGATTTATTAAATCCTGAAATGAAAAATATAAAGTATTGGAGTTTTGGTATCAACAGAGAAAGAAAATTCTGTACAATTTAAGGGCTTAAGGTTATGAGAAAATTAATTCATTGGTTTCAACTTCCTCGATTGGTTTTTGACTTCAAAAATTTTATTCGTAATGGTCGTATATTGACTCTGCTTCTGGCATTGTCAAGCAAAAACTTTTAATATTCAAACAAATAAAGGTTGTAAGCCTGTACTTGATCCTGTACTATTTTCTCCAATTTCTCACTTTTTTAATCCCTAATTGAAAATTCGAATGAATCATAAATATGATCCTCACCAAATAATACTGTGATCTAAACATGAATTTTGAATTTTCAATGACATTTTTTTGACAGTAAAGATCGAAATTTTATTTGATAGAAAAACATTTTTTGTTGAAAATCTTGATTCTTCAAGCGGTTATACACTTGTTTAAGAATATATAGAGCAGATCTGATTATTACATTTGATTTCATCATTTAATTCCTTTCTCGAAATTCGATCAATTTCAGTTAAGGTAACGATGACAGTGAGAATAATTGATACAGCCAGCATACGAACGGCAATATGCAAGCATAAAGCAAGATAATGAAAATATTCGATCTTCAAAGTATCTCGAATCGAATAAAAAATAAAATTATTATACTTGCAAATTTGAAACACGATGAATATGTATCAAAAATTCATAATTAAATAAAATCCAAAAAAATTTAATAGGAAACGTCATCTAAAAAATACACTACTCTGTTCCTTACGTCGTTTAACTCATACTCATGCTAAACTAATACTCAGGCAAAAATTGGGTTCAACATAATTTGATCCGCACACGAATTTAAACTCTTATAAAAAAAAAGATGGTCACACTGTGTTTGCTGAAGATGATTAAGTTGTCCATTATTGTCTGGCCCTACATTTTCACTATACAGTCCATCAACATTAAATTAACTTTTTTTTTTAATTTATCTTTTAATTTTATCTTCCAAATATATATATTTTTTTATTCTTATATTATCTTAAAAGGTTTCCTTTTGTTTATTAAATGAAATTATTATACAAAAAAAAAAATTATGAAAGAAATTTTCTTAATATGGCGGTGAATAATTTTCATTTATCTTAACTTTTTAGTACATACATTGAATGAAAATTTATTTTTTTTTTCTCGAGAAAATATTATGCGCGAAGTTTAATACAAAAAAAAAAGATAATTTATATGAACCGTATAGAAAAAGCTTTTTACTTCTTAAGTTAATATTTCAAAAAGGTATAATAAACTTTAATAATTTATCATTTTTTATTATATTTATTATGAATTTTTTTTTTTTTTGATAACATAGTTAAATATTATGTATATTAAGAAGCAGAAGAATATAATGATGATAGTATACTATAGAAGAGCTACTAAAAAGTTTAAAATTATATTTTACTAACAGCTATGTGGAATATAAAATTTTATTTAATTTTTTTTTTTCTGCTTCTTCTTTAAATTAACTTAAGTACATCCTATTAACCGCACTTGAGAAATTGCTGAACATTTTTTATAAGATGGAAAATTTATTATGAAAAAGATATATATGTATAATAATATAAATGAAGCTTTGTGAAAAGCATATAATTCTTAATTTAAATATATTTCTTTTATAATTTTTGGTTTTTTTGCGATAAAAGTTTTTTTTTTTTTTGTTTTACTTTATTAAAGTTAATAAATAATAATTATAAAAGTTTCTATTACATTTTTAAAATATTATATTTATCATCTTAAATTTTCATTACATAAAATTAAAAGAAAAAAAAAATATTTCTATGAATTTTTGTAAAATATTACAATTTTTGCAATTAGATGTTTCAATTAAAAAATTTTTTAACTATAGCTATAAGTATCCATTTTATTTTTGTGCAGAATTTTCCTTCAATGGCGCAATTTTTTCTCATCGGAGCTTTCGAGAATAATTACAGCCAGTGCCGGTTAGCCCATATGGACACTTTGGGCAATTGCCCAGGGCCCACCAAATGATTATACTTCTACTAAAATTATTTCTAATAAAAAATTACATATTTCACATTTAATACTCTTACTCTACTGACAATACAAAGACGTCTCAAATCAGTCTTTTGAAAAAGTTGTACACACTGCCAAAAGCACTTCCTTTGCACTTACTTTTGGCAGAAAAAAACAAATTTTCATTGCTTATGAATTTATTGTTCTGTTTGTTATTATTTTTTTGACAAAAATAAGTCCACCATGAAATAATTAATTTAAGGCAGAAAAACAACAAAAAATCTACAAACTGCAAAGCGACAAAATATGTACTTAGAAGAGTCTTTCTTTCGGTTCTTGTGTTTTTTTTATATGGCGAAAGACGAAAGAGAGCTGAAAGAAAGACATCTTTCGCAAGAACCGATATTAATACTGCCAGTGCAGAAACGCTATAACACATTTAATGTCAATGGATTTGCGGTTAATCAGTATATTTACATTTACTTTTTTAGAATCTTTTGCCCAGGGGCCCAGTGAATGCTCTATCCGGCACTGATTACAGCTCACTGAAACAATATATTTTATTCCATGCTTATTCATATTATATTTATAATTTCGTTATAGTTTCGTTTAATACATTTTTAGAACAAATAAAAAGCAAAAAAATGTTACTTATAATAAGCATTATGGATAGAAATAATTAAAAAACTCATTTTATGCCTATTAAGAAGCTCCATCCGAAGTTGAAATCGAACGTATATGTGTAAACATGGATTGTTAAAAAATAGAAATAAATCAATAGTTGATTTTATGATCATTTTTATTATAATACATTATTTTCTTAATCCTTTTCTACTTGTGTGTGATAGAAAATCCAAAACCATTTATGATCTGCAGGATTTTATTAAATTTAGTGCCGTGAAAACTTATGTGATATTTAATATGCCTGACACCCGTAAATGAGTTTGGTAATCTTAAACTAGTACTTGTATTTTTACTAAGAAAGCAACAAGAATAGGAAAGAAATTAAAAACTAATATTGATGATTTTTCGATATCATTTCAAGTACAAATTGTTTTAAAATCGGAAAAGTATAATGCCGAAAAGTTTGATTTTAGTACAAAGGGAATAAGTGTTATATTAAAATATTTGTTGTTAGATTTACAGAATTAACATTTTTTTATTTTATTTACATCCATGATTTTTTTATTGTCGAATGGTTTAGTCTTGGATTGAAATGGTAGAGACAGCACCGAGATTCAAATCTCGAAGAAGGGCAAAAATAAATAAATAAATAAATGAAATAAATAAAAGAAAAAAAAAAGAAATAAATATCCATACGTGAAACACAAAACATTGAAAATTACAATAGTGTCGCAGTTGGTCTGCGGGGCTTGTCTTTCACATTTCGTTCACTTATGCCCCTGGAAAGCCTTCGAGCGAAAAGCAGTATAAAAAGCGTAAATATTTTGATAGTATATAAAAGCTGAAAAGCAGTTCTGTGACGAAATATATATAGTATATAGTTAAACTTTAAACATATATCTAATTCAGTTATCATACAACTTATAGTTATTTTATTTTATAATCGATAATTTTATTAAAAAAAATTTCCAGAAATTAATTATTTTTTATATTTGTAATATTTCTAAAATTTTTTGTTTATGGTTTCTTTTCCCACATAGAAAACACTTTGTTTTGAAAATAGCGTAATGAATAAAGTAGTTATGCTCGTCAAATAAACCTTTTGTCAAAATTATATATAGATAGTCGGCGAACTTAAAATCTTAATATCATAGATATTCTTTGAAAGAAAATCCTTCATTAAATTCGTCATACAAAATAAAAAAACTTGATGCTATAACAAGCAGAAAAATATGTCAAAATATGTACGTACAACACATTAGCGGCATATATATCTACATAAATATATATACTCTTTGACATATTTGTTAGAAAATATAAACATTTTTGTTTTTTCTTTATTAAAATATAAAAAAAAACAATAATAATAAAAAATATTTTTCTTCTCACACTTTTAGATAGACCCCAAGTAGATTTCTTTAGCTTTTTTTTTCTACTACTAAATATCTATATTATATTCTACATTTTCGAACTTAATATATAATTATATAAATTTAAAAAAAAAATATATATTTTTATTTTTCCAAGAAAATTTCTTTAAAGTGCGCTTGCGTTTTTAAAAGCATAATAGCTATATACCAAAATATTATATTTTCTATATGTATCCCATTATCATCCCACTTTTATTCCTATTTATCTGTGTTTTATGTATATACACCACTGAGCTTTTATCTGGTACACAATATTGAAGGATAATATGGGTAGCCGATGTTTTAAATAGGGATATAAAAATTTTGGATTTTTTTTTTTTTTTTTACTTTGATACTTTTAAATGTTTTGGATTTGTAATACAGATATTTATATAGATCTATCTACTTAGGGGGTCGTTATCTGCGCGATAAACGCCCCTTTTTCATGATTTCAAGAAAAATAAAATTTTATAAAAATATAAAAGAAGAAGAATAAAAAAAAAAATTAAATTTAAAAAATTATATATATTTCCATTTTTGTATAACATTTATAAAATAAAAATATTTTATATCCTTTTTTTTTTGTTGTTTAATTTCCTCCATGTTATCTGTGATAGCTTATTATGGCAATCTTATATTCTTTACAAATATAAAAAGCAATTTTAAGTTATCTGTCAATATACAAAAAAAAAAGGCAGATGTTTTTTTCTTCTTGGCATTGTAATTCAATTATTTCTGTTGTTTTACATTGGATCACTTATTTAATTTCTATCCTTGGAAATTGCTGATTGCGCTAAAATGAGAATAAATGAAGTTATTTATGCAATTTTGAAGTATCGTTGAAATGTCCTGTGAAGATAATTAATAAATGAACTCTTCTTTCATAGTAGCGGCTTTTTGAGAAATTATTGACTGATTGAAAGTAACGAATTTTCAAACCAAAATTTTACTCAAATATTAAAAATTCACAATTTGCAAAATAAAGTCCATTGGCAAAACCAAAAATTTGTTTTTTAAGATACTTTTTAAACCAACTCATTTTTTAAAATTAATTTAATAGAAAATTAATCACACCTACTTAAGTTCAAAAACCTCAATCTTTAATTCTAGCTGCTAACTTAACTCAAGTATTTTGCTGCTTATTATCATATTTTATTTTTACACACCGAACTGACTATTGAAAAATTGTTATTTTATGACTAATTTATTTCAAAAATCGTAAAAATAAAATTCTAGATTAGTCTTAAATTTAATACTATTTTATTGCATTTTGTATTTTAAATCTAATTTCAAAAAAATTAAATAAATTTACCTGAATTTATACATGTCGTTTCTTTTTCGGTAGAAAATCCTTGAATTATATACATTTATTTTAAGATAAAAAAAGAAAACTAAAAACTATAAATCATTTTTTAATCTTTTTATCCCTAAACGGTATAGTTCTCAAAAAAAGGTTATCCTTAAAAAATATCCTATTTTGTTTGCTTATCCCTTTTCCATTAGAACATCCTCAGTTTTTTTTTTTTTTTTTTTTTTTTGTGTTTACAAAATCAATATACAAACAAAATTTTAAAAATATAATTCCTAAAAGTCATTTTTAAAACTACATTTTTACAGATAATCCTATTTAAAGGCGTTTAGAGAAAAAAAGATATAAATTTTTTTTTTTCATAATCAAAGCGAATATTTTGTTATGTTAAATATTTGACTTCAAAATATAATCAGTTGGGTTGAATGAAAAAATCCCGTTTAAAAAAATTTGTAAGTGAATATTTATAAATATTAAAAATATTTAAAATTTTAATACATAATTGCAAAATTTCAATGTTTCGAAAATTAATTTAGATTCGACTACACTAGTCTTTAAAATCATTATGAACATATTTTATAAATTCACCCATTTTGACGCTTAACTAAATATAAAATAAACTATGAATGCGTAGGCACGTCAATGGTTAAATTAAAGGCTTATAATTATTCTAAATTTGAAAATAATAATAAACGCTTTCTTTATGAACTATAAAATGCAAACCCTGATGCTCTTATAAAATATTTTAATATTTAATTGACATACGAATAATACTGTAAAATGAATAACTAGTTTCAAAAAATCTGAAAAATATAAAATTTAATAATTTTTAAAAATTGGATTTTCAAATGAAACCTCTACTCTATTGATAATTTTCTCTCAGGGTCATTTATTTCAATGCAAATAATGACAAGATAAAAGAAAAGTCAATAGAAGATATACAAAACTGTTAAATATGACCTTTCTTTTTAACTATATACATATTTCAAATCTACCTGGAGAGATAATCACAAGAAAAAAAAATATTTCAAACCATATTGGACTTAATAAAAGGTTTATGACAATTTTTCATAGATTTTGCGGCTTTTGTGACGCAATTCACTTTTTTTTTACCTGTAATTTTTATTTTTTAAATCAATACCCTTCAAAGATATCCTAATGCTATTAATTTTATTACTAATTATTATTAATATATATTTCATTTTCAAATAAAAATGTAAAATTTCAATCATATTATATCGGTTGTAATAAAATCAAATATTCCGTTCTGTAAAAAAAAATTCGAAATTTTGAATTATATCTTTTTTTGATTTCACACTATCACCCTTTCATTTCAGAGTGGTTTGTTATTATCCGACGGGTGCTATTAGCTACTTTTTCGGGAAAAGAAATGTAGGTATCTACTTTTTGTATAAAACCCAGAGAAGGAAGTGATAAAATTGTGAGAAACCCCTAGGGTTTCCAATTACTCGGCAAAATCAATTAACCGAGTTTTCGAGTATCTTTAAGGAAAATTAACCGAGTACTCGATTAACCGAGTATTTAAAAAAAAAATTTTATGTTATGTAATTTATGTTATATTTTTAATTTTTAATTAAAATTATAACATTAATTAAAACATTTTAAAAAAATTAGTACATCTAACCATTCGAAGCTTCCAGTTTGTCTAATAAACTTATTTTCAAATTTAAAAGAAGAACCAAAACAATTTTTTTGAAAAGCTTACTTACTTGCTTTCACTAGTTTTGAATTTGGACTGCAATTTTTAAAACAAAAAACCAAAACTAAATTTTTTTCAAAGCCTAGTACTTACACAATTTTTTTCAATTTGAGTTCATTTGATATTTATTTTGCCTCTGCAAAATTGTTTAAATAATAACCGAGTATTAAAGCCGAAACCCCGATTTTCGAGTAATGTAAAAAACAGGAAAATAACCGAGTAATCGAGTACTCGATAACCGAGTATGGAAACCCTAGTCGTCACCATCAAAATATATTTTCTAAAGTGAGCACTATCAGGCAAGGGTTAAAGCTACTTTGTAATTATTTTTAAATATTAATGATTAATAATCAAAGATGTTTGTGCTTTCTTTCAAGAATTCTTAAAATTCTTAAAATTCTTAAAATTCGACAGAATAAGCGACTTGAGTTCCATACTAATTTATATTGCATTCGCATTTAGATGATGATAAAATTAGCAGAACGTTAAAAGAGCAAAAAGAGAGATTAACACTTAAATATTTTAGTTGATAGTGTCGTAACCTAGTTTCAAATTGTTTATAGTTGATTTCCTTGCATTTAGGTACAATTAATTGAGAATGCAATAATGTCGATGTGAGTGGGTGTATGAATCCTTCTGTTCACATTTCGTTCACTTTTATTGTCTACGTGTATTCAACCGAAAAGCAGTGCAAAAGTTAGGACAAATTCGTTGAAAGGACACGAAGCCGGAAAGCAGTCTTGTCCTTCCAAAGGCAGTACCGTTGACAACATTATTTATAAGTACTTAATTTTGAAGCTAAAGTTTTTAACTCTATAGTTTAAAAGTAATGAATTTTTTGAATTCCTCCTAAGGCCTCTTATATTCAAAATAAACACTTATTAAATAAAATCATATAATATGTTATCATTGTAATTGACCATTAAATGTTAACAAATATGTCTTATCAAATAAAAAAGAAGCTTATTTTTTTAAATGTAAAATATAATATGCATATAAAATATTTTTTTATTATTTTATAAGACTTTATCCTTTTGTATTTTGAAAAACATATAAAATCTATATTATACTTATATGCAAAAAGAAGTTGAATGGTCATTCCATCTTCTATCCGATAAGAGTAATTCTCTAAACATTTTGTCCATATATGAACATTCTTTGTCCATATATGAACATAAACGTGTATATGTTGTACATGAATTCTTCATCCTTAAGACTTTATTGCAAAAAAAAATATGAAATTATTGAATTTAAATATTTTATAGCCCATTTAAAATCATATTATCATCATGTATAAAATATTGATGAAATATATAATATTCAAAAAGCTATTTTCATAATATTCTTATATCTAACATTTAAAGCATAAAAAACGGTCAATCTTTCTCAGAAAAAAAAGATAATAAAATATCCTTTTTTTTTTTAATTTTTTGTTCCTACAATGTCCGAAATTTTAAAGTACATATATTCAGTATTTAGCTGGGTTCTTTTTTTTCAATTCTTATTGGTTTCAAATTTGATTTTGATGAATTATGCAAGGTTTAAATTGAAAAAATACAAAAAAAATATAAAACAGTACCTCTTAAGCATAGTATGCGGCCCATATATTTTTTAAGTTCTTAAATTCCATATACCAACATCATATAATCGTGTACTATATACAAAGATAACAAATATTATCGAATTTTAGCTCCCAGGCCGAATGCTTAAATTCCTCTAATCGACATCTATCCACTTAAGAGAAATATTTTCATCGAAATCCATTAAATTTTTTTTAAATCCTTAAATAGAGATAAAAATGAACGAGATTGCACATATTTTGATATTCCATGAATTGAAATCGATTCAGTAGTTTATTAGTTGTAAACATTTTAGTCGAAAGGTCTTAAAAAATCACTTAAGCTTACAGTGAAGGTCGGATTAGGAAGCATAAAACCAAACATTCCATGGTGCAGAATAAGAACAATATCTTTAGTACTATTATATGACGGCCGGCGATAAGCATTATACAGCTTTTGATTTGGTTGTTGAATTTTCCAATCTTCAAGAAATACAATTTAAGATTATTATTTTTTTTAATTTTATACAATTTTGTTGGAATATAGCATTTGTTGTATATCAATATTGATAAAAATTTATTGTCTGTTGCAGAGTTAAAAATTTTATTTTTTTCACTCCTTCGCTCCATTCTTTGCAAAGGAAATAAAAAATAAATAAATTAAATCGCTCTTTGGGAACGTAATTTTAAAAAAAATTTTTTTGCTCCCAAAATAAAAATAAAAAAAACGAACAATAAATTACGCTCTTTGGGAATGAAATATTGTTGTTTATTTATTTCACTCCTTGTAGAACATTTTGTTAGGGAGTGAAAAAAAAAAAATTTTTTTTTCGATCTTTACTAGGTATAGAAAATAAAAACAAAACAAAAATCGCTCTTGGGAGTGAAATAATTTATTTTTATTTTTTCGTTCCCTAAGAGAGAATTTTTAAAATATCGTTTAAAATATTATTTATTAGATCGTTTTCATGAAGAGCAATAAGAGTGAAATAATAAAATAAAATTTTTAACCCTGGTCTGTTGACCGGTCGATGATGTAATATGTATATGTGAAATGTATCGTAAACAACAACAAAAAAAAACTTTATATCTTTTTTGCTCTTTGACCTGTAATAGGTATATCTTTAAGCAGCTTTCAACAATAAAAATTCGATTATATTTTATTCCCTGATTTATATGTCATTTTTTTTTCTTCAAGTTTTTACATGGTTATTAATAAAAAAAAGATAACGTAAATAGACTGTAAGAAAATTAGATGTTTCAGGAAAATATCCTTTATCCTCAAAAAAAAAAAAACAAATATCAAATATAAAATTATAACTTAGGACTTTCCAAATAACTCACACAGATAGTTAATATATGTTAAGAATACAAATATATTTATGTATTTTATGACAACAAAGCATAATAATATCATGATTGTACACTGAAACAAATTTTTTTTCCAAACTTAAGACAACAGATTGAATGCAAAAGATAAACTACAACACATTTATATGCAGTGTTATGTATGTATCCAAATCAAGCACTTAGTGACCAGTTTTATGACTCGAATGAATGAATCAATCCGAAATTTCAATGTAATATGTTAAGCTGAATTTATATACATTGTATTTCCGTAAAAAAATTATATCCCGTCGAAGTAATATTAAGCAGATTAGTACATACATTTTAACCACTTCCACATAATCTCTATTGTACATGTACCTACTTAACCAATCAGCTGATGTGTCGATAATATTTGCTCCCTTGAATTATTACTAGTTTTGTTAAATTTTAGCATCCAGTATTTTATAAAAAAAACAATATTCTAAATTATTATACTTTTGCAATTTATGTATTATTTGGTTTACTTTAAATACAAAAAATAAAAAAGAAAACAAACAAACACATAAAACCATTTTAATTTCCTATTTTATTGAAAAGAATCTAAATTGAAAGTGCTCTCTAAAAATATAAAACCTTTTCAAATGTTCTTTCACAATATTTATTATCTCTTATTTTTACCTTCATAAAAGGACATCAAAAAAGTTTAAGCTAAATTGACTGGCTTCCTGTTTTGTTTATCCAAAATAGTATAATGTCAAAATTTATGAAATAAAAAACTTCTTCTTTTTTCTTTTTAAATTGATAAAATAAATTCTATATACAAGTATGTACAAACTTTTATATTAACCTTCACTTTTTTTTTAATTAAGGTAGTTCGATAATTCTTTTCAAATGTAGAGTATCAAGAAAATAAATTATACCTATTTACATATATATTTAGAGTAGCAAGAAGTTTAGAAGAACCATTTGGTTTCCAATAATGTTTGACTCAAACTAGAATCTGCTAATGAGTATCTAAATGAAACGGAGTAATCAATGTTTTGAATGAGATGGGATTGAGTTCCGTAAGACTTTCGGCGATAGCAAATAGATACGCTTGATTGGTTTTTTTCGGAGAGTAACTTAAAGTTAAATCTTTTTTTTTAACAATTCGTTTTCCTTCATTCTATAAAACTTAAAAACTATCGTTCTAAATTAATATTAAAGTAAATTGAATGCATTTTAATACAAAAGAAGTAAGTTTATTCTGAGTTTAGAACCTTTTTTTACACGATCCATATCAGTGATGAATTTTAAAAATATTGTCGCTCAATATATACAATATATACACATTGATTTTCCTAATAATCCAATTTTTCTAATCTTTAATTTGTTAAATAAATATCAATATTAGATAAATCAAAATATAATATTGTTCAAAAATTATCTATTTTTAATATTTAATCTAAAATTGACTAATTATCTTAGAATCGATATTATATATATCCGAATATCAAAAAGGCGCCGACACCAATAATAATGGGCAATATTATATTAAATATTTTTTTTTTATATTTTTATTTACTTATATTTCTTTAAAATTCTCAAGTACTGCACTTCATAATCAATATCAGTGAATCAAAGTCAGATATTTTTAGATAAATGCATTTTTTTTTAAGGAGTGGAAACTATAATAAAAGTGTTACATATATTACTCGCAATTGACAAGTGGATATAAGTTTATGGCAAGAAAACTTCTTAGGTATAGTGTAAATACAATTTTTATAAGTCTCGTTGTTCTTCAAAATTAACTGCTATAGCCCATGTGTCAAAAATGTTATTTTTTCTATACGCATTTACTTAACTATTCAACATCCCATTACATTTCTCTTTAGCGATTTAGTTAAAACAATTGTGGTATTTACTTAAAATAACTTAATATCATTTTTCTTTTAAAATAAATCTGGTTATTCACTTGACAACATTGATTTTTTTTGGTTTCTTAATCAGACACTGAAATAAACATTTTTTATACACAAGTCAACGATTTATGTCAAAAGAATAACCAATTCTATATTTTTCAAGCAAAATAAAAAAAAGTACGAAAATAAACTATTTTATACGCTCTACCACCAATTTTTATATAAACTCCCTCTTAGATAATAAATAAATTCTGATTTTATTTTTTAAATCATTTCAAGATTTTAAATAGATAATTGCAAAAATTAATTACATTTATTATTTTAATAAAATAATTGCTTTTTTTCATATATACATATATAAATATAAAGGTAATAATAATATTTTATTGCGGTAAATAAATTTTTTGACCAAAAAACATAGAGATAATAAAATTTCATTACTCCCGTCATTCATTTTTCAATTCAACTTGAAATAATATATACACACAGATAATTAATTAAATTAATTGTAAAACCGCACAAAAGCCAATTGAAAAGCATGTGTATATTTTAAAATAAATCTCTCTATAACTTAATGTTGGAAAACTTTTTTTTGTTTTTCCTGTTTATAAATCCCTTTTTTATTAGTTTAATGGGGGGTTAGGTATATATACAAAAAATTTTCCAAAGGAAAAAAAAAGAAAAACCAAAAGAGAAAAAAAAAATACAGGACTCATCAATAGCAATGCAAACAAAGTTAAGTGAAAATTTAATAAAAATATGTATTTTATTTCAAATGTATACATATATGTATATATTCAGAATTCGTATGTAAAAATATTTATGAGAGAAAAATATTATCTGATTTTATAAAATTTTTATACTTTGGATAACTACAACTATACACACTTAATTATACATCTGATGCGGTTTCATTCAATAAAAAACTAAAATTATTTTATACACTTCAAATTTTTTGAAAATTCTTACATAAAAGCATTAAAATTTTCTACACACAGTTTAAAAACTCAAAACTACCTATGTATGTACTAAATTATCCTTCTCACGTACTCATTAAAATTTATTTTGGCCATTTTTTACTTATAGTTTGATTTTATTTTTATATATATTTTCAAATATAATTAAGTAGATTCAGGATTGCTAATTATGATAGTGTTTTATTGCCTCAAAAGAAAGCAATTTTATGATTTTGAATTATTTAAGCTGTCATTTTAACAGAATTAGTTTTTTATGTCTAAAATATAAGTTTTTATCAATGTTGCCAATATTTTTTTGTCCAAAATATTTATATTGGCAAAATGATAAATTTTATAATATAAAGGAGTCTGCTTATGCATGTTTACGTAGAAAAAATATTGAAAAATGTCAAACCTTTTGAAAGTTAAAGAAACTTACTATATAAAAAGTTATAATTAAGAAATTCATATGTCTCGAAGGTTTGATAAATTGTCCGAATTGTAAAGTAAAAAGGTTCAAGAGTCTTATAATATTATAAGAACATAATAAGAAGCGTTGGCATCATGAAATAAGATAAAGAAAACTTAATGTCTAGTGTTTTTAGTTTAACTCTTATCAAAACTAGACATTACTGTGTAAGTACTACAACAATCTGTGTAAGTACTACAACAATCTGATTAACATTGTGAATACTGAATATAGTATTTTCCTCAGAAAATAAGTAGTTTTTACATACAAGAGTTAAAAAATAATTTTTTGTATAAGTTGTACATAGATTCATTAAAAAAAAAAACATTTTATATTGTATCAAAATATATTCTGAAAATGTGTTTATTAAATTTTGTGTGTTTTTTTTTTTTTTTCTATGCAAAATGGAAAGAGAATCCATTAAAATTTTTCAAAAATCTTATGCTTTCAGACATTGATGCTTAAATGAAAAGCGTTTGATCTTAAAAATATTTTAAAGGATTTTCAATTAAATTATCGATTAATAATTTTTAAGTTACTTTTTATATATATAAATTTTCCTTTAGTTTTTTTTTTCTGTATTTTTATGTGATAAAGTTAAAATAAAGGGTTTCACTTGAATTTCTTTTATACATTTTAATAAAATTTTCTCAATTTTACCTTTAATAATAATAAAAAAAAATTCTTTATAAAATAATAAGATTATGAATTTATCTTAAAAATGGAATTAATCAAAAAATATGAATTGAATGAAAATACTTTAAAAGTTAATACTTTCTTATTAATAATATTTTCATTATAATAATTTTAGAAAAATTTGAAAAATTTATTTGACTTCGCCCTAATTTTCATACTGTTGTATTCATTCATTATAGTTATAATTTTTCCCACTATAAAAATGTTTGCTTATCAATTCGTTTATAAATACGTATATAGTTATATTATGGAGTGTTTATTGTTTTTATCTTGTCATGCAAGAAACGACTTTAACGCGGGAAAATTATTTCAATAATCAGACCATTATAATTTTTTTACCTACAAAGTGGTTAAACCCACTCCTTTAATATTTAAAAATAATTTTGTAATGATTAATATGAAATATTAGATGCATATATAGTTATTTAGGTATTTAAAATCATCGAAATTTAAACTTTATGACGTTCGAAGCTACAACATGATGATGAACTGATGTTTTTAAAATGTGCTAAGTTAAGTAAAACATATTGCAGTTCCAGAAATTTTGGAAAAAATCTCACTTTTATTCAGTCTAGGAACATCTATATTAGAGTACCATATTTATCTTCTAGTTTGTCAATTTTCAGTATACAGAAATAACGAATTTACCAAAAATAAATTGAACTAATAAAATAGAAATTTATAAGTATTGTATTTTTATAAAATACAAGCCAATGGCTTCAATTGTTAAATCAGCCATCACTTCCAGTTAAGATGTTCACCAATTATCTTTTTTTTTGTGTTTTATTTTATTTTACTATAGCATGGTATTAAAATCTATCTGCAAAAAAAAATTGTTTAAAAATTATTTTCAAAAATATAAGAATTGCAAGAAATATATATATATAAATATAATATACAAGTACAAATATAGAGAAAAAAAAAGGATATTACCTCATTATGTTGTCTTGGTTGATTTTATTGTGTACGAAATAAGGTTAAGACCACCAAAAAATTGTTGTTTCACATTTTTTTTTGTTCTAATAGAATTTATATATTATATTGTTATTTTTTTTTTTCCATTTTTCATTGGGTTGAACCAAGAAATTAAAACCATTGAAAGAAGAAAATAATAAAAAAAAAAACAGTGGAATATAAATAAATTTAATACTAGCCCAAGTAAAAACAAAAACACAACAATTAAATTTAAGTATTAAAAAAAGGAGTAGAATTGTGTAGAGTAAAAAAAAAACAATAATAAAATATAAGGCGAATATAAAAATAAATAAATTAAAAGGATATAAAATAAAATAAAAACCATTAAACGAACATTCAGAGAATCAAACAGCATAGTCTCTCTAAAATGAAAAAAATAAATAAAATAAATAAATATTATACCAGTTTTATATATATAGAAATAAAATATATGACTGTGAATATGAAAATAAAAAAAAATTATATAAATATTATTGTACTTATAGAACAGCGTATAATAACAAGGATTAAATATAATTAACCCTTTATTTTTTTTTCCTAAATTTTTTTCTTCATTGAAAAAAATAAAAAAAAAAATTAAAAATGAGAAGAAAATAAGCTTCGGGTTAGAATGCATTATTAGTTTGTAAAAAAAAGAAAAGGAAATAAAATTAAACGACTCTTATTTCCTGATTTTTGTAAAGAAAATTGATCATCTATATTCCAATTATTATTATTTTAGCTCTTTTATATTGGGTACAATTCGCATAATATTTTCATTATTGAAACTTTATATGCTACAGAATGATGATGTATAAAATGAAAAAACTTAACCTTTTAGCATCATCCAAAAGTTGATCAATATTACTTTAACATGCTCAACTTCTCTATCAATTTGTAGACAGGCCCACACAAAGTATCAAACTGATCAATCATAGGTCTACTACAGTTGAGTAAATTTTGATTTGGCCAATTAAAATTGAATACATATTAAACTCGTCTTGAACTTTTGAACGTTGAACAAATTTTTTTTTTTTTATACAAATCCATATAGAGTTCCGCTGATAAAACTGTACGAAACATTATGTACATATCTATTACATTAATTCTATAATACTAATTTAATACCAATTTAAAATTTCAATAAAATACCAAGCATAAAAAATTTTAGAATACATAAAAGTGTATTTCAATTAATTATAGGCCAACATAATAAATTAAATTTCAATAGTTTAAATTCCATCATTATTAGCTTATGTCCGTCTCGAAGTTTTATTTTTTTTAAATTAAAAAATCCAAACATAATCCTCATTTAAATGCATCATTGATTTTTATCCAAAACCCTCTTTTGATTTTTTTTTTTTTTTTTTTGAAAAACTTATTAGTGATTCCAATTTTGTTTTTATCAGTCTTCTTTATTTACTTAAAAAAAATTTCGTTTTTTTTTTAATGAGCTCGCGTATTTCTAATAAAAATAGATTAGAAAAAAAAAATTAAGATGAAAAGAAATTTGAAAAAATTTCTAAATAAAGTAGAAAAAAATAAAAAAAATCTCAAAGGACATTATTAAAAAGGACATCATCATCAAAGCACAAAACTTTCTTTTTATGTGTACTCATTAAAAAAAAAAAGTTTTTTTTTATTTTAATTTTTAATTTCTTAAGACATTTTAAGTAGTAAAATATTCTTTTTTCTTTTTTCCAATGTAAAAGAAAATTTTTTAACATTTGATAAATTAAAAGAAAAAATAAAAAAGAATCAATAAATTGCATAAAAATATGAAAAATGAAGAGCTAAATAAATAATTTGAAAGAAAATGTTTCTTTCATTTTCATTAATTTCTTTTCTTTTTCGCATAGTTTTTCATTTTTTTATGTCTAATTAAATTTTTTCGTCGAAAGGACACTGAAAAAAATTTCGCATACAAATTTAATAAAATTTCGATTGAATTCATTTCAAATTGAATAATGTGATATCATTTTTGTGGTTCAAATGTTTGTAGTTTTTAGTTGGAAAATTATCATTAGCGTTTCAATTTTCATGCAACAATTTTCAATTTCCACATCAACACCAACGTTTTCTTCTTTTTTTTTTGTAATTAATCCTCTTTGATAGTCCGAAAAATAAATAAGACAACTAATTGTTGGATAATGTTAAAAGTTAAAACTGCCTTCCATTCCAGCCATCTATATTTAAATATTTTTAAATAAACGATATGATATGAAGTTTTTGACATATTTTGACAAATTTATATAATTAATAAAATGAAAACTTTTCAAGAATCATGAGTAAATATATAGAAAAAAAACTTATGTAATTAACTGCAATAAATTATAAATTTTCAAGTAGAATGAAAATGAGTAAAAGAAATTTTTGTAATTAAAATAAAATTATGCACTTGCGATATTCTTTTACAATTAAAAAAGTTATTTTCATAACTATTAATATATTTATCTTTTAGAAATAACCATTATGATAGAAAACTTTCAAGATTTTATCAGATATTTTTGTTGCAATACTGATTATTCTGTTGAAACTTACGAATTTCAGCCTAAAAACTAGAAACTTTGAATTTATCGATTCTAAAGTCTCAATTGGCCGAACAAAATAACATCAAAGTCAAGCATTTTCTACTTGATATCTTCCCGGCTGCTAATTCGGTCGTCCTACGTAGTTTTATATCAATTTGAAAACAAATTTATTCAAGTATTATATAGTCAATTAAAGTTCTGATTAATTTTTTTTTTAATTATTAATCTTATTTTCATGAATTCACCTTGGTTAGGTAATATATATTTCATACAATCACAAACTTATTAAGCAAATAATTATAAGGATATAGTTGAAAAATAGCCACACAAAAAAAATTGATGGGCTAAAATAACGTGACTCGAATTTGTTTACATTAAATTAAATTACACCCTTATTGGTTGAATGGGATGTAAAAATCACATCATACCGATATTTAAGATATAATTTGAAGTTAATGAGCTTGTTAAAATTAGGAAATAAATGGGATATGCTTTGTTAAACAACATTTAATTTAAATTAAATTGAGATTTTTACTACTTAATTTCATAATTTTATATTTTATAATATATACCGAAACATATAGATTTCCATTTTTTTAACATGTTATCTGTTTTCAATAAATTTTTATAGAAATTATAGATATTTTGACGTCATGGAGAAATTCGGAGATTCGTTTGACATTCGTTTGACGTTTCGAAAGCTTTTAATTATACCGTAAAGTAAAATACTAAAAATATCTTAATTAAGTCATAAATGTGCTTAAATATTTTCTAAAATTAAAATGTTAAAATGTATGTATGTTTTTTATTTTTATTGTAATTTAAAAGGGTGTTAAGACGAATATGTGATGATTATTTTGTTTTTTTTTATTTAGGGTTGAGGGTTAATGAATTCTTATTATAAAAAATTATTTTATGCTGAATTTATTTTTAAGACTTTGATGAGAGAGCAAATAATATTAAGGGAATTATTTTAACAACATTATGATGTAGATTTGAACGGATGTGGTGTCAGTAATCTTCTTGTGGGAAATTTTTAATTTTATTTTTTTTTTATACTAGAAATTTTCAATTTCAGTTATTTTATTTTTTAATCATTGAAAATTCCAAGTTCATTATTTGAAAGAAATTTCGTAAAATTTTCTTGAAAACATCTTATAAAATGAAAACAAATTAAACACAGGGTCGATTGAGAGATTTTTTTTAGATAAGAAGAAAAAAATTGTATTAAAATTCTGTTTTTCATAATATTGTATTCTCCTTTAAAATGCAAAATAAAGTTCTTATGCAACAAGAAAATTTGATATATATACAAATAAAATTTATAAATACAATTAAATTTAAATCGAGATACATTTATCTTAACATTCTAAACGTTTTAATTGAATATATTGGGTATGTTTATTTAGTATGTTCTGTTAAACGATTAAAAATAACCTGACATTTGATGATTAATAAGCCTTAAGAACTCGAATACTTTAAGTGAATATTGATTTTGTTCTAAGGAATCAAAAAAAAATGAAGGCTTGTGAACAGGGCTTCGAGCCTGAATCGAACAAAGGATTGGGATTTATTTTCAATTTCTCTCTATTTTTTTTCTCTGGTTTCTCATTTTCAGAAGCTCGTCTAGCGGATCATTTGTCAGAAGCTCGTCAGTTCATTTTGTGTCGTGAACAGTGAAGGCCGTAATTTTCTGAAAATATTTTTTTTTTTTGTAACAATAATAATTTTGTGAAGGTAATGTGAAGGTAATACAGTTCAAGGCGCAAAATCAACTGACGAGCTCCTGATAAATGAGCCGCCATTTATAGAAAAAAAAATACAGTAAAGTTGGTGTGACGAACTCAATTTTTTCTCATTTTTTTTTTCTTTCTATAAATGGCGCCTAATTTTTCAGGAGATCTTCAGTTCATTTTGTGCCTTGAACGGTGAAGGTAATACAAAAAAATTATTATTCTCACAAAAAAAAAAAATTCCAGAAAATTTACGAGCTCCTAATAAATGAGCCACTATTTATGGAAGAAATAAATTGTATACAAAATGTTCACTAAATTGTTCCAATTTATTACGCTTATATGTATATCCTTAATGCGATCCCGTTCACATGCATCATAATTTATTGAAATAAAATGTCTTCAATTGTGGTTTTAAAATGTTATATCCTCAAAAAAGAAAAAAGGCTTTTTTCACACTTATTAGCACTTAATAATATATGTATTTAATTTATTCAAATGTTTATGTTTTTTCTTTACAGAATTTACTTTAAATACATTTAAAAATAATTCTAATAATAAAGGTAGGTATATAAAATAAATGAATTTAAAAGGGTTAATTATAGTATGTTATTACCTGATGAATATAAAATCTAATTCAAAAGCAAAAAAAAAAATATGTTAAGATGCTTAAGAAAATATTTTCTTTATTTTTCGTTAAGCGTGTTAAGCTTTTTTTTTGGAAAAATTAATTTTTTTTTCTACAAAAAGCTTCAATAGTGTAGTACGGAAACCGAAACAGGTTAAAATTTTAGAAAATGTTGAAAACGGGTTCAAACTAAATAAAACTTATTTATCGTATTTTTCACTGCAAATGTACGATAATCACATTACATGCACTTGAGTCTAGATGAAAGTATCGTTTTTGTATAAAAAAGCTTGGAAAAAGTTGTAGTCGTTAGTGTAGTATGGAAAGAATTTATTAAAAAATTCGGAAATGATTCCTGCTGAATTTTAATGAAACTACAAGTGTCCTATGATTGAAATTAGTAAATAATAATGTTAATTTTTTTTTGGTCAAAAATCAAAGAGCAGAAAACTATAATTATTATAACCTTTAACACATTTATTCTATAATCAATTGAACCATTTTTTGAGAATGAAATAAAATTTTCAAAAAAAAATTCGAAAATTTATTTTCCTTGATTGATAACAATTTTCCTAAGCTAAGGAATTTTCTTATTTCATTAAACACTTCTAAATTAAAAATATAAGTATAATAATATACAAAACAAAAGAAAATGTTATTTTCCATGAAAAAGAAAAGGACACAAAGGATAACAAATGTTATTAGAATCATTAGAAATGAAAAAAAAATTATATATATTTTTTTTTTCCTTATTAATTCCTTACAGTTTTTCTTTGCTATTGTAATGTGATTTTCTGTTTCAAAATACAAAAATATTTTTAATCCTATTTTTCTTTTATTTTCCAGTTTTATTCTTTTATATTTCTTTATTTAACCCCATCAGTTTTTTCTTTTTAATTAGAACTGTATAGTGTTTTCTTTAAAAATAATTTCAGGAATTTTCATTGCCATTGTCAGTCTTGTCAATATTTAAATTTGAAATTCTGAAGATACTTAGTAAAAGAAATAGAATAAAGATAGAAAATGCTATATTTAGTAAAGTGGTAAATTTATTTAGTAAGGTATGATGGCCTATGTATTTGTACTTGAAATTTTACAGATAAAAAAAACATATAATTTTGATTCCTATGTAAAATTTTAAATATGTAGTTATAAATAAATTTTAATTGAACTTAAACTGAAGAAGAGTTTTTACATTCTAACACACTCAAAACATAATATGAATATAATCACTAAGCGTAATAACACTAAAGGTGTTTTGCATGAAAAATCAGAAATAAATTAGCAACTACTCCAAAAAAAACTTAACTTCACAACAATTTAGGACGACAATAGTAATGATTTTGCTAGAAAATCTAGTAGCGCCAAATCTAGCAACATATATACTAAACAATTTTGAATGTATATAATGTGAGTTGTACCCAAACAAAAAAGAACCTGTAGTAAAATTTTTTTTTTGCATTTCTCTTACCAATAGAAAAGTTAGGAAAACTAAAAGAAAAATAAGAACAGATTAAAATTGATTCATACTATATTTGAATATCAAAACAACAAGGATATACACAAAAATACTAAGCAAGAAAAATTTTCCTAGAATAATTTGCTCACAATAATTTTCTTCGATTGAAATTATTTGTGTACTCCTAATTTAATTTTTTTTTTCTTGTATTTAAAAAATTTATTATTCAAATTTAAATGGTGGTCTTAACCGATTGTCCTCGGTGGCTTACTCAAGTTTCGCTAATATAAATGATTTTTTTTTTTCCTTCTTTTTCTTTTCAACAAAAAAATAAAATAAAATAAATATTAAAAATAAGAAGAAAATTTTGTTTAAATATATAAAGAAATTTTTCTTTATATATAGATATTTTTTTATAATGATTCCCCTGAATATCCTTAATGGTTTTCCATAATATCCTTTATTTTTTTTTTATATAATAATTTTAATTTCCTTTCTTTTTATTCGCACGACCTATCATCAAATTGAAGAAATAAAATCTAAAAAAAAAAATATTTTTATATAAAATAAAATTAATAAATAAAAAAAAAAAAAAGGAAAAACAAAACAAAAATATTTTCTTTTTTCATTTAAATGCATTTAAAAAAGGATTTAAAATAAATTAAAAGAAAATATTCCTATTTCGTGGTTAATTTAAAAATGAATACTTTATTATTGAAAAAAAAATGTTTTTTTTTATTATTATTATTATTTCAAGAAAAAAATTATTAATGATTCAATAATTTATTATTTTGCAGATTTTATTTTCTTAGAATTCAAAACAAAAATGGGATATAATTTAAATAAATTTTAAGAATATTTTATTTTCCTGTTTCAATTATATATGTATTTATAATAAAATTTCTTATTAATTTTATTACCAAAGTCTTATTAAGTTTTTATCACCAGCACGAGCATAAAAATGAACAAATCTATATGGAAATATTGTTTCTATATAGGCGAACAAATTTATATATTCAACATATTACGATAAAAAATGATTAAAAAGAGAAATATTTAACAGAAATTCTCAGGTTGGAGTTAATAATTCTTGGAATAGCAAATTTTTTTACATTAACATAATTTCTGCAGATAATATTTGTTATTAAAAATTCAATGAAATCATATTTTGAAATACATTACATACTTTCGAAGTTAGAGGTTTAGAACAACGTGAATGCTTTAAGAATCTAGGGCTGTTAACAAGTTCAAAAATTGATTTTATGTAAAGTATATTATTACAATTTACAAGACATTTGACATGATTTTTATTCCGCCAACAATTTTTTACAGCGAACGGAAGAAATAAACTTACACATTTTCTTTAGGTACAACATAAATTTCCTTTGTCGTACTCAGCAAAGAAAGGATGTATACTATGTATACTTTAATTCTTTTACTTCTACTTCTTTATTATATTAATGAAGAAACTGTGGTAATCAAAATTCATATATGCAATATGATTATGTAAATATCAATGCACCATCTAAAATTAACTTGAAGTAAATTTTTACAAAGCTTATAATTAAAAAAAAATAAATAAATTTATAATTTTAAAATTTATCTACTTTATTCTATGAGTATATAATACATATTGTTTGTTTATGTGAACAGAAAACAAATCAAATTTACTTAAAAAATAAAATTTAAGCTCTCATTAATCCCTTCCCATTAGTCCATTTAATTTTTTTCGTGACCTAAGTAATGAATATTTTCTTTTTTTTTTTCTTCTTTTCTTTAATTTTAACTTTATTTGAACAATATATTCTTTACTACAATTTTATTTTTTTTTCATTTTCTATTTCTTTTTTTATAAAATACCAATATATATATTTTACAAAAAAAAAAATACTCTCAATCTTAAAAAATTTTTAAGATTTTTAGCCAATTTTGAACGTGAACCCATTACGTTTTTCTTGAGCAAAAAAAAAATTAAAATAAAATAAAATAAAAATGAAAACATAAAAAAAAAACAAGAATAGTCTTACGAGCTAATTTAAAAAGCAATTTAAAACTTAATTTTTCAGCGATTATAAAGACAAACATTTCAAGTGAACGAGAAAAACCATTTTTATATATATAAGAAAAAAATGTTAAGAAGAAAAAAAAAATTAAGGAAGAATTTTCATTTAACACCCTTTTTCTTGATGAAATAAAATTTTCTGTTTTTCTTGTGTTTTTTTTTTTTCTTCGAAAATTAGGGGGTGACCAATATCATCTTCAAAAAAAAAAAAAATGTAATACTTTATTTTAGAAAATATCATCTGCTTGAACTAATTGAGTATTTATTACAACCGGTAAAAAAAAAAAACATTGTAATAAAATTTTAAGATAATGAAATCAATATTAAAAAACATTTTTGAAATCAGAGTGGACTTTATGGTACCATTGGACAAAAACTTAATTTAAACTTATATTTTGATAGTCGACGATTGCAGGATAACAAGTATATTACTAAAGTTGTAACTTGGAAATTTTTCATTTTGTACCATCGATGATTAGGTCTAGAGAAGAAATACAACGCATAACTACTTATAATAAAAAAATAACTCAATTAAAAGACCTTTAAAAAGGTACATTCGAAGTGCTACAATATGCAATTTGCCTTTACTTGGAATAAAAGATTAAAAATTTTTTTTATTTTAATTTTTATCTAATGTCACAATAAAATATTATTTCAAAAACATAGATAGATATGAGTTTAATTATATTTTTCAATACGATCATTTGCTGTTACCATCAGATAATTTCTAATTTTTCTAGAAATGTCCAATCTCAAGAAAAAAATTATGTTCTTATCGAACTATGAAAACCTATGTTTTATCATAAGAAAAATTTAATGAATTTATTTTAATTATGAAAAAAAAGTATCTTGTCGTAATCAAAATAATTTCCTTAAAGGAACTTTAAAAAATCGAACTTTTTTTTTTATATGTATCTGTTTTATGAAAATTTTATTCAAATGTGACCATTTATATTTCCACGAAAAATATCTACTTTATAAGTAAATAAAGAAAATTTGCCAACTATCGATTTTTAATATAATTTTCCTATGACTTTTTTTTTTTTGTTATATGAAATTTGCATTTGGATAGAAGATAACGTTCGAAAGTTTTGACTGTCAAAAGTTTTTTTTTGTTATTTTTTTGATATTTTTCGGGATAAAGACAAATAAATGATAAGCAAATATTTATTCGTCTATAGTCTGGTCCAAAAAAAAAAAAAAGACAAAATTATTACATATATCATTATACACAATTTTAGAACTAGACTTATTTTATTAAATCCCCAAGTAAACCATAAATTGGCCTTCAGAGACTTAAATTAATAACAATAAGTATTTCAGCTACACTATTGTTGTAATGTAGAAATTATGAGATACAGTTGAGAAGTTATCAATTCTTCAAATGCGGATACCTACCGTAAGCTATATCGTCAAAAAGGAATTAAATTATGTATTGAAATGTAAATCATCAGTTAGATTTTTATTTCCAAATAATTTATCAATAGAATAATTCAAATGAAATGAAACATCATTAATATAATATTTTCCCTCAATTAAAAGAAAATTTTTATTTTGATGAAGAAAATCCTAGCGACAACGACCTATAAGGATATTTCCTTTTCTCCATAAATAACGGAATTATTAGTTTTCATGTTTAATATTAAAATAAGAAGAAAAAAAAAAACAACAACCTGAAGTATTTGGTGTGAGGAAAAGTATCCTGGAGAAAAAAAAAATTAATGTTTATTCATTACATCTTAAAATATTTTTTAATACAATATATTCATAAGCATTTTAATAATATTCCAGTGTGTGTGAACAATCTTAATATTTTGTCATTTAAATATAATCATTACGATTCATTGGAATCAATATTCGGCCAGTCACTGTACTAGCAAATAATAGCATTAGTTTCCTTCGTTTGGAACATATTTTACTTTAATATAAGAATATTATTTATATCTGTAAAAAATTGAACTTATGATTATCGAAGTACAAAAATGTTCACAAGGTCTACTGTCTTATCAACCTATCATTTATTAAAAGAGCTTATAATAAATAAATATATATATAGCTTCTTCAAGTTTTTTATTAACTTGTATTTATTAGCTATCTAAAAAATAAAATAATTGATTCAATATTTTTACTTTTCAATCATTTTAAAGTTCATTTTCGGTTGGTCTGTTCTTTATATATATTTTTTTTTTTAAGAAAAAGTGTAATCCTCTACTAAGTCGCGAAGAAAAAGATTATAAATTATAATAAACGATGTTGCAATGAATAAAAAAAAATAAAACTTCATAAAAAAATAAATTTTTAAGGTTTTTTTTTTAACAAAGGCGATTTTCATCCCTTGTTTTGAATAAAGGACATGAAAAGTGAAAAGCTTAAAATCCTATTTTAACTTCATTAAATCACGACATTTCATTGTAATAAGCTATATATACATATAAGTTATGTTATGTCAGAAATGCGATTTCAGGCTAATGAACTAATCAATTCAGGCTAATGAACTAATCAATACGTATAATATAGTATACCATAAACCTTGGTTTATCAGGAAAAATGTTAGCTCTAAAGTGATTTTAAATAAAGTTCAATTATTAATTTAAATTATGTATTGGACTCTGTGAAAATATTTTACTGAAAAATAAAGTATAGCCATTTAAAAAGCATCTCTATATGTATCCGTCGCGTCTTTCGTAAGATATAATAAGATTGAAATAAATCATAGTATTAAAGCACCCACAGAAATTTTCATTAATTATATATACGTTCTTTTTATAATTTTCTATTTAATAAAAATAAAATGCTAAGAAAAATCTTCAACTGAACATAATTTCTTATTTTTTTTTTTTATCTTTATGTAAATAATAAAGCTCAATAATTCATGCGATGTTCATAATTTTAAATCATACGTTAATAAATTACATCCCTAACCCATAAAAATTGTTTTTATTTGACTAGAAGGGAACATTAGATAAGAAGAGTAAAATTGGTTTTTCTTAGTTTCCTTTTAAAAATGAAAATATGAAAAATTCATAAAAAAAAAAAGTAAGTAACAGAAATTTTCCTATTTTTTTTTTTTTTTATGTTCTGCTGTTTTGATAAGCTTTTAAGTCTTTTGATAACTTTTCTCTCTGTTGTTTTAAAGACACAAAATTATTATAAATTTTCTTTATTATGCCTGGCATACACAAGAAAAATCTTATTCGACTATTAATATCATTGCATATGAAAATAAAAATATTTAAAAAAAAACCAAAAAAACAAAAAAAAAGATAAAATTATGTCCCAGAAGAAAATTATTTTCATTGAAAATAAAAATTTATATAAGATATCTATCTAAAAAAAAAAATATTGTAATCTGAAGAATGAAAGAAATTTTCAAAACAAAAACATATTAAAAGTGAACCAACCTATTATCATAAACCGAACAAAATTAAGTTTGCGAAACTACAGGTAGGCATGAAGACTATTTATCTTGCTTAACTTATTCTGCTAGAATAGTTGATTTAATCAATAATTTTTTAATGAAGTGACAAAACTTGACAATCGTACTAAAACATATTTATATATTGCTTGCATATACTATATTTTAACTTTTAGAAACTTCAGTTACACTAGTTCTTAATAGGAAAGCGGACTTTCGGACTCATTCATAAAACAAATTACATTTAGCAAAAAAGGAGTCGATATAAAGGTAATACAATGTTTATATTTTGATTTTTATCGATTCTATGAAAGTTGTGTTGAAAACTAATTGATATATAAAAATATTGCGAAATCGCTAAAAATAGCAAAAAAAATATAGTTATCTACATTCAATTGGGTTGAACACTATGTTAAAATCTAGCTTTTGTCATTTGATAGTTAAAAACTAGAAATTCAGAAATTTAAGAATTGCTGAAAAGTTAAAATAAAAAAGTTTTGCATATTTGTTAACAATTTAACCTTCTATTTCATTCTTATTCATTTTAAAAATCTCTTTTTATTATAGTCATTTATTGGATAGACAAGCATACAGGACTTCTTACTCTGAATTTCAAAATTCAAACTTGAAAGAAAATTTTTGAATTTGTATAAAGAAAACTTTTCCTATAATAGATAATAGGTAAATACGTATGCATACATATATACCCTTTTTATAATGTAATTTAAATCAATAAAGTTAAACTTTTTGATTGCTGGTTTTGCTTGCACAAAGAAAAGAGGGTATAAAAATTGTTCTTTTTATTTTATTGTAAATATATTTCATATTATTTTCATAACATTTTTAACTGTCTTATTTGTTTGTTATACGAAGTAAAGTTATACCACCATACAAATAATAATGGAGAAACTGAATATAATTTTTGTGACTATAGAAAAAGATCATAAAATTAAGATATGTTTTTGTTTGCAACAGATGATGCGCTAAATTTGTACTTGTTTCTATGAAAAAAATTTATGCTTTTCTTAAGTACAATATAAGCAAAAATAAATGTAAGCGAATTTCCATAGCAAATATCTACAATTTAGAATGTACATACATATATTTTTGTTAAATGAAAATTTTCTTTTATTTTATTTTGCAAAATTTAATGGGTGTACTTTGTATATTTAAAATTATTATCATTTTAAATTATTATTGGGGATTAAGTAAATTATGCTCAATTTTATAGAATTATCATAAAATTTATTTACATAATATATATATATAGAAAATAAATAGTTAAAAGGGGACTACTACTATATCATTTAATATTTGATTTATTTGTTAATGTGTTATGATAGCTACCTATTGATTAACTAACTAATCTTAAGAATAAAGGTACATTAGTAACATATAACGATCTAATTGATGTCTTCAACTTTTTTTTGGTTGTTAACTTAATGAAAATAATCAAATTTTTCATAGAAATTATCATAGTTGTTTAGTTAACTAGAAAATTAAAAATAATAAATAAGCACGAATCAAAATAATTCAAAAAAATTTAAAGTCAAAATTAGTTTAAGCTGTAACTGCAATCAGTTATAAATTTTATTTCGTTTTTTCTACCAAACTACGAATTAAAATTGAAAGTATAAAAGCTTTTAAAACTTACCGACTTATATCGTTCAAAAAACGGTGTTATCAAAAAGTACCTGTATGTAGAGAAATTTTTAATCATCGCTTTTTGTGTGTGTAGAATTTTTGATTATAATGTATAAATTCAAAAAAAAAATAATTTTTAATTTTCAATATATTCTGCTCTATATTCTTTAAAAGTATGTTATTTAATAAATCTTACAAAAAAATAATGTAACATGTCCAATCTTTGGAATTATTTTGAAATATTCATTTCCATTGGACTAGTTCTTAGAATGACAAATTTATTTTTATGCTAAAACGAATAAGTCAAAAAAAAATGTGTTTTAACCTGGAACTGAAATTTTTTAACATTGAACTGAAATTTTTCCTACGCCGTGATCAAGTTTATTTTGCTCATTGGCAGTTTCCAAATTTTAAAATGAAAACTCTGCTCAAAAATTTATTCTTATTTATACGAATAAAAATTATGTATAAAATTTTCAGTATAATATTTGGTTAATTTTTTTCAAATTTAAAATTTATTATATACCAATAATGTTGTTCTAGGTCAATTTTCATATCAGGTTTAAACTTTCTCAATTCAATAAATTGATAAAAAAAAAATTATGATTATGATATGAGTTTTTTACAAAAGCGCCACAACTAAATTTGAGACTTGAAAACAGAAAAAAAAATATCTCTTTTATATTTATGCATTTATTGCAAATGCAAACATTATTCTCCACATTCAAACTATATATAACTGCTATATAAATATAATATATGAAAAATAAAAACAAACCCAAAAAAGTATCTTTGCGATTCTCTCAAAAATCTCAATAATAAACAAATATAATAAAAAAAAAAAACTAATGTTATTATCAATTTATACTTATTATGAATGATAATATGAAAAATGTTAAACGAACAAAAAAAGGTTTTTTTTTTTTAAATTAAATGAAAACTATATGTACATAATACCAATTTTTTATTTTTTTTTATTCCAAAACTAAGCTTAATTCTTGATTTTTTTTTTGTAGCTTTTCTTTATTGTAAATCATATATCACATTTTATTATTACTCTTGTACACATATAAAACATAATATGCAATTCTCCCCACGCCAAAAAAAATAAGTTAATGATTTGCTATGAAATAAAATCAAGGGATCAGTAGAGAAGTTTTGATGTAATAATTTTTTTTTTTGTAGTTTTTATTTAAATAATTAATTGAACAATTTTAAGATCATAGAATTTAAACTTATTAGTGGACATAAAAATCCAAAAATTTTGACATTTATTATTCCTTCTCCATAAAAATTTTTTTTCTTGAATAAAAATATTTTGATTTTTAAAATCATCCATTTCGAATTTTTTAATTCACATTTTTGTTTACATTTAACACTAATGATATTTTTACCATAATACACTATCATTTATTTAACTATAACATATAAAATCATAGATATAAAATCATAGTTATCCATTATTTCTAATTATAAGTCTAGAGAAACTGAAATTTATGACCTCATACACAACACAAATAATTAAAATTTAACAGCATTAGATAAAAGCTCAAATTGGTCTTAACATTTGCGTTGAAATTGCAGAACTAAAGATCTAATAGAACAAGAAACAAAAGATCTCAATTTGAAAAAATTTCTTTCTATCGGCGATATAGCAATTAAAGAATTAAACCAAAGCCAGCATTTTCGCGCATGAATACCCAGAGCACTCAGATATTTCTCAAAAACTTATCACTTTCATTTCTATATACAATTCAAATACTCTTTATATCTTAAATATTCACGTACACTCTATTACGATCTGCGTATATACTCATTTCTTTGCCACGGAAAACTAAACATTATCTATGACAATTTAACTTTAGAAAAAAAAAAAAAATAATAATATTGTATAAAAATGACCACAAATTTTTTCACGGCTTTTTAAATATTTTAAAAAATATTATATTCTCCAGTCAGCTATTTGACTGTTGAACTTGAAACAAGTAGTAAATTCTCTCGAATAAAATAGTATATTATTTTGATAAAAACAAATAAAAAATAAAAACATAAATAAATAAAAACATAATAATGACAACATACAAATTTTAATTCTATTTATTTTATTATCTGTAATTTAACAAATATACATCATAGATTTAATTAAGAATATTAAAAAAAAAAAAAAATTTCCAAAATTTAAAAAAATAAAATAATAATAATAATATTTTCAGACTGTCTTAATATTTGAACATCAGTTAAAAAAAAAACAAACAAATTAATTAATTAATCAATACGGAATATTTTAATTGCTGTTGATATTATGTGTTAAAATTTTCTTCTTTCTTTTTTTTTTTTGTTTTTTAATATACACCTATATATGAATTTAATTTTTTTTTTTTTATTATTTTCATTTTCATTAACAATTTGTTTTAATCGAGAAAAAAAAAATAAACAAAACAAAAATAAATAAACAAATAAAAAAAAAAACAAAAAAGAAAAACAATATCAACAAAAATCATTCATTGAAAAGATATTCAGTGTGGAAATTAAAAAAAAAAAATAAAATAATATTGTTGTGAATTTTTTTTTATTTTATTTTAAATGGCAATAATAATAAAAATAAAAACTTGTTGCTTGCAATAAAAAAAAAGTTCTTATATTTTTTTAATTTTTTTTTTTTTGTAATATGAGAATCATTCTAAATTAAATTTATATAAAAAAATATATATATAAAAAAAAAACAAAAAAAAAAAATAGAAAAATAGAAACAAAATGTATGTTATTTATAATATTATTTTTATTATATAAAAATTAAATATAAAAAGTTTTTGTAATTAATATTTTTAATTTTTTTAATATAAACATATAGTTTATAGGTATATTATAATGGAAGCTTCAATAACATAAGAAATTTAAATGGAAAAGAAAAATTTTATAAATTCATAATATGGATTAACGCAGATTTTTTTTTAAATATTATGTACGATACAATTATTATATTATTATTCTGAATTTATTTTGTGAATAATTGAATTGAAAAAATATTATGTCTTAAATTTTATTCCATTTCAGTTTTTTTTTTTTTTTTTAACAAGGAAACACATAAAATTAAACGATTTTTTTTTTTTTTTATTTATTGAGCAATTTTTTACAAAAAAATATTATTTTTCAATGATTTTTATTTTTTATTAATTTTAAAATATTTCATATATATTTAAAAAAAAAGCATTGATCTCATGGACAAGTTATAAAAGTTTTTTTGACTGTAGGGAAAAATTAATTCGGAATAAAATTCTGACCACGAACAAGAATAAAATAGTCAAAACTTGATGTAAGATAGCAAAATCAGTCATTATTCATATCTCTATATAAAATACTTTAATTTTTTTTTCTGCAATGATTTATTTTTATGTTTTTTATTTTATCTTATGTTATACCACAGACAAATATACATATAACTTACGCACTGACGAATAAGTTCATACAACTTAGACTTGTAAAAAATTTTCATGAATTTAAATAAAAATTGTAATACTATGGAGCTAATCGATAGCGTTGCAGCAAAATTTAGAACTTCAATAGTTTACATTAACCATCATAGCTGGGTTATTTATGATCGCTGATGTATAAAGTTCAAAACTGCGACTACATGAGATTATACAAATATTTTTAATTTGTTTCAAATATTTCATATTTACATTTTTTTAATTGAATTTTTTTTTTATTTAATTTCTATTTTGTTTATATATTTGCTGTTTTCTTCCGAAACTTTATAACTAAATTATTTTTAAACTTTTTTTTAAAATCATTTACATACATATATTGTACGACAAAAAATCAGCTAAATAAATAACTTATTTTTGTTTTTATCAACCCGAGAATTATCAAATGACATACTCCATTATTTTCAACCCAATATTAAGACAATTAAATGACCGAAAAAAATTAACATATGTTATGAAGTTTTTGAAAATTTTAAAGTTAATTTTAAACACAACTAATGAAATGCTTTTTAATATACAAATAATCTGTTATAGCTGAAAAAAAATTAATGTATAATATGACAGTTTTAACTTTGACTTGAACGATTGCGTGAAATTGTGCATGACGCTATCGCAATTATTTTTTAGAGAAAAAATAAATAAAAAACATTTTAGTTTTCTAGCATTATTAGATTTGTTACTACAAATTTTATCCAGAAAATAAAAAAATAGAAAAAAAAAATTGCTAAATTAAATTAAAAAATGTAAGAAAAAATATTTTCCAACATAATATTCATATTTGTATGTATGTATATTACATACATTATGATAAAAAAAAAATTCATCTAAATTGAATTTTATATTAGTTAGCGAAAAAAAATAATAAATAAAAAATTTCTTAAGATATTTTTTTTTTTTTCTTTTCAAATATTAATAATAATGTGATAAAAATAAGAAATTAAGTAA
Organism: Hybos culiciformis; assembly: GCA_964007475.1. Taxonomy (NCBI): domain Eukaryota; kingdom Metazoa; phylum Arthropoda; class Insecta; order Diptera; family Hybotidae; genus Hybos; species Hybos culiciformis. Next base: position 91,780,710 of record OZ023274.1, on the reverse strand, counting down.
ATAAATGAAAAAAAGTAAAAAAATAAAATAAAATAACAAAAAACGTCAAAATATGACGAAGAAAAAAAAAATTAAAATTTAAAATTTATTTAATTAAATTGTTTTTCTTTTGCGAAAACCTGAAATTTCATATTTAATATTCATATGCTTAACAATCTTATTTATTTATTTATTTTTTTTTTTTTGATTTTCCAGGAAATCAGAAATTCGAAATTTTTTCACAATAAATAAAGAAAATTTGGATGTATGTAAAACTAAGCCAAAAGAGTAAGTATTTTGATTATTTTTATAATTTAATTTTTAAATATTTATATTATTAATTAAAGAGAACAGATTATTATGTTCTTTTTTTTTTAAGAACAAAGATATAATCTAGCAGCTGTTTGTTTGATGATAGATTTTAATCCTAAAAAGTTTCATTTTCACATAGAGTACTTTAACATAGAGTACTGAGAAAAAACGCCAAAATAATACTAAAAGGCCTGTTGTCAATAATTCTTACAACAAGGATGATAAATTTAATAAAATTTTAATGACACAAATTAAATATATATTTTATATAAAATCATAAAATATTTTTATCTTAATCGATTATTAAGTAAATAGTAAAATTTTGATTAATTTTGAATGCAGGGAGTGTAGGAAAAAAAAAAGAAATAAGATTCTAATCAACAATATAATAAACTTGATTCAAAACAGTAAAATTATATATAAGAATCTTTTTTTTAATCATCATCATTTCTATGTTTTATGTCAAACATAATCTTCATAAACAAGGATAAGTATTCAGAAAATTTGTTTTTCTTTTGTTAAAAATTAAAAATTCTCTAAATAAACGCCGGCCCCTGATCCCAAGTTCTAACTTTGAAAATTCGCAATGCCTCATTTATGTACTTACAATATGTATATAGAACTATTTAAAAAATTATAAACATTTTTTATAATGTGAAAAAAAAAAATTCCTGACCTAATAATAATGTTCATATGTAAAATAGAATTTCTTATAACAATAAAAGTTTAATTAAAAAAATAATTATTATTGTTGAATCCCACATGCACATATTGCAAGTTAAAATCTACAATGACTGAAAAATAAAAAAAAAATTTGATTTTTTTGCTATCACGAAAATTTGTGTTTCATATCGACTGCTTTGTATGTTACTATATGCATTGCAAAAGAATTTTTGATAAGATAATTTCAAGATAATTTCTTTTCTAATTTTTCCGTACGAAAAGTGTTAATCAAAACCGTCATATGTCATAAATGGACTAAAATGGGAAATTTTCGCTAGAAAATAAAAGTTTTTAATACTCTGCCGGAAGCTCTACTCCAAATTATTATCATTTTATTCTTTCCGAAATTTATATTTCTACGTTTCTTAGTTGGATTATTCTAATTGTGCGTGTAACATAAATAAATCTTTAATAATACTCATATATTTAACAAAAGATACAAATCAAAGATGAATACACTTAATTCGTTTATATACTTCAAGGTTATTAAAATAATTGAATTAAAATAGCGTTTTATATGAAAAAATATTTTATATATACACACATATATAAATATTTACATATTTTTATTTTGTACATCATACATCATACATATACTTTAGATTTAAAAAAAAAAGTAAAAGCTTAGCAATGCTTTCATTAACAAAAAAATAGATAATAATTAAGATAACTCATTAAAATTTGAACGTTAAAATTTGAATCGTAGCTCATAAATTCTTTAAAGACTCCTTCTGATTTTTGCTCAAAATTTTTAAATAAAATGTTGTACAGGAAACATAAGTAAATTTAAAAAAAATATAATACTGTATTAGAAATAATGTGCCATACACACAGAGATAAATTAATTTTGAGATACACTTATTCATAACTCGTGTATACATTATGAATATTCAAATAAAAATAATTGATAACATTAAATATCACATTAATTGAGAAAACAAATTTTATCTGATAGTAGACAGAAATTATTTTATTTTTATGGTTTTCATAAAATACATATTAAAATAATATTACAAAATAATTATTAATAATTATCTTTGGTAATAAACCGTGACAAGTTTCAAATCATAGGTAAAAGTATATTATATTCATAGTATTAAAAAAAAAAATTAATGAGCGAATTATGTACAAAAAAAGTTAAAATTCATAATGAACCATGACTGTGCGATAATTTGTACAAATATTTTCAGTAAGAAGTTTTGGTAGAAAGTTGCTCGAGAAAGAACTGGAAAATATATTCATAAATTTCCATATACATATAATATTTGGAATATTGAGATCACAAGTCTGACTTGATTTTGAGCCAGTAAATTTTACATCCAAATTCAATAGTTTCAGTAAACAATAAAATGTTTCCAAAAATTATTCATTCGTATTTGACATTAATGTGTTTGAATCCCAAAAAATTTATTTGATAACATAATTGGAAATAAAATGTACTGTATAGATACATTTAAAGTAACAATCAAATCACCGAAATTTCATTCAATACTTTGCTACTTTTTATATGAAAAACAGGACGATGGAAGGATCAATAAAAAATATAAAAAGTACTAAATTTTAGTGTAAATTATTTTATTTTTTCTCTTAAAACGTTTGATAAATTAAATAAAAAGTAATAATATGTAAATATTATTTCAAGCTAAATAAATCTTATTATGAGTACGTGCTTTTCTTTGCATACGTACTCAGGTGCTGTTATATTGACATTGCTTTTTCCATATAACTTTATCTTAATATGACATTTGAATAAAATTTAAATAAATAAATAAATAAAAAATTTGCCAAATTAAATGATGACTTTGCTTAATAAAAAATTTGTATACAAAATACATAATTAAAATATATTTTTGTAGCATACATATCATACATATAAGATAAAATAAAAAAATTTTCATTCATAAATCTTCTTATGAATTATGATAATTTTTAAAAACTTAAAAAAGAAGGCAAAAAAAAATGTCACAAATTTTAGATAATAATTATTATTCGAAAATTTTAAAAATTATTTAATATTGCTTTAAAATTTAAATCAATCAGTTTATATAACTTCGTAGTAGCTTCGTAGTGACATAAGTTATAAAATTTATCTATAGGAATTAATTGATTTGCAAACATATAAACTGTATTTAAACATAATATTTATGTTTCTTCTTCTATGAATCTACAAAAACAATGTTACAGGAGATTATAGAGATTATAGAAATTCATTTTATCTTAATACATTCATTCCGTTTGTACATAAATTTTCCAGGATAATTGTGTCTATAACTTTTTCAATTTTATCATTTATTATGTAGTAAGTTACAAAAATCAAGTTGACAGCTTACTCCTCTACCTCTATGCAAAATATTTAAAATTATTGGACAGAAGAGCTTGAAAAATAATTTTACACAGAATAATAAAAATTCAGCTAATGGTTGTAATACCTAAAATTGCATTCACTTCTGAAAATCTTTAAATACTTAGACCTTCGTTTCTGTTTTCTTTAGTAGAAAAACTTTCTGAATATAAGATAGAAGTAATTATAATTGCCAGACATGGAAGTAGTTTATAAAGAAAGCTTATAAAGAATCCAAAATATAAATAGAATATGCACATAATATTTGGACAGCATAATAGAAACAAGAAAAAGATTGAAAGCTTACTCGTTAATGAACGCTAAAGAGAAATAATTTTACTTCAAAATTTACTATAAATATTAATTTATTTTTTTTCTTCAAAATAATTAACAAATTAATTATGTAATGTACCAATTTAAATAATATTATTATGTACATAGCACTTATATCGTAAAATACCTAGATTTAAGGAAAATTATTTTTTTTCACGTTATTATTCTTATTTAAATTTTTCCATCTCGCGAAAAAATAAAAAATAAAGTAATACGACGAACATGTTACGCAATTTCGTTTTACATATAAAGTTTAAATGTATAAATAAGTGTATGTATATGTCGTAGATATAATTTATTATCACTTTTTATCGTAAACATTTAATTGTAAATTAGATTAAATAGGTATGTACATATTTTTTTTCTCAACATTCAAATAAGTCTCAATAAAACATAGACAGATTTTTTTTTTAGAAATTAGAATTATTTAAATGAAACTGGATAATATAAGTTTTTATTTCGCACAAACATTGAGAAAAATTCCAAAATATATAAATAGATTCATTGAAATATTGATATAAAATTGAATCATAGTTCCATCAGTAATCAGTATATACTCGTAGTAAGCATAATAACTTAAAAAGAGAATTATGTACATAATGGGAATAATAAAAACCATATCTGAATCCAAATTTAGAAATTATAAATATTCACCTCCTTAAATAAACTATTGTAAGTAAGGATAACAATAATTGTGACAAAATATAATTTTTATTAGTTTCAAAGTGAATCAAAATTGGAATTGAATGATCTTTAGCCCTTACCGAAAGTTAGTAACATCTATCTTGCCAACGTGAATAAATTATAAAATATAAGTTGATGACGATAAATAACTTTAATGCGTTGGGGATCGTTATGTTGTATTTAGTGCTATAGAATTCAGATCACTAAATGGAGTATTATATGCGTCAATACACATGCAATCATTTAGATGCATCTGCGTAAATAATGAAAAAATTTAGATGCATCAGCGTATATAATGAAAAAATTTAGATGCATCAGCGTAAATAATGAAATCATTTAGATGTTTCGTATTGAATATTACGTAATACCTAAACAAACATAATATCTCTCACAATATTTCAATACAGCCAAATGAGAAGAAAAAATATTCTCTCTTTGCAACTACCTCTCCCCTACGCATTAAAACAGTATATTGGATATGTAAACAAAATTTGTTATACAACTCGTTCTGTATTTACACAAAAATACATTGACACTTGTCAATTTATATCACTCGACCTTCGGTCTCGTGATATAAGTATTGACTCGTGTATGTATTTTTGTGTATACAGAACTCTTAATTAATAACAAATTTAGTTTACATATATAATAATCTACTATTAATTTGTCGATAATATGAGAATTCAGATAAGAAATTACAAACGTCAAATAATATTTATATTATCTGCAAATATCTTCCAAAACTTTCACAGAGAAGAATTAATTTCTTTTAAATTAAGCAAAAACAAAAAAAATCGAAACGTGCAACAAAAGGTTTTTCGTTAAAAAAAAAATACATTAAAAATTAATAAATTGTAAAATATTTGAATTATTTCAAATTAGCGCTATATTAAATTATATATTTGTGGTGAACGCAAAATATGTGAAATTCTAGCATGAACTAAAATGAAAAATTATTATTTGTAAATTTCACTATCAATGAATTGTTAAGAAATCTGTTTTCTGGCACATTAAATTATATTTTAAAAATATTGAAGAGTACTGTTATTATAGACTTATAGAGTACCATCTAATTTCTAGAGACAATAATATATATATATATATATATATCGTATCTGTGTCCTATTTATTCATTAATAGATTTTATTTTTTGCGGAATAAATGTAAACATCATATATATGAAAATATTTTCTTATAATTTTTTAGACCAATTATAAAATATTTTTTAACATATTTAAATTAAGGAATTAATTTTTTTACTCCCACTCAAATTTATATTTTTAATTTGCTATTAAAATTAAAGAAATAGTTGAATAATCATTTTATGCAAGATATAAACAATGGTTTTGACTTTCTCGGTGACACTATATTGAAAAATAAAATGTTAGATAGAATTAATATAAAAAATAAATAAAAATTTTCTGGAACAAGGAACAAGGAAATGGTGTCAAACATGCCGTCTTATCAGAGTTCGGCTTAAAATAAGGTTGAGTAAATATTAATGAAAATTTTTTTATGTTTTGGATATTTAGTAGTTTGATTTTAAATAATGTTTCTAATTCAAGACCTGTAAAGGGATATGTTAAACCTATTAAGTTGACGGAAAACTATTGAATAAATTTTCAATTATATATTTGATAACGATAATTATTACTTCACTAATAAATACTAATAATATTAAGATGTAGAAAAATTAATCATATTTCTTATAGGATTAACTTATTCAATGTATAATGTATTTACATAAATTTCAAAGATATATATTTAAACAAAAGTATAATTTGTATGTAGAGAAAAAGGATCATTAAAATGAATAACGGAATATGAAGATCGCCTTGAAAAATATTATTTGTATTGTGTAAATAAAAATGAGTTGATAAAAATCATTCACATAAAATGTCTACAATGTATTCATCAAAATCTTCGATCTTTTCACAGTCGCTTCGTTTTCAAGTTTTGTTCTAAAATATTTAAATTCTTTAAGTATACAATAGTCACTAGTCACTGTTAGTTAGGTAGGAACTACACAAAAACCCATCTTTAATCGAAAAAAAAAAAAATTTTTTAATTTACAAGTATCTTATTCCTAGCCCTATAGGTAGGTCTTTGATCGATGTACGTCAATCTAAATTTTATTCATAAATGTCTATTTCATATCTATATATATATATACATTTGAATTGTTTACAATTTGACAACTACTGTGTGTTTTTAAAATCTCTTGTTTATTGCGCTAATCTTTGATATCTTCTTCTTTTTTGTTTTTTTTTTTCGTTTTATTATTTATATATAATTTAATTTTAAATAAATATTTAATAAGTTTTTCGAGATTAAGATACATTTTATTCTTGATAATATTATTTAAATATATGTATAAAAATAATTTTTTGTTCTTAAATAAAAGAAATTAAGTGATAATTATTTTAATCATTTTTGGAGCTGAGTTCACTACTGAATGAATTCAATTTTCTTTCTCATTTTCGTTTTGACAATTTTAAAAATAAAATTTAAAAAAATTTAAAACTTTAAAAAATTTTGATAATTTTTTTTAATTTAATTTTTATAAATTTATAAAACTTATATATTTTTTATCGAGTTTTAGTTTTTGTTTTTCATACGTACTATCTATATAAAAAAAAATTTATTACAAAAATGGGAAAGGATAATTTAGATGCTGAAGCAGATCCTGAAGAATTACAAAAATTAAATGAAAACAACTATGAAAATAATAATGAAAATGAGAAAAAAATTGAAAATAAAAATTTAAATGAAAATGATAAGAATAAATTTTTAAAAAATAATAATAATATAAATTTAAATAATATTATCAATAATAATGATAAAAATAAGAAAAATATAGATAATTTTAAAGAAAATAATGAAAAATTAAAAATTAACGTAGATGATTTTTACAGGGATATGCCAATAACTGAGGATACACAATGCGGTTTTTGGATATTTAGAGGTCCCTTCCTACAAAAGTAAGCATATCTAACAAAAATTAATGAAAATTTGAAAAAAATAAAAATAAATAAATAAATCTATTTTGTAGTCCTTTTCTTGTATTTCAATCTAAAGCTGAAACACTTTTTCCCACATAGTCCTTGATCCAAACTTTCCATTAAAAAATTGAATAATATATTTTGGCATTAGTCTACGAAAAAAAATGCACCTACTACGTAAAAATCCAATTACATAAAAGAAGAAATATTTTAAAACTTATAACAAACAGTCTGAGAACATGAATTTAAATTAAATTATATACAAAATAAAAATAAATAAATAAATTTTGTAGTCCTTTCTTGTATTTCAATCTAAAGCTGAAACACTTTTTCCCACATAGTCCTTGATCCAAACTTTCCATTAAAAAATTGAATAATATATTTTGGCATCAGTCTACGAAAAAAAATGCACCTACTACGTAAAAATCCAATTACATAAAAGAAGAAATATTTTAAAACTTATAACAAACAGTCTGAGAACATGAATTTAAATTAAATTATATACATGAGAAAAAATGTATTTAAATATTTATAAATGATCAAAGTTTAAATATAATTATAATCAAAATTTGTTTTTGTTATTATTACATAAACTTGATAGAAATTATCAATTTCATAAATATTGTATATATGTAGTTGAAAAAAGATAGTAAGTATATGTATGTATATTTGAACAAAAACAAATTTTTTTGATTGTCATATTAAAAATAACTAATTATATTCTGTGTGTGTCTATTTTTTTTTTTTTTATCAACTAATCAATTTCTTATTAAATATTTAAATAATTTAATTAGATATCATGTTGTTTATTTTTTATCAGAATAATTGAATATTATTAATTTGTTAATCGGTCACTCAAGCCTTTAGTAAAGTCAGAATTACTAAAATTTGTACCACATTCCAAGTTTTTATAATATTGAAATTATAGAAATTAAAACTAATAATAAAATAAGTGCCAGAATTAATTGAAAATACATAAATAAATTATAATTTAAATGTTCAGGGTACTCTTCAACATTAGTTCATTCAACAGCAAAATTTTTGCAATTATGTTTAAAATAACCTTATTTAACTTAGTGCAAATATTTTGTATTCCTGAACCATTAAACTTTAGTTTTTCATTTTGGTTGCACATAAACATAATTTGAAAATTAAAATAGTAAGGCAAAAAAACATTATAGATGTAAGGCTTAAATTATAATCTAAACTTCTAAATATAAAAAAAATGTAATTATATAATGTTGAATTGAGAAATAAATTTAATTGAATTCTTAACAAATCTGTTTTTCCGCTGACACAAAATTATCCAAAAAATAATTTCTCGTTTCAATTATTAATTTAAAGCAGATAATTATCTTTAATTATTAATCAGGACACAATATCAGAGGCTTAAAAAAAACACACATCAAATTTTTTATTTAATTGATTTTTTATTACATTCTTTAATAAATTAAATCCCCTTAATAATTTTAATGAAAAATTAAAACTTATTTGAAAATATACAAAAAAATAATAATAATAATAATAATAATTGTTATTTTGAACGTACATAGGATCATAAGTACATTATTATTGACATAATTTTTTTATAATATTTTAATTTTTTTTTTTTTTGATAGATTTGCAAATAAAAAAGCTTATGTTATTATTTATGGTATAGTCGGGTTAATATTTTCTATGACATATGCTTATTTTAATGGTACGATAACAACAATTGAAAAAAGATTTAAAATTCCATCAAGAAATACTGGAATAATTTCGGTAGGTAATGATATTAGTTCGTTAATTGTATCGGGAGCTTTAAGTTATTATGCTGGTAAAGGGCATCGACCCAGATGGATAGGTCTTGGTTTATTATCAATTATTGCATTTTGCCTCTTGACAGCACTGCCACATTTGTTATGGGGTCCAGGCGATGATGCAATATTATTAACTGAAGAATTTGGTGCCAAACTGAATGCAAATGAAACATTTAATGCATTAGAAAAACAGAAGCAAAAAACTTTATGTAAAAAAATAGGTAATATTTATAAAAAAAAATTAAAAAATTGATTTTATATAAAAATTAATTTATCCATAAACAAAAACTATTGTTTTTAGGGGCAAACGAAACAGAATGTGAAGTATATGATGGAAATTTTGCACCACAATTGTTATTATTTGCAGCCCAATTTATATCAGGAATAGGTGGATCATTGTATTATACATTAGGTGTGTCATACATGGACGACAATATAAAGAAGGAAAAAACTCCTGCCCTTTTAAGTAAGTTTATATTTATTAATAAAAATTTGCTTATTTTTTTTATTATTAATTTAAAAAAAATTCTTGAAATAAAAGGATCTAAGTTTGTTTCTGATGCCAAAATAACGTTAATGTTTTCTACTCACTCATTTTCCAATATTCCATTGAGCGAAATAATTTCATGTTTCTTTTCGCACCTATTTTTAACATTATAATCACATTCTTAACTATAGAAATATTTGAAGTCTAAAAGTTGTAGAAGAAATTATGAGTGGTATCCTTATTGGAAAAAATTTAAAATATTAAAAGTGAAATAAATAAATTGAAATGATCAACTGAATCATTTTCAAAGTTTAGTATAATAGAAATTTATTTAATTTTTGTAATATAATACTTCAATAGTAAATTATACATAAATTTTATAATTAAATTTTTTTTTTTTTTTTTATAACTTGCAATTCATTTTTTATACAAAACTAATCTCTTATGATTTATAAGTGTCATCTCAATTCTAGGAATTTTGCCTTCACAATACCTAGATATTGAGAAAGAGAGAAGAAAAAAGTTTTTTTTTTAATTATGTGCAGTATAAAAATTTATCTGAATATACATATCTTTTAATTGTTATATAAATATTTAAATTGATATTAAATAAGCAGTAGTTTTACGACAATTTTTTTTTATTATTATTATTATTATTTAAACAGAAAAATTCTACAAATTTTTATTTATTTTCGCATTTTTATAAATTTCTTGAACTATATATATTATTTAATTTATTTCATTTTTGATAAGACAAAAATTATAATTACGATTTATTAAAATTGATCTTTGACTTATTAACATTTTGTTTGTTTCCAAAATTAAATTTTCTTTTTTTGTGAATTAATACTTTTTTTTTTTCGAATTAAAAATGATAAGAAAGTGAGAGGTGATTAATTTATTAATAATTAATTGAATAGATTATAATATTGATTTGTGACAGCATTGATCCTTCCATAAAGACAAAAGTACATTATTAATTTGAAAAAAAAAGTTCTTAAAACGAATTTGTCTAATTTGTATTATATATAATTGGTATAAAATTTATCGGTTTTTTGTTTAACATTATGATTCAAAATTGTCTGAAGTCAAAATATCACTTGATGTCAATTTTCTCATTCCAACTTGATCTGAAGTCTGCTTTAAAAAGGATTGAAAAAATATTAATTATGGCCATGGCCATATTCGTATTAAAGTGAATAGTGAATAGTTAATTCCAATCAATATTTAAATACAAATCATAATCCGAAAATACATTTTTCAGGTCTTTCATATTTTATGCGAATGCTGGGTCCTGCATTGGGTTATGCATTGGCGTCATTTTGTCTACGAGTTTATATTTCCCCTGATTTAAAACCTGTGATAAACAACTCTGATCCAAGATGGTTAGGAGCATGGTGGATGGGTTGGATAATTTTAGCAGTATTATTAGCATTATCTGGATTAGCTTTATCGATGTTTCCTAGGCAACTACCAAGAGCTGCTGCACGAGCGGCAATAAAAAAGGAAGAACAAAAGCAAAATAAAGACGGATCTGATAAAGATCAAGAAGCAGAACTACCAGCTTCCTTTAAAGACATGATTAAAGTAACTTTTAACATTTTTGAAAAAATGTAGATTTTTATTTAATAAGTATTTATTTTTTTTTACTAGACATTCAAAAGACTGCTGACAAACCCAACATTAATGTTTAATAATGTAGCATCTATTTTTTATTTCTTTGGTTACATGCCATATTGGATATTCACACCTAAATATATAGAAATTCAATACAGGCAGTCAGCCGCTACATCTAGGTAACTTTCAATGTCAATCAATTCATTTCAATTTACTTCTAACAGGCAATTAATCTTTTTAGTTTGGTTACTGGTACAGTGGCTTTAGGGTTTTCTGCAATAGGCGTTTTGCTTTCAGGATTCGTATTATCTAGGTAAGTAGCATTGTATAGATAAGAAATTTCTCTATTTTAAAAATTATTTTTTTATTATTAGGTATAAACCAAGAGCTAGGTATATGGCTGCATGGAATGTAGCTTGTGGCGCATTCTCAGTTGTAGGATTGATTTCCTATGCATTTTTAGGATGTCCTGGGAATGAACAATCCATGGTTATGAATATTTATGATAGGTAAATATATATATAATTTTATGGTCATTCATTTATCAGTTTTGATAAAAAGACAATTCAAAGTGAACATCACACAATATGTTTTTATTTAAAAATTCTAGCGCTTTAACAGAGAATGGAGTACCATTGCCAGCCACATGTAATTCCGCCTGTAAATGTGATTATGTACCATATTCTCCGGTTTGCGGAGAGGACGGCAATACATACATTTCACCGTGTCATGCTGGTTGTACTGACCAAATTATAGGACCTAATGGACAAAAAATATTTTATAATTGTGGTTGTATAACAAATAAAAATAGTACAATTATTCCGGTCGTTGATCAAATAACATCAGTTTTAAACGCAACCGCAGAATCTTTTAGTTCTACAGAATCAATTCAACTTTATTCCACCTCTAATGTAATTTATAGCCAAATAAATAAAATATCCACTAAATACATTAAAAAATTATATATTTTCAGGTTGATATTGGTGGTCAAGCAATAACTGGATCATGTCCAGTAGATTGTTTCAAATATTTCGTAATGTTCCTATCCGTAATGTGTGTCTTAAAGTTTATAGGAGCTACAGGTCGAGCTACTAATTTCTTAGTTTCAGTTCGATGTGTTCCAGAAAAAGATAAAGCAGTAGCAATGGGTTTTGGTCTTATGATGATGTGTTTACTAGCATTTATACCAAGTCCAATTTTCTTCGGTTGGATTTTAGACAAGTTTTGTTTAGTTTGGGGTAAAACATGTTCAAGTAAAGGAAACTGCTGGTTCTACGATGCACAGAATCTCAGGTAATAATTCTTTTATGATAGAAAAAGTTGTATATTGTCAATAATAACAAATATTGCAAAGTTAAAATTCAACCTATTTGGCATAACAACTGTTCTTAAACTTTATATGATACATCATTTTTGACGATTTATTATAAGAAAACTTTTTTGTTCAAAAAGATATATTAAGTTTTGATCTTTATTCCAGGGTCATGATGAATGCAATTGCATCAGTGTTTGTTTCAATCGGTACAATACTAGATATTGGAGTTTGGTATTATGTTAAAGATTTGAAAATTTTTGATGACGAACCAAAAGAAACAGAATTAAATAATATAGAAAAGAAAAATGATGTTAATAATGATGAAAAGAAACCAGAAGTTTGATAGAGTACAATCCTAGGATTTTATTTTGTAATTTTAGAATGATTCTAATGTAAAAAGTATTTTTCTTTGTTTTAATTTTATAAGCCAAAAAGTTATTCTACATGTGTATGATTGTTTACAATTTCAACTCTTGAATTTTTTTTTTATATATTTTCATATAAAATCGATTGTTATAAATATAATAATAGTTGTTATACACATATACATAAATGTATTGTAAATTTTATAGTCAGATAAGAAAAATAAGTAAAAGCGGACAAGATATATAAATCTTGGAAAATATTTTCTTTTATTTCTTTTGTAAACTTTTTCCTTAATGTTATATATCTGGAAAAGTAAGTTTTAGTCATACTCACCATAATATAATTATTGTTATTATAACATTGTTGTAATATGAAAATTATCATATTATTCGAGTGACGGTGATAATGTTCTTATATACATTTTTATTTAAATAAAACTTCATATCCTGCTTCTCAATTTAATCAAGATTGAATTCTTATGAAATATGTATACCATGTTATAACTTTAAAAACAATAATTCTAATTCACAAACAAAGTATAATAATTATGTCAAATCTAAAACAGTTATTTCTTAAATATCAATATCTTTAGTTATCTGTATCTTTTTATAGGGAAAAATATTCAAATACAGAAACTAAATTAAGGAAAAATAAAAAGGATATGTGATGTGAACTTGAACTTTTAATCACCCCTATTCTGATTTGTTGAGAATGAATGAAAATTTAAAATGAATTTAACTACGATGACAAGAATTTTTTCAAAATTTTTTTGATAACACTTCTATTAATGGTCACCTTTTCATAAAAAAAAAAGGTTCCAATTTCGTTTCAAACTGGTTACTTTAAAACAACTTAAAATTCGTAATGTAAAACAGCAATTTACAACTATCCGAATTCATAAAAAAATATCTTCATTTTTTTTTAATTTTTATGTAAACTAAAATAGTATAGATGTCGTACATTATCATTTACCTTACATAAAATTAAAGCAAATAAAAAACAGCATATGCTTAAATATGCTCCACAAATTATTATGATGGCGATAAAATACAATTCTGTTATGGTGAAAATATTCTTTTTAAAGCTCATCATTTTATCGATAAAACAGTTGAAAAAAAAATATTTGAATTTAATTTTCCCACAATAAATATTTTTCTTCGTTGACAAATTTATTATGAAAGTAGCAATTTTAAAGTTGATAATTAACTTCTGTTTGTATTTCTACTTATAGAAATTTAGTTTCCAAAATATGTAAAATAATCATTTCAATTTTTAAATTTTTATTATATTAATTAAACCTTTTAGAGTTTTTTACTTCGTATAGCCGTTTTAACTACGCGATAATTTATAATCAACTTTGCAGTAGGTACACTTGTTTTGTATAATTACGTACATATTTGTAGATTAAAAGTATACGAAATTATTACAAATATCGATTGGCGGGCGGTTTGGCGGTTTGGTGTATAAATCATAGACCAACAAACAAATATTTGTTTTGTAAATGTATAATAGATACATAGATTGAATATTTTAAATAATATGAAATTTTCTTCTACCAAAAAATATTTAGCACTACGTTAATTCTATACCTGACTAGAGATAAATTGGACACCAAGGTTCAATGAAAATCAAAATTAGAAGAGAATTATACTGGAATTTCGTTTTAATGCAAGTTTACAATACAACAATATTACATTAAATAAAAATATGTCCAATTAGAATTTTTTTTCGGAATCTTATTACGGGTGATGTTAGATTCAGTTTCATTGTTACTACTTTTAGTCGTGTTGTTAAGCCTCAACGATATTTTCAAAATGTCCTCAGGTATTAATGCCAAATCATTTTGATTCAGACCGTTAATGACATTTCCAATGAGATAAACCTAAAATAGTGATTTTTTTTGAGTTAATAATTTATTTTATTATCCAGAAATATCTTGCTTACATCAAATTTGCTCCATTTATTTGGTGGACCAAATGCATCTTTTCTCAGAGCCAGCTTTGCAAACTCAGTTAAAGTTTCTGAAGAACAATTTAATAGTCCGATTTTTTCAGCTGCATATCTATGAAAAAAAGGGGTATTTGAATTTTTTTTATTATTATTAAAAAACATAAACAGTATAATCTTCTGCTTTACGACTTGACCATTATTATACATTAACTATTTCATAAAATATTTAATTTATTACTAAATCATATACTTGTAAGCGTCACCGTGAATTCGACTAATTTCAGATTTATTCAAATAGCATATTATTTTTCCTAAAGACATTAAATCATATTCGGAAAATTTCTCAGGACTTTTTGTTGTCCATTCAACCCGAACTTTATCTGCGATTATTTTCATCTAAAATAAACAAACACAATATTCAAAATTTAATGATTGATGAGAAAAATTGCAAAAATTATTATGCAAACGCTTTTATACCTTTTCTTCATCAAAGTCCACAACCTTTCCAAAAGCTTCAATGATTTCTAATTCATTAATTGTAATATTTGCAATATCTTCGATTGGTATTCGATTCAAAAAATTAGTCATGAAGTTATAAGTTTCTGGTGGTATATTTTCAATTCCACCATTGGCCTGAAATTAATTTATTTTTTTAACAAAAATCATTGAAACACTTTCAAGTTTCAGAAACTCTAGCATAAATTTTTCCCGCGGAAATGTTTTTTCAACACCTTGGAGGATTATAAAAGGTCCTCACACTCGTCTGTGAGAAATCTTTGAATTCGCAGTAGTTTAACGTAATTATTAATAATATTGAACTAAGAAAAAATTATCAAAATATATATTTATATTTTTTTTATTACATCTTTAATTTGTTGCCAAATATAATTAACAACATTGTCATCAACATTTTCAAGTTCCAATAAAGATGGTAAACAATTTTCAATATATTTCCAATTTAAATGTTTTATTTCCATATTGGTTAGCTCCACACAATCAGGACTTAAAGTGTGTGAAATTTTAATAAAAATAAATAAACAAAAAATTTTATAAAACATTATGTTTTTATGCGATGAAAAACAAAACTATACTATTTGAAATTATTAATCAATAATATACATATTTAAAATCAATGTAATTCATTATGTAAATTTTTATTATAAAGAATATTTTATATTAATTGGATTTTAAATTTATAAATGAAAAAAAAAACAATGAAATATTACTTCAACAATAAATACTTAGGTATTGCAAATGCATTTCTCTGCATAATTTTTACGGCGGTCATTTAAAGAAATAATGAAGAAAAAAATTTAAAAAAATAAGAAAAAAATTTAAGACACAAAATCAATAGTTAGTAGTAGTCCAATATTAAGTACAATTAATAAATTTTTATATTCATTTATACATATTGTTAGGATAAATATCGAGAATTAATATGTACAAGGACGGTTGATTTAATATATGTAAGTATTTAGCCTCACTTAATGTCTAAAGTCGCCTCTTTGTACTCTGTTGGTATATAAAGAAACAAGATTAACATTTTACTAACACTTAAAAAACCATATTTATTAAAAAAAATCAAAATTACTAGTATAATATAATAATATAATATAAAATTACTATATTACAATATGTATTTGTTATAATAACTAAACACACCCCAAAAGGATATAAAATAATTTCTTGACAAAAATTGCTTTGGTTCCAATTACTTTCGACATTAAATATTAACTTATTAAAATAAAGAGTATTTCAAAAACCAAATATATGTGTATAAAATTAAAATAAAAAGTTATTTTAAATTTTAATTCAGTTTCTACTTTGCTTTTTCAACTAATTCTTCACTTTTTTTCCATAACCAGTCCGCCATATTTTCATCTTTTGCTTTTGGAAGAAGTGGGCATTTAATGTAGGAATCAATATAAAAATTCCCAGATACGCCTTCCAAATTTGGGTCCAATGCTAAACGAATTGATGTTTGGGCACCAGCTTTTGGTGTTTTAAAGCATAATATAAGAAATAGGTAGGAAGCCATTCTAAAAAAATAAATATAAATATGTGCGCACACATAAATGGTATGTTCTTAAGTTCAAGTTTTTACCTCAAAAAATCTGTGGAAACAAGGCAATTTAACAGATCAGTTCGAACACATCCAGGATGGCAACAGTTAATTGTAACATTTGTTCCTTTTAACATTTTCGCTAGTTTTCTGGTAAACAAAATATTCGCAAGCTTGCTTTGTGGATATGCTCTCAAAAAACCAGAATAATAACTATGATCAAACATTAAATCATTTTTGTGGATAGAGCCTAACAAATAAATAAGACTAGAAACAATAACTATCCTACCGGAAGCGGAACTCTTCAATCGATCCATTAATAAATTAACCAGCAAAAAATGTCCCAAATGATTTACACCAAAATGTTGTTCAAAACCATCTTTGGTTTGACTTTTAGGTACTGCCATAATCCCAGCATTAGCTATTAAAATGTCCAATCGTGTTTCTTCATTAAGAAAACTGAAATTAAATTTGAAAATATTTAAAATTGGATTACACATGTATTTCTTTTCCTACACTTTGAAGAAGTACACTTTTTGGACCCAATTAATATTTAATTGAAAAGCCGTATAAATCTTAAATAATTTAATAATTAATTTAAAAAAAAAATTGTAATTCTAAATTTTTAATACTAACAACAACTTTAAAACGAAAGGAAGAATAAAAATCATATTAAAAATTTATAGAATTTGCATATTCTTCTAAAAGTCTCATTTAAAAATAAAATAAAAATTCAATGAAACAAGTATTTATAATTCGATAATATAAATCATAATAATTTTTATACATTTTTTATTTATCATTACTCCCTACGTCATAAAACAAAGTGGATATAATCTATAATGCCGGTCATGCAAAATTTTTATTTTAATGTGCACATTCTGCTTCTAACTACATTTTATGGTAAAATATAAATAAATAAAAATGTTTTTACCATATATTTTACACACATTTAGATATTTGAATATGAATGATTCTACGATTCTATAATTATTATAGCTAAGTGGGGCACTTAGTTTTTTAACGATTCGCTAGATACATAATATATTTATTTAGTTATTCTTCATCGCGGTGACTAAAATTACATACATTCATTTCCTTTCAAACTGTCAAATTATTTTATTTTGTTTTTAGACTAAAGAAGCGGAACTCAAAATACGGCCCCTAAGTAGTTATTTCACTGTTTCCACAATTTGATGAAAATTTATGTAAAGAGTTCTTCTAAATGTGAAAAATATGAAACATTAATTTCATTAATATTGTCCCATACAGTTCGTGAAAAACTATATTAACCATATTAACTATATTGTTTCCACTTTAATTGGATTTATAGTTCCACCAATTTCATAAAATCAAAAGAATATACTAATCGTAATTATAATCTTTTTTTATATGAGTAATACTGGACTATGACAGCGATTGGTTATTTGTAACACAATCATAAATTATTAATTAAATATAATTATACTTCCGTTCAATGTATTCAAACTTAAGATTAGAATTCTAATATGTTATTGATATTGAAATAATAAGTCTTGAATTAGTACAAGAAAACAAAAATTAAATGCTACTAAGATAATTATAGATTAAAGGTAACCGAATCATTAATAAAATTATATTAAGCTTTGATTTTAATTCAGAGAGTATAATAAAAGTTTTACTCGCAACTCATAGACGAATTATTTACAAAACAGATATTATTGTATTAAATTTTACTAACTTTTTAGCAAACTCTCTAACTGAATCTAATGATTCTAAATCTAATATTCGATTAAATATATTTTGATTATTTGATTTTCTGATAATATCAATACGAGTCTCTTCACATTTTGAATAATTTCTACATGCCATATAAATTGTTGCCCCTCGTTTGGCCAATTCTAATGCAGTCTCTTTTCCAATTCCCGTATTACAGCCAGTAATAATTACAACTTTTCCATCGACACGATTTGTTTTTCTATAGAATGGACCTTCAACAAATTTCCTAAAAAATGCAAAAAAGTGAAATGAAAAATTTAAAACATATACCGGTTGGTATTAATATTAAATTAAAAGAAAAATGAGGATAAAGAACTTCTTATAACGACCTTCACTTTTCATTTTCATATATGTAATTCGATGTGAATTTATTGGATTTATATTAATAGTGTTGCAAAAACTTATATATACGTATATAATATATATACCTGAAGATAAATAATCCAGTAATTGTAATTGCAATTGTAATTTTATATTGTAAAATATATTCAATTAGTATTGAAAGCATTTTTAATTTTTATTAAAAAATTCAACCTAGATATATAATATAACAAAAAATAACAATAATGTTTTAAAAATTGTTATAAAAATACAAAAAAAATTAAAATAATATTATATTGATAGAAAGTACAATCAACAAATAAGACAAGTATACTGTCTCATTCAAAACAATAACACAAACTAAAAAAATATTCCAAATTTAATTTGTTGTGAATGAAGAAAAGAACACCAAGAAAATATAATCTACAAAATATACATACCTATAATTGAGATAAACATTTTGATCGTGGTGAAAAAGTTTCAATGAGTGTAAACAAGTTCATAACTTTTTTAACAACATTTAAAAAACATACAATATTATTTTTATACCTTTTTTTTCAGATTCTTCAACAAGATTTCTGAATACAGTGTGTAGATATATTTTTTTAATAAACATCTTATCATCTTCAACTAGATAAATCGATAAAAATTTTAGATAAATTGACCAACTCTAAATTTTAGACCTCTCTTTTTGTAATAATAAAATTTGAATCATAACTACGTTACTCTGAAATTAAGGCAATTAAAAAAAAAATAATAGAAAATCAAAAAAAATGCAAGAAAAATAGTCAATTTTATCTTTTATATAAATATATATGATTATTTTATTATTAGATTCAGATTTAGAGTATTCTTTATTCGTAAAAATTCCCTTAATTTAGAAATATTAAATTTAATGTTAAATTAAATATTCGAAACAGTGATCACAGCATCACCATTTGTTTTATTTATGATTTCAATAGCATCTTCATCATTATCATTAATCGTTTCTTCATGTTTGACAATTTCCGGAGATTTGGAGTCAATTAATTCTTCACTTTTTTTCCAAAGCCATTCAGCTGTTTCTGAATCTTTTCCGTGCGGTAAAATAGGGCATCGAATGCAGTCGAAATAATAGTGACCACTGGTTTTTTCTAATGCAGGATCAAGAGCTGAAAAAAAAATTAGTAAAAAACAATAGTAATTATTAGATATTAAAAAAAAAAACTGGCATTACCTAGGCGTAAAGATGTTTGTGCACCAGCTCTTGATGTTTTAAATATAAGACTGATTATTGGATTCAAAAATATTTTCGTTTTACTTTTTACAATATGTCTTCCCAATTCAGTATTAACACAACCGGGATGACAACAATTAACTGTAACACAGGTTCCTTGTAATTGCTTTGATAATTCTTTTGTGAATAAAATATTAGCCAATTTGCTCTGTGCATATGAACCAAAAAATCTAGAATACGATTTTTCGCTCATTAAGTCTTCTTTGTTCATGCGACCAAAAATGTATGCGGCGCTTGTAACATTAACAATTCTGCTGGGCGCTGATTTTTTTAAAGTGTCCAATAATAAATTTGTTAAAAGAAAATGTCCCAGATGATTTACTCCAAATTGTTGCTCGAATCCATCTTTGGTATAACCTTTTGGGGTTGCCATAATACCTGCATTATTAATTAAAATGTCTAAGCGTTGTTCTTCTTTCAAAAACCTAAAATTATGTAAGTTACAATTTCAGAAATTAAAACCTTTTTTCTAATGTTAACTTACGTTTTAGCAAACTTTCTAACTGATTCTAACGATGCAAGATCTAAAGTTCTATTGAATATTTTTTCATTTTTAGATTTTTCGATAATTTCTAAACGAGCATTTTCACATCTCACTGGATCACGACATGCCATATAAATTCTAGCCCCACGCTTAGCCAATTCAAGAGCTGTTTCCTTTCCAATTCCTGTATTGCATCCTGTTATAATTACAACTTTTTCATCAATACGATTTTTCTTCCAATAAAATGGGCCTTGAATAATTTTCCTAAAAGAAAAATTAAATTAATTTCAATTAATATCAGTTGTTGTAATTTATTGTAATGGAATTCGATTTTTTAAATGGGAGAGTGTAATGAAAAATTTAATTGTGTGAATTGAATAAATAAACAGCCGGAAATAATGCTATCAAAAAATAAACTGCCTTAAAATTAAAACCTATAACATATAACAATTTATTTTCATCAATATAATTTTCACACTTTAATGGAATAATAATTTTTAAACTAAATATTTAATTAAGCTCAAGTTTAATTGACGTAAAAAAAAAAATTGAAACGTCTTAGTATATATTTTAATTATAAAATAGGCGAATTTATCAATACGGTTTATAGATTTCTGTACATATTCAGGAACAAAATTTTCAGAACAGTTTGATTCAATCATTATCTGGGTAGACTACAATTTCTTATTTAAATAGAAATCAAATATCATAAAAGGATCAACTTCGTTTACTGGATCTAGTTAAACATTGTCTTGAAAAAAACATCAGAACATAATAACACAAAGATTTAATTTAAGCTTATAGTAAATATATTTGATAGCTAAAAAGTAAAATTATGTACATAGCTCTACCCTACGTATTAATATTATAAAACATAAAATACATATTTTAAAAATTTGTAAAAATAAATACAAAAAAAAATTTTATGCTAGCGTACCTAATTATTGCAGAATAAGTATTTTTTCCATAATCATTGAAATTTTGAAAACTGAACATTGAACAAAAAAGATGTGCGAAATGAAAGTAGGTAGCTGTTATTTTTAGTGTGAAAAAAAATTAATAGATATAATGTAAATAAATTCCAATTTTGTTTAGTAAGCGTATAAGTACCGTGTAATTACAAATGTACGTAAAATTATTCATATGCATAATAATACAGCGAAGGAAATAGTTATATGACGAGAAGTAAAGGAAAAGTTTTGACAGAAAAAGCAGACATCTTTGACTTCTTTTTTGCGCTTGTAAAAATAATTTTTGTCCCTAGTATATTCATAGCAGCGACAAAATTCAAAGTATTAAAACTAAAATATCTACAACCATTTTGCCTTTTAGTATTTTTTTTCTTTTTAGAGATAAGTAGTTAACCGGTTTGTTGCGGCTTCCTGTCTGTTCCACACTAAAAAGATTATAGCTATTAAGCTAAAAAATAAGATCTTCTGATTCCGGGCTCTGAACTGTCCAAGACCTTATATGTACATAATATTTTTGTTAATATAGAACTAAGAATTTTATTTCAAATTTTTCTAAAACTATTACGATCGTATCAGTAAAACATAGATCAAGAATCCGGATTATTTTAATTATGTAAAGATAATTTAATATATTCATTACGTTGAAAAATACCGTATAGTAATATCCTAAAAGAATATTAAAATTCTATTCATACCAAAAGACAACCCATATAAAATATAATTTTCTATAATAATATAAAATTAGCCAGGTATATACACAAAATTATTTTACAATATAAAATTATTACCTGAGGATAAATAGAATTAATGCAATCAAAAAGAGTATTCCAATTATTTTTAATGTTGTTTCAGCGAATGGTGTTAAATAAACACCATCAGATTCATTTGTTTCTTTGGTTAAAGTATTATTAGTATTATTATTATTATTATTATTCATATTGTCACGAATTTATTTTTAAAATTTATTTTCACCTTCTTTAGTTTTTTTTTTTAACTATTTTTTCATGTACAAATTAAGTTTATAAATTTTCTTTTTTGCTTTTTTTCATAACATTTTCTCTAATATATAAATTTAGAAATTTTTATTTTTATTTTCTTAATAAATATTGCTAATAATTTTAATATTATTTTAAAAATAAGTCAATATAAAATTTTAAAAAAATCAACTTAGACGTCGTCCTAATGTATTATTGAATATAAAATAATTGAATTTGGTTTTTATAATTAGTCCAGACTATAAGAGAAAAATAATATTTAGTCATTCACAATTCATGGATTTTACTTTCGGAATTGTCTTAGGCCTCCGTAATTTAATTAATAATTTTTTCACCATAAGTATAAACATGAGCATAAATTTTGAATAATTTTCTCTTCTTTCTTGGTTTGAGAACCTGTTTTCATTTTCATTTTTTTTTAATGAATTCCAAAAAAAAAACAAAAACAAATACCGTGCTTAAAAGTAATTTAGAATCTGAACATATATTTATTTACATTGCTTTAATGTCATACTCAAAAAATTATCACATTAATATTATTGAAACTAAGTTATGTTATGTCAAATAACGAAATAGGTATAGACTAATTAAATTTTTACTAATTTTTTTGTTAATTAATTATTTTAAAATATTTCCAACTATTGAAAATAAAATTATAGCCAGTTTTGATTTTACTATTGTTGATTCGACTATCGAATATTAAATTTTAAATTGCATGTTCCACCGAATGTATAAATTAGAAATTTTCTATAATTTTTGTAATGCAATGGAAAATTTAAAAATAAAGTGAAAATATTTTTTATGAAAGTTTTTTTTTTTTTTAATTTTAAATTATTTCAATACGTGATAAATAAATTCAAATATTGTATTTTATTATAATGATAATCCGGTGTTCATTAGCAGGATGTCAAACACTATTTGTAATACGATCAAATAAGAATTCTAATTATTCTAATTATTTGCACACAACAAAAATTTGATTTTTTAACTAATTTTTAAACATTATTAGATATATGATAATGATAAATTATTAAATTACAATTTTAATGAAAAAATAAGATAATTTTTATTCAACTTTTATTTATAATGAAAATTTTAACCGCATTTACCGCAAGTTGTGTAAATAAATAGCAAAAAAAATTTATATTTTTTATTAAACAATCAAGTTCAATGCTGGTTTAAAACTAATTGTAATTTAAAAATAAAGATATTTTTATGCCAAGGCATCTAACATTAAATTATGAAAAAAAACAAAAAAAAAGAGAATTAAAAAAAAATATGTACACCTGATATAAACTTTCAATTTTTAATATTATCTGTATTTGATAACATGCAAGTATTTGGTTTCAAAAGTAAGTTTTGATGTTTTTAGAAAATTATTAAAATTGAAGTTTAAAAGGTAAATGGTGTACGTACATGATTAACACAACTTTAAGAGTACTTACCTACTATAAAAAAAATACTTATACTCTAAATATACCTTACACTCTGCTATATTTGCTATGGCGTTTAAATTGGAAAATATTATCTTTTTTTTTGTAAAATCGAAATAAACTTTAAGTTAATAATATTATAAAAACATGTTTCCTGTACTAAGAGTTGATATCTTTTTCGAGATTATTTTATCTTTCTTTTTCTGTTTAACGTATTCAAAAATCTCAAAATGGCTTTTAGCAGATTTCAACAATATTCCAATACATAATCTTCTCTTTGCAGAAGACCTGAGAAATTATGTAGTTTTTGTTTATGAATTAAAAATAATAGGTACAAGTTTAATAAAATAAAAAAATTACTTTTTTTTTTATTCAATATATAATTTTATCTTCAATTGAAATTTCAAAACAATTGAATATATTTTCAGTCATTCATTTTGCAATGTTGAAGAATAATAAAATACTCTCACGAGAACGTTGAAAACTTTTGACATGGAAAGTTAACGTGTATAAATTTAACTTAGACTACAACGCATGTTTTCTAATTTTATATTTCTCTATATAACAACTGAATTAATGTTAACCCAATTATATTGTACAATTATATTGTGTTCAATTAAAATTATTATGTTTGATATAATGATAAAAAAAACCATATACTACATAACATACATATTATATTATTACCTCTATACACTATACCTACATTTTATTGTTCTACCGGCAATAATTGGATATTTTAATATGAAAAAACCTTTCAAAAATTATACCGACATAAATATCATACATAATTTCAATTGTGTTTGTTCATTTATGACAAAAAATTTACGATATTTGTAAATTGTGTTAACTAAAAATTGTGCAATAATTTGTCAAAATTCAAATGATTAGAGTTACAATTTTGAAATTTATGCACTCGACTGTAGACTACACTTTAAAATACAATATCTAACATCAAATATTAATTTGGAAAAATCTGAAAATATTGACAGATATGTTCTATAACACAATTTTTGTAAATTTGTTAGTGTTTAGAAGTTAATCTGAGAGATTTCCCAGAAATGAAAATGTCGAAAATAATATTTAAAAAAAAAAGAAAAATTTTCAGTCAGACTGAATCAACATTGTTTTTCTACTTTTTCTCTTTCAAGTGTACAGCTATCTCAGACATTATATTTCATTTTATAATTAAATTGTTCAATTTAAAAAATTTCTCAAATATTTTGCTAAAACTTTCTTTTTGCATTTTTTCATCTGTAAATTTTATATTATTTTTCATTTTATTTGTACATTTCTTTTCAATAAGATATCAAAATATTAATTACAAACATTAAAAAAAAAATATTGTGTACCCACATAGTCAAGGTAATGAATAATTACATTTTTGGTAATCATTAACTTGAAAATATGGTAACTATATTGAGAATTTCTTTACATCTAAAATCATAGAGAGATGTATATAAGATGTTAAAGTTAAATAAACATCTTTTTTTTATCATTTTTTTTAACTGCACCATAAATTAAATTTTTAAATGAAAAACAGAAAATTTTGAGTTTAGAGAAAGCTTTGGAAAACAACAAACAATTATAATTCGAAACGTTTATATATCCATGTTCGAAACACAATTTATTAAAAATATATTTTCAACACCATTATTCAAAAATTTTTACGAACAAGTATTCGTACAAGAAGTAGTTGAAAACTGTTTGGTGCGAATAATAATTCTATGTTATTTTCATTCATAAATTTTTTATATAAATATTTCAATGTAAATATCTAAAAATATGTAGAGACGATGAAACTATGAGATTCTTTTAGAATTCACAATTTGTTTTTTTTTTTAATATTTTATGTCAATAATTTTTATACTCATTCATATTTTTAATAATAGATATTATAAATATAGGTGAAATGTAAATATTTACTTTAATCACGTTGTAAAAAAGGTTGATCAAAGTTATTAGCGAAAACATATTATTTTTCCAATGGAAATATATAACAATGAATTATGGAAATTATTTAATTATGTTTCGCTACCGCATTGAGTAAATTAAATGAAGTGCATTCATTACCTTTTAGTACATTTGTATGAAATATTCTTACCCTTGAGATTACAATAAGTTTCATTCTTTTCATTTGCAAGTCTAATTAAATTTTATAAATACTAGATTTGTGAACAGTTAATAAAGCAAGTTTTTAATTTTTGTTACAATCTACCCTTTACAAAATAGCTACACCCAAAGCTAAAGTTTCTTTCCGTAATTGGATCATAATTATTTAGATTCCGAATTTTCACCTTTCATATAAACAAAACAAAAAGGGATTCTTATGGATAGGAATGAAATTATGATTATATCAATTTATGATAGTTTTTACAATTATTTTCACATTCTTGTTATATTTGATGCACGAAACAATTTACATTCATGAGATACCTAACAAGATAGTAGTTTGGTGTTTAACAACTATACGAAGTATAATTTAATTTAAGTCTAAAGTTTCCTCTTTAAATAAATTTAAAATATGCGAAATATCAGAGCCTACCAAATAATTGTCCACCCACTAATCTTTTTTTTCACAGTTTCAATAAAAGTTTAATATATAGTAATAAAAGGTAATAAAAAAAATTATTAAGTTTACAAAACCAAGTAATTTAATATGTCATTGTTCTTCTTACTGAAAAGATATAAAACTATATACTTTATTAAATTTTATTTAATATTTTTGGAAGAAATATTTTAAATATATTTTTGATAATGCCAAAAAATATCATCTTTATTGATCAAAAAAAAATTTTTGTAATAATTTCATATAAATTCAACGAAATAGTAAATTATATCCGTGACACAATCGATTATTAAATTTTATAAACGAATAGTGTAAGTAATATAGAAAAACAAAAAAGATCACTGAACCTCTTAATTGAACCTCAACCATAAAGTTTTAAATGTCCTAAAATAATTTTGAAAGTGTGTAACAGTGTAACATTAGGCAATCATTTATTTTTTTTTTATTTTATTTTATTTTTTTTTTCAAAACTTGTTTACATATATATGTATACACTTTGGAAGTTTTCGTTTTTATACACAAAATTTCATTCATAAATTACATATTCTATTCATATAACACAAGTTTTAAAAAATAAACAATAATTAATTAATAAACTTTAAGAAAAAATTGTATTTTCATCTGTTTTATAAAATACATGTATTAATGTTATTAATTGTTCATTAACATTATAAAAGTGAAATTTTTTGTAACATAAAAGATAGAATTTTCCAATCATCCACTTGCAAATTACAAACAAGTTATTATTATGATGACTATTGATTTAAAATAAGCATATCAAAGTAGTATTATATACTGAATGCAATTAAAATTTCTAAAAAAAAAAACTGCAATAGAAAAACTATATTTATTTCATTAATCATTAATGGTTAATAAGCTCCGGATTGTTTACTTAACTAAGAAATATAAATTTGTATTAAGTATCTCCATCACGCTTTTTCCATTAATAATATAATTAGAGATTGGAGGAGACTGTAGTTGAACACACTTTATTCCAAACTGATGTTATCTACCTTATTTTTGTTCATTGAAACCTTTAATAAATGAATCTACTCATAATTTAAAAACCAACATATAATGAATTAAAAAGTAATTTAATATAATAAGTATCTTAACTTACTGAATTTTTATTGGGAATCTTTGCAGCATTTTTTTAGTTTTTCTTTTATTTTTACTTTCTTTATTAACGATAACAATTTTTTAATGTATTTTCACCATAATAAAAACATTTTACTTTCCCTACATTTATTTTGGTTTTAGAAAATTCATTTTTTTTCATTATTATTTTTCAATAACTCAGATTCCCTAATTTGAATGTTTTTTTTTTTTTAATTCTTGTATTTTAAATTAAAAGTTTTTTTTTTTAACTTTTTAATAACAAAATATAATTTTTTTTATGCGTGCATAATATAGTTTATAATCTCATCACTGATACTGAACTTGAATATTATGTGATAATATATACGACTGTTAAATTGTTAACATAAACATTATAGAATAAAGATACATTTGAATAAAATTATTATTTTATGTTTTGTTTTGATAATTATGTTATGTCTGTTTATTTTTTACAGAAACCACAAACTACAAGAAATATTGCAGATACAGATTCAAAAAAGATATTTATGCTACTGAAAGATTTGAATCTTTTATAGGGGAGATTAAGTAGTGTAGGTAGGAGTAGGTCTTTATTCTGTTTTTAAGTTCCTAATTAATGATATTTGTTTTGCGGCGCACACCACTTCGCTCCACTACAATACTACAATTCTTTAATGTCAAAATCATAAGTGTTAAATGCTGCAAATCATAACAAAAAATGTAAATAAAACTAAAAAAACGAAAATTTATAAAAAATTAAAATAAATGTAAAATATAAATATAAAATATTGTTTTTTATTTAAATTGAATTTTTAATTAAAGTTAGATAATGTTTTATAAAAATTATTTAAAAAAATTTAGGCAAACAGTAGGTTTTAATCGTATTTTAAAAAGGTTAGTGTTTAGTTAGTAAGTAGTGAATAAAATGTATATACCTATACGGTATTCAGAAGAAAATATCTTTATATGTTGCATCTGGGGTACCTGTATATTTGAGCCCTACGAAGACCCACTTGTAAGAAGATGCGAACTAGATTCGTATTTGGAATACCTAACTAACATTCAATTATAAATTACTATTTTATAAGAGCTTAATATCTTTAATTATGTAATTTCAGACAATTTTGTGATACCAGCAAGAGTTTTTATGATGTTGTTGTTATTGGTGGAGGTCATGCTGGAACTGAAGCATGCGCTGCTTCTGCAAGAATGGGAGCCAAAACATTATTAGTGACACATAAAAAAGATACAATTGGTGAAATGTCTTGCAATCCTTCATTTGGTGGAATTGGAAAGGGACATCTTATACGTGAAATTGATGCTCTTGATGGCCTTTGTGCTAAATGCTGTGATGTATCCGGTGTTCAATATAAAGTAATTTAAAATTTTATTTTATAGATTATTGTAATGCAATTTTGAAAATTATTAATTTTTAGGTTCTAAATAAACGTAAAGGACCGGCAGTTTGGGGACCTAGAGCTCAAATAGACAGACAACTGTATAAGAATGCGATTCAAAAAGAGCTCTTCAATATGCCCAATTTAGAGATTATTTGTTCACCCGTTGAGGATTTGATTATTGATCAATGTGTGTCTTCAAACGCTATTGCGAGATGTTCTGGAGTTATTTTACAAAATGGTGATCGTATTAAGTCCCGAGTTGTTGTTATCACAACTGGAACATTTTTGCGCGGACAAATTAATATTGGTTTAGAAGTCAGGCCGGCCGGGCGAATTGGTGACGAGCCTGCAATAGGGCTAGCACAATCATTAGAAACATTAAAATTCCGAATGGGGCGCTTAAAAACTGGAACTCCACCTAGAATTAAAGCTTCAACAATAGATTTTCGTAATCTTGAAAAACATTTGGGTGATGATCCACCGGTTCCGTTTTCATTCATGAATAAATCAGTATCGATTAAAGCTAAAGAGCAACTTGCGTGTTATTTAACTTATACAACTTCAAAAGTTAATGAAATTGTCAAAGAAACTTTGCATCTAAATCGTCATGTCACAGAAGAAATAAATGGACCACGATATTGCCCATCAATAGAATCTAAAGTTTTAAGATTTGGAGAGAAAACTCATCAAGTTTGGTTAGAACCTGAAGGCTTTGAAAGTGATGTAATTTATCCACAAGGCTTGTCTTGTACTTTACCCGAAGAATTACAGGTGCGCTTAATACAAACAATACCTGGTTTAGAAAAGGCAGAAATTGTTCGTCCAGGTTATGGTGTCGAATATGATTTTATAGATCCTAGAGAGCTTTATCAGACGTTGGAGACGAAAAAAATAGAAAATTTATTTTTAGCTGGGCAAATAAATGGAACAACAGGTTATGAAGAAGCAGCCGCACAGGGTATAATTGCTGGTGCTAATGGTGCTTGCAAAGTAATTTTCTTCGCAATCATTTATTTATTTTTTGATAATATTGAACCTATTTCGTTTAGGTATTAAAAAAAGATCCAATAATTGTAAGCAGGACTGAAGGGTATATTGGGGTGTTGATTGATGATTTGACGACTTTAGGAACAAATGAACCGTATAGAATGTTTACTAGTCGAGCTGAATTTCGTTTAATACTGAGGCCTGATAATGCTGACTTGAGATTAACCGGAAAAGTAAAAATCAATTATAAATAAATTCTGTTAATTCAAATATTAATAATAATATTTTAGGGGTATGAAATTGGTTTAGTGTCTGCAGAACGTAATAATCAAATGTTGACTACAAAATCTAAAATAGAAGCAAGTATTGATCTTTTGAAATCACTTAAACGTGGCTCGAATCAGTGGAGAGAAGCTTTAGGATTACCCACAGCGAAACAATCAATTTTAAAAAGTGCATATGAAATGATAGCAATACCTGTCGAAAATATAACATGCGAACAATTAGCGCAAATTGAACCTAAAATTCTTGGTTGGCTTCGTGATGAGCCATTAATATCAGTTCGAGTTAAAATCGAGGCTTTATATGAACATTCTGTTCTAGAACAATCGAAAGAAATAAAAGAAGTAAAGAAAGAAGAACAATTAATCATACCAAGAGACATGGACTATTATTCGTAAGTATAATACAATTGGTTAAATTTATACAAGTAATTTTCATTGCTTATAAATTAAAGCTCAATTTCACTTCTAACTGTAATTGATAATTCAATTAAATTATCAAACAGTGGTCTTGATTGATTTTTATGAATAATAATTAAATTTTGCAATTTTCTATGAATGATCTTACTATAATCATTGCCTTAAATTTTTTGCACAGAGAAACTTTAAGTTTATCAAATGAAGAGAGACAAAAATTAACCATAATACAACCCCAAACGGTAAGTATAAGTGTTTATTCATTTTTAACGTATAAATAAATTAAAATAAACAAAAAAATATTAATATTATATAATCATTTTAGATTGCAGCGGCTAGTCGAATCCAGGGAGTTACTCCTTCAACTGTAGTTAGATTACTGAGATATGTAAAGAATAATAATCATAGAAAAAGAATATAGAAATTATATTTGTTTATTTACAAAATTATTATTTTTTCTTTATTGCTTGTCAAGTTATATAATTAAAGAAATCATTATAAATACTATTTTGTATAAAAATATAGTTATGTAAATAAAATGCTAAAATTATTAAATATAATATTATAATTTTATTTTTGTGTTTTTTTTATTTTAAGGTAATAATAGCACCAAACAAATTCTATCGTATTTAAACTATAAATTATAAAAATGCCGAAATCTGTTTATCCATACTCAAGGAATTTGACATTTAAATATTCGTGAATCGTTAGAAACTAAGATCCTAAGATCCTGTTAAATAGACAAATTTATTACTTTTTTAAATTCAGAGAGAGTGATAAAAAAATTTTAAGATTTTAATAGTTTTTTTTTGTATGTGTGTCCAGTTTGATATTATTTATCTGAAGTGCTAGAATCGAGATTGCATTTTTTTTATTAAACTAAGTAATGTATATATTTTCTCTTAACCTTATCAGTACAATATTTTTGTTTTATTAAATTTAATAACTTATAAACTATTCGTTGCCTTGACTATCGTATGGTAATAACAAGCATGCCACTGCAGCACAAACAGCAAAGAAGCCGTATATCGAAACTGAACTCCACACTGAACTCTGTAAAAGAACTTGTGCCACATAAGGTGTCGCCATTGCACCGAGCCTTGCAAGAGCAGAACAACCGCCGACGCCAATACTTCTCAAAGCGGACGGATAAACATCTGGTGTGTACACATAAGCAGCTTGAAATAATCCAGCAATTACACCACGAGCTATGAATAATACTATCGTTAAGTAGACCCGTCTAAAATGGAAAGTATTTAATTCATTGGGTTCAATTAAGAGAAAAACTATTCTAAAATAATATATTGCAAATTCAACTCACTCTGATGTAGAAGTTAGCATTAAAACACAAATAGCGAAAAGTAAAAATTGTAAGGCCATTGTACTTTTTCTGCCAAATCTTTCAATTATTGCTATTGTAGCAAAAATTCCCGGAAATTCCGCCAACGTTGTCCACAATAAGTCCATATAATCGGTTGTTGCCAATGGGCGGCAATCATCTACTACCGAGTTTTCCGTAACTATTGATGAAGTGGGATTATTTGCAAACAACTCTGTAGACATTAAAACCAAACCGTAATAACAAAAGGCACATGACATCCAAATGAACCAAAGTAAAAGAGTGGTCCGCCGCAAACCAACACTCAATAAAGCTCGAACACTTCCCTTTGGCGAAACTGCTCCATCTACCACAAGTCTTCCAAGTAACATAGGCCTTTTATTGCTTCTTGCAATCTAGAAATTGAAGTTTTATTTATGTAAATATTGTAAATAGTAAATTACAATATTAGATAGATTATAATTAGTTTTTAATACCTCTTCAAGAGTTTCCAAAGCTTTTTCTGTGTTACCATTTGCTACGTGATATCTAGCGGATTCCGGCAACCATGGAGTTATCACAGCAAATACAAATAGCGGGGCTGCTGACAAACCTAATAACCAACGCCATCCCAAATTTGGTGCTACAGCTAGGGCTAAAGCTACCTCAAAACAGGCTCCTAATGCCCAAAAACAATCTAGCAGAACAACACATTTAGCTCGCTGTTTTGTTGGTAAAAATTCAGCATATAGCGTAACACTTTGAGGAACACAGCCAATAGAAAAGCCAACTAAGCCTCTCAGCAATAAAAGCCATCCAAAACTGGGTGCAACTGCACTCAATAAACCATAAAGAAATAACAATATTCCACATAAAGTTAATGCCTACAAAACACAATTTAAAATATAAATGTTTGTAAATAATTTGGTTAAAATGATTGGACAAAATTCTGAATTTAATAAAAAGATGTATCATACTGGTTTTCTGCCATATCGATCACTTAATTGTGTCCAAAATGTTGAGCTCAACATCATACCTAAAAATACAATTGTTGTTGTCAATGCTTGTTGGTATCTTGTAATTCCCCAATCACAATGTAATGCTGGACCCAGAACGCTTAAAATTGTCATTTCCATTGAGTCGGCCATCCAACATAGGCCAACGCATAATGATAATTTCACTTGAAACCATCCAAATCCAAGGGCATTAACTGCTTGTTGGACCGTAAAAGTATCTTTAAATAAAATAAAAATATTTTAGTCATTTGATTTTTTTTTTAAATATAACGTTCTCTCAAACCCTACCATCAGGAACAACAGTAACAGATGATAATTCAAATTCAGAACCCAAAGATGAACTGATCGGTGATGTTTGGATACCATTATTTAAAACAGGTACATTTGTTCCAGACATCTCTTCATAGCCTCGAGATTGACCTGGCCGTCTTACTCCCATTTTATTTAACTATAAATGTAGGAGATACTTATAGTTTTTCATATAAATATAATACATAAAAATAAATTGTACGAAAATTAATGTAATAATTATTATAAAACTATAAGTTATGGGCTCAGTTTGAAATAAGAAAATTTTGTAAATTATAATAATCATGTATGTATTTCATAAAATACAACTCGAGTTGAAAAACTTAATATCTTGGGTATGTACCTATTTTCTATATTGTAAAAAAAAAATAACTCACCTTATTATTAATCTTTTATTCGATTTTATTGCGATTATAATATTAATGTAATTTATTGATTTTATGAGAAAAAATTAAAAAAGAGAATATATTCGATATATTGTTTTGAGTATTTTCGTTTTTAAGTTGCATGCCAATTCATCAATTCGTACATATATATTTGTTTACATGTTTATAACGATTTTTAATTAATTTTTTGGTGTTTTATTATTGATGCTTTTATTGTAATGTAAGCAAACTTAATTCAAAGTCATTGAACTGATGCGACAATATTTCATGATTTCATTAATTTATATATAAACCTAATAATTTATTTTATTTTCTTTTATTGATTATTATTTTTTGTTTTTTAATTTTAGTCTCTGCATAAATGTTTATAATTTAAGTTTTCTATTTTACAAATTAATTATTTCCATATATATTTTAATTTAAAAAAATTAAAAAATTACAAATTAATGAGTTTAAGAATTTTTTGAAATTATTTTTGATAATGAAATAAGTTCAATTTTTTCCAAACATTTCCTGTGTAATAGCAAATAGTATATATAAATAGCTTGAAAATGGTAATACGCAAATTTAAAAACCAATTGAATTTAAATTATTTTTACTAACAAATCTTTTTTAGAGAAAAAAAAATAATTAACTCCATATGTGATCAAGATTATTGTGTTTTAAGTATGTATGTTTTGTTGTTTATAATACTTATATACATTGAAGATTGATTTGATTGAAAAAAAAATTATATATATAATATTGTTTATATTTATTATTTTCTACAGTAGCTCTCGAAGAATATTAGTTTATAAAGTTTGTAATTGATCAAACTAACGACTTAAGATTAATTTCGATCCACCTAATGGCACTATGGTCCTAATCCGACTTTGCCCACCTTCAGTGTTTAGGTTTATTTAACCATTCTCAATTCAGAATTAAAGATTTTTATTTTTAAGCAAGAATCAATTCCTATGCTGATTTATAATTAATAATGTATATAACAAAAATTAATTTATAAATACATAACTCCATTCAGAATGTATACTACAGGTATAATTCAGATGCAATACTTTTATAACTTAATATTATAATTTGTTTTGGCTGAATAATTTTATAACAATTACCACTTTTTAGTTTAAAATAAAAAAAATTAATCAAGCATAACCAATTAAGTTATTTTCGTAAAAGTTTATTATAGTTCTTACTATTTTTAAGTAAATTTTTAAAGGAGTAGGTACCGGAAATTATAAAATCAATTGAAGCTACAAATTCTTTTCTTATTGGACTCCTAAAAAAAATCTATGTGATAGCTCTTAGCCACAGAAACTATTTCTTAGTTAAAAAGGGATAAACATTTTTACCACCGTAACATTTAAAAATCTCAATATAAATTAAATAATTTTTTAGGTCATTAATATTGATATTGTTTAAAATTCAATGTAAAATGACAATATAATATTTTATTTCCGTAACTCATCATAATTTTCTTATTCTGTTATTATTCTTAATTAATATTTTATAAACATCTTATATTGTGGAA
This sequence comes from Hybos culiciformis, assembly GCA_964007475.1. Taxonomy (NCBI): domain Eukaryota; kingdom Metazoa; phylum Arthropoda; class Insecta; order Diptera; family Hybotidae; genus Hybos; species Hybos culiciformis. The sequence continues at coordinate 91,745,196 of OZ023274.1, read as the reverse complement.
AATGCAATTTCTAAAAGTTTATGTATAAAATTTGTGTACATAAAACAGAAACAAAAAAATTGAAAATGATGTCACAGCAATTATAATAATAACAACAAACAATAACGATAAAAAAAAATAAATTTTAATAATTTTTACGTTACGGCATAATTTTTTTAATGGAATTTTATTTTTTATACTATTAGCATGTTCAAAAAAGTATGCTATGAAATTAATGATGCCAATTGGAACTATAAAATATTTCATAAAAAAATTTACATTATTTTTTCTTGAGAAAGCTCAATATTTTCCAGACGCCAAGAGCATATGATTAGCAAAATATAGTCTTAAATTTAACTTTATACGGGTTATAGTTCTGGTGAGCCAAAAAAGAATATCTACAATCATAAAATCAGAATAAATTATAATGAAAAGAATATTTTTTTATGTTTTTTTGAGTTAAGAAATGTGATTTGCGAGATCAAATTGATCAAAACATCATTATGAATTATTATATCACAGCAGATCTGTGAACTTTTTAAGATGTGAAATGATGCTTTGCAACTAATTCGCCGGAGGTCATAACCTGTTAAAAAATGAATTTTGTTTTTATCAAACACGTTTTAGGATTTATGATGCTGAAGATGACTTCTTCTATCATAATGGCGAAACAAACTAGGCACAAGACATATTTAATTAATTTCACGCCATATTAAATTTCATTAGTCTTTTGAATTTGATATTGAGGAAATTAATATCTATAGGAAATTTTATTTTATTCTATTTTTTATTTATTAATTTTGTTACTTTATTTTTTTTATATAAAATTGTAAATTATTTTTTTAATTTCTTATATTATAATATGTTTAATTTAAGTATTAATTTGTACAAGTTTTTTTTTATATATACTTTACTAATAAATATTTAAGCGTGTTTTGAATAATATTTTTATTTTTTTTTAATTAATATTATAATTTTATCAAAATGGTACTTTGAAAATAAAATAAAAAATTTCTCTTCAACAAATGTTTGTTATTTTGGAAAGTTATTTTAAGCTCCCTTGTGGTGTGAATTAATTTAAAAACTTATAGTCAACTATTGTTAAGATATATTTTTTTTTAATATTTTGCATGTTATTTTCTTTATTATTTATTTTTTTTTATTCTTTTAACTTTTTCAAATATTTTAAATATTTTTTTGCCTTACATGTACAAAATGTTTAACATACTTTCTGAAGAAATGATCACAAAGCGCGACGATTAAATTGGTAAAATGTAATACACTATATAAAGAAAATAAAAAAAACAAAAATAAACAAAATTTTAAGTTATGTGTATAAGCGCGTAAATTCACGGAGTATTACAAATTACAACTTCTTAGCTTATGCGCATTTTTCAAGAGACTAAAAAAGATATTTTAAATTTAACTTAAAGCTATACCATCAACAAAACAACACAAAAAAAGATTTATAAATAAAACTTTAATTTTAAAGAGTAAAAATTACACTCTAAAAAATAGGCAAACCTTACAAATCAGAATCGTAGCAATAAAAACTTAAATGAAAACCTTTGCGATTGAAATTAAAAAAAAAAAACTAAGAATAGTACAGATCGAAAAGTTTTTCTACATGGCTAAAATAACTTGAAATTGTTTTGCTAAAAAGATAAAAACATCAAAATTTTTAGTTCGAATATATTTCAGAGATTTTAGTTCTATATTTATCTGCCTTAGTAAGAAACTATACATACAGTTCACAGCTAAAGCACAAAAAATAAATAAACATTATACATAAATATTTACTTAACAGTGTAAATTGAATTCTCTGAGTTATGTATTTTATTTATATGAAAATAAAATAGAAAACAAATTTAAAGAGAAAAAGATGTTTGATTTGAGACTATATATATTATATTCCAGGTAAATAAAATATAAGTATTGTACAGGTATAAGATTGAGAATAACACTACAATACAAAAGAAAAACTTGTTTTATTTGTTATTTATAAAATTAAATGATCTGGATGATCATCATTGTATAAAAAATGAATATAAACAATAATTTTGTTTCACTAACTTTGCTTGTAATCTTTAATTTATGATTGTTTGAAGTTATATAGTATAATTTTTTTCTACATACTATATTATATACATCTTCAGTACATAACAAAACATCTTTGATTTTAAAATCAATTGAATGAAAGCACATAAATATTTTCGAGATTATAATTCTCATATAAACAAATCATTTATTCGAGTTCTTGTTTAAGTTCTAAAAAATATGTACAAGTTTATACATAATTACAATTTACAATATGTCTTATCTTAAACAAAATATTTATTATCTGATAATTAGGTATTTATTATTGATTGATTTGGCAAACTATTTTTTATTTTCGCCTTATTTTGTTTAATCTTAATGGCTATAAAACTATAGAGCCTTCACATACCGAAAATATATTTTTGTTACCTCGAATTGTTTGTTATATATCACCATCTGCTTAAATTAACTGAGATCAGGCCTGTCGAGAGGGGGGGGAGTGGGGGTATAAATCCCTGGGCCCACAGAGCTAAGAGGCCATCTTGTTTTTTTTTTTTTTTTTGCGACAAAAACAATATATATTAACATTATACATTTATGTGATATTAAGTTTCATGCTTATACATTATACATTATTAAGTTTCATGCTTAAATGTGATATTAAGTTTCATGCTTATCACAGTCATTATTGGAAAAAATTTACATAAAAAGTCCTTGATGATGGCGTCAAGTAGAATTTTTTGTGATTTGTGGAAAAAAAGTGTATGAAAATATTAAAAGTTGATTAGATGTTCACCTACGGTTGGGCTACCTCAAACATGCTAAAAAACGCACCGTTTTCGAGATATTTGCGAATAACTAAAAATGTACCGCATTTGTACCGCATTAAGTGGTACAAATATGGTCAGTTTATCTTATTTGTATTTCCTACCCTGTACACCATAATTTCACAAGTAGATTTATACAAATGTACAAAGTGTGACTATTAATGATAAAATTATGTGTTTAGGAGGCTCAATTAGTATTATTTTCATAATGTTAAAACCTATATAAAAACCTATAAAAAATTTTTTTTATTTGTAAAAATCTTTTCACGGGCCCGGTGTTGGCTATCGACGCCCCTGACTGAGATTATAATCATCGTTATTGAAAAACAAAATTTATTGTTATTATAGTGTTATACAATAATTTTAAATCTTTTTATAAGTGTGCACTTAAAAAATTTTAATTGCCTAACACTTTTAATGAAGTACATTGTTTATCAGAGACATGAATTAATATAATTATTGGGCATTGAAAAAAAAAAATTGAGCAATAAACCTGCCTAATTGTAATCGAATACAAGTTGAAGTAATTGCGCCGTTTCCCAACCAAAAGATAAATACGATTAATTGACGCATGATTAAGACGAGAATTTAACCTTTTAAAAGCGTTCTTAAATATACCTTGATAATTGTATTTTTAATAAAGCTTTTCGTATCTTATCTATATGTTAATATGTAATGTATAAAAATTTCGCCGTTTATGCACCGGCATTTCAAGGCAAACAACATTTTGAAAAGTGAAATGTCTTCAGAATAAAACTTTAACTAAATATTTGGATTATAACATTTCAAGAATTCCTATATAATATATACGTAGGTAAATTGGAAACAAGATCAAACTTAAACACAGAACTTACTCCATAATAACTAAATGGTTGTGTTCACGAAATATCGTCTCAATTAATTTCAAAAATTATATAAAGACTAAGGACTTTCCATCAGCTGTTATTCGAAATAATAAATAACAAACACTTAATAACACACATAGATAGCATAATAAGCTTTATGGATTCTTTCTCTAGATGAAGAGTCTATAAAATTTTTATTACGGGGTCACACAAAAAAAATAAATAAATAAAACTTGAAATATGAAAGATAAATCAACAAAAATGTGTATCATTAAGCCGACAATAATTAAAATTTCTTCAAACCATTATTTTAAAATGTTTACAATTATTTCAGGGTAAAATTGTAAAACTCATTAAGTCATTATACACCATATCAGTATCATATACATTTATGGATAATTCATATTAAAACAAAAATAAAACTTCCCGCTAAAATAACATTATTATTTTTAATATTTTATTATTTATTTTTATTTAAAAAAAATATTTTATCAAATAAAACTGGTCTGATAAGATTAATTTTGATTGTAAGTAGAAAATAAATAAAAAGTTTGAATATTTTGTATTATTTTTTCATAAATCTTCAATATTGATCACCTTTAATAAGTTTTAGATAATTTGTATTAAATTCTTAATTAATGTTTATTTATTGATTCTACGTGACGAAATATTCAAGTGTATTAAATAATTCATATCATATATCAAATTTATAGTACAGAAAAGAAATGTTTGTACGTTCAGGTAGGTATATTGTTTGTTATTTCTATTTTTAAAATAAAATTTAAAATTAACCAAAAAAAAAATTATTGAAATATAGTAATGCATTAAAAACGCAAAATACCAGATAATTAAATTGTGCCAATAAAATGTATACTCAAAAATATAGATAAGTAATTTATGTTGCAAAAATTATGTAAATATTTATTTTTACATTTAGATTGTGTTGGAAAATAGAATAATTAAGACATAAAAGGAATCTACAATAATATCACATACAGATCCGAATAATCTGGATGGATAGGAGGAATGACATATTATACTACATTCTGTCCTTTAGTATTTTTTATCTAAGACAAAAAACTTTTAAAAAATTAAAAATTTATTTTAAACAAATCAAACCATTACCATTCTTGTGTTCGCACTGTGGATGCATTATAAATGTGATTAAATGATATTTAGAATATTAAAAGTAATGATTTTAAATTCCATGTACATGTTTAAATATTTGTTTTACTGTACTTTGAAAGCATTTCAAATTTCTATAAAAAATTAAAATTATTTTTGTAGCAATTAACAAATTCACAAAAATTCAAATATGTAGGTGTAAATATTTTTTTCAATCAACTCATGTCCAATTAACGCGTGTCCACACTTGAATATCAACCCTACACGGCATTGTATTGTTTTTTGTTATCGTTTGTTAATCTCTCATTATTTTTTCTTCCCGTATTAAATTAATATATATACTAATTTTTTTTTTTAATCAATACCGGCATATCGAAAAAAGTTTTATATCGATATTATAATTATATTACCTACTATTTATCGCGCTTTATCAATATCAATAAAAAATAGAAGAAAAAAAATTAAAAATAAAAAAATAAATGAGATTCTTTTAATCAATATTATAATAAATGTATGTACATAATTATATTGATAAGGGTTAAGCAGTTAAAATTTCAGTTCATACAAAGTAGTAATAAAAATTTAATTCACAACGTTTTTAACTTTATAACGATCAAGTTGTATTTATTCGGATTAAGTTCTCGGTAAACAAAATAAAAACTTTTTAATTTGTTCGAATTTCCGAAATAATTAAAAAATAAATAATTAAATTAAATTAAAAGAAAATATGATCGAACTTATGTTATTCATAGTTTTTTGCATAGTTAGTGGTCTTCTGATATCAGGATTATTTGTAAGTTAACGTAATTTTTATGAATACATAGTTATTTATAAGAACAAATTGATTGAGTAACATTATTTCAATTCATTGGATAATTTATTTTGAGCTTTATACTTAGGCTATGTATGCTTCAATTTGAAAGTATAGTCATGCTTATTTGAAAAAAAATAATTGAAATTAAGTAAATCAAAATAATTCAGTTAATAAAAAAAAATAGTTCACTTATTTCTTAATTCTTAAATATATTTGAAACTTAATAAATAGGTATTTTAGTTTAATTATCTTATATTTTGTTCGCATCCATAAATATTTCCGGAAAAAAAGTGGGGATTTCCATTTTTAAAAGTTCTTTTCATAATTGATAAGTGAAAAAAATTTGACAGTTCCGGAAAAAGTAAATAGGTGCGAACAAAGTATAAGTCTTAGAGTCTAAACCCTTTTAACTTACGATGAAAATTTATCAAGATTTTATTTAATGGGTTAATTGTCCTTCAACAATATCAAGATCATGAGAACTCTGTATAAATGTATATTTTTTTAATATATGTAATTTTATATAATTTTTTTCAGCATTTATTTAGTAAATGGAATGAAATTAAACCAATGAGACCAATAAGAAATTGTTGCGATCAGACACTGTCGTCACAAGAAAATTATAACAATAATATATTCATAATTCCATGTAATTGTCCGGAACTACAAGAAACAACACCAAAAGACTCAGGGATAAATAAAAAAGTTCCAGAGCCACCTAAATATGATACAGTTATTGTACCGCCACCAACATATGAAGAGGCACTAAAAATTTATCAAACAAATTATATACACTTAAAGTCAATTCAAGTAGTTAAATAACTAACGTCTGCATTATAATGTTATTCGATTAATTTAAAAAAAAAAAAAATAATTTAAATTTATTTATATAATATTAATTTACTAGATTTTACTAGTTGAAACAAATGATATTCGGTGATAATGGGACCGTCTGTTTAAATATACATAAAAAATATACGAGGTTCGTGATAATGAGTATTTAGAAAAAAAAACTTAGAATGTACTAAATTATATTATTTTATCATAATTTAACACTGTAAGGTTTGAAAAATTCTAAGTGCCTATCAAATATCAGACAAAGTGCTCTGAAGTTAGGTAAACCACATTTTAGTATTTAATGTACATATGTTGTGTTTATGAAAGAAAAATACTTAGTATTTAAGGAAATGAAAATATTTTATTTTTTAATTATAATTAATAATAAAAAAAATTATTTGGATTATATTTGTAATCTAATCTGGAACGAAAAAATAACAGTAAATAATAATAAAATGTTTAATACTTTTAATGTCTACTTATTTATTATTATTATGTGTATTATAAAACCGAAAATTAAATTTTGGACCTAGGAGTAGGAATCAATCATATTTGGATTAAAACAACTTATCTGAAAATATAATTTACTTAAAAAAAAGTTAAATAAATATATAAATAAAATATTGAAATATTGTTATGTATTTTTTATTTATTTTAATTTAAATATTAAATATAGGTAGGTATTTCTTCTTTTTCAAAGGTAGTAGGTATACAAATTTAAATCAATCTACAAATTTAAATCAATCTAAGGTTTTTCAAAGTTTTTTTATTTTAGGAAGGGTTTCAAAATATGTTTAACACTAAGTATTTTCATTCTTTTTTTATTATAACCTGAATTTTAATTTTATTGATATAAAATTAAAAAAAATTTCAGAAAGATGTGTTATTGGTTCTAAAAAATAGATAGAACCAGGGCTTTTTTTGTACCGGAGCTCACCGGAGCGCAGCTCCGGTAAAAATAAATAAAATAAAAATAAAAAACCAATTCTTATTAGATTTAAAAACTTGTCGTTATTTTTCTCATGGGAAAAATTCGTAATTAACGATAATTTTTATCTAATAAAAATTTTAAATCATAGATTTGCCATAACTAGGTTTCCGATTGCTATTTTTTTTCTAGATTTTTTGTCGAGTTACCTATTCTGCGATTACTAATTATTCTACGTTACTTTGAAGATTTTAGGAAGTTAAGAATTTAAATTTATTTTTCAAAGTGTCACTTATAATAAAGTTTTTAAATATATCCTAAGAATATGAAAATAATAAATAGTTATTTTAATACCCTACCAAAAAAACTTAGAGGAGGCGAGGTATGTAACGCATAGAAAGTTTCTTGCAATGTTCGAACGCCTAATCCGCCTATTAAGGGGACTTGGTACCAGTTTTGATTTTTTTGTCCCAAATTTTTTTTGAAAAGCAGTTTTAGATTATTTTAAAGTTTAATTTAGAAAAAACATTTCATTCACAACCTCCGAACTGTTTGATACTTTAAAAGGGTATAAAACTTTTTAGAATCGGTTAAGGCTAAGTGCTCGGAATCTCTTCAAAACTATTTTTTTGTGTCACATGTATCAGTTTTCCTTCTATAGAATTAAAAATAATATAGCGTTCCGGTAAATATTTTTTTCCAAAAAAAGCCCTGGATAGAACTATTATAAAATCAGATATGTACAAATATTAAAACACTTTTATTGAATACGCGAACAATATTGTATTTCAATTTCAACAACATATAGCACAAATGCTTCTACAAGGTAAACAATTGCAACAGATGCACAGATGCACGATTTAAAAAATAATTTTTTTATTGAATTTGTTTTTCTCATTCAATAATAACAAAATTTAAGCTTTGAATAAACTTTATTGTAGCGTTTACTAATTCAATATATTCAAAAAAAAAGGTCATGTTTATGTAAAAAAAATATTTTTTTTCTCAACATTTCGTTTGAGGTAAGGATATTTTTCTAATTTCATTATAAAATAAGGGTTCTTATATTTGTTATTCTTAAATCAGTTAATTTTCGAGTTTCTTGATTTATTACAAAACTTATGAAAATGAAGTAGAATTCTTTTATTGAATATTTCCTAAAATTTAATATTATAGGTATATGAATTTCATATTTGTAATTTTATCTTAAGTACTTACACTGATTATTTTTTAGTATTTATTTATTTACCAAACTATAACAAGCAGAAGCAGTTTATTAATGGACATAGGTATATATTATTCACAATACTTTAATTTGCTTACATTGTTATTCTTTTGATATTCTTACATTAATTATTAAGGGAAACCGAAAATAAAATAAGAAAAGTACCAAAAACAAAAATAAATGCCTGAAAAAAGGAATGTTTAAAAAGATTGTTCTTCTTTAGATTTGAAAACAAAGAATACATCCTTATTTGACACAGTTAGTTGTTGTATGAAAATGAAATCTAAACAGTATGATAAAAGCTATTCTTATTAATTATTCATTATATTCTACTTCTCTTTTTTTATCCAGGGAAATTAGCTTAATTAATTTCAGTCTTTCGTCGCAATTTTATTATCCAAAATTAATAAAGAATAAAAGAAATGTTTTAATTTTGATCATTTTCATACAATTTTCTTAAAAATATTTATAAATAAATATGCTGTGGAGGGCGTCAACACGTTATATAAAAAAACAGAAAATAATTAAGTGAAATTTTTTTTAGTATATTTTATCAAATGTCCACTTTCCAACTAGAACCTTTTTCTGCTCACTATCTTAATGTTTTTACAAATCATTTTCAGTATTTAAAAAAAAACAATTTCGTCAATCTGCGGTTTTAACAGATAAATAAAATTCACAAAAAATCAGAAAATATCTTGGGCTAGATGAATTTTTTAGTTAGTCTATATTTATAAAGATACTTATTTTATTTCTAATTCGTATATACGTGCATATATATAGTTTTTTTTCGAAAAATAAGAAAATTAATTTCTCCTTTGAACTATTATAATATTAGCCTTAAACAACATAAATAAAATGCTATACAAAAGTAGCGTAAGAGTAAATAAAAGTCATAATAAACGATGATGTCATGAAACAGCTGTCTTGAAATAATATTTGACAATCGGCGTTTCTCCTCAATCCTCATTCATCATAAAAATATTATTGTTTGTTTTTATATTTTAATTTTGATATTTAAAGTTTGATGTTGAGTTTAGTAGGTTAGGGTTTTTAGTGTTCAGTTCACTTCAGGTCACATCCAAAATTATTATCATATATATAAAAATTGGGAAAATTCTAAAACTTATGTTATAATATAAAAAACAAACAAAATTTCATTATGTTAAATATTGTTTTAATGAATTTAATCAAATATTCGATAATATTTCTTGCAATATTTGGTTTTAATTTTATTTTAGAAATTTATCATTATTTTGATGCTAATGTATTTTCTGAAACACTTCCAAAAGATCCTACTTTTGATTTTATTGTAGGTAAGTAAGAAATTAAGACTTTAAAGCCGTATCTATATAAAAATATATTCTTACCTGTTTAGGTTCCGATAACTAAATTTTTAGTTATCCAATATTACTACTCCATGACTATACTATAGTATAGTTATAGAATCTATAGTAGGTATACCTATCTATATATCTATAGAATCTATAGAATAGATACCTAGTACAGGTATATACATACTTAAGTATTAATTTTTTTTTTAATTCTTGTTAATAGTTGGTGCTGGAACTGCCGGTTCGACAATTATTTCATCAGAACTTTCCAAGTATGGAAGTGTTCTGCTAATAGGTATGAAAAATTAAAAAAAATAAAAAAATTAATATCTACTAACCTAACTAATTAGCTAATAATTTTCTTTTAATTTTGAACAGAAGCAGGAGGTAATCCTTTTCCTGTGTTGATGACAATTCCTGCAATATCACCATTGTTACACCAGACTCGAGTAAATTTTATTTTTAATTGTAAATTAAAAATTATATTTATTTTCTAATTTTAACATAAAATAATTTTTTTTAAGTATGATTGGGGATATGAAACTACTCCACAATCAAATGCATGTGGATCAATGGTTAATTCGAGATGTAAAATAACAATGGGAAAAGGAATCGGTGGATCAAATATTCTTAATAATATGATTTATCACCGAGGTGATCCTGAAGATTATCGTAATTGGTTCAAAAGAAGTTTATTGGATTTTGATTTTTATTATAATTACACAAAAGAAATTGAACCTTTTTTTGATCGCGTTGAAGAAATATTCAAGCCAACGAAACTAAATTATGTATCCGAGTTTGGGATGACATTTAATAATAATTTGGAAAATTCTTCAAATATAACATTTGAAATACCAATGGTCTTACAAAAAAATGGTCGACGTAGCATGACTGATGTTATGAATGGTTTATCGAGTAATGTGAAAATTTTAAGAAATTCATTAGTTACTAAAATTTCAGTGATCGGACATAAACACAAGATGGTTCGTGGAGTTGAATACTTAAAAGATAATAAAATTTTTAAAGTAACTGCTAAACATAGTGTTATTCTATCAGCTGGAACTATTGGAACACCAAAAATTCTTTTACAATCTGGGATTGGTCCATGTGAAGAGCTACGTAAATTAGGAATTATATGTGTAAAAAATGTATTAGGTGTTGGAAAAAATCTTCAAGATCACATAGCCACGGGAATGGATTTAATACGCTTAAATCAATCTTTAGGTAACTAAAAATAATCTATTTTTAGAGTGCATTATAATATTTATATAATTTAACATTAATTCTATTTTTAGATTTTACTCCTATAGAATTATTAAAACCAAACAATATTATTCAATATTTCAATCCATTTACAAACAATAATAGGGGACCACTATCTACTGTGGGTTGTGAAATATTGGGATTTGCTAATAATAAAAAAATTGGTTTCATGATTATACCTGTTAATATAGCATCAGACTATGGTATTAAGCTTAGACACGTAATGAATTTTAACGAAGAAGTTTGGGAAAAATATTTTGCGAACAGTAATAGGAATACGGTATCAATATTACCGATTTTATTGCATCCAAAAAGTCGAGGGAATGTTAAACTAAAAGATTCGAATCCAAAATCAAAACCAATCATAAACCCTAATTATTTGAGCAATGAACAGGACATTATAGACTTTATTGATGGTATAGAATTATTAAAATCGGTATTAAACAATGAAATATTAAAAAAATTTGATGCGAAGCTGTATGAGCGACGAATTCCAGGTTGTGAGAAGTGGAAATTTGATTCGGCAGAATATTGGAGGTGTTATATTAAAAAAATGAGTTTTAGTTTATACCATCCAGTAGGAACTTGTCAAATGAGTGGCGAGTCAAAATCAAATACTGTGGTCGATGAAAACTTTCAAATACAAGGAATATTAAATCTGTATATTGTGGATGCTTCAGTGATGCCGAACCTACCAAGTGGAAATCCAAATGCAGCCGTTATGATGCTAAGTGTAAAATTTTTGGATTCATTTTTTCGAAGACTGTACAAAGAAAAAACAATTCTCTTACTAGGCTCTGCAGTGATGGAGGTCTTGAAATATTTCCTTGACATTAATTTGATATTAATTAGTATTTTTACATATGTACTTCAAATTGTAATAGAATACGTATCAATATTTCTAATCATATATTTAATAGATATAATTTTTTATATCTTTTATATATATTTTTTTTATATTTTTTATTTATTAAATAAAAAAATTTAGAATCTTATAAGCTGTGAATTATATTAATATCAATACTGAACTTTAAATTTAGTTTAAAAATAAGCCTTTAATAATAATAAATAATAATATACTTAATTATAGTGTTTTAGATATTTATACAAAATTTATTATAATTATGTAGTGTATTTATTCAAGTTAATAATAATAAATGTTAATTCATATTATATATTTCATGAATCCTTCTTAACGGGAATATTTTTTTAAATATATAATTAACAATTTACTTCGGTCAAACTTTTTATATTCTCTGAATTGAAATGTACGCAACCATTTTTGGTTGTCAAGTTCCAAACAAAAGGGATAAAAAATTCTTCTGGTGCATCTTCTTCAACATATTTGAATTTTAAATCAGGGAACTTCTAAAAAAAAAAAGATACATTTTTATACCAAACTATGATCACGTTGATAAAATATAATATAATAACATCAATTACGCTTAACGAGAATTGTTGAAATTACTTATTTTTATTTACTAATCAATAGAATCAGATTAAAATTCATTACACTTACTCTTAATCGATCACTTGACCACTGGGTAGCACCTTTTGAAATAACTTCCAGGACTTCATTAACTCCTAGTTCACCCCGTTGATCCTGAACTCTTTGCAAGCGGGATGAGAAAAAACCTACAACCTAAAATTTTTGTTGGTAAAATTAATGAGAGCAATAAAAAATCACTTTTGTCAGCACTTTTTTCTACTCACCATATCAATATTTTGAATAATGTCTTGAAAAGCATGATGACTTCGGAAATTTTCAAAAACCTGTCTCTTATACAGTAATGTGTAAACCAAATTTGGACAATATGTTAACTGATTTGATAAACATGAATTCAAAATTTCTAAAACCATTCTTAATACTTCTTCCAGAACATTTAAATCTTGTAACATATCATCTGGTGTTGTAGCAACATTCACACTAACAGAACCATTAACTGGTTCTTTCAATTGTGCATCTAAACGAGAATGCTTTTTTGCCAAAGTTTCAAATAATGACACTAATCGTTGTGCCACGTATGGATGCAATGATCGAAATTGTCCAGACATATTCGCCAAACATGCTAAGCAATTCGTGTGCAAATATTTATCTCTCATTTTTATCATATTATATTGAATAGTACGAATAACCACAAGAATCAAGAGACCACCTAAGCTTATTTCTGAAACTGCACGTTCTGTGTACCTAAAAATTGTTTTGTTTTCATTATTGACGAGAATTATTATGCTTTAAAATAATGGAGAAAAAAATATATTTTTTATTGTGTTGTCTGTTAAAAACATACCATGTTATATTTTTTAATATAATTTGATGCACATTTCTATTAAAACTATCGTCTTCACTTAAAATTAATAGAACAATTAGGCTCATATAAATATGATGAGACGTACTATCAGGCGCATTATATAATGTTTGCAAAATCGGTATTACAAGTTCCTGTAAATTCTGTTGGGCCATTACAAATTTATAAAACTTTTGATTACGATGTAGTAGCAAATATAATAATAATGTTGCCTGATCAATTGTAACAATTCGACAGATTGCTGCATACAATGCTTCAAAATCAATTTTAAAAGTTGTTTCAGGAGTTTTTAAAGTGGAATCCTTCGAGTCAGAACATCCAAACAGACTAATCCTAAAAGAAAAAATGTGAACATTTAAAGAAGTAAAAATCTCGAACCTCAACAATAAAATATTTTCAACTTTAGGCTTATATGAAAGGTGAATTGATTATGAAAATGCAGAAAGCTTATTGTTCTCAGCACTGCAATGTTAGGTGAAATAGTAATTAAAGTCTTGTAATTGTCACCGGAATGCATTAGATATAATATTAAAATAATTATACATTATATACCTATTACAGAAAAATAGTTCATAAAAATTGGTTACCTGTATGGATTTTCTTTGCCAGTGCAATGATTTGTTAAAATTAATATTAACAGCAAACTTTGATTTGCCAATGGATAATTTTCTTTAAATTGTTCCAACAATTCTAGACTTGTTGTTGCCGTAGACAACGTGTCTTGATTTTTATTGCGAAATGTAAATATTGATAAAAATGATTCAGCTATACCAAAAACAAAAGATCCACCAGGATGTGAGTTTAGTGTAGTTTGTGGTACTACTGTCATTCGAGAAATATGATGTAATAGGGCACTAATTAAAATATTTGCATTTGGACATTTATAAATAGTTTTAAAAATCATAGAATTTTCTGTTGGTTGATTAGAAAATAAATGGACCGATAATAGAGTTATAATTGTGTTAACAGCTTCTAAATGAAGCCTATAAGTGAATTCCTTCACTGGTATTATAACAATTAGATTAACAATTTGCTCAAAAAACGATTCAAATTTGGTGCCATCAATTAAAACTTGCAGCTGCTGTATCTTTGCTGCACTTCCGTCAATATCAATTTTTGTAGATTCGGTTTTTTCATCTTTAGTTGCATTCATTTCAATTAAATTGGGTACTGCCTCGAAATGTTGCAATAATTGATATTCTGAACCAGTTTCAATAAGATATTTTATCAAAGATCGTACAATAAATAAAGCATTAAATGTTTGCCATATATGCATGGTGCTTGAACCGAAAAAAATAAAATAAAATTAAAATAATATGTAATAATAGAATTAATTTTTCTTACCTTTCTTGATCAGATAATGAAAGCAGCTCAGATGTTTTATTCAAAAATACAGTAATTAATGTACCCAAATTTCCAGTTTTCATATTATGACTTATAAATGCTTGGCATAAGTTCTCTAATTTGGAATCTAAGCTCAATTGCTCTTGGCTAAAATAAAAATTAATTATGTAATTAAATATTATTTATTTATTATATTTTAATTAGTTATTTTAAAGTAAAATTTATTCTTAATTTTTTAATTATCTATTTTTGTACCTAACTGCGTTGAAAGAAGAAAAGTTGTATTTTATGAATTATGAAAATTTTTATTCACATTTCCAATTCCAAATACATATTATATGTAAATTGTTTCAATGGAAAATAATCCAACCAGACTCAGACGCCGTCAACCCAACTTTTTATAATCGTGCCCGATTTTGGACCATTTTAAATCAAATTTTGAAACAATTTTTCATTCAAAACCTTCCGACTGTTCATTGTTTCAGGTTTTGAATGAAAAATTGTTTCAAAATTTGATTTAAAATTGTCCAAAATCGGGCACGATTGTAAAAATTGGTTTGACAGCGTCTGAGTCTGAATCCAACAACTAAGAAATTTTGTAAATTTTTGATACAGGTAATAATTCTATTTATTTTTATTTTCCTATTGAATCATTTTTTCTTCCAACATCTTACAACATTAATGTACCTGTATCGCTTATATTAGAGCATGTAACTTATATATTAGGTACGCATAAAATTTATAATAAAAAAAATAATTAAGATAAAAAAAAAATTAGCTAATAATTATAAATTTTCCACTGATTCAAATTCATTTCAATAATAATTTCATTAACCTATTTGCTGGAATTTTTATGTGATATTGCAAAAATGAATCCCAAAATTCCACGTCGTCCAAGGGTATATGATCTTTACCTTAAAGAAAAAAAAAATAAAAAATAAATATAAAAACAAAATTAAAGATTTGTCAAGAGTAAAAAACATTTTTTTTTTTTTTTGTATTTTATTTACCAACAAATTTTTGTAAATATTCATTTTCAGTTAAATCAACAGAACGACTAACATTAACACCCATTTTTCAATTACTTTAAATTCTTTAAATTCAAAATTATATATAGTTTTTATATTGTGGTAGTCTTCTCAAAAAATTATCAAATAATCAATTTTGAAAATAATATTCTGGCTGGCTGCAGGGCAGAGTAGAGATTCTTACTTAAGGTTTTCAGTGGTGTCTACTAAAGTAGACTTCTTCGAAATGTTTTTTTTTTTTATATGTAATTCTCAGAAGGAGAAAAAATTTAATATTTATTTTTCGTTAATTTCAATTAAATGGTATCAAAAGTTTTTCTTTTTTTTTTATTTAATTCAATAATTTAGTTAGAATTTATATTTTTACTTATTTTTTTTTTTAAAGAAAATAAAACGAAAATAATAAACTAATTTTTTTGCCGTGTTGTAAGTAATTTTTTTTATATTCAGAATTTAGACAGCTGTTGTCACAGAAAAATGTCACAACATTTCCTGTGACGTCAAAAAGAATGGTTCGAGTGTTATCGTTGTAATTATTTTTTAAAAAAAGGTAGAAAATAAGATAATGGTCATTCGAATCGGATTTTGAAATAATTTTAGTAATTTATTGAGGTGATTTTTATTACTTTTTTTAGTATCTACGTACATTATAAACAGTATTTTAGGCAACCAAATATTGACCTTAATTTAGCTAGTCGTGTCACCAGCGCGACAGTAAAATCGGTATTTAGCTAATCGCAAAAGCGCCAAATTCGTCACGAAAAGTGAGACCTACCATATTTTGAGTCACGCGCGCATTTTCTTTCACAAAAAATGATATTTCTCTCACCTGCAATTTAATGGGTGACTAGTATAAAAAATAAGAAAAGTGAGCAAAATATAAGAAAAATTCTAAAATAATTTAAAATTATGGTCTTGATTTTTATTTAAAAAAAATTTCATTTAATAAATTTTTAAAAAAATTTATTTATTTCTGAAAAATTCAAAAAATTATATATTCAAAAAAATAGGAAAATAAAAATTACGTGTTTGACTAGTAAAATAAGCTTATTTAAAAATGTGAGGCGACAGAAAAAAAATTATGGTGAGGTGAAGCGACTAGCTAAATTGAGGCCATTGATTTTGGTTTATGACAATTTAATTTAAACTTAAAAATTAGGTTTATATCGAATAAAGGACAATTAATTAGGATCAAAAGCTTTGTTATTCAAGCTCCTCCAAGCTCATAGTTTTCATCAGATTATCAAAACCTAAATTGCTAGAATGATTGTACCGAATTTTGAAGAAATTCTGTTTCAATCTGTAGTGTTTCAAGAAAAATAAAACAAATACAATTTAGAATCAAATATTTTTACTATTTTTTTATTTTATAATTTTATTTTGACATATTTTTTAATTATATATGTAATCAAAATTATTATTTTTTTTTTTTTATTTTTTTCATTTATAAGTCTAAACAAATATCACACAATGCCTTGTAGTCTTAAATAAGAGTGACAAGATTCAATAATTATTTCAATAAAAATTATAAAATTTATAAAGTACAATTTTTTAAAAATAAAATCTGGATCTAATAATAGTAATTATAAAAATGTTTTTTTTTTTTTATGTTGAAATGATGATCCTTAACAAAAATATTCGCAATAATGAAAATTTTTTATTCTGTAAATAAATTTCTGACATTTAACTTCATAAATTTTATAATTTTTTTTTTTACAATCTTCATTTTTTTTTTTTGCTTTTTGAAATTATTTCATGTGAAATAATTCGGCCTTGACTCGCCTTCACATTTTTTTTTTTTTTTGTCAAAAACGTATTTTCCTTTTAATTGTATGCAAAATTTTAATTAGCAATAAAAATTAAAAAAGGGTAAGTAATACTTCACCCAAGAAAAAATCTTTTTTTTTTGTATTAAAAAATTATTTGATATTATTTTTCTTTTTGACAATTATGATGACAGTTTTAAATATATCAAAATCACTTCTTTAAATTCGTTCGTATTATCGTTACTCAATAATTTTGAGCTTATTAAAAATTATTTTGAGATTTGACAAAAAAAATTATAACACCTAAATATAAAATAAAATTAATATTAAGAGGAAAAAAAATTGTGCATTTTTCCCAATTTTGGTAATTTAAAATTTACGAGATGCTTTCTTCGGACTGCTATTAACCATTTGTTTCAAACTGAAGGTAGATAAACCAATTCCAAATGCGGCCATTGCAGCTGCGGATCTAGTTATGAATTTATCAACGGACTTTGCTCCATTTGGTACATATTCTGGCAACTAAAATGAAAAATTAAAAAAAAAAAAATTAATTTGTGAGTACTTTTAATTAGTGATGGATTAAATCCTTGTATAATAATTGAGTTTAAAAGTAGCTAGAATTTGCTTTGAGGTACTTTTAAATGAAACAGTTGCGTCGTCGTTGGAACAAATATTAAATTTGTGAAATAAATTTTCAATAATTTAAGCTTAAGTTTAAATTTTGAAAGCTTCGACTTCTTAGTCAAAACTTTTATACTTTAACCCTAGGTGAAATATCGTTACTGTGTTTTGTTGTATATTTTCTTTTTATTAAACATGGATGTTCGTTCTTAAAATTTAAAAATCAAAATCATTTCAATTATTTACAAATAAATCTCTCTAATTAATTCATATAATTTCTAACTAAATTTCTTCCTTTTATTTAATTAAATATTTATTTAAAATTTTATTTCGGTTTGTTCAATTGGACTTAAATAACCTTAGAATACAAAATGGAATGAAAATGCAATAAAAATTTTTCTCGTAGTTTTTTTTTTTAATTTTATTTGTGTGACCTACTGAAAAATAAACTTCTGTGTAGTATTTAGAAATCTAAATAATAAATATTCCTTCATTGAATATTTTACTTTGTCAGAAGAAAGAAGAACATTGAACTCAAATCAATTAAGAATTATCTGACTTAGATACAAAAGAATTTATTTGATAAGAAATAAAATAATTTTGCACAAAAAAGAAATTAAAAATAATATACTATCATTAAACGAATGTAAGAACATAAAATTGGTCAAAGGAGGAATGTACTTTATGATTGAATTGTTGAAATCAAAAGAACATTTTTGAAATGATTTGATACCGATTTATATCTTTTTTTTTTAAATAAACAAGATATGCGTTGCACATTCGTATAAAAAATAAAATTATTAATGTAAAATAATAAATGATTTGACGTCATTTATGGCGCATTGTAATTTCAAATTTGTTTTCATTTTGATTATGAAAATGAATCAGTATTAAGAATTTTTTTGTTACTTTCACGTTTTCTATATTTATATCTCACAGAAGAACTCTGGTTACTTTAGCATTATTTCGAAGATATTTTTTATACTCTCGTTCAAAAAAAAAATCTTATAAAACGTTCTCGAAAGCATCCTATGTAGTAAGCCAGGAGTATATAATAGAGTAAAATGAACTAACTCTAACTTTGATAATAGTTTACAAACAAAATAAGACTGAATACTAATAAAGGGACATTGTTTCAATTTTTTTCTTTACAACGGGAAATGAAAATTCCAACCTTAATATGCCACTAACTATTGTAAAGAAATATTTTTTTTATTGTATAAATTAAACTATTATTAGAATTAGGGAAATGTATGAACAGTTTAAATAAGTTTTATCATGAGTTTTATTTTCTTCAGGTTTCAAATTTTACAATTTAAACACTAGTAACAATTTTCAGGATCAGTTTGTGTTAAAAAAAAATATTTCAAAAATAACTTTAAGACATTCAGTAAGATCCTGCTTACTATTCTGTTATTACGTAGCGTCACAATAGTTTTATGAAAGTACTGAATAATTATATCCACAATAAGAGTTTTAAAAAGTTATTAAATTAATAAAACTGTGTTATGTGAATGGTTGAAAATAAGAAATATATAAGTTTCTGTCTGAGCTAGCAAAAATATAAGCAAAAGTATAAACAAAAAAATTATGACCGATACAAAAGTAGCATAGCAATTAATAAACATTTGTGAATAAAAATATTTCGTTATAATATATACATAGTAATAATAAACGATAATAAGGAAAAACAATTTAAAACAAAAAGTATTCATATGTTAATTATATCATTCAATTATAAGAAATTTTTATTTGGAATCTTATATTTGGTAATAGAGGAATGAAAAAAGATTTTTTAGACTTGAGGAAAAGTTTCAAACTAAGCTTTTTTAGACTATTTTGTTGAGTTTATTTTAAACTAATAATAGGTTAGTCACAAGCGAATCTGAATCAAAATGTTAGAGCAAAAATATAAAAACTGTCAAAAATTGATTTTTTTTCGATTTTTATATTTAATTTTAATCGACAAGTTGTTATTCATATATGAAGAAAGAAAGTTTTGCAGAATTTATATTAAATAAATTTTAGTGTTATTAATAGTCATACATCTGTATTTAATATTTATAAACAAATAAATAAACGAAACATTATATCATAACAAAGCAATTAATTAAAAGAAAAAATATATTATAACGCTAAGATAAAAATTAAAATTATATTTTCTAATTTAAGAATACTCTACTTTTTTTATTTTTCTTTTTAAAAAAAAATTTCAAAAATTATTGTGGCGTCGCGTTGTCATCAGTGTAAGAGAATCAAAATGTCTGTATTATGTATTCGACGAATTGATATAAAAATTATGTATTCGACGAATTGATAATCAATTTTTTTTGGCATATAACGTTTTTCGAATTAATATACAAAAAAAATTATATTGGTTAAATCGATGTGTAGGGTTCTTTTAAATCTTATAAGTATGTAAAATTAAATCTGTTTTAAATAAAGAACAAGCAATATTATAATTATGTTAAACATTGAATGTATAGATTATTTTTTGACACACTTGATAATTCATGTTGCAGTGACAGTGATAAATAAATAAATAAATATGTATTTTTTTCTCGAAGTTCAATACTTTTATTTGAAATTAACAAAAACCATAATTTCAAGATATTAGACTTCATTCTTTTTGATTAATATTAAAATTAACTCTTCTTTCAACTAAAATAAAAAAAGAAAAGAAAAAGTTCATCCTTGACTTAATAACATAGTTTTACTTCTTATTTATATTTAATTTTTTTTTTTTGCAGATAACTGTGCGCCACTCAATAATAATTAAATTGATAATAAAAATTAATTTTATCAGTCTGAATTTTTTTTTATTAAAATTGCAATGATGATGGTCAGCGTATTATTTATTACCTTAATAATTTTGATTGATAAAATTTAAAATACGATCACGGATAAAAATCAAAGTTCAATTTATTATTTTTATTCTTTTCATAAATATATCATTCAACTCTTAAATTAACAATAATAATTTGGAACAAAATGTTAATCCGATGATAATTGATTGAGAATTTATTGTTGAACTTCCTAATTCTGATAAAATTTTTTACTTTGTTGATCATAAAATAAATAAACTTGGAAATTTCTTTATATTTTATATAGAGCAGACCGACAATAAAATTGATAAGAAATAATTTTTAAGTAATAAAAAAAAAAATAGTAAGTATATCACGATTTGAACCAGTGTTGATTAAATTTATTTTGTTTCAAAGAAATTCAAATAATAATTGTAAAATGAGTGAAATTGAAAGAAAAACTCTCTGTTTTTTTTTTAAGCTTAATCTTATATTTATTGAATTAATATTGTTCTCCGTTATCAATTGATTGATAGAAAAACTTGCAACACTTAGACATAATGTTATAAAATAATATAAAAACAAAAATATATTGTTTAAGAAAATGCCCTCGGTATTTCTCACTGTACATAGTTGCGATAAGATTTTTACGTTTCAAAATTTAAACTTAGTTTCTGTGTCCGAAGGAAATAAAAAAAATTAAAATACAAGCAAAAATATACATATTTTATTTTGAATTTTTCCCACTCACGTAATTAACCGTGTTATAATTTCTGGCATCAGAAAATAAAAATTTTATGGTAAAGTTACATGAAAATAATTATGTAAATTATTTAGGAAAAATAAAAAGATTCACGAACTCAATTCGTGTCATTTAATTGCACATCTTTCTTTTTTATACTCATAGGACTAATTTTTGCATATTAAGAACTAATGTTAAAAACATAATTAAACAAAAACACCTTTTACTAGACTAGAATTTATGTAATATGAAAATTTGGAAAATAAAATAATTATATTGACAAATTAATCAAAAAATATATCGCACATTTAATGCGAAGAAACAAAAAGAAGGAAATCGTTTATATTTTTATTTTCCATTAAAATTGTTTAATAAATAGAAGTACCTACCTACACCTCTAAGGTGTCTGCCGATCTTGTTCTAATTTTGAACATAAGAAAACTATATCAAAACATTGTAGTGAGTAATAAAAAGAAACAACGCAATTGTGAGAATTTATTACCGGTCGTTGCTGGTATATTTTTTATAGTTTAATACCTACAAATGTTTTGAGACAGATAAACTAGACTGAAATTCTTACTGAATATTAATTTTATCAACTTTGACGTACCGAAATGCGTATTTAAAATAAGTTCAAGTTTAAGTAGACATTAATCAATAAAAAAAATAATCTTTTTCTCATAATTTCGACAAAACAACCGGCAATTGTAATGTTTTTAATTAGATAAGATTCATATAACCATAATAATGTAAGATCCAAAACTTCAATCAATGCTTTAGTCACATAAAAAATATTCTGATACTAATTTTGTTTAATTATCATATTTTGGATTAATTAAAAAAAAAATCAACACAATTGAAAATAAAAACCATTAATTTAGATATTTTAGATAATTGCAAATTTTCATATTTTCGAATTATGTGTCCAAAAAAGGCTATTTGCTAGTATGTATGTATCTTGATTTCGAATAATATGGTTGAAAATAAAAAAAAAAAATTATCTAGGTTCCTATACCTTTGATAATCTATTCGTTTGGCTAAGCAACTAGTTTATGTTAATAAAACTATTAACAAAAATCACATTATGAATATTAAGCAATTTCTCTTTTGTAGTTATTTTATAAAAAATAAAATTAAAGAAATCACATATTTAATATTTTATTCATACGACGCAATTATACAAATTGCATTATTATATTTTATTTTTTAACTATACAATAAGGTTTATGTAAAAAAAAAAAACAACAATACTTTGTTATGATAACAACTACCTGCCAGAATAATGCTTAAAATTACTTTTCCAGAATCGTAATTTATTAAAGTTTTTTTTAACATTTCCAAAGTTTGTTGCCCATATAGTTGCCTACACGAAATATAAAACAATTTCTAGTGAACTTTAAGTCGAAGTTCAGTTGATCCCAAGTTTTCATTCACAATTAATTTTAATTATTAAAATAATAATGAAATATATTAAAACACTCACTTGATTTAATGTTAATCTAAGTGCATATTGGGCTGTTGATGTAGCTCTCATTTTGCTTTCTGTTTTTTTTTTTTTCTTTTTTAAATCAATTCACACGGAAGTTTTTGTTTTATTTATCAATCAATTTAACAAGGCTAATAAACTACAAAAGAAAAATAAAAACAAATTAAGTATTTATTTAAAAATATGAAAATAATTTTAGATACCTAGCTATTCCTAGAGATAGGTAAGCATATTAATAAAGTTAATATTTTTATCTCGATGTATTGGCAAGATTATAGGTATAGTATATACAGGTAGTAGTAGTATTATGTACCTGCGTTATATTAATTTGAATATTTTGAAGGTCTTTGGTTAAATATGTTTTTTTTTATAGTAAAAGCAAACATAAAAAGAGAATGTTTTTTTATTTTTTTTATTTCAAGTTTCTATGCTTTGAAGCTGGATGAATATGTTTTACTATATTTGTTTGAATAAAATTATAAAGAGCGATGGGAGTTTGGAGGATGTTTATAAATTAAGAAATTCAATTTTCTTAAGCTGGTAGGTACCTAAGCTGTGTACCTAGATCTGTGTTCAATCCTTCATCTTTTTGGTCAGTCGTATTACCTATAGGTATAGGCGTATTCGGAACTAAGTATGTAGGCAGGTGATTAACCGCTTTTTAATTAATCTCTTCCATAATTCGTTAAAAAATATTCCTGTTACCTGTACGAAAAGGTCTAATGCCTTGTTCAGACAACGACTTAATCATGATTTCGTAATCATGATTTACGTAGATAATCATACTTTGAAAACGTGTGTGAACGCGATTATGAACGAAAACAAAAAAAGTAAACAACATGAAAGCAAACAAAATAAAAACATAAATATTATTTGCTACTCAAATTTTTTTTTGTTTTGTAAATAAAGAAAATATGTCAAAAATAAAAGTCAAAAATAACTAGGGATGAGTGGAAATGGGTAACATGGATGGTAAAAAACTATAAACTCATCCCTGAAATTTTTCATGATTTTCGATAATCATGATTTCCGATGACACTTTTTTTGTATGAGCAAATCATGGAAAAAAGAATGATAATCACAAAAAGTAAGATTATCATGATCAGAGTTCATTGTCTGAACAAGGCATAATACTTGTTTGTAGTATTGTGGGAAATCTAGGAAACCTGTTAGCAGGTACTTTTTTGAGTTAAAAAATTGAAATTCATTTCCACTATAGCCAGCCAGAGCCAAAAATTTATCCTTTTCGTGTTGTGTTTTTCTTTACAAACCAATAAACAAAAAAAGAAAAAAACACAAATAATTTAAATTAAAAATAAGAAAAAAAATTAAAAAATAAACGTCTATCGAAATGTCAATTTAAAAATAAAAAAAAAGAAGTTTCCATATCTTTTTTTTTTTATAAAAATTATGTAACCTTTTTTTTTTTTTAATTTTATTAATTCCGGGCACGGCACGAGCATGGCTCATGATTTGAAAAAAGAAAAATTAAATTGGCAAAGATTCTGTTGACTTTAAAATTAAAAATTAGAAAATAAACTTACTTTTTATTTTTGTTTTTATTTGGCAAAATTTTCACTCTAATTGTTTGTGACTTTTCTTTTTCAAATTTATTAAATTAAAAAAAAAAAAAAAATTTAAAATTTTCTTCGCGTTTCTTTACACAACACAACACTGCTAGGAAGAAATAAGATGAAAATGATTTCTTTTTTGCGCAAAATTATAAATTTATAAAAATTTCATTATTATTTTGTTCGTCGGACGTGTGCGCGCTTTTTCTTTTTACAGCTGTGCGAAGAAAATATTGAATATAGAACGACATGAAACAGAAAAGTATAGGAACAAAAAATGTGGCATACTATAAAAATCCTAAATATAGAATTTAATAGAGAAATAAATACATAGAAATACAATAAAACTATTTTTCTTATTTCAAAATTAGAATTGTAAGCTTCAGTATCAGAAGAGTGAACTTCAAAGTGGAATAGTAAATTTAAATATGAGAATAGTAAATAGAAAATAAATAATAAAAAAAAATTTTAATAGCTCACTATTGTCATATTGAAGTTTACTATTCCACTTTGAAGTTTACAATTTTCATTTTGAAATCAAAAAGGTAAAGAATATTCTTTCCTCCATTGTCAAGTGCCGTAAAGCCTAATTTATATAATTATTTTTTGAGAACTGAGACTAAGCTATGTACCGTTCCTTTCCATTTTGTTTATTTTTCTCAACTTATATAGCGACATCTAGTGGAGTGGATTTTTCGAAATGTTTGTTTTAATTTGGGAGGGAATATTGGAAATATTATTTTTTAAATCTTTGACAAATGTTGTGGACTGTGTTTTAGCTCCAGAAAGCCTGTTCGTCGAATTAAGTGCAGCTCTCACTATGTTACGCTAAATTTCAAAGAATTGTCCAAAGGTCTTCGTTAAATGATTTAGGTATCTACATTTTAAATTAATGTAAGTAAGGTGTGGCTTTAAACTGGCTTCCGTCTCATAGACCTCTTTTGACAATTTATGATATAGATTCTTAAATCATAAAGGTACGAGGTGTGATCCTCTACATATAAACTTATTTGCTGGTGGTATTGATAATATGATATGTACCCTAAGTCCCTGAGTTCACTCAGTCTGTAGTATTTTTACTCAGCATTATTTTTAATTTGAAAATCAATAAACATAATAAGACTAGTGTAATGTTTAATGAATGATAAAAAATTAGTTACAAATAGAACAGTGGAATGTATATTTTTTTGACCAATATCAGAACCAACCTTATCAGATCCAGAAGATTTTCAACTTGTTTACCTGCATACAATTATTTTTAATTATTTATATCTGAGTTCTTTAAAAAGTCATACAACCCGCTTACCTAAAAAAAAAAGGAAGCTGGGTTTCTTCTTAGCAATTCGAATTTGAATTTCAGAAGATATGGTAATCAGGGATTAATGACTATAAGAACATCATCTGAACACTACTGGATAGAAAATAAGTATAATCTAATTCTCTTTCGTCAGGATAGGCTTGCCAGTTTTTCATAATTCAAAATCTGGACATCTTTACTGTCTCTAGATATTTTAATAATATCTTACAAGGATAAATTTGTCCTACTGTAGTGACATTGCTCAATAATTTTCATATTTAGAACTAAATTTGAAAATATGTAAATAATATGATAATAATTAACAAAAAAAAGTAAATTCTATATTGATCATATTTTGTTAAAAGTAGAAATACATAGGTACAGTAAAGTTAAATTAATATTTTTGCAATTACATACAGTAATTTTTATATTATATTAGGTAAATAATTATATAAATACTTTAAATAAAATCAATAAATTAATCATTCTAAAAACTAAGTTTGGAAATTGATTTAATATAGGGAGTTTGTTACTGATATCAACAGCTGAATATAGGCAAGTTTGCTAATGACAAATATTTATATACATCTAGGTAAGTTGCGTCTAAATAAATATTTCCAAGTAGTATCTCCAGAATATTTTGTATCACGTTATTTTATTCTTCATAGGTAATGCAACATTTCTTTCGGCCAGCATTACTGATATAAATATAAAAATAAATTGAAGAAAATTGTTCATTAAGTAATAATAATTGATTAAAAAAAAACAAGAAAAAATCAAATTCTAAATATGTATAAATTTTTCATGTCGTCATTAATTCTCTGATTACGATTACATCATTAAGTTCTTATGGAAAAACTAACAACATCATATTTAGCTAAATGTATGAACATATACTTATGTATCATAAATACAAATTTCGAAAAACTCTAAGTATGTATGTATATTGGAAAAATAATGGCGTCATTTATGTATTTCTATTTGAGCAGAAATTTTTCGTCAAAATGAGTATACATATATATAAAAAAATTTTCTATTTAACACAGATATTATTATTTTGAATATAAATTTTTTTTAACATACCTATTTGTTTGTATTAAAACATAAAAATAAAACAAGTTAAAAATTCAATACATTTATAATCGTTAGGAGTTCGCGTAGTTCGTTATTTATTTATGTTTTTTTTTAATGCTTTATGAACTTAATTTTTATGTATACAATGAATATTTTATATATATAATATTACATAATTATATATCTAACCTATATGTATATAAATAGTAAATAAAATATAATTGTAGTAAATTGAGGAAAATTAAAAAAAATATATTTTTTTGCCATACAAATTATAGTATAGAAGTCTTTATATAATTAAAAAAAAACTTTTTTATTGCTTGTTTAAATGAAATCATATATTTAACGCATAATTAAAAAAACTTTGTCCACACCAGGACAGATAGAGTAGGTATTTAATTTAAAAGAGAAATGTCTACAGTGCTAGTAGAAAACCTGTTATCTTGATTGCTAATGTATATTTTTAAATTGCTAATCAAAGAAAATATTAATAGAATAAAAAAAAAACCAACAAAAAGTTCAAGACAACTATGTAGTATTTCAAATATATAACAAAATTAAAAAAATTGTCAATAGTGGGTATATTGTAGTTAGCTACTAGCTATAACAACCAAATATAGCTAGGATTAAATGTCTCTCTCTATTCTTTAGAATAAATATCTTTTTTAAGTTTAAAACGCACAAGGAACTAATTTGGAGCACGCGATCAATCAAGGTGTACTATATACGACTTTTCATCAATTATTTAAAACAATGTATAAAAATTTTCATGAAATATATAAAGTTTAAAATCTTATTTAAAATTTCCCGACCATTTAATTATCTTAGAAGAGAAAAAAATAAATAAAAATCCCGTAAACCTTATGTTATACTACTTATGTTTTCATTTTCACAAATAGTATGTTGAAAATAAAACAACATTAACTATAATTAAACATTATGTACATAGTTTTTTTTTATTATTATTCTGATAATAACAATGTTAATGTCGGTCAAAAAAGAATTAAATATTACAATCATAAAAAGGACTAACACAAAAAAAAATGTTTGATCAATATTTAATTTTTTACATTTTTAAAATTTTTATTAATTAACATAAAAAGAAAAAACCAAATAATATTTTAAGCAAAATCATATTGTAGATATACCACTGTATTTTTAGCTTTTTTTTTAGATACTCACTACTGCGTAATTATCCATGTTGACACATTATCAAAACATTAACGAAAAAGAAAAGGATTTTTGTAAAAATTATTAAATTACAAATTCATTGAATTGGAATCAAAAGATAAATTTTAATTACAAAACAATAGCTTGAAGTAAAAAAGATAATATAATATACATAATAATAATAATTATATCTTTATTCCTATGGCTATTATAACGAATATTAGTTCAAAATAGCGCGGTAAGGTGAATTGTTTGTCATTTATAATGCACCTCATATGAATTCTTTATTTCATCTATATAAATTTTTATTTTTAGACTTGATCATGATATTCATTATAAAAAAAGATATATTGAAGATTAATATATTTATTTTAAAACGAGATTAAAACAGTTGTTGTTAACGCTAATATCAAGGTAAAAGTTTTAAAATTTATACATTTTAGAAATAATAC
Source organism: Hybos culiciformis (assembly GCA_964007475.1). Classification (NCBI taxonomy): domain Eukaryota; kingdom Metazoa; phylum Arthropoda; class Insecta; order Diptera; family Hybotidae; genus Hybos; species Hybos culiciformis. The sequence goes on along the minus strand of OZ023274.1, from coordinate 91,716,315 downwards.
TTTTGGCAACATAATACCGTAATAAAAAATACAGAGTTTCAAAATTTCAGTACCACAGTATAATTTTATAGTTCAAAATATCTAAAAGATACTGTATTACGCAGAAACTTTAAATTTTTTCTAACAATATTATGTAGCCAATACAGATTTATAAATAATAATTTATATTTTAAATTTCCTTAATATAATTATAACTTAATGTAATTTATTTTTTTTGTTAATAAATTTTTAATATTTTCGCTAGATATAGTTTTCAGGGTTTACGTGTCGAACTTTAATATCTTTTTTTTTTTTTTGTTGTACCTACATACTTTTAATAATATATTTTCTCGTTTCATATTAAAAACATAATTTTGTATAATAATAAAATTTCTTATTTTTTGTGTTTTTTTTTTTAATACGAATTATATGTACAATATACATTTATATGTACATGCTTCAATTTTCATTTTATTTTTTCTCATAGCTCTTTTGTCGGTATATTTGTCTCTTTAATATATATGTATAATATACCTACAAATTATTCATTATTTATAATTAAGTATTTTTCTGTAGTATTTTCTTTTTTTTACAAAACAAAAATATAATGATATAAATAAAGAAAAAAAAAATGAACAAAAATTTTTTATACAAACAAAATCATATGATTTTTCATACCGGAAAATTTATCATAATATTATTTTTCTTTCGGTTATTTTCACATTGAACGAAAGTTTTATTATTTACGTTTAAAAAAAAATTACATACATATGTAGTTAAATGAAAACTCTACAATTGTATTTGAACTAATACATTCATATTTACTGGGAAATTGAATTCGTCATCATTGAGAAGAAAAATGAAATTATATCTACCACTATATATTATATATGTATATATAGTAGATAAATATTTTTTCAAAAATGACTTTAGTTTTTCATTTTTACAAATGTACAATACGATTCATCGATATTTTTTAATTTTTTGGCAAACCATATTAATCTAATTTCCGTTTTTCCACAAGTTCGTTATACAGGTTAAATTATATTTTTAAAATTGATTATTTTTTACTTAATTTAAACTGAAGGCAGTTTACGCTTAATAACGCAAGTTATAAGTAATTATGAATATTTTGCACCAAAAAAATGGATAAGTTTATCTAAGCTTATTTTAATATAGACAAAATTACGAAAACAGAAAACAAGCGTTAGATGGAATTTTCAAGTTTGATTATCTTAATTTCTACTGCATTTTTTTTATATCTTCATTAACAGAATCATCGTTTTTGAGACAATTCTGATGCAGGGAAACCTTCTCCTGTTTCTACCTTAAAACTCTTTTACTACTTAATCTGATTATTGTCAAAGATTATGATTTCTTTCTATTAGTTAGCACTATACCTTTCCGTCCCGTTTACGCACTATCACGTTAACACTATCCAGCTTACACTATATCCTGCTAATTAAATAGCATGCTAATAGTTTTTAAATTATATGTATGTTCTAAAAAAAAAAATCCATCCAAATGCCATTTATATTAAATTAATTTTGAAGAAAATAAACTTTTTTCTCTACAATACATGCAAACAACTACTAGAGAAAAATAGCGAATTTTCCAACAAAATTGTTTTTTTTTCTGTATGGCAAAAATTTTTTTTTTTTTTACGAGAAAAGCACGAAAAGAAAAACGAAAATGAAAAATGAAAAATGAAAAAAAAAATTAAAATAAAATATATACACAAATAATAATAAACATAATCTCACTTTTTTTTTTTTCATATGAAAAGCTAAAATACAAATTCAGTTGATGTAATGTCCTCGGTTAAAATGGACTTAGATATAACGTGTTGAAATTTGAACAAAAAAAAAAAAAAAAATTAAAATAAAATAATCAAAAAAAAAAAAAAACACTTATTTTATAAGGAAAAAAAAAAACAAAAAAAAAAATTTAAAATTGAAAAAAGGAACACAAAGAGAAAAAATTTTGAAATCTAAAAGAGTAGGTACTTACCTACATATAAAAAAATAAAATTTAAGTTTCGGTCATACAAAATTGCACTTCCTTCAGAATAATAATAATTTTTTTTTTTGTTGTAAATTTTGTAAATAAAAAAAAAAAAAACAGAACAAATTTCAACGTTACAATAATCGGTTAATTTCAAATTTTAAGTTAAAAATATTTTCTTAAAAAAATATATATAAAAAAAATAGTTAAAAACAAAAAATGTAAATTAAAATCGCAAAACTATATAAAATTAACAACTATGGAAAACCCAAAACACTATAAATGAAGATTATTGTTTGCATAAAATTTTCAAATTAATAATTTTCAAAAATATAAATATTTAAAATAAAAACTAAAAATTAACAAAAAAAAAATAAAAATAAAAATAAAAAAAACCCTTTAAAAGTAAAAAAAATAATAATTTTAACTTTCTTATTTTTTATTTATTTATTTATTTATTTAGTTTTTGTTTTTTTTTTTTGCATAATCATTGAAAAATATTTTAATCCAATAATAATAAAAAGAAAAAATATAACTAAAAATTATACAAAAAAGTAAAAGAAATTGCAACCAAAAAAAAAAAATTGATTTATTTTTGCCAGGGCAACATAAAAAAATTTGAAAAAAAAAAAATTGCATATATTGTGTGCATAAAATTTAAATTTTAAAAAATTAAAAAAAAAAAATTAGGAAAAATAATAAGAAAATAATAATAATTAAAAGAAAATGTCATTCTTCCGCATTTTCAGTTAATATTATTATGTGAATTTTTTTTCGAAATATTCATTAATTTTTTTTTATAAATTTTCGTTAATTTTTTTATATTTATTTTAATTGTTTTATTTATTTTTTATCTTTGGTATAAGTGGTGACAGTAAAATAACGATAACAACAAAAAGAAAAATTTTATTGAAAGAAAAATGTCGCAAAAATAAAAATAAACAAAACATAGAAAAAAAAAATATCAAAACAATAAAAAAAAATACTTAAAATAAAAATATAATAAAATAAAAAAAATATATATTCTTTTTTATACCTATTCAAAATTAAAAAAAAAAAAAAAAAATACATAAATTATTTCCTGTGCTTTATTAATATTTATGAAAAAAATTAAAAAAAAAAATTATAATTAAAAAAAAATAAAAAGTGATAATAAATTAAAAAAAAATTAATTATATAATTTAAATTAAAAAAAAAAAAATTTAATAATAATAACTAAAGTTAAGTCTAAACTTAAATGAAAAAAAAAAAAATAGTATAAAAGAGATGAACAAATAGTATGTTTTGCTTCTTAAACCCCGTTGTTAATGTTGTTATTATTATTATTATTATTATAATAAAAATCATCGATAACTTTAACACTAAATTTTAAATTATAAATTCAATAAATAAATAATTAAAAAAAAAAAAAAAAAGTTAAATTGCGCGTAAATAATTATTAGAAAAATTAATTATAATAATTTTAGTAAAAACATTTTTTTTTTGTTTTTTTTTGTTTTCAATTTAAAAGGTATACCTATATACATAAATATTTTTGATATAAATTTATTGTGTACATAATAATAATAATTTTTTTTTTTAATTAATATGACTAGATTTAATTGAAAATAAATTTTTATGAACGTTGTATTTTTTATGCGAAATAATGAAAAATAAATTTTTACATAAAAAAAATGTTGATTTTGCGATTAATAAATTATCAATTTATTATTTTTTTTAACAAGTTTTTAATCAATTTTGGCAAAAAAAAAAAAACCCCTGTGTCCATCAAATGCAGTTTTTTCAATTTCTTTAATTTTTTTCTTCGACGAAGAACAAAAGCGTCGCTGTCGTTTTTTTAATGAGAGCTAATAAATTTCTTCAAATCTTTAGTTTATTATATTTTCTTAAACTTTTAACACTCTTTATCCCTAACCCTATTTTGTATTTTAATTGGTCAACTCCGTAATCAGCTTCATGAAATTTGGAGTATATTTTAATTTTAGTTATTTTTTTTATTTGAAAACTTTTTCATATTTTAATTAATATTATATATAATTTTAGTGTACCTACTTGATTTTTTTAAAGCAAATTTTATGGTTAATTTGATAATTTGATAAATAAATAAGTACCTAATTACAATTTTTTTTGCCTCCTAATAGGAATTTTAATAGGGCCTTGAGACAAATTTTCAAAAATAAAATGTTTTTTTGTATTCCGTGTCAAAAAATGTTTTGGATTTCATATTCGTTGTAAATTTTCCTTTAAGTGCTACAGAAAATTTTATTTTCTCATGATTTACGCGCCTTTTTTTAATTTTTAATAATTTATCGAAAAAACCTTATTTATTGGAAAAAATAAGAATTTTTACACTTTATGGAATTCTTTACTTGAACCTAAATAAGATCGAAAATCTGATTTTTACCAAATTTTTGGGTAATGATGCAATTTCTCCTTCTTTATGATTGTACCTGAGATAACATTTTTTTTATTCTCAGAATCAGAAATAAGAAAATCCACTTTCAATTAAATTTTTTTTTAATTCATAAAGAAGTTTTCTAATTTTTCATTTTTCCACATTTTTAATTATAATGCAGCTTCTTTTTGGACTAAATGCACTTATGTATCAAAGATTGCTTGATTCTTCGAGTTTTTCTTTTAAACTAATGTAAAACTCGAATTTTTCCTGGCGAAAATTGTTAAAATATTGTAAAAATGGAAAATAATTATTTTGTTTGAAGGAAAAATTTAAAATATTTGAATAACGAAACTTTTTTTTTTCAATCAATGAAAATTTTAATTTAAATGGTAAAATAATTTTAAATAAACAAATTTATTTTACAGAAAATTTTGATTATTAAGGTTGTAGAAATAAATTTCATGAAAATTTAAAATTTTTTTCCAAATATATGTTTTAATAATATAAAGATTCTACAACTTATGTTTCTAAATTATATTGACTATTATGCATCAAGTATACAGAACTTGTAAAAATGAAAAATTCCGAATTCCGTACAATTATGTTCTCTTAAGTTCAGTTTTATTCCTATCGTTCTGCCCTTGCCTATTTAGTTCAGATTTTTTAAATTTTTTTTAAGGAATTTATACTTCCGCTGCCTTAATAAATTCATGAACAAAATTATTTCCTATTATTATAAAATTAAAAAAAAAAAAGTAGAATAATAATTTCTTCACCTTTGTAAATGTAACATACTTATTTCTAAATTTTCCTTATTTTATTTACGAATATACAAAAAATTATTTATATTTTATTTTTCATTGAAATAATGTAATTTTTGTTTTTAAAAGAAATAATTATTTTTTTTTTCCATATATTTAATTGAAAAAAAAAAAAAACAGAAATACTTAATTGAAAAAGTTTTGTTTCTAACTTATTGCTTCTCTGCAAGTAAAGTAAGTTTATTCGGGGAAAAAAGCTTTTATTTTTTTTTGTTAATATTACATTTATTAAAAAAATTAAAAGAAAAGAAAACGCATTTTCTATTTTGTCAAAATTCATATTGCCAAAAATATAATTAAATTTTCACAAAAAAAGTAATCGATACTGATTTCTTTCTGTCAAATAACTGTTCGCATATTTCTTCTAAGACTTTACTGGATCTGTCAGTGATGCCTGCGAGATACTTCTGAAATTTTTATTAAGTTTTTATTAATTTTATTAAGATTTTACTAATGCGGTAGAACCCTAAAGGTGTTTGGCATCATCCAAAAGAAAGTGCTTCATTTATTAATTTTTTTTTAAATTCCAAATAAAATATTGTTGTGATCATCGTCAAAACTAATTTCTAATTATATAGTTTCAAGATCTTTATTTGACTGATATTAAACTGAAATGTGATATTAAACTAAAATGTGAAATTGGCTTTAAAATTACTGAAAATTAAAGAAAATTTCAAAAAATTTTCCTATTTTTCGAATAATAAGACAAAGTTATTTTAGAAAATATTTAACAGGAGTATAAGAAGAGATTTTTTTTCATTATTCATTACATTTATTTCTTAACTTAAATTTCCTTAAAAAAAAAAAAAAAAATTAAGAACAAATTTTTCTTTTCTATACAATTTTACGTTGGGGAAAATTGTGGCACAAAGCAATGATTATTTAGAATTTATACCATAATATAATATAAATTTCTTATGAGTGGTCATAGTATTTTATTTCTTCCCATAAGTTTGGTTAGCCATATATACTTATATACAAATATAAGTACTACATCTTTTTAAGTCATTATTATTATTACCAATATTTTGTGGTATTTTCTAATTAATGTTATACGAAACTAATCAATATTTATAATTTTTTGGGAAGGAAAATTTCTAAGGAAATTTTTTTGTTAATTTGTGGCTTTTGTCAATTGGAATTTAAATTTATATGGTAAATTAAGAATTAATTCAGATATTCAGCATTATTAAGAATAATATTTTGAAAATTTTAATTGTCTTTAAAGTGAATTTTTTAAAAGGAATTTTTGCAAAGATTTTCCTTAATTGTTAGTTTTCATTCCAAGGGCTATTACAGACAATTTTATTTTAATAACATTAGAAAATTAAAACAATATAATGAAATTTTTAAATCAACTATAAAATAAGAATTATTTTTTTAAAAAACACAATTTTTGACTTTAGTATCTAAGCTTTCTTCAAGATTGCATTATTTTACATTTCAGTGTATATGGTTAAAATGAGATTTTATACAAGACTGTGTTTGAGAAAATTTAGTAGACCCAGTGTTTTTCACAGTCACGGTCGACAATTTTTCGTATACCATAATTTAATAATACTGTGATTATAAAAAACTAAATAAAGGATTAAATTTAAATGTATTTATAAGTCTTTAGATTTCTGTGAAAGTTTTTTTTTCGAATCATTAAGAACTTTTCGGAAAATTGATTAGAATAAAAAAATTTTCTTTAAGGAAAACATATAAGTTCTTCTTAATTTTATTTCTAAAATTTTGTCTGGAAATTCTATTAAGGCAACTGATTAATATTTATGGCAATTTTTTTTTTCCAATGTTTTTATTTTAGTTTAATTAAAAACAAAGAATTGAATAAATAAATATTTTCAAGTTATTTGTAATTTAATTATTGACAATTTCTAAAAATTTAGAGAAATGAACTATTTTCCCCTGTGGCACAATGCTATTTTATTCTTTATTATTATCATCACGTTATACCTAATATCCAAAAGAATAAAATATGAAAGTTAAAGAGTTCCGAAAGTTAAATAAATTTTCCCATTTTCAAAAAAAAAAAGAGAATAAATTTTGTCTTCTTTGTTCATTTTTAATTTCATTAAATATATAATATACTTACTTGTGATTTTTTCCCAGAATATAGAAAAAAAAATAAAAATAGTGTTTACTTAAATTTTTACAACTTGAAAAAACATTGAGTAAGATTGAATATTAACATGGGAGTTTTATTGCTTGAATAAAACAAAAAATAAATATTTATGTTTTATTTTCTTTGGAAAATTTCTTAAAAAAAAATGTACTTTACAAGTTTTTGATTATACTTCAAAAATTGACTATATTTATATACCGTAGTAGGTATCTGTAAAATATTAAGTACTGTAAAATCTTGAAGTATTGAACGTAGTATAATGGTTAATCCTAGAATAATAACTTCACAATACCACTACGGTTGGTTGTGGTTATTTAGGTTACTTTGCAAATAAAAATCTGCCAAATTCTGTATTATTATCAAAGTGTGACATTATATCCTGATAAACGGATATAGTATACAACAACTTCATAAAAAAGATGTTCAAGTTCGTTTATAAGTTTTTATGAGGGCATGCTGTGCAGTAGTATTGTACTATTATTATCCTATAATGTGTAGGGTCACGGGTTTAATTCCCACCTCATCTGGTCTGGAATTTTTGTGAATTTTTCACTTGTTCAAAGTGTTTGTGTCTCGTTTTAAAAATTTTCTGTTAGATTTCTGAATGTATTCTTTCAAATCTTTGTTGAATTTTTTCTTATTTTTGGTTTTGATGTAGAAAACTGAATAAATCTAGAACATATCAATTTAAAAAAATTTATATAAAAAAATTATCTCAAATAGAAAATAATAATTGTACAGGTACTTCAATTAAAAATTTTCTTTGTACATAAAATCTCACAATTTTTTTTTTTTAGTGAAATAAGATACAGATATTTTTTTTTTTGTGAAATTAAATATTTTCTATTTTTGTAATATCATACAATTTCTAGGAATTTCTTAAAAAGGAAATAATTAAATTTTTTTATTATTATATTTCTTTTTATTTATCTGTTTAAAATTACAATAAAAAAAAAAACAAAAAACTGCAGATAGGACATAACATAATTTATTTTTTCTATTTTTTTTTTTTTACCCAAAATCAATTTATTTTTTATTAAACCGCATAAATTATGTATTTTTATGAAATGCATTCTATGTAAATCTAAAAAGTATAACATAAATAAAGCGGTACCGGTTGCAACAAAAAAAAATTAAACTCTGTTATGCTTGTAACATAAAGACATATATATATGTGTATATATTTAAACAACGGACATAAAAAATAAAAATAAATAAATATATATATATATATATAAATATGAATCTATATACATAAGAAATACATAAATAAAAATGTGAATGCGGCATTCAATAAATCTATTTCTTTTTTTTTTTTTTTATACATAAACATTTTTTAGTTATATGTGTATATATATGAAATAAAAATATGTATATACTAATACATGTATAATCAAGTTGTATATATATGTAAAAAAAAAAAAAATTGTTTATAATAAAATTTATATATATGCAGTTATATGTATATATATGTATACATATAATATATCTTTTGCTTTGATAAAAAAAAAATAAAAATTATATATGAAAATAAGTAAATAAAAGTGCTTGAAAAAAAAAAAAAAATTTTTTTTTTTTTTATTTTCTGTCTACACATATAAATTTATGTTGTCTCCGGGATTTCTATTTGGATATACATACATTATATATATTAATATATAACTATATATAAAAATTTTATTGTTATTATTATTTTTAAATAGTAGAACAAAAAAAAAGTTAAGTTATATCTACAATAATAAATATATAAATAGTTATTTATATATATATATGTAGAGAAAAAGTGCATCCCGAAGGATTAATATAAAATATATATAAATTATATATTGTTTTTTTTTTCCGGATAATGCTTTAAAAGCTTTGTTTTTTTTCTTCTTGTTTTGGAGACGAACTATATAGCAAAAATACAACGATCCAAAATAGTGTAGTATAGAGGTAGAATATTATATTGATCGTACATATGTATAATATCCAAACTTAAAAAAAGGATATCTATATACAATTTTAAGGATAAAAAAATGAAATAAAAAAAAAAAAAATATGTATGTACATCTAAAAAAAAACACATAAAAATACATATTTTACTATATAGTTCTGCATAAAAAAAAAAATTAGTAAGTATTTTCAATTGTTTTCTTTTTTTCTACTATTTTATTTTTCATTTTTTGTATTATTTTCATAAATTTTACATTTTATTAATTTTAACAAAATTGAATTTAAATAAATAAAAAACAAAAAAAAAAAAACAAACCTAAATAATTTTTGAAATAATTTTTTTTATGCTCTATGTTGTGTACACATATGGTGCAATATAATAGTGTTATAGTATTGCTGTTCTAGATTTCTCAATGAAAGTATACAATATAGCAGGGGTGGCCAGACTTTATCCCAACAGGAGCCGAAATTACAAAAATCAGAATTTTCGAGAGCCGCAATTAGAAATTGTTTTAAATATCGTCGGTTTCATGCAAAAATCACGAAACTGCAAAAACATAGTTTTGAGAAAGTTGAATTTGAATTTTTTTTTCTTTTTTTTTAGTACGTTTTGGTACTTTCGGGGAAATAGAAATAGTCTTGCGGATAATTTATGGGCTTTCGACTTCTAACTGTGAACATATTAAAATTTTAGTTTTTTATAATTTTTCTACAATATAAGAAGAAAACGAGACCGACGATATGTAAACTGTCTTTATTGCCATTTTCATTTATCTTTATTTTCATTCATAATTTATTTAAAAAAAATCCCATGTATGTTTATTTATAAAGAAAAATTATAATACATTACATAAGAAAACGGTTTTTTTAAATAGTATTTTTTAAAAACAATTTTTAACAATATTTTTTCAAACGTGGCTAGAGCCGCAGTGAAGAAGAACGAGAGCCGCATGCGGCTCGCGAGCCGCAGTTTGGCCAAGTATGCAATATAGAATAGGATTCTTTTTTTGTATTACTGTACTATGAAAAGTGGCGAAATAAAAGGAAAAAAAATATTTTGGAAATGTTATCTTTTTCTATTACTAAACATAGACATCCTGAAACATATATTTATGTAGCTAAGTATATATCAGTAAACAGAACGAAGAGCTAATACATAATTTTGCTTATAAAACTTTCATTGTGTGAAAGTTTCATGTAAATCGGACGTTATAGCACTTTAAAAAATCTCGGTGGAGAATCAGCTTTAAAAATTCAGCAAAAAGATTATAACTAAAACTGCAGCTAAAGTTGCTACACCAATATAATAGTTGCTTTATTGTCTAGCAAAAAACAAATTACGAAAATATTGCTATAGTCATGTCAACAGATATAGTAAAAACTAAAGGTCTGAGCTATTTTTTCTTGCCAAATAGCTAATCTTGCTAAAGTTCGATTTGATCTATGTAGCAGGCGATATACAGAAATAATTATGTGTAATCCATAGTCTTTTGTAAATTCAAGCCATTATAACATATTTTAATTATGCTTTCAATTTCAATATGATCACAAAACTCTTCTTATATTTTTTATTCCCTAACAAAAAAAAAAAAAAATAAGAAAAAACTACAAAGTTATCGTGATACAAAAATATTTTAATTCACTCACAGGAAACTGATTTTCATTTTCCTATTTTCATTTAATTTTTTTTTTTGGTGCAATGTTTTCATTAGATATTAAGTTTTTATCAACGCTACACGATAAAAAGAAAAAAAAAAGAAGAAGAATAATGTACATTTAATTAACACCCTCAATTTCAACAGAGATACTAATTTTTCATGCTACAATTATTTTTTTTGAAATTGAATTTGAAACAAACACCATATTTGTAAAATAATTTCAATTTCGAAACTTATATTTTGCAATTGCAATATTTATTTTTTATTGTTTATTACTTTTTTTTTTTTTTTGTGTGTTTTTAAATAAATAATAAATAATTTTTTTTTTTTTTTAAATTCAGTCAGATATGCCCATCTACTTAATTCTTGTTTATTTACAACTTAAAACAATGCATTTTTTGTATGCTGAGTTTGCATGTCATAGATTATAAATAAATAAATACGAAATATATACCTGACAAGATAAACTATGTACAAAATTCGAATATATAGAGTAAAATATTTGATTGACTTGACAAATGCACGCAATACTGTGTAAGTAAATCAAAAATTTCGTTGTTCATTTTTCTTTCTTTTTTTTTTCGTTTTTCTTATGTATATAAAAGAACTCTGATCTGATTATAACTTAAATGTTTTAATATTTTATTTGACCATGGACACTATAATGGTTCTTTCTATATATGAATAAAGTTTAAGTTCATTTTGCAACATTTCTGTTGGAATTTTTGTCAAGGAATATTTAGGTATAATATAAATATATAAAAAAATCATTTCGGAATACATTTAGTTAGTTATACGCACTTCTTCTACTTATGGATATTTATCAATAGATGAAAATTAATTTATTATTCATTTGATGAGCGTATCCTTATTTAATGCGGCCTAATTTCCATCCCTCACATTGTTATGGACTTAAAAAATTAAATTTAAAAATAAATCAAAAGGATTACGGTTTTATGTTGCACTATACGATAAACAATAAAGACCTACCGTGTTGATGAAAAATAAGAACAATACAAACAATTATTTCAAGTGTACAATTTGAAAATTCCAGTCCGAGGTGGGAATCGAACCTACAACCGAAGGATAAGGGCAATACTACTACACCATGACTACCGACAAATATGGTGAATATAGCGGTATGGTTCTCTATGTTGGAGAATTTATAAATTAGAACTGAAAATTCAATCATATTTTCAGATTTTATGGTTATACAATGAAGTAGAAGTCCTAATTTATCAATAAAAATTTAATAAATTCCATAATTTTTTAACGATACTAAAAAATGAACTTAACTTTTATCGCTGCCCAAACATAAACAAACAACATAAATATTAAAGGCTTGCAGTATTTCCAACATAAAACTACCCGAAGCATATAAAAATATAAACATAATATAACATTCGTATCTTGCAATATCAGAAAATACATTTACTTGTATGACATTAATTTTTCAATTAATCACCAGATAAAATAATTCAGATATTTTAAAATAATTTATCAATCAATTTACATCAAATGGATATTGAAATATATATAAAATAAATAAGAGATATTTCTTGTAATCAAATAAAATAAATTTATTATTATTTTTTTTTTATAATTGTCCTTGTTGGCGTTCAAGAAGCTCTTGGTTTTTGTTTCATGTTTTTTTTTTTTGTTTTTTTTTTTGTGTTCGAAATTTTTCAATTACAATTAGTTTCATTGTTTTATTAGAATCCTTTAGTTTATTTTTAGAACATGAAAACATAATAAAAATGAATGAAAAAAAAAATGCCTGAAGTTGATTAGCTTTGTTAAAAATACAATAATTGGCGACACTCTTATTTTCCAAGCAAGGAGAAAATAAAAAACTTTATCTTTGTTTTTTTTTTTTTTTTATAAAATTAATGCTTTTTAATTTTTACTCCTAGTGTGAAAAATGGAAATTGTACAAAAATATCCAACAAAATACCTATACATAAAAAGAAAATTATTTCCTTTTTGAAAACTGGCATTCCAAGTATTTGCTTTGAATCTGATATAAATAAAATAGTTAAATGATAATCTCTTTGAAGGAAATTGCTAAAAACCGATCGGAACGATGAGGCATAATGAATAAGGCCGTTGGCTCACAAAGAACTGATATAAAAAATATGTACTAAGATTTATTTATTTCAATCAATCTACCAGAATTAACCTTTACAGATTATAACAAAAATTTATTTAAAACTACTTAATAAATAAAATTAATTTTATTCTAAAAATTTTGTAATATATTAAGTCTTACCTTTTTTCTACAAAGATTAAAATCAATGACTTCATAGCATAAATTAATATTTTTGATTGCAAGTGATATTAAGATGAACATAAGAAATTGATGATAAACTCTATTCGGAATATAAATATTTAAAAGCCCCAATAGTTCAGGACAATCAATATGATAAGTAAATCTCTAAATCGAAACTGCTAACGATGACATCGGTATAAGATATTTCTATAATTACTATATTTACTGTTATTTTTATTGCAGCGAGAAATTTCAGAGTACCTAATAATAGAATTATAGCTTTATTCAATTTATACGGCTTTCAAAATGACATGCGACCCAGAGTCATTAGGAAAAGGAAAATCTAAAACTTTAAATAATAAATTGCATAAATTGGAAAAAAAAGGTATATAAATTGAAATGTCGCTGGGTGTTTCATACCCAAACATAATGTATGCATAATGTAGAAATATTTAATTTTTTTTTTTTTTTAATTTATATTTTTCTTTATTATTTTAATAAAAGGTCACTATGAATATAATTTTCATTCATATATTATTATTTCGATCATTCAAATTATGTATATACATTTAAGAAGCTTTTGTCGTATCTTTTAGCAAAAGAAAAGAAAAAAAAAACAAATAGAAATTAAAATAAATCGTTTATGAATTAAACATTTATTTGAACAATTTATTTAAAAAAAATTTTATATATGTAACTTATACAATATATTATTATTATTATTATACAAGATATCCCACATAATGCGATATTTAGTTTTTAAGAAAAAGAAGGTCAATAATCTATCTCTTGAGATTTTACTTGCGCGCTATCGAAAAATTAAATAGAAAATCAGTAGCGTGGAAATTCCATTTTTTTTTTTTTTTTGTTAAACTTATATGACTTTGTTGTTTTTTGTACATACTACTACATATTATGTATATTGTATATATATGATTCTATCATTTACTTAAAATAACATTTATGTATATATTTAATGTTCCATTTTTTGTCAAAAGATGTGTTGTGTATTTTTTTATGTTTTGTTACACATTATTTCCTTTAACATATAATTTTTTTTTTTTTTTTGGTGGCAACGAGTCTACATATCAAAAATTCAGATTATTTATATAGAATCTTTCTGCGAACAAGATTATGTAAAATTGAATATGAGATAAACATTTTTTTTCTCTGATTAGTCATTTTGAAGTTTGTTAAATTATTTTTATACTCAATGCGTACATTATACATACTTGTATAGATATTTTAACATAATATTATCCAACGTAGTCCTGAAGAACACAGTAGCTTAGACCATAGATTAAGAATATAGAAAGATTGGAAGCTTCATACAACATTTTTTCAGTCTTTTTTGGTATTTTTATGTGAAGGTGTTAGTAAAACTAAATAAAATTCGTTTCATACATTGATAATTATCACGTATTTTATTTTGTTTTACTAACATTCACATAAAAATACCAAAAATAATGTTGTATGAAGCTTCCCATCTTTCTGTATTCTTAATCTATGCTTAGACTTAAGGTTTTTTGACTACTAATATTTATTTGTTGCTTTTGTATTATTATTTTTTGTAATTTTAGTCCCATTTTCCAAATTTAAAAAAACTAGCTCCATTACTTCATTTATGACATATACCGTTCCCCATTTTTATATTATGATTCATAATGAATTCTAGAAATTGTTTATTACATACCATTTTTGGCATTAAAATTTATATAAAATTTAGGAAATATTTATGTGTATGATGTTCTATGCAATTTCTTTTATTTCTACATGTATCCTAATGTCTGGGATAATATACTTAGTCAATTTTACTCCAATCAGTTCTATCCAATCTTGCGATTTGCTATGGCATTAAAAGAAAGATACCAATCATTAATTTTATAATAGCTGATGCATAATTAATCTTTATAATAATATATAACATAGATGTGTAGGTATATTTTAATTCAAATATAATATATATTGTGTATCAAAACTTACGTGTATTTAAAATTTAAAGCTACCAGATCCCTAAAGAAAGAATTTCCCTAGCTTGTGTACAGTATTGGCGAAATTTGAATACTACAATTTAAAAAACGATATTTTATTTCATCAATTATAAATAAAATTAAATTTATTTAATAATAATCCTGGAGCAATGAAGGAACGTTTACAGAAATCATATTATAAATATTAATAATAATAAAATCAAAATATTACAAATCGCTTAAATGTAATGTTCAATATACTTATATATGGAAGAAGTATAATCTATTTTAATTTAATGCCGGATGATATTTTTATCTCTCATTCATCCCACAGAATTAAAAATCAATATGAATAAATAAAAAATAAAAATTATATATAATATGTACCTACAATAATTTTTTATGTAAAAAAAAAAATGAAGAAAATTAAATTCATATAAAAAATAATAATAATAATAATACATAACTTATATATAAACTTGTGTATATAAACTTGTGTACCATAAAACAATTAAATATTATATAGAATAAATTTTTATGTTTATATTCATTTTTTTACTATTTTTCTTTAAAATATCCATTTTCAAAAAATTAATATATTTTTTAAAAAATGAAAAATAAAATGCAAAAAAAAAATAAAATGAAGGATATCGTTCTTTATATTACTCTTTTAATAATATGAATATAATATTTTTCATGATAGTTGAGAATATCATTTCACAACAATTTTTTTTTTTTCATATTTCAGTCCCGTATTATATAGGTACTCCATGAAATATGAATAATTCATATGTGTATAAATGTGTAATACTTATATCGTGTATTTTTTTAGTTCTCAACTTCAAATAAACCATATATGTAGAAAAATGATTGGTAGTGCCTAAGGTATCGACTCTTAGAATTTTTCATCAGTCTTCTTTTGTTTTGTATTATTAACTTTTATTGTTAAATATTTACTGCACAATCAATTTAAATCGTACATTTAACGATGTTGGCGAAATCAACAATTTTTTATCCTATATTTAATATTTATTTATTTTCTAAAATTTATAGTTTTTTTTAGCAAGTAATATTACAAAATTTATGCTTATACATTTTTAATTCAATATTATGTGTATTTCGGTTAAAACGTTTTAAGAAAGTCCAAACAAAAAGAGACAATTTCATATTTTCATTACAACATAAGTATTATAAATTAAAATTTGATGAAATTAAATTTGTTTTTAAAGGTCCAATGACTCCTATATGGTATATTTGTGTGTAATTTAATCCATTTCCAGTTTTGTTAGAATTATTTTAGTTTTCCTAAATTTACATCAATATATTACACAAATTGCAATATACTATTTACAAATAAGAAATTAATTATCAGTAAGCTGTGTAAAGTTACGATCAATATTTTCCTTTTTAGCAACGAAAATTTAAAAGTTACTTTAACTCACTCAGAAGAGAATATGAATCTATATAACCGTATTTGTGTATAACGTCGATTATTAGTATAGATTTTTAGGAACGTACATATATTAGAACATATTTTAGATACGTATGTGTAGTTTTTTTAATTCCTTAAATCCCCAATAAAAATTTAATACCCTATTTTGTTAGAAAAATTATTGTTCGGTTGAAAAACATTATTAAACATATAGTATTAAACGCAAACAAACGTGAATTTCCATAAACATTTAAACGACATACAATAATATCTATGATGCGACATTTAAATGATGCGTTCCATTCATTTTAAAATAATATAATCCCAGCGCTCAGATTTGCTTTTTTTTAATAGGTCTGAAAAAAGAAATTAATGATGTAGAATTAAAATGTATATAAAATAAAATAAAAAGTTGAGGGAAATTGAATTTGTTTCTTATGAAGACTTGTATGAAGAGATTATTTTCATTTATCAATTATTTTTTTTAAATAAAGAGATTTTCAAAAGATTTCGATAATAATATGTTATGATTTGGGAATTAAGGAAAGACTATAAATTCGACAATAAGATATGTATACAGTGATAAAACAAAGATACTGTGTTTTTTTTAACTTTCATATGCACATAAAAATCATTGACAAATTCTGAATCAATTATATAAATATATCTCCAAGTGTATTTAATTGACGATAGTTTTATTTCTTTAGGTTTATTGTAAATATTATACTCAATTAAAAAAATTAAAATCAAGCACAGATAAGGGATATGTGAAATAAAGTTTTATTACGAATAGATTTTAGTTTTTTAAACCAATGAATAAATATAATTTTTTTACATAAATATACTTTTTACTGACGTAAGAATTTTATTTTAACATATTTCAAATTTATATGTTAATAATGTTGGTACTCGTATAATAAAAAAAAAAAAAAAATTTAACATATTTATTGCAAAAATTTATTATGTACATGTACGAAAATATGTAGCTCATAACACTTGAAGGTTGCTTTTCGATATTTTTCTTGAACTACTTGACATAATCCACACTTATAGCTTTTTCATTTAAATGACTTTATTATTTCTATAGGTATAGTATAGGATCAAAATCAAAAAAATTGACATAATTAATTGTTCACTAGATGCCAAATTATGCTTATACCACACTGTTTGATGACCTGACAATAAAAATTGACCCAATATCTAATATTTTAGATTTAGATGTTAAATAATTATTTTTAAAATAATTATAAAAGTGTTTTTTTATGTTTACTAACAGTGTTAAGAAAGTCTAAAAATTAAAGCAAATTTAATCGTTTGTGAAGGACGGTAATAATAATACACTGAGTAAATTATACACTGACAATATTTTGAAGCTTTATTATATTTGAAAAGCGTTTGTGTTATAATTACATATCAATTGAGTGAATTTCCTTTCAATTAATATAATCTTACATAATTCATAATTTATTATTTTCAATTATTATTATAAACATTATACATTATACATAATATATCAATATAGTACCTACATATTAATGTTGCACATATAATAAATTTTCTTTTAACCATATACGAAAGACATTATGGGTAGCAATAAAAGAATATTATATTATTTGATATCATTCCTCAATGAAAATGAGTAAGCGTCATCAACTAATAAAAATTAATGAACTTAGAATATAAATAAAATATTATATTGACACCAATTTTGTGGTATTAAAAATTTTCTTCTTCCTTTTTTGTTTATACGCAAAAATATTGCACCATAAAGAAGTAAATTTATTTTGCTTTTGGAGTCAGAAAGTTAAATTGATGTGTTTATATGTAAATAAAATGTTACTTTGGTGCCAGTGGATATTTTGTTATGCAAATTAAATTTTTATATAAATTTTGTGTGTTTTTTTAATTTATTTATTTTTTTTTTAACTTTATGATGACCCGTAATAACATGACCGTAATTATCAAAGTTAATTTTTTTTTTGAATATGTTAAGGTGTACAATAATGGTAAAATAATGTTTTGAATAATATTATTTTGGAAATTTTTTCGGATCAAGTATAATATAGTATAAATTGTTTACTTTTCTTATCAGTTAACGCATAACAAAATAAAAGCATTGTTTTTTTTTTAAAAACTTTTATTAGGTTTTAATGTGTACCTACTCTTATTTTTATTTTTAGTTTACTTTATCTTTTTTTAGTTTTTATTTTAATGAAAATTTAATGTAGATACTTTTGGTGTGGAGAAGAACTTTTTTTTTGTTGTGGGGAGAAAATTTAAGGGTTAAAGGTCAGAATTTTTAATTTCATTTGTAACACTACTTAACTATACACTGTAATTTCTGTTTATTTAAGTTTATTTTGTAAAGACGTATGATTATATGCAAAAAAATTATGAAGACAAAAAAAAATATTTAGTTTCTTTTGACTAATTCGGTTCAAAAACGCTTTTGAAGTTTCTAAGCAAGGAAGCTGTTGTAAAATTTGCATTATTTTTTGTTGAAAAAACAGATATCTACCACAGTTATAATTTCTGTATATCCCTTGCTGTGTCTAAGTGTACAGATTACTATTTCATTTGTCATAGTAAGGAAAATAGTTCATACTTTTTCTTTTTAATATATCTGTTCTATGGTTATACAATATTCATTGTATATAAAAATATTATTTGTAATTTATTCTTCGATAGAAAAATATAATAATAATTCCAACAATTTGAGAACCTATTGCCCAAAAAAAAATTAATTTTACATAATCTCAGATTTATAATTTAATTTTTAAAATAATTTTTCAAAGAATACATATACATAAATATTTAAAAATTTGTGATTTTGATAATATTCTTGTCATCTCTGATTTTTGTCGTAAAAGTTAAATATAATCCTACAAATTTACTGCAATTACACGATAGAAAGAGAATATATATTTCTCTTTAATTAAGTTGCTGGTTTTGAATATACTTGATTTAAACATAGATTAAGAATACAGAAAGATTTATAGCTTCATACATAAAACTAAATAAAATTCTTTTCATATATTGATAATTATCACGTATTTTATTTTGTTTTACTAACACATTCACATAAAAATACCAAAAATAAGCATGAAGCTAACTATGTATATTCTTAATCTATGAGAGAACTTAATATATAGAGCCGAAATTATGTCCTTTGTTCAATTTATGTCAATAATTTATTTGTTGTAGTTAATCAGGAGTTTAGTGTTGAATCTAGACAATGTTAAAATATATATATAGACTTGTAATTTCAAGTTTTACTATTTTCAATCAAAAATAAGAATAAATTTTTAATTCTAACCATAATGTAAAAATTTTGTACACTTTGTTTTTTTTTTTTTTTTGCTATCTTTAAAAGAAAATTCTTTAAGTCGTCCAGTTTAAATGAGAACAGAGAAGAAAATTTTGTTCTTTTTTTTTAATTTTTATGTAAACAACAGAACGTATATCCGACAAGAAAACTAATTTTTCATATTTTTTTCTTTCTTTCTTTCTTTCTATATTTATTTTATTCATGGAAATGTTATAAAAATAAAAGTTTTTTTTTTTTTTTTTTTTATTTTTAGGTGCAGTTAGTTGTTAATTTGAAAGAAACAATTTTTATATTAAAAATAAAATATATAAAAAATAAAAAAACAAAAGATTTTTTATTTAACAAAAAAAAAAAAAATAGCAATCACAAATTAATTTATATCCTGTTTTTAATTTATGTAAATTTTGTTTTTTTTCCATACTACTTATATGTATGCATAGTTTTGAAGAGAATATTTTAGCACACAATGTTCTAATTAAGTCACGTCTTTATTTAAGACATTCCATAATAAATTATACAATTCTGGTAAAAAACAAAATTTATAAAACATCACTCTGGGAAATTCACATATAAAAATTATATATTATGTGTTCTTGTCTTGTGCGTGTGTTATGCTAAGAAAATCATGGATTATGATTTTTTTTTTTAATAATTTGTTTTATAAAATGTGAAAAATAGAATAAAATAATATAAATGTTCCAATCCCGTGCTTCGTTAATTAATTAATTACAATTATTGTTTACTTTATTCATTGCATTTATGTTCGCTAATCATGAGTTAAAGATAAATAGCTGTCACTTTTCATAAAATAGTTCTTATTTTTTTTAATTTCGAGCAATCAATACTTTATAATATAAGAAATTAATTTTAAAATAACTAAATACTTATGTTTTCGGCGACTTTTACGTGCCTATTTGGTAAGCGGTAGTTATATATCTGAACTTTAGAACTTAATGAATTCAGTTTTGGTTCTCATAATGGCGATAAGATGCTTCTATTATTTTCCAACACAGTCCCAAAAAAACAATTTTGTTATACTAGAATGGTAGAATGGGAAATAAATGCCAATTTTTTATTGCAGGTTCATATTAATTTCCAAAAGTAGAACGTTCAAATATTTCTAATGAAATTTATTAGTGAGAAAAAAATTTAATTATTTTTTAAATTTGAAAATAATCACTCTTTTCTTATTCTTCAATTAATAATTGATTTAAAAAGAATTAAAAAATAATAATAATTATAATTTAAAATTGAATTGAAAATAATTAAAAAAATAAATTTATTTTAATTTAGAATAATGAATATAAATTGATTGACATAAATACAGGGTATATTTAAGCCATGTACATTTTTCTCACACATTGATTACAAATTGTCGGGTACTTGATAATTTTATTTGCATATATAACCACAAAACAGAGATCAGAATTTTGTATTTTATTGATTTTGAAACGAAATCAATGTAATACATTCTTTGATCTCGGAAACTCTGATTCTATATTTATGGTAACTATAAGTGTTGTAGCTTCTTTATTGATAACAATTCGAAATGGATCTAAATTTTTGTTTATAAATTTAATTTGTATCATAGACCTATAGCTTGGAACAGCGCGGGACTGATTTAGAATATTTATAAACAGAATGAACTAGATTCTGAATGAAATGACTATAAACATATATCTATAACGAATAAATATATAAACATTCCCGTCAGTCAGTGACAAGAAAAAAAAAGAAGCAAACTAAATTTTTTTTTGTAGACTGGAAAAATAGGTACAATACACTTCTCATGCAACTTTTGTTAAAAAAAAGAAAAAACCTTTATTAAAAGTAGAGAGAAGAGTCATATAAAAGTATGATATATTTTTTCTTTTTACCACATCATGAATTCGTAAAACGTAATAATAATCATGAAATTCATGACATGAAAGAATTAAATATACATAGTGGGTGCATAAAATAGTTCAAGAAAATCCATTACATTTCTTTATTAAATATGGAAAAATAAGAATTTTAAGTGACATCACAAATATATTATACATATACGACATTGTTTAATTATTTTAAATTTTATTTATCTTTACAACCTAGCTTTGAAAGATATAGTTGAAAAAAAAATTATAAAATCATAAATATTGCAACTTAAAACTATTTTGGTTATAGTTTGCAGCAGTATTTGTTGAAACCGAGCTCAATGCAAAATATAGAATTTATCTATCCTATTTATGTTGCAAACAAAATATTTATAAATATTATTTCTTTCCGAACCATCAAAATTATAACTAATTCGAAGGATTCTTATATCCTTAATTTTCCCAAATTGACCAAAAAGTTAAAATTTTTAATTAAAAAAAAAAAAACTAAACTTAAATTCCGATAAAAGTTAATAAAAATAAAACTAAAATAACAAAATTTGTTTATTATTTTCTAATATAATAGTTTGACATGTCCAAAAAGGACTAAAAACAGACAAATAAAAGTAGGAAAAAGACCGCATTGCATCCCCTTTAATAGACCCTAAGGCGATGTTGTTTTT
This sequence comes from Hybos culiciformis, assembly GCA_964007475.1. NCBI lineage: Eukaryota > Metazoa > Arthropoda > Insecta > Diptera > Hybotidae > Hybos > Hybos culiciformis. The sequence continues at coordinate 91,693,860 of OZ023274.1, read as the reverse complement.
TATTTATATTCAAAAAAAAAAAATACTATGTATACATATTTTTCTATTATGAGTAAAACATATTTTTATTTTAAAAATATTTTGTGGTTTATATTTAAAAAAAAAAAACATAAGATGAAGAAAAACTAAATATGTAATTTTTTGTTGGTTTAATTTGTTGAAAAGCATAAAATTTATATTCGGTATAATTTAGTGGCTTTTCTAAGCAATATATTAAAATTAAAACCTTAGTATTGTTTGGAGTTAGTTTTTTGATTCATTTCGGGTTTTCTTTTACAAAAATTTAACTCAACAAAAAAGTGAAAAATAATTGTTCCATGGAAATTTTTATTAGAAGGAAATGATTTTAAATCAAAATTCACAAGCTTTCAATTGTAGCTTTATAACGTTTCCGACTAAGAAAATTTTATTATATACACACTTTAAGAGCTGTATGAAATAGTTACATGTTTATAAATTCTTGAAGATTATAAAAAATAAAAGTATTTTCAATTTCAATTTATTTCTCAATTCAACATTATAAATTACAATTGAGAAATAAATTGAAATTGAAATTACTTTTATTTATTTTTATAATAATTTTTATAAAAATTTTTATAAAAAATCTACTCAGAAAAGGTGATTAACTTCAATTATATAGAAACAAACTTTACCTAAAAAATTTTGCTTAAACTTGATTTGTAAACATGAAAGACTTGAATACTAATTAAGAGTTTGTTATAATAATGTTATATAAAGTTAAATAATGTTAAATAAAGTTTAAGTATTTGAATTATAATATTGATTCTATTAAAATATATAATAAATAAATAAATACATAAAATAATGATTATTTATTTATTTATTGATCAAACCAACTTTATACTTAATATCATTTTTAATAAGCCACCTATCTAGAGTCACTTTTGGCAACACTGTACTGTGAATTTGTAAACTTAATGCAAAAATATAATATGCAAAATTATTCACGTATAGGTACTTTTCTAATTCTTGAATACAGAAATAAAAATAATAACGTGGTTAAGAGAAAACAAAAAGGCAAATTAATTTTAATATAAGTGCAATAGAAATTATGTTGAAGATTATAGCAACATTGTGTCTTATAAATCATTTAGTTCATCTCAAAAAATAATATATAAGAAGATGAGATATTTAATTTTTTTTTTCTGTCTTCCTTTTTATACATTTATTTATTCTTGTACTTAGTATGTTTTTATTATGCACTTTACTTGCATTAATTAAAACTTTTTTTTTTTAATTTTAAGTATAAATAAAAGCACAACTCTTTATATATAAAAATAATTTATTTTGGGCTTGACTTTTATTGATTTTAATGAATTTTTTTTTATATTAAAATAAAGAAACGTGCAGATATAATTAAAAATTTGTACTACTGCTTATTTTTCTGACGTTTAATATTGATTTTAGGAAAATATATTATAAAAACGTATCTTATATAGTTATAGTGAGATGATAGAATTTTCGAAGAAATACTTTTAAAATATTTTTGGTGCAATCAAAAACTTTATGTATTTGAAAAAAATAAATTCAAGTATTCTTTGTGAATTACATAAGTAAAATTATAAATCTACGGACTGATCTGTGTCTAATGAAAATGACCATTTTCATTTAATGTCCGTTCATCCGTCACTAAAATGATTATAAATAATGTATTGCCGAATCAATTTCAATTCTTTGAATGCCAAAATAGACGCAGTCTCGCTCACTTTCACTTCGACTCAAGATTCAACGATTTCCATTTTGGCTGTTAGATGCTTTAAATCACATTCAAGAGGTATAAATAATTTTCATATAAAATTTATATATTTTATTCTAAAAATTTTAATGGATATCGATCAAAATTAATGTGTTGTGAGCAGGGTTTCGAACCCGAACCGAACCCGAACCCTGAACCCGCTCCGGTTCAATGTTTTTTTTTAAATTATGTGAACCTGAACCCGAACCCGAACCCACTAAAAAAATTGGTTCGGGTTCAATTTTTAATTGCAATTATTACCTAAGTATGCGGCGCGTAGAAATTCAAATTTCATATTTCGCAGAATTTTTTTTGAATTTTTTTAATTGTATTTCTTTGGTTATTTTCATTAGTCTAGAAGTTTTCATACGTAGTGAAAAAAGTGAATGAAAAGAATTTATAAGTTTTTTTTGAATTAAATAAAATAATTAAAATAAAATAAAAATTACATTTTAAACTAAACACTACATAGAATTTGTTTTCTTAAAAAAGTTGAACCCGAATCCGAACCCGAACCTGAACCGAACCCACTAAATTTTAAGGCATCGAACCCGAACCTGTACCCGTACCAATAATTTTCGGGGTTCGAAACCCTGGTTGTGAGTCGATTAGACGAACTTATGAAAATGGCTATACCCCGATTGTTTCCAAGAGTTCGGACTGGAATCTGAATTTCGATGGAAATTGTTATTTGTATATGGTTTATGACTATTTGGTATAGAATATATTTTATTGACAATAGTACTTATTTAAGCATCCTACAAAATATTATTAGCCCCTGTTAGTGTATTTTAAAAGCAATCTATCTTAAAAAACGGTCCCGTACTTAATTTATAAGTTAAACTGTATTCGATTCTTTTTTATATGTTTATTGATTGATCGCAAAAACATTAATAAAGACATTTTAACTGCATGTCCAGAACTTTCCGCATATAAAATAAAGTTTCAATCTGGATTATACATATTATTTATGATTAATACCGAACCATGTCTATATTCATAAAATAAACTCATATAAATTTTATATTTTTTAATTTTAATACATTTTTTTTTATCTTCGGAAAATTTCAAAATATTTTTGTTCTTATATAGATTTTTCCTCAAATAGTTTGCACTTACTTATACACATAAAAAAAAAAATTACATCTATGAGTACCTACTACACACCAAGTACATGTAGTTATATGAAAACTACATGTGAACACTGTACAGAAAATGTCATACATAACTTATTCCTTTTAAGAAAAACTATTTTTATATCCACAGGGTACTTTAAAATTTTTATTTTCAATTTTCTTATTTTTTATTATAAAGTTTTTTTTTTTTTTTTTGAGATACAATATAAAGTTTTTCTCTTGTTTTTTATTTTTTTTTTTTTTATTTTAGAATATGACATAAATTTTCTTTTCCAAATGTTTTTTTCCTCTATGTATATACAACTTTATATGCATTATAATTCTTGAAATGGACAATAATTATTCTACTGTCTGCCTAGTATGTTGACTTAAATCTATTTTGATATTAAATTCTGTCTAGTGAAATAAAGGAAATGGCAATTTATTAAAAGTGTATCTTCATATTAATCATAAAAAAAAAAAAAATTATAATTTCGTTTAGAATGAATTTTTGTACAGCACGTAGTTCAACCAAAATATATAGTCGACAAACAATAATGTAATTATACCTATTTGGTTAAATTTTTGGCAAAATATGATGTTAATATAGATGTCAGTAGTATAACAAATTGTGCGGTTATTATAATATCCATGGGCGCCGCCAGGATTTTTTATAAGGTGGTGCATGTGAAAATTATTATTTTAATTTTACCAAGTCTTTGACATATTGCGGGTTCATCACTAAGTTACAATTTCCAACAACCTTAACTTAAATTACATTTTGATTTTAGGAAAAATCATTTGCAAAACAATATTTTGAATTCATGACAAAATTCATCTCAGTATGCTGATGCGATGCTCAGAACTTTTTAAGATTATTTCTCACCAGGGCTGCCAGATGGAATAAATTAAATTTCCTCAAATTTTTAAGAAATTTCCCCAAAACAGACACTTTTTTAAAAAAAATCCACAAAATTATTTTTTTTATATTTTTGTGTACTAAAATTTTTTTTTGCCCTAAATTAGAAAAAAAAATTTGTTTAACGGTTTTACTCACTGCAGTTTTACCCCAAAAATAACTTATTTTTGCAAGATTTCCTCAAATTTTTAATGTGTTTAGATTTTATACGGTACTTATATGTTGTAAATCAAAAAGTTTACTTTCAACAATGGATTTTGAGTTCAACGTACGTAGAAGAATATCGTAATGATATCAATTTCTTAAAATCATTAGGTTAAAAAAAAATTACGAGTCTGAAATTTTAAATATTGTTGACTGCCAACGTTAGCACAATATTTCTTAATTTCTTCAAATTTTCCTCAGAAAAAAATATTTTCCTAAAATTTTTCTCCACGTTTTTTTTACTTTCTTTTTCTCCCGGAATTAAAAATTTCCTCAGTTTGGGGAAAAAATTTCCCAATCTTGTTTTAATTTAATTTTGAATCCTTTTGTCAAAATTAACAATTTTATCAAAATTTTAATAACATTTTTATCAAAGAAAGGTGGTGCAGTTGCACCACCTTGCACCATACTGCCGGCGCCCATGATAATATCCCTTATACGTATATATAATAATTTGATTTAACCAGAAAAAAAACATAAAAATAATAATATGATTGCGAAATTTTTATCAAAATTCTACACAAAAATAAAAATAATGTTAAATACATGTCAACTATAATGTGTTGTACACAATGTTCTCAACCTATATGCACATTCAACTTAAAATGTTTGTATATACAGCAGCAGTAAAAAGGAGCTTAAATTCTTATCTGCGTATTTATCGTAAATTTTTTGTTAAAAAACATACAATCTAAATGCAATTTTTTTTAGTTTTTAAATATAATGCGTTTGTGATTTTTCTTATGCGATGCTCTTCATTTCCTCTTCTTTTCTTATTATTCAGTAGTATATATAATTTTATTTGTAACTTAATTTCTTCTTTTTTTTAACATGAATTGTTTTGAATTAAATATTATTATTATTATTATTTTTTTTTCGTTTTCAACTTCTTTGTTATAAATATGTTGAAAAAATAAAAAAAAAAGAAAAGAAAATAAAAAAAAATTTCATTTTTTGGATAGACAATAAAATTTCAAAAATATTTGCACAACATGACATACATGTTTATTTCTTTGTACACTTTTTTTTATATATGCTTATGTGTTAGAAAAATGCTAAAGGGCTTGAAAAATCTCAACAATTCTTTGTCACTACATATCTTTAATTATAATAAACTCTTATTTTATAACTCTTATTTATATAATTTCTTAACACGCATTACAAAAAAATATCTTCTGTAGCTCTTTTTTTTTTTTTCTTTAATTCGCACAATAATTAAAGTTTTTATGATTTTCATTAAAACAATATATGTATTTTAATGTAACTTGAGTGTAGGAAAACGTATGACAACTAAAATTCGGAACTCCAATTTTTTATTATATACCGTATATCCAGGCCCGGCTCGTGGTTTTTTTTGTGTGTGTGCAAGGAATGATTGGCGCCTTTGAAAAAGTTTTCAATTAGATACTCAAAGGCTACAAAAAGCAAACACTAGCTAAATTCCATTTTTCTTGCCCGATAGTTGATCTGAAGTAATTTTTGATCGGTTTTAAATTTTGGAAAAGTTCTCTCACCTTTAGCAACTGAAACGGGTAAAGTTAGTAATACCACAAAGTAAGCATAAATAAGAGAAATTCATTCCATACAAAAAATTCATGTTGAAAAAACTAAACAAAAAATGTTTGTCTATATGAAATCACTATCCCAATTGTCGGTAATATGGTGTTCGCATTAGGAGAATATTTGTGGAATATGCTGTTCTCCGGAATATTTCAGGAATATGAAAAATATAAAAAATATTAAGGAATTTGTATATTCCACTTTTATATTCCAGTTTGTCAGGTTTGGAATTCTACATTTATAGTTACTTTCACTCACTTTTTGAAATTTTGTTATTAGTTGGCTAAAATTTTTTTTGTCAAATTCGAGTCAAAATGAAGAAAAAATAAAATTGATAAAAAGCGAGATAAAAAGTCAAAATTTTCAACAACAAACATTTTTTCTCTTTCTCAATTCTTTTTATACATCATCAAATTCCAGTTCTCATCAAATATTGTAATGCGAACGGCAATTTGTTTTCCGGAATATAAGTAAATTATAATGCGAACAAGGTATAATGGGATAGCGATTTCATATTTTTTGATTTCATATTTTTTGTTTAATTTTTTTAAATTTGAATTTTTTGTATGGAATGAATTTCTCATATTTATACTTCCTTTATGGTAATACCCTTAAATGCATTTGGAAAGAGTTCTTCAACATTATTGTTATAAATCCAGTTTAAAATGTTTTCTGGATTAATATCATTTTCAATTTTGCGAGACAACAATTTCAGATAATTTTGTAGTTAGTTTTAGTTGAAATTTAAATTTCATATTGGCTTGTAGGCGCCTTTTCATTACTGGCGCCTACGGCGCCTGTGTGCAATGCACAGTTCGCACACGCCTCGAGCCGGGCCTGCGTATATCTATATTAACTTTTATAGATTTCTTGAAATTTGTCAATGATTTATCTCAAAAAAAATATAATAAGAATGAGCATGTATACTTTTTATATATCCCTTGCTGTGTAAATAGGTCAAATCGAACTAGTGCATGACTTTAGAAAGATTATCTTTTTATTATATGTAGTTATTTTAATAAAGCTTATTTTGTATAAAACGAGTAGCGACTTTTGCTGTAATTCATTTGCTAAATATTTTTGGACGAATTAGTAATTGCCAGAAAATAATACAATTTTAGTCAAAATGTTTGTCGTATACTAATGTTTCTTATATTTGGCTTACACATCCTGAAGATTATAAGAACTTAATTAATTAAATTCAGATTAATCCACTTACACTCTTTTTTTTTTTAATTTTAGCATTTTTGTATTGCTTTTCGGTTTTCAACAATGTATTTTTAAACTTTTAATCATTATAGCGGCGAAATTCAAAGTACTAAGATTATTAACACTCAACAGTCTTTCTCTTCAAAATTTTATTTTTTAAATAACAAAAAACATGGCACACCAAAGTCTCTCTAAAAAATATAAAACCATGCTGTAAAATTTAGGAAATTTGTTGAACAAAAATTATGAAAATTGATTAGTATACCTACAATTGTTTTAAATTTTAAATCCATTTCCCTTAGGATGGCTTTTTCGAAGGTTTTTTTTATGTCGTTTGAATTCAAATTTTGATATTGCGATTTACAACTTGAAATGTGCTTGAAACACATTAAAATATTCATATATTCAATACTGATTCTCAAATTTTAATAGAAATTAGTATCTAATAGTAAAAGTAGTTCTTTCTTTGAATACGACGCAAAATTATGAAAGTGTGACAAAAACACAAAAACAACATATGTACGTTATTGAACGACTCTTCTAGACAAAAAAGAAGAAATAATATATTTGAAAACAAAAAAAAACTATATATGGAAATAGAATTTTCATAAATGAATGAAAACAAAGAAAAGAAATTTTCTTTATTATATCGGAAAACTTTGAAAGTAAAGCTTCTGAAGAAAAAAGAGACCAAGGAAAAGGGTTTCGTGCAGAAAATATTTTTCTATTTTTTTTTTTTTTCTGATTAAAAATGCACAATGTTTTTCTTTTTTTTTTTCTTTTTTTTTTTTGAGAGTACTCTTGTCGTGCTTGTGTGATATCGAAATACTGCATCGCATGGAGGTTATATATTTTTATTTACTTATTATCCATATGTTTTTTTTTTTTTATTCTTTTATTATTTTTTTTTTAAGAAAATTCTATTTTTTGACAACACATATTTTGGTGAAAAATTTTTCAAATTTTATAAAATTATTATTATATAGAGACTTTTATGTGTGTACTATATATTATTTCTTTAAGGAATTGAAAAGTTGAAATAAGGAGGAATATTTTTAATTTTTTTTTTTGAAGTAATCCAAAGAGAAATTTTCAAATGTATATTTTTTTAACAAATGAATAATTGGATAAATTTTGAGAACTTAGTTTATGAAAAAAGTGATTTAATAATTTGGTAATTAAAAGATACAATGATATTATTCTATCATAATACGTTTTACTATTGGCGGGTTTGGATTAGTTTAGATAAATTATGTTAAGCCGTGTAAAGCTTAATAGTAGATTAATTGCATGTGTATTGATGCATGTAATAGACCATCTACCGAGCTCAATTTGCGAATGTAAATACAACTTACCGAAGACATGCACATTAAAATAAATTTAAAAGATTATTTTATCAAATTATTTGGAGGAAAAAGAAAATTGAGTTAAGGCCGTATAATGTATATTCTATAATACTAAAAACTGACATAATGTTCTGTTCTGTTGTTTTAGAACTTGAAAATGCCAACTTTCGTGACACACTTATTAATTAATTTAAATTGTAATTTTCCTTACAAAAGTTCAATATCAAAAGCAAGGGATGCCAATATTGTACATAATGTTACTTTGGTTATATATTCGATAAAATTTTTCATTATTTTTGTTTTTTTTTTCTGACCATGATTTTTAAAAATTGAATTATAGTAGTTAATATACTTGAAAATATTATTTTACCTGAAGTTGAAAAATGTTAATATATAATAAGATTAATTAACTTGGTTGAGGATGTAAAGAAAAAAAAAAAAAAAACTGACATTTGACAGGCATATAAATGGAAAAATTTAATAAATTTTCTCTCATGAATAGTTCTTCAATTCAGTTTACACTTCTTTATAATATTATTATGGTGGTAGAAAGTTTTTTTTTTTTTTAAATAGAACAACGTATCTATTATAATTCAAAAATTTTGAGCTTTAAATTTTTATTAAAGCCGGATGGATCAAGTAGAACTCATAGGTATTTATATTGTAATGTTACATTAAAAATATGAGCTTTGGTACAAGGGACCATTTTAAAAAAATTTTTCCTTTTTGATTTTGAATGCTACTTTAAATTTAAAATGTATATATCCCTTTTACAAATTACTTGGGACATAGATGTTACTTGGGACATAGAGTACTCTTGTCGTGCGCTGGACTGATCGTTATGTGACTTTACCTTAAATTATTATATTTATTTACAAATTGATTGATGATTACTAAGTAAGAAATATTATAGAAAGATTTATCTTAATGTAGAATTTACAATAATTGATGCCTGGCGGTCTATAAAATTCTTATTTAAGTTTGAATTTTAGAAATTATTCTTTCAAATTATTATTTTAACCATAAGTAGGAATTTTTTAAAGCAACTAACCCACACAGAAAAAAATTTGCTCGTACTCATTACTTCAAAAAAGTTCGTTAATGACATTCTCGTTAAGATAACGAAAAATAATGAATAATTACGTTTTTGTAACGTAAATTTCGTTTATTTTCTTATTACGAATTTTTTTTCCATTTTTAGTACTCGTTAAAAAAGTTCGTTAATCGATCGCTTAATTTTTTTTGCTTTAGAAATAAAATTTAGGAATTGCTTTAGGCAAAAAAATTGGGCATACTAAAAATTTTTTGTAGTCAAAGTTTTTTGGGCTTATTTTTAGAAATAGGAAATTTACCAAAAAAAAAAACTTTTTTAAGTAGGTATACTTATCTTATTTTATTTTAATAGAAAATTGGTGATGAGTGTAATATGCCTGTAATATATATTTATAATGTGTATTCCTCACGGTTGTAGTTGGACTCCGTTCCATAATTTTGAGATCGAATTTTGAGATCTGAAATTTTACGAATTTTGTTTCTTAAAATCTTAAAAATATTCCGGAATTTCGAGATCTGAAATTCTGAGATCTGGAATAATGGTATCCGGAATTACGACCCAGAATTATGAAGCTCTCTTATATTACTTTTTAGGGAGTCTATTATTGCACACGTCCCGCCGGGAAAAAGGTATTATGCAGAAAAGTCCAGTCGAAAATCCCGGCCGTGAAAATATTTCCCGGCCGAGTAAAAAATAAATAGGGGAAATGTGTCCGGCCGGGAAAAATATTCGCCAGAAGAATATTGCCAGAAAAAGGTTTTTAACCAGAAAGAACTTCCCGGCCGGGACCATTTTTCCCGGCGGAACCATTTTTCCGGCCGGGTCCATTTTTCCCGGCGGAACCATTTTTGCGGCCGGGACCATTTTTCCCGGCCGGGACCAATTTTCCCGGCCTGAACCATTTTTCCCGGCCGTAACCATTTTTCCCGGCCGGGACCACTTTTCTGTACACATATTCTACTCCGATATTTTCAGAATTTTCGATTCCAGGAATCAAAAATATAGAACAGTACCTCATAAATGAAGTATTGAGCTCGGTTTCAGAGTTTCGTTGGTAAGAATCGGGGGTAAAATATTTTTCTTATGCTCTTTCAATCAACATCTACTCAAATTCTAATTTTCATCATCATCCATTTTCAGCACCCAGTTCAAATCTTGGACACAATCGAAGTCAAGTGGTCCAGATTTCTTTCTCTAAAATTTCTAGACAATCAAAATGTCCAGATTTTTATTTTTGGAAATCTGAACAAGGCATCAGGAATCTAGGTTGTCCAGACAAAATCTGGACACCTGGCAACCCTAGGCCGTATCCTTGGAAACAATAAAAGTCGACATTGGTTTTCAACTACTTCATCGTATTATTTAAGGTAGTCTTGCATATTCACGATAATGTTTCTTATTTGTACACAAAATAGACCAATAGGAAATAATGACTGTCATTCCAAAAGTTTAAAAAAAAAAACTTTGTTCATAACAATCAACAATTTATT